>CM046882.1:396895368-398150368 GCA_025667525.1 Glebionis coronaria
TAGCCCAATACAACCCACTTTCCATTTTCTCTTATTTTTCCTTTTTTTCCCTTTCTTTTCTTGCGTCCACCAAACCGACCCAACACCCCCTTATTTCGTTTTTTTTCTTTTTATTATTAATATATGTATTAGTAATATTACCTTAATTTTCCTTACATTATTTCAGCTCCTAAAGCCTCCAAAACCCCAAAACCGTAAAACTAGTCAGTTTTTACGCGTTTTACCGTAAAAGACGTAAAATATACATTTTTATAAAAAATCCCAAATTTTGAAATAAACTTTATAACTAAGTCCTAAATGACTTAAAACCATCCTGAAAAATATCCATATGACTAATTACCTCATCCGAGACCTCTAAATGTTAAACCGTAAATCGTAAAAACACGATTTTCTATAATACATATACGTATACGTAAAACCACTAAATAACACCATCTCACTTCATAGTCACTACCATGTGAACTCATGAACATGAAATCATCACACATCGTTTCACTCACAAGGTACCCCCTACCGGAAAGGATATCCAAACCACAATCTATACACACCAATAAGCACATAAACACGTAAAGACACGTAACTAGCACAAAATAAAACTAAGTGACGAACCTCAAAACCAGGGTTGTCACATCACTCCCTCCTAATAGAAATCTCGTCCCGAGATTTACTCCTTAGGATCAAACACACAAACAACAAATCACATGATGATACTTGTTCTAAACGAACTCCCCTCATTTCCACGTGAATTTAGTTCAAGTTTCAAAATACCACATATACCAACCAAAAATAACTAAACTCATTGCCAAACTCTTGACCTTACAGTCAATAAATCTCACAGATGACTCTTTGATAAAACAAAGACTCTTATTAATACAAGTCCCGAATAACCGTACATGCAAAATGCATTCTCAAACAACCTTTACCAATCTCAATACATGAAATGTATCATGTATACAACTCATTTCCCCCAGGTAATTCTATGCTCATAAGCTAATGGTCCGATCTTTCCAAAGATCATAAATGGACCTACAAAACTCTACATCAACTCTTCCATTTTACCAAAACGTACCACCCGTTACTATGGGTGAAACTTCCTACATAACTTTGTCACTAACTCTAGTGGTTTCCTCATTTTCTACATAGCATCCCTTGTTGCTCTCATCCTTTCCACAACATCATTACCACATTAGTAGCCTCTTTTACCAATTCTAGTCCACAATAGGGACAACTCACCCTATCCTTTCATATAGTGCCTCAAATGGCATTTACCGACTTCTAGTATGATAACTATCATTATATTAAAACTCAGCCATCGCTAACGAGTTTCCTAACTACCTCTAAATCAATCACCCATGCCCTCAGTGTAACTCCTAAGGTTGTATAAATATCTCACTTGCCTATCCTTTTCCTAGTTAGCTGGATATACTCATATCCAATCATGTTTATCAACTCCCTTCAGTCCGTACCCCAAACTACTTAAAAATTCCAATTTCCTTACAAAGTGACCTATGATGGTCTTTCACATATCTATTAGTCCTTCCAATCCAAATAATCTTATGATCTATACACATCATCAAAAGGACGGTTAACTCAGTTAGACCATGCCCTTCGTCCCTATGGCACATCACACCTATAACTCCTCATCCATTCAATTATCGATACTAAGCCTCCCAAATAATCGATATTGGTCAGTGCCATTTCCTTTTCCACACTACGACAGTATTAGCCTGTGTTGTGCTTTATTCTACTCATTAAGCTCTACCAAAGTTTTACCTCCGGTTCCTATCTCGACCTATTTCATTCATGCTTCGCTTCTATACACACTTCCTTCTTCCTCCTCAACTCATACCATACATCACGATGTGATGCTTCCTATTGTTTCTTCCTTTGCCATAATCCTTCATAAGGCATTCCATACATATTCGGCTAACTTTTACGCAGAACCCTCTATTCCATCACATCCGTACGCAATCCTTCCAACTTCTCAACTACGTGACTTCTCATTCCTCTTGAAACATGAGATGAACTAGTATGTCTATCGACTATCACCCAACTCTCGTCGTACTTATTCCTCCATCCCATTATGTATCCCTTTTACCAACTTCGTCCTTACATTGCCCTTTCTAAGCTACTCCTATCTATGTTGGAAATATAGTCTACGTCCCTTTCTTCGTATGATTGTCGAAGCCACGCAACATGCATGTTGACGCGTTCTCTGCTTTAGACAACTCAACTCGTGCAACCTACATCCTTCATCCAAACCACCCTAATACGTCATCCATACAGTTCAAGTTCGTCTCAGCTTCACTTCATTCTTCTTATTCCACGTCTCATCAACCATGCTTGCCTTTCCCGGATGGTACTTGGCCTTGCAATTTTCTTTCACCACTTAACTCCACCCATCACCTTTGTCAAATGTTCAATCAAGATGATTGCGTATGTGTTGGAGACGTTCATGATCCGTATAGATCATTCTCTACGTCTCGTACACCAAATGCCTCTAGCATTCTAGGCAGATATAACAATCCAGCTCCACTAATTAAGTCATATCTAGTTCTTTCAAATATTCAGTTCTTGCAACGTATAAGCAATCGCCTATCTTTGTCGTTCTCGTACACATCCAAATCTTTGCTCCACGTATCGTCATGCTTCGCGAATAATGCCAAGATCGGCTCATTATCCAATCCACCTCTTCAGCCTCCAAAATGCTTCCTCATCCTTCTTCACTTCGCCCCTTGTTGGTTCTATGATATGCCATTATCTCTAACTACTCATCATGGTAGACTTAATACTAAAACTCACACTTGAAAATCTCGCGTATAATTCCACTCCAAAACCAACACATACTTCGCCTCACTCTCCTTCTTAGACCCTTGAGTAGATCAAGATGTCGTCGATACTCCCGATGACAACTCATTTATATACGTCCATGCACACTCGCTTCATTGACTCCATGTAATCCGCTAGTGCTTTGGCGAAGCCAAATGCATAACCGTAAACCCAAAGCGTTCATACAACATCCTTAGCAGTTTCAACTATGTCCTCCTTGCACCCTCTCTTAGCTGCAATACGAATAAATTCCTACCTCGTTCTACTTGCAAAATTCTACACGCATCTTAAAAGACCGGTACTTCCTCTCATCGGACCACTCAACCTCTTTCCACATCCAGTCTACTACTAAGCAACTCAACTTTTATCTGGCATTCCTTGCAATTTCTAACAACTCTTGTTTTTAAATCACTCCATCAACGATTTTCCTTGGAAAGGCACTAACTACAACTCCTCTCACCTCCCCTACTTGCTCTATTTATGGTTCTACCTCACAGTAATAGGCAAACCTACTAAATTTCAGGAAATTTTCGGAAAACTTATAATACACGGCTTTTGACACCCCGTATAAAAATTAAAGTTCAAGTCTCGATATCTTAACGAATTAATTCCCGGCTTAAAGTACGACTCAGTTGAATTTGGTAAAACAAATATTTTTGGTTGTTTTTAAATTTAAATTTGCAAAGACGTTAAAGTAAAATTTCGTTAAAATAAAGTGGCGTTAAAGTAAAATGGCGTTGAAATAAAGGAGCGTGAAAATTAAATCTAAGTCTAATTAAACGAAAGGTGCGATATTTAAAAACGTGACGAAAAGTAAATTAATTAAATGACTAAAAATAAAAGCGTGACGGAAATTAAAATTTAGACAAGTATTAAAATGTAAACTTAAAAAAATAAACCAAGATAAATAGAGAAAAACAACCCCCAATCGGAATATATTCCGATCGGAACACTATCAGAATAAAACACTTACCCCTGATCGGAATGATGATCGGAATACCCAACTCACCTTGATCGGAATGTTGCTTAACAACCTGGTCGGAATAAACAAGGAACCCTGGTCGGAATGCCTAACGCACCTCGATCGGAATGTTGACTGGACCACCAATCGGAATGTTGTCACCACTTACCTGATCGGAATGCCCAATGATCACACTGATCGGAATACCAAAGCTTCTCGTCGGAATATGAAGTAAGGTCCAGATCGGAATAACTGTCCTTACCCACGATCGGAATACCACAAACTCCTCTGATCGGAATGTTATAACCCTTTTCCGACCAAGCCAAAGAGCTATGGTCGGAATGTAAAACCCTCTTCCGATCTTACCAATCGGAATACAGTGAAATGGATGAAAAATAAGCTACAAAAATAAGCTATGATTCTAATAAGCACAAGACGAAAATCCTAGGGTAAACCGTATGAAAATAAGCTACTAAACGGAAATTTAACAACTTTTAAAACACGAAATGAAAAAGCTTTAAGAAAAACAACTTTTTATACGAAAATAACTTTTATAAAAACTATATAAACTTGAAAATAAACAAAATAAGCTATGAAAATAAATAATTTAAGACAATCAAAAGCATAAAAATCAAATCTTTAAACAAGTAAACAAGATAAAAATCATATAAATCAAAGATTAAAGGAAGGTAAAATGAGATCAACAAGATAAAGTAAAGGTGCGAGAATTAAAAGAAAAACTTACTTGAAATTAAATGTATTAAAAGTGCAAGACATGTAATTAAAGGTGCAAGTAAATAAAGGTGCATAAAAGTAAAGGTGGAAGAACTAATTGTCACGATTAGTCAACAAGAACAAATGAATGAAAATGAGAATTATTTATAGGTGATTAGGGGGATGGTTAGAGGAAGCTTCCTCCCCTCCTTCCTTTCTTCTTAATTGCGCCCTTAAGTCCTTCCTTCTTAATCTTTTTGTTAATCTTGGAATTTGATGACTTTTGGCTCGGGATTTCTTTGGACTCGTCTTTTAATTCTTCGATAAATAAGACTTGAGTTCCTCGGCTTTAAGTAAACTTCCGTCCTTCATCTTTTTCTTCAATAAAAGTCCGTATATGCCCGTGAATTCCCGTGTTTTCTCCACTTTTCACCTTTTCGTCCTAAATCACAACAAAAACACAAACCACGCATAATTCCGACATAAAAGACATAAAATACACGTTTTGGTCCGGTTATTATTGTAATTAAGTGGTAGAAAAGATGTGTGTTTACACACATATCAAATCCCCTACACT
Source organism: Glebionis coronaria (assembly GCA_025667525.1). Taxonomy (NCBI): domain Eukaryota; kingdom Viridiplantae; phylum Streptophyta; class Magnoliopsida; order Asterales; family Asteraceae; genus Glebionis; species Glebionis coronaria. The sequence continues at coordinate 396,900,450 of CM046882.1, forward strand.
TGACCATTGCAATGTCCTCATGCAATGCATTAGTTACAAAGCACGTTTACATTTTTTATTATAATCAATCCACGTTGGCCTTTATTAAAGAGATAGAAAATTATAAACATTAAAAGTAAAGAAATCAAAAAGCATACCTTGGGTTTTAGAAATGTCATGAATAATCATCATCCTCAAGTTTTCACTTTCTCCAAACCAAGCTTAAAAACGAGATCATTGTTATTATAAGTTAGTAAACTATCACGAACTCATGTGGGCCAGTTATTCACTTTGACTCTCTTATTCCTAGGTGTATCTCTTATATTTTATTATTGTCTTGAATGATCACGAGGATGCATTTTTGACTTATTTCGATAGTTATTGAGTCTGAAAATAAAGTGAATGATTTAATCAATAGTTAGCTAAAGGACAAAATCTTTTAAAACTGCTTCTCGGGACCTCATAAAGTTCATATCTTGGCATAACTAGCTTCGCAATTTGAGACCTTTCTCGGACCGATATTTGGCAGCGACTTCATACTTCAAACCTTGAGAGACGTTCATGAAAATATGGTCTTCTCTTCATAATGGAATTTCTTCACTTGAAGTTTTGAGAGATTCATACTTGGACCACGACTTCTTCATTTTTCTCCAATCTTTATTTTGGACTTTGATATACAACGATCCGCCTCCTTTTATGACTTGGATCTATTTATCCTCATAACTTGTTAGGGTCTTTTCGGATACACTTCTCCATGACTTTTGGGGAGTTTTTGCTTTTCGTCGTGTGTCTCGATCCTTCATATTGATTTTCGATAAATGATTCTTCACATCACTTTGGATCTTTAGCAACAAAATATAGCCCTCATGCCTTGTTAGGGCCTTTTCGGACTCGCCAATCTTCGCATCCCGCTTCAATAAGTTATGACTTGGCTATGAACTCTAATCCATACCGAGCAACTTTTAAACGATCTTGGGCTAGAAGCTAAGTAACTTTTTAAATCGTACAACCTTATTTATTAGCAGATAAATTATTTAGCAAGCGATGGGAGAATAGGCTTATAATTAACTCACATAAATTCACGAAAGGATATCGAACTTATAATTAGCTCTATCATCTCTCGTTCTCCACATTTTAAAATCTCAAGGAATGAGACTCGTGGATGCTTAGCCTATTAAATCAAAGTTTTGGGTTTTCGAGTCGCCTATAGGATCTTGCAAACTCTTAGACTTTTTCAAGTTTTAGAAATCGCGTTTTAAAGTTCCCTTGATAAACGACTCTCTAGGATCAATTATAGGAACTTGCGAAAAGTTCTTGGTCTTAACCCGTGAGAGTTAAGACTTTCGCGTTTTATAGCTCCCTATATAAAACCCTAGCAAAACTTGACTTAAACATGTTAAGGATACTAGCTAGAGTAACTTAGATAAGTAAACTCGGGTTGAGTCAAAAGATTCACAACGTTTGAAAACTAAAACCACTTTATTAAAGATTTATTCTAGTAAAGAAAGAAAATAACTATATAAAGGGAAAAACTAATAGGCCAAAATAGATCAAAAATTTTGAAAAATGTTGAAAAATTGATTTTCCGGTTAAAATGAGGACAAATACAAGGAAAAGGCCACTTAACTTCGATAGAAGTCCCCCTACACTTAACATAAACATTGTCCTCAATGTTTAAGCATGTGGGAGTAAACTCCCCTACACTTAGGACATTGTGCACGTTGTTTAAATCTCGCTAAGGAAAAGACAACTAAAGAGTGATGTCCCATGTATTTGTGATGATTAAGCAATGAAGAGAGAAAGAAAATAGATGAAGAAGAGATGAATTCCTAGAGAGAGAAAGTAGTGAGAGAAAGTAGAGAGAGATGATTAACTTGGTGAGATTAGATTAAGAAAAGAAGTTACAAAATGACCATCCACCCTCCTAACATGCTAGGAGGGTAGTATATATAGTCCACCCACATGCGGGCTTTAATGGACTATATATTGGGCCGGGCTTGTCTTTATGGACTTTAATTAGTTTAAATCCAAGCCCGTAAACCACGACTAAATAACTACTTATTACAATGTTCTAATAAATATTACAATAGAAACCTATGACCGAACATTCTTGTTTGACTCAATATTTTGAGGCTAACAATCTCCCCCAATGTGAGGTCATTCCTCTTTGATATTTGGATTCCAATGGAGATTTATGAATTTCGTCATAAATGAGTCTTGAACGTGTAACAGTAGTTTTGTTCCTTCATGCTGTGATCTTTGAGCCTTTGTCGTTGTCTTTCGACTTTGTCTTTTAGTCTTGAGATCTTCAAATCATTCTTGACTTGTCTTTGCCATCTTGTGATCTTGTGTCTTTATCCACATGCTCACACTGTCAATTGTTGGATAAGTCTTTGGGCATGAATATGTGGTTGTGAATCTTTGACTTCGCTGAGTACACCGTGACACCACCTTCTCGAGACAAAACATAGACACGGACTGAATGGCTTTGACATTCGTCCTAAATCGGTAGCGTTTTACCTCCGGTCGGTGAAGACCGTTATACGATATTAAATATCTACCTGTGATCAGGTAGATTCAATTAAGAATCTCCTTGACAGGGTTTCACGGCAGTACAAGCCGTTCTCTTTACTCGACCGTCTCAAAGCAAGACTGCGAACATAAAGAGTGAATCAATTGGATAAATATCCGCTTGATTAAAGTCGTCAATTCAAATTCCTGGAACAAGTTTGATTCATTAAGAATCTTACCATTGTTGCTTTCCAGTTGACACAAGTTTGATTCATAAGAATCTCACAAGTTACCTACCGTAGCGCTGTTTGATGTTGACGCTAGAAGGATTTCCATTCGTCACTGTGAATATTAATAAATATCACTTTGAATGTTCTGGCAAGACCATAAAGATATTGCGTAGAAACCTGAAACGAGTTTGAATCAATTCAGAATCAAACCACTGTTGCTTTTCAGTTTTACATATGTTCAATTCATAAAGAATATTGCATATGACCTACCGCAGTGCTGTTTGATGTTAACACTGGAAGGATTTCCACTCATCATTGTGAATACTAAGTAGTATCACTCTGAGTGTTCTAGCAATATCGCAAGGATATAGCGTAGGACTCTCTTGATCTTCATCCGTGTGTCCTAACGAGATTTGATTGATCTCTTGGCTCTAGACTCGATTTGTGCACTTTTAGTGGTCGGAGGCTGGATCAGATGCCACCTATTCAATATCAACTATCTCAGAGTGAGAAAGTCAATAGAAGTCGTGTTGATCTCCGTGACAATAAAACAAACTTCTTTTGAGAGAAGTCTGAGTAGCTAGGAAAGGGTTGTGCTTCACATCACTGGGTCCATGATGAGTTTGTCTTCATGATGGGTTGACCCGGTTTCTGCCTAAGTTGTATGGAGGGCTTCTTTCTTTAGACCCTTTATCCTTACATTTCTTTTTCATTCTTCAACCCCTTCAATGCTTACCAAGACATCATTAATAGCACCTTGTTGTGATTGTTCCAGTGCTATCATCAGTACTTAGTCGGCATTCAGCTACGTTCACATTCTACTCCATCTTTCCTAAGGACTTCTAATAATCTATTGGATTGTCCCTGGGAAGATCCCTCCGGTTCTGGTTGGATCATAGGACTTAAACCTAACCACCCTTTTGACACCAATAACGTCGTGAATTAAAGTTGTTGTGGGTATTTGATCGTAACCATGAAAACCACTTTAAATTCTAACAAAGTGTTTGAAAAACATTTAACACCTTGCTAGTTTTGTCGTTTCAAAAATGCTCCCCCTTCACATGTGCATTGATAATCGAAAGTGTTTCGCACATGTAGGTAAGAGTTAAAGTGCTTGAGTCTTATATTAGATCACATTTTAATCACATTTTCTCCCCCTATCTCTAATATATAAAATCTTTTGATATTAGAGATACCAAATTTGATTAAAATATATTTTGAAAAATAGTCTTGAAATCTCCGGGAGAAAGATGTGTTAATCTTTTGCATGAAGTTAAAATGCTCCCCCTCAAAAATTGATCCAATTGAATTGTCATTATGAGGATATGATCCACATTTCGCTTTTTGAGGATGGGAGTTTGTTGAACACACAATTTTTTGAAAGATTTTGAATAATCATTGAGAAATTCTTGAAAAAATTGTGTTCAACGCTTTTTGAAAAATCCTATTTCTTTTTGTCGAAGAGGTTTTTCTAAAGCATAAACTTGAGTTCATAGACTTTGAATGTCTTGACGAATCCACTCAAGTGTAAGAAGATTTCTCTTCTTTTGCTGAGGGTAAGGGTACTAAATCGTACACTCCCCCGTGAATATCGATCCGGGTTGCAATCTGAAAGTGATTACAAGCCATTGTGTTGAGCTCAAAACGTTGAATGTTTTGTGACAAGCTCAACCCAAGATAGATTGCTCTACCCGTTGTTGGAAATATTGTCCAAAGTAGACAATTTCCTTTTGAAAAGATTGAAATGACATGTTTTGAAAAATATTTACAACTTTCATTCGAGCTTTATGTACACACCCGTGTCGTTATTGAGCGACATTTCTAGGTACGTCCATATTATCGATACTGAAAGACATGTCGAGAAGAATATTTTTGGATTATCGAAGATTTTTTAATTTTGTATTTTGCTTTTTGATTAATATTTACAGGTAGATGTTTGATAGATGAATCAAGCAGGCTTCTTTGCCAGAACCTCCAGTTCTGCTGGAGTCAAACATCTCATACCAATTTGCCTAACTAGATACGCAAACCTCTCTTTCGAAAGAGCTTTTGTAAACAAGTCAGCTAATTGGTAATCAGTTCCAACAAAGTATAATTCAACAATACCTCGTTCAACTTGTTCCTTAATGAAGTGATATCGGACATCAATGTGGTTCGTGCGGGAATGCTGTACCGGATTGCAGGAGATGGCTATGGCAGACTTTGAGTCACAGTACATAGGTACTTTATCAAAGTGGAAGCCATAATCCGTGAGTTGTGTTCTCATCCAAAGAACTTGAGCACAACACGCAGATAGAGACACATACTCCGCTTCGGCTGATGAAAGTGACGTGCAATCCTGCTTCTTGGAAGACCATCCCACAAGCTTGTCTTGACCTAGAAATTGTGCACCACCAGAAGTACTTTTACGTGTATCAAGACACCCTGCATGATCAGAATCTGAATAGGCCGTTAGAAAGAAACCGGTTTCCCTCGGATACCAGAGTCCCATGTGAATGGTATTCTTAAGGTACCGAAAGATCCGTTTAACCTCCTTGAGGTGCTTTTCAGTGGGTCGTGCTTGATATCGTGCACAATAACACGTAGCATGATGAATATCAGGTCTGCTTGCTGTCAAGTACATGAGGGACCCGATCATGGAACGATATCTCGTTTGATCTATGGGTAATCCCTCCAAATCAGCATCTAGGGATGTGGTTGATAACGATGTCCCAACGGGGTCACATGATGTCATACCATGCTTTTTGATTATCTCTTGACAATACTTAGCTTGGTTAATGAAGATACCACTTGGGGATTGGTGAACTTGAATTCCCAGAAAGAATTTTAGTTCGCCCATCATAGACATTTCAAATCTGCTGTGCATTACTTTTTCAAACCATTTTGAAAGTTTTGGGTTTGTAGACCCGAAAATAATGTCATCAACATAAATTTGCACAAGCAGAATGTCATCCCCATATTTATAAGTGAACAAAGTTAAATCAATGGAACCTTTTGAGAAACCTTTGGAGACCAGAAATTTCGAGAGCTCGTCGTACCACGCCCTTGGAGCTTGCTTGAGTCCATATAGTGCTTTGTGGAGACGATACACCTTGTCAGGATAATGAGGATTGACGAATCCTTCCGGCTGCGTGACATAAACTTCTTCCTTCAAAGGACCGTTAAGAAACGCCGTCTTTACGTCCATTTGATAAACGATGAATCCCTTATGTGCAGCATAAGCAAGAAAAATCCTGACCGCTTCCATTCGAGCTACTGGTGCAAATGATTCTTCGAAATCAATACCCTCTTTCTGTCCATACCCTTTAGCCACTAGCCTAGATTTATTCTTGATGATCGTGTTCTCTTCATCCATCTTGTTTTTCCAGATCCATCGAAGATTTAATGGTGTTACATCGTATGGTCTGTCAACCAGTTCCCAGACTTTAAGTCTTTCAAACTGTTGAAGTTCATCCGTCATCGATTCAATCCAAGCATGATCAGCCATGGCTTCTTTGATGTTTTTCGGTTCAGCAGTACTCACGGCGAGTGCGAACATACAAACATCGCCATCGGTTTCAAGCTGTCGTCTTGTACGAACGGGCTGTGAAGGGTTTCCAATGACATGAACCAAAGGATGATCTCGGGTCCAATGATGTGTTGAAGGATGTCGTTGATAGAAATTATGCATATTTGACGGATCAACATGGCGAGTAGAAGACTCTCCAGTTTCGTGTACCGGTGTACCGAATGGGTTGATAAATTCGTCTTCGTCAGATAATGCATTGTCTGCTTGATTTGTGTTCTCTGGAGCAATGACAGTAGTTGTGGATGTTGTAGGATCGATTGTTGAAGTGATATTCTGAGGAGGTAAATCTGCAGCAACCCGTGTTGAAGTAGATGAAGTTGTATCCGGTTGTTGACGATGATCGGTATCATCATTCTTATCATGAGTGACAGCGGAAGACTTCGATACAACTTGTTTCTCCCCCGTGAAATATTCATCATACATTGGTCCATATAACATTTCCAACTCTTCAATTGTCGTGTCGACTGTCATATCAGCTCTAGGAACATTCTCTGGAACCAGCGTTGAACTTGACGGTTCATTGCTGTGGTCTTGAGTTTCGAGTTCCGTGCGGTTGTGAACGGAAGTCGTTTGTCCTTGTGGATCGAGACTTAAACTGCTTTGTTCAAGTGCCATCTCTTGAGATTCATCAAATCGGATGTGAATTGTCTCGACAATCAATTTTGTTCTTTTGTTGAACACTCTATATCCCTTAGACTGAGTTGCATATCCCACAAGAATACATGCATCACCTTTTTCTTTCATCTTATCCAAATTTTCACCATCTCGTATAATGTAACAAATACATCCAAAAACATGAAGGTGTTTGAGTGAAGGTTTACGATCATGAATTATGTGATATGGTGTCTTTTCGTGTCTTGGGATAATTAAGGAGCGGTTTTGTGTGTAGCATGCGGTTGACACGGCTTCGACCCAAAAGTATAGTGGAAGTTTTGAAGCGGATAATAATGTTCGAGCAGCTTCAACCAAAGTACGGTTTCGTCTTTCAACAACGCCGTTTTGTTCGGGTGTTCGAGCAATAGATGTTTCATGTTCAATACCTTCGGCTTCAAAATACTTTCTCAGATTAGAATTCAAAAATTCTGTACCTCTGTCAGTACGAACCACTTTAACTTGAGCTTGAAGACCACGTTGAATCAATTTAAGGAAGCTGATGAGAATGTCGGGAGTTTCATCTTTGGATCTCAAGAAATGAGTCCATGTGTACCTTGAGTAATCATCGACTATTACTAGAATATATTTCTTGCCATTGATACTCTGAACACGCATGGGACCACACAGATCCATGTGAAGAAGATCTAACCGTCCTTTAGAGCTTGGTGTGGTCTTTGTTTTGAAGCTACTTCGTTTAGCTTTACAAAGTTCACAAGAAGAACAAAGATGATCTTTGATGAATTTCAAGCTTGGAAGGCCTCTCACAATATCTTTCTTGGAAAGCAAGTTAATGGTATCAAAGTTGAGATGAGAAAGACGTTGATGCCATAACCATGCCTGAGTCGTTGAAGCTTTAGCCATGAAGCAAATTGGAGTTGATGAAGTTGTGTCTTGAAGTGAAATTGTGTAAAGATCAGTACCCCGTGTACCGGTAAGTAAGTCATTCCCATCATAATCACGAACAAAACATGTCTTCTTTCTAAAAGCAACTTCCAAATCCGCATCACAGAATTGACCAACCGAGAAAAGATTGTGATTGAGCCCTTCGACGTAGTATACCCTTTTAATCGTAATATTTCCCTGAACCAAATCTCCATATCCTAGGATCGGTGCAAATTGATCATTTCCGAATCGGACCGTACCCAGGAACTTCTCCACGAAGTTAATTAGAAGCTTGAGATTCCCCGTCATGTGCTTCGTGCATCCGGAGTCCATTATGAAGAGAATTATTTGTATCACCTGCAGAAGAGTTAGAACACGATGGAGCATTTGCTAAATTGGATACCACAGTAGTTGTGATAGTAGAATCATTAGTGTCCTTATCAACATTTAAAGGCAAACTAACACTCGTTTTCACATTTTCTGTCCTAACTTTAGGCATCCATTTATATCCGGGAGGACATTGATTAGCAAACCACCATTTCCAAGACTTACTGGCAGACTCATATAATTCCTTAATTTTGCTTCTAGGATTCTTAGTGGTGGAGTCTGATGCATTACTTTTCTTAGTGGGGGTTGCACCAGAATGGTTCACTTTGCGTTTGGGTTTACTAGCTCTAATAGGCATTGCAACTTGCTTCTTAGTTCTAGTATCTACGCCTTTGACTTTATTTATAGCACACATAGAATGATTAGCATTAGCACACTTGCCACATTTGACACAAACAAATTTCACATTCATAGCATTCAAAGTTGAATCATTGAAATCGTCATCACACGCGATTACAGACGTTTTATTCTTAGAAACATTGAAAATCCTAGGGTGTTCTTCTACTTGCTTCATCTTCCCTTGATTCTTGTGTTTCCAGACCTTATCATTCTCTTGAGTGCTCTTAAGCTGAGGCCGGCTAACACTAGTAGTGGAGACTATTCCTGTAGTAGAAGACACACGAATATTAGTGTTTCTAGAAGTCTGAGGCGAGTGAGTATCTTTGTTTGTGGGCTTAGTGGACATTCTATACATCCCTGGTTTAATCACATTATTGTGCTTAACGCTTGGTGCTACAGGATTCCTTATGGGTTGAGCTTGTGGTAACCTTTCCTTTCCATCCATCTTGGGGGCAAACACAGGTTTTGCAAACGAGGAATTAGATAAAGCAGATGGTTTTCCCAAGATAGAGGATCTATTCTCTTTAGAGGCATTGGGTTGTCTAACAACATTTTTCTTAATTCTAGGTTCCACAATTTTTCCACCCATTTTAGCAATGAGTTTCTGTAACTCTGCTATCGCTCTGTCCCTGTCTTGTAATTGAGCTTTCAACCCTTTAATTTCCAAATTCTGTTCATTCATTTCTCGAAATGTTTGGGAAAGTTTTTCTTGCAATTTATTATCATGTGGAAAATGACCAACGTCTTTTTGCAAAGCAAGTTCAAGTGAATGACAATGTTTTTGAAGGAAATCAGTTTTGTGTTGAAGTAACTCAAAAGCCTTTTTGTCAACATTTTCTTTCCGTTTCGAAAGCTCAATTTCAAGACGTTCACATTCTTTGAGCTTATCAAGATATTGGCATGCAACTTCAGAATATTCATCAATATCAGCACAAGATGTAAAATAAGCACACATAATATCTTTAGAAACGCATTCTTGCAAGAGTAAATCATATTCATCAGAAAAAACGGACTTGTCCATTTAAAGATCATCAATTGCTTTCTCAAGAGACTCAACATATTGTAAATCATCAAACATTTCAGACCGAATTAAGCTTTCGAATTTAAGAACATTTTCTTTTAGTGTGGCCGCGTTCGGTATTAAGATTTGTTTGACAAGCACAGTTATGTCTTGAGGAATTGGTTTCTTCCACTCGTCATTTTGTCGTTGTTTCCAATCATTATCAATAATGGACTTAATATTATCTATGTAATGAGTAAGAAACCCAAATATCTGCCTACTCTTGCTTTTAGAAGCATCTAGGGGTAAGTAGTTGATGAACTTAGAAACGTTTGTTTTCTTAGTGGCAAACGCTTTCTTCCATTGAATTCTCTTTTCCCTGCATTCTAAAAATACTTCCTCACGAGATTTCTGAGTTTGTTTGTGGAACAGACCATAAAGACTATTCTCATAAGCATAATTATATGGTTTCACAAACTCCTTATTAACTGATGGTTGACTATCAGCATCCTAAAGGGCAGTCTCTTCACTATTGGCACTTAGAGGCATGCAATCAAGATCTGACCTTTCAGTCTCATCAAGATAAAGATGCGGGTTCGCAGCTTGAGCTTTGGCAAGGTACTCAGGACTTGCAAAGCTAGCTTGACCCTTAAACATCGATGGAGGTGCTAGCATTCTTACGGATTGAATAGAATCATGCGTTTTATAAACAACGTTCTTCAAAAAGTCGACTTGTGCTTCTAGTTTCGTAACTTTTTCGGTTTCTTTATCATATCTACTTTTGAAGTCTTGTTTTAACGCATCTACCTCTTGTTTCTTATCCTCTAGAATTTTAGCAGAATCAGTAGTGGTCATAGACAGCTTTTGTTCAAGTTCATTAACTTTGGTATTGGCAAGGTACGTTTTTTGACGTTCATCCATTAAGAAAACATTATATTGACGCTTCTCTTTAGCTAATAACTCAAGAGTGGTATTATATTTGTTTTCAAAATCGTCCTTTTGACTTTTTAACGCACTTCCCTTGTACCCCTCAAGCTCTTTGGTTTACTGAAGGAGCTCATCTCTATAGCTTTCAGTCATCTCAGTAGATTTGATAAGAGCAGCTTTGCATTCTTCAAAACTTTGAGTGAGCGTAGCGTTTGCCTTCTTTAATTGCTTTTGACTCTTTTTATTTTCAGTGACATCTTTTTGTAAAGTAGCAATTAAATTAGCAAGCGCAATACGTTCCTCTTCATCATATTCATTTGCATGTTGATCATCCTCAGATTCATTATTGCACATGTCTGATGAATCGGGTGTGGTATTGCTATCAACCGTTTCCATCATACACGTGTCATTAATGGCATTGGGTAGATCACTATGCTCAGGAATATCACCAAACACATTATATTCATCAGTAGTGTGTACCTTATCGATCGGCTCAGTGTCAAAGATAGGACCATTGTCATCTTCAGTGACTTTGAGAACTTCTTCAACATGTGCCATGTACGAGTAATGTGCTTCTAATTCCTGGTCGGAGGCTTCATCATCAGTGTCATCAAGCATAGCTCCTTCCTCAGCTGACAGTTTGACCCCTGCTTCCATCTTTTTGCATAGCAACATCTTTTCCTTGTGATAGCTGGAGTCTCTAACCCTTTTCGGCTTCCTGCATTCCTTTGCCATATGCCCAAAACCTTGGCAATTAAAACATTGAATCCCGCTTTGCTGAACCACTTGACTTCCAACCGTTTCCCTATTCCCAGTAGCAGCAGCAATCCTCTGAGTATCATACTTTGCAGTTTGTCGATCATATCTTGCAGAACCCTCAACATGCGTTGGATTATGTCGATCATACCTAGAAGGACTTTCACCACGTCGACGTGTGTCATACCTTGGAGGACTCGCAACATATCGGTTCTTTGTGTTAGATGATGTTCGAAGATTGTTGTTGGTGGGTTTGTAGATCTTCTGGTAAGTCTTCATAATGAAAGCAATTTGTTGTTTCATCTCACGATTCTTCTGAGCTTGATCTTCATCACTATCTTCTGCTGAAGATGACTCAGATGGTGGTGAAGCTGCTCTTGGTGCTTTGCCGCGTGATCTTGTGGATGATGAAGACTTGGATGATGTGGAATATCGTGGTGAGGATGATGGGCTAGAGTATGGCTTAGGAGCACGAGATCGATGATCTTGAACATTTTGAGTGGTAGTTAATAAAGCAAGTGGATTAGCCGTCTTTGCAACTCGTTCAGCTCGAATCTCATTTGCTTCATGCTGAAATTGTTTCAAGATATCAAAGAGAGTGTGATAGTTTACCTTGTCTAACTGCTTCTGTTGTTTCACCAAAGTGACAAAACGTGTCCACTCTGGTTGGAGTTGTTGTAGAAATTGCACATTGACTTGCATGGTGGATACTTCCAAGTTGTTTCTTGTCATATCATTCATCATCTTGTAAAATATTGAATAATAGGACTCAATTGATTCTCCATCCAATGCAGTAAACTTACCAAAGTTCCAAAACAAGTTTGTTTTGACATCTTGCTTGTTGAGAGACTCTCCTTGTTGCAAGCGTTCAATGGCCGTCCACATTTCTTGTGCTGTAGGACATGCATCGACTGTGGAATAAATATCATCTCCAATTCCACTTAGGATCATATAGATCGCTTCTTTTTCTGCATCATGCCAAGCACGTTTCTCAGGTGTAAGGTCAGATAAAGTTTCCTTTTTCTTTGTTGCAGGTACTTCTGGACATGTGTCTGTGGCTGGTGTATAAGGAACATCAATTTCAGAAAAGACATATGGGCCATTGTTAATACATTGTCTCAAGGCATCACCATTAGGTCTTGTATCAAGATAGCGAAGAAAGCGTGATTGCCATTGAGCATATCGACCAGCCACAAGCATTGGTGGTCTCTCTTTATTACCCGCGACCATGATGTTGTTGTTCGTCACACGATATTCTGCAGTAGAATCCATCCCAAAATTCTCTGTAATGATGAAGTGAATATGGATCTTAAGTAGATTTGTTGTGATTGTTGTTGTGGTTTAAATTCCGAAAATTGCAATTTTTCTCCAGGCCGACAATAAATTCTCCAGTCCGACTAAAACGGTAGTCCAAAAATTTTGTAATCGCCAAAATTTGAAATCAAGCTAGAAATGTCCTAAAACTAGTATGGAAAAAATTTGAATTTACTTGACGAAAAAATTTTTAACTCTTTTTTTTTATTTTTTTTTTATTTTTTTTTTTTGTTCTTCGTGGAAACGATATTCTGAAACTAGTCTAGATGGTGGCTAAGTCTAAAAAATACTCAAACAAAATTTAGCAAAACACATCATCGGAATAACCAATCGGAATGTCAATCTGAATCACCAATCGGAATGTCAATCTGAATCACCAATCGGAATGACAATCTGAATAACCAATCGGAATGTCAATCTGAATCACCAATCGGAATGACAATCTGAATAACCAATCGGAATGTCAATCTGAATCACCAATCGGAATGCCAATCTGAATCACCAATCGGAATGAGTTAATCGGAAAACACCAATCGGAATGCCAATCTGAATCACCAATCGGAATGTCAATCTGAATCACTAAACCCTTTTCAGATTACACCAATCGGAATGTATCCCCCTTTTCTCGGACAAAACTCAACCAATACGTGATTTTAAGCCAAAAAATGATCAAAAAACCCAAAAATTTTGTGTTTTTAGCCAAAGTAAATATACCAAATCACTACTACAACTATGTATAAGATGTAGATGAAGAAGTAAAGCACGGAAAACACAAAAAAATTTGAATCCGAGATGATTTATGGATTAAATCATTCGAATCAAATATAATAACACCAACCAATCACAAATCTACCCCGTGGCGATTGATACCAAATGAAATACACACACTACATTCAAGCTTTACTTTCTCTCTCTAAAATGTCTAAACATTTCTTTTATCCTCCCCGACCTCCGGATCATCCTCTTGTTAGCTTGAATCTTAATGTTAACAATGAGATTCCTATTTTAATATTGAGAAAATATAAAATAGTGAATCGAAAAGAGTTTAGGATAGAACCGGGAAAATGGAACACGGAATCACGGGTCGTCAAGAATCATCAATAGTGGATCATTGAAGCTCGAATCCCTGATTAGTAGAAGAGATGAGAGAGCAAACACCAACGGGTCTCCCCTACACTTATGATAAAGAAAGCGAAAAGATAGATGCATGGGTTGCCTCCCAAGAAGCGCTTGATTTTTGGTAACCGAGTCATTAGCCTGACTCGACCTTGATCATCAACGGAAGAAGCATGAAACATATCCACCAGGATCAAAGACATAGTTTTCGTCCATCATATAGCACAAGCTTAAGGCGAACAAGGCAAGCCAACGAAGAGTAGGCAAGGTTCCCTTAAGCAGCGATGGAGCACGGTGGAAGCAATGTTGAAGTGGTGCAAGCAGATTTCCATAAGTTCCAAAGATTCTTCCTTTTATTTCATCAGGTGGATACTGAGATGGCTTAAAGATTGCAATACCGGGGTCGAACACCTTTTCCTTTAAGGGAAAATAACACTCAGGCTCAGCAGAGTGGGAAGAAGATCCGCGAAGAAGCACAACCTCGTCCTCAGAAGGGGGACAAAGAGGTGTTAAATCATACGTGCTGCAGATACTGGTGTTGACCGGTTTCTTCTCCTTAGAAAGAATGTGCTTCAAATCCAAAGTAGGATCAAGACGATAATCTTCAAAATCATAAGGAGGAGCATCACTCTCATGAGGGAAGTAAGTGTTGAGAAACGTAGAGAAGTCTTCCTCAAATGAGTAATCGTCCAAAGTAGGATCGAGTGATGGCGGAGGATCTTCATCATGTGAAGAATCGCTCGAAATAGTATCGGCCTCATCAAAATCATCATATGTGGGCAGCTCGGGATACTCAGAAGTAAGGTCATCATAATCATCCGAATCTGAGCTAGAATCATCATCATAAGCATCAAAGACCGGTGGAGAATCATAAATGGGAGAAGCGTCCAAAGTGGGGCAAGAATCATCCACATCATCTTGAAAAAGTGGATTATCGATGCAAGAGTCGAATAGAGGATTGTCGTAGACGGTAAAGTCATCGAGCACATTAATAATATTCACTGATTCTCGGCCTCCAAAGGTTGTACTTGTAAGCTTCCCCATTTTGAAAACTTGTGCATCATCCCCGACTCTTTAGATTAACTCACCTTCGGCCACATCTACTAAAGCTCGTCCGGTTCTCAAGAATGGCTGACCAAGTATTAAAGGAATACGAGGGTCCATTTCATAATCAACAACGACAAAATCGACCGGGAAAGTAAATGTGCCAACTTTGATGAACACGTCTTCGGCTATACCAACGGGGTAAGCGAGAGTGCGATTAGCAAGCTCAAGAGTCATCTTTGTTGGAGTAAGGTCGGGCAATGATAGTGTTTTCCAAACACTCAATGGCATCAAATTAATACTAGCCCCGAGATCGGCAAGGGCAGTAAATTCTTCAGTTTTGTTGAACACGCAAGGCAACACAAAACGACCGGGATCTCCAAGCTTTTCCGGGAGTTCTTTAAGAATAACTGCAGAGCAGTTTTCATTTAATCGTGTGCTGGCGAGTTCAATCAGCTTCTCCTTCTTGTTAAGCAATTCCCTAAATGCTTTAAAAAATTTGGGCATGTGGACAAGTGCTTCAAGAAAGCTAATGTTGAAGTTCATTTGAGAAATCATCTTCACATAGCGTGTCACTTCGGAGTCCTCCTTGGTTAGCATTTTGGTTTTGCCTATACGAGAGGGATAAGGGATATTGGGTTTGGGTGGTGAAGGTGCAGGTGTAGGTAAAGGTTGAGATGTTGAAGGGTCCTTCCTAGGAACATCGTCATGACGAGGCGGAGACGGTAATGGTGCACTAATACTAGGTGTAGGAGGAGTAGGGATAAATGGTGGTGGAGGAGGTGTAGATGATGGTGGTGGGATTGGTGGTCCTACGATGGTTACTCCACTACGGGTAGTAATAGCACTCACATTGGCTCGCGGATTAGTGACGGTGTTTGAAGGTAGAGAACTCGAAGAAGAAGGTTGAGCGGCGGGCAAGAAACTAGCAAGCATATTCTTCAAATCATTGGTTTGACTGCTGAAGGAGGATTGAATGTTATCTCGAAGCTCGGATCTTATCTCATTTCCTTGCTTTGTGATATCTCCTTCGAGATTGATAATTTGGCTCTGTAGGTTCTTGATTTGCTCACCTTGGGTTCTCATGATGGCCTCAACATCTGGATTACTGGGTGGGGTTTGTTGGGCGGGTGGGTGATAAGGATTAGAAGCTCTTGGTGGGATTTGGTTGCTTCTATTATAGTTGTTGGCGGGGTTTTGGTTTTGAGGAGAAAAACCGGGTGAAAGGTAGTTGTTGGAACTGTAACTCAACAGATTTCTATCCCCTTGAGGTCGAGCTTGGTAGTTTTGCGGTGAATAATTACCATAAGCTGCATACACATTTTCCGGATTTCCTTGTGTCGAAGGACAATCGGTGTATGAGTGTGGACCGCCGCATGTTTCACAAGGAGTAGCAACAGCTTTAACTTGTTGTTGTTGTTGGTTTGAAGCCAAGAGTTGCATACTTCAGCACACGGGTGAGTTTGGTCATATCGGGGTTTGCTGAAGTGGAGGAAACATTGACTCTCGGGTTGTTCCTTGAAGAAGCAGCGGAATCCCAGTTTTTGTGGTGAGTAGTCATGTTCTCAATTAACTCTCTACACTCCTCGGGTCTCCTTTTCATGAATGTGCCACCGGCGACTGCATTAATTGTATCACGATCTCGAAAAGTCAATCCGTTGTAGAAAGTATCGATTAAGATCACAGGGAGCATGTTGTGGTTTGGACATCTATCGATCAAGACATTATATCGCTCCCAAGCACCAAAAAGAGATTCATCAGGGTCTTGCATGAAACCGCTGATCTGATTGCGAAGGCTCGTGACCATAGATGGTGGAAAGTAGCGCGACAAAAAGCGTTGAGTCATGTCATCCCAAGTGTGAATAGAATTCTTCGGGAGACGATCAAACCATTTCTCGACATGATGTAATAAAGTGTGTGGAAAGAGTTGTAGGCGAAGTTCATCCATTGTGGCACCAACCAACTTCATGCTTTGGGTGATTGTAATGAACTTGTCGAGGTGTTTGTTGGCATCATCATCAGGCAATCTACGGAATGGGTTTGTTTGCACTTGCTGAATCATGTGTTGCTTCAACGAAAAATCAGGAGCGTTGATTTGCATCGGCGCAATCGGTGCTCCTCGTCCAAACATGGTGGGTTGACAAAGCTCCTCCATGGTCCGAAGATCGGGTTGTGGAAGAACATTGTTGTTATTATTAGGGTGCGGTGGATTATTGTTGTTTACACCTGACATAGCTAAATCTTCTTGAGTCTCGGGCTCTTGATAATTAGAAGATCTAGTACGCATACACCTGAAAATGCAAAACAAAACAAAACAAAACACAAAGACAATATATATACACAATAAAAATAAAATTTTTTTGGATTTTTGAAATTTTAATTTTTATGGATTTTTATCAATTTTTAATTTTTATGATTTTTTTGGATTTTTTGTGCAAGAAAATAACGCTCACAAGTGAACGGATCCCAAAAAGCAACGCGTCTCTCACAGAAAACCGTTAATCTTTACGAAAAGAGCCGGCAGCGACGCCATTTGAAATTAGGATTTTGGCCCGTATAAAAATTAAAGTTCAAGTCTCGATATCTTAACGAATTGATTACCGGCTTAAAGTACGACTCAGTTGAATTTGGTAAAACAAATATTTTTGGTTGTTTTTAAATTTAAATTTGCAAAGACGTTAAAGTAAAATTTCGTTAAAATAAAGTGGCGTTAAAGTAAAATGGCGTTGAAATAAAGGAGCGTGAAAATTAAATCTAAGTCTAATTAAACGAAAGGTGCGATATTTAAAAACGTGATGAAAAGTAAATTAATTAAATGACTAAAAATAAAAGCGTGACGGAAATTAAAATTTAGACAAGTATTAAAATGTAAACTTAAAAAAATAAACCAAGATAAATAGAGAAAAAACACCCCCAATCGGAATATATTCCGATCGGAACACTATCAGAATAAAGCACTTACCCCCGATCGGAATGATGATCGGAATACCCAACTCACCTTGATCGGAATGTTGCTTAACAACCTGATCGGAATAAACAAGGAACCCTGGTCGGAATGCCTAACGCACCTTGATCGGAATGTTGACTGGACCACAAATCGGAATGCTGTCACCACTTACCTGATCGGAATGCCCAATGATCACACTGATCGGAATACCAAATCTTCTCGTCGGAATATGAAGTAAGGTCCAGATCGGAATAACTGTCCTTACCCACGATCGGAATACCACAAACTCCTCTGATCGGAATGTTATAACCCTTTTTCGACCAAGCCAAAGAGCTATGGTCGGAATGTAAAACCCTCTTCCGATCTTACCAATCGGAATACAGTGAAATGGATGAAAAATAAGCTACAAAAATAAGCTATGATTCTAATAAGCACAAGACGAAAATCCTAGGGTAAACCGTATGAAAATAAGCTACTAAAAAGAAATTTAACAACTTTTAAAACACGAAATGAAAAAGCTTTAAGAAAAACAACTTTTTATACGAAAATAAATTTTATAAAAACTATATAAACTTGAAAATAAACAAAATAAGCTATGAAAATAAATAATTTAAGACAATCAAAAGCATAAAAATCAAATCTTTAAACAAGTAAACAAGATAAAAATCATATAAATCAAAGATTAAAGGAAGGTAAAATGAGATCAACAAGATAAAGTAAAGGTGCGAGAATTAAAAGAAACACTTACTTGAAATTAAATGTATTAAAAGTGCAAGACATGTAATTAAAGGTACAAGTAAATAAAGGTGCATAAAAGTAAAGGTGGATGAACTAATTGTTATGATTAGTCAACAAGAACAAATGAATGAAAATGAGAAGTATTTATAGGTGATTAGGGGGATGGTTATAGGAAGCTTCCTCCCCTCCTTCCTTTCTTCTTAATTGCGCCCTTAAGTCCTTCCTTCTTAATCTTTTTGTTAATCTTGGAATTTGATGACTTTTGGCTCGGGATTTCTTTGGACTCGTCTTTTAATTCTTCGATAAATAAGACTTGAGTTCCTCGGCTTTAAGTAAACTTCTGTCTTTCATCTTTTTCTTCAATAAAAGTCCGTATATGCCCGTGAATTCCCGTGTTTTCTCCACTTTTCACCTTTTCGTCCTAAATCACAACAAAAACACAAACCACGCATAATTCTGACATAAAAGACATAAAATACACGTTTTGGTCCGGTTATTATTGTAATTAAGTGGTAGAAAAGATGTGTGTTTACACACATATCAACTTACATACCCTACGAACAATCATAAATACCGTTGAGGTATTGTATCCCCTTCAAACACTCTCCATGGCGCGTTACTTGTGCTAGTATCCCATAAATCTCTATTCATCTCCTTGGTACTCCTAAGAGACCTCATGACCACATTAGTTCGTCTACGAACTTCTTTCCTCCCCACTAAGGGTATTCCGACCGTTCTATCATGGTCACCTACTTAAGCGTGTAGGCGCGACAAGTCTTTCATATGACTACCTCAACGCTCCCGAACAATACAAAACCAAAACTACATCCTGAATCCATCAGATACGATCAACGAATCAAACCAACGGATAACTAACGAAATTTCACGTACACCAGTTAAAACAAGTCAAAAACCATGAGACTCAAAAGAAAACTCAAACCCAAAAAGGTGTATCAATTCAAAATGACCCATGACAACGAAAAATAATCCAAGAAACACCCAATGGCAACCAAACATATTACGCCCCACGACATATTATTTAAACCGTGCAAAAGATCGACTTTTCCAAAAGAATATATATCTTTTTTTTATTATTACCTCCCACATCTATGTGACTCAAACAATCTACAAACAACCCTCTTGACGAACTCAAAACTCAACTCAAAAACTAGGTATCCCGTGCATCCCAAATCATAAAAATAAACTACTATTCAAACTCAACCTTTAACCCGACACTTGTACAATAATTTCGGCCAAGATATTGACCTCCCATGACTATACATTATGAATATTTGAAAAGTACGTTCGAGTGCATAATTTTTGGCTTTTTAATCACTCAAAAAGCTCTAAAAACGAACAAGTTATGACCTATTAATGAAAGATAAAATTGTATGTGAAATCTTGATAAACTCAATTTAACCTTGTATTAATAATTATAAATGACGTGAATCGGTTAAACCCAATTATATAAACTATGTAAGTAGAAAGAAATTTTACTTCGCTTTATTTTAAAGAAAATCTTTTAGAATTTGAAATAAATAAGTGTTGATTAAAAGAAATCTTATGTTACATCTTGTTTCAAACACGACTCCAACACCTTACCCTTATTTTACCGAATACAACCAACTATCTAACCCTATAATATATTTCTAAGTCCCCTTTTTTCTCAATATATACCGACCAAAACAAATGTAAGACCCAACACAAAAGATTTCATTATCTCAAAAGGAATCCCAAGTTATTTCAATAGACTTAAAACCAAGAACACCATTTTAAAACGTACACGTGAAATACAAAACTCGAAGAATACGCTACAAGACACACTTCAAAAGATTCAAAACGTCGTTGAAACTCCACCAAACTCGAGCACTAATAAATTGTTTAAACACAAGAGAGCACTAGGTACGTTCAAGTTATAATAACTACTGAACGACCGTAAATCATAACATAACATCTATTAGTATATATACATCCTCATATGTATACCTATTGAATCTCCCAAACATACTCGTTATCATACACGTAAGTCAATCAATCGCTTTATACGCTCGTTTTTCCATACGAGTAATCACCATCTGACCGTGCCACAACAAGGCATAAAGCCCACCTCCAAAACCAAACCATATCGTGTGACCCCATAATCACACAACACCACTATAATCCCAAAACATATAACACAAAAAGAACAATAGCCATATCATAGGCAGCCATTACATAAACCCATATATATACGTATACCCAAATTCTACATCTCATCATAAACAAGCATGTACTAACCCTCTTTCATGCAATCATACTTGAGAACCCATTGAAGTTGTGGTACTTGTATAACTATGTTGGCCACCATACTTATACAATTACCCTTCCCCCAATGCACTCCTTCCTATGATGAAACTTATAAGAATTAATACAACATATAACACATAAATCCATCTACTCACATAAGCTCATAACCACATAAACATTAAAGTCCAAAACTCCATCTATTAAAATAACATAGTAATACTCTTGGAATACAGAAATCCATAGTCTAGCTAAAACAACATAGACTAAATCCAAAACGAAAACATAATCAGTTATAAGTCATGTCGCCCGTAAGAGTGGAAACAGCTTAAAACCCTTCCTATCCACCTACTCCTAGTAACTCGAATTACCACATGATTCTTAGGGGACATGACTTAGACATCAAAATAAAAATACTGTACCTCAGGTACATAAAATAACCCAACAAAAGATAGAAAACTACCATGTACCAAATTATGTACTATAATGTACAATTTAAGCAAAATACGACAATGACTAGCGTGGATGATTATGGTTCAACCAACACTAGTCACATCACGAAAAGAAAAATAACATGTGGCTAAGTATGAACTTACTATGGTTCAATTCATACTAGTCAAAACATCGTAATAAATAACATCCAAACACATCAATTGATATAAAATGCACACATACTCCTATGACGCCTATATGCAGGGACCCTTAAGCTATAGACTAGGTTACGCGACTAGGCAACCTAATTCTCTATCATGGTAATCATAGCTAAATTGATCCTCTCCTAAAAACACTCCAAAATCAAAAAAAAAATTTTGTTTCTATTTCTTTTTCCTTTGATATCTCGTCTCTGTTAGATCGTTAGATCATTTTGGAAACAATATAATCATCGAAAAAAATGGCAAGAGTTTTAAGGTAAAAGGGTGGCAAAAACCTCCGCACGTGCCCAAGATCATTGATAAAAGTAATTGCTGACAAAAGTTTTGATTGGTTATGTTTGATTGGATGAAGAGTATGGCAAAAGTATAGGTCGGTGTGCATTAATATTCACCACCTATAATTTGTTTAAGGTTTGACTCATATTTTCTTGTTTCTCGATTCGGAGGGTTATTCGCTTTTGGTTATTTGGAATTTAGTATGCTGGGACAATTGGTTTTCTAATACAATAGTATTAATGATGTTGCCTGTCCCGACTACACCTTCTGGTACGCAATATTTTCGTGGCAATTATAATCACAGTGTATACAAACCCTTTAGAAGTTATTCTTCTTTGAAGCATAGAGGTCAATATCCAACTCAAGAGCAACATGTCCAACATGCTATGTCTGTTCCTAATAGTGATTCAGCTACTTTGCAAGACCCGTCATGGAACATGGATACAGGTGCATCTTCTCATCTAAATTCAAATTCAAGTAATTTAAGTACTATTTTTAATTCTTGTTTATATCCGTATGTTCGGGTTGGTGACGGTAAAACTATACCCGTCACAAACATGGGCCATAGCATCCTTCCAACTCTTCATCGCCCTTTGCATCTTCATAATGTTCTAGTCACCCCTAATATTATTAAAAATCTTATATCTGTCCGTCAGTTTACCCAAGACAAAAATTGCACTATTGAATTTGACGCTTTTGGGTTTTCTATCAAAGATTTCTTGACTCGTCATATCCTCTTGAGATGTGATAGTTTAGGTGATCTTTATCCGGTAACCCAACCATCATCTCTTCCAAGTGCTTTGATATCTCTTAGTTCTTCTACGTGGCACCAACGCCTAGGTCACCCGGGTGACGAGGTGCTACGTTCTCTTGTTTCTCGTAATTTTATTTCTTGTAATAAGGATAAGTCTCATCATGTTTGTCATGCTTGTCAGCTTGGAAAACATGTGAAACTTCCTTTTTCTATTTCTACTTCTACTGTTTCTAGTTCTTTTCAGATTATTCATTCAGATATTTGGACATCACCTATTGTTAGTACGGGTGGTTTTAAATATTATGTCATTTTCCTCGATCATTTTTCACATTATTTATAGATTTATCCTCTTCAAAATAAATCTGAAGTGTTTGCTAAGTTTGGCACTTTCGCTCTTATGTTAAAAATCAATTAAATGTGACATTCTTGGTTTTCAGTGTGATCATGGTGGTGAGTTCGATAACACCCAACTTCTTGACCTTTTCTCTACACAAGGGATTCAAATGAGGTTTTCTTGTCCTAAAACATCCCAACAAAATGGAAAATCGAAACGTATGATTCGTACTATAAATAATATGATTCGTACATTACTTTTTCAAGCCCACCTTCCGCCCACATTCTGGGTCGAGGCACTCCACATGGCCTCCTACCATCTAAACCTCCTTCCCTCAACCGCCATTCAAAATGAAATACCACTTACCAAATTGTTTAACAAACAACCTGACTATTCCAAATTGCGCACCTTTGGATGTCTTTGTTATCCACATTCATTTCCACCACACAAACTTGCTCCACGAGCCACACCATGTATATTTTTAGGTTACCTAGCTTATCACCAAGGTTATCGGTGTCTTGACCTAACAACAAACAAAATTATTCTCTCTCGACATGTTACATTTGACGAAAATCAATTTCCTTATAGATCTATTACACCTTCATCCTCATATGAATTCCTAGACACATCTCCTTCTCTAATTACTCACCATATACTAAATAACCCTCAATACAATACTTCACAACCAACACATACTATTGACCCATCAACACCTCAAACACCAAACCATGCCCACTCTACTCCCGACCCAAACCAATCTAGAGGCCCACAGCCGTCTGCTGGCCCACCATCTGGTGTCTCTCCACTTACCTCGACCCAAACCACCCATAACCTCACACCACGTACGACTACCCAACCTACATCTAATTCAACACCTACAATACAGACCGAGGCCCAATCTTCATCCCCGGTTCCAACCGAAACCCAAACACATCCATCAACTCAGACTCTCCCAATGGTCACTTGAAATCAGGATGGCACACGTAAGACCACTCAACGACAAAACCTTCATGTTTCTCATATCTCTCCTATACCAAAATCTTCGTCTCTTGCTTTATTTGATCCGCAATGGCGGGATGCTATGTATGACGAGTATAATGCATTAATTAAAAATGGTACTTGGGTTCTTGTTCTAAGACCCGCTGGTGTAAATATTGTGCGGTGTTTTTGGATATTTTGGAATAAATTTCATGCTGATGGTTCATTGAGTCGGTATAAAGCCCGATTGGTTGCCAACGGTAGTAGTCAGTAGCTTGGCATTGATTGTGATGAGACCTTTAGCCCGGTTGTCAAGCCAACCGCTATTCGTACTGTTCTTAGTCTTGCATTGACCAGACATTGGCCTATTCATCAGTTGGACGTTAAGTTCGCTTTTCTTAATGGTGATCTGTCAGAGACTGTTTATATGCATCAACCTCCAGGTTTTGTGGATCCTCGGTATCCTAATCATGTATGCCATCTTCGGAAGTCGTTGTATGGCTTGAAACAAGCCCCTCGTGCTTGGTTTCATCGATTTGCTGCATATGCTACTAGAGTTGGATTTTCTCCTAGTATATGTATTCATCTTTATTTATTTACAGATCTGGCACTGAGATGGCATATTTATTGATTTATGTGGATGATATTGTTCTCACAGCTTCTTCTACAGTTTTACTTCAGAAGATTATTTTCTCTCTCCACATGGAGTTTGACATGACAGATCTTGGTGCCCTTAATTATTTCTTGGGAATTTCTGTTACACGTGACACTACAGGGATGTTTCTCTCTCAAAAGACATATGCTATGGAGTTGCTTAAACGGGCACATATGCTCAACTGTAATCCTACTCGGACTCCTGTAGACACTGAGTCTAAACTTGGCCCTGAGGGGACTCCCATTTCAGATCCTACATTGTATCGTAGTCTTGCAGGTGGCCTACAATATCTTACATTCACTCGTCCTGATTTGTCTTATGTTGTGCAACAGATTTGTCTATATATGCATGATCCTCGAGAGCCTCACTTAGCTGCTCTCAAGAGGATTCTTCTTTATGTTCAAGGCACTTTGGAGTTTGGTTTACAATTATATTCAATAAAAAGATTACATTATATAATTAAACTCATTTCCAAATCTTGACCTTACAATCAATAAATCTCACAAATGACTCTTTGATAAAATAAAGACTCTTATTAACACAAGTCCCGAATAACCGTACATGCAAAATGCATTCTCAAACAACATTTACCAATCTCAATACATGAAATGTATCATGTATACAACTCATTTTCCCTAGGTAATTCTATACTCATAAGCTACTGGTCCGATCTTTCCAAAGATCATAAATGGACCTACAAAACTCTACATCAACTCTTCCATTTTACAAAAACATACCACCCGTTACTATGGGTGAAACTTCCTACATAACTTTGTCACTAAACACTAGTGGTTTCCTCCTTTTCAACATAGCATCCCTTGTTGCTCTCATTCTTTCCACAAACACCATTACCACATTAGTAACCTCTTTTACCAATTCCAGTCCACAATGGGGACAACTCACCCTATCCTTTCATATAGTGCCTCAAATAGAATTTATCGACTTCTAGTATGATAACTATCATTAAATGAAAACTCAGCCATCGCTAAAGAGTTTCCTAACTCTCTCTAACCAATAACTCATGCCCTCAGTGTAACTCCTAAGGTTGTATAAATATCTCACTTGCCTATCATTTTCCCAGTTAGCTGGATATACTCATATCCAATCATGTTCATCAACTCCCTTTAGTCCGTACCCCAAACTACTTAAAAATTCCAATTTTCCTTACAAAGTGACCTATGACGGTCTTTCACATATCCATCAGTTCTTCCAATCCAAATCAACTTATGATCTATACACATCATCAAACGGACATTTATCTCAGTTAGACCAAGCCCTTCGTCCCTATGGAACATCACACCTATAACTCCTCATCCATTCGATTATCGATACTAAGCCTCACAAACAATCAGTATAGGTTAGTGCCATTTCCTTTTCCACACTACGACAGCATTAGCCTGCGTTGTGCTTTATTCTACTCATTAGGCTCTACCAAAGTTTTACCTTCGGTTCGTATCTTGACCTATTTAATTCATGCTTCGCTTCTATACACACTTCCTTCTTCCTCCTCAACCCATACCATACATCACGATGTGATGCTTCCCATCGTTTCTTCCCTTGCCATAATCCTTCATAAGGCATTCCATACATATTAGGCTAACTTTTACGCAGAACCCTCTATTCCATCACATCCGTACGCAATCCTTCCAACTTCTCAACTATTTGACTTCTCATTCCTCTTGAAATATGAGATGAATTAGTCAGTCTATCGACTATCACCCAACTCTCGTCGTACTTATTCCTCCTCCCTGTTATGTATCCCTTTCACCAACTTCGTCCTTACATCGCCCTTTTCTAAGCTACTCCTATCTATGTAGGAAGTATAGTCTACATCCCTTTTCTCCATATGATTGTCTAAGCCACGCAACATACATGTTGACGCGTTCTCTGCTTTAGACAACTCAACTCGTGCAACCTACATCCTTCATCTAAACCACCCTAATACGTCAATCATATAGTTCGAGTTTGTCTCAACTTCACTTCATTCTTCTTACTCCAAGTCTCATCAACCATGCTTGCCTTTCCCAAATGGTACTTGGCCTTGCAATTTTCTTCCATTACTTAACTCTACCCATCACCTTTTCCAAAGGTTCAATAAAGATGATTAAATATGTGTTGGAGACGTTCATGGTCCGTATAGATCATTCTCCACGTTTAGTACACCAAATGCCTCTAGCATTCTAGGCAGATATAACAATCCAGCTCCACTAAATAAGTCTTATCTAGTTCTTCCCAATCTTCAGTTCCCACAACGTATAAACAACCGCCTTTCTTTGTCGTTCTCGTATACATCCAAATCCTTGCTCCACGTATCATCATGCTTCGCGAATTCATCCAGTCCTTCCGATAATGCCAAGATCGGCTCATTAGCCAATCCACCTCTTCAGCCTCTAAAACGCTTCCTCATCCTTCTTCACTTCGCCCTTGCTGTTCCATGATATGCCATCATCTCTAACTGCTCATCATAGTACAGTTAATCCTAAAACTCACACTTGAAAATCTCACGTATAATTCCCATTCCTAACAACTCCAAACCAACTCATAATTTACCTCACTCTCTTTCTAAGATTTGAGTAGGTCAAGATGTCGTCGATGCTCCCGATGACAACTCATTTATACCCGTTCATGCACACTCGGTTCATTGACTCCATGAAAACCGCTAGTGCTTTGGCGAAGCCAAATGCATAACCGTAAACCCAAGGCGTTCATACAACATCCTTAGCAGTTTCCATTACGTCCTCATTGCATACTCTCTCAGCGGCAATACGAATGAATTTCTACCTCGTTCTACTCGCGAAAATTTACACGTATTCTATAAGACTAATACTTCCTCTTATCAGACCACTCAACCGCTTCCACATCACATTTACTACCAGGAAACTCAACCTTTATCCTGAATCCCTTGCAATTTCTAACAACTCTCTATGGCGCGTTACTTGTGCCAATATCCATACATTATACAAATCTCTATTCTTCTCCCTGGTACTCAAAAGAGTCCATATATTCACATTAGTTTGTCTACGAACTTCTTCCCTCCCCACTAAGGCATTCCGACCGTTCTCTCATGGCCACCTACTTAATCGTGTAGGCGCGACCAAGTCTTTCATATGACTACCTTAACGCTCCCAAACAATACGAAACCAAAACTACATCCTGAATCCACCAGATACGATCGACGAATCAAACCCACGGATAACATAAAGTTGGTGAGAGTCATAGGTTTAGACTCAAACGCCAAAATCATACCATAAGATGTGAGTAACAACCAAAAGTTAAAAACAGATGGATAATGTGATACTAATATGCATTAACAAACTAACATTCTAGATTAAACTAATCAAACCAAAACTCAGGCTCCCAGCCAAACCAAACACCATACTCCTATAGGCATTCAAACACCTATGAACCAAATCCCAAGGCCCCGCCTTGTCAACAACCCCTTGGTCCCATAGATTCTCACAAATCTATGTACCTCCCCAAGGCCCCGCCTTGTCAACATCCCCTTGGTACCAAGTCAAAACATAAAACAATCAAGAATCGGCTAGCAGTTAATCATATAAGTATGCACACATAAGTCCATTACCAACGCCAAACATTCATAGCATAAATTTATAAACAACATACCACAGTGTCTCTTCCATCCCATCTAGAAGTCAAAACATTAGAAAACATGGGACTATGAAACTCACCTGATTGAGCTTCCCTAAACATCCGCGCACTAGCAAAAAAACTAACAAACCAAAAACACATAATCAAAACATGAACCAAACACTAAAATGGCTCATCAACCTATGATGGACATCTAACCTTCTCCCATATATATACCTCATATATATGCTCTAAGCATCTCATTACACCCCTCTATAAAGCCCTTAACTCGTTTTACTTCATAACACATCCCGTTAACATTTTATCAAAAACAGTCCTAGTTTTACGTCTCCAAACTATAAGCCAAACACCCATCTAAACACACCAATGATCTCTGTAAAGGGAATACTTATGCCCTTATATATGTTAGCTAACACCTCCCACTTGCCCCAACCATAAAGCTACTGTTAAGGCCACGATATATATATATATATATATATATATATATATATATATATATATATATATATATATATATATATATATATATATATATATATATATATATATATATATATATATATATATATATATATATATATATATATATATATATATATATATATATATATATATATATATACTTTTGTCATTCCAGATTTACTGATTTTAAACATACAAAAAGTTTGTTATGATTAGGGGGTCTTACCCTAAACCACAACCTTAGCCCAAGTGCAGATACTTACTACAATATATAAACCATCTCTCATGTTCGTTAGAAGATCCCATTGCAACCCTAAGTACCCCAAACAACCCAAAACTTAAAAAGAAAACAGGTTGACTTCAAAACTGTTTTGACCTCCGACTGTTGTAACCTATTTTTGACCCCCTTCCTGACCTCTAATTTAGTTTTCGTTTCTTGCATCGGAAAGCCACTTCAATTACCTTTTCAGGGATACTTGGATCGCAAAATAAGAGTTTGTAGAACTCCCAATTTGATCAAAACAATTGACTCAAAATTCTGCCCAGTTTTTAATAAATAAAAGTATATTTTTTTGGAAAGGTCGGCCTTTTGCATGGTTTAAATAATATGTCGCGGTAATATGTTTTGGTTTCCATTGGGTGTTTCTTGGATTATTTTTCGTTGTCATGGTCATTTTGAATTGATACATGTTCTGGGTTTGAGTTTTCTTTTGAGTCTCATGGTTTTTGACTTGTTTTAATTGGTGCACGTGAGATGTCGTTAGTTATCCGTGGGTTTGACTCGTTGATCGTATCTGATGGATTCAGGATGTAGTTTTGATTTCGTATTGTTCGGTAGCGTTGAGCTAGTCATATGAAAGACTTGGTCGTGCCTACACGCTTAAGTAGGTGACCATGAGAGAACGGTCGGAATAACCTTAGTGGGGAGGAAAGAAGTTCGTAGACGAACTAATGTGGTCATGAGGTCTCTTAGGAGTACCAAGGAGAAGAATAGAGATTTGTTGGATACCAGCACAAGTAACGCACCATAGAGAGTGTTGGAAGGGGATACAATACCTCAAAGGTATTTATGATTGTTCGTAGGGCATGCAAGTTTTCCGAAAATTTCCTGAAATTTAGTAGGTTTGCCTATTACTGTAAGGTAGAACCATAAATAGAACAAGTAGGGGAGGTGAGAGGAGTTGTAGTTAGTGCCTTTCCAAGGCAAATCGTTGATGGAGTGATTTAAAAACAAGAGCTGTTAGAAATTGCAAGGAATGCCGGATAAAAGTTGAGTTGCTTAGTAGTAGATTGGATGTGGAAAGAGGTTGAGTGGTCCGATGAGAGGAAGTACCGGTCTTTTAAGATGCGTGTAGAATTTTGCAAGTAGAACGAGGTAGGAATTTATTCATATTGCCGCTAAGAGAGGGTGCAATGAGGACATAGTTGAAACTGCTAAGGATGTTGTATGGACGCTTTGGGTTTACGGTTATGCATTTGGTTTCGCCAAAGCACTAGCGGTTTTCATGGAGTCAATGAACCGATTGTGCATGAACGTATATAAACGAGTTGTCATCGGGAGCATCGACGACGTCTTGATCTACTCAAATCTGAGAAGGAGAGTGAGGCGAATTATGTGTTGGTTTTGGAGTGGAGTTATACGTGAGATTTTCGAGTGTGAGTTTTAGTATTAAGTTTACCATGATGAGTAGTTAGAGATGATGACATATCATGGAACCAACAAGGGGCGAAGTGAAGAAGGATGAGGAAGCATTTTGGAGGCTGAAGAAGTGGATAGGATAATGAGCCGATCTTGGCATTATCGGAAGGACTGGATGAACTCGCGAAGCATGAAGATACGTGGAGCAAGGATTTGGACGCGTACGAGGACGACAAACAAAGACGATCGCTTATACGTTGCAGCAACTGAAGATTTGGAAGAACTGGATAGACTTAGTTAGTGGAGCTGGACTGTTATATCTGCCTAGAATGCTAGAGGCATTTGGTGTACGAGACATGGAGAATGATCTATACAGATCATGAACGTCTTAAACACATATTCAATCATCTTGATTGAACATTTGGCAAAGGTGATGGGTGTAGTTAATTGATGAAAGAAAATTTCAAGGCCAAGTACCGTCTGGGAAAGGCAAGCATGGTTGATGAGATATGGAATAAGAAGAATGAAGTGAAGCTGAGATGAACTTGAACTATATGGGTGACGTATTAGGGTGGTTTGGATGAAAAATGTAGGTTGCACGAGGTGAGTTGTCTAAAGCAGAGAACGCGTCAACGTATATGTTGCATGGCTTGGACAATCGTATGGAGAAAAGGGACGTAGACTATACTTTCTACGTAGATAGGAGTAACTTAAAAAGAGCGATATAAGGACGAAGTTGGTGAAAGGGATACATAATGGGGTGGAGGAATAAGTACGACGAGAGTGGGGTGATAGTCAATAGACTGACTAATTCATCTCATAATTCAAGAGGATTGAGAAGTCACATAGTTGAGAAGTTGGAAGGATTACGTACAGATGCGATGGAATAGGAGTTTTTGTGTAAAAGTTAACCTAATATGTATGGAATGCCTTATGAAGGATTATGGCAAGGGAAGAAACGATGGGAAGCATCACATCGTGATGTATGGTAAGAGTCGAGGAAAGAGAAGGAAGTGTGTATAGAAGCGAAGCATGAATGAAATAGGTCGAGATAGGAACCGAAGGTAGAACTTTGGTAGAGCCTAATGAGTAGAATAAAGCACAAAGCAGGCTAATACTGTCGTAGTGTGGAAAAGGAAATGGCACTTACCTATACTGATTGTTTGGGAGGCTTAGTATCGATAATTGAATGGATGAGGAGTTATAGGTGTGATGTGCCATAGGGACGAAGGGCTTGGTCTAACTGAGTTAACCGGCCTTTTGATGATGTGTATAGATCATAAGATGATTTGGATTGGAAGAACTAATGGATATGTGAAAGACCGTCATAGGTCACTTTGTAAGGAAATTGGAATTTTTAAGTAGTTTGGGGTACAGACTGAAGGGAGTTGATGAACATGATTGGATATGGGTGATTGATTTAGAGGTAGTTCAGAAACTCGTTAGCTGAGGCTGAGTTTTTCATATAATGATAGTTATCATACTAGAAGTTGATAAATGCCATTTGAGGAACTATATGAAAGGATATGGTGAGTTGTCCCTATTGTGGACTAGAATTGGTAAAAGAGGCTACTAATGTGGTAATGATGTTGTGGAAAGGATGAGAGCAACAAGGGATGCTATGTAGAAAAGGAGGAAACCACTAGAGTTAGTGACAAAGTTATGTAGGAAGTTTCACCCAGAGTAACGGGTGGTACGTTTTGGTAAAATGGAAGAGTTGATGTAGAGTTTTATAGGTCCATTTATGATCTTTGTAAAGATCGGACCATTAGCTTATGAGCATAGAATTACCTGGGGGAAATGAGTTGTATACATGATACATTTCACGTATTGAGATTGGTAAAGGTTGTTTGAGAATGCATTTTGCATGTACGGTTATTCGGGACTTGTGTTAATAAGAGTCTTTGTTTTATCAAAAAGTCATCTGTGAGATTTATTGACTATGAGGTCAAGAGTTTGGCAATGAGTTTAATTATTTTTGGTTTGTATATGTGGTATTTTGAAACTTGAACTGAAGTTCACGTGGAAATGAGGGGAGTTCGTTTAGAACAAGTATCCTCATGTGATTTGTTGTTGTGTGTTTGATCCTAAGGAGTAAATCTCGGGACAAGATTTCTATTAGGAGGGAAGTGATGTGACAACCCTGGTTTTGATGTTCGTTACTTAGTTTTATTTTGTGCTAGTTACGTGTCTTTACGTGTTTATGTGCTTATTGGTGGGTATAGATTGTGGTTTGGGTATCGTTTCCGGTACGGGGTACCTTGTGAGTGAAACGATGTGAGATGATTTCATGTTCATGAGCTCACATGGTAGTGACTATGAAATGAGATGGTATTTTTACTATTTACGGTTTAGCATTTGGAGGTCTCGGATGAGGTAATTAGTCATATGGATATTTTTCGGGATGGTTTTAAGTCATTTAGGACTTAGTTATAAAGTTTATTTCAAAATTTGAGATTTTTTTTAAAGTGTATATTTTACGACTTTTACGGTAAAACGCGTAAATTTGACTAGTTTTATGGTTTTGTGGTTTTGGAAGCTTTAGGAGTTGTAATAAATTAAGGAAAATTAAGGTAATATTATTAATACCAATATTAATAATAAAAAGAAAAAAAAATAATAAAAAAGGGGGGGAGTCGGTTTGGTAGACGCAAGAAGGAAAAAAAAGGAAGGTTTGTATTGGGCTTGGACTAGTACATAAGGTGTATTAAAACAATATTAGTGAAAAAAAAAAACGATTCATAAAACAAATAAGGGGAAAAAAGCAGCCATGGGGAGAAAAAAAAAGAGAAGAAGAAAATTAGGGTTTTTCAAAATCTTGATCAATTGAAGGTACAATCTTGTTTTAATATTTGTTCTTATTTAATTAAACATGTATACATCAATATATGATGGATTTAGGTTAGGGTTTAATTTAAAAACAGTAAATTAATGTTGTATTAATGGTGTTATAATGATTATATAAATTAGGGCTTGTAATTAGTGGGATTAGTGTTAATTAATGAGGTTAATTTAATTAAACCCGTTTTTAAAAACTGGGTAGAATTTTGAGTCAATTGTTTTGATCATATTGGGAGTTCTACAAACTCTTATTTTACGATCCAAGTATCCCTGAAAAGATAATTGAAGTGGCTTTCCAATGAAAGAAACGAGAACTAAATTGGAGGTTTGGAAGTGGGTTAAAAACCGGTTACAACAGTCGGAGGTCAAAACAGTTTGAAGTCAGCCTATTTTCTTTTTAAGTTTTGGGTTTTTTGGGGTACTTAGGCTTGTCATGGGATCTTCTAACGAACATGAGAGATGGTTTATATATTGTAGTAAGTATCTGCACTTGGGCTGAGGTTGTGGTTTAAGGTAAGACCCCCTAATCATAACAAACTTTTTGTATGTTTCAAATCAGTAAATCTGGAATGACAAAATTATGTATATATATACCGGGTCCTTAACAGTAGCTTTAAGGTTGGGGCAAGTGGGAAGTGTTAGCTAACATAAATAAGGGTATAAATATTCCCTTTACAGAGATCATGGGTGTGTTTAGGTGGGTTTTTGGCTTATAGTTTGGAGACCTAAAACTGGGACTGTTTTTGATAAAATGTTAACGGGATGTGTTATGAAGTAAAACGAGTTAAAGGCTTTATAGAGGGGTGTAATGAGATGCTTAGAGCATATATAAGGTATATATATGGGAGAAGGTTAGATGTCCATCATAGGTTGATGATTCATTTTAGTGTTTGGTTCATGTTTTGATTATGTGTTTTTGGTTTGTTAGTTTTTTTGCTAGTGCGCGGATGTTTGGGGAAGCTCAATCAGGTGAGTTTCATAGTCCCATGTTTACTATTGTTTTTGTCTTCCAGATGGGATGGAAGAGACACTGTGTTATGTTGTTTATAAATTTATACTGTGAATGTTTGGCGTTGGTAATGGACTTATGTGTGCATACTTATGGGATTAACTGCTAGATAATTCTTGATTGTTTATGTTTTGACTTGGTACCAAGGGGATGTAGACAAGGCGGGGCCTTGGGGAGGTACATAGATGTGTGAGCATCTATGGGACCAAGGGGTCGTTGACAAGGCGGGACCTTGGGATTTGGTTCATAGGTGTTTGGATGCCTATGGGAGTATGGTGTTTTGTATGGTTGGGAGCCTGAGTTTTGGTTTGATTAGTTAAATCATGAATGTTAGTTATTAATGCATATTAGTATCACATTGTCCATCTGTTTTTAACTTTTGGTTGTTACTCACAACTTATGGTATGATTTTGGCGTTTGAGTCTAAACCTATGACTCTCACCAACTTTATGATGACGTGTTTTAGTGTCTCTTTCAGGTGTGAATGTGGTTAAGCTTGAGGATAGAAGTGGCTAGACTTGGATGCCTTAGGATTGCATTTAGAAGGAGATCCCCGTTCCTTCTTAGTTTAACTTTATGTTTTTTTATAAGTGATACATGTTGGCACCTATATGTTTGTTGTTTGTCTTGGGTAAGTGGTAGGACTGTTACCTACTTACCTAGACTCCTGCATTGTTAAGATATTGTCATGACATTTGTGTCGCCATTTATGACATTATATTTGCATTTTAGTTTTCTTTATAGAGACACCATTTGTTGTGATGATATACATACGTCGCGCCCCATATTCCGCCATGGTGGGGTGTGACTGTGACAACCCTGGTTTTGAGGTTCGTCACTTAGTTTTATTTTGTGCTAGTTACGTGTCTTTACGTGTTTATGTGCTTATTGGTGGGTATAGTTTGTGGTTTGGATATCGTTTCCGGTATGGGGTACCTTGTGAGTGAAACGATGTGTGATGATTTCATGTTCATGAGTTCACATGGTAGTGACTATGAAGTGAGGTGGTGTTATTTAGTGGTTTTACGTATACGTATATGTATTATAGAAAATCGTATTTTTACGATTTACGGTTTAGCATTTGGAGGTCTCGGATGAGGTAATTAGTCATATGGAAATTTTTCGGGATGGTTTTAAGTCATTTAGGACTTAGTTATAAAGTTTATTTCAAAATTTGAGATTTTTTTTAAAAGTGTATATTTTATGACTTTTACGGTAAAACGCGTAAATTTGACTAGTTTTACGGTTTTGTGGTTTTGGAAGCTTTAGGAGCTGAAATAAATTAAGGAAAATTAAATTAATATTAATAACATAATATTAAATAATAAAAATAAAAAAAAACGAATTTAGGGGTGTTTGGGTCGGTTTAGGCGCACCAAAGAAGAAAGAAAGAAGGGAAAAGCCCAAAACAGGCCCAATGGACTTGTAATGGGATTAGGGGGCCTTTAGGACTTAACCAAACCCAACTCATAACCATAATAATCAGGTTTTTAACCTCCATAACATCTCCTAGCCGAAATTCATCAATGGTGGCCAATTAGGGTTCTTCAAAAATTAGGTTTTCTTCATCTTCTATTAATTCAAAGGTAAAACCTTCTTAACCCTTTTCAATTTAATTATTTTAATGATGTCTTAATCATCTTATGATGGATTTAGGTTAGGGTTTAATTAAAAACAGTATATTAATCATATTATAATGATTAAATAAATTAGGGCTTGTAATTAGAGGGATTAAGGTTAATTAATGAGGTTGATTTTGTTAAACCCGTTTTTAAAAGCTGGGCAGAATTTTGAGTCAATTGTTTTGATCATATCGGGAGTTCTAGGAACATTCAAGATGCGATCCAAGTATCCCTGAAAAGGTAATTGAAGTGGCTTTCCAATGCAAGAAACGGGAACTAAAATGGAGGTGGGGAAGTGAGTCAAACACAGGTTACAACTGTCAGAGGTCAAAACAGTTTTGTAATCAGCCTGTTTTCTTTTTAAGTTTTGGGTTGTTTGGGGTACTTAGAGTTGCATTGGGATCTTCTCACGAACATGAGAGATGGGTTATATATTGTATTAAGTATCTGCACTTGGGCTAAGGTTGTGGTTTTGGGTAAGACCCCTTAATTATAACAAACTTTTCATACGTTTAAAATCAGTGAATTCTGGATAGGTAGTAATATATATACATATATCGGGACCTTAACAGTAGCTTTAAGGTTAGGGCAAGTGGGAGGTTTTAGCTAACATATGTAAAAGTATGAATATTCCTTTTACAGAAACCATGGGTATGTTTAAGTGGACGTTTGACTTAAAGTTTTGAGACCTAAAAACTGGGACTGTTTTTTGTAAAATATGAACGAGATAGTTATTAAACTTAACCAAGTTAGGGACTTGTTAAGGAAGGGTAATGGGGTGATTAGAAATTAACAATGAGGTAATTATATAGGAATAGGCTAGATGTCCATCATAGGTAGATGAGACATCTTGGTGGTTGGTTCGGGTATTGATTGTGTGTTTCTGGTTTGTTAGCTCGTTGCTAAGTGCGAGGACTTGTGAAGAAGCAATAAGGTGAGTTTCATAGTCCCATATTTACTATTGTTTTTTACTTCCAGATGGGATGGAAGAGACACTGTGTTGAGTTATTTATAAATTGTTGTTGTGAATGTTTTTATGGTTGTGATGGATTTGGATCGGGGGACACGTGCCGTCTCAGTTCTTGTGGTTTGACAAGGTAGTGGCCTTGTGGTTTGACAAGGTAGTGGCCTTGTGGTTTGACAAGGTAGTGGCCTTGGGATAGGTACATAGTGTGATCATCTAGGGTACCATGTTGTTTGGCAAGGTAGGAGCCTTGGATTTTGGTTTGGTATGATTAATCTTGAATGTTAGTTGTTACTGCAGATTTGTAACACATTGTCCATATGTTCTTTTGTTGATGGTGGTTATTCACAGCTTATAACTGTTTTGGCGTTGGAGTCTAAACCTATGACTCTCACCAACATTATGTTGACGTGTTTTAGTGTCTCTTTCAGGTGTGAATGTGGTTAAGCGTAAGGATAGAAGTGGCTAGACTTAGATGCCTTAGGATTGCATATAGAAGGAGATCCCCGTTCCTTCTTAGATTCTTTTGCTTGTTTATGAGTGATACTGTTGGTACCTATATGTTTGTTTTGTTTGTGTTACTTGTTTGTCTTGGGTAAGAGGTAGGATTGTTACCTACTTACCTAGACTCCTGCATTGTTGAGATATTGTCATGACATTTGTGTCACCATTTTATGACATTTCTTATATCATTTAGTTATCTCTATAGACATGCTATTGTTGTGATGATATCCATACGTCGCGCCCCATATTCCGCCATGGTGGGGTGTGATAGAATGGTATCAGATACAATGGTTATAGAGAATTAGGTTGCCTAGTCGCGTAGCCTAGTCTATAGCTTAAGGGTCCCAGCATATAGGCGTCATAGGAGTATGTGTGCATTTTATTATTGCGATGTTTTGACTAGTATGAATTGAACCATAATAAGTTCATACTTAGCCACATGCTATTTTCTTTTCGGGATGTGACTAGTGCGGGTTGAACCATAATCATCCACGCTAGTCATTATCGTATTTTGCTTAAATTGTACATTATATTACATAATTTGGTACATGGTAGTTTCTATCTTTTGTTGAGTTATTTTATGTACCCGAGAGATATTATTTTCTTTTGATGCTTAAGTCATGTTTCCTAAGAATCGTGTGGTGGTTCGAGCTACTAGGAGTACACGGGTAGGAAGGATTTTAAGTTGTTTCCACTCTTACGGGCGACATGACTTATAACTGATTATGTTTTCTTTTTGGATTTATTCTACGCTGTTTTAGCTAGACTATGGATTTACGTATTTCAAGAGTATTACTATGTTATTTTAATAGATGGAGTTTTGGACCTTATTGGTTATGTGGTTATGAGCTTATGTGAGTAGATGGATTTATGTGTTATATTTTGTATTGATTCTTATAAGTGTCATCATAGGAGGGAGTGCATTGGGGAAAGGGTAATTGTATAGGTATGGTGGCCATTGAAGGTCTACGCTTTCTAAGGATTTGGTAATGGATGGATTAGATCTATTGATTAATGGTGGAAATGGGGAAGGAGGAAGATGAAGTGTAGAGAGAGAAAGGAGAGGGAAGAAAAGTAGAGAGAGAAAGTGATTAGATTAATGAATTGTGTAAAAATGAATGAACCAACCCAACCCCCTCCTAACATGCTAGGAGGGGTATATATATATAGCCCACCCTACATGTGGGCTATATGGACTATACACTTACAAAGTGGATCACGAGCCCATTACATAATTATCATTGGAGCGACCGATCCTTCATAAATACGTAAAACGTATTTCCAACAATCTCCCCCTAAGGGAGGTCGCTCCAAGTTACAAAGTTCTAAATATTCTATAGCTCGTGATCTATGCTAATAATGATGTGACCGAGACTTTCTTTGGGAAAACACATTTCCAACAATCTCCCCCTAAGGGAGGTCACACCATTTTACAAAATCTTAAACCTAGCATACTATGCTTGAGTCTTCGATCTTGTTCTTGTGAATATGCTTGATGTGATCTTTGACTTTAGTCTTGAGCATGTTTCCTTGCCTTGACCTTGTGCATTCAT
Source organism: Glebionis coronaria (assembly GCA_025667525.1). Classification (NCBI taxonomy): domain Eukaryota; kingdom Viridiplantae; phylum Streptophyta; class Magnoliopsida; order Asterales; family Asteraceae; genus Glebionis; species Glebionis coronaria. The sequence continues at coordinate 396,938,978 of CM046882.1, forward strand.
CACTTGTGAAATTTGCCTCTTCGTGACTTCATGTTCCACATACTTATACCTTTAAATTCTTGAAAGCTTCAGAGTTTGATACAGCGGAAGACTTGACCTTCAGACTTTCTTGAATTTGTTGAAGTACTAAGTGTATGTAGTATAAGCATGTGGTGACGACTTCTTCTGGGTTGTACACCGCAATGCCACCTTCTTGTTACGCTGCATAAGACAGTTAGCAACAAACAATATACACGGATGAAATGGCTTTGAACATTTCATTCTAATTAGGTAGCATTTTACCTCCGGTCGGTGAAGACCGTTGGACGATATTAAATATCGTACTTGTGGCAGGTAGTTTCAATAAAGAACCTCCTTGACAAGATTTCGCGGGTAAACCCGTTCTCTTTACTCGACCGTCCAAAGCTGACTGCGAACGTAAAGAGTGAATCATTTGGATAATATTATCCGCATGATTTGAAGCCGTCAATTCATGTTACTGGAACAAGTGAAGTTCAATTAAGAACCGCACCATCGTTTCTTTCCAGTTGTCACTAGCTTGATTCGTATAGAATCTTGCAAGTTACCTACCAAGTGCTGTTTGATGTTAACACTAGAAGGATTTCCACTCGTCACTGTGATAAATAAAGAGTCACTCTGAGTGTTCTGGCAAGATCATATGATAATGCGTAGAGGCCTGAAACGTGTTTAAATTCATTTAAGAATTAAACCATTGTTGCTTTCCAGTTATCACAAGTTTGATTCATAAAGAATCGCACAAGTCACCTACCATGAGCTTTTTGATATTCGCTCAAGAAGGATTTCCATCTTCATTGTAAATACTTTCGTATTACTCGGATGTTCAGGCAAGATCATGAAGATTTTGCGTAGGACTCTTAAGAACTTTCTTACTTTTCACAGTGTGTGAAGAAGCAAGTAAATATGAAAGTGTGTCCTAATGAGATATTTGATGATCTCAAATGGCTCTAGACTCGATCGTGCATTTTGGATTTTTAGTGATCGGAGGCTGGAGAGGAGTGCCACCTTTTCAATACCAATTTATTCGGAGTGAATAAATCAATAGATAATGTGTTGTCTCCGTGTGATTAAAACAAATATCTTTTAAGAGATATCTGAATTAGCTGGGATGGGTTGTGCCTTGCATCACTGGGTCCATGATGTCTATCTTCAATATCGAGAATCATTAACAAAAATGATCTCAATAGCATATGTATTGACCCGGTTTCTGCCTAAAGTTGTAAGGAGGGCTTCTTTCTTTACACCCTTTATCTTTACATTTCTTTTTCATTCTTCAACCCCTTCAATGCTTACCAATACGTCATAACTAGCACCTTGTTGTGATTGTTCCAGTGCTAACTTAAGTACTTGGTCGGCATTCAGCTACGTTCACAATCTTTCTCCATCTTTCCTAAGGACTACTATTTCTAGCTATGGAATGTCCTTGGGAAGATTCCTCCGGTTCTAGAGAAATCATTGGACTTTAACCTATCCTACCATCCTTATGTCACCACAATCTTCACCGTTGTGAATAGAGATGTTTTGGGTAAGTGTATGTCACCATGAAATCCATTTTGAAGTACAAATCCATTTTGCTCCCCCTTAACATATGCTACGATATTCGAAAACATTTCGCACATATCGGGATGAGCTAACACGTTAAGTCAAACCATTTGTGATTAATCATTTCCCATATTAAATCACATTTTCTCCCCCATATTAAAAATATTAACCCAATCGATGTTTTTAATATCAATTGATTTAATAGCATTTTAAGAAAATTTGGGAAGAAAAATGTAAATCCAATTATCTTCATGAATTACACAAGCTCCCCCTCAAATTAATGAGGGTGTACTTGAAACGTAAATTAAATACCTTTTAAACACAAGTGTAAGGTATTTAACACGTGCAAAGATCAATATATGATGATGAATTCACAATATTAGCAATTTACGAGGTTGGACCTGAATGATGGAGAACATCATTTGAAAGAAGCACATGGTTCTTGTTCACGAATGTTGGTCTTCCTCGTAACTTCTGAAATTATCTTCTCCTTTACACCACATGGACAATTGATATCGTTGTCTTGACACCAACTTGTGAACTATGGCACTGTCGGCATCAAAGATTCTGAATGCTGGACAATTGCTCCCCCTCAATTGTTGACCCTTGTTCTACTTAAAGAGCTGTAGTCGTCGTTTGAGCAGTCGCATCGTCTAGTATGTAGATATCAATTGCAACGGACTTCGGATTGAGGAGTTGATAACTTCGGATTTTGAAGTCAAAGCTTTCCGGTGAAATGCTTGACTTCAATGTGAAAAGCGGGTTGCTATCTGAAATAATAGCAAACCATTTTGAGCATGTTTTAAAAGTTTGAACTTCTGCTCGAACTTTATTTACAACCTCGTGTCATTATTGAATGACATTTCTAGGTTCGTAAATATTATCGATTCCAGAAGACATGCTCTTTTTATCAAAACATTTTGAACACACAATTTTGAAAGATTTAGAAAAAACCTTTTGAGAAATTCTCGAAAAATTGTGTTCAAAGTTTTGAAAACCAATTACTTGAGCTTAAGATGTTGAATATCTTATAAAACGAGCTCAAGTCCGAGAAGTTGTAAACTTCCCGTTGTTAAGGATAAGTTTATCATCGGCGATAAGCTTTCCTTTTATCTGAAGAACGAGTCCTAAGCTGACATTTACTTAGAAGTCGTTTTCATGAGCTTGAAAACTTTGACTGTTTTAACGGAAAGCTCATGACCGAGAAAGGTTAATTTCTCGTTATGAGGAATAGTTCTCTTATTAAAAAGATACACTTTCCTTTCTGAGCTTAAAACTTCGAATGTTTTAAAACAAGCTCATGACCGAGAAAATTGAATTTCTCGTTATGAGGATAAGTTTATCATTAATGATAAACTTTCCTTTATTTGAAGTTCGAGTTACAGTCTGACATTTAACTGTAAGTCATTGTGCATGAGCTCAAAAACTTGGAATGTTTTCGATATAAGCTCATGCCCGAGAAAAATTAATTTCTCGTTGTAAGGATAAGTTTATCATCGGCGATAAACTTTCCTGCCTTTGAAGAACGGGTTACAGACTGTCATTTATCTATAAGCCTTAATGCATGAGCTTAAAAACTTGGAATGTTTTTGATATAAGCTCATGCCCGAGAAAAATGAATTTCTCGTTTTTAGGATAAGTTTATCATCGGCGATAAACTTTCCTTTCTTTGATGAGCGAGTTATAGTCTGTGATGTGACTATAAGTCCTTGATTGCAGCTTAACCATGAATCCCCTGAGACATTTGTTTCTCTGATATCTGCTTCTTCAGCAACCAAACTCTAAGAGTGTCCTTAGTTGAACGGTACACAACGATTGGACCGCTTCGTTCTTTTGGAACATCAACTTTGGTACCTGCAATCTCATTAGGAATTTGCATGCTTTGACGTGGGTTAGCGATATCAATTATAGAAGCACATGAGGGTTCACAGTTGGCTTTACTTGTTTCAGAGGCGACCTGAGTAGATGATTCACTAGTCTTGGCTGGCAAACGTTTCCTTTTATAGAAAACCTTAAGTTTAGGCGTAAGTGAAGTATCATCTTTATCAGTTTCCTCCCTAGTAGACTTAGTAGAATCGGAGACTATCCTAGTTAAAGGGCACTCGTTTCCTACAAGAGTGAAAGTTCTACCAGTGGGGCGCCACATTTTACCAAAGGGTTTGATTTTAGCGACCCACTGGGATTTAAGTCTAACACGGGAGTTCACCTCATTAAGCAATTTTTTGATACAAGCATCATGATTTGCCGTAAAGACACATTTTCTACATGTTTTACAAGTAGCATATTTAATGTCCGAGTAAGATCTAGAATCCCTAGATGATTGATTGATGCTCCTAGGATTGGACATGCTACGGTTAGCAGTGTAGGGTAAACTAGAAGGCATCTGACTAGGTTTGAAATTCCTATCTCTTACATGTGTCTTTTGCTTAGCTTCCCTAAGATCAGATTCATGGCAAACATCATTTGAACTAGTTCTAGACGTGGTCTTGGTATTTTTAGGGAAACTAGAGGCAATCATATGATTTGGTCTTGCTAAAGCTGGAGTGATCACATAGGGCCTAGTTGCTGGAGTGTCTGGTCTAGAAAGATGAACCAAATCAACTTGGGAGGCAAACTGCGGTCTCGAGGATTGTGGTCGCTCGGATCTAAATGCAGTAGGTTGTCTGACAATCGGTTTTCTGACGAACTGATTTGTAGGCGGTTTCCCCAAGATTGATGGTTTTTCAAGCTTAGTGTCCACACTAGTTCCTCTATTTTTCCTTAACTCGTTTTTCAACGCAGCTATAGCAAATACCTTTTCCTGAACTTGGGCTTTTAACGTTTCATTTTCTTTGAGCAAGTTATCTTGGGATGCCAACTTAGATTCAAGCAGTTGAATTTGTTTCAAAAAATTATCCTTTTCAGCTTTAGAATCTAGAACAGTTTGATCCAATTTTCTTTCAAGAACAACGTTTGACTTTTCAAGTTTTTCAAAGTATGTTTCAAATTTATCCGTTTTCTTAGAAAATTCAAGTTTGGCATCCTCAAGATCTTTTGATTGCCGAGCTACGATCGTTTCGAGCTCTTTAATCTTGGAATCAGAAGCAGTCAATGAAGGAGTTATAGGATAATTATCATGATGTTTAGCATTCTGAACAATCTCTCCCCCATTATGACGTACATCGGATGAATCAGAAGTGGTATTGCTATCACTCTTTTCCATCCCATGTTTGTCATAATTAGGTTCAGAATGGTCAATATGCGGCATATCATCAACATATACATCATAAACAACATTATATTGTACCATGTTTGCCGGCTCTTCGTCATAAACGGGTACGGTGTCAGCAAAAGAGATCTCGTGAACAGTTCCTGACATGCCACTGGTATCATGTTGTCCTCCTGATTCCGTGCTCGTACCATCGTTAGGCTCCAAGTTGTCAACCGTATAACCAGTTTCCTCTTGCATCGAAGAATCTTGCACTCCATTATCATATCCTTGCTGAAGTCGAGATCTTTCATAAATCGAAGACGAGACCGATGTCATGAGTTTCAAAATTGTATCACGGAAAGCTCTAAACTCGGTATGTGTATCTCGAAGAAATGATTGGCAAATCACTGAACTTTCAGGCTTGATGACATTGAATTGGAGGAAAGGCGTGAGGTGTGTCACAAGAGCCTTGTATGCAAGTGCCGATGCAGAGTGATTAAAGTCTTCTTTTTGAAGTTGATCAGCAAGTTGGTTCAAGTTGAGGAATAGTGAATCGATGAATAAACTACGATCTTGACCAAAGAGTGTCACAAATTCGCTTCCTGCTTGAAGCCATGAAATGTTCATAAGATAAGACTGCAGTAGTCGAAATGAAGTGATGCCATTGTCTCTAGCTTTGTCTTGCATTGGATGCAAGTCTCTCTCTTGAAACTTTGAATTCAACGACTCCATTGAAGTTCGATAAAGATAAGGATTGATGATCGATCGAGTTATGAAATGAAGTGATTTCGTCGTTGTTGAATCGATCACTTGATTAGTGTACTCGAGAAACCAAAAATACTCAAAAATCTTGTTTGGTGATGTTGATAAAACCGGTACTTGAAATCCTATAAGTATGACTGAAGTTCAACTCTTTGTAAAACCAATAAATTTCTTTGACGTTTAATCACTTTCGTTCGACAAATAACAAATACCAGGCAAAATGATATCAAAGACATAATCTACCATTAGTCTTGCCAACCAAATCTTTTTAGTTAAAAAGAATTCGGATACAACAAAAATAATATCATTGTTATGGCATGTTAAGTCTTGATATGTGCAATTATTGTTAAAAATCAACGCCTAAAAAATATTGAACCACTCACTAATAAAAGTGAAACAATTGATTTGTTATATCTCTTGATCTCCCATGTCACACGGTCCAAATACAGCCCATAAACAATACGTACTATAAACGGTGGGGACCTCGTTTAAAATACTTGACCTATGTAGTGATACGTGTGGCCCGGTGGTCTTTTGTATAAAAGATAGAAGCCAAATGTGATGTAACTAAAAAGATGTGGCCCACTACAAAAAAAAAAAAAAAACTAAAACGTGACTTTAAAAATGGCCTAATACTTGGTGTCTATTTTAATGGAAATTGAATAGACGTGGCAGCTATAGATGGAGTATAAAAGGATCGTATAATTGCTCACAAATTGTTTTAGTCCCAATTATATATGTGTCTCAAACAGTCCACCCCCTTCGTTCTTTATTATCTCCATCACATGAAAAACAAATATTCTCCAGTCTCTAAACGCAACCAATAATAATCTCAATCAAAAAAACCAAAAATCAATAACTCATGCTATAAATCATTATCAAATGCAAGACATATATCCACTTCAATAGACAAACCCACGAACAAGTCCAAGCTTTTTATACCCTTGAATAACCCTACACGAATCACAATAATTCGTTTATTATTGGTCTGATATAACCCACAAGTAACTTTCAAACCAGGAATAAACTAATGAGCCAGAGATCTTCGAAGAATCAAGAAGACCGTATGAATAGTCTTAGATCATGACCATGATCTAGGGTAGGTCCTTAATTTGATTGCATGTTATTTAATTGAGTCCCTCTCTTCATCTGTTGTGTCTTTCTTGTGAGTCTGTGTTGTTGTTGCGTCTGGAGTCGAGGGTTTGTTTTAGTTTTGAATCGAGTCTCAGAAAAGGGTGTTCGAGAGGTGTAGCGTTAAGGTTGAGTAGAGTTTGTGGGTGTGGGTGGTTGGGTGTCGGTTGAGAGGGTGTGACGGTTAGTGTGAGAGTCCTGTTGGTTTGGTTGAGTTAGAGAGAGATTGTCGAGAGTATTGTGAGAGAGGATCGTGTGAGGTTTCGAGAGGTATGAGAGAGACGAAGGAATCGAGGGTGTTGGGTCGAGGTCGGTTTGGTGAGTCGAGAGTTTGAGGGAGTTCGAGGGTGAGAATGTGAGTGTGAGTCGAGAGTTTTGAGAACAAAACGAGGGTGAGTCAGAGAGGGTAAGAGAGTTTGTGGGAGTCTATTCTGAAAATCTACTCGGAAAGTCCAACTCGGAAAGTCGAGTCCTATTCGGAAAGTCGAGTCCTATTCGGAAAGTCGAGTCCTATTCGGAAAGTCGAGTCCTATTCGGAAAGTCGAGTCCTATTCGGAAAGTCGATTCCTATTCGGAAAGTCGAGTCCTATTCGGAAAGTTTTTCTACTCGGAAAGATTGTCTATTCTGAAAAACCTTTCAATGCGGAAAAACCTTTCTATGCGGAAAACTTAGACTATTCGGAAAACTATACGGAAAGTCTATACGGAATAACAAGAAACAGAAAATAGAAAGTTTGAGACAGAAAGATCTGTTAATCACGATCTAGAACGTGAACAGAAGAAGACTGGACTGATATGAAGATTTTTGACAGATGGACCGTTTTGGACAAAAAATTGATGGACAAAAAAAAACAAAACTTAAAGAAAAAGATAGATGAATTTTTAAAAATTGATAAAACTGGTAATAATAAAATAAAAAAAACTGACTATAAAAAAAACACGTAAAAACTGATAATAAAAAAAATTGATAAAATTTAAAAAAAAAAATTGATAAAAAATTTATCGAATGATGAAATGATTGCTAAAAAAATTAGAAAAGAAAGGATTTTTACCACCAAATCAAAAGATAAAAAAGTATGCAAATCCTAAGATTCAACCATGGCTCTTGATACCAATTGAAGGTCTACGCTTTCTAAGGATTTGGTAATGGATGGATTAGATCTATTGATTAATGGTGGAAATGGGGAAGGAGGAAGATGAAGTGTAGAGAGAGAAAGGAGAGGGAAGAAAAGTAGAGAGAGAAAGTGATTAGATTAATGAATTGTGTAAAAATGAATGAACCAACCCAACCCCCTCCTAACATGCTAGGAGGGGTATATATATATAGCCCACCCTACATGTGGGCTATATGGACTATACACTTACAAAGTGGATCACGAGCCCATTACATAATTATCATTGGAGCGACCGATCCTTCATAAATACGTAAAACGTATTTCCAACAGTGGCCAACATAGTTATACAAGTACCACAACTTCAATGGGTTCTCAAGTATGATTGCATGAAAGAGGGTTAGTACATGCTTGTATATGATGAGATGGAGAATTTGGGTATACGTATAATTTATGGGTTTATGTAATGGCTGCCTATGAGATGGCTATCGTTCTTTTTATGTTATATGTTTTGGGTTATAGTTGTGTTGTGTGATTATGGGGTCACACGATATGGTTTGGTTTTGGAGGTGGACTTTATGCCTTGTTGTGGCACGGTAAGATGGTGATTACTCGTATGAAAAAACGGGCGTATAAAGCGATTGATTGACTTACGTGTATGATAACGAGTATGTTTGGGGGATTCAATAGGTATACATATGCGGATGTATATATACTGATAGATGTTATGTTATGATTTATGGTCGTTCAATAGTTATTATAACTTGAACGTACCTAGTGCTCTCTTGTGTTTAAACGATTTATTAGTGCTCGAGTTTGGTGGAGTTTCAACGACGTTTTGAATCTTTTGAAGTGTGTCTTGTAGCGTATTCTTTGAGTTTCGTATTTCACGTGTACGTTTTAAAATGGTGTTCTTGGTCTATTGAAATAACTTGGGATTTCTTTTGAGATAATGAAATCTTTTGTGTTGGGTCTTACAGTTCCTTTGGTCGGAATATATTGAGAAAAGGGGGACTGGGAAATCTATTATAGGGTTAGATAATTGGTTGTATTCGGTAAAATAAGGGTAAGGTGTTGGAGTCGTGTTTGAAACAAGATGGAACATAAGATTTCTCTTAAATCAACACTTATTTATTTTAAATTCTAAAAGACTTTCTTTAAAATAAAGAGAAGTAAAATTTCTTTCTACTTACATAGTTTATATAATTGGGTTTAACCGATTCACGTCATTTATAATTATTAATAAGACGTTAAATTGAGTTTATGAAGATTACGCATACAATTATATCTTTCATTTAAAAGGATTGCATTAATCACTAAGTTTATTCTTTAGTTTTAAAACAACTAGTATAAAACTGATTTGGTCATAACTTGTTCGTTTTTAAAGATTTTTGGATGATTCAAAAGCCTAAAATTACGTACTCGGAACGTACTTTTCAAATATTCAGAACGTATAGTCATGGGCGGTCAGTATCTGTGCCGAAATTATTGTACAAGTGTCGGGTTAGAGGTTGAGTTTGAATAGTAGTTTATTTTTATGATTTGGGATGCACGGGATACCTAGTTTTTGAGTTGAGTTTTGGGTTCGCCAAGAGGGTTGTTTGTAGATGGTTTGAGTCACATAGATGTGGGGGGTAATAATAAATGGATAAAAAAAAGATATATATTCTTTTGGAAAAGTCTATCTTTTACACGGTTTAGATAATATGTCGCGAGGCGTAATATGTTTTGGTTACCATTGGGTGTTTCTTGGATTATTTTTCGTTGTCATGGGTCATTTTGAATTGATATATGTTCTGGGTTTGAGTTTTCTTTTGAGTCTCGTGGTTTTGACTTGTTTTAATTGGTGTACGTGAAGTGTCGTTAGTTATCCGTAGGTTTGATTCGTCGATCGTAACTAGTGGATTCAGGATGTAGTTTTGGTTACGTATTGATTGAGAGCGTTGAGGTAGTCGTATGAAAGACTTGGTCGCGCCTACATGCTTAAGTAGGTGGCCATGAGAGAACGGTCGGAATGCCCTTAGTGGGGAGGGAAGAAGTTCGTAGACGAACAAATGTGAATATATGGTCTCTTGGAGTACCAGTGAGAGGAATAGAGATTTGTATAATGTATGGATATTGGCACAAGTAACGCGCCATAGAGGGTGGTTAGAAATTGCAAGGGATGCAGGATAAAGGTTGAGTTGCCTGGTAGTAAATGTGATGTGGAAGCGGTTGAGTGGTCTGATAAGAGGGAGTTATACGTGAGATTTTCAAGAGTAAGTTTTTAGGATTAAGTTTACGAGGATGAGCAGTAGAGGTGGTGGCATATCATGGAACCAGCAAGGGGCGAAGTGAAAAAGGATGAGGAAGCATTTTGGAGGCTGAAGAGGCGGATTGGATAATGAGCCGATCTTGGCATTATCGGAAGGACTGGATGAATTCGCGAAGCATGACGATACGTGGAGCAAAGATTAGGACGCGTATGGGGACGTAAAAAGAAAGGCGATCACTTATACGTTGCAGGAACTGAAGATTTGGAAGAACTGGATAAACTTAGTTAGTGGAGCTGGACTGTTATATCTGCCTAGAATGCTAGAGGCATTTGGTGTACGAGACGTAGAGAATGATCTATACGGATCATGAACGTCTCCAACACATATTCAATCACCTTGATTGAACATTTGGCAAAGGTGGTAGGTGGAGTTAAGTGACGAAAGAAAATTGCAAAGCCAAGTACCATCTGGGAAAGGCAAGCATGGTCGATGAGACATGGAATAAGAAGAATGAGGTGAAGCTGAGACGAACTTGAACTATATGGATGACGTATTAGGGCGGTTTGGATAAAGGATATAGGTTGCACGAGTTGAGTTGTCTAAAGCAGAGAACGCGTCAACATGTATGTTGCGTGGCTTGGACAATCATATGGAGAAAAGGGACGTAGACTATACTTCCTACATAGATAGGAGTAGTTTAGAAAGGGCGATGTAAGGGCGAAGTTGGTGGAAGGGATACATAATGCGGGGGAGGATTAAGTACGATGAGAGTTAGGTGATAGTCGATAGACTGACTAATTCATCTCATATTTCAAGAGGAATGAGAAGTCACGTAGTTGAGAAGTTGGAAGGATTGCGTACGGATGTGATGGAATAGAGGGTTCTGCGTAAAAGTTAGCCTAATATGTATGGAATGTGTTATGAAGGATTATGGCAATGGAAGAACTAATGGATATGTGAAAGACCGTCATAGGTCACTTTGTAAGGAAATTGGAATTTTAAGTAGTTTGGAGTACGGACTAAAGGGAGTTGATGAACATGATCGGATATGAGTATATCCGGCTAACTGGAAAAAGATAGGCAAGTGAGATATTTATACAAATTTAGGAGTCACACTGAGGACATGAGTGATTGATTTAGAGGGAGTTAGGAAACTCATTAGCGATGGCTGAGTTTCTCATATAATGATAGTTATCATACTAGAAGTCGATAAATGCCATTTGAGGCACTATATGAAAGGATAGGTTGAGTTGTCCCTATTGTGGACTAGAATTGGTAAAAGAGGCTACTAATGTGGTAATGGTATTTGTGGAAAGGATGAGAGCAACATGGGATGCTATGTAGGAAAGAAGGAAACCACTAGAGTTAGTGACAAAGTTGTGTATGAAGTTTCACCCATAGTAACGGGTGGTATGTTTTGGTAAAATGGAAGAGCTGATGTAGAGTTTTGTAGGTCCATTTATGATCTTTGGAAAGATCGGACCAGTAGCTTATGAGCGTAGAATTACCTGGGGGAAACGAGTGGTATACATGTTATATTTCGCGTATTAAGATTGGTAAAGGTTGTTTGAGAATGCATTTTGCATGTACAGTTATTCGGGACCTGTGTTAATAAGATTCTTTGTTTTATCAAAGATCATTTGTGAGATTTATTGACTGTGAGGTCAAGAGTTTGGCAATGAGTTTAATTATTTTTTGTTTGTATATGTGGTATTTTGAAACTTGAACTAAAGTTCACGTGGAAATGAGGGGAGTTCGTTTAGAACAAGTATCCTCATGTGATTTGTTGTTTGTGTGTTTGATCCTAAGGAGTAAATCTCGGGACGAGATTTCTATTAGGAGGGAGTGATGTGACATCCCTAGTTTTGAGGTTCGTCACTTAGTTTTATTTTGTGCTAGTTACGTGTCTTTATGTGTTTATGTGCTTATTGGTGGGTATAGTTTGTGGTTTGGATATCATTTCCGGTACGGGGTACCTTGTGAATGAAACAATGTGTGATGATTTCATGTTCATGAGTTCACATGGTAGTGACTATGAAGTGAGATGGTGTTATTTAGTGGTTTTACGTATACGTATATGTATTATAGAAAATCGTATTTTTACGATTTACGGTTTAGCATTTGGAGGTCTCGGATGAGGTAATTAGTCAAATGGATATTTTTCGGGATGGTTTTAAGTTATTTAGGACTTATTTATAAAGTTTATTTCAAAATTTGAGATTTTTTTAAAAGTGTATATTTTACGACTTTTACGGTAAAACGCGTAAATTTGACTAGTTTTACGGTTTTGTGGTTTTGGAAGCTTTAGGAGCTGAAATAAATTAAGGAAAATTAAAGTACTATTAATAACATAATATTAAATAATAAAATAAAAAAAACCGAATTTAGGGGTGTTTGGGTCGGTTTAGGCGCACCAAAGAAGAAAGAAAGAAGGGAAAAGCCCAAAATAGGCCTAATGGACTTGTAATGGGATTAGGGGGCCTTTAGGACTTAACCAAACCCAACTCATAACCATAATAATCAGGTTTTTAACATCCATAACATCTCCTATCCGAAATTCATCAATGGTGGCCAATTAGGGTTCTTCAAAAATTAGGTTTTCTTCATCTTCTATTAATTCAAAGGTAAAACCTTCTTAACCCTTTTCAATTTAATTATTTTAATGATGTCTTAATCATGTTATGATGGATTTAGGTTAGGGTTTAATTAAAAACAGTATATTAATCATATTATAATGATTAAATAAATTAGGGCTTGTAATTAGAGGGATTAGGGTTAATTAATGAGGTTTATTTTGTTAAACCCGTTTTTAAAAACTGGGCAGAATTCTGAGTCAATTGTTTTGATCATATCGGGTGTTATAGGAACATTCAAGATGCGATCCAAGTATCCCTGAAAAGGTAATTGAAGTGGCTTTCCAATGCAAGAAACGAGAACTAAAATGAAGGTCGGGAAGTGAGTCAAAAACAGGTTACAACCGTCGGAGGTCAAAACAGTTTTGTAATCAGCCTGTTTTCTTTTTAAGTTTTGGGTTGTTTGGGGTACTTAGGTTTGCATTGGGATCTTCTCACGAACATGAAAGATGAGTTATATATTGTATTAAGTATCTGCACTTGGGCTAAGGTTGTGGTTTAGGGTAAGACCCCTTAATTATAACAAACTTTTCATACGTTTAAAATCAGTGAATTCTGGATAGGTAGCAATATATATACATATATCGGGACCTTAACAGTAGCTTTAAGGTTAGGGCAAGTGGGAGGTTTTAGCTAACATATGTAAAAGTATGAATATTCCTTTTACAGAAACCATGGGTATGTTTAAGTGGACGTTTGACTTAAAGTTTTGAGACCTAAAAACTGGGACTGTTTTGTGTAAAATGTGAACGGGATACTTATTAAACTTAATCAAGTTAGGGACTTGTTAAGGAAGGGTAATGGGGTGATTAGAACTTAACAATGAGGTAATTATATGGAAATAGGCTAGATGTCCATCATAGGTTGATGAGCCATCTTGGTGGTTGGTTCGGGTATTGATTGTGTGCTTCTGGTTTGTTAGCTCGTTGCTAAGTGCGAGGACTTGTGAAGAAGCAATCAGGTGAGTTTCATAGTCCCATATTTACTATTCTTTTTGACTTCCATATGGGATGGAAGGGACACTGTGTTGAGTTATTTATAAATTGTTTCTGTGAATGTTTTTAAGGTTGTGATGGACTTGTGTGTACATTATGTGATTAACTGCTATGTGATTCTTGATTGTGTATGATTTGGATCGGGGGACACGTGCCGTCTCAGTTCTTTTGGTTTGACAAGGTAGTGGACTTGTGGTTTGACAAGGTAGTGGCCTTGTGGTTTGACAAGGTAGTGGCCTTGGGATAGGTACATAGTGTGATCATCTATGGTACTATGTTGTTTGGCAAGGTAGGAGCCTTGGATTTTGGTTTGGTATGATTAATCTTGAATGTTAGTTGTTAATGCATATTTGTAACACATTGTCCATATGTTCTTTTGTTGATGGTGGTTATTCACAGCTTATAACTGTTTTGGCGTTGGAGTCTAAACCTATGACTCTCACCAACATTATGTTGACGTTTTTAGTGTCTCTTTCAGGTGTGAATGTGGTTAAGCGTGAGGATAGAAGTGGCTAGACTTGGATGCCTTAGGATTGCATATAGAAGGAGATCCCCGTTCCTTCTTAGATTCTTTTACTTGTTTATGAGTGATACTGTTGGCACCTATATGTTTGTTTTGTTTGTGTTACTTGTTTGTCTTGGGTAAGAGGTAGGATTGTTACCTACTTACCTAGACTCCTGCATTGTTGAGATATTGTCATGACATTTGTGTCACCATTTTATGACATTTCTTATATCATTTAGTTATCTCTATAGACACGCTATTGTTGTGATGATATCCATACGTCGCGCCCCATATTCCGCCATGGTGGGGTGTGACAGTGACAGAATGATGTCATATAATGTCATATAACCATTGCAAAATTCCTACCTCTTTCTATATAATGTCATATAGAGAAAACTAAAATGCAACTATAATGTCATAAAAAGGTGACACAAATGTCATGACAATATCTCAACCAATGCAGGAGTCTAGGTAAGTAGGTAACAGTCCTACCACTTACCCAAGACAAACAATTAACATAATCAAAACAACATATAGGTGCCAACAGTATCACTTATTCAAAACACATAAAAATAAACTAAGAAGGAACGGGGATCTCCTCTAAATGCAATCCTAATGCATCCAAATCTAGCCACTTCTATCCTCAAGCTTAACCACATTCTCACCTGAAAGAGACACTAAAACACGTCAACATAAAGTTGGTGAGAGTCATATGTTTAGACTCAAACGCCAAAATCATACCATAAGCTATGAGTACAACCAAAAGTTAAAAACGTATGGACAATGTGATACTAACATGTATTAACAACTAACATTCAAGATTCAACTAATCAAACTAAAACCAAGTCCAAATCCAAGGCTCCCAGCCTTACCAAACACCATACTCCCATAGGTACTCAAACACCTATGAACCAATCCCAAGGCCCCGCCTTGCCAATAACCCCTTGGTACCAAGTCAAAAACATAAACAATCAAGAATCAACTAGCAGTTAATCACATAAGTATACATACATAAGTCCATTAGCAACGCCAAACATTCACAACATAATTTATAAATAACAAAACAAAACAGTGTCTCTTCCATCCCATCTAGAAGTAAAAAACAATAGTAAACACGGGACTATGAAACACACCTGGTTGAGCTTCTCCAAAAGTCCTCGCACTAGCAAAAAGCTAACAAACCAAAAACACATAATCAAAACATAATCCAATCACTAAGATGGCTCATCAACCTATGATGGAAATCTACCCTCCTCCTATATAAATACCTCATTTAAATGCTCTAAGCATCTCATTACACCCCTCTATAAAGCCCTTAACTCATTTTACTTCATAACCCGTCCCGTTAACATTTTACCAAAAACAGTCCCAATTTATGGTCTCCAAACTATAAGCCAAACACCCACCTAAACATACACATACTCCTATGACGCCTATATGCAGGGACCCATAAGATATAGACTAGGTTACGCGACTAGGCAACCTAATTCTCTATAACCCTTGTCTCTGATACCATTCTGTCACACCCCACCATGGCGGAATATGGGGCGCGACGTATGGATATCATCACAACAAACGGTATCTCTGTAAAGGGAATATTTATTCCCTTACATATGTTATCTAACACCTCCTACTTGCCCTAACCTTAAAGCTAATGTTAAGGCCCCGATATATATATATATATATATATATATACTTTTGTCATTCCAAATTTACTAATTTTAAACATACAAAAAGTTTGTTATGATTAGGGGGTCTTACCCTAAACTTCAACCTTATCCCCAATGCAGATACTTACAATAATATATAAACCATCTCTCATGTTCGTTAGAAGATCCCAATGCAACCCTAAGTACCCCAAACAACCCACAACTTAAAAAGAAAACAGGCTGACTTCAAAACTGTTTTGACCTCCGACTGTTGTAACCTGTTTTTGTCCCACTTCCCGAGCTCCAATTAAGTTCTAGTTTCTTGTATTGGAAAGCCACTTCAATTACCTTTTCAGGGATACTTTGATCGTAAAATAAGAGTTTGTAGAACTCCCAATATGATCAAAACAATTGACTCAAAATTATGCCTAGTTTTTAAAAACGGGTTTAATCAAATTAACTTAATTAATTACCCATAACCCCATTAAATACAAGCCCTAGTTTATGTAATCATCATGATATCATTAATATAACATTAATTTACTGTTTTTATGTTAAACCCTAACCTAAATCCATCATAAGATGATTAAAGAAAACATAAAAACAATTTAATTGAAAAGGGTTATGAAGGTTTTACCTTTAATTTAATGGAAGATGAAAAAAACTATGAAAACCCTAAAAAAAATCCAAGAACCGTCGACCTCTTTTTTTTCCAGGGATTATGACTTTTGGTTTAGAATAAAACCTTATATAGGGTATGGGTGAATCCTACTCCAACCCATAGCCCACTTTCCCTTTTCTCTTTTTTTCCTTTTTCCCTTTCTTTTCTTGCGTCTACCAAACCGACCCAACACCCCCTTATTTCTTTTTTTTTCTTTTTATTATTAATATATGTATTAATAATATTACCTTAATTTTCCTTAATTTATTTCAGCTCCTAAAGTCTCAAAAACCTCAAAACCGTAAAACTAGTCAAATTTACGCGTTTTACAGTAAAAGACGTAAAATATACACTTTTCTAAAAAATCTCAAATTTTGAAATAAACTTTATAACTAAGTCCTAAATGACTTAAAACCATCCCGAAAATATATCCATATGACTAATTACCTCATCCGAGACCTCTAAATGCTAAACCGTAAATCGTAAAAATACGACTTTCTATAATACATATACGTATACGTAAAACCACTAAATAACACCATCTCATTTCATAGTCACTACCCTGTGAGCTCATGAACATGCAATCATCTCACATCGTTTCACTCACAACGTACCCCGTACCGGAAACGATATCCAAACCACAATCTATACCCACCAATAAGCACATAAACACGTAAAGACACGTAACTAGCACAAAATAAAACTAAGTGACGAACCTCAAAACCAGGGTTGTCACATCACTCCCTCCTAACAGAAATCTCGTCCCGAGATTTACTCCTTAGGATCAAACACACAAACAACAAATCACATGAGGATACTTGTTCTAAACGAACTTCCCTCATTTCCACGTGAACTTCAGTTCAAGTTTAAAAATACCACATATACAAACCAAAAATAATTAAACTCATTGCCAAACTCTTGACCTCACAGTCAATAAATCTCATAGATGACTCTTTGATAAAAACAAAGACTCTTATTAATACAAGTCCCGAATAACCGTACATGCAAAATGCATTCTCAAACAACCTTTACCAATCTCAATACATGAAATGTATCATGTATACAACTCATTTCCCCCAGGTGATTCTATGCTCATAAGTTAATGGTCCGATCTTTCCAAAGATCATAAATGGACCTACAAAACTCTACATCAACTCTTCCATTTTACCAAAACGTACCACTCGTTACTATGGGTGAAACTTCCTACATAACTTTGTCACTAACTCTAGTGGTTTCCTCCTTTTCTACATAGCATCCCTTGTTGCACTCATCCTTTCCACAACATCATTACCACATTAGTAGCCTCTTTTACTAATTCTAGTCCACAATAGGGAGAACTCACCCTATCCTTTCATATAGTGCCTCAGATGGAATTTATCGACTTCTAGTATGATAAATATCATTATATGAAAAACTCAGACAGCGCTAACTAGTTTCTGAACTACCTCTAAATCAATCACCCATATCCAATCATGTTCATCAACTCCCTTCAGTCCGTACCCCAAACTACTTAAAAATTCCAATTTCCTTACAAAGTGACCTATGACGGTCTTTCACATATCCATTAGTTCTTCCAATCCAAATCATCTTATGATCTATACACATCATCAAAACGACGGTTAACTCAGTTAGACCAAGCACTTCGTACCTATGGCACATCACTCCTATAACTCCTCATACATTCGATTATCGATACTAAGCCTCCCAAACAATCAGTATAGGTCAGTGCAATTTCCCTTTCCACACTACGACAGTATTAGCATGCTTTGTGCTTTATTCTACTCATTAGGCTCTACCAAAGTTCTACCTTCGGTTCCTATCTCGACTTATTTCATTCATGCTTCACTTCTATACACACTTCCTTCTTTTTCCTCGACTTCTACCATACATCACGATGTGCTGCTTCCCATCGTTTCTTCCCTTGCCATAATCCTTCATAAGGCATTCCATACATATTAGGTTAACTAATAACTGGCTTTTGGCCCGTATAAAAATTATTAAAAGTTCGTTGTGTTGTTCTCTTCGAATTGAAAAACTTGTGTTTAATGTGTGACTCAGTTGAACTTTGGTGGAACAAAGATGTGTCGTTGTAGTTTTGAAAATTAAAGGTGCAGAACAATTAAAGTAAAGGTGCAATTAAAATAAATCTAAGTCTAATTAAAATAAAGTGCAAATATTTAAAAGCGAGACTAAAACTAAAGGGCAATAAAGTAAATAACGCAAACTTAAATCTAACTAAGGGAAACTTAAAACGCAACTAAAACTAAAACTTAAACTAAGGGAATAAACTCCTATTCAGAATAAATGCTATTCGGAATATCTGTCACCTATTCGGAAAGTTAAGCCCTATTCGGAATATTCATCTACTCGGAATGATTGACCCTATGCGGAATAAACCTCCTATGCGGAATAATCATCTATTCGGAATAGCTGTCCCTATTCGGAATAAATGCTATTCGAAATATCTGTCACCTATTCGGAAAGTTAAGCCCTATTCGGAATATTCATCTACTCGGAATGATTGACCCTATGCGGAATATACCTCCTATGCGGAATAATCATCTATTCGGAATAGCTGTCCCTATTCGGAATAAAATCCTATTCGGAATATTCAGTCTATTCGGAAAATCCAGCCTATTCGGAATAAAAGTCCCTATTCGGAAAAATAGCCCTATGCGGAATATTAGTCCTATACGGAATAACCAATCCTTATTCGGAAAGTTCCTATTCGGAAAGTCCCTATTCGGAAAGTCCCTCTATTCGGAATATAAAGGTTATGCTGAAAAAACTTGCTATACTGAAAACCCTCCCTATTCGGAATAATGGATATTCCGAATAGCAGTCTCTGCAAAACCCTTATGCGGAATATTCCAAGGATGCGACTGGGAAGATCAGAACTCTAGATCCGAAGAACAAGGAAAGATAAAATACACGGATCTACTCAAAACTAAGCTAAAATAAACACAAGATTAAATCAAACAAACAAATAAACAACTATTAAGCATAAACAATCAATCCAAATTAATCAAACTCACAAAACTAAATAAAATAATCAAAACCCACTTAAATAAATCAACCAAATTAAAGAACATAAACATAAACAATAACAATCGAAGATTAAGAAAGGAAGAATGAGATTAACAAGATAAAGATAAAGCTTGACAAGAATTAAAAAGAAAAACTTACTTGAATTAAATGGTAATTAAGGTGCAAGACAAGGTAATTAAATGACAAGTATTTAAATTGACAAGGTAATTAAAGGTGGAAGGACTAATTGTCACTATTAGCCAACAAGAGGAAAATGAAAATGATCTAATCTATATATAGGGGAGATTAAGGCTTGCTTAGGAAGCTTCCTTAATTGCATGCTTAGTCCCTCCTTCTTTAATCTTCTTTTAATTGCACCATTAGTCCTTTTCTTCTAATCTTTCTTTTAAATTTGGACTTTAAGGACTTGTGGCTAGGGATATCTTTTGAACTCGTCTTTAATTTCTTCAGTAAAATAGACTTGAGTTTCTCGACTTTTGATAAACTTTCGTCTTTTGACTTTTTCTTCGATAAATCTTCAGAATTGGTCTTGGACTTCCGTTCTTTTTCCACTTTTGACTTCTCGACTCCGTCTTTCATCTTTTTCTTCAATAAAAGCCGTGAATGCCCGTGAATTCCCGTGTTTTCTCCACTTTTCACAATTTCGTCCTAAATTACAACAAAAACACAAACCACGCATAATTCCGACATAAAAGACATAAAATACACGTTTTGGTCCGGTTATTATAGTAATTAAGTGGTAGAAAAGATGGGTGTTTACACACCTATCAAATCCCCTACACTTGACCATTGCAATGTCCTCATGCAATGCATTAGTTACATAGCATGTTTACACTTTTCATCATAATCAATCCACGTTGGCCTTTATTAAAGAGATAGAAAATTTTAAAAATGCAAAGCAAAGAAATTAAAAGCATACCTTGGGTTTTGAAAATGTCATGAATAATCATCATCCTCAACTTTTCACTTTCTCCAAACCAAGCTTAAAAACGAGATCATTGTTATTATAAGTTAGTAAACTAACACGAACTCATGTGGGCCAATTATTCACTTAGACTCCCTTATTCCTATGGGTGTCTCTTATATTTTATTATTTGTCTTGAATGATCACGAAGATGCATTGTTTGACTTATTTCGATAATTATTAAGTCTGAAAATAAAGTGCACGATTTAATCAATAGTTAGCTAAAGGACCAAATCTTTTAAAACTGCTTCTCGGGATATCAAAAAGTTCATATCTTGGCATAACTTGGTTCGCGATTTGAGACCTTTCTCGGGCCGATATTTGGCAGCGACTTCATACTTCAAATCTTGAGAGACGTTCATGAAATAATGGTATTCTCTTCATAATTGGAATTTCTTCACTTGGAATTTTTGAGAGATTCTTCATATATGGACCACGACTTCTTCATTTTTCTGCAATCTTTATTTTGGATTTTGATATACAACGATCCGCATCCTTTATTGACTTGGATCTATTTATCCTCATACCTTGTTAGGGTCTTTTCGGATACACTTCTCCATGACTTTTTTGGGAGTTTTTGCTTTTCGTCGTGTGTCTCGATCCTTCATATTGATTTTCGATAAATGATTCTTCACATCACTTTTGGATCTTTTAGCAACAAAACATAGCCCTCATGCCTTGTTAGGGCCTTTTCGGACTCGCCAATCTTCGCGCCCCGCTTCATAAGTTATGCCTTGGCTATGAACTCTCGTCATTACCGAGCAACTTTTAAACGATCTGGGGCTAGAAGCTAAGTAACTTTTCAAATCGTACAACCTTATTTATTTGCAGATAAATTTATTAGCAAGCGATGGGAGAATAGGCTTATAATTAACTCACATAAATTCACGAAAGAATACCGAACTTATAATTGGCTCTATCATTTCTCGTTCTCCACAGTTTAAAATCTCAAGTAATGAGACTCGTGGATACTTAGCCTATTAAATCAAAGTTTTGGGTTTTCGAGTCGCCTCTAGGATCTTGCAAATTCTTAGACTCTTTCAAGTTTAGAAATCGCATCTTAAAGTTCCCTTGATAAACGACTCTCTAGGATCAATTATAGGAACTTGCGAAAAGTTCTTGTTCTTAACCCGTGAGAGTTAAGACTTTCGCGTTTTATAGCTCCCTATATAAAAGCCTAGCAAAACTTGACTTAAACACGTTAAGGATAATAGCTAGAGTGAACTCGGGTTGAGTCAAAAGATTCACAACGTTAGAAAATTAAAACCACTTATTAAACATTTATTCTAATAAGGAAAGAAAATAACTATACAAGAGGGAAAAACTAATAGGCCAAAATAGATCAAAAATTTTGAAAAATGTCGAAAAATTGATTTTCCGGTTAAAATGAGGACAAATACAAGGAAAAGACCACTTAACTTCGATAGAAGTCCCCCCTACACTTAAGATAAACATTGTCCTCAATGTTTAAGCATGTGGGAGTAAACTCCCCTACACTTAGGACATTGTGCACGTTGTTTAAATCTTGCTAAGGAAAAGACAACTAAAGGGATTCCTATTTTAATATTGCGAACATATAAAATAGTGAATCGAAAAGAGTTTAGGATAGAACCGGGATAAAGTAGAACACGGAATCACGGGTCGTCAAGAATCATCAAGAGTGGATCATTGAAGCTCGAATCCCTGATTAAGAAGTGAGGAGAGGAAATAGCAATCCAAAGGGTCCCCCCTACACTTATGGTAAAGAAAGCGAAAAGATAGATGCATGGGTTGCCTCCCAAGAAGCGCTTGGTTTTTGTTTACCGAGTCGTGAGCCTGACTCGACCTTGATCATCAACGGAAGAAGCTTGAGACATATCCACCCGGATCAAAGACATAGTTTTCATCCATCAAATAACAAGAACTTAAGGCGAACAAGGCAAGCCAAAAGAGAAGTGGCAAGGTTCCCTTAAGCAGTGATGGAGCACAGTAGAAGCAAGGATGAAGTGGTGCAAGCATGTCTTCAATGGTTCCAAAGATTTTTCCTTTTATTTCATCAGGTGGATACTGAGATGGCTTAAAGACTTCAATACCGGGATCGAACACCTTTTCCTTCAGGGGAAAATAGCACTCCGGCTCAGCCGAGTGTGAAGAAGATCCGCAAAGAAGCACAGCCTCGTCCTCAGAAGGAGGACAAAGAGGTGTCAAATCATAAGTGCAACGGATTTCGGTGTCAACCGGTTTCTTCTCCTTTGACAAAATGCTCTTCAAATCCAAAGTAGGATCAAGACGATAATCTTCAAAGTCATAAGGAGGTGCATCACTCTCATGAGGGAAGTAAGTGTTAAGAAATTCAGAAAAATCTTCCTCAAATGAGTAATCGTCCAAAATAGGATCGAGTGATGGCGGAGGATCTTCATCATGTGAAGAGTCGCTCGAGAGAGTATCAGCCTCATCAAAATCATCGAATGTGGGCAGCTCGGGATACTCAGAAGTACAATCAAAATCATCCGAGTCTGAGCTAGAATCATCATCATCATAAGCATCAAAGACCGGTGGTGAATCATAAATGGGAGAAGCGTCCAAAGTAGAGTGAGAATCATCCACATCATCTTCAAAGAGTGGATTATCAGTGGAAGACTCGAATAAAGGATTATCGAAGACGGTAAAGTCATCGAGCACATTTTGTTGGGAATAAAATATGGGTCAGTTCACTAGACGCTGATAAGAAGAATGTCAACGCTGATAGGATGACATTGGACGCTGACAGCCAAGCGTTGACATTGAAGAAGTCAACGCTGACAGCCTTGAAGATTGACACTGATGGAATATCTTCATACGTATCTTTTGTTTATTTGTTTCTTTATTTATGTATGGTAAAGATAAGCACAACATTGTATTTTCTATTATTATCTTTACCTAGAATAGTTGATTCGTAGCTTATTGTACAAGACTTCTTGTTCTATAAAAGAAGGTCTTTTAGGTTAAAGTCATATATCAGTTTTCATAAGTATTCGCAAGTTAAACTCTTTCATTGTAACCAAGTACGATCATTCTAATACAAGTGAAAGTTTGTTTAACATCTTTGTGTTTTAGATCAAGTGTTAATTCCGCATAACACTTTGTTACTTTATTCATAAGCAAAGGTTTCTCTACGTGTAGTACTTGATCTAATCTCGTATACACAAAGCTTAATCGATCTAATTATACTGGTGTTCCACCACCAGCTGGGGATTTCTATGGTGTCCAATCAAAGGATTTATCTTGGACTGGCTTGCCAGAATGCCAAGAGGAGGAATTCATTCCTCCACCTAGAGTGACTTCCCCAGTTGAGGAATACAAGCAAAAACTGACTGACCTAGATGAGTGGAAGAAAGCTAACCACACCTTGTTTGTTAAGGGAGGGTTGTTGTGTGAAAGTCCAAATGAGCCCACACCAAACATGATACCAATTGTGGTTCCCCATGATCCTAAACCTATTAAGATCACACACCCTACCACTGGCAAAGCTGTTAACCTTGGCCCACAAACTGTTAGAAAACCTAGTGTTAAATATGCAGAGATGTATAGGAATACTAGGTCACCAAAAAGCCAAGTTAGTAATCATGGAACAGGCTTCTTTGCTTCTAGACCTAAGACTATGTCTAGAAAAGCTTGTTACACATGTGGTAGCTTCTCACATTTGGCCTACAAATGTGTCAACGCTTCCAATGTCAACACTGATAGGAACCATTTCAGCGCTGACAAAAGTCAACATAGGTCAAACACTGTCAGACCCAATACTTTTGTGAACAAAAGTTCACAAGTTGTTAGACCAGCCCCATTCTTTTCTAGAGGGTCTAACACACAAGGCCTAAGACCTTTTCAAAAGTCAAACACTTGGTCAAATAGGCAATGAGTTCCTGTAGCAAACCCTAGGTTCAACGCTGATAAGAGCAATCGGGGCGCTGACAAGAGAAATTTCAGCGCTGACAGACACACTGCTAAACCTAGGTATTTGCAACCACAGGGAAATAGGTCTAAAGCTTCTACTAGCTTAACATGGAGACCAAAACAAGACCAAAACCCTAATTTTACTGGTGTTTCTATGACATGCAACAGGTTTCATTATATTTCAAAGGCATTGTCAACACCAATTGGGGTTAACTGGGAATTTCATTCAAACAGGGATGAAAATGGGGTTGTTATGAGAACCAAGTCTGTTCTTGTTGAACAACCAAATGAATCCAAGTCTTCCAAGGCTTGGGTTCCCAAAGAAAACTAATGTGTTTTCTTTATGTGCAGGGAATTCAGAAGAAGATCAATGATTATGGATACTGGGATAGTGGATGCTCAAGGCACATGACTGGAAAAGATGACTATCTGACCAATTTCTCTCCTATTCAAGATGGTGATAAGGTATACTTTGGAGGGGGCTATGGAACAATCACAGGAAAAGGAACCCTTGTCACCAACAATCTACGGTTTGAGAATGTCTTCTTGGTAAAAGAACTGGATTATAATTTGTTTAGTGTATCACAAGTGTGTGATAACAAAAATAAGGTTCTTTTCACAGATACTGAGTGCTTGGTGTTAAGCAAAGATTATAAGCTACCTGAGGAAAAATACATAGATTTTAGAACACCAAGGCATAAAGACATATATAATGTGAATCTTAATGGAATTAAGATAAATAATAAAATGTCATGTCTATATGCTAAAGCCTCAGTAGATGAAAGTAATCTTTGGCACAGGAGATTAGGGCACATAAACTTTAAGAATATCAATAGACTTGTGAGGCTTGGTTTAGTTGATGGTTTGCCTGAAAAGGCTTTCCACAATGACCACTCTTTTGTTGCATGTCTTAAGGGCAAGCAGCACAAGGTCTCATTCAGGTCTAAACAGGTGCACTCTAGTTCTAAACCACTTCACTTATTGCATATGGACCTCTTTGGTCCAACTAATATAGAAAGTTTGAAGGGTAAATCATATTGTTTTGTTATCACTGATGATTATTCCAGGTTTACATGGACTTTCTTTTTAGCCAAGAAAAGTGAAACTGCCCAAAGTCTGATTAATTTCATTACCCAGATAGAGAAGAAGAATGGTAATGAGGTCAAAATTATTAGAAGTGACAATGGGGGTGAGTTTAGAAATCAGTTGTTAGATGATTTTTGTGCCAAGAAAGGGATTACTAGGCAGTTTAGCATAGCTAGAACCCCACAGCAAAATGGGGTTGCTGAAAGGAAGAATAGAACCCTTATTGAAGCAGCCAGAACCATGTTGGCTGATGCCCACTTTCCTATAGCCTTTTGGGCTGAAGCTGTTAACACAGCTTGTTATGTTCAAAATAGGGCATTGGTCAACAAGATACATAATAAGACACCTTATGAATTACTTTGGGGAAGGAAGCCCAATATTGGCTTTCTCAAGCCATTTGGTTGTCATGTAGTTGTTTTAGAAACTAGTGAGGCCCTAGGTAAATTTGATTCTAAAGGTGATGAAGGCTACTTCATGGGTTATTCAGTGCAGAGTAAAGGATATAGGGTTTACATTAAAAAGGAAAAACGTATACTTGAAAAGGTACATGTTAGGTTTTTAGAAAGTAAACCTAGTGATCCTGAAAGTGGTCCAAATTGGTTGTTTGACTTAGAACCTTTATCTAGAGCTTTAAATTATATGCCTGTTACTGATCCAGACATTGTGAAGGAAACTTCAAGTGTTTTGGAAAAGAGAATTGGTAATGTTTCAGGTATACAGGTTGCTAAGAAGGATGGACCACCAGCAGTTGAGTCATCTTCCACAAAAGAATATGTTACACTTCCTATATGGACAGATGAATATTATGCTGCTGCTACTGCTGCTAGGAAAGATAATGGTGGTGTTCAAATACCACCAAATACAAACATGCATGATTCTTCAGGCGCTGACAAAGGGAAATCAAGCGCTGACACGACCAATTCAGACGCTGATGGCTCAAACGCTGACAAAAACAGTTCAAGCGTTGTTAGCCCAAGCGCTGACAAACAAGGTTCAGACTTTGGTGACACCTTTACACAGCTTTTCTCTTCCCATTTTGAACAGGGTGGACCTTCCAATGTCCATGAAGAGATTTCTGTTGATCAAGAAGAATCTGAAGAAGATATTGGCAACATGGAGCGTGAAGTTGAGGACACCAGGCTTTTTGAAGGAGGAGTTCTTACTTCCACAGCAAAGGATCACCCCACATCTCAGATCATTGGTGATGTTATGGCTCCAGTTCAGACAAGAAGATCCCATCAAAGTCTTGGTGGATTTATTGCTAATATACACAAGAAGGTTGATACCCCTCTTGTACAAGCATGTTTGTTTGCCTGTTTTCTGTCACAGGAAGAACCCAAGAAAATTTTTGATGCTCTCAAGGAACCAAGTTGGGTGGAAGCAATGCAGGATGAGCTTCACCAATTTGCTATACAGGATGTTTGGGAGCTGGTTGATTGTCCTAGATATGTGAGACCAATTGGGACAAGATGGGTTCTAAGGAACAAGAAAGATGAAAGAGGCATTGTGGTCAGAAACAAGGCACGTTTGGTAGCTCAGGGATATACACAAGAGGAAGGAATTGATTATGAAGAAGTTTTTGCACCAGTTGCAAGAATTGAAGCTATAAGAATTTTTCTAGCTTATGCCTCTTGTATGAATTTTACTGTTTACCAAATGGATGTGAAGAGTGCTTTCCTCTATGGGACAATTGTTGAGGAGGTATACGTTATGCAACCTCCTGGTTTTGAAGATCCTGAAAATCCAGACAAGGTCTATAGAGTGAAGAAAGCAATGTATGGACTTCATCAAGCCCCAAGAGCATGGTATGGTACATTGTCCACCTACTTGGTGGAAAATGGTTTCAAAAGGGGCACCATAGATCAGACATTGTTTACAAAGAAGAAAGGAAAACATGTGTTGCTTGTGCAGGTCTATGTTGATGATATCATTTTTGGGTCTACTGATCCAAAAATGAGTGAGGATTTTTCCAAGCTCATGACAGATAAATTCAAGATGAGTGCAATGGGTGAGATGAACTTCTTTCTAGGGTTACAAGTTCAGCAGAAAGAAGATGGTATCTTCATCTCCCAAGACAAGTATGTAGCTGAAATCTTGAAGAAATATGGTTTTTCTCCACATGAGAAGGAGGCTTCCACTCCTATGGATAGGCAACACCCTTGGGGAAAAATTGGAGCTGGAAAGGATGTGGATGTTAGGCACTATAGATCAATGATTGGTTCATTGATGTATCTTACAGCCTCAAGACCTGACATCATGTTTGCTGTGTGTGCATGTGCACGCCATCAAGTAACTCCCAAAGAATGTCACCTTTTTGCTGTGAAGAGAATTTTTAGGTACCTAAGATGTTATCCAGATCTTGGCTTGTGGTACCCAAAAGATTCTCCATTGGATCTTATTGCATATTCAGACAGTGACTATGGTGGTGACAAGTTTGATAGGAAATCCACAACTGGTGGATGCCAATTTCTTGGGAGCAGATTGATATCTTGGCAATGCAAGAAACAAACAGTGGTGGCAAACTCTACAACTGAAGCAGAATATGTTGCAGCAGCTGCTTGTTGTGGACAAGTCTTATGGATTCAGAACCAACTGTTGGATTATGGGTATAATTTTATGCATACCAAGATTTTTGTAGACAATAACAGTACTTTATGCATTATTAAAAATCCTGTACATCATTCTAAAACCAAACACATAGAAATTAGACATCATTTTATAAGAGATTGCTTTGAGAAAGGTTTAATACAACCAGATAGGGTAGATACAAAAGATAATGTGGCTGATTTATTAACTAAACCTTTTGATGCTGGAAGATTTCAATATTTGGTAACAAATATTGGAATGGTTAATCTCACTTAATATGTGATTTGGAACCTTTTTGTAAAAGTATGTACAGGATAATGCATTGTTATTGGTCTTTGTGATGATTTAGATTTCCACTTTATTTTTCTAACACTGACAAAGGTAAATGTAACGCTGTCAAATGTTATTTTGCCGTTGTTAGAGATATTATTGTCTAACGCTGACAAGAGTTCCTTCAACGCTGTTAAGTGTTGTTGGGACGCTGTTAGCAACAAATGTTAGTTTTGTGGTTTTTCATCTAAATGTGTAGGTGGTGGTAGCTTTATGCCATTCGATACAGAGTTGCTTATGGATCTTTGAAGAGCTATTTGGACATGTTTTGTTTATGGATGATGGTTGGAATATTTATATTCCTATCTTGACATAAATTTTTAATGTTCATATATATATTTTGAGAACTCATGTATCATAGTTTAAGGGGAGGTTTAAGGAACCTTTAGGACTCTTGGGTATTCTTACAATACTCTCATCACAATTCTAGATTGTGTCCACAGGTGAGTATGGGTTAGTTTAACTAAACCATGAGGCACTGTAGCATGCAAAGTTGACAAACTATGCATGCTGCCAAGACATTTTTGGCCTAGAATTGGTAGTGGTCTGATGGGAGACTTGGGAATACTTTGGTTATGGGTTTACCTGGGAGTTACAAAGAATTTTGTGAAATAACTTTGTTGGTAAGTATTTTGGTTAGCAAGGGACTCTAGAGGACATTTGTGTCTATCTTGCTTATGCAAGTGTGCATAAATGGACAGTGCTTGCCGCCCAGTAATTATTATCAACTTGTAAGATATTTCCCTTAGGATAAATTACTTTGTTAAGGTCTTTTTCTTTTTAAATATTTTTATTTTTAGACGCTGACAAGTTTTTCTCCAAACGCTGTTACGTCCAATCGTGACGCTGACAAGGCTTTCGGCAAACGCTGACAAGAAAATATAGCCGTTGGGCGCTGATGGGCTATTTTTGACCGTTGACACCTAGTGGGCCCTACCCAGTTGTTATTTTTGACTAATCTTTGGCCGTAATTTTGGGGAGTTGTTACTTTTAATTAAATGCATGAGATAAGTTATATTTGATTCAATATTTTCATCATTGCTTTTTGAATATAAACGCCTCATTTTTGACCAATCAAAATCATGCATCTCTCCTATAAATTTGGTTAAATCTTTTTATTCTGGGTATTCATATTTTCTTGTCTAACATTTTTCTCCTAGATTTTTCCCATCTCACATAACCTAAACAGCTTTCAAACATGGCACCCAAATTCAACTCAAAGAATTTAACATTGGAGTTCAAGAGCCAACACAATATGGTAGCTTACTTGACTGCTGATGATGATTTGTTTCCTCAGTATTCACAAATGGTGGCATTTTTAAATGCACCCTATCTAAGGTATGCACTTTCTCATACACCATTAGTCCCTGTCGCACACATTAGACAGTTTTGGAACAATGTAAGTTCCACAACAGTTAATGGAGTGACCACATTAACATCTACTGTTCATGGAAGAACATGGGTGGTCACTGAAGCCTTGGTTCGCCAAGCTTTGCGTCTTGATGACGCTGATGGTGTGACTACCCTTGCCATTGCAACAATAGAACAAGGTCTTAGGGAATTGGGTTATCCTATTCCTGCTGATGTCACTTTAAATAAATATCATAAGCAGGAATTTCCCTCTGACTGGAAATATTTGATACATGTCCTTTTACAATGCTTAAGTCCAAAATGTACTTCTTTTAATGAAATAAACAGGTCAATAGCAAGTGCTTTGGTTTGTATAACACGTGGGCTTAAGTATAATTTTTCAAAAATGATTTTTGAAGGGATGTGTAAAAACAAGGGAAGTAAAATGACTTTGGCTTACCCTAGATTTTTGCAAATGGTCTTTGATTTACAAGAATATTGTTCTAGGGATCATGACACTTTTTATGGGATCCCTAAACAACAGAAAACCATTTTTGCTAAAATGAGCTCCACAAACGAATCCATACCTCTTACCCAACCCATGCTTGAAGTAATTCAGGCTGCTCAGCCTCAACCACAACCAGACCCTGAACCCCAACTTCAGCCTATTCATGAACCATTACCTTAACCTGAAAACATGGACATTGACCAACCCAGCGCTGACACTCACAATGTTGGCGCTGACACAACCAATCCCAACACTGATACCATCCCTGAACAATCCCAAACACCCCTTAACCAACCAACACCCACACAATCTACTTCATCTTCCACCCCATTACAATCTAGGTTGAATAAACGCCAAAGGGTTACTGGAGTGTTCTCCTCTAGTGATCCTAGCCTTGTAGCAGAGAGAACCACCTCCACAAGTGTGGCTGGTGACATGGGTGAGGCTGGGGCTATTGACATAGGCTTAGATGCTGGTCAAGACAGTCCCAACATCATTAAGACCTCATCCATGCCCGATGATTTTATTTTGGGAGGTCAAATCCCCATTCTAGCTGAGGGCAGATTGGAACCTATGACAATAATTGAATTGACGGCTGCTGTCATTAGCTTGCAAAAGCAAAATGTCAGCCTTGTACAAATTGTCAACAAACAGGGACGTGAACTTCAAGTTTTGAGGGAGCGTGTAACTGTTTTGGAGAATCCAAGTAGCAGGAGTCTAATGGAGGAATCTTCCAAAGGGGAGGATGAAGAGGATGAGGAGGATGAGCTGATTCATACAGCTAGTGAGAAGAGTTCAGAGAAGAGTTCACAATTTAGTGAGTCTTTACAGGTTGCTGAAGCTCTCACCAACTTGAAGAAGCACCCAGTTATTGATACATCCAAGGTGACACGATTAAATTTGGAAGGAACTTTCAAAGAAACATTGGGCGCTGATACAGGTTTGAACGCTGACACATCCAGCGCTGACAAAGGTAATCGTGGCGCTGATAGGAGTAACTTGAACGCTGATAAAGTTGCAGGTGGTGTTGATGTATTCCAGCTATCAACAATCATCAAAGATGTGTCCACACAGGTTTCTTCTTCTACTTTACCAATTATTGATCCAAAAGACAAAGGTAAAGGGATTCTGATTGAAGAAGATGTTCCAAAGAAAGATGTAGCACAAATTGCATTTGATGAACAGTTGGCTGCACAACTTGTGGAAAGAGATTTGAAGAGGAGTAGAAGATCACCATTTGTTGTTTCTGAGAGTGAGGAAGAAAGTGGTGATGATAAAGAAGGTGATAGCTCAGATTCAAGTATTCAAATTATTGAAGATCTAGAAAGGCTTGAATATGGGGATGAGCTTGCAAAGGAAAGGTTGAGTGAGTTGAAGAATCAGATTGATTGGGACCTACCAGAAATTACCAGAATGTACCATGCTTGGGAAGACAAGGTTATGGACAACCCAGGGATGAGCTTGTCAGATCAAATTTGGGGGTTGGAAGTACTTCTCAGGGTACAAGATGACATAAAGGTGATTATGAGGTTTAATGCACAAGAGGTCAAGACCTGGCTCAAAAGAGATAGAAGGCAGTTGTACTATAAGTTGCTTAGATGTCATCAGCCTAATTGGACATCAAAGAAGTTGCTGGCCTTATCTTTTGAGGAGCTAGAGTATAGGGCACATCCTATTTGGAGGAAGGTGCAAGAACAGAATGTCTACAAGTTTCTTTCAGA
The DNA here is from genome assembly GCA_025667525.1 of Glebionis coronaria. NCBI lineage: Eukaryota > Viridiplantae > Streptophyta > Magnoliopsida > Asterales > Asteraceae > Glebionis > Glebionis coronaria. Next base: position 396,970,936 of record CM046882.1, read on the forward strand.
AGAAAGGAAACAAGAGCTTGCTGAGGAAATGCAGATTCAAAAGGAAATGAGGATTGCTCAAAGACCAGTGAAGAAAGGAGATCCTTTCCAATTTCCTAAAGACATGGATGTGTATTTTCCAACCGAAGGTGTTATAAGGAAGCATCTCAAGCTTTCTCCATTGGAAGCTTCAGATTTGGTAAATGTAGTACCTCTAGATGACAGAAATCCAATCATCAGTTTTGATGAAGATGAGTGTGGATTTTGGAAGATTGGCAGATTTGGAAAGGAGGTACATACTTTCACTTCAGTTATTTCTATATTTGCAAGCATAGACAGAGAAGACTTGGTGCATCTATGGAGATTAATAGAGGCCAAGTATATAGCTGAAGCACCTACTTCAGCAAATGGAATAAGACTTTGGAACACATTTATGAATTTGTGTGGTCCAAAAGAAGCAGATCCTGCCATATGGAAGGATCTTGAAGATGATCTCAGTAATCTTCATTGGAGGCTTTATTCTACTTGTGGTGTATTTCATATGAGCTCTACAAAGTTTTCAGAGTATTTACTTGTGGATGCTGACTATTTCTTGTCCAAAGAAGTGTTGGAGAAGATGCTAGAGACACCCTTGGAGATTGATTATACTAGTGACGTGGCCAAAGACTTGATCAGATATGTTTATCACCAACATAAGAAGTTTTTGCAAGATTCCTCCTAAGCCTTAAGTTTTTATTCAGAAACTTGATCATTGGAATAGATATCAAGTTTAGGGGAGGATTGTTGGGAATAAAATATGGGTCAGTTCACTAGACGCTGATAAGAAGAATGTCAACGCTGATAGGATGACATTGGACGCTGACAGCCAAGCGTTGACATTGAAGAAGTCAACGCTGACAGCCTTGAAGATTGACACTGATGGAATATCTTCATACGTATCTTTTGTTTATTTGTTTCTTTATTTATGTATGGTAAAGATAAGCACAACATTGTATTTTCTATTATTATCTTTACCTAGAATAGTTGATTCGTAGCTTATTGTACAAGACTTCTTGTTCTATAAAAGAAGGTCTTTTAGGTTAAAGTCATATATCAGTTTTCATAAGTATTCGCAAGTTAAACTCTTTCATTGTAACCAAGTACGATCATTCTAATACAAGTGAAAGTTTGTTTAACATCTTTGTGTTTTAGATCAAGTGTTAATTCCGCATAACACTTTGTTACTTTATTCATAAGCAAAGGTTTCTCTACGTGTAGTACTTGATCTAATCTCGTATACACAAAGCTTAATCGATCTAAGTTTGGGATCAACACATTTATCATATTCACTGATTCTCGGCCTCTAAAGGATTTTCCTGTAAGCTTCCCCATTTTAAAAACTTTAGAATCATCCCCGACTCGTAAGATTAACTCACCTTCGGCCACATCTATTAAAGCACGTTCGGTTCTCAAGAATGGGTCTCCTTTTCATGAATGTGCCACCGGCGGCTGCATTGATCGTATCACGATCTCGAAAAGTCAATCCGTTGTAGAAAGTATCGATCAAGGTGACCGGAAGCATGTTGTGGTTTGGACAACGGTCGATCAAGACATTATATCTCTCCCATGCATCAAAAAGAGATTCATCGGGATCTTGCATGAAACCGCTAATCTGATTTCGAAGGCTTGTGACCATGGATGGTGGAAAGTAGCGCGAAAGAAAGCGTTGAGTCATGTCATCCCAAGTGTGAATAGAATTCTTCGGGAGACGATCAAACATCTCGGCATGATGTAATAGAGTGTGTGGAAAGAGTTGTAGGCGAAGCTCATCCATAGTGGAACCAGCCAACTTTATGCTCTGGGTGATTGTAATGAACTTGTCGAGGTGTTTGTTGGCATCATCATCAGGCAGTCCTCTAAATGGGGCATCGGCGCAATCGGTCCTCCTCGTCCAAACCTGGTTGGTTGACAAAGTTCCTCCATGGTCCGAAGATCGGGCTGTGGAAGAGCATTGTTGTGATTATTATTATTATTGAGGTGCGGTGGCATGTTGTTGTTGTTAACACCTGCCATATCTAAATCTTCTTGAGGCTCGGGCTCTTGATAATTAGAAGATCTAGTACGCATACACCTGAAAATGCAAAAGAAAACAAAACCAAACACAAAAACAATATATATACACAATAAAGATAAAATCTTTTTGGATTTTTGAAATTTTTAATTTTTATGGTTTTTATATTTTTTATGCAAGAAAAATAACGTTCACAAGTGAACGGATCCCAAAAAGCAACGTGTCTCTCACAAAAAACTGTTGATCTTTACGAAAAGAGCCAGCAGCGGCGCCATTTAATAACTGGCTTTTGGCCCGTATAAAAATTATTAAAAGTTCGTTGTGTTGTTCTCTTCGAATTGAAAAACTTGTGTTTAATGTGTGACTCAGTTGAACTTTGGTGGAACAAAGATGTGTCGTTGTAGTTTTGAAAATTAAAGGTGCAAAACAATTAAAGTAAAGGTGCAATTAAAATAAATCTAAGTCTAATTAAAATAAAGTGCAAATATTTAAAAGCGAGACTAAAACTAAAGGGCAATAAAGTAAATAACGCAAACTTAAATCTAACTAAGGGAAACTTAAAACGCAACTAAAACTAAAACTTAAACTAAGGCAAATAAACTTAAAGTGCGAGTAAGGAAAAAGGCGGGAAAAATAAAGCTTAAAATGAAAAGGCAGAAAACTAAAAACTAAAATTCCCCTATCCGGAATAAACTCCTATTCGGAATAAATGCTATTCGGAATATCTGTCACCTATTCGGAAAGTTAAGCCCTATTCGGAATATTTATCTACTCGGAATGATTGACCCTATGCGGAATAAACCTCCTATGCGGAATAATCATCTATTCGGAATAGCTGTCCCTATTCGGAATAAAATCCTATTCGGAATATTAGTCCTATACGGAATAACCAATCCTTATTCGGAAAGTTCCTATTCGGAAAGTCCCTATTCGGAAAGTCCCTCTATTCGGAATATAAAGGTTATGCTGAAAAAACTTGCTATACTGAAAACCCTCCCTATTCGGAATAATGGATATTCCGAATAGCAGTCTCTGCAAAACCCTTATGCGGAATATTCCAAGGATGCGACTGGGAAGATCAGAACTCTAGATCCGAAGAACAAGGAAAGATAAAATACACGGATCTACTCAAAACTAAGCTAAAATAAACACAAGATTAAATCAAACAAACAAATAAACAACTATTAAGCATAAACAATCAATCCAAATTAATCAAACTCACAAAACTAAATCAAAATAATCAAAACCCACTTAAATAAATCAACCAAATTCAAGAACATAAACATAAACAATAACAATCAAAGATTAAGAAAGGAAGAATGAGATTAACAAGATAAAGATAAAGCTTGACAAGAATTAAAAAGAAAAACTTACTTGAATTAAATGGTAATTAAGGTAGACAAGGTAATTAAATGACAAGTATTTAAATTGACAAGGTAATTAAAGGTGGAAGGACTAATTGTCACTATTAGCCAACAAGAGGAAAATGAAAATGATCTAATCTATATATAGGGGAGATTAAGGCTTGCTTAGGAAGCTTCCTTAATTGCATGCTTAGTCCCTCCTTCTTTAATCTTCTTTTAATTGCACCATTAGTCCTTTTCTTCTAATCTTTCTTTTAAATTTGGACTTTAAGGACTTGTGGCTCGGGATATCTTTTGAACTCGTCTTTAATTTCTTCAGTAAAATAGACTTGAGTTTCTCGACTTTTGATAAACTTCCGTCTTTTGACTTTTTCTTCGATAAATCTTCAGAATTGGTCTTGGACTTCCGTTCTTTTTCCACTTTTGACTTCTCGACTCCGTCTTTCATCTTTTTCTTCAATAAAAGCCGTGAATGCCCGTGAATTCCCGTATTTTCTCCACTTTTCACAATTTCGTCCTAAATTACAACAAAAACACAAACCACGCATAATTCCGACATAAAAGACATAAAATACACGTTTTGGTCCGGTTATTATAGTAATTAAGTGGTAGAAAAGATGGGTGTTTACACACCTATCATTAACTTTTACACAAAACCTCCTATTCCATCGCATCTGTACGCAATCCTTCCAACTTCTCAACTATGTGCCTTTCCATTCCTCTTGAATTATGAGAAGAATTAGTCAGTCTATCGACTATCACCCAACTCTCGTCGTACTTATTCCTCCACCCCCATTATGTATAACTTTCACCAACTTCGTCCTTACATCCCTCTTTCCAAGTTACTCCTATCTACGTAGAAAGTATAGTCTAAGTCCCTTTTCTCCATACGATTGTCCAAGCCACACAACATACACGTTGACGCGTTCTCTGCTTTAGACAACTCAACTCGTGCAACCTATATCATTTATCCAAACCGCCCTAATACGCCATCCCTATAGTTCAAGTTCGTCTCAGCTTCACCTCATCCTTCTTATTCCATGTCTCATCGACCATGCTTGCCTTTCCTAGATGGTACTTGGCCTTGCAATTTTCTTTCATCAATTAACTCCACCCATCACCTTTGCCAAATGTTCAATCAAGATGATTGAATATGTGTTGGAGACGTTCATGATCCGTATAGATCATTGTCCATATCTCGTACACCAAATGCCTCTAGCATTCGAGGCAGATATAACAGTTCAGCTCCACTAACTAAGTCATATCTAGTTCTTTCAAGTCTTCAGTTCTTGCAACGTATAAGCAATCGCCTTTCTTTATCGTTCTCGTACACATCCAAATCCTTGCTCCACGTATCGTCATGCTTCATGAATTCATCCAGTCCTTCCGATAATGCCAAGATCGGCTCATTATCCAAATCCACCTATTTAGTCTCCAAAATGCTTCCTCATCCTTCTTCACTTCGCACCTTGCTGATTCCATGATATGCCATCATCTCTAACTACTCATCATGGTAGACTTAATACTAAAACTCACACTTGAAAATCTCACGTATAATTCCACTCCAAACCAACTCATACTTCGCCTCACTCTCCTTCTTATACTTTGAGTAGATCAAGATGTCGTCGATACTCTCGATGACAACTCATTTATATACTTCATGCACACTCGCTTCATTGACTCCATGTAATCCGCTAGTTCTTTGGCGAAGCCAAATGCATAACCGTAAACCCAAAGCGTTCATACAACATCCTTAGCAGTTTCAACTATGTCCTCCTTCCACCCTCTCTTAGCGGCAATACGAATAAATTCCTACCTCGTTCTACTTGCAAAATTCTACACGCATCTTAAAATGATTTGGATTGGAAGGAATCCTACACGCATCTTAAAATGATTTGGATTGCAAAATTCCTACCTCGTTCTCTGTCATGGGTCATTGGAAAGCCACTTCAATTACCTTTTCAGGGATACTTGGATCGCAAAATAAGAGTTTGTAGAACTCCCAATATGATCAAAACAATTGACTCAAAATTCTTCCCAGTTTTTAAAAACGGGTTTAACTAAATTAACCTCATTAATTAACCATAATCCCACTAATTACAAGCCCTAATTTATGTAATCATTATAACATCATTATTACAACATTAATATACTGTTTTTAAATTAAACCCTAACCTAAATCCATCATAAGATGATTAAAGAAAACATTAAAATAATTAACTTAAAAAAAAGTTCTGAAGGTTTACCTTTAATTTAATGGAAGATAAAAAACTATGAAAACCCTAAAAACTCTCTTGTAACCGTCGACCTTTATTTATTCTCCAGTGATTATGATGTTTTGATCTACTAAAATCCTTATATAGTTTTTTCCAAGAATCCTAGCCCAATACAACCCACTTTCCTTTTTCTCTTTTTTTCCTTTTTTTCCCTTTCTTTTCTTGCGTCCACCAAACCGACCCAACACCCCCCTTATTTCGTTTTTTTCTTTTTATTATTAATATATGTATTAATAGTATTACCTTAATGTTCCTTAATTTATTTCAGCTCCTAAAGCCTCCAAAACCCCAAAACTGTAAAACTAGTCAGTTTCTACGCGTTTTACCGTAAAAGAAGTAAAATATACATTTTTATAAAAAATCCTAAATTTTGAAATAAACTTTATAACTAAGTCCTAAATGACTTAAAACCATCCCGAAAAATATCCATATGACTAATTACCTCATCCGAGACCTCTAAATGTTAAACCGTAAATCGTAAAAACACGATTTTCTATAATACATATACGTATACGTAAAACCACTAAATAACACCATCTCACTTCATAGTCACTACCATGTGAACTCATGAACATGAAATCATCACACATAGTTTCACTCACAAGGTACCCCGTACCGGAAACGATATCCAAACCACAATCTATACACACGAATAAGCACATAAACACGTAAAGACACGTAACTAGCACAAAATAAAACTAAGTGACGAACCTCAAAACCAGGGTTGTCACATTTTACCCTTTCCATGCTCGAGATTAAGCATTCGACTTTCATCTCTAGTATGAGGGTGTTTCACCCCTAGACTCAAAACATTGAGGACAATGTTTAGTTTTAGTATGGGGGTGAGTAGATACTTCACCTTGCTTACGTCATCACACAATCCAATTTTCATCTTTTTGTTATCGTTTTATGCAAAATAAGGCTAAAAATGGGCAAATTTTAAAAATTTTCTTGTTTTTCATAAGTGTTTAAGACACGAATGTAGGTTTTCCGCTGGTGAGAATGAGATTAATTTTTTACTGGACCGTGTTTTTACGCTAGCTTCGATTCCTTAACTTTAATTAAGCTAAGTCTCTTAAATGAGGACGAGAAATGATAGAGTTAATTATAAGTTACGTAATCTTTCACGATCTCATGTGTAGTAATTATTAGCTTTTTCTCCCCAAGCTTTTGTTTAAATAAATGCAATAAGTAAGGTCGTACGATTTAAAAGGTTACTCAGCTTCTAGCCCAAGAACGTTTAAAAGTTGCTCGTGTTCGAATAAAGTTCATAGCCAAGGCATAACATATTGAAGCGGGATGCGGAGTTTGGCAAAGTTCCAAAAAGGCCCTAACAAGGCATGAGGAACTCCATTTTATTGCTAAAGATCCAAGATGATGTGAAGTATCATTATTCCAAAATCGATATGAAGGATCAAGACACACGACGAAAAGCAAAATACTCCCCTAAAGATCATGGAGAAGTCTATCCAAAAAGACCCTAACAAGGTATGAGGATAAATATATCCAAGTCTGAAAAGGAGGTGGATCGTTGTATATAAAATCCCAAATAAAGATTGAAGAAAAATGACGAAGTCGTGGTCCAAGTGAAGAAATTCCATATATGAAGAGAAGACCATTATTTCAAGAACGTCTTCCAAGATTCGAAGTATGAAGTACATGCCAAATATTGGTCCAAGAAAGGTCTCAAATCGTGAAACGAGTTATGCCAAGATATGAACTTAAGGAGATTACGAGAAGTCGTTTTAAAAGATCGTGTCATTTAGCTAAGTATTAATTAAATCGTCCTACTTTATTTTCGGCCTTATAAAATATCTAAATAAGTCAATGATGTATCCTCATGATTATTAAGACAAAATAAAATATAAGAGATACACCTTAGGAATAAGGGAGTCTAAGTACGTAATTAACACTCATGAGTAATGTTTATTTTACTAACTTATAATGACAATGATCTCGCTACACGCTTAGCATGGAATTGGGTGAAAATCGAGGATGACGAACTTATCTCTATGAGGTATTCATGTGTTCTTATTCTTTGACCCTAAAAGTCACTTATTCGTGATGAAAACAATACATTATGTCTAAAACGCAGGTAGTAGTTTATTTAGAGTTTACGTTTTCAATAAATGTCACCATAAAAATGAATTTTGGAAGTGCTATGATACTTAATTCTAGCATTGTGTGAGTACACAGCAATGGTTTAGTATGGGGGAGTGATGAGACTGCAATTATACATAGTCTCATCGTCCAAATCGGGCTTAAAACGTTTAATATATCATTAAAATACCCCAAAATATGCTTGTGTTTGTTCATTGTGTATATTAGGTACGGATATCATGAAATCAACAAAAGATCACAAGATTCAAGCAAAAACAAACACGGGAAATGAAGCCACACAAAGAACCAGACTCGAACCATAAATTTCCATTCAAGTCCTTAAAGTTTGAAGATTGGACAAGATTGGTCCCTCATCTTTTGAAGAATTGAAATTTTATACCTTTGAAAAACACAAATATTGCTTTTGGGTCCCTAAAATGTTGAGAAATTACATTATGAGCCCTTAAAGTATGGAAAAATTTACATTTATGGTCCTTAAAAAGTTTATCAAAGACTTTGTGGCAAAACTAGGAAAATACAAAGTTTATTTACAAAGGGAACTACATTATGGCTGTTTAAACTTGAATTGAATAAAGTTTGGAAAGTGGGGGACTTAACTTGCCCAGACAACAAACTCATCTCCAGCCAATCACACTCTACCACATCACCCACTACTACCACTCCACCAATAACCCCACGCCACATCACCTCCATTGCCACCTCACCTATCCACTCACCACTTTCTTTATTAAACAGATTTATTAAACTCTGTTTAAACAAAAAAAAAACGTGGGAAAATTTTACTGTTAATCACCACTACCACTTAAACCCCCTAATCATCACCATAAACCCTAATCTCTAAAAACTCTAAACCAAAGGGGTTTTCTTTCATTCACTCTAGAACCCTAATTCCCCTAATGCTAATCACAACCCCACATCAAGATACCCACCAGACACTCCCATGGTCCCCTACACCCATCCTTTACACCCCAACCCTAGAGGAGACAAGATCAACGCCTCATGTTTATTACTTGTCCTCCACACCCAAATCAACATCCACGATCAAGTCAAGCAAGCTATCTTTATCAAAGATCACAAGAAACCACTTTTGACCAAATTCAAGATTGAAGACTTCAATGGCATTTTTGGTCTTTTACGTAATTAGGGTTTCAGTTTATGTAGCCTAGAACCTTCTCTTTACTAGTATAAAAAGAAGCATCGACATGTGATGGCTCTTTTGTTCCAGATTTTCTTGTAAAATCTTTTTATGGAATAAAATATTTAGAGTTTCTTAAAAAATACTTGGCAAGATCATACTAAGTTCCACTTACTGCTTTCTTAGTTCATGTTTTAATTTATTACAAATTAGATTTAGTTTATCAAAGTTTTTCTGGTTCAAAAGAATTTTAGCAAAAAGTGTTTGTCACCACGATCTTTGAACCCATGTACAAGAGGAAGTGATAGTGGATTTTTGTGCTTGGCTGCTAATTCGTGATAGTCATTGTTGGTTTAACATCAGGTTTCAAAGATTTTCAAAAAGTATTGAAATATTCAAGATTTTTCATAATCTTTCCTTTTTCTGTTTAAGCTCACCATCCCATAAGCTTACCAAAAGCTGCCTAACAAACAGCTTTTGGCAAGTCTTAGGTTTGGAACTTCTTTTTCTTTGTTTGTGATAACAGGTACAAAGGGTGGTGGTGTTTGACTAGTGTAGGCTCACCACCATTTCTTTAGAAGACATATAGCTACCCTTGGTCTGTTGTATACCAGCCAGCAGGGTTCTCTACACAAGATCCATATAAGCTCCTTAAAGCTAAAAGGATTTCAGGCTGGTGGCATCAGCAAGGTATTTGCTTGAACCCCCTTGTTTCAATTTTAGTCAAAAATAGGGTGGCTTATGTGATTTGTGTTTACTGCTCTTGGTGTTGTTGTATGAACTGAGTTTATTTAGCATTTAGGATATGTTCTTGATAGGTTAGTGTAGTTTGGATACCATTATGATGTTATTGCTTTGAAAAAATTTGGTTAACAGATTATAAGGGGGTGTCTGGACCTGAATGATAAGCCTAGCGAATGACAACACTTAGGTTTATAATCAGCTTAGACATGCTCCAATAGTGGTGCCTTTGTCAAATTTTGCATTTTATTTGAAGTTTGGTAGTATAAGTTTGCAAGTTCATTTGGTAAAAATAGCATGTAAATGCCTAGTTTATTCAGCAGGCCTAGAACTAGGTTGATTTAGTGTGTTTTGTCTACAATCTTGTTCACTGATAGATATAGAGTTAGACCAGGATTGTGTGCATGTTAGATGAAGTTTGGTTAAATTTTATGGGAGATTTGGTGGTTCAATATTCGTTTTATTGCCAACTAGATCAACAGAATAGTGCCCAGACTCCATTTTTCATACAGTGACTGCATAGAGATGATTTGTATGGATTTTTTTGTTTGAGCATTTGGTTTTTGTGCTTAAACTGACTCCCTACACTCTATTGAGTGTAGGAGTGCCTTTGCTTTCTATTAAAAACCAACAAACAAGCAAGAAAACGTGCAATTTCTGGTTTCTGTGATTGAGCAATGGGAAAAAGTTCCCACTTCTAGTAGAAGAGTTCCCACTACTGGGCTAAAAGACAAAAGCCCAGCATGTGTCACCATCAATTTTAGCATTTATTTGTCTTTAGTGCACTTATTTCAATATTTTTGAGTAATTTAAATTTTCCTTGTTTTATTTATTTAATTTAAGATTTTTCATGAAGTCAAATTTTTTTTTACTGTTTATTTGTTATTTTTAGCATTTTATTTAAGATTTTAATAGTTTTTATTATACTGATTTTGTCCTTTAGTGTAAAAAAGTCTTCATTTTCAGTTTTTAAATTTTTCTTAGTTCCAGTATATTATTTTAAGATTTTTAGAATAGAAATTTCATTTTTCACATTATTTTATTAATTTCTTGAATTATTTTAAGTTTAAGTTAGTTTTAAAATAGGCTGTTTTTGTCTTATTAGGAAATTTTTTACCTTTTTCCAACTTTTTCATTTTTCTACTATTTAACTAAGTAAAATAGGATTTTTCAAACAGTAAATTTATTTTTAGCATTATTTTATTATTTGTAATCATTATTTTAGTCTAAATATTGTTTTTAGCATTTAAAAATTAGAAAAATAGTTTTAAAATTTAGGAAAAATACTTTTTAGTGTTTAATTAATATAAGTAAGATATTTGTTTAATAAAATAATATTTTGGGATTCTTGTTAAATATATTTAGTTTTAGGGCTTTAATTAGCATTTAAAATTGAATATTTAATTAATAAAAGGTTTTAAAATTTAGTTTTTTAATTTTTATTCTTATTTATATTATTTTAAACTTAGTATTAATTTTTAAATAATTTTTTGCTTTAATTTTTAATTTCGTCGCGTTTTACGTATTTACGTCATCGTTTTACGTTTTATGCCGTAGTTTAATCGTAGTGTAGCTCGTCTTTTAATTTTCTTTATCTTAACCCAAAACGACACTAATCCAAACTTGATTTTATATTATTGGTATTACACACATATAAACCTTCCTCGAGAACGAACTTGGACTTTTCGGTTTTACGGGTTTTCATTAAATCGTAATACATAATACTTGCCCATTATACGTCTTTTTCCTAAAAGCGTATTTTTACTACATCAACACTCTTTGTGAGTGTGTTGCCTTTTGTGCAACCAAAGCATAATCTAGTGCTAAAAGAGGTAAAATTCCAAGATTTGCAAGTACACTGTATGCGGCTCCTTTAAAGTCGTACGACTCGTTATATTTAAGGAACCACATGTTCTTTTAAAGAACCGCGGACAACAAGCCTAAATTTGGCTCGTTTTTGGTCTTTCTTCTTTGACCAAATTTTTTTTTCAAGATTCTTTGTTTGCCAATTTTGGATAAACATTCCTTGAAACCTTTTGTTTTCATTTCAAATCTTTGCCTTGTCTACTTTCTTTAATTCTATTCTTTTGGGAGTTCTTATTCTCATCCCTCACAATGTCTAATTCTTCTAATCTTAACCTTGACATCTCTTTGTCAGAATCTTCTAAATCTAAAGCTTCTTCTTCTAAGCTTACAAAGAAACCGAAAATCTCGGTTCGACCCGTTTGGATCGAGAAGAAAAAGGATCATCACGTTTCCTCTTCTCCCAAACCTTGCAAGACTTCTTCTTTCTTTCCTATTAACTATTGGAATGATACTTTCTCAATCGATCTAATTATCGAAGAAAGAGAAGCTCTTCCACTAACACCTAAACCTTGCAACATACCTCATCTCAATGACCTCTCTTCTTTCCCAAATCTCACTAGGCATTGTGAAAACATTTCTTATCCATTATCTCCCTCTCCACCATCACCTTCTCATCTTGATGGTCCTCCCCCATCTAACGACTTTGTTTTGCATCATGGAAGCTCGTGTGATTGTTGTCGATTTCAACAAATTGAACTTGCTCATGTGTATGACAAGCTAAATTTTCTTGAATTTCTTCTCACTCGACCTCCTCTAAAAGTATTTGTTCTTGTGAAAAAATCTTTGAATGATGCCTGGTAGTCTTATTTTTCCAATTAAAGCACACTTTGTCTTTTAGCTGTTTGAGTCAATAAAAACTTAAGCAATATTAGAAGATTATCACTACTAGAGTAGTTTATGCTTATGTTGTTTATTTTCCTTATTTGTTGTATTAAATATTCATATTGTGTGTATGAATATTTCTCTTGTATGTTCTTTCATATTTTTGTAATATGAATGTTATGTGTGTTATTTCCTTTCCCGCTAATTCTTTATCACACATTATTAAGGGTTGATCATGGTTAAAACTTACAATTGTTTTTGGGTGATTCCAAAAATTCTACGTTTCCAACCCTTTGACATATTATCATTTTAATTTGTATGGATGTTTCTTTTCTACCTCTATTCCACCAATTAAACTTTGATCTTGTCAAAACACCCTCCTTGGACATACTTAGCAAATGCTTACTTCTAGTTTGAGATTTCTTTTCTTCCTCCGTCTCAAGTTACTTAGTAGGTAGTGACTATATATATATATTGGTGTTTCTTTTCTCTCTAATAACCTTTGTATAGCATGTAACCTTATCTCATTCATTTGATGCCCCAAGCTAGGGGGAGTAAGCACCAAGGGGGAGCTACTAGCAAACTCATATCTTCTCTTCTACAAAGACTTGTGCTAACCTTTTTGCTTCGACAAAGGGGGAGAAATGATAGTGATAAACTCATTAATAATTCGAATAATTTTGTATTTTACATAAATGAGTTTATAGTTTGCCGTAATCAAAAGGGGGGAGATTGTTAATGCAAAGTAATGCCTAAAAACATTATTAGTGTTAACTAATCTTTCTTTGTTTTGATCACGACAAATTAAAAAGACATTTATCGTCAAATACAATCATAAGACGAATTATCTAGCAAACACTATCATCAAGGTAATAATCATTTAAGTATTGCACTAACATATCTTAATCATGATTAGTGATCATAAAAGTGATTAGTAAATGTGACAAAAGATTTTTTTAATAAACTTTATTTTCAAGAAAATGTTTTATTAAAATGGAAAATGTAAATTTGAATATGGCAAATTCCAAATGCCATAGGAATATCCATTGAAGGTAAAAACTTACCTCAGATATTACTTCCCTACTAAAAGACAAAAGGGAGCGGAGTCTACTCTCACGGCTCCTTAAATAGCTATGCGGTTCCCTAGTGATAAGGAACCGCATGCATAATTAAGGAACCGCGCTCAGAGAGCCATTGGCTTTTATCTCGTATAAATAGTGGATAAAATCTGCATTTTCCATGAACCTTTTTGGACACTCTTTCTACCATCTTTCTCTTTTTTAATTCCTAATCATTTGTAAATGATCACTTAATGTGTTAAGTATTTTTACTTATGTAAGACCTTTACACACGAACCAAACACGAAAAGCCTTGAACTTTATGAAACGTGATGTATAGATGATGAATTTGGATGATAGAACGTGTATGGTGATGATGAAGAAATAACAAGGATGATAAAATAGATGAAGATCAAACAAAGATTAAACTAAAAAAGGAAGATTAGATTAAGGAATGATAAAGAAAAACAAAGATGGTGTTTTTCCTAGTAAGAGAAACAAACACCCATTCTCTCTCTATAACAATACAAATGGAAAACACACACACACAAAGGAGGAGGTTGGGGCTTTTTATACTAAGGTTAACATATTAGGAAGGCCTTCCTCATTTGTGTGTTTGGGACGAATTCCCGTTACATACATAACATCATACTAAAACTCTCAACACCGTTAAATAGCATTTTCCACGAGCTTCACAACGGTATATTATGACCATCACTTTAAATACGGATAACAATCTCCCCCTAAGGGGTGGTCATGTAATATGTGACTTCACTTCTTTGATGTTGCAGACTTTGAAGTTCGTTGTCTTGAGAGTTCCTTCATAGTTCCTTTCATGACTTGTGATCTTGGATATTTGATCTTTGCCTTGACTTGATCTTGAAACTTTGCCAACTTGTGTTCTTGTGTCTTTCCCTACATACTCATATTTTGTGTTGTCTTGAAAGCTTGTTAACAATCTCCATTGATTATCAGAGTAGCGAAAGTCTTTGTCTTTAGTTTTTATTGAGATTTCTTCATTTACTTGAGTATGTGGTCTTGAATCACGACTCTTGAGATTACGCCACCGTTTGATTCCTCCGGTTTCCCGTTATACAGTACGAATACTGTACCTGTGATTAGGTAAGTTCAAAAAACTTCATTGACAGGGTTTCCGGCTGTGGTAGTCGTTCTCATTACTTGAAAATCTCGAAAGATAGTTCATAGAAAAGAGTGAATCATGCAGTTCCATTCTGCTGATTAAGTCGTCAATTCAATTTCCCGGAACAAGTTTGAATCAATTGAGAATCAAACCATTGTTGCTTTCTAGTTGACACAAGTTTGATTCATATAGAATCTCACAAGTTACCTACCGTAGTGCTGTTTGATGATGACACTGGAAGGATTTTCATTAGTCACTGTAAGTACTAATAAGTATTACTCTGAATGTTCTAGCAAGATCATAAATATATTGCGTAGAGACCTGGAACGAGTTTGAATCAATTAAGAATCAAACCAATGTTGCTTTCCATTTAGCATATGTTTAATTCAAGTGAATCTTACATATTACCTACCGTAGTGCTGTTTGATGTTAATATTGGAAGGATTTCCATTCATCATTGTGAATACTAGAGAGTATCACTCTGAATGTTCTAGCAATACCACAAGGATAAAGCGTAGGACTCTGTGAATTATCGCTTGTGTTCTAATGATGAACAACAATTGATATATGGAATAGGTGTCCTAATGAGATTTTTTGATGAATCTCGTTGGCTCTAGACTCTATAAGTGCACGTTTATTTGGTGATCGGAGGCTGGAGTAGACTACCACCTTTGCAATATCTACTATCTCGGAGTGAGAAAGTTGATAGAAATGAGTTGAACTCCGTGAAATTAAAACAAACTTCTTTTGAGAGAAGCTTGAGTAGGCTGGGAAGGTTTTTGCTTTGCATCACTGGGTCCATGATGCTTTATCTTCAATACTAGAAATCATCAACGTGATTCTGATAGTAGATGTATTGACCCGGTTTCTGGCTAAGTTGTATGGAGGGCTATTTTCTTTTCACCCTTTATGCTTACATTTCTTTTTCATTCTTCAACATCTTCCATGCTTACCACGACGTCATAACTATCACTTTCTTGTGATTGTTCCAGTGCTAGCTTAAGTCATTAGTCGTGATTTTTCCCGTACCCTCAACTACTCCATCTTTCCTAAGGGCTTCTAAGTTCTAATGGATTGTCCCTGAGAAGATCCCTCCGGTTCTGGTTGGATCATAGGACGAATACCTAACCACCTTTTGACACCAATACCGTCGTGAATAATTGTGTTAAAGGTTATAGATATCGTAACCAGAAAAACATTTGAACGAGCTATCAAGATGTTGATGAAATCAATGTTTACACCTTGAAAGTTTTCTATATCACCAAAAACGCTCCCCCTACATATGTGCATCATAAAAGGAAAGATTTTTGCACATATTAGGAAGAGAAAGCACTTATATCAAAGATCTTATCCAAGATGAAACATTTTGAACACATTTCATCACTATTCTCCCCCTCAAAATTACATGTGATTGAAATTTTTGTGAAACTAGTGATGAAACATGGAGATAATAATGTTCATCAAAATTTGGAACTATATGTTATTAGATTTTTATACTCCCCCTGGAGAAAGGATAATGATAAAAATAGGGGAGTATATGAGCACATAATTTTGAAAGAATTTGAATAAAATCTTTTGATAATATCTTGAAAAAATATGCTCAAATCCGAGAAAATTTAATTTCCTGTTGTTGAGGAAAAATGTACATAAATGAACATCTTCCTTGAGTTCACGAGCTTAATACTTTGAATGTTTTAATATAAGCCAATGACCGAGAAAAATTAATTTCCCGTTGTTGAGGATAAGTCATAGACTTTCCTTTCGTTGGGACCGGGTTATAGTCTGACATGTGACTATAAGCCATTATGAGAAGAAAATAGAAAAGACATGTTTTGAAAACATTTGAACTCTCATTCGAACTTTATGTACGTACCCGTGTCATTATTGAGCGACATTTCTAAGTGCGTCCATATTATCGATGCTAAGGGACATGTCGGAGAAGAATATTATTGGTATTTTTGAAAGATTTTCTCATTTTTTATTTTGTTTTTATAGGTTTTATATTTTTGTATTTTGATTTTCGGATAGATATATACAAGGTAACTGCGAATGCGTAAGACGTTCAAGATCATCTGTGGTGAAACTACACATACCAAGTCGACGAACCAAGAATTCAAATCTTTCTTGAGAAAGAGCTTTGTTGAAGATCTCGGCTAGTTGGTAGTCCGTCTTGACAAAATACAGTTCGATCGTTCCTCTTTCCACTTGCTCCTTTATGAAATGGAATCGGATACCTATGTGCTTGGTCTTGGAGTGTTGGACCGGGTTGCAGGATATGGCTATGGCTGATTGTGAATCACATTAAATAGGAACTTTGTTAAAGTGAAAGCCATAATTCGTGAGTTTTATTCTCATCCAAAGGACTTGAGCACTACACACGGATAGAGACACATATTATACTTCCACGATGGACAACGCCGTACAGTCTTGTTTTCTTGAGGACCAGCTCACTAGCTTCTCGCCTATGAATTGTGATCCACCGGAAGTGCTCTTGAATGTATCATGACACCCTGCATGGTCGGCATCTAAAAAACCAGTGAGATTAAAACCAGAATCCTTCGTATACCAGAGACCTATGTAAATGGTTCCCCGGAGATAACGAAAGATCCTTTTAACCTCCTTGAGGTGCTTCTCGGTTGGCTTAGCCTGGTACCGAGCACATAAACAAGTAGCATGCACAATGTCTGGTCTACTTGAGGTTAAGTACATAAAGGACCCGATCATACTTCGGTATTTTGTAGCGTCTAAAAATGTCATTTCTTATCCAAATCAAGCTTGTGTTAGTGTCCATTGGTGTAACAATAGGATGACAGTTTTCCATACCAAGTTTCGTTAGAATCTCAAGCACATACTTGGACTGACTTATGAAAATACCACGGGGGGATTTGGTGAACTTGGAGACCAAGAAAAAACGTCATTTCCCCCATCATTGACATTTCGAATCGACTTTTCATAAGGTCGGCAAATAATATGGAATATTTTTGGTTAGTAGAACCAATTATAATATCATCTACATAGACCTGAGCCACCAAGAAGTCGTTGCCGTAGTGCTTGATAAACAACGTTAGGTCAATGGTTCCTTTGCTGAAGTGATTTTGTAGAAGAAATGATGATAATTCGTCGTACCATGCCCTCGGCGCTTGTTTCAAACCATAAATTGCCTTCTTCAACTTGTAGACATGACTTGGATGTTCGGTGTTGATGAAACCTTCAGGTTGACATACATACACATCTTCTTTTAACGGCCCATGCAAGAAAGCCGTCTTCACGTCCATTTAATACATAGTAAGTGATTTGTGTGCAACGTATGCCAAGAAAATCCTAATAGCTTCCATCCGAGCAACCGGGGCGAAGGATTCATCGAAATCAATTACCTCCTTTTGTTTATAACCTCTCACAACTAACCGAGTCTTGTTCTGAAAGTCCCTTAATATAACAATTATCGAAACTATAACTCGTATAAACACTAAAACATAACGAAATACTTTTCAAACGCATAATGATTTATTAACTATTATAAACAAAGTATTACAAAGTGTTATGAATACACCCATTCAATGACAATAAGAATTGAACCCTAGAACAAGTAAACTTGATTAGAGACTCAAGTTTACAAGGGAACCTATGAGACGCTGGTAGACAGCTGAGGGCTCAGTGGTTCCAAAGAGAGAAAGAACTTAAATAATTTATCCAAACACAAGGGTTGCATTAACTCTTCTTTCTCACTCCTATTTATAGTGGTACGAGGTTGCTTCCTTAGTGGGAGTAGTTGATACGTGTCATCTTCTGAATGGAGAGTACAACTTATTAAATGTGTTGGGTCCACTAGGTATGGATCTTGCAGCCTGTTAAGGATGGTGAACGACTTCTGTAATCACAAGTCTATTCACAGAGAGACTCTAGACGACACACACAGTATAAGTGCCGAATACAAATACTATGAAAAAGAAGAAACATAATAACTATAATAACTTGATCCTTACTTAGGATTTCTAATATTAATATGAATTAAATAATGTTTGATGAAGGTGTGTCTAACCCTTCTACCAATGGTTACTTTTATACTACAAGGAAACCCTAATACAACATTAAACCAAAACGTGTAACTTCTGATATGCATATCCTTTCCTAACATATCTCATGCATATCCTAACAAACTACTCAGAATAATAATGTTTGACTTTCTAAAGACCAGGAGCACGTGTTGCACCTACTACTACTAGGACCAGGAGGAACTACATACCTCCTAGCATACCTACTACAAATGTCTATTACAGAGGTCCTAACAATCCTCCCCTAAACTTGAGTTTGACTTGTTGAGTTCAAGTTTCCTGGTAGATCTTACAAAACAGCTTGAGGATTGGAACAGAAACACAAACAGCAGCATAACCATCAGCATGAGCAACACAAAGACTGCTGCAACGAGTAACACCTAAAAACTTCTTGAAAGCTTGAAACATATCTGCACCTTGTTAAATCTTTACATCAACATGAGCAGATTTGATGAGCCTTTACCAAGTAGATGCTCACTCTTGGGCTAGCTAGTCTTTGTGGTGGAATAAGCATCACACTAGGAGACCAGAACCCAGCCCAACTCTTAGAACATGAATCAATGGTGAGTGGGGGTACCCTAATGATTTTGGACAAATCATCACAGCCGTCAACGGATTTGATATGAGTCTTTACCAGAAGTCGTACCCTTCTGGACTAGCCAACTCTTAGCAATAAAGCATCGGTGAGCTGAAAACCCTATAGCTGTGAGCAAGCTATTACAACTATCAACGAATTTGATATAGATCTTTACCAAGAGCCGTACCCCCTTGGACTAGCCACTTTTCAGTCTAGGACCAAGGCAAGTGAAAACCATCCAGTTTTTGGTAACCTGGCAACCATCAACGGATTTGATTATCAAACCAGAGTCGTACCCTCATGGTGAATCAACTCTTTCTTGTCTGTGAAACATGGTGAGTTGAGCATGATTTATTGTGTGGACTAGGTACAACACCAGAAGTACCTCTCAAAACAGCCCAAGTGTAAAAATGCCAAGTGGAAAACAATGTCATGATGGAAAAGTATAAGCAGATATTATATTACGTACAAGTTTGAAATTCCATCACATGTCTAAAGTATAAGCATATATTATATAAAAAATATTTTTTTATTACCTAACGAAATAAAATGTGAGTCACCAATCACTGTACACATTGGTGAAAAGAATGGTAGTATAACACAAGAATAGAAGAACCATACCAATCACTTACCAGATGCTGCAACCTTGTCTTCATGCAGCCGGGCTTGAATACCTTCAACCAAGGTAGTGCCCATGGCAGACTCATTACCAGAAGGATCATTAGATACCTACAGATGACATTCCAACATAGCTTCCATAGTAGCAATGGTCAATGGATACTCCATATCCGTAAGCATAAACACAACGGCACCAGTGTCCAGCTCTAACACATGAACACCACACCTAGCATACAATTTCCACCTCCTTATCACCTAGCGAGGTTGATCCTTCCATACACCAGAATGAGGAGAATAAGGAGGGGAATCCAACATCAGCTTCAAATCACCTCATATAGTCAACCCAGGCCAGTTGGGAAGCTCACTCGGAGATTTAGGAATCTCAGCATCCACCAAACCATACAAAGCATAAGATCACGACGCTCCACCCATGACAAGATACATTTCAATCCATAGACTTACCGGGCGTAGCCATCACTTGTCGTAATCTTATGAGTGAAGGTACCACGAGAAATAGGGGATGGCCGAACTTCCCAAGCTACAATCCAACCCTTGCCCATGTGCAACTTTTTCTCACTATCGGAAGCAGCATCAATGAGATTAGCAGGATCTCTCTTCTCAAACGGGACAGACTTACCACGCCGAGCCTTCTTCTTTCTAATATAGCGGCGAGGTGAATGTACACCATAAGAAGATTCATCCTTGACCTTTCCAGCAGCAGTAGCATCAGCAGTAGTAGACACAAAGTCCTTACCAACCATAGGATCAGATTTAGTTGTACCAGCTGATGAGGTAGGAAGTGGTTCAGTCACTGGTGTTGATGTTGGCTTCACAGCAGGAGTGGGATTAGTAGCAGGAGTGGTAGTAGCTTCATTGGTGGTGGTAGTATCAACATGAGAGTGAGTGGGAGGAACAGTCGAAATGGTGGTGGTAGGAACAGCAGTAAAAGGAGCACTAACAGATGGAACTCCAGAAGTATCCTTGTGAACACCAGACGAAGAGGTGGGAGCAGCAGCAGGCTGAGAAGTGAGGACAACACGAGGAGGTGGGCGATAAATAAAGCGTTCAGGGACCGGTGTATTTTGACGCTTGATCATTTTTGTGTAAAGATCTTTAAGCTCATCAAAGGACAGCCCCCTCACCCGTTCCTATGTCCATCCAGTGTGAAAGTAAGCAGCCGACTGATTCTTAACATATTGCTGCATCAACCTTCTCTCCTCAGTACGCGACAAAGGTCTGTTACGGCGCTTTTCACGAAGCTGGGCAGCAAGAGACAACTGTTGTTTACGCATCAAAGCCATTGCCCGTTGAACACAATTGCCTTGATTCAGATCAGCACCCAACAAATCTGTGAACTGTGAGTAGTTAGAAGTAAGTATGGTAAGAACCCTCATCCAATCATTGTCATTCCAATGCATGTCATCATGCCTCAACTGGTCACGTCTTTGCTGTTGAAGGGCTTCATCCTCAGCCCTGGCTTGTTGGTCAAGCTCCTCTTGCAATCGCTGAGCAACCTCTTCCCCCAACCTTTCTTCCTCTAATTGTCTGCGAGTACGCTTCCTGGGAGGAGAGGGTGCATCAGTCATAGGGGCTTTGCCCTTGGGATCATGAGAAGGACCAGCAGAAGGACCAGCAGAATTATCCATTGGCTTGGGATCAGTAGCAGCATTAGGGATACATGAAGGACTAGGAGGAGCAGGCAAATCATCACTCGGCTTATCAGTAAAGGCAGCCCTGGCCAAATAGTCAGCCCATCCTCCTCAACATCCTCATCAGAATCAGAAAGCATAACTTTCTTCTTTTGGCGCTTCAGCAATGACTCCAATGCTTTAACCCTGTTCGCCAATGGAAGCACGAAGTCTCGTGTGAGCTTGCGGTGCTGATTGAGGTCATCTTCCAAAGCAACAACCTTCGCATAATACATGTGCATAAGAGCTAGCAAAGAAGTTAGTGTAACAGGTTCCTCAGCTTCCCCACCAAGAGGACTTGGCTTGGGGGATGCATCATTGGGACCAGAAGCAACAAATAGGTCATTCATATGAGCATGAGAGCTAGATGGCTTCTCAGCATAGTGCGGAGATAGGCTAGGAGGGGGAGTATCAACAAATGGGGACTCATGTGGGAGAGAAGAGGGGGCAGCCTTTGAGGTGGATGGCATTTCCACCACCACCTCTCTAGCAGGCTCCTCAGCCTCCACATGAGGCACACTAGTAGCAGGGTGCTCCTCCTCCATAGGATCATCCTCCAATGGAAGTTCCTCCTCGGCTTCATCAGCCGGAGGAATCACATCAGGATCCCCTTGGGCAAGGCCCAGCATAGCATCAGTAAGAGGCCTCCAAAGACCCTTAAAACCAAGTTCCATATTCGCATACACCTTGGAACTAAGCTTTGGGGTCTCATATTCCTCCCTATTCCTAGGTAGGCACATAAGAACCTGCTGCAAAATCCTAAGGTACATCAAGAACTTCTTCCTAGAGCCAGTATCACTAAGGTTACAAATCATACCATTATACAAGTAACAAGAAAAGTTAAAAATACGAACCTGAGCAATACAAATCAAACCAGTAGCAAGGGGGATGGGAAACGTATCCCAACTCCTAGACTTGGGACTCAAACAATGAATCAAGAAATGGACCAGTAGCTACATTGAGGGGAAAAACTATTTTTCTGGAAGTTAAACTTCCCCCCATGATTATAGCCTAGAGCAGCCATACCATCCAACACCTCTGCATTGGGAATAGAGACAATGCCACCTTCATCCTGGAGATGAAGGTCAGATCTAATAGATGCCTCAGACACCACATATGAGCGACCATCTACGGTAGCATGGAGCTCTAGTGGGTGTCCCAAAACATCAACGAGGTGGGCAGTTGCCCAGAACTGACGTATAACACTATCATACACAGTAGGCCAAACAGTAAGAGCATACCTTAGATCGGAAGCCTCAATGTATTCTAGGATGTCTGTGAACTCTTCTCTTTTAGGACCTTCGCCAAGATAGGCCACCTTGTTGTGATCGGGTTTGTACTGGAGTGCGCCATTGTTGATGATTAAAGTAGGGGAAGATGATTGATTGAAGAGGGTCAAGAGTAGGAGCGTATGTGTGTGTGTATGGTTGGGATGAATGAGTCAACTGAGGGATTTGACCATAAATAATGGTCATAAAACTATTCACTGACCCCTAACTATGGGGGTTTCCCTTTCAAATTTAAGTCATTAATGCAAGAGTAACCACTTGCCCCTTAAACCTTTATTTGAAAATCCCAATTACCAAAGATAAGCTAAAAAGATATACACCATAAGTAACTTGCGTTGACTGAAAGTCAAAACGTGTAAAGGTCAACACTAGGAGCATCAAGTGGTCAATGAAAGTCAACGAAGTGAACAGTGACCCAAAAGTAATACTAGAAGCCAACCATGAGTGAAATAGAAGGGTTTTTACCCACTGGGAGCTGAAGACTGCCACTAGGAGTAACCAAAATCCTCTACTAGAAGTTGCACACACCGCAAATACCCATGAAAACTGTTGTTAGATTCTACCATATGTTAGACTGTGCAATGAAATATGTACAATAAGCCTCCCCTTAGGCTTAGCCTCCCCTCAATCCTAGGCCTTAAGTATTGACCATACCAATGTGAACCACCAAGTGGTTGAATCTCGGACCATCAAATGCTTTAGTTAGTAAATCAGCAACATTATCATCCGTATGCACTTTAAGAACCTGTATCAGCTTCTTCTCATTGGAATCCCTTATAAAATGATGCCTAATCTCAATATGCTTGGTTTGTTGATGAAAAACAGGATTCTTCACAATGTAGATAGTGATTTGATTATCAATGAAAATTTTGGTGTTTATGAAGTTGAACCCATAATCCAGCATCTGATTTTGTATCCACAAGACTTGTCCACAACAACTAGCAGCAGCTACATATTCAGCTTATGTTGAAGAAGTAGCTATTATTGTTTGTTTCTTACATTGCCATGAGATAAGTCATCGACCCAAAAACTGACAACCACCAGTAGTAGACTTCCTATCATTATTAGCACCTGCATAGTCACTATCACTATAGGCTTCAAGAACAAAAGGTGATTCCCGTGGATACCACAATCCTAGCTTGGGTTGTGCCTTAATATACTTGAAAATTGTCTTGACTGCATTCAAGTTAGATACGGTTGTAGCCACCTGATGTCTAGAACAAGCACTTACTGCAAACATAATGTTTGGACGTGATGCAGTCAAATACATGAGTGAGCTAATCATTGACCTGTACATGTGAACATTTACCGGAGGATCTGACTCATTCTTGAGTTTGACTTTAGTGACTTCATAAGGTGTTGCTGTTGGTCTAAGAGGTTCCACATCAAACTTCTAAAGAATCTCATGAACATACTTGTCTTGACTGATGAAGATACCATCTAACTGCTGGTTGACTTGAAGACCAAGGAAAAATGTGAGTTCTCCCATGGCACTCATCTGAAATTTGCCTTTCATTAACTGTTCAAACTCATCACACCATTCCTTCTTAGTAGAACCGAAGATAATATCATCCACATACACTTGAACTAGGATGATGTCCTTGGTATTCCTTTTAAGAAACAGTGTTTTGTCAATTGTGCCTCTTCTGTAGCCGTGCTTCAACAAGAAAGTGGACAGACGCTCATACCAAGCTCTAGGAGCCTGATGAAGTCCATATAGAGCTTTGACCACCTTGTAAACTTTCTTGGGGTGAAGTGGATCTACAAAGCCCTTAGGTTGAGTGATATAAACTTCCTCATCAATCTTGCCATAGATAAATGCACTCTTGACATCCATCTGAAAAACCGTAAAGCCAACATAAGAAGAAAAAGCCAAAAATAGATGAATGGCCTCAATCCTAGAAACAGGAGCGAAGACTTTAGTATAGTCTATTCCTTCAAGTTGAGTGTGACCTTGTGCAACCAGCCTAGCCTTATTTCTCACCAAAATACCCCTTACATCTTTCTTGTTTTTGAGAATCCATTTGGTACCAATTGCTGTCTTTCCATCTAGCAAGTCAACTAGGATCCAAACATTCTGAAACAAGAACTTCTGCATCTCCTCAAGAATAGCCTCCACCCAACTTTGATCCTCAAGAGCATGTGATACTGACCTAGGTTCCACCTGTGAAAGAAAACAAGCAAACAAACAGTGAAGAAAGTTTGTGTGATTATTACGCTTTTGGTCTTCAATGTAGCTCACAAGAGCATGATGATCAGACGTTGCTTTCTTATGCATGCAGCGAGTCTTGACAGTAGAACCAGGATCTCCAATGATTTGAGTAGTAGGATGGGCTTTATTGATCTGCTGAACAGGAATAGGAGCTACATCCACTTCTGGTGCCAAGTTATTAAGATCCCCAATAATGTCATCATCATATGAAGCAGAGTCGAAAATGCCATCTATTGGTTGCTTATGAATATCATCCAGCTTAGTAGAAGTCTTCTTTTGATAGGTTCCCAAGTTAGAAGGACCAGAGAATCTAGTTATGGAAGCAAGATCACTAACCGGACTACCAATAGGTGTTAAACTTGCACTAGGAGTAACATTAGGAGCACTAGGAGTAACATTAGGAGCACTAGGAGTAACTAGTACAACAGGAGTACTCAAGGGAAACTCAAAGCCTCCTTGTGCAGCTGCTGTAGTGGCATCTTGTTGTTGCTTGAGCAATGTGTCAAGAACTACTTGTGAGTCCACAATGTCTGATGGAGAGGCATCAATAGGAGTAGCATTGGTGTTAGGAGAGACTGTGGTGGAATAGGATGCAACAACAAAATATCATCATCCTCATATGAGTCCGAAAAGCTAGAATGAGCACCTGCACTAGAAGTTGCAAACACTTGTGGACCTGCATCTTGGTTAGTTTTGAAACGAAAATATCCCAATGAGTCACTAAGATAATCAAGATCAAAATACCATTTGGGACCTTTGCCTTGGATGTTTGTCTTCTCCTCAAAGTACCTAAGATTTATAGTTTCAATGACATGCTTGGCATGGATATTATAGACACGATAAGCTCGAGAGTGAGCTGAATATCCCACAATGTAGCCTTCATCTGCCTTGCCATCAAATTTCCCCAAATAGTCACTAGTATTCATAATGGTGACAGGACAACCAAATGGCTTCAAATGAGCAATGATGGGTACTTTAGCTTTGAGTAGCTCATAGGGAGTATTCTTGTGGGGATTGGTAATTGAAACCCTATTCAACACATAACTTGCAGTGTTGACAGCTTCTGTTCAAAACATAGTTGGAAGCTTGGAATCTGCAAGCATGGTTCTCGCAACTTCTATTAGAGTCTTGTTCTTCCTTTCTGCAACACCATTCTGTTGAGGAGTCCTTGCAGCACTATAATCTCGTTTGATACCTTTGGAATTGCAAAGTGCTATGAGGTCTACATTTTTGAATTCTGTTCCATTTTCACATCGAATACCTTTCACCATCTTAGATAGCTGATTCTCAATGAGTGCAATGAAGTCCTTGAGAATTGAGTAGGTCTCACTTTTGGCAGCCAGAAAGAAAACCCACGTGAACCTACTATACCCATCACTTACCACAAGACATTATTGTTTATGGTCAATGCTCCTAATGGAGGTAGGACCAAATAAATCCATGTGTAGTAGCTGCAATGGTTCAGTTATAAGGCTGAGAGCAGTAATGGCCTTGAAGGATGCTTTGTGTTGTTTGCCTTTGCTGCAAGCAAGGCAATTTATGTCATTTCTGAAAGTTTTGGGAGGTAAACCAGAGACCAAGTTCATATTTGCCAATTTGTGAATGGTCTTGAAGTTTACATGTCCCATCATTCTATGCCATTTAGTGGCTTCGTCTTCTGAGGCTTTAGCAACCAAACAAGCTAGTTGACTAGTAGGATTAACTTCATTCAGCTTGATACTATAGAGATTGTGTCTTCTAGGGATTCTGAGTAGAACTTGAGAGTCATCTGGTAGCTTAAAGTCTTTGGATAACACCAGCGCTTTAGTATCCGTAAAGAGGACAAACTGCTTCTTGTCACCAATCTGAGAGACAGAGATCAAGTTGAAGTGTTTAAGTGCTTCCACATAGTAGACCAGCTCAAAATTAAGGTTAGGTGTCTGAATAGTTCCATTGCCAGAGATCCTTCCTTCACCACCTCCGAAGTAGACCTTTCTGCCTTGAAATGGTACAAAGTTAGATAAAAGTCCTATATTCCCTGTCATGCTCCTAGAGCATCCACTATCAACTATTCCAAGAGTGTGATCTTGGTATGGAGTAATCTACAACAACATAAAAGATATATGCAAAAGTTAGTGTCTTAATGGGACCCAAACCTTTTCAGGCTTGAGTCTGCCTGGTGGATCTTTAGTAGATAGCCAAGAAGATTGATGAGATCCACTGTTGTTCTTAGGTTGCCTATTCATCACATGGGTGTTATGGTTTGACCAAGAACAACCTGCTGAGGGCTTAACAACAGTACCCAAATTTCCCAACCCAAAATACATTTGGTCTGAATTAAAAGCATAATTCTGATTAAAGTTCTAAAAATAGTTGTTGGTTGGTCTATTGTAGGTGCAACCATTGCTTCTCCAAAGATCATAAGCTAAAGGAAAGGTCCTTCTAGAAGAAGAATAGGATTGGGCACATGGGTTTAGTCTTCTAGAAGGAAAAGGAGCAACTCTTGGTGGACCAGGAGCAGGATAAGCTTGATAAACAGAAGGAGGTTGATCATAAAAATCACAATCCTTAATCAAATGAAATTTACTTCCACAAACAAAGCATGTTTTAAAAGACCTTTTATTCAAATGACATTATTTCACACTACTAAATTTATTACAAACAACTCTAGGAGAATCAACATTCCTAGGACTCAATAAACTAGAACTAGAAACAGTTGAAGTAGAAGCAACTCTCTCATCACTCATCCTAGCACTAGTAGCATCAGGGTCATTTGTCTTGGAACATGAAGGTCTTGACTCTTCACTTGAACCATAGGATGCATAGTCACTGGCCTTGTCACTAAAAGTACAAGAGACAAAGTCATTAGTATTAGTAGAGATTTTTGGAGACTCATGCATCTGTGATCCATCCTAGTCAGTATGCCTAGATATGGGCATAAAAGTTCCTGTAAGAGGTGGAGGAACAGCATGCATTGCTGCAGCTGGTGAAAACCTATTGTAACTAGGTTTCCCATCCTCCTCCTTGTCAGGATCAAAGACACTTGAAAAAGATAAATCAAACACATCTTCTGAATCAATATATTTATCAAAGCCTAAGCCTCTCTTAGTTCTACCAGACATGCTACTATCAATTAACTTTAAAAGATTCTTGGGTGCTTTTTTCCATTTTTCAAATCGTAAAAGTGTAGCATCCAATTTTTCTTGCATGTCTTGCTTATCCTTAATACTGTCATTGTTTAGTTTTTCAGTATATTTAAGCATGTTAGTTGTGTTTTCTAAATCAATGCTTAAGAATTCTAATTTTATCCTCATATTCACGTTGAGTATCTTGAAGCCACCTCTTTTGTTGTTCCAATGTTTTTAAAGAACTCTTATAAGCTTGAACATCTAAAAAATATTTGTCATTTTGTTCATTTAGTTCATTTTATTGAGTCAACAGTTCTGAATATTTATCATGGCAACAAAGAAGGCAATTTTGTACTTGAGGTGAGATGTCCATAAGAGCAAATTCTTTTGCTTCCTCGACATCAGATAGATTCCCAGCAATCATTGCAAATACATTAGTAGAAGCTTTAGTTGATTCCAAGGTAGCAGTCTGATGATCATTCCAGTTAACCATAGAGTCAACAGACACCAAAGCTTTCTTTTCATCCTTGAGCTCTTGAACCTTGAAGGCTGAATACATGTTCTTCTCCTGATAAGTTGTTAGGGCATTCCCTAGCAAAATGACCTTGCTGCTGGCAGTTATAGCATCTAACCTTGCTTCTATCAAACCTGGCTGGCTCTCTCGGGTTGTAGTTAAATTTTTGACCGGCTTTCTTTTCAAACTTATGAACCCAGAGAGTGAGCATAGCCATCTGTCATTTTAGATCCATTTTATCCAAGTCAAGTTTATCAACCTGTTTGAAATCATTAAAATCAAGCTATTGTTGTGGATCAACATCAGCAACAAAAGAGTGAAGAACAGCTTCTACCATGCTACCAGTCTTGGCTTTTGGTTCAGGAGTAGAAGTATGTTGAGATGACAAAGTATAGCTTGGGCTACTAGCATAAGACATTGGACTAGTTCCCATGGAACTCACAAAAGCAGAGTTAGCAGGAGTATGAAAGGAATCACTTGAGTATCCTCTCACATGAGGCTCAAAGGTTTTTAATTTATAAAACAGGTCATCAAATGTCACACCCCACCATGGTGGAATATGGGACGCGACGTATGGATATCATCACAACAAACGGTGTCTCTATAGAGAAAACTAAAATGCAAATATAATGTCATAACTGGCGGCACAAATGTCATGACAATATCTCAACAAAGCAGGAGTCTAGGTAAGTAGGTAACAGTCCTACCACTTACCCAAGACAACCAATAAACATAAACCAAACAAACATATAGGTGCCAACATGTATCACTTATAAAAAAAACATAAAGGTAAACTAAGAAGGAACGGGGATCTCCTTCTATATGCAATCCTAAGGCATCCAAGTCTAGCCACTTCTATCCTCAAGCTTAAACACATTCACACCTGAAAGAGACACTAAAACACGTCAACATAAAGTTGGTGAGAGTCATAGGTTTAGACTCTAATGCTAAATCAGTTATAAGCTGTGAATAACAACCATCAACACAATACATATGGACAATGTGCTACAAGTATGCATTAACAACTAGCATTCAAGAGTAATCAATTATCACAATTCCAAGGCATAACGCCTTACCAACAACCACAATTTCCAAGGCCTCCAACCTTACCAAACACCATGGTCCCATAGGCGCCCATACACCTATGTACCTATCCCAAGGCCTCGCCTTGTCATTAACCATTGGTCCCATAGATGATCACACTATGTACCTTTCCCAAGGCCACTACCTTGTCATTAACCATTGGTCCCATAGACGATCACACTATGTACCTTTCCCAAGGCCACTGCCTTGTCATTAACCATTGGTCCCATAGACGATCACACTATGTACCTTTCCCAATCCAAATCATACACAACAAGAACCACATAGCAGTTAATCACATAATGTACACACAAGTCCATCTCAAATCACAAAAACATTCACAACATCAATTTAGAAAATAACTCAACACAGTGTCTCTTCCATCCCATCTGGAAGTCAAAATAAATAGTAAACATAGGACTATGAAACTCACCTGATTGCTTCTCCAAAAGTCCCCGCACTAGCAACAAGCTAACAAACCAAAAACACGCAATCAAAATATGAACCAATCACTAAGATGGCTCATCAACCTATGATGGACATCTAACCTCCTCTCATATAGATACCTCATATATGAGCTCTAAACACCCCATTACCCTTCCCTAACAAGTCCTTAACTTGGTTAAGTTTAATAACTATCCCGTTCATATTTTACACAAAACAGTCCCAATTTTAGGTCTCCAAACTTTAAGTCAAACATCCACTTAAACATACCCACGGTTTCTGTAAAATGAATATTCATACCCTTACGTATGTTAGCTAACACCTCCCACTTTCCCTAACCTTAAAGCTACTGTTAAGGCCCCGATATATATATATACTTTTGTTATTCCAGATTTCCTAATTTTAAACATACTAAAAGTTTGTTACAAATAAGGGGTCTTACCCTAAACCACAACCTTAGCCCAAGTGCAGATACTTACTATAATATATAAACCATCTCATGTTCGTGAGAAGATCCCAATGCAACCCTAAGTACCCCAAACAACCCAAAACTTAAAAAGAAAACATGCTGATTACAAAACTGTTTTGACCTCCGACTGTTGTAACCTGTGTTTGACCCACTTCCCGACCTCCAATTTAGTTCTCGTTTCTGGCATTGGAAAGCCACTTCAATTACCTTTTCAGGGATACTTGGATCGTAAAATAAGAGTTTGTAGAACTCCCTATATGATCAAAACAATGACCCAAAAATTCTGCCCAGTTTTTAAAAACGGGTTTAATCAAATTAACTTAATTAATTAACCCTAATCCCACTAATTACAAGCCCTAATTTATGTAATCATTAATATATCATTAGAATACAGACTTTAATATAAATCCTAACCTAAATCCACCATATGTTGATGTATACATGTTTAATTAAATAAGAACAAACATTAAACAAGATTGTACCTTCAATTGATCAAAAAATCAAGATTTTGAAAACCCTAATTTTTCTTCTTCTCTTTTTCTTTCCACCATGGCTGCGTTTCTTTTTTTTTGATGAATCGTATGTTTTTTTTACTAATATTGTTTTAATACACTGCACCAGTCCAAGCCCAATACAACTTTCCTTTTTCTCTTTTTTTTTTCTTTTCTTTAATCGGCCAAAACCGACCTAACCCCCCTCAAATTCGTTTTTTTTATTTTTATTATTTAATATTATGTTATTAATATTAACTTCATTTACCTTAATTTATTTCAGCTCCTAAAGCCTCCAAAACCTCAAAACCGTAAAACTAGTCAAATTTACGCGTTTTACCGTAAAAGTCGTAAAATATACACTTTTATAAAAAATCTCAAATTTTGAAATAAAATTTATAACTAAGTCCTAAATGACTTAAAACCATCCCGAAAAATATCCATATGACTAATTACCTCATCCGAGACCTCTAAATGCTAAACCGTAAATCGTAAAAATACGATTTTCTATAATACATATACGTATACGTAAAACCACTAAATAACACCATCTCACTTCATAGTCACTACCATGTGAACTCATGAACATGAAATCATCACACATCGTTTCACTCACAAGGTACCCCGTACCGGAAACGATATCCAAACCACAAACTATACCCACCAATAAGCACATAAACACGTAAAGACACGTAACTAGCACAAAATAAAACTAAGTGACGAACCTCAAAACCAGGGTTGTCACATCACTCCCTCCTAATAGAAATCTCGTCCCGAGATTTACTCCTTAGGATCAAACACACAAACAACAAATCACATGAGGATACTTGTTCTAAACGAACTCCTCTCATTTCCACGTGAACTTTAGTTCAAGTCTCAAATTACTACATATTCTAACCAACAATATTTAAATTTGTTGCCAAAATCTTTACTTCACAATCAACAAATCTCACAAATGACTCTTTGATAAAACAAAGACTCTTATTAGCACAAATCCCGAATAACCGAACATGCAAATATGCTATTCTCAAACAACATTTACCAATCTTAATACATGAAATATATCATGTATACCACTCAATTTCCCCCAGGTAATTCTAAGCTCATAAGCTAATGGTCCGATCTTTCCAAAGATCATAAATGGACATACAAAACTCTACATCAACTCTTCCATTTTACCAAAACGTACCACCCGTTACTATGGGTGAAACTCCCTACATAACTTTGCCACTAACTCTAGTGGTTTCCTCCTTTTCTACATAGCATCCCTTGTTGCTCTCATCCTTTCCACAAACATCATTACCACATTAGTAGCCTCTCTTACCAGTTCTAGTCCACAATGGGGACAACTCACCCTATCCTTTCATATAGTGCCTCAAATGGCATTTATCGACGTCTAGTATGATAACTTATCATTATGAAAACTCAGCCATCGCTAATGAGTTTCCTAACTCCCTCTAAATCAATCACTCATGCCCTCAGTGTAACTCCTAAGGTTGTATAAATATCTCACTTGCCTATCCTTTTCCCATTTAGCTGGATATACTCATATCCAATCATGTCCATCAACTCCCTTCAGTCCGTACTCCAAACTACTTAAAAATTCCAATTTCCTTACAAAGTGACCTACGACGGTCTTTCATATATCCATTAGTTCTTCCAATCCAAATCAACTTATGATCTATACACGTCATCAAAAGGACGATCATCTCAGTTAGACCAATCCCTTCGTCCCTATGGCACATCACACCTATAACTCCTCATCCATTCGGTTATCGATACTAAGCCTCCCAAACAATCAGTATAGGTTAGTGCCATTTCCTTTTCCACACTACGACAGCATTAGCCTGTTTTGTGCTTTATTCTACTCATTAGGCTCTACCAAAGTTTTTCCTTCGGTTCCTATCTCGACCTATTTCATTCATGCTTCGCTTCTACACACACTTACTTCTTCTTCCTCAACCCATACCATACATCACAATGTGATGCTTCACATCATCTCTTCCCTTGCCATAATCCTTCATAAGGCACTCCATACATATTAGGCTAATCCTTTACGCAAAACCCCTGATTCCATCACATCTGTACGCAATTCTTCCAACTTCTCAACTACGTGACTTCTCATTCCTCTTGAAATATGAGATGAATTAGTCAGTCTATCGACTATCAGCCAACTCTCGTCGTACTTATTCCTGCACCCCATTATGTATCCCTTTCACTAACTTCGTCCTTACATCGCCCTTTCTAAGCTACTCCTATCTATGTAGGAAGTATAGTCTACTTCCCTTTTTCCATATGATTGTCCAAGCTACGCAACACACATGTTGACGCGTTCTCTGATTTAGACAACTCAACTCGTGCAACATACATCCTTCATCCAAACCACCCTAATACGTCATCCATATAGTTCGAGTTCGTCTCAGCTTCACTTCATTCTTCTTATTCTATATCTCATCAACCATGCTTGCCTTTCCCAGATGGTACTTGGCCTTGCAGTTTTCTTCCATCAATTAACTCCACCCATCCTCTTTGCCTAATGTTCAATCAAGATGATTGAATATGTGTTGGAGACGTTCATGATCCGTATAAATCATTCTCCACGTCTCGTACACCAAATGCCTCTAGCATTCTAGGCAGATATAACATTCCAGCTCCACTAACTAAGTCTATCCAGTTCTTCCAAATCTTCAGTTCCTGCAACGTATGAGTGATCGCCTTTCTTTGTCGTCCTCGTACGCGTCCAAATCCGTTCTCCATGTATCTTCATGCTTCCAAAATGCTTCCTCATCCTTCTTCACTTCTCCCCTTGCTGGTTCCATGATATGCCATCATCTCTAACTACTCATCATGGTAAACTTAATACTAAAACTCACACTCGAAAATCTCACGTATAACTCCACTCCGAAACCAACACATAATTCGCCTCACTCTCCTTCTCAGATTTGAGTAGATCAAGATGTCGTCGATGCTCCGGATGACAACTAGTTTATACACGTTCATGCACACTTGGTTCATTGACACCATGAAAACCGCTAGTGCTTTGACGAAGCCAAATGCATAATCGTAAACCCAAAGCGTTCATACAACATCCTTAGCAGTTTCAACTATGTCCTCCTTGCACCCTCTCTTAGCGACAATACGAATAAATTCCTACCTCGTTCTACTTGCAAAATTCTACACGCATCTTAAAAGACCGATACTTCCTCTCATCGGACCACTCAACCGCTTTCCACATCCAATCTACTACTAAGCAACTCAACTTTTACCTTGCATCCGTTGCAATTTCCATAAACTCTTGTTCTTGAAATCATTCCATCAACAATTTCCTTGGAAAGGCACTAACTGCAACTCCTCTCACTTCCCCTACTTGCTCTATTTATGGTTCTACCTCACAGTAATAGCAAACCTACTAAATTTCAGGAAATTTTCGGAAAACTTACATGCCCTACGAACAATCATAAATACCTTTGAGGTATTCTATCCCCTTCCAACACTCCCTATGGCGCGTTACTTGTGCTAGTATCCCACAAATCTCTATTCATCTCCTTGGTACTCCTAAGATACCTCATGACCTCACTAGTTCGCTTACGAACTTCTTTCCTCCCCACTAAGGGTATTCTGACCGTTCTCTCATGGTCACCTACTTAAGCGTGTAGGCGCGACCAAGTCTTTCATAGGACTACCTCAACGCTCCCGAACAATACGAAACCAAAACTACATCTTGAATCCATCATATACGATCAACGAATCAAACCCACGGATAACTAACGACATTACACGTGCACCAATTAAAACTAGTCATAAACCACGAGACTCAAGAGAAAACTCAAACCCAAAACGTGTATCAATTCAAGATGACCCATGACAACGAAAAATAATCCCAGAAACACCCAATAGCAACCAAAACATATTACGCCCCGCGACATATCATTTAAACCGTGCAAAAGATCGACCTTTCCAAAAGAATATACTTTTATTTATTATTATTTTTTTTACCTCCCCACATCTATGTGACTCAAACCATCTACAAACAACCTTCTAGGTGATCTCAAAACTCAACCCAAAGACTAGGTATCCCGTGCATCCCAAATCATAAAAAAATAAACTACTATTCAAACTCAACCTTTAACCCGACACTTGTACAATAATTTCGGCCAGGATACTGACCTCCCATGACTATACATTCTGAATATTTGAAAAGTATGTTCCGAGTACATAATTTTTGGCTTTTGAATCACTCAAAAAGCTCTAAAAACGAACAAGTTATGACCAAAACAATTTTATACTAGTTGTTTTAATAACTAAAGAATAAACTTAGTGATTAATGCAATCCTTTTAAATGAAAAATGTAATTGTATGTGTAATCTTCATAAACTCAATTTAACCTTGTATAAATAATTATAAATGACATAAATCGGTCAAACTCAATTATATAAACTATGTAGGTAGAAAGAAATTTTTACTTCGCTTTATTTCAAAGAAAGTCTTTCAGAATTTGAAATATATAAGTGTTGATTAAAAAGAAATCTTATGTTGCACCTTGTTTCAAACACGAATCCAACACCCTACCCTTATTTTACCGAATACAGCCAACCATCTAACTCAATATATACCGACCAAAAGAAATGCAAGACCCAACACAAAAGATTTCATTATCTCAAAAGAAATCCCAAGTTATTTCAATAGACTTGAAACCAAAAACACCATTTTAAAACGTACACGTGAAATTCGAAACTCAAAGAATACGCTACAAGACACACTTCAAAGGATTCAAAACGTCGTTGGAACTCCAACAAACTCTGGCACCATAAAACACGCACAAACACAAGGTACGTTCAAGTTATAATAACTAGTGAACGACCATATACCATAACCTAACACGTAGTAGTATATATACATCCACATATATATACCTATTAAATCTCTCAAAACATACTCGTTATCATACATATCAAGTCGATCGTGTCATACACTCGTTTTTCCATACGAGTAATCACCTTTTCACCATCTCACCATGCCACAACAAGGCACAAAACCCATATATTATACGTATACCCAAATTCTACATCTCATCATATACAAGCATGTACTAACCCTCTTTCATGCAATCATACTTGAGAACCCATTGAGGTTGTGGTACTTGTATAACTATGTTGGCCACCATACTTATACAATTACCCTTTCCCCAATGCACTCCCTCCTATGATGACACTTATAAGAATTAATACAACATATATCACATAAATCCATCAACTCACATAAGCTCATAACCACATAAACAATAAAGTCCAAAACTCCATCTATTAAAATAACATAGTAAAACTCTTGAAATATATAAATCCATAGTCTAGCTAAAACAGCCTAGACTAAATCCAAAATGAAAACATAAACGGTTATAAGTCATGTCGCCCGTAAGAGTGGAAATAGCTTAAAATCCTTCCTACCCATGCACTCCTAGTAACTCGAATCACCACATGATTCTTAGGGAACATGACTTAAACATCAAAAGAAAAATAACATACCCCAGGTATGTAAAATAACTCGACAAAAGATAGAAACTACCTTGTACTAAATTATGTACTATAATGTACAATTTATGCAAAATACAACAGTGACTAGCGTGGACGATTATGGTTCAACCCGCACTAGTCACAAACCCGAAAAGAAAATAACATGTGACTAAGTATGAACTTACTACGGTTTAATTCATACTAGTCAAAACATCGCAATAAATAACATCCAAACACATCAATTATTATAAAATTCACACATACTCCTATGACGCCTATATGCAGGGACCCTTAAGCTATAGACTAGGCTACACGACTAGGCAACCTAATTCTCTATAACCATTGTCTCTGATATCATTTTGTCACACCCCACCACGGCAGAATATGGGGCGTGACGTATGGATATCATCACAACAAACGGTGTCTCTATAGAGAAAACTAAAATGCAAATATAATGTCATAACTGGAGACACAAATGTCATGACAATATCTCAACAAAGCAGGATTCTAGGTAAGTAGGTAACAGTCCTACCACTTACCCAAGACAACCAATAAACATAAACCAAACAAACATATAGGTGACAACATGTATCACTTATCAAAAAAAACATAAAGGTAAACTAAGAAGGAACGGGGATCTCCTTCTATATGCAATCCTAAGGCATCCAAGTCTAGCCACTTCTATCCTCAAGCTTAAACACATTCACACCTGAAAGAGACACTAAAACACGTCAACATAAAGTTGGTGAGAGTCATAGGTTTAGACTCTAACGCTAAATCAGTTATAAGCTGTGAATAACAACCATCAACACAATAACATATGGACAATGTGCTACAAGTATGCATTAACAACTAGCAATCAAGATTAATCAATTATCACAATTCCAAGGCATCACGCCTTACCAACAACCACAATTTCCAAGGCCTCCAGCCTTACCAAACACCATGGTCCCATAGGCGCCCATACACCTATGTACCTATCCCAAGGCCCCGCCTTGTCATTAACCATTGGTCCCATAGATGATCACACTATGTACCTTTCCCAAGGCCACTACCTTTTCATTAACCATTGGTCCCATAGACGATCACACTATGTACCTTTCCCAAGGCCACTACCTTGTCATTAACCATTGGTTCCATAGACGATCACGCTATGTACCTTTCCCAATCCAAATCATACACAACAAGAACCACATAGCAGTTAATCACATAATGTACACACAAGTCCATCTCAAATCAAAAAAACATTCACATCATCAATTTAGAAAATAACTCAACACAGTGTCTCTTCCATCCCATCTGGAAGTCAAAATCAATAGTAAACATGGGACTATGAAACTCACTTGATTGCTTCTCCAAAAGTCCTCGCACTAGCAACAAGCTAACAAACCAAAAACACGCAATCAAAATATGAACCAGTCACTAAGATGGCTCATCAACCTATGATGGACATCTAAACTACTCTCATATAAATACCTCATATATGAGCTCTAAACACCCCATTACCCTTCCCTAACAAGTCCTTAACTTGGTTAAGTTTAATAACTATCCCGTTCATATTTTACACAAAACAGTCCCAATTTTAGGTCTCCAAACTTTAAGTCAAACGTCCACTTAAACATACCCATGGTTTCTGTAAAAGGAATATTCATACCCTTACATATGTTAGCTAACACCTCCCACTTGACCTAACCTTAAAGCTACTGTTAAGGCCCCGATATATATTTATATATATATATATATATATATATATATATATATATATATATATATATATATATATATATATATATATATATATATATATATATATATATATATATATATATATATATATATATATATATATAGATATATATATATATATATATATAGATATATATATATATATATATATATATATATATATATATATATATATATATATATATATATATATATATATATATATATATATATATATATATATATATATATATATATATATATATATATATATATATATAGATATATATATATTTATATATGTATATATATATATATATATATATATATATATATATATATATATATATATATATATATATATATATATATATATATATATATATATATATATATATATATATATATATATGTATATATATATATATATATATATATACTTTTGTCATTCCAGATTTCCTTATTTTAAACATACTAAAAGTTTGTTACAAATAAGGGGTCTTACCCTAAACCACAACCTTAGTCCAAGTGTAGATACTTACTAAAATATATAAACCATCTCTCATGTTCGTGAGAAGATCCCAATGCAACCCTAAGTACCCCAAACAACCCAAAACTTAAAAAGAAAACAGGCTGATTACAAAACTGTTTTGACCTCCGACTGTTGTAACCTGTTTTTGACCCACTTCCCGACCTCCAATTTAGTTCTCGTTTCTTGCATTGGAAATCCACTTCAATTACCTTTTCAGGGATACTTGGATCGTAAAATAAGAGTTTGTAGAACTCCCTATATGATCAAAACAATGACCCAAAAATTCTGCCCAGTTTTTAAAAATGGGTTTAATCAAATTAACTTAATTAATTAACCCTAATCCCACTAATTACAAGCCCTAATTTATGTAATCATTAATATATCATTAGAATACAGACTTTAATATAAACCCTAACCTAAATCCACCATATGTTGATGCATACATGTTTAATTAAATAAGAACAAACATTAAACAAGATTGTACCTTCAATTGATAAAAAATCAAGATTTTTAAAACCCTAATTTTTCTTCTTCTCTTTTTCTTTCCACCATGGCTGCGTTTCTTTTTTTTTATGAAACGTATGTTTTTTTTACTAATATTATTTTAATACATTGCACCAGTCCAAGCCGAATACAACTTTCCTTTTTCTCTTTTTTTTCTTTTCTTTAATCGGCCAAAACCGACCTAACCCTCCTCAAATTAGTTTTTTTTTATTTTTTTTATTTAGTATTATGTTATTAATATTACCTTCATTTATCTTAATTTATTTCAGCTCCTAAAGCCTCCAAAACCTCAAAACCGTAAAACTAGTCAAATTTACGCGTTTTACCGTAAAAGTCGTAAAATATACACTTTTATAAAAAATCTCAAATTTTGAAATAAACTTTATAACTAAGTCCTAAATGACTTAAAACCATCCCAAAAAATATCCATATGACTAATTACCTCATCCGGGACCTCTAAATGCTAAACCATAAATCGTAAAAATACGATTTTCTATAATACATATACGTATACGTAAAACCACTAAATAACACCATCTCACTTCATAGTCACTACCATGTGAACTCATGAAAATGAAATCATCACACATCGTTTCACTCATAAGGTACCCCGTACCGGAAACGATATCCAAACCACAAACTATACCCACCAATAAGCACATAAACACGTAAAGACACGTAACTAGCACAAAATAAAACTAAGTGACGAACCTCAAAACCAGGGTTGTCACATCAAAATTAAGATAGTCAAGGCCACCTTTTGCTTTGAGAGAGATGACTACCTGATTCCATGAGCGAGGTAGGGATCTAAGAAACCTGGCATTGATGTCTCCATTGTCAGGTTTGGACCTGAGTTGATTTAACTAGCTAAGTATCTTTTGGAACCTGTCATACCCTTGATGAATACCTTCAGTTTCAGAGATCTTGAATTCTGTGAATTCATCTCTCAGCATGGATCTGCGCATTTTCTTTGATTCCTCATTCCCTCCAAACCTTTCCTTTACTCCATTCCAAATCTCCCTAGCATCATCCAAGTGATAAAAATCACCCATGTGATCATCAGGAAGGGACTGAAGCAAAATAGTTTTTGCTTTGATTTCCTTCTTAACAGCTATGATTTCTTCATGAGTTTTAGGATCTAGAAGGATGACATTACCATTCTTATCTCTTCCAGTAAGCTTCTTACTGTTGCCATTTTGAACAATTTTCCAAAGGTCTAGATCAGTATTTGTGATCCAGCATTCCATCTTCATGGCCCAGCTATCATACTCATCCTTCTTCAAGAGTGGGAATTTTCCATTTGTATTGGAAACAGTAGCAACGATTTGCAGAGGTTGCTGTGTTTTAGAGGTACTTGCTTCTCCTGTTTCAGTAGACCTAGAGGCAGACATGATTAAACAAAGATGTTAGTAAAAAGAAAAATTGATTCTTCTTGAGTAGAGACTCTCCCAGGCTCTGATACCACTTGTTGAGTCTTAGGATCTAGACTCATCTGGGATATCATGATCATGATTGTAACTAGCACAGCGGAACAATAAAGAACACAATCATAAACATGGACATGGTTTTCACTAATAAATGATTACTATTAATAAAGCTACTAACTACTCCTGGTGCCTTATAGGCTTGACACCAGGAGGAACACACACACACCTATGGTTTACATTATGTTGGAATGAAAGAATAACAACTAGGTGCTACCCTCTTTATATAATAGAGGAAGTAGGGTTACATGACAACCCTAGCTTACTAACTAAGCTACTATTTTAATACTAGGCCCTTCATCTTGTTTTGTCATATCAACTCAAGATATATAATTCCCAACAATCTTCCCCTAGTTGATTTGACAAAACCAGTAAGCACACGCTTCCCCTGAAGCTAATATAAATGAAGGTTAAGCTTCCCCTGAAGCTACTACTCTGATTTAGTGACTAGTCTGATGTCACTACTGTTACTAGAGGAGGAGTTGTCACACCCACCATGGCGGTATATGGGGCGCGACGTATGGATATCATCACAACATGGCGTGTCTATAAAGATAACTAAATGAAATAAGAAATGTCATAAAGTGGTGACACAAAAGTCATGACAATATCTCAACAATGCAGGAGTCTAGGTAAGTAGGTAACAGTCCTACCACTTACCCGAGACAAACAATTAACATAAACAAAGCAAACATATAGGTGTCAACAGTATCACTTATTAAACAATCAAAAGAAACTAAGAAGAAACGGGGATCTCCTTCTAAATGCATTCCTAACGCCTCCAAAACTAGCCACTTCTATTCTCAAGCTTAACCACATTCTCACCTGAAAGAGACACTAAAACACGTCAACATATAGTTGGTGAGAGTCATAGGTTTAGACTCAAACGCCAAAATCAAACCATAAGCTGCGAATAATAACCAAATCTAAGAACATATGGACAATGTGATACAAACATGCATTAACAACTAATATTCAAGATTTAAAAAACCAAACCAAATCCAAGTCCAAAGCTCCCAGCCTTACCAAACACCATGGTCCCATAGGCGCCCATACACCTATGTACCAATCCCAAGGCCCCGCCTTGTCATCATCCCCTTTGTACCAAGTCAAAACATAAAACAATCAAGAATCAACTAGTAGTTAATCACATAAGTATGCACAAGTCAATCACCAAACACCAAAACATTCACAGCATAATTTATAAAAACAAGACAGTGTTTCTTCTATCCCATCTAGATGTCAAAATCATTAGTAGACATGGGACTATGAAACACACCTGATTGAGCTTCTCCCAATAATCCGTGCACTAGCAAAAAGCTAACAAACAAAAACACAAAATCAATACATGAACCAATCTCTAAAAATGGCTCATCAACCTATGATGGACATCTAGCCTTCTCCCATATATGTTCCTCATTAATATGCTCTAAACACCCCCATTACCCTTCCCTAACAAGTCCTTAACTTGATTAAGTTTGATACCTAACCCATTCATATTTTACACAAAACAGTCCCAACTTTTAGGTCTCTAAACTATAAGCCAAACGCCCACCTAACCATACCCATGACCTCTGTAAAGGAAACCCTATGCCCTTACATATGTTAGCTAAGACCTCCCATTTTCCCCAACCTTAAAGCTACTGTTAAGGCCCTGATATATATATATATATATATATATATATATATATATATATATATATATATATACTTTTGTCTATCCGGATTTTACTGATTTTGAACATAAAAAAAGTTTGTTATGATTAGGGGGTCATACCCTAACCCACAATCTTAGCCCCATTGCAGATACTTCCTATAATATATAAAACAACTCCCATGTTCGTTTGAAAGTCCCAATACAAACCTAAGTACCCCAAATAACCAAAAACTTAAAAAGAAAACAGGCTGATTTCAAAACTGTTTTGACCTCCGACTGTTGTAACCTGTTTTTGCCCCACTTCCCGGCCCCCAATTTAGTTCTCGTTTATTGCATTTGAAAGCCACTTCAATTACCTTTCCAGGGATACTTGGATCGCAAAATAAGATGTTAGCCCTATATTTTATATAGTCGAACAAGAATGTAATAGGTCATCTTAGTCATTAAAGGTCTTGTATTGTAATAGGTTAGTCGGGAAAACCGGGCTTGGACTTTAAGCTAATATTGTCTTTGTTAGGGGCTATATGCCCAAGTGAAAGCCAAGCCCGGCCCAAGATGAAGCCCACAAAGGCCTTAGAGCCGTGGCATATATAACCCTCTTCCACATGTGGAAGAGGGTGTTGGTTCGTTTTACTTTCTCTCTCTAGTAAACATTAACCTTCCAAATTCTCTCTTGTTTCTCTCTCTACTTTCTTCTCTTTCTCTCTCTAAATATCTCTTCTAAATCTTGTGTTATGGATTGAATGGGAACAACATTTGGTATCAAGAGCCTATAGTGGATAGGTGATTGAAGATTCATGTGGTGTGTTCTTGATTTTTCGTGGTCATTTTGATCTATATATCACGTCCCAAAAATTTTCTTGTGTTTTTTATGGTTTTTTCTAGATACAAATCTTCTACATAGTTGTGGTAGAGATTTGGTATTGTTACTTTGGCTAAAAACACAAATTTTTTGGGTGTTTTGATCATTTTTTGGCTTAAAATCATGAATTGGTTGAGTTTTGTCCGAGAAAAGTGGGATTTATTCCGATCAGGTCATCGGAAAGGGGTTTACAGTTATTCCGATCAGTGTAATCGGAATAGGGTTTAGGGATTCCGATTTGGTCATTTCGATCTGACATTCCGATTAGGTCATTCCGATCTGACATTCCGATTTGAGTATTCCAATTTGAATATTCCGATTTGACATTCTGATCTGAGCATTCCGAGTTGACATTCCGATCTGAGCATTCCGATTTGACATTCCGATCAGAGCATTTCGATTTGACATTCCAATCTAGACATTGCGATCAGGGTATTCCGATAGGGTTTATTCCGACAAGGGTATTCCGATCAAGGACATTCCGATAGGTATTCCGATGGAAATTTTGTTCGAGTATTTTTCAGACTTAGCCACTATCTAGACTTAGCCACTATCTAGACTCCAAAAAAATTTATTTTTTTCCTAGACCATTTTTAGGCCATTTAAGTTTCAATTTCAAATTTTGGCGATGCGAAAAA
Organism: Glebionis coronaria; assembly: GCA_025667525.1. Lineage (NCBI taxonomy): Eukaryota > Viridiplantae > Streptophyta > Magnoliopsida > Asterales > Asteraceae > Glebionis > Glebionis coronaria. The sequence goes on from CM046882.1 coordinate 397,014,945, forward strand.
ATTTTCAATCAAAAATTCGAATATTCGGACCAAAATTCAAATTTTTAGGCCATTTTAGGTTTTATTTTTTGTCAAAATTTTTCATTTTTCAAATTTTTTCCCTACTAGTTTTTGGCTATTTCTAACTTGATTTCAAAATTTGGTGATTCAAAATTTTTGCGGCTTACCGTTTTGTCGGACTGAGGAATTTATTGTCGGACTGAAAAAAAAAAATTTGGAATTTTCGGAATTTCAACCACAATCAAATCACAACACATCCACTAAGATCCGTAATCCATACACATCATATCCTCTTCGAGACATTCGTTCACTGGACATCTTCGTGGATTCAACACCAACAACGTCCATGACTGAGATGAATAAAGAGAAGATGCAGAATCCAAAGGTTCAGACAAATACTGAGACTCCAATCAGTAAACCTTCTAACAAGGATTCTACCACCAAAACCGTTCATGCAATCAAATACAAGATGTCGAAAGCAAAAGAAAGATGCATGGAACAGATAAAGTTGCTTCAGTCACACCTTCAGGTTCTTTCAAGAGAAGACCTAAAAGGCACTCGTCTTGAAATTGGATTCAAAACGGGTATTCTTTCTACTATTTGGTCAAGATGTTGAGACATTCCTCAGAACGATGCTACTTAATGTGGACCATCTTCAACAAGAACTTGACAAAGACGATTTTCACGAGAATATATCCATGGAGGTCTTTTTAGCTCTCAACAATCAGTTCCAGCAATTCATTGACTCAAGTGGCTTATCCAAAAACGATCGAGAGTTCACAAGCACATACTTTACCAAATATACTCTCGTAGATCTTCAAGCGTTCAAAGAGACACTTCTTCAACATATGAGCAATATAAAGAAGTCAATTGCTGAAAGAACACGCCATCAAAGGCACTTTCAAAGAAGGGTGAATCAAAGACTGATGCAATCGAAAGAGAGCACTGTCGATATAGATCAAGCATTGGATGCTTCTTCGGTTGATACAGAGAGCAGCGGGACAGAATCAGAAACGCAGCATATCAGTACCAGCTCAGGGAATGATCAAACAACCAATGATGCGGATATCAGACCCATTTATGATGATCAGCCATTTGCTATGGTACATTTAAATGCTGAACACGATGTTCCTCAACATACTGAGCAATCTGAACCAATTCTTGACACGTATCTAGTGGAAAAGGTTGATAGCAATACCACACCTGATTCATCAGATACGAGTACTAATGGAGGAGAGACTTCTCAGGATGTTGATTCTAAGATTCACAAGCTAGAAATTCTGTTAGCTCAAAAGACTACAGATTTTGAGGATGCCAAACTCGATTTTTCAAAGAAAAATAACAAATTTAAGGCTTATTTCGAAAAACTTGAGAAAGCAAATGTTGTTCTTGAACAAAAATTGGATCGTAAGATTCAATATTTTAACGCGGAAAAAGAACATTTTGTGAAACAAATAAATTTGTTAGAATCAAAGTTGGCTTCTCAAAATCCAAGTCCTCCGCCTGCTTCACTAAGTGAAATATCTGTGCAACCTATCGACATTGTAGATAGTAATGACACGAATGCAGAAAATGACATATTTGACAATATGAATATTAAGTTAGAACAACGTGTCGCTCAATTACTTCTACAAAATGAGCAATTAAAGGCTCAGATTCAGGAAAAGGTTTTTGCACTGACAGCGGTGAAAAATGCATTAAGGAAACTAAAAGGAAATAATGTGGATACTAAGTTAGCAAAACAGTCATTTTGGGGAAACCTTCTTCTCAACTAGTCAGAAACCGCTCAGTTGCTAGACAACCGAATGCGTTTAAATCTGAACGACTCAAAACGTCGAATCTGAGGTTTGCATCCCAAGTTGACATGCGTAGCAATTTACCTAAACCAGTCACTCCACAATCTAGACCCTCCTTAAGAAAATCCGCTTCTGCAAAGCCCGATCACATGAATGCTTCAACCAACTCTATAAATAGCTCCAAGAACATGCCTAGGCGTAGTTCAAATGACACGGGTCACAAAAGCTATCTAGAGGATGCTAAAAACAAGACACAAGAAAGAGATAGGACCAAACCACAACCTAGGAGCGTTGTTCACACATCTAGGAATTCTAGATCCTTCTATGATGTGCACAATTCTGCCAACCCTAGGAACTCTAGAGCCTTCTCGGATGCTAAGCACTTTGTTTGCACGAAATGTATCAAATGCGTGTTTAATGCCATTCATGATGATTGTATCACTAAAGTCCTGAACAAGATGAACCAAAAAGCTAGAGCACCTCATAGATGGAACCCTAAAGGAAATAGGTTTTCTCCAACTAAGTCTTCCGCTGTGCATGAGAATACTATGACTCCTAGATCTTGTCTTAGGTGGATACCAACGGGTAGAACCTTTAAAAAATTGGTCTTAGGTAGGTTCCTACTGGAAAGATATTTCCCTCTAGCTAAACAAAGGTTCAAGGTGAACCCCCACATGGTTCTCATGAAGATATCGCTAACCCACATGCAAGCATACAAACTACTGATGAAAGTGCAGGTAATAAAGTAAAGGTTCAACAAGAACACAAAGGTTTTCCATATTCATACCGATCAACAAAAGACACTCTCAGATTTTGGTTGCTGAAGAAGCAGATATCAGAGAAATACGTGTCTCAGGGGTTTCACAAGTAAGATTGAAAATGACTTACAGTCACATTTCAGGCTGTAACTCGAACGTCAAAGAAAGGGAACTTTATCTCTTCAATGATAAGTTACCCTCAAAACGAGAAATTAATATTTCTCGGACATGAGCTTCTCTTAAAACTATTCAAAAGTTTTTAGTTCGTGTACATGGCTTATAGTCAAATTACAGACTGTAACCCGGGCTCACAAGACAGGAAAGTTCATCCCGATGATGACTTATTCTCAGAACGAGAAATTAAGTTTTCTCGGACATGAGCTATCTGTAAAAACATTCAACGTTTTTCAGCTCATGTACAAAGACTTACAGTCACATGTCAGATTGTAACTCGTACCTCAAAAGAAAGGAAAGTTCATCCCGAGTATGACTTATCCTCAAAACGAGAAATTCGATTTTCTCGGACACGAGTTTCTATTAAAACTATTCGAAAGTTTTACGCTCGTGTAAATGACTTCTAAGCACATCACAACTTAGGACTCGGACCTCAAATAAGGAAAGTTTATCACGGACGATAACTTATCCTTCTCGACGAGAAATTAATATTTCTCGGTCGTGAGCTTCCTATAAAAACATTCAAAGTTTTTAAGTTCATGAAAAATGATTTCTAAGTATATGTTAGCTTAGACCTCGAACTTCAACTTAAGGAAATTTAATCACGGACGATAACTTATCCTTCTCAACGAGAAATTAATATTTCTCGGTCGTGAGCTTCCTATAAAAACATCAAAGTTTTTAAGTTCATGAAAAACGATTTCTAAGTATATGTTAGCTTAGACCTCGAACTTCAACTTAAGGAAAGTTTATCACGGATGATAACTTATCCTTCACAACGGGAAATTTATTTTTCTCGGTCATGAGCTAGTCACAAAACAATCAAAGTTTTGAGCTCATGAAAAACGGACCCGAAAGGGAAGTGTACGTTTCAGTGCGCTTTCCCTAAGAAATAGAAGAGAAGTCTTCTATCCTGATTATTTTAAAACCGTTGAACACAATTTTTCAAGAATTTCTCAAAAAGGTTTTTCTAAATCTTTCAAAATTGTGTGTTCAACACTCCCTTCCTCATATGTGGTTTTTATATCTCTAAAATGTCATATGTTATTTTGATCAATTTTTGAGGGGGAGCATTTTAAAATCAAGCCTTTAATGTTGTTGGGTACATCTCTAAAATCGTCATATTTTATGTATCCAACACATTCCGAAAATGATATTAAATCTGTCATATATTATCGGTAAGGCATCTCAACTCCGTACCTCAACATATTCTGTGGTGTCGTTTTTCCTAAAATTTTGTCAAATTTTGTCTCCAGACACACATATATTGTTGAGGGGGAGTGACCCGACTGAAAATGTTCCATGATTCATGCGTGCACACATGTTTCTCTCCCAATCGATTTTTAGAAAATGTCATATTTTAATCAATTGGTATCTCTAATATTATATTTTTATATTAGAGATAGGGGGAGAAAATGTGATTAAAATGTAATATATCGCAACATGTGATCTTAAAGACTCAAGTGCAACTCTTTCCTTCACATGCCAAACTATTTCGTATATCGATGCATGTGTGTAGGGGGAGCTTTTTGGAAATGTAAAAACTTTCAAAGTGTTAAAAGTTTTGATTTTTATCAAACACTTTAAATGGTTTTCAATGGTTTTATGGTTACGATCTTTACCCAAAACAACCTACTATCCACGACGGAACGATGGAGTCAAAAGGTGGTTAAGGATAGGAAACTAAGTCCTATGATCCAACCAGAACCGGAGGGATCTACCCAAGGACATTCCATAGCTAGAAATAGTTGTCCTTAGGAAAGATGGAGTTGAATGAAGCTGAATGCGGACCAATTACTTAAGTTAGCACTGGAACAATCACAACAAGGTGCTAGTGATGACGTATTGGTAAGCATTGAAGGAGTTGAATATTAACTTAGGCAGAAACCGGGTTAACACATCTTTTGAAGACAAGTGTCATGGACCCAGTGATGCGATGCACAACCCTTCCCCAGCCATTCGAGTTTCTCTCAAAAGAAACTTGTCTCATTGTCACGGAGATCAACACGTATCTATTGACTTTCTCACTCCGAGTCAGTTAATATTGAAAAGGTGGCAGTCTGCTCCAGCCTCCGATTACCAAAAATGCACTTATTGAGTCTAGAGCCAAACGAGATCTATCTATCATCTCATTAGGACACAATCGAGTCCTACGCATTATCCTTGTGATATTTCCAGAACATCTGAGTGATACGATTCATAATGAAGATGGAAATCCTGCTTGAGCCAACATCAAACAAGCTCATGGTAGGTAACTTGTGCGATTCTACACGAATCAAACTTGTGAGAACTGGAAAGCAACTAAGCTTGGATTCTTAATTGATTCAAACTTGATTCCAGGTTTCTTCGCAAAATCCGTGTGATCTTGCCAGAACATTCAGAGTGACACTCATTAGTGTTCACAGTGACGAATGGAAATCCTTCCAGTGTCAACATCAAACAGCATTGTGGTAGGTAACTCGCAAGATTCTCTATGAATCAAGCTTGTGAAAAACTGGAAAGCAACAATGGTGCGATTCTTTTAGAATCAAACTTGTTCCAGGAAATCTGAATTGACGACTCTAATCAGACGGATAATTTATCCTTATGATTCACTCTTTACGTTCGCAGTCTGCTTTCAGACGGTCGAGTAAAGAGAACTGGCTACTACCGCTGGGAAACCCTGTCAAGGAGGTCCTTAATCGAATCTACCTGATCACAGGTACGGTATTTAATACCGTTTAACGGTCTTCACTGACCGGAGGTAAAATGCTACCGAGTTAGGGTGAAATGTTCAAAGCCATTTCATCCGTGTCTATATATGTTGCTGCATATCAAGAAGGTGGCGTAGCTGTGCAACCAATGTCGATTCAGAAGTCACAAGAGCACAAGATGGCGATAATCAAGATACCTAAGAATGTAAGAATGTAATAGGTCATCTTAGTTACAAGGAGCACAGATGAAGACCTCAAGCACTCAAAGTCAAATGACAAAGGCTCAAGATAAAGATCACGAAAGCATGAAGGAACAAAGCTGTTACAAACAAGATCAAGACCAAGATACAAGACCAAAGAAGGAAGATCTCCTCTACAAGAATGTATTCACTCAACCATCTTAGGCTTTTTAAGCTTTTTAAGATGACCGATACATTGGGGGAGATTGTTAGCCCTATATTTTATATAGTCGAACAAGAATGTAATAGGTCATCTAAGTCGTTAAATGTCTTGTATTGTAATAGGTTAGTCGGGAAAACCGGGCTTGGACTTTAAGCTAATATTGTCTTTGTTAAGGGCTATATGCCCAAGTGAAAGCCTAGCCCGGCCCAAGATGAAGCCCACAAAGGCCTTAGAGACGTGGCATATATAACCCTCTTCCACATGTGGAAGAGGGTGTTGGTTCATTTTACTTTCTCTCTCTAGTAAACATTAACCTTCCAAATTCTCTCTTGTTTCTCTCTCTACTTTCTTCTCTTTCTCTCTCTAAATATCTCTTCTAAATCTTGTGTTATGGATTGAATGGGAACAACATAAGATTTTGTAGAACTCCCTATATGATCAAAACAATTGACCCTAAATTCTGCCCAGTTTTTTAAAACGGGTTTAATTAAATTAATCTTATTAATTACCCATAATCCCACTAATTACAAGCCGTAATTCACCTAATCATTATTATATCATTATTATACAGATTTTAATTGAAACCATAACCCAAATCCATCATAAGATGATTATAAAAACATTAAAAACAATTAAATTGAAAAGAGATTTGAAGGTTTTACCTTAAAATTAATGGAAGATGAAAAAAACAATGAAACCCTAAAAACCCTCTGAAAACCGTCGACCAAAAGACTCCAGGGAAAAAATAATGACTTTTGGTTGTGAATAAAATAATATATAGGGTGTGGGTGTATCCTAGTCCAACCCAAACCCAACTTTCTTTTTTTTCCTCCTTCCCTTTTCCTTTGATCGTCCAAACCGACCCTCCCCCTTCTTTTTTTTCTTTTTTTTCTTTTTATTATTTATTATTACACTACTAGTGTTACCTTAAATTTACTTAATTTATTACAACTCCTAAAACCTCCAAAACCTCAAAACCGTAAAACTAGTCAAATTTACGCGTTTACCGTAAAAGACGTAAAATATACAGTTTTAAAAAAAATCTCAAATTTTGAAATAAACTTTATAACTATGTCCTAAATGCCTTAAAACCATCCTGAAAAATACTCACATGACTAAACACCTTACCTGAGACCTCAAAATGCTAAACCCCAAATTCTAAAAAAAATACAATTTACTAATATACTTATACGTATACGTAAACACAAAAATTAACACCATTTCATTTCATAGTCACTAATTGTGAGCTCATGAACATGAAATAACCGTTCCTCGATTTACTTATGAGTACTCTATACCCATAAACGATATCCACACCAATCTCGTTCACACAAAATAACATGTAAACACACTAAACAAATAGTCACACATAAATTAACCTAAAAATTGAACCAAGTGACGAACCTCAAAACCACGGTTGTCACATCACTCCCTCTTAATAGAAATCTCGTCCCGAGATTTACTCCTTAGGATCGTCATTATCAAACAGCTGAGGATACTTATTCCTCATAAGCTCTTCACGTTCCCACGTGAACTCCGGTCCACGTTTTGAATTCCACCTAACCTTAACTAACAGTATCTTACTTGTTTTCAATGTTTTAACTTCACGGTCCATAATTTCTACCGGCTCCTCAATAAAACGAAGACTCGCGTCTATACTAATATCGTCCACCGATACTTGCAAGTCAGTTCTTGCCAAGCATTTCCTCAGGTTGGATACATGAAACACATCATGTACACTACTCAACTCTTCCGGTAGTCTCAACCTATACGCCACTAACCCAATCCTTTCAAGGATTTCAAATGGACCTACAAATCTAGGCGCTAACTTCCCTTTCTTCCCAAATCGCATCACCCCTTTCCATGGTGAGACCTTTAGCATAACCATGTCCCCAACCTCAAATTCCAACGGCTTACGCCTCTTCTCAGCATAGCTCTTCTGTCGATCCCTAGTCGTCTTTAATTTTTCCTTAAGCACAGTTATCGCATTCGTAGTCTCTTGTACCATCTCCGGTCCAATTAGTTGACTACTTCCCACTTCAGCCCATAGCAACGGTGATCTACACTTCCTACCATAAAGTGCTTCAAACGGTGCACACTCTATACTAGCATGGTAACTATTATTGTATGAAAATTCTGCCAACCCCAAGTGATTCTCCCAACTTCCTCCAAAGTCTATCACACACGCCCTCAACATATCCTCTAGTGTTTGTATAGTCCTCTCACTCTGACCATCCGTCTGCGGATGATAAACTGTGCTCATATCCAGCGTTGTACCCAAGGCTTTCTACAATAGTCCCCAAAACCTAGACGTAAACCTGCTATCCCTATCCGATATGATTGACATCGGCACCCCATGTTTTGCCACCACATGTTCCAAGTATTTCTTGGCAAACCTTTCCATCTTATCATCCTCCTTCATTGCCACAAAATGTGCAAACTTAGTCAGTCTATCCACTATTACCCAAATCATGTCATTACCACTGTTGGACCTTGGTAGTGTTGTAATGAAGTCCATGGCAATATTCTCCCACTTCGACTTAGGAACCTCTGGTTGTTGCAGTAACCCTGATGGTCTTTGATGTTCAGCCTTCACCTTGGCGCAAGTCAAACACTCACTAACGTACAAAGCTACATCTTTCTTCATTCCTGGCCACCAATACATATCCCTCATGTCCCGATACATCTTATCAGCTCCTGGGTGTATCGAATACCTCGACGTATGAGCTTCATCCAATATAACCTTCCTTGTATCGCCAAACAACGGAACCCAGATTCTATCCAAGTAATACTTGCAACCATCTCCTCTTTCTTCCATGTACTGATCCATAGTATGTAGATTTTCTTCAACCAGCCTCTCCTCCTTATTGGCCTCTACTTGTGCTGCTCGAATTCTATCTTTAAGAGTTGTCTGAATAGTTATGCTCATTTCCCTTACTCTTTTAGGTTTTAGCCTCTCCCTCCTACTTAGAGCATCCGCCACCACATTGGCCTTTCCAGGGTGATACTTGATCTCACAATCATAATCACTAAATAACTCCAACCATCGCCTCTGCCTCATGTTCAAATCTTTCTGGTCAAAGATGTACTACAAGCTTTTATGATCCATATAGATCACACTTTTCATCCCATACAAGTAATGTCACCATATCTTGAGAGCAAAGACTACAGCCCCTAGTTCTAACCCGTGTGTGGTGTAATTCTTCTCATGGTTTTTCAATTGTCGTGATGCATAAGCTATCACTTTATCTCGCTGCATAAGAACACATCCTAACCCCTGATTGGACGCATCACAATAAACCAAAAAATCTTCCACCCCTTCTGGTAAGGACAAGATCGGTGCATTACACAACCTATCCTTTAGTATCTGAAATTCCTGCTCTTGCTCTTCGCCCCATTCATACTTCTGATTATTTTGGGTCAACAATGTCAAAGGCTTTGATATTCTAGAGAAATTCTCTATAAATCTTCTGTAATATCCTGCCAAACCTAAGAATGACCTTATTTCTGACGGTGTAGTAGGTTCCTTCCAATCCTTCACAGCTTCAATCTTCTTAGGGTCTACATGTATGCCATCATTGTCGATTACATGCCCTAGAAATTGTACTTCTTGCAGCCAAAATTCACACTTGGAGAACTTCCCATAAAGTTTCTCTTTCCTGAGCAGTTCCAACACCGACCTTAAATGCTTGTTGTGTTCCTCCTCCGTCTTAGAGTAGATAAGTATGTCATCAATGAAGACTATGACAAACTTATCCAGATATGGCTTGCACACTCGGTTCATTAGATCCATGAACACTGCTGGCGCGTTTGTCAACCCAAATGACATAACGGTGAATTCAAAGTGTCCATACCTCGTTCTGAACGCGGTCTTTTGTATGTCCTCCTCACAGACCCTTAGTTGGTGATAACCGGACCTAAGGTTAATTTTTGAGAAGTATCTTGCTCCTTGCAGCTGATCAAATAAATCGTCAATCCTTAGGAGAGGATAACGGTTCTTAATGGTCAGCTTGTTCAGCTCCCGATAATCGATACACATCCGGAATGATCCATCCTTCTTAACGAGTAGCACCGGTGCTCCCCATGAAGAAGAACTTGGTCGAATGAAATCCTTATCCTACAACTCCTTGAGTTGCTCAGCTAATTCTTGCATCTTCGACGGTGCTAGGCGATATGGTGACTTCGCTACGGGTGTTGCCCCGGGTACTAAGTCAATCTTAAACTCTACTTGTCTCACCGGTGGTAATCCCATTAAGTCATTCGGGAATACATCGATGAACACTCTTACTACTCGAATCTTATTGATTTGTGTCTCATCCTCCTTGGCATTCATAAGGGACCTGGTCTTCTTCTCCTTCCTTTCTCCGTACACGTATAACACCTTATTATCACCGATTGGGATCTTAACAATCTTTTCATGACACATTAGCTCAGCCCTATGCTTCGATAACCAATCCATCCCAATAATCACATCAAAACTCCCATGTCCTAGAGGGATTAAATCTATGGTGAACTTAAATTCTCCTAACTCTAATTTGCAGTTTAAGAATATCTCATCTACCTCTTCTTGCTTACCACTAGCTATCTCAATCACATACCCCGATTTCGCTACACTACGGTTCATATTTAACAAAGGCACGAATTGAGAAGACACAAAACTAAAATCTGCCCCAGAGTCAAAAAGAATCGTAGCGAAGTGATTGTTAACAGAAAACGTACCCGTTACTACATTCGGGTCCTGAACCGCTTCTACTGCATTTGCAAGGTAAACCCTGCCTCCATTCCGATTTCCCTTATTCTGATTTCCTTTGTTCCCGTTCCAGTTCCGATTCCCAGTGTTTCCATTGTTGCGGTTAGCATTGTTCCGATTTCCACCGCCTTGGTTTCCTCGATTTCCTTCCAAAGCTAGCTAACCTCTTCCCTGATTGGTTTCTCCAACCAATCTAGGACACTCCCTCTTGAAATGCCCGGGTTGTCCACACTCAAAGCAGTTTCCCTCGATGACATTCATCCTCACAGACTGGATTGGTGTTGCGTTCCTGTTAGGTGCTCCATAATCCTTCGCAAAGTGTCCTGGTTTTTGACAATTGAAACATACCTGGCACGGTGTACCCCTTGTATGGAACCTAGAGCAGGCTCGGCAAGCTGCATTGTTGTTGTTTGAATTTCCAGAACCTTGAGGTACTCTCATGGCAAAATTTCTTCCATCTTTTGCCTTCTTAACATTTTTCCAGTTGGTGTCAGGCGATTTCGCGGTTTCTGGTTCCTTTCTTTTATCCCCCGCCTTTACCAAGGTTCCACTAGATACCGCCTCCTTGGTAAGTATTCTTGCTGTAAGTATAGCTTGCTGTATCGTGTTAGGTTGAGTAGCCTTGATCATTCCCCTAATCTGAGTAGGCAATCCAGCAATGTACCGCTTGATTTTGTTTGCCTCATGGGTAACCAAATGGGGAACCAACTTTGCCAATTCATGGAAGCGATCCCTGTAATCTGCATGAGCTGCTCCAACCATAGCATGTCCCCAAAACTCATTTTCCAGCTTCTCCATCTCATCTTGGACAAAACTCCGTAGTCATAAGAGCCTTGAAGTCAGCCCAAGCCATAGCATTTGCAGCAACTCTCCCTCTTGCTTGGACTTGAGTATTCCACCAAGTTAAAGCCTTCCCTACCAGTGAACCAGTTACATACATGACCCTTTGATTGGGTAAACAACCACTCATCTGAATCACATTTTCCATCTTCTCAATCCATTGGGTAAGTACTACCGCGCCACCTTTCCCATCATACTCTTTTGCACCACAAGACGTGAATGCCTTATAGCTACAACCATTGTTTCCACCTCCTCCTTGACCATTGTTGTTGTTGTTGTTGTTCAGGTTATTAGTCACCTGCTGAACAATGGTTGGTATTATGTTGGCCATTTGAGCAGCAATCAAAGCAGCTAAATCAGGATTTCCGTCACCACCACTTCCTCCAGAACCATTTCGCGTATTCACCATGCTATAGTAAAAACATGACACCCATTAACAACTACCAAAATACTCCATATAGTATAGTTACCACCATACACACGCCTATCATAACCATACGTAATACCAACATATACTATACAGGCATGTATCAATCCTATTTCATGTAATCATACTTAGGAATCCATTGAAGTTGTGGTACTTGTATAACCATGTTGGCCACCATGCTTATACACTTACCCTTTCTCCAATGCACTCCCTCCTATGATGACACTTATAAGAATTTATACAACACATATCACATAAATCCATCAACTCACAAGCACATAACCACACAAAGGAAGATCCAAAACTCCATTTATTAAAATAACATAATCAAATACTTAAAACATCCCAAATCCATAGTCTAGCTAAACTAGCATAGACATAATCCAAAGGAAAACATAAATAATTCTAAGGCATGCCGCCCATAAGAGTCGGAAAAGATTAAACTTTCTTTTTTTTAAACAAATAACTATTGGATGCAGTGGATTATGTATCGGATTCTCCTCCTCCATTATTGTTACTATCTGGATAAACTGGTTTAGTCTTGACATTCCTCAATAGTACTTCCTTATTCCCTTCTTTAGCCGTTATCATTAGGACAGTCTTATAGACCCACATATTGTTCGCTTTCACCTTAGACATGCGTTCTATCGCCTCACATGGATACCACTCATATGGAATTGTCCTCCTATAGTTTGTACGTATATGGCATCCTATCCTTGTAATTCCAGTGGCTTGCACCACTACTTGTTTCTTAGGGGGCATGACTTAAACATCAGAAGAAAATATTACTCATCAGATACATAGAATACCATAACGAAAGGCAGATGCTATCATGTACCAATTTATGTACTATAATATACATTTCTAAGCAAAGTACAACAATGACTAGCATGGACGATGGTAGTTAAACCCGCACTAGTCAAAACCCGAAAAGGAAAATAATATGTGGCTAAGTATGAACCATAGTAGTTTATAAGTTAACAAACAGCACAAAATAAAATCCAAACACATCAATTATTATAAAATGCACACATACTCCTATGACGCCTATATCTAGGGACCCTTAAGCTATAGACTAGGCTACGCGACTAGGCAACCTAATTCTCTATAACCTGTCTCTGATACCATTCTGTCACACCCCACCATGGCGGAATATGGGGCGCGACGTATGGATATCATCACAACATGGCGTGTCTATAGAGATAACTAAATGAAATAAGAAATGTCATAAAATGGTGACACAAATGTCATGACAATATCTCAACAATGCAGAAGTCTAGGTAAGTAGGTAACAGTCCTACCAATTACCCGAGACAAACAATTAACATAAACAAAGCAAACATATAGGTGTCAACAGTATCACTTATTAAACAATCAAAAGAAACTAAGAAGGAACGGGGATCTCCTTCTAAATGCATTCCTAACGCCTCCAAAACTAGCCACTTCTATTCTCAAGCTTAAAAACATTCTCACCTGAAAGAGACACTAAAACACGTCAACATCAAGTTGGTGAGAGTCATAGGTTTAGACTCAAACGCCGAATCAAACCATAAGCTGTGAATAATAACCAAATCTAAGAACATATGGACAATGTGATACAAACATGTATTAACAACTAATATTCAATATTTAACAAACCAAACCAAATCCAAGTCCAAGGCTCCCAGCCTTACCAAACACCATGGTCCCATAGGCTCCCATACACCTATGTACCAATCCCAAGGCCCCGCCTTGTCATCATCCCCTTGGTACCAAGTCAAAACATAAAACAATCAAGAATCAACTAGTAGTTAATCACATAAGTATGCACAAGTCCATCACCAAACACCAAAACATTCACATCATAATTTATAAAAACAAGACAGTGTCTCTTCCATCCCATCTGGAAGTCAAAATCATTAGTAGACATGGGACTATGAAACTCACCTGATTGAGCTTCTCCCAATAATCCGTGCACTAGCAAAAAGCTAACAAACAAAAACACCAAATCAATACATGAACCGATCTCTAAAAATGGCTCATCAACCTATGATGGACATCTAGCCTTATCCCATATATTTTCCTCATTAATATGCTCTAAACACCCCATTACCCTTCCCTAACAAGTCCTTAACTTGATTATGTTTGATACCTAACTCGTTCATATTTTACACAAAACTGTCCCAACTTTTAGGTCTCAAAACTATAAGCCAAACACCCACCTAACCATACCCATGACCTTTGTAAAGGAAACCCTGTTCCCTTACATATGTTAGCTAACACCTCCCAATTTCCCCAATCTTAAAGCTACTGTTAAGGCCCCGATATATATATATATATATATATATATATATATATACTTTTGTCTATCCGGATTTTACTGATTTTGAACATACAAAAAGTTTGTTATGATTAGGGGGTCTTACCCAAACCCACAATCTTAGCCCCAATGCAGATACTTCCTATAATATCTAAACCAACTCCCATGTTCGTTTGAAAGTCCCAATGAAAACCTAAGTACCCCAAACAACCCAAAACTTAAAAAGAACACAGGCTGATTTCAAAACTGTTTTGACCTCCGACTGTTGTAACCTTTTTATGACCCACTTCCCGACCTCCAATTTAGTTCTCGTTTCTTGCATTTGAAATCCACTTCAATTACCTTTCCAGGGATACTTGGATTGCAAAATAAGAGTTTGTAGAACTCCCTATATGATCAAAACAATTGACCCTAAATTCTGTCCAATTTTTAAAAACGGGTTTAATTAAATTAACCTAATTAATTACCCATAATCCCACTAATTACAAGCCCTAATTCACCTAATCATTATAATATCATTATTATACAGATTTTAATTTAAACCCTAACCTAAATCTATCATAAGATGATTATAAAAACATTAAAAACAATTAAATTAAAAAGGGATTTGAAGGTTTTACCTTAAAATTAATGGAAGATGAAAAAAAACAATGAAACCCTAAAAACCCTATGAAAACCGTCGACCAAAAGACTCCAGGGAAAAAAATAATGACTTTTGGTTGTGAATAAAACAATATATAGGGTGTGGGTGAATCCTAGTCCAACCCAAACCCAACTTTCCTTTTTTTCCTCCTTCCCTTTTCCTTTGATCGTCCAAACCGACCCTCCCCATTCTTTTTTTTATTTTTTTTCTTTTTATTATTTATTATTACACTAATAGTGTTACCTTAAATTTCCTTAATTTATTACAACTCCCAAAACCTCCAAAACCTCAAAACCGTAAAACTAGTCAAATTTACGCGTTTACCGTAAAAGACGTAAAATATACAGTTTTAAAAAAAATCTCAAATTTTGAAATAAACTTTATAACTATGTCCTAAATGCCTTAAAACCATCCCGAAAAATACTCACATGACTAAACACCTTACCCGAGACCTCTAAATGCTAAACCCCAAATTCTAAAAAAAATACAATTTACTAATATACTTATACGTATACGTAAACACCAAAATTAACACCATTTCATTTCATAGTCACTAATTGTGAGCTCATGAACTTGAAATAACCGTTTCTCGATTTACTTAAGAGTACTCTATACCCATAAACGATATCCACACCAAGCTCGTTCACGCAAAATAACATGTAAACACACTAAACAAATAGTCACACATAAATTAACCTAAAAATAAAACCAAGTGACAAACCTCAAAACCACGGTTGTCACAGGAGTTCTCAGCCATCATCATTTCGTTGTGGAGATTCATTGAAGAAGACATTTGATTATCACTTATTTTATGTTGTAGTTGATTTTCACAGGTTTTGTGTTCTTATCATATTTTAAAAGGGAATGAGTCGCCTTTTTAAGATAACTTGCTTGGTCTGTATGGTGACGAAGACTTGACATATCTAGCAAAGGGGTATGATCTATTCATATCTTAAAAGGAGTAGGAGCCTTTTTAAGAAAACTTGCTCTATGCGTACATTTGCTATCACTTGAAGAGGTTACGTTATTGTGCTCAGTGTCTCATTTATTTGAGGATTTTGTTCGTGCTCGACGTCACGTGGTTAGTCCAAGATATAAGACACAAGTTTGGGAGATTCCACTTCTTCATCAAATTCGTTATACTTGATTTTCTTCATCAGTGATCTCTCCATGGAGCCTACTGGATTCGACATGCACTTCTTAAGCGGAAGACGATCCCATTTGAGTTGATGTGACAAAAAGGGGGAAGAATGCATGGATCGAGGGGTAGCTTAACCTTCATCTATATTAGCTTCAGGAGAAGCGTGTGCTTACTGGTTTTGTCAAATCAACTAGGGGAAGATTGTTGGGAATTATATATCTTGAGTTGATATGACAAAACAAGATGAAGGGCCTAGTAGTAAAATAGTATCTTAGTTAATAATATAGGGTTGTCATGTAACCCTACTTCCTCTATTATATAAAGAGGGTAGCACATTTGTTATTCATTCATTCCAACACAATGTAAACCATAGGTGTGTGTGTGTTCATCCTGGTGTCAAACCTATAAGGTACCAGGACTAGTTAGTAGCTTTATTAATAGTAATCATTTATTAGTGAAAACCTTGTCCATGATTATGATTGTGTTCTTTATTGTTCCGTTGTGCTAGTTACAATCGTGATCATGATATCCCAGATGAGTCTAGATCCTAAGACTCAACAAAATGCATGTCCAAATCAAGACATACCTTTAAACAACTTTAGGTGAACAGTTCTGCCAACTGTTCACCTTTTGTCCCACTAGGTCGTACTAGGCTTTATCTTGAATCTCTTGTTTTGTCCCGCTCAAAACACTTGGTAGATTCTCCCGCCTAAACTATAAAGTATTGGACAAGCTTTGCTTGTATCAGACTTCTAGGGTTCTTAAGTGATCTCTGAGTATTGTCAACTCAGATATCCTTGAACACCAGCACATTCCTTCTACATCCCAGCTATTCATAATCGCTGGTAAGTATGACTTCTGATTATCTTCGACTTCTCTGACGTTGTCTTTGACTTGAATGTTCCTGGTGTGCCAGCTAAGGCTTTGCCTTCCGCTGGTCTGGTCTCTGTCGCTGGTCCTCTCAGCGATCAGTAACACTTAGTCTAATTTAAACAAATCTAGACTGGGCCATAGTTAAGACTTTCATTGGACCAACAATCTCCCCCTATTTGTTTATAAATTATACTAAGTCTAAAAATTATTGTAAGTGAGTACACAGCTTCTTCTTACACATAATTTAACAAACATACCTTAGAGTTTTATTAAACATAAAGAACCTAGTCTATTACAAGGACACCCAGTGGTGTATAATAAAACAAAATAAAAGGTTCTTCAGCGATCAAGGCCTTGGTCACAGATTCTCTGAGCTTCAACTTTGTCACTCCTAGAGTTAATGATTAGCTCAACTTCAAACTCAAAATCATCAGCTAATTTGCAGTTCCTTAGGATGCCCTGTTTGAGTCTGATGAGTTGGATAGTTGAGGCCAGATGAAGTTCATTCATCCTCTGAAAGCAATACTCACAGTTTCCATTCATAAAGACCATTCCTGTCTCTAGTTCTGAGTATACTTGGCCACCCACTGGCTTAGTGATCTCCTTGGAAAGTACAAGGTTTATGTACATTCCATCTACCACAACATTCTCAGTGACCAGCTTCTCTACCAGAGGCCCCATTTCGGTTTTCCTTTTTCTTTGTCCTTGAGATGATTGTTGTTGTGATAGTTGAGGAGGCAGAGGTACCTTTAGCTTTTTAGCAGTGTCTCTTACCTAATTCACCTTAGTTTGAATGTTTTTCATCATTTGGGTAGCACCAGGCCCAGTCGTTTTTTGGGCAAGAGACATTGTAGAAACTAGAAGGGGGGGGGGTTGAATAGTTTCTTATATTTACTTGTTAAAATGTGGTTTCCAAAAATCCTTTTTCAAAAACTTAGGCTGGAGGAAATATGTGAAATCTTCTTATGCACAATATGAACAATGATAGTGTAACTAAACTAATACTAACAAAAATATATCCACAGAGAATAAAGAATGATAGTGTAACTAAGCTAATACGAACACATGTATATGCATAAAGAATAAATAATGTAAAGAGTTAAGGGTAAAGAAAGATCAAATCGAACACCAAGGATTTATAATGGTTCAGCAACGAAGCTCACTCCTCGTTCCTACTCCACTCCTCGAGTACTCCTTACTCGAGAGTTCACTACACAACAAGCTCCTTATGGTGGAGAAAACCGTACACGTCGCTTAACCAATTTTCGACTCTAAGCTAAAAGTTGAGCCCTAATCGTAGATAGGACCAATCTACACAACTATACTTAGTACATACACAACTTCCAAATAGACACAACTACTTGGATCTTCACAACTATGACACAACTACAAATGTATAAAAATTAGATCTTCAATGGATCTTTGGTGGTGGAATCAACACTTCACAAGGATAGTGTTCTTCTCTTTGCACTTGGAGAGGAAGGGATGGAAGAACAAGATTCACTTCTTAAACAAGTAATAATCAAACAAATGATCAAAGATTTGAGTGATTAAAGAAGGGGTTTGAATCTGGAAATAAATGAGCAAAAGAGGTGAGGTGAAAAGCTGAGAATGGTCCACTATTTATAGGACAAAGGAGCCAAGGGCTATATCTGCCCGCGGTACCTTATCTTAGCCCGCGATACCTTATCGATAAGGTACCGCCTAGGTGCTAAGGTACCGCCGGACTAGACTTCGCTCCTTTTTGTCCTTTAGTGGTGGAGGTCTTATCTGGATATAAAAAATATCCTGAAAGGATATTCTTAACCAAATAAGAATATGCCATTTTCAAATTTCAAATAATTAATTTAATAAAACATTTTCTTAAAAAGAAAGTTTAATAAAAACTTGTCACACTTAATAAAAAGTGAGTTTTAAGAAAAGATTAAATCACTTGATCACTTGATTAAGGTTAGTACTTGTTTATCCATACCTTAAGTGAAAATGGGTAAAATGAAAAATACTTGAACTCAAGAATACGTTTTTCGTTGTTTTCGTAAATGCTTGTTTTTACATATTGTCACAATCAAAACAAAGCGAGACCGAAAAATGCAAGTAACGTTTTTAGGCATTTATTGCATTAACAATCTCCCCCTTTTTGATTCCGACAATACATAAACTCAATCACACAAAAACAAGATTTTCGAAGACGAGTTTATTCATTTCTCCCCCTTTGTCGAAGCAAAAAGGTTGCACAAGTCAGTGTTTGAAGAAACGGACTTCGCAAAGACTCCCCCTTGGTGCTTACTCCCCCTAGCTTGGGGCACCGAGGAATCGAGATATGGTGACAAGCTACATAGAAGGGTTAGTTGAACAAAAGAAACAACCAAAAATATATAGCAATAGGTCACATAAAAAAATAAAAGAGAAGAAAACACAAAAACAAAGATCCAAGATAGGTCACTAAAAGGACATCATACAAGGAAGTATGGAAAAAAAGGAACAAGCCAAAAGCATAAATCTAATCCTAGTTATTCTAGAATTTTAAGATTTGCTTGAATTTGGTGTCTTGTGGATAAGCAACCAATGCTTATATGAAAGACAAGGTAATAGCGGAGGGTGGTGGTGGTGGCTTGTTGGAGATCTCATAATCAAAGTGAAGAGAAGGCTTGATTAAGAGACTCTTGATGTAGCTCAACTCCTCATAGATGTGTGCCATAGCAAGGTGTTGATATTGACAACATTGACAATATGTTCCATGATGCATGACATTATCATGAGAAGGAGGAAGAACACTAAAGGGTGGTGGTGGAAGAAAAGATGTTCCACAATCAACATTCTTGGTAGGAGACATGTGATTAAGAGTGTTCTTGGGTGGGTTTGGATTGAAAGCAATTGGAGAAAATGGAGGAGATCCAAGGCTTTCATTGGGAGAATAAGACATTTTGGATGTGAATTAATGCAAAATGCTTATGGTTTAAATAGGGAAGGCTTAGGGTATTTTTGGGGTGGTCAAAGGGTTTGAAATAAAGATTCTCAAAAATGTTGGTGCAAATCTGGAGTTTCAGACAAAAAACCGAAAAAGGAAGGCACTGTAGGCGGTTCCTTATCTAGGGTGGCGGTACCTTATCAATAAGGTACCGCGGTTCACATATGGAACCGCCTGCAGAAGCAGGGTTTGGTGTTTGGAGGAAGATTTTTCAGCAAATCTTATTTTTCTAGTCTAACTTATCATAGGGATATGCTTAAAAGCAAAGACATATGCAAACTTACCAAATAGATATTTGACGAAAATACATGGATTAAAAAATCGATGTAGGAGGTGTGTAAGACAAGACCTTAAGTCATGACATAATGATCCTCCATGATTCTATCTTGTTCTTGCTATGTTTGAGAGAATCATACATATGAATTATGTAAGCTCTAGATTAATAGCGAGAATCTATGAAAAATAGTTTTTAGATTGAATTAACAATGTCAAACAAATTTCTCAACCATTTTCGAAAGAGACTTTGAGAATTTTGAAAAGAAGAAGAGAGGGTTTTTCAAAAAGAGTTTGGAAGACTCAATGGCTCAAAGTGGTAAAAGAAAACACACAAGAAGAAAAGAATTTAAGGAAGATGTTCCATTAATCCTAGACCTAGACGCAATTAATTAAAAGGTTCACTCTTAAGTGGCTTAGTGAAGATATCGGCTAAGTTGTCCTCGGAGGGCACCTTTTCAATAGAAATGTTCCCCTTTTGAACATTATCCCTAAGGAAATGGTGTCTAATTTCTATGTTTTTGGTTCGCGAATGTTGCACGGGATTCTTGCTTAGGTATATAGCGCCTTTATTATCGCACATGATGGGAACATCATCAAGAGAAATCCCGTAATCAACAAGCGCTTGCTTCATCCATAGAGCTTGTTGGCATGCTTTTCCGGCACTCACATACTCGGCTTCCGTGGTGGATATTGCAAGAGCGGTTTGTTTCTTGGAGAACCAAGAAGTTAAACAACAACCCATGAAGGTACAAACTCCACTAGTGCTTTTCCGGTCCACATAGTCTCCCGCATGCTCCGAGTCCGCGTAGACAATGGTTTCTACGCCGGTCCCTTTAGGATACCATAATCCTAAATGTATAGTGCCTTTAATGTATCGGAAGATACGCTTAACCGCTTCAAGATGAGCGGTTTTGGGAGCCTCTTGGAAGCGAGCACAAAGGCAAACACTAAACATGATATCCGGTCGACTTGCCGTTAGGTACAACAAACTGCCAATCATACCTCTATATTTGGTGTTGTCTACCGACTCACAATCATCATCTACGGTGAGTTTAGTATCCGAGGCCATAGGGGTCTTCATTGGTCTAGATTCTTCTAATCCAAATTTCTTTAGTATTTCTTTAGCGTACTTAGATTGACTAAAGAAAATACCATCGTCCATTTGTTTAATTTGGAGTCCTAAAAAGAAGTTAAGTTCTCCCATCATACTCATTTCAAACTCATCATGCATGATTTTGGCAAAGTCATCACACAATTCTTGACAAGTTGAGCCAAATATAATGTCATCAACATATATTTGTACGATTATGAGGTGAGGACCTTTCTTCTTTGTAAAGAGTGTATTGTCTACCATTCCCATGGTATACTCATGTTTAACAAGAAATGCTTTAAGTCTATCATACCAAGCTTTGGGTGCTTGTTTGAGTCCATAAAGTGCTTTCTTAAGCTTGTAAACATGGTCCGGTTTCTCAAAATCAATGAAGCCGGGAGGTTGAGCCACATATACCTCCTCATTGATCAAACCGTTAATAAATGCATTCTTTACATCCATTTGTTGAAGCTTAAAATCTAAGGCACAAGTGTAGGCTAAAAGGATTCTAACTGATTCTAATCTAGCTACCGGTGCATATGTCTCGTCATAATCAATCCCTTCTTGTTGATTATAGCCTTGTGCTACAAGTCTAGCTTTGTTACGAGACACAACACCATTCTCATCTAACTTATTCCTATATACCCATTTGGTTCCTATAATGGTAGAACTTCTAGGTGGAGGAACAAGTTCCCAAACATCATTGGCAACGAATTGGTTCAATTCTTCTTGCATCGCAATGACCCAACTCTCGTCCGACAAAGCTTCTTTAACATTCTTTGGTTCAATCAACGAGACGAAACAAAAGAAGTTGCTTTGGTTTTGAACTTGAGATCTTAGGGTCCTTTGATTTAAGTCACCAATGACATTATTGAGAGTATGATCCCTAGACTCCTTAATGTTTACTTCCTTTTCAACACTAAGGTCTTCAACTCCTATTTTTCTAACCTCTTTGGCTTTAATTACTTCTAATTCATCCAAGTCATCATCAACCAATGGTGATGTCTTGGGTGAAGGAGGGGTTTCATCAAAGGTTACGTTGAGTGATTCTTCAATAACCCCCGAGGTTCTATTTAGGACTATGTAGGCTTTACTAGTTTGGGAATAACCTAAAAGGATACCTTCGTAAGACTTTGGGTCAAACTTGGTAAGGTAGTCTTTGGTGTTGAGGATAAGCACTTGCTTCCAAACACCCTAAAGTATTCTAATGAGGGTTTCTTACCTTTAAGAATCTCATAGAGGGTCTTTCCTAGGAAAGGTCGAATAAGAATTCGGTTGAGAATATAAGTCGATGTGTCCACGGCATTGCACAAAAACTTTTGAGGCAAAGATTGCTCGTTTAACATTTTCCTACTCATCTCTTGGAGAGTCCTATTCTTCCTTTCAACTACCCCATTTGATTGTGGAGTGCGAGGAGCTGAGAAGTTATGGGTAATACCATGAGCTTCACAAAAGGCACCAAATTCCACTTCATTATCAAATTCCCTACCATGATCCGTCCTAATAGAAACAATTGAACATCCTAGTTGATTTTGAATTCTTCGACTAAAGATTTCGAAGTGATCGAAAGCTTCATTCTTAGATGCCAAAAATCTAGTCCAAGTGAATCTAGAATAGTCATCAACTATAACTAGGGTATAAAGGTTACCTCCATAACTCCGTATGGCGGAAGGTACAAAAAGATCCATATGTAGGAGCTCTAAGCACCGAGAGGTCGAAACCAAATTCTTGGCTTTGTGACTAGAGTGAACTTGCTTTCCAACTTTGCAAGAATCACAAAAGTGACTATCAAACTTAATCTTGGGGAGGTGTCTTACCAACTCCTTAGAGACTAAAGATTGAATTAAACGCATATTAGCGTGACCTAATCTCCTATGCCAAAGAGTAGAACTATCATCTATAGTCGCAAGACATATGTTGTCTTTTGACTTCCTATTAACCTTCATGACATAAAGCCCATGCTTTCTAACACCTTTTCTAATGACTTTTCCATCTTTTACGATTTCACTGTCATGTTCCGAAAAGATGACCTTACACTTATTATCACAAATTTGACCTATACTTAAAAGGTTAAATCCTAAGTTATCTACGTGCTCAACATTTTCAATGGTCATGGAGTTAAGAGAAACCGTACCTTTGCCAATGATATTACCACGTAGACTACTAGCGAATATGACGTTACCTCCATCATATGCTTTGTAATGCGAGAACAAACTTCGATTACCTGTCATGTGTTTAGAACATCCACTATCCTTAATCCACTCATCGGTCTCCAAATCAATTCCCAAGCATATCTAGGTAATAACACACAAGATCAAACATTTGGTCCCCAATATCTCATGGGTCCAAAATTGTTAGTTCCAAACATCCTTTGCATTTGGTTGGGATGCATGAATGAAGGAGGGGTTCCCCATGGAGAACAAAATGGAGGAGGGTAGTAATTCATGTAACCATTTTGTTGTTCATTAATTCTCCTAGGTGTATTTGATCTAGGTTTAGAGTTATGATTATTTCTTCTAGGTGTTGGAGTTTTACTTCTAGATCGTGAATTGTTTTGATTATCTCTTCTAGGCGTTGTCGTTCTACTTTTAGACTCATTCCGTACTCTAGGTGGAGTAGAGGATAGTCTAGATAAACTTCTATTTCCCATGAGAGGTTTACTTAATGGCTTGTAGAACTTACCAATAGCATTGTCGTCAAGTATGGGTAATTTTACCTTATTAACAGTAATATGCTTTAGTTTTTCATCTAACTTAGACTTTTCAGAAAGTTCAGGATTTTCACCAAAATCATCCTCTGCCCGCGGTACCTTATCTATGGCGGCGGTTCCATAGTGATAAGGAACCGCGCCATACAATTTGGAACCGCATACAGTGGGCGTTTTTTGTGAAAACCTGACTTGTTTTGGTTCACTAGTTGAGGCTTCATTTGAGTTAAAACCTAGACCAAGTCTTTCCTTAGAATGAACTTGTTTCTTTAACATATCATCAAGAGCACTAGTACCTT
Source organism: Glebionis coronaria (assembly GCA_025667525.1). Lineage (NCBI taxonomy): Eukaryota > Viridiplantae > Streptophyta > Magnoliopsida > Asterales > Asteraceae > Glebionis > Glebionis coronaria. The sequence goes on from CM046882.1 coordinate 397,039,081, forward strand.
TCATGAACTTTTCCAATTTAATGGAGGTGCTCTTGAGATCTTCATTCTCTAATCTAAGTTTCTCACAATTTAAGCAACTTAAATCAACCTCTTTATTTTTCTCAAGTTTAGCCAATTTCTCCCTAAGTTCATTGATCTCATTTTCAAGCTTAGTGTTGGTTGATTTTAAGGTTTTATTCTTTTCTATGAATTTAAGACTAAGTTTGTGTAAACTATCATATTTGCCTTCAAATTCAATATCATAAAAATTGGAACTATCATTGCTATAATATTCGGTTTCGAAATGTACCTCTTTAGAAGTGTGAGCCATAAGACATTTCTCCTCTTTGGGGTTGTCATCATCATCTTCACCGCTATCGCTCCAAGTGCCACTAACAAACGCCGTGTGGTTCTTATCACGAGCGGGCTTTGGACAATCACCAATGAAGTGATTTGGATCACCACATCTAAAGCAATTCCTATCACCTTTCTCGTTCTTGACAAACCGATTCTTTGACAATGGTTTCTTGTCATAGTTGGGTTGCCTAACGTGTTGACCTCGTCTCTTGAAGAACTTCTTGAAATCTCTCACCGCCAATGCATACTCCTTGTCATCGCTTTCCGAGGAACTATAATGGTCACTTTGTGCCTTCTTGGCTTTAAGTGCAAGAGATTTCCTTTCACTCTTGGTTTTCACTAATTCCAAGTCCTTCAAAATTATCATCTCATGAACCTTCAAGTTTCCTATGAGTTCATCGAGTGATAAAGTTGAGAGATCTTTAGACTCTTCAATCGCCGTGACTTTTGCTCTCCACTTTGGATGTAAAGCCTTAGAAACTTCCTAACATTGTTCTTGCTAGAAAAACCTTCATCAAGTGCTTTTAGACTAGTAATAATGGTGTTAAACCTAGAAAATGCACTATCAATAGCTTCATCTTCTAAGATGACAAATTGTTCATATTGTTGGACAAGAAGATCGATTTTGCTTTCTTTGACTTGGCTATTACCTTGGTGGGTTACTAAAAGAGTGTTCCAAATATCTTTATCGGTTTCACACATAAAAATTCTTTCATACTCTTTCTTAGGCAAAGCAACATAAATCACCATTTTAGCCTCATTATTTTTTGAAAGTTTCTTTTTAGTATCGTCAATAGCTTTGTCAAAAGTGACCAATTCTTTTGTTTTAGAAACTTCATTAAATTGAAAGGGTAAAAAATCACCATTGGTAATAACATGCCAAAGATCTAAATCTTTTGATTTCACATAAGTTTCAAATCTATTTTTCCAATAAATAAAACTATCGGTTTCAAAAAGTGGTGGTCTTTGCATAGATTACCCTTCTAGGTATTTGTTGGAATCCATAGATCGATTCAAGTTTTAAAATACAATATACTTTAAAAATTCTTGAGCAACCCGCTCTGATACCAATTGTAGAAACTAGAAGGGGGGGTTGAATAGTTTCTTATATTTACTTGTTAAAATGTGGTTTCCAAAAATCCTTTTTCAAAAACTTAGGCTGGAGGAAATATGTGAAATCTTCTTATGCACAATATGAACAATGATAGTGTAACTAAACTAATACTAACAAAAATATATCCACAAAGAATAAAGAATGATAGTGTAACTAAGCTAATACTAACACATGTATATGCATAAAGAATAAAGAATGTAAAGAGTTAAGGGTAAAGAAAGATCAAACCGAACACCAAGGATTTATAGTGGTTCGGCAACGAAGCTCACTCCTCGTTCCTACTCCACTCCTCGAGTACTCCTTACTCGAGAGTTCACTACACAACAAGCTCCTTATGGTGGAGAAAACCGTACACGTCGCTTAACCAATTTCTGACTCTAAGCTAAAAGTCGAGCCCTAATCGTAGATAGGACCAATCTACACAACTATACTTAGTACATACACAACTTCCAAATAGACACAACTACTTGGATCTTCACAACTATGACACAACTACAAATGTATAAAAATTAGATCTTCAATGGATCTTTGGTGGTGGACTCCTCACTTCACAAGGATAGTGTTCTTCTCTTTGCACTTGGAGAGGAAGGGATGGAAGAACAAGATTCACTTCTTAAACAAGTAATAATCAAACAAATGATCAAAGATTTGAGTGATTAAAGAAGGGGTTTGAATCTAGAAATAAATGTGCAAAAGAGGTGAGGTGAAAAGCTGAGAATGGTCCACCATTTATAGGACAAAGGAGCCAACGGCTATATCTGCCCGCGGTACCTTATCTTAGCCCGCAGTACCTTATCGATAAGGTACCGCCTAGGTGCTAAGGTATCGCCGGACTAGACTCTGCTCCTTTTTATCCTTTAGTGGTGGAGGTCTTATCTGGATATAAAAAATATCCTGAAAGGATATTCTTAACCAAATAAGAATATGCCATTTTCAAATTTCAAATAATTAATTTAATAAAATATTTTCTTAAAAAGAAAGTTTAATAAAAACTTGTCACACTTAATAAAAAGTGAGTTTTAATAAAAGATTAAATCACTTGATCACTTGATTAAGGTTAGTACTTGTTTATCCATACCTTAAGTGAAAATGGGTAAAATGAAAAATACTTGAACTCAAGAATTCGTTTTTCGTTGTTTTCGTAAATGCTTGTTTTTACATATTGTCGTAATCAAAACAAAGCAAGACCGAAAAATGCAATTAACGTTTTTAGGCATTTATTGCATTAATAGACATCATTCCTAACCATTCAGAGAGGCCCAGGTATCTGAGTTTAAAATCACTGAAGACTTTGTAGTTGGTTATTTGATTTTCTCTATATAAGGTCATCACTACTCTTTTTTCAATGTAACATGTGTATTTGGTGATTTGACCAGGCTCTGCTCTTTGGTCCACTATTCTCTCATATTACTTTTGAAGGTTGCTTCTTTTGACTTCTAGTTCTTTGAGCTTATTCAGCCGAGCTTCCTTTACAGCTGGAGAGAGTAGTTTATTCAGAGCTTCTTTGCTCTTGATTTCTGCAGCTCTAAGGTTTGCCAACCTCTTTTGTTCCAAGATTTAAGCCTTTGCCTGCTCTGGGGTTAGTGGTGGTTCATCAGCACTTTTAAATTTGTTCAAGTCAGAGTGTCTGGCTATGGATCCACCTTCTTCTTAGAGGGAGTGCTGGGTTTTTTCAGGTACCTCAGTGGCAATACCTTTTCCTTTGGCCTGTGCCACCTCAGTGATGGGGTTGAAGGATTTGATGGGTTTTGGTGTTGGGATCTCTGTTGAGGGTGTTGGTTATTTAAGTGATTGCTCCCCCTTAGGTGGAGCAGTATCTTCTTCTTCAGAGGTAGAGGTTGCTGAATTCTCCCCCTCAGGCATAGCGCCGACAGAAGCTGTACCTGATCCAGGTTTGAGGAACTTAACAAATTCTTGATGGACAATGTTGATGCAAAAGTTGGGTGATCCTTGCTAGACCCGAATTAGGCTTAATTCGGGTTGGCTGGGCTCCGGCTCCTACACCAAGTGAACTATATGGTTGGGATCCTGCACACTAAACAGCATGCGTTAGGCTTACCGTGGGAATGTTTCCCACGATTAGACTCCGGCGTGAGAGTAAGTATCAGTTTTGGGTTTATAGGAATCGAGTGAGTTAAGAGTATAGAACGTAATACCTTTGTGGAACCCTTGGGGTTCCTTTTATAGGCAGTGAAACCCTAATGGGTTGTCACTGACGCTTCGGACCCAAGGAAAGGATAAGAACCAGAATTAGATTGATTGTTATCTTCTAATCATGGTGAGTGAATATCCTCTTCTTTGGGGTGAATCCTATTCAGAGATAGAATATGATTCTGTCTAACCCTGTACCGATCATGTCGGGCCGTGGGCCGCACACATGTGTGCGGTTACTGTTCATCCAAGCCCATAAGCTCAAATGACATTATTCCCACCCATATGTGATGGGCCGGATACGGGTAGTACCTGTGGGTCGGGTTCATGACCCGGCTGGGGACTATACGTCATCATGTCCCCCCAGTCTAGTTGTTACAACCGTAGGCGTAACCTCTAGACTATCAAGATGCCCACTGGACGTACCAAGAAAGATCTTTAGGGAATGATAAATCGTCCAAGAATTCGTTTCGGCCGCACGTGTCAACCTGATTTAGGAATTTATTCCATTAATATCTCAGCCGCACGTGACGACCGAGACAAATTAAATGTAGCATTGAATTTGAGTCTTACGTAAGACCGCATAACCCGACATAAATAACTGTTCACCTGCCACTTTGACTGACAAAGTGTAAACAGTCAGAACCTCGAGCAGCGTAAACGTCTAAGCCAGAAGTGACCCGTGGGTCCCACCTGACATTTCTCTTGCCACTTGCACCCTAACCACACGATTAAGGATAGTGGCAAACACGTGTCACGCATCCAACAGACCATGACCCACGAGGCAACCCTATAAATAAGCCACCCCTACGGGTGTGTGAAACACACAGTCCTCATCTCCATTTCTGCCATTAAATCTTTTCTTCTTAGCTTCACTTAATCACGCACGGATCCCTTCCTCCGCAGGTTAGAATACCACGTCCTTACCTTTTTATTCAGTAATGGCTCAAAGAAACAACCCCACAATTGGATCCGTGCTTAATGTAATGACCCAGGAGAAACTAGATCACTTTTGTACCAATTATTTCATCCCTACCAACCTACACCCCTTAGTTCCTGGCGCCGGAGACCTCATAACCGAGGCTTCGCAGGGTAAAAATGGCCTATACACACGCCTTTTTGATGCGGCCAATTACCGCATTCCGTTTACCAGTTTCCTTATAGATCTATTAGGATATTATGATGTACATATTAGTCAGCTTCACTGTATAGGCGCATGTAAGATAAGTCAATTCGAGATTCTTCGCCGTGCTAGAAGAATCCCCACAACCGTAGAACTATTCCGGCTATTTTACACCCCAAGCATAGTAAATGGTTGGCTATCTTTTAAGAAACGATATCCCAAGAGCCCCCAGTCCCATAATAAGCCCATGGACTCATTGAAAAACTAGTACGACCACTACTTTTTCATTGACTCGATAGTGTGGCCGGCCGATTATGCCTTGAAACATAGGTTATCCCACGACCCCTTGCCGCATGTTAGTACATATAACCCCCAACACTCCCGAGAAATAGATCTAAACAGGACATGATTCCATAGAAACCTCCCCGAAGCATTTCTCTGTTTGCTAGGGATTAGCCGCAACTATTTCGGCTCGTCCAACAGATATCCTGTGTTTTGGAGAAGGCAGGGTGAAGGTAGGTTAGCATCCGTACACCAAAAAGCGCATTCAATTATTTTGTAATGCCTAATATATTTTGTTGTTTGTGGCAGAAATGAACTTTTTTGGACTTCTACGTCAAGGCGACCCCAAGCTCGTACCAGAGGGATCTCGTCCCAGACGTGAGAACGAATTACCCCTCCTTGAGCACACCCAAAACGTGACGGTTGCTCTGGAAGCCGTGCCGGACCCCCACTCGGACGAAGAAGAAACAACTCTCTTGAGAACCCCCGTCGATTTTTCCAACAAGGATGGTGATAATAGGATGCTTGAAGGAGGAGCCGGGCCCTCCTTGCCGCCTAAGAATGCCACTCCCGCACATGGGGAAGAGCAAGGAGACAATATTGAGAGGACCACCTCCAGACTTTGCTAGATGCTGGGTGATGATGAGGAGGAGGTGCAGCAAGTCAATGAAGAGGATGACGAGGAAGCCGAAAAGGAAATTGAAGAGGAGGTTGAAGAAGCAGCAGCTCAGCCCGTCGCGAAGAGTACCCGCTGATACAATGATTTTGTATGGGTTCAATTTGTCTCTCGGAATCCTCTCGAATTGATCTCGGCCTTAAGTGGAATGATTGTTCTTGGTTACTAATTTAAACGGTTTGGTTTTCTAATCTAATAAAAAGTGGAAATGAAAATTTAAATCAAAGGCAATTACTTTAATTATAATTAACAAAGACTTGAATTAAACTTAAGATTAAAATTAAGATTAAAATTAAAATTGAAATTAAAGTTCCAATTACAGTTAAAATATAAATTGTGAAATTAACATAAAGAAACAGTAAAACAGACAAACAGTAACACTAAAAGGAAAATTGGTTCGGAACTTTTACCCTTGATTCGGAACTCTACTCATGTGGAACTTAATGATTCATTCGGAAGATGTTGGTTCATCCGGAAGTTGAGCTTCATTCGGAACTTTGTGCTTGGTTCGGAAGTTTTACACTCATCCGGAACTTACTGATTCGGAAGTTTTTTATGTTCCGATTCGGAACTTTTGGTAAAAAATTGGTTCGGAAGTTACTGATTCGGAAGTGATTGGTTCGGAAGTTTTTGGCTTCGTTCGGAACTTTGGCTTCGTTCGGAACTTTTTAAACTGATTCGGAACTTAATGCTTCATTCGGAACTTTTCCTTGGTTCGGAAGTTATGCTTGGTTCGGAACTTTTTAAAGGTAAACTCATTCGGAACTTTTAATTGACTCGGAACTTTTGAAAACAAAATTCATTCGGAAGATACTGTTCACTCGTTCGGAACTTCTGGGAAGCCCAGATACAGTAACAGTACCGAAGAACAAGGAAAATCGTTTTTAATCCAAAAATCACTAAGTTTTTCACCAAAGACTAAAATAACTCAATCACAAAGCTTCTATTAACCATAAACTACTAATCCCATCAACAAAAATACAAATCCCAACAACTTTTGAAGATCAAATCAAGAAAATAAAAACTTAAGAACTTGAAGATAAAGATGATGATGAACAAGATAAAATGGAAAGATTAAGCAAGAACTTTGTATTGAATGATTAATGTTTTAACAAGATTAAACAAAGATTAAAACAACAAGATTGGAAGAACAAAGATTAAAATCATCAATCACCCTAGTGGTGATTGTGATGGAACGAACAAGAAAGGAGAAAAAAAAGGGAGGAGAGAAAACTCCAGGCTAACTAAAAAACTAACTAGTGGATGTGTGTGAGGGGGCTCCTTTTATAGGCTTGTCCTTTGATTGGTTAGTGGGCTTTCTCCCGTTCTTCTTGTCTTTTCGTCTTATCAGAAAAGTTTCCGTTTTCGATTCTGATTCGGGATTTGTTGTCGATTAATTTTAACTCGTCTTTTAATTTCTTCGTTTAATAGACTTGAGTTTCTTCGACTTGTGTAAATCTTCCATCTTTGGTCCTTTTCCTGGATAAATCTTCGAATAGGCCCAGTGACTTCAAATCTTTTGCATCTCTTGGACAATAGACTTTATCTTGAGTCTTTTTCTTCAGTAAAACCCGTGCAATCCCATGTTTTCTTCAATATTCATCCGGTTGGCTCTGAAAACACAATAAACACAAAAACCACGCATAATTCCAAACAAATGATATTAAATACGTGTTTTGGTCTCGTTTTAGCCCGAATTAAGTGGTAAAAGGATGGGTGTTTACACACCTATCAAATCCCCTACACTTAACCATTGCCATGCCCTCATGCAATGCTTAGTGATAAAGCAAGCTTACACTTTTCTCATAATTAATCAACCTTGTCTTTATTTAAATTCTACTTAAACAAAAATTTAAGAAATAAAACTTCAAAGGTAGCAAAGGGATAGAAAACCATTTTCACTTGAAAATAGTTACATGGAAATAACTTGCAAAGAAATCGATGACTTACATTAGGGCTTTGGTGTTGCGAAGATTTATCACCCTCAAGTTTCACGTTCCCCAAACTAAGCTTAAAAACAAGATCATTGTTATTATAAGTTAGCAATTCAAACACTTACACACATGGCTTAATTAAATGCTTAAACTCCCTTATTCCTAGGTGTATCTCTTATATTATATTTTTGTCTTAGAATGATCATGAAGATGCATTTTTGGACTTATTTCGATAGTTTATTTAAGCTGAAAGCAAAGTAGGACGATTTGATCAATAGTTAGCTAAAGGACAAAATCTCTTAAAACTGCTTCTCGGGATATCAAAAAGTTCATATCTTGGCATAACTTGGTTCACGATTTGAGACCTTTCTCGGGCCGATATTTGGCATGTACTTCATACTTCATATCTTCGAGAGACGTTCTTGAGATAATGGTCTTCTCATCATAATAGAGTTTCTTCACTTGGAGACTTTTGAGGGGTACTTCAACTTTGTTGACCACGACTTCTGTAACACCCCCAAATTTATACAACTCAATACAGCGGAAGACTAGTTGGTGTTACGGGATAGCACATTACTCACATCATAGACAACGCATAAAAATCGCGTCGTTAAATAATAAAAGCATTTCCATTTATAAACATCAAAGTTACATCGGTCCCAAGTCATTATATTTCATACAAAGTTTTACAAATTGTTGAATGGAAAATATAGTTTAGGTGCGGGCCATGAATTCTTGTTGTCTTCCCGAGAATTACCTTCAAGTACCTGAGATAAAACATGTTAAAGGAAAAGGGTCAGCGATAACGCCGAGTGAATTCATAGAGTTTAATAAATTCCATCAATATAATATCAGTATAAAAGTATTACTGAAAATCATTTTGTACAAATCGTTTTTGATAGGCCATGAAATAGCCAAAATCATTTTATACAAATCCTTATCGAAAATCATAGTATAGGCGTTTGCCTTAAAAATCATTATACGAGCCAATGTCGTAAAAACGTCATACAATACGTCTTATGATGTTGTATAAAATCAAATAAAAACCGTTATATGAATATGGTTATGAAAACCAAAACACGAACATAATATCAATAGTATGACCCTTGTATTGCTAGTTAGGCAATACATCGTAATTCGGAGCGTCTAGTAATATTTCGGTGATTGGATTATTATAAGCCACATGACATTGTTACCTTACTAAACCAACAACGGGTAGCTAACCCGATACCAATTTTTGCCCATCTAAAGTAGCGTGTCGTCACAAAGGTCACGCTATGGAAATCTTCTCATACATTAATTCGCTTACCAATCAGTGTGGCACGACGGGGATCAACCGTCAAGGCGCGAACTGGGGTGATCGTCCCCAAATAGTACTATTAAATGCATAAGCGTCTACCAACTCCCGGTAGTTCACAATTCATGCTAATGGGACTTTTAGTGACATAACCTAACTTTAATAATCCATTTGATTTCATCTATCGGGTCCATTAATCATTTATCGGGTCATACAATCGGGTCATTCAATCATTCGGGTCCAAAATCATTAAACAAACAATTGGGACAAATGGTGTCCAAACTTTTATAAAAACTAACATGTTATCTCCCTCGCGGGTTTATAAAGCATTTATAAAACATTTAAAAGAGTGCGAGGCTATGAACTCACTTTGATGTGGGAAGGCGGTTATCGGCGATTTGGATGTATGGTACGTGCTTCAATCACGGAAACCTAGACAAATAATATTCGTCTTAGACTCATGTCCAATGACTTTATAAAAATACCAATTATGTATACATATGATGATTATATATATATGATGATCAAGTGGGTTTACATATCCTCATTTACTCATTTTTTTGTTATGTGTCGATAACTTTTATACTAGTTTACTAGTTTTACCTTTTTACGTGTTTTTAGGTCCAATAAGCCTATTATAAGTTTATTCACTTGTATTAATCCATTTCATACTTATATTATCAGTATTTAAACTTTCAAGTTGGGCCCAAATGGGTTAAGCCCAATAAGTTATTTTTATGAGTGTTTATCTTATTTAGTCCAATTATTAGCCCAAGTATTAGTCCAACATCTTTACTTAGCTCGTTAATGTTCGTATGCCCTATAGTTCGGGTTTTATCGGTTTTTACTTGTTATACATGTCTATATATCAGTATATAAGTTTTATAAAGTTTACATTAGACGGGTCCAACCATCTAAGTTTTATTTAACAAAAACGTTAATTTTACGGCAATAGCCGAAAAAAAGTCGTAAAAATCATGTTTATAGTTTTATAACTTATAAAACTTAACAAGTTACCATTTTTATAACTTATACACTTATTCCACCTTTTACATATTTATATAAATAGAATCCATAAGTTAGTGGGTTTTAATTTATATTTTATACATTAAAATTTTGAGTGCTTATATAATAGTATTATACTTTATTTTTCCAAAATCTGATTTTTAACTTCACTTTCACCAAAACTGCCATATCTTGAGTTCTATATGGAGATAGAAGCTCAAATTTTTATCACATAAACTACATGCCATGTGCTACATTTAACTCTTTTATAGCTACTGTTGAATCATCTTCTAAATATTTTCTAAAAATCGTCCAAAACAGTGAACTCAGATTTATACCTTAAACTTGTTTTGATCATATCTCACTCATTACTTTGATTCCATTGCTTGGCCAACTCTCACATGTGTACAAGACCCATAGCTTACTGTAAATCCATTCTACTTCATCATTTTATCAGTTTACCATATGGTTCTTTACTGTTTTTATACAGCCCATCATTTAAACAAGATTTACCCATTTTTACTTATAGTTTTTCATCTTTTTATCCATGATTATCAACAACAAATCCCCACATAAAATTTTTATCATCATATAATCATCATAAATATATACAATAGGAAATAAAATACATGTTTACATAATCAAAATAACAAGAAGATGAGGAGGACAATCTTTATACCACCATGATGATGTAGGTTGATCAAAACATGGATTTTGATGGAGAAACTTGTGCATAGCCAAGACCATCTTCAAGACCACCATTCTTCATAAACTCCTTGTGGAAAATCAGCCTCAAGACTCCATGGAAACTCCTCCTTGAATGTTATAACTTGCACCACTCAATAGGGCTTCAAAAGGGCATCAACATGTATATGAATAACATGAGATTTTGTGGTTAATTTTGATCAAATTAGGGTGTTTAGGGTGAGCTATGGACGAACTAGAGAGAGAGTTGAGAGGAAATTGAGTGGTATTGCATGAGTGAATGAGGAGAGTGGTGAAAAGTTGATGGTTTTGAGGTTTGGTTAGCTTACCATGTAAGCTTACTTACATGTGTAAGTTTTAGCTACATGGTTGCCACATCTTGTGATGTGGTGGCTTGTTAGTGCCGTCCCATTAAGCTAGTGGGGTGGGACAATGTATTTTGTCCCATCTCACTAGTTTACGGGTATTTCTCGATTCTAGTTTCCTCGATTTGCGTGCCCTCGAGTCGTTTTTCGAAAAACGTTTTTATAAATTATGAATCAACGTCACAAAACGAATCCAATAAAAATTGTCTCATCAAAAACGGAGTTCGAAAACGTAAATACGTAATCCTAAGGTTTCCGGTTTAGTCGTAAAGGACGTTAAAATAAAATCGTAAGTCCTAATCTCTTCTCGTAAATTTGTGAGTTTATGAAACAACACAAATTTAAAACTCCAAAATAATATTCGTGGATAAATTTATTTTTCTGAAATGTCGGACTGTCACCAAGGACGGTGTATGCAAACGTAAGCACGTAACGTTGAATCCTCCGGTTTAGACGTAGTCGATGCTACTCCAAGACGTAAATCCAAATTTCTTCCCAAAAATATGTGAGTTCATATTATAACATTAAAATAATGTTTTTAAATAATATTCGAGAATAAAATATCAACCATAAATTGACGGATTGTCACAGCATTTACCCCTAAACAGGATCTTTGTCCTCAAAGATCATCTTACTACTCGCTTCTTATAGAGTTAAAGCCATGTGGGTATTTCCTCCACATTCGGTCTTTTCTCACAAATGCAATTCATTACAATACGCGAGTTTCATCAAACGTAACTACAGGAATAAGATCAGGCTTAATGTTGACTTACTTTCTCTATCCATGATGTTCACGGGTTTTTGATGAATGCAACTTTTCGCCGATCTAAGCTTTACTAAGAAGAATTCAGATTTTCACTTGATAGATATTCCATCAAGTTCGATTTACGAAACATAATTCACGCGGTTCTTGAAGTCCTAGGGTAGATCCAGCTTATATGCCTTTCAATCCCAACTTTTACATCATCTCAATGGTCCCATACAACGGGGACTTATATCCCATGATTTGTCAGATCATGAATTCATTTTTCCAAGGTTAAAAATTGTGGCATAACTTTGCTACCCATTTGGCACTTCAAGATCTACATTTCACATTCACATAACCTCTAGCCCACTACTGGCTGTCAATAATCAGATCCTAATTTCAACAATCATTTCAAATCTCGCGGGTCGGGTATTTTGCAAGGTTAGGTTTGTCATCATAGGAAATCTTAAACCTAAAAGACAGGTCCAACTCACAATGGGTGTATGTCGGATGTCTTCATTTCAACTCTTGCTTACAGATGCTCTAAGATTTAGAACCTAACAAGATTCGATCTCAATCCTAACACGATGATTATCAATGATAATCTCTTCAAAGGAAAACGATTATACGGTCTATTATCAAAGGTCAATCATTCAAACACCAAACAACACTTATATTACCTTGTATCGTTACTTTACCTCGTCCCTTCGATTTGGGGTGGTACATAGTACTCTCATCAAGATTCGTTCTCAATGATTTCTGAGCAAATCTCTAGAAATTCTATGCGAAGCGAGGATCTTGATATATGGATGATCGATACAGGCACACTAATATAACTTCCTTTAAATATAAGTCTATTTCTTCATCAAGATTCTATCAGTAACGAGAATGATATTAGCAGATTTGGTCAGTCTGTCGACGATGACCCAAATCGAATCAAATTCAGATGATGACCTTTGTAATAGCTAGACGTTTACTAATGTATGAGGCGATGTCTGCCTTCATAATTTCCATCAGTACAATTTCTTCAGACAAAGATACTTTTAGTCAGAAATGACATAAATAGAATACTTATACTTACAAATTCCAACCTACTATATCTTACAATCCTTTATATTTAGACAATCACAAGTGCTCTTTAAAATATTTAACGCTATCGGTTCTCAACTCCAATGGTTCACACTAGCCGTGAAACCTTTCACTATTTATATTATCCTTTTTACAAACATCTTTTATTTTTATATCGTTCGGCAATTTATTTTTGCACCTTCATTATTAAGAAATATATCCTAATTGGTTCTTTATCTTTTCTACATAATGCGTCGGTATCTATATTTACTTCTCATGATGATATAATTATCATGTCCACAATTCACTCAGATATTCTTTCTATATTATGCGTCAGTAATTACGTTCACTTTCTCCTGATGAAATAAATATCATAACTGTATTTATTCAAAATTCTTTCTTCATATCTTTTATGTTTCAGTTTCGTCTCAACTATCATTTTTATCAGTTCTTCTCAATCCGGCGTCTAAGGCGTCGATAATTATTATATGTAAATTAACAATAATTATTTAATTTTTATGAAACGTAAACGTAAAAAAAATAATTTCAAATGTCTTAGTTCGACCAATTATATAAAATGTTCAAAATAAATTTGAATTTAATTAACAAGATTTTTGCGGATTTATCGAAAATAATTAATAAGATTCGTAAATGTTTGAAAAATAATTGGTTATACTTTGGTCAAAACTTTCTTAGTTAAAAGCAAAAATTGTCGTTTTAAGTTTTCAGGTTATGGTATAAATGGTTTTACTCAGTCCTTCTTAAGTTATCTTGAGGTATACACAAACATTTACCCCTAAACAGAAGTTGAGTTAAATGGTTTGTGTATAAGGGAACAATCCTCTAAAATCCTTTGTTAAAACATTTGTCAAAACATATTTCCATTTCTTTTTGGTAAAATCCAAAGTCTTAAAAGGGCTCTTAATTTTTGAAGAGTCAATTTATATTCCATTATCCTTTTAATCACATAGTTAAATCATGTAAAGATTCAAGTCTTCAATCACGTGTAAATTATTCAAGGTTCAGGTTTTCACTCTTCGGCCAATTCAGGGCAATCTATAATTAATTATTAACTCCTTCTTATTCTTATAAACAAATAAATGGTCCTTAATGATCTCAAGCATGAATTTATCAAATCACAGCCTACACACGTGATTCACCAAATTGATGAATGCCACATGTGCATTGGTCAATCCAAACGACATCACGTGAAACTCATAACGTTCATTACAAGTACCGGATGTAGTGATTGGAATAGATAATCTCTTTCGCAGATGCGAAGTTGATGGTAACCATGCTATGGATCAATTTTCTAGAACCTTGTAAATGATCGAACAATTCTTCCATTTCGAGTTATGGATATCGTTTTCGATTGTCAATTTACTCAGTTCACAGTAATCTTATAAATATAAGGAAAGATAACACCATAGCTCTTCAGAATGACAGGCTTGGTATAATAAAATCTTTCTCCGACAACTCTCTCAGTTGTACGGTAATTCCTTAAATTCAGATGGTGCTGACGTACAGTGCACAAGCCATAGGTGCAGCACCGAGAATATAACCAAATACCAAATTCAACTTGCCTTAATGGCGAAAGTCTAGGTAATTCATCAACAAATACTTTCTAAAGTTTTAGATAACGAAAACATCTTTTAATAATTTCATATTAGGTTCTTTCTAGATTATAATATCTATGACTAGTTCACAACCATTCACGGTATAATTTCAATTCCAAATATAGGATATCGTCATCTACCAATAATTATTTATATCACTTTTGATAATCAACATCTTATCTCTTTAGGGGAATTCTACTCGAGTTCCCATTAATTAAGACAATATCGTCATGTCATCATCAATCAATCCATTCTACCGGCATTATCAATTTTTCAGTTTCATTGCCGTCGATAAGATGTGAACTTCTCAAAAGACTAATAATAACTCATAATCCTTCACAAATTCAAGGATATATGGAGACACAACTACCATCTAAAGAGTAAGGTCAACGCATAATCTACGCGAGAGAATTTCAAATCAGATTCAGACGAAAACATTTAACGAATATGAATATATCCCATGTTTTCATGATTCGAGTACGCATTCGAAAGCTCCTCGGATCGTTACCCAGGTCACTCAAATGAAATCAAATCAAGAGAAATGATAAGAACGTCGATACATCCAGTCGGGTATCAACACTCGGAAATCAGATACTTTTCCTAAGAATCTCACTATGGGAGAATTGGACAAGAACGAAATATCAATTGTCAAATAAGACAAATTCCACAGATGAGTAAATTCAACTCAGAAGAATAGGTGTTATAGGCACATATGTAGGTGTCCCTAACATTATGTCCTTATTTTTCACTTCTTGCAGATCTCATTAAAATTTAATCTTTCACAATCCTCAAAGAAAATGTAGTGTTTATTCATTAGTTTTATGGTGACTACTAATCAGTCTTGCATAGTCCATTCCAAATTGTATGTAGGCGCGCAACTATATACAATTTCAAGATTAACGATGCAATACTCAGTTCGTCAAAATTTTATCATCATGTTTATAATAAAAATATTTTCATGCTTGATTCTTAAATAAGAATCAAGAATAAATTTACAAAGATTTTCTTTGTTATGAAAACAACTAAGTTTTCCAAAGCGTCTCATAAACAACTTCATTTTGATATCAATCACTTATAATTCTCACTTTGAATAATCCTTATTGTGATGAAAATTAAATTTTCTCAAAGGATACCGTTTTAACTTTATAAAAACAATGTGTGATCTGCAAAAGAGTGATGGAAAGATGTTCACCAAGAACTAACTTCAATATATATCAGGAAATGAGCTTAGCCAAATAATCATGAGGTTCATGATCTCGATGGCACTCAGGAATACAAAGAGAATAATCTACAACGTAACTCAATTCGAGATGAGTACTTGTTCAATGGTTGCATCACTAATGCGAGCATTAGGATGAAGCAATAACGGATGGATAACATCGATACGTGTAGAATTTAGCGATCAAAGGTAGTCTTTTCATTAATCACAAACAAGTCAAAATTGTACCGTAACACATTACGCGTCACTATGTCATACAATTCTCAGAACTCATCCTACCAACTGATATCTCAGTTAAGTTAGGGATTTTTAAAAGATACCACAATGAATACTAATCTACAAGAGTCATTAGGTGTTCTACATGTCCCAGAAGATCCATCGGTCTCAATTCAGAAGAAGATTTCTTCAATTTATTTCTTGGACACTAGGCATCCTCGTTAGTGGACAATGGTTTAGGAACAACCCTTAACACGAATCAACAATCAATTAAATCCTTATAATTCAATCACAAAACTTAACGACTTCCTCTTAACAATCTTATATCCTATACAAGTTAAATTTTACTTTATTCAATTTTCAACCAATTTTATACTCAATTCGATATCCTACCTCATTCTTCACTACTTTCAATCTTATTCTTCGGCCTTGTAAAGGCAATACAATCTCAATATGAATCAACACTTAATTTCCAATCCTATTAGCTCTTAGAACAACAATTATCAAATGAGTCATTAATATGAAATGACTTGATCATTCAACTAGAATTCTCGGAAAGGTATTAGTGGCATGAGGCTTTTGGGTAATGGTTCCAATAACAGCCTCAAGTGCAACATTCACCCTTTTGATTTCAATTTAAGAATTGGAACAACGAATCAGATGACATCTTTCTAGGTGATAACGTTTTGTCAAACTCCACTCTATAAGGAAAGATCGTCATGACATCGATATCAGATTTAATCTCGCCAATTCTTTTTCAATATCGCAATCAACTAATATCTACATTTCTATGAATATCAACCATTTGTTGGGATCATGAATATCCACAACTTGGTTTAGATCTAGGATAGCTAGAATTCCTACGAGAATAGCTTCGATTAACTTACTAGGGGATTTAGGGTTTCTTGTGACAATCTACGTCGTATAAATACCTCGTATAAATATAAAAATAATCATCAAAGAATCATGTAATAAGATCACATCATATATATATATAATCCAAGTTATATATATTAAAATAACACTTCTCAGTCTGGCCTTGTCGGTAACTCGGGAATTCTTCGGCACCGTTATAGTCAAAAGATTTTTAGACATTTTTAGAAAAATGTTTATAGTTAAAAGATTTTGAAATGTTATATTCAAAACCTTGGTTTTAAAAATCTTTCGTTTTCTATAACGAGAGCTCTGGTACCAAACTGTAACACCCCCAAATTTATACAACTCAATACAGCGGAAGACTAGTTGGTGTTACGGGATAGCACATTACTCACATCATAGACAACGCATAAAAATCGCGTCGTTTAATAATAAAAGCATTTCCATTCATAAACATCAAAGTTACATCGGTCCCAAGTCATTATATTTCATACAAAGTTTTACAAATTGTTGAATGGAAAATATAGTTTAGGTGCGGGCCATGAATTCTTGTTGTCTTCCCGAGAATTACCTTCAAGTACCTGAGATAAAACATGTTAAAGGAAAAGGGTCAGCGATAACGCCGAGTGAATTCATAGAGTTTAATAAATTCCATCAATATAATATCAGTATAAAAGTATTACTGAAAATCATTTTGTACAAATCGTTTTTGATAGGCCATGAAATAGCCAAAATCATTTTATACAAATCCTTATCGAAAATCATAGTATAGGCTTTGCCTTAAAAATCATTATACGAGCCAATGTCGTAAAAACGTCATACAATACGTCTTATGACGTTGTATAAAATCAAATAAAAACCGTTATATGAATATGGTTATGAAAACCAAAACACGAACATAATATCAATAGTATGACCCTTGTATTGTTAGTCAGGCAATACATCGTAATTCGGAGCGTCTAGTAATATTTCGGTGATTGGATTATTATAAGCCGCATGACATTGTTACCTTACTAAACCAACAACGGGTAGCTAACCCGATACCAATTTTTGCCCATCTAAAGTAGCGTGTCGTCACAAAGGTCACGCTATGGAAATCTTCTCATACATTAATTCGCTTACCAATCAATGTGGCACGACGGGGATCAACCGTCAAGGCGCAAACTAGGGTGATCGTCCCCAAATAGTACTATTAAATGCATAAGCGTCTACCAACTCCCGGTAGTTCACAATTCATGCTAATGGGACTTTTAGTGACATAACCTAACTTTAATAATCCATTTGATTTCATCTATCGGGTCCATTAATCATTTATCGGGTCCATTAATCATTTATCGGGTCATACAATCGGGTCATTTAATCATTCGGGTCCAAAATCATTAAACAAACAATTGGGACAAATGGTGTCCAAACTTTTATAAAAACTAACATGTTATCTCCCTCGCGGGTTTATAAATCATTTATAAAACATTTAAAAGAGTGCGAGGCTATGAACTCACGTTGATGTGGGAAGGCGGTTATCGGCGATTTGGATGTACGGTACGTGCTTCAATCACGGAAACCTAGACAAATAATATTCGTCTTAGACTCATGTCCAATGACTTTATAAAAATACCAATTATGTATACATATGATGATTATATATATATGATGATCAAGTGGGTTTACATATCCTCATTTACTCATTTTTGTGTTATGTGTCGATAACTTTTATACTAGTTTACTAGTTTTACCTTTTTACGTGTTTTTAGGTCCAATAAGCCTATTATAAGTTTATTCACTTGTATTAATCCATTTCATACTTATATTATCAGTATTTAAACTTTCAAGTTGGGCCCAAATGGGTTAAGCCCAATAAGTTATTTTTATGAGTGTTTATCTTATTTAGTCCAATTATTAGCCCAAGTATTAGTCCAACATCTTTACTTAGCTCGTTAATGTCCGTATGCCCTATAGTTCGGGTTTTATCAGTTTTTACTTGTTATACATGTCTATATATCAGTATATAAGTTTTATAAAGTTTACATTAGACGGGTCCAACCATCTAAGTTTTATTTAACAAAAACGTTAATTTTACAGCAATAGCCGAAAAAAAGTCGTAAAAATCATGTTTATAGTTTTATAACTTATAAAACTTAACAAGTTACCATTTTTATAAATTATACACTTATTCCACCTTTTACATGTTTATATAAATAGAATCCATAAGTTAGTGGGTTTTAATTTATATTTTATACATTAAAATTTTGAGTGCTTATATAATAGTATTATACTTTATTTTTCCAAAATCTGATTTTTAACTTCACTTTCACCAAAACTGCCATATCTTGAGTTCTATATGGAGATAGAAGCTCAAATTTTTATCACATAAACTACATGCCATGTGCTACATTTAACTCCTTTATAGCTACTGTTGAATCATCTTCTAAATATTTTCTAAAAATCGTCCAAAACAGTGAACTCAGATTTATACCTTAAACTTGTTTTGATCATATCTCACTCATTACTTTGATTCCATTGCTTGGCCAACTCTCACATGTGTACAAGACCTATAGCTTACTGTAAATCCATTCTACTTCATCATTTTATCAGTTTACCATATGGTTCTTTACTGTTTTTATACAGCCCATCATTTAAACAAGATTTACCCATTTTTACTTATAGTTTTTCATCTTTTTATCCATGATTATCAACAACAAATCCCCACATAACATTTTTATCATCATATAATCATCATAAATATATACAATAGGAAATAAAATACATGTTTACATAATCAAAATAACAAGAAGATGAGGAGGACAATCTTTATACCACCATGATGATGTAGGTTGATCAAAACATGGATTTTGATGGAGAAACTTGTGCATAGCCAAGACCATCTTCAAGACCACCATTCTTCATAAAATCCTTGTGGAAAATCAGCCTCAAGACTCCATGGAAACTCCTCCTTGAATGTTATAACTTGCACCACTCAATAGGGCTTCAAAAGGGCATCAACATGTATATGAATAACATGAGATTTTGTGGTAAATTTTGATCAAATTAGGGTGTTTAGGGTGAGCTATGGACGAACTAGAGAGAGAGTTGAGAGGAAATTGAGTGGTATTGCATGAGTGAATGAGGAGAGTGGTGAAAAGTTGATGGTTTTGAGGTTTGGTTAGCTTACCATGTAAGCTTACTTACATGTGTAAGTTTTAGCTACATGGTTGCCACATCTTGTGATGTGGTGGCTTGTTAGTGCCGTCCCATTAAGCTAGTGGGGTGGGACAATGTATTTTGTCCCATCTCACTAGTTTACGGGTATTTCTTGATTCTATTTTCCTCGATTTGCGTGCCCTCGAGTCGTTTTTCGAAAAACGTTTTTATAAATTATGAATCAACGTCACAAAACGAATCCAATAAAAATTGTCTCATCAAAAATGGAGTTCGAAAACGTAAATACGTAATCCTAAGGTTTCCGGTTTAGTCGTAAAGGACGTTAAAATAAAATCGTAAGTCCTAATCTCTTCTCGTAAATTTGTGAGTTTATGAAACAACACAAATTTAAAACTCCAAAATAATATTCGTGGATAAATTTATTTTTCTGAAATGTCGGACTGTCACCAAGGACGGTGTATGCAAACGTAAGCACGTAACGTTGAATCCTCCGGTTTAGACGTAGTCGATGCTACTCCAAGACGTAAATCCAAATTTCTTCCCAAAAATATGTGAGTTCATATTATAACATTAAAATAATGTTTTTAAATAATATTCGAGAATAAAATATCAACCATAAATTGACGGATTGTCACAACTTCATGATTATTTCTTCAATCTCTAATTGGGATTTTGAGATACAACGATCCGCCTCCTTTTCGGACTTGGATCTATTTATCCTCATACCTTGTTAGGGTCTTTTCGGATAGACTTCTCCATGATCTTTATGGAAGTTGATTGCTTTTCGTCGTGAGTCTTGATCATTCATATTGATTTTAGGAATAATGCTTTTCACATCACTTGGATCTTCAGCAATAAAATTGAATCCTCATGCCTTGTTAGGGCCTTTTTGGACTCGCCAATCTTCGCGCCCCGCTTCATAAGTTATGCCTTGGCTATGAACTCTTATCATTACCGAGCAACTTTTAAACGATCTTGGGCTAGAAGCTAAGTAACTTTTCAAATCGTAAGACCTTACTTATTGCAGATAAATTATTAGCAAGTGATGGGAGAATAGGCAAATAATTACACCAAGTGAGCTTGTGCAAGAATACCGACTTATAATTGACTCTATCATTTCTCGTCCTCCACAATTTAAAGTCTCAAGTAATGAGACTCGTGGATACTTAGCCTAATAGACCAATTAAGGTCTACATGGTTAAGGATACTAGCTAGAATAAACTTAGATAAGTCTATTCGGGTTGAGTCAAAATAAACGCAACGGGCCTAATATGTCAAAGATTTCAAAACTAGCTACACCACTTTATTAAAAATTTTGACTTTATTGCGGGATATATACATATGAAAGCAACGATAAAAATTTAAAAATTACGACTAAATGGCCAAAGTTAATTAAAAATTTGAAAAATGTTGAAAAATATGATTTTCCGGTTAAATGAAGGCATTTTCATGGAAAAGTCCACTTAAAACTTCGATAGAAGTCCCCCCTACACTTAAGATAAACATTGTCCTCAATGTTTAAGCATGTGGGAAAAGTTTCCCCTACACTTATGACATTGTGCACGTTGGTTAACTCAAATTAAGGAAGAGACGACTAACGTGATCAATTTCAAATATGAATATGAAGAAAATTGAATCACGATAGTTGAGAGATAGAACCGGATTTCGAATAACACGGGAGCACGGTTCTTTAAAGATTCCAAGAGTGCACTTATCCCTGTAATCACATCACACAAAGACAAACACGTAGAGAAGTCCCCCCTACACTTAGGGGTTTAAAACATAAAAGGATAGATACTCGGGCTGCCTCCCGAGGAGCGCTTGTTTTTGATAACCGAGTCACGAGCCTGACTCGACCCAAAATTAGTTCATGGGAAACGTGGTGAGGGATGGAATCACCTCCTGAGAGGTGTCCTCACCAAAGTACAACTTCACTCGTTGGCCATTCACCTTAAAATTAGGTCCATTAGGTTGAGCGAGCTCGAGAGTACCATATGGAAAAATTTGGGCAATGGTGAATGGGCCGGACCAACGAGATTTGAGCTTTCCCGAGAAGATTTTCAACCGAGAGTTAAAAAGTAAGACCTTGTCTCCAACATGGAACTCTCAGTTTTTGATCTTGGAGTCGTGAATGAGCTTAGTTCTTTCCTTATAGATCAAAGAATTTTCATAAGACTCATTCCGAAGTTCATTTAGCTCATTGAGTTGGATCTTGCGTAGGTCACCGGCTTTGTTTATATCAAAATTAGCCCACTTCAAGGCCCAATAAGCCTTGTGCTCCAACTCAATGGGGAGGTGGCACGCTTTCCCGTACACAAGACGATAAGGCGTACAGCCGATCGGGGTCTTGTAAGCAGTATGGAAAGCCCACAAAGCATCATCAAGTTTATCAGCCCATGAGGCACGATGCTCTCCCACGGTCCTTTCAAGAATTCGCTTCAGTCCTCGGTTGGATATTTCAGCCTGGCCATTAGTTTGTGGGTGGTAGGCTGTGGAAAGACGATGGTTTACACCGTATTTAGCCATGACTCTAGCAAATTGGTCATTGCAGAAATGAGTCCCACGATCACTAATAATGGCACGAGGCACACCGAATCTAGCGAAAAGAGCTTTCAAAAAGTTACAAACCACCCTTGCGTCATTAGTGGGTAAAGCTTTGGCTTCGACCCACTTTGAAACGTAGTCAACGGCTACAAGGATGTATTTGTTGCCTTTAGAAGAAGGGAATGGCCCCATAAAGTCGATACCCCAAACATCAAAAATTTCACACTCTTGAATGAAATTCTGAGGCATCTCGTCTTTATGTGTGATTTTGCCTTGCTTTTGGCAAACATCACATCGTTTGACCATATCGTGAGTGTCACGGTATATGGAGGGCCAATAAAATCCCGAATCAAACACTTTTTTAGCGGTGTAGTTGGGACCAAAGTGACCACCAGTGGGTCCTTTGTGGCAAGCATCAAGGATTTCCGACGCTGCCGGTCCATCAACACATCGGCGAATAATCAGGTCGGCACATTGTTTGAATAGGTAAGGGTCGTCCCAAAAGTAAGTCTTGATGTCGGTGAAGAACTTCTTCTTTTGTTGGGACGTCAACCCTTCCTTGAGAATTCCACCCGCCAAGTAATTTGCAAAGTCCGCAAACCACGGGGTTTCATTCGGCTTCGAGTTTATAGACATTAAGGTCTCCAAGGGAAAAGAATCATTGATTTCTTTGGTCGGATGATCCCCTTGGTAAGGATCCTCAAGTCTGCTGAGATGGTCCGCGGCTAGGTTTTCTGCTCCTTTTTTATCGCGAATTTCGATTTTAAATTCCTGGAGCAGCAAAACCCAGCGAAGAAGTCTTGGTTTGGAATCTTGCTTTGTCAACAAGTACTTCAGCGCGGAATGATCGGTATACACAATGGTGGTAGAAAGGACAAGATAGGGGCGGAATTTTTCAAAGGCATAGACAACAGCTAAAAGCTCTTTTTCGGTTGTCGTATAATGCAATTGTGCCCCTGTCATTGTCTTGCTAGCGTAATGGATCGGTTGGAAGTGTTTGTTCACTCTTTGTCCAAGAACCGCCCCAATAGCAAAATCACTAGCATCGCACATCAACTCAAAGGGAAGCTCCCAATTAGGGGTAACCAAGACGGGTGCCTTAGTGAGCTTATCCTTAAGCGAGTTGAAGGCTTCAAGACACTCTTTGGAGAAGATAAAAGGAGTATCTTTTTCCAAGAGGTGGGTCATCGGGCGAGCGATTTGAGAAAAATCTTTGATGAATCGACGGTAGAAGCCCGCATGACCCAGGAAACTTCTCACACCCTTCACGGTTGAAGGTGGATGCAACTTTGCGATAACATCGACTTTAGCACGGTCAACTTCAAGACCAGCTTTCGAGATCTTATGTCCAAGCACAACGCCTTCTTTTACCATAAAATGGCATTTTTCCCAATTCAGAACAACGCGAGTGTCTTCGCACCGCTTGAGCATATGTTCCAAATTGGCAAGGCAAGAAGAGAAAGAATCCCCGAAGACCGAGAAATCATCCATGAAGACTTCCATGGTTTGTTCAACCATGTCATGGAAGATAGCTAACATGCACCTTTGGAAAGTCCCGGGCGCATTACATAAGCCAAAAGGCATTCTTTTGTAAGCAAATGTGCCATAGGGACAAGTGAATGTAGTTTTCTCTTGATCTTGGGGATCGATGGGTATTTGGAAATAACCCGAGAAACCATCAAGAAAGCAGTAATATTCATTACCGGCTAAACGTTCAAGCATTTGGTCCATAAAAGGTAGAGGGAAATGATCCTTTCTCGTGGCATCATTGAGTTTGCGGTAGTCTATACAAACTCTCCACCCAGTAACGAGACGAGTGGGAATCAACTCGTTGTGTTCATTGGGAACAACGGTTATTCCGCCCTTCTTGGGCACACAATGGATTGGACTAACCCATGGTGAATCCGAAATAGGGTATATCATACCCGCATCAAGAAGTTTGAGAACCTCTGTTTTGATGACTTCATGGATTATTCACCCTTCGTTGGCTTTGAATTGTGGGCTTAAAGTCGTCCTCCATGAGAATTTTGTGTGTGCAGAAGTGAGGATCAATTCCACGAATACCCGAAATCTTCCAAGCAATAGCCTTCTTATGATCTTTCAACACGGCGACAAGTCGGGCTTTCTCTTCATCCTTCAAATCCTTAGCAATGATGACTGGCGACTTCTTCTCTTCTTCGAGGAATACATACTCAAGATGGGGCGGCAACTCCTTAAGTTCCAAATCCGGAGGATTTTCGACGTGAGGCGTATTCGAAGTCAGAGTATCGATAGCAATGACAGTGGGAGAAGGAGGAGAATGATTGTCTTCTTTAAGAAGGTTAGCAATGAAGCTGAGATCTT
The DNA here is from genome assembly GCA_025667525.1 of Glebionis coronaria. Lineage (NCBI taxonomy): Eukaryota > Viridiplantae > Streptophyta > Magnoliopsida > Asterales > Asteraceae > Glebionis > Glebionis coronaria. Next base: position 397,063,855 of record CM046882.1, read on the forward strand.
CATCCCAATTGGTAGAAGAATCTTCATTGTGTAAATTCACATCTCCCAGGGTGGCTTCCAAATCTTTCCAAAGGAAATCACTTTCTCCAAATAGAGATAGTGATGAGTCGATAGAGGAAACGGTCTCAACATGGGGAAGAGAGGTAGGAATATTTTTACAAGCATCTTTGAAATGTTCTTCACAAGCCTCATCAAGAACGTCAATACAATTAACACTCTCGTAAGAATAAGGCTGTTTAGAAAGCTTTCCCATGTTGAAGACTACTTTATCGTCACCCACTCTCATGATAAGCTCACCAGCTTCAACATCGATGAGAGTGCGACCGGTCCTCAAGAATGGACGACCAACAATGAGTGGCACACGGGGGTCCATCTCGTAGTCGACGACAACAAAATCAGCAGGGAAGGTGAATTTGTCGACTCCTACGATGACGTCTTCGGCTATCCCCACTGGATAAGCAACCGTACGGTTAGCTAATTCCAAAGTCATTTTGGTGGGGACTAGCTCTGGGAGAGATAATTGCTTCCAAACACTTAGAGGCATGAGATTAATACTGGCACCTAGATCGGCTAGGGCCATGCAATTCTCTACTCGCGGGAAATTGCAAGGGATAAGAAAACGACCCGGATCACCAAGCTTGGTTGGCAATTTCCTTAAGAGTACTGCAGAGCAGTTCTCATTAAGTTGGGTGTTGGCAATATCGAGGAGCTTTTCCTTGTCGCTCAGAAGATCTTTAAACAGTTTTGCATACTTGGGCATGTGAGCGAGAGCCTCAGCGAAGGAGATATTGAAATTCAGTTTTTTGAACATTTTTAGGAAGTTCGAAACTTGAATATCATCCTTGCTCTTTTGCTTCTCTTTCCTCAACCTAGATGGATAAGGTATATTGGAAGAAGAGGAAGGCTTTAGGGGAATAGGATCACTCACAACCACGGGTGGAGGAGGGGTAGAAAGAAGAGGTGGAGAAATTGGGGAAGGAGAAGGGTGAGGAATAGGAGCAGGCGACTCGTTCTCCTTAGTCACAACCACCGGTGGAGGTATAGGAAGCTCGGGTTCCTTGGTACCTTTACCACTTCGAGTAGTGATTGCTTTCATCTCCCCTCTTGGGTTCGCAACGGTGTTACTCGGAAGAGTACCCGAAGAAGAGGGTCGATTACCATTGAAGAAACTAGCCATCATGTTCCTCAGATCATTAGTTTGGGTATCCAACGTATTTCTCATGTCGGCTCTCAAATCGTTTCCTTGCTTGACCAAGTCTGCTTTCAAATTGCTCACTTCCTCTTGGAGATTTCCCACTATCACATCATTGGTCCTCATATAGGTTGCAACCTCTTGGTGTAATGCAGTGGTGGCTTGGTTGGGAGGAGCATTGTATGCAGGTGGTTGGTAAGCAGGTTGTTGGTAGACTTGATTGTTACGTTGAGGTGGTTGTTGCTGCTTGTGAGGTGGGATGTATGGTTGTCGAGGTTGTTGTTGTTGTTGAGGAGGGCGGTTAAGGTTTTGTTGTTGGTTTGGGTTGGTAGGAGGGAAACCAGGTGGTGAAAGATAGTTGTTGGATCGATAGCTAAGCAAATTACGGTCACCTTGAGGCCTGGCTTGATAAGCAGGTTGAGGATAGGTGCCATATGTCGCATTCACATTCTCAGCAGGGTAATCTTGGGTGGCGGTACAAGTTGTGTAAGAGTGAGGACCACCGCATATCTCACAAGGTTGGCTGACAGCGTTTACTTGAGCGTTTTTGGCGTTGTTGCTGTTGTTGTTGCTGACGGTGTGGGTGACAAGCGATTCAAGAAGCGTAGTGATTTTGTCTAATCGCTTGTCGCTGTCATCAGTGCTAGCACTAGCAACATTGGTCCGAATACTCTTGGTTTGCACACGAGACTTGTTCTCAATGATGTCCCAAGCAGCATTGGAAGTCTTAGCCAATAGATTACCCCCCGAGGAACTGTTCAGTGAATCTTGGTCACTCATGCTTAAACCATTGTAAAAAGTATTAATTTGATGTACTTTGGTAAAACCATGTTGTGGGCATTTTCTTAGAAGATCTTTAAAACGATCCCAAGATTCACTGAACGACTCATCGTACTTTTGTTCAAAATTTATTATCTCATTCCGCAATGCGGTAGTACGAGAGGGTGGAAAAAAGTAATTGATGAACTTTGTTTCCAAATCCGTCCACGAGAGAATACTCTGTGGCGGTTCCTTAGCAAGCCAATGCCGGGCTTGTCCCTCTAAAGAAAAGGGAAAAAGTTGTAACCTTATAACCTCTTGTGGAACACCATTGAACTTGACCGTGTTTGTGAGTTGCAAGAATCTCTTGATATGGTCGTGTGGATCATCAATGGTTCGTCCCAAGAATGGTTGAGCGGAGACCATCTGGATAAAGCCTGATTTTAGCTCGAAATTGTTGGCGGCAATTGGTGGTATAACAATTGGATCCGTGTTGCCATCGACATGAGCTTGCAGCAGTTCAATCATCGGGCGATTATCCGGAAGGGGCTCATTGTTGTTGTTATTGTTCATGTTGTTGTTGTTATTATTTTTTGGAGGTGGTACACCGGCCATGTCTAAGTGATCGAGAGGCTCGGGCTCTTGATATGACGTGGAACGAGTGCGCATACACCTGCAAAAGAACGAACAAAGAGAAACAAAGCAAAAATATTTTTGGTTTTTATGTTTTTTAATTTTTTTGTATTTTTGAAAATTTTATATTTTTTAGTTGTTTTTTGAAAATTTTTGATGAAAAAGAACGTTCACGGGGAACGGATCCCAAAATCCAACGCGTTACTCACAAAAAACCTTCAATCTTCACGAAAAGAGCCGGCAGCGGCGCCATTTTAATACAATGATTTTGTATGGGTTCAATTTGTCTCTCGGAATCCTCTCGAATTGATCTCGGCCTTAAGTGGAATGATTGTTCTTGGTTACTAATTTAAAGGGTTTGGTTTTCTAATCTAATAAAAAGTGGAAATGAAAATTTAAATCAAAGGCAATTACTTTAATTATAATTAACAAAGACTTGAATTAAACTTAAGATTAAAATTAAGATTAAAATTAAAATTGAAATTAAAGTTCCAATTACAGTTAAAATATAAATTGTGAAATTAACATAAAGAAACAGTAAAACAGACAAACAGTAACACTAAAAGGAAAATTGGTTCGGAACTTTTACCCTTGATTCGGAACTCTACTCATGCGGAACTTAATGATTCATTCGGAAGATGTTGGTTCATCCGGAAGTTGAGCTTCATTCGGAACTTTGTGCTTGGTTCGGAAGTTTTACACTCATCCGGAACTTACTGATTCGGAAGTTTTTTATGTTCCGATTCGGAACTTTTGGTAAAAAATTGGTTCGGAAGTTACTGATTCGGAAGTGATTGGTTCGGAAGTTTTTGGCTTCGTTCGGAACTTTGGCTTCGTTCGGAACTTTTTAAACTGATTCGGAACTTAATGCTTCATTCGGAACTTTTCCTTGGTTCGGAAGTTATGCTTGGTTCGGAACTTTTTAAAGGTAAACTCATTCGGAACTTTTAATTGACTCGGAACTTTTGAAAACAAAATTCATTCGGAAGATACTGTTCACTCGTTCGGAACTTCTGGGAAGCCCAGATACAGTAACAGTACCGAAGAACAAGGAAAATCGTTTTTAATCCAAAAATCACTAAGTTTTTCACCAAAGACTAAAATAACTCAATCACAAAGCTTCTATTAACCATAAACTACTAATCCCATCAACAAAAATACAAATCCCAACAACTTTTGAAGATCAAATCAAGAAAATAAAAACTTAAGAACTTGAAGATAAAGATGATGATGAACAAGATAAAATGGAAAGATTAAGCAAGAACTTTGTATTGAATGATTAATGTTTTAACAAGATTAAACAAAGATTAAAACAACAAGATTGGAAGAACAAAGATTAAAATCATCAATCACCCTAGTGGTGATTGTGATGGAACGAACAAGAAAGGAGAAAAAAAAGGGAGGAGAGAAAACTCCAGGCTAACTAAAAAACTAACTAGTGGATGTGTGTGAGGGGGCTCCTTTTATAGGCTTGTCCTTTGATTGGTTAGTGGGCTTTCTCCCGTTCTTCTTGTCTTTTCGTCTTATCAGAAAAGTTTCCGTTTTCGATTCTGATTCGGGATTTGTTGTCGATTAATTTTAACTCGTCTTTTAATTTCTTCGTTTAATAGACTTGAGTTTCTTCGACTTGTGTAAATCTTCCATCTTTGGTCCTTTTCTTCGATAAATCTTCGAATAGGCCCAGTGACTTCAAATCTTTTGCATCTCTTGGACAATAGACTTTATCTTGAGTCTTTTTCTTCAGTAAAACCCGTGCAATCCCATGTTTTCTTCAATACTCATCTGGTTGGCTCTGAAAACACAATAAACACAAAAACCACGCATAATTCCAAACAAATGATATTAAATACGTGTTTTGGTCTCGTTTTAGCCCGAATTAAGTTGTAAAAGGATGGGTGTTTACACACCTATCACCCGCAGAAAAAATAAGCGGGTAAGAAGAGCCGCTCCGGCCGAGGTTGGCGAACACAATGCCCCCGACAAAAAACTTCGAGAGGATCACCCCCTATATCAATCTGTTGGGAGCACCACCCAGGCCTCCGAGACGGTCCGGGCTGCATATATCGATCCAGTTACTCAGATTTCCCGACTGCATCAGAACTAGCAGGAAATAACATGTAAGGCTTCATCTTGCTAAGTAAGAGCCACAAATTTCCTTTAATCAATACTTGATATGTATCCAAATGTTTGTTTTGCAGGAATGAACAAACTGGTGCCGTGCCTCCGCCTGATGCCCAAATGGAGAAGGGAAAAGAGAAGGAAGTAGAGAGAGACCCTATGCTTCATACGGCCGTCACAAGATCCGGTCTTGTATTCGAAGAAGGTACCCCCACAGCCTCCCAAGACCTCCTAACATCCGTCCCCCCTCAATCGTTCAATCCTGTTTGGAATATTACCACTGCGTCACGAATGAGGGAAGCCGATGAATGCCGTGAGTACCTCAATAACTGCATCCCACCAGGCTTGGTACGAGACGTGAATGCACTAAGCCATGCTGACCTGGTGGATGAGTATAACGGCGCCTCGGTGCATCAAATGGCAATGGGCACCTCGATGAGGGTGAGATTCAAAGCCGCGCTTGGGCATGTGGAGTCCCTCAAGAGGAAAGTTGTACGGAGGGAGAGGATGATCGAAGAGAATGAAGCTCAAATTGGTGCCCTCCAATCCCAACTTGCTAGTGCCGAGGCGACTGTGAAAGAACAATCAGCCCATGCTAATGCTTATGACCAACAGGTGGCTGAGCTCGAGGCAAAACTTGAGGCCGCAACAAACAAGGTACGTATCCACGACGTATCAATCTCATTCCATAAGAACCATAGTCTAACAAGTAATCTTTCTCATATAGGTGACCGTAGCAGAGGCGTCCGCCAAGTCCTCCTCCAACCAAGTATCCGTGCTTACCAAAAAACTTGAGGATGCACAGATAATAATCCAAGGCTTGGAAAAGGTACAAGAAGAGCTTTCTTACGAGAGGGTTACGACCAAGGAGCTAAGGGAGGCGTCCGCTCAAAAAGATGTGATAATAGATGCCCTTACCACCGAACGTGACGACGTGCTATGCCCCCAACTACTAGCAGCCATTGCTGGCCGCAGGTGGATGGTAGGACATGGGGCACATCTGGCCGTTACCAAGGTGCTGGAAGCCCCTGAATTTGTGCAACGGTTTGTGAGCCTTGTGTCGGATGGCATTGACCACGGCTGCCATGAAGGAATGGTCCAGGCCGTAGAGCTAATCAAGAAAAAGGAGAACTTCACCAGGCATGCTTTCTTTAATCATGAAGCTGCTAACAAGATGACTGCTTCCATGGCCGCAATGCGAGATCTACATTATCCTTTCTTGGCCGAGCTGGAAGCCACAAAGGATGCATCAAACATGGAGATCATGGAAAAGCTTAGTCTTGGTGCGTTCTCTCAAGATGAGGGTCATTCCCGTGCTTCCTTCACTCCCTCGCCCAGCCACCTGACGCTTCCTATCTATGAGGACGTAACCAGGATCGTACTTGATGAAGAACCTTTAAGCGGGGTGCTGGAGAGGAATGCGGCTCAAGCCTTGAAGCGGAGGGAACGTGGTGAGAGGTTGCCTTGCTTGGCTGAGGAACAAGTGGAGATAGGTAAGTTTCTCCCCCCCATGTAGGGTGCCCCTACGTTGTTATCCATTTCAGACAACTTGGTTTGTAACCTTTAAACATTTGTAGCTTTTATTCGTCCGTGCATGTACACGGCTAAGACATGTGTAAAATAACTGTCCTTTGTATGTAAGTCCGTGATGACCACGACCATTTTGTTATTATTTGGAAACTTGTGTATTTTTATTTTGTTAAATATCGTATACCGATACTGCATGACATGTCACGTCTTACACAAAAAGGAAAATACATGCAAGTCTATAATTCACTAGACATGCGACGTGCGTCTTTACTATGCAAAGCACTGCGTGAGTACGACATACGGAACTTACCACAACGTCTTGTGAGTAAGGTGTATAGTAAGGATACATGATCCGTGCCGCTGGGGTTGCATCCCTCTTACGCGGCAAGTTGAATTAGTAGGTTCACTTAATCCTCTTACCCCGCCTGGAGGCGTATAGTACATGTACGGTGATCAAATGAATGCATATGAATGAGACGTGGCATATTATAATAATAACTAAAATTCATATGACTAACAAAATCCTAATAAATAATTTGCACAAAACAAGCCGTGGAGCTAGCTAGGCACCACGACATTTTATTAGAACGTTTACATTTTTTGTTTGAACAAGAATGATAAGTCCTAAAGAACAAAAAAGGAACCTAGAAAAAACATAAGAAACAAAACAGATAGAGTGCATGGATCTTCATTAAAGCCACATATAGCGAAGTACCCATGCGGAAGCCGTAGCTTTCAAAGATAGCACCTTTTGAGATTGGAGATGTTCCATGTGCGTTCCAGATCGCGGCCATCCATGTCGCGTAACTTGTACGCGCCTTGTCCTAAGGCTTTCGTGACCTACGGTCCTTCCCACTTAGGGCCCAGCTTTCCTGTATTCTCCGCTCGACTTGCTTCGTTAGCACGATATACATAATCTCCCGGTCGAAAAGAAACACCTTTAACCTTGGCGTCATAATAAGCCTTCATTTTAGCCTTGGACTTAGCCTCATTAATGGGTGCTATCTCCCTTTTTTCTGCCAACAAATCCAGGTTGATTCGCAGTTTCTCGTCGTTCGTGACGACATTAACCTCCGCCATGCGGATGTTGGGCATTCCAATTTCTGCTGGTATAATAGCTTCAGTGCCGTAGGCCAATGCAAATGGAGTGTCTCCGTTCGCTGTTTTGATCATAGTCCTATGCGCTCATAGAACATGTGGTAGCTCATCCACACATTTGGCACTTTGTTCCTCCAGACGTGCCTTGATGCCGTTTCCCAAGCTTCTATTTGCTCGTTCCACAAGGCCATTTGTCTAGGATGCTTAACAGACGCGAAGCGCCGTTTGATATTCAATGATGCGCACCAGTCCTTGAATGGATTATCCATGAACTGTTTACCGTTATCCGAGATGATTTCTCCTGGTAAGCCAAAACGGCACACAATGTTCTCCCAAACAAACTTTTTAACTTGTTTGCATGTAATGGATTTGACGGCCTTGGCCTCTATCCATCGTGTAAAGTAGTCCATCGCGACAATCAAGAACTTAACTCCCCCCGTAGCTACAGGAAATGGTCCTGCGATGTCGATTCCCCACTTATAGAATGGCCATGGGGATGTAATAGGTGTAAGCTCCTGCTGCGGATGTCGCGGTACTGGTCTATGCACTTGGCAATCACTACACTTGCGAATCATGTCGCGCACGTCTCTGTGCATGGTAGGCCAATAATATCCTGTTCGTAAGGCTCGAGCTACCACGGATCGTGGACCTGCGTGCATGCCACATAACCCTTCATGTATTTCACTGATTACATAAGTGGCCTGACGTGGTCCAACACACCGCAACCACGGCTGCAAGAAAGAGCGCTTATAAAGGATACCTTCTCGAAGTTCGAAGTGTTGTGACTTCCTTCTGATGTGCCGCGCCGCTTTTTCATCGTTCGGAAGGGTTTCACTAGTCAAATAGTTGATGATCGGGGTCATCCATGTAGGTCCATCCTCTTCAACTATAGTAGCGACCTCCCCTCCTGTTATAGACTTCTCCTTGAGTATTTCCACCAAGACTTGTTTGGACAAGTGGGCGAAGCTTGTGGATGCGATCTTGCTAAGAGCGTCCGCCTTCTTGTTCTCACCTCTTGGTACCTGCTTGATAGAAAACTTGCTGAAAGTCGCGATGAGTGACTTGACTTTCTCCAAGTATCGGACCATGTTATCCTCCTTAGCCACATATCCACCTAGAATGTGGTTCGCGACAAGCCGTGAGTCCACGTAGGCCTCAAGGTTGCGGACTCCCATTCTAGCGGCGATTTTTAAACCCGTAATTAATGCTTCATATTCCGCCTCGTTGTTGGTGGCTGTGAACTCAAAGCGGAGGGCGTACGTAAACTCCATTCCTGCCGGATTTATGAGGATGAGACCAGCTTCTGACCCATCCGTACACGAAGATCCATCCGTAAATAACACCCATGGTTCTGTTGGAGTCTCATCTTGTTTTACGATTGGTCCTTCCTCATCCGGCTTCTCTATCAAGAAATCTGCCAAGATCTGGCCTTTAACAGCCGTCCTTGGCCTATAAGATATATTATGCTCCCCCAATAGAATGCTCCATTTTTGTAGCCTTCTTGCCACATCCGATCTAGAGATAACTTGCTTTATTGGTTGGTCCGTAATGACTACCATTGGATGCGCCTGAAAGTATCGGCGCAACCGCTTTGAAGCAAACACTAGTGCCAAAACCAATTTTTCCATAGGGGAGTAATTCAACTCCGTCCCTTGTAATGTTCTACTTATGAAGTAGACCGGAGTTTGTACCGTATCCCTGTCCATCATGAGTACCGTACTTATTGCTCCATGTGTGGCTGAGAGATACATAATGAGCTCCTCCTTCGGCCGGGGAGCTACTAGCATAGGGAGAGATGCAAGGTGCTGCTTGAGTTGACCAAAGGCTTCCTCGGCTTCCTTTGTCCACCGGAAGTCTCCCTTCCTAATGCACTTCTTGAGTGTTTTAAATAGGGGTAATGACTTCTCTGCGGACTTTGATAAGAACCTATTTAGCCCGGTCAGCTTCCCATTTAAGGATTGCACCTCTTTCCGTGTCTGAGGGGATGGCAGCTGTATTACCGCGTCCGTTTTCTCTGGGCAAGGTTTGATGCCATTTGGATCAATCCTATATCCAAGGAACATTCCCTCCGTTGCCCCAAACATGCATTTCTTTGGATTTAGCTTCATATTAATCCTCCTCAGCGTGTCGAATGTCTCTTGAACATCCCGGAGAAGTACATCCTCCGTATGACTTTCTATAACTAAGTCATCCACATAGACTTCCAGGTTGCGGCCTATCTGTGAGTCAAAGGCTTTGTCCACAAGCCACTGGTATGTAGCACTGGCGTTCTTTAGTCCAAACGGCATTTTCGTATAACAATATACGCCTTGACTAGTATGGAACACCATCTTCTCTGCATCCTCCTCCGCCATCTGAATCTGGTGGTATCCTTTATATGCGTCTAGGAAGCACTTAAAGGGATATCCACATAGAGATTCCACCTTCCAGTCAATCTCTGGTAACGGGTAGCAATCCCGTGGACAGGCTTTGTTCAGATTCGTGAAATCTACACACATGCGCCAGCTTCCGTCATGTTTTTTGACCATGACTGGATTGGATAACCACTCGTGGTAGTATACCTCGCGCATGATACCCGTGTCCACTAGCTTCCGTACTTCATCCAGTATCACTCGGCTGCGTTCAGGTGCCTGGCCGCGCTTCTTTTGCTTGACGGGTTGATACCCCTGGCGGATCTGGAGCTTATGTTCTGCTATCGCGCGTGGTACGCCTGTCATGTGCTTTGGATCCCATGCGAATATGTCTAAATTTGCTTTTAAGAGGGAGCACATGGCCCTCTTGTCGTTATCCGAGAGCGTTCCTCATATGGATACCTCCTGTTCCGGATAATCAGGATGGATTGCCACCCTCCAATTGGGAGGTGGTGATCCATCCTTGGGTGGAACAGGCGGAACTGGTGTTGTCATGGTATGACACTCGGATGCTGGTACGATTGTGTTGTAAATGGTGACGATTCCTCCCTCTACAAGGAACTTGATCATTCCGTGTGCCGTGGAAGGTACCGCCCGTATAGCAAGAATACCTGGTTTGCCTATGATCCCATTGTACGGAGAATGTGAGCGTATCACCATGAAGTTCATCCACGCGGTGGTGGAGTGTTCCTCATTTCCAATGGTTACAAGTAGACGCAGTTGCCCTATCGGCCAGATGGTGTCTCCACTAAAACCAGTGAGCGGCGCCGTGGCCGGTACCAGTTGGCTTCTTATTTCTGGCCGTAACTGCACAAAACAGTGTTTGTACAGTACTTCCGCTGATGACCCTCCATCTACATACATGCGACGAAGATTGTGTGTTCCAATGCTTATCTCAATAGTGAGAGGCGCATCAATCACATCGCTTGCTGTGATGGGAGGGAATGAGATTTCCCTGCCGCGTGAAAATTTTTGACCAATTTTCTGCCTAGTGCGGCGTTGTCAGGACTGGATCATGTATATGGTCGAAGGTTTGTCCTTTTGGGGATCCTTCTTGTCATACTTCTTGTTTTCTTTTCCATCCTTCCAATCCTTAACCAAATGCTTGAGTTTACCTGATTTGACCAGTGACTCAATGTGCTTCTTGAGCTGGATACACTCCTTCGTGCCATGGCCCTTGTCATTATGGAACTCGCAGAAGCGATTTCCTTGTCGACGGTCCGGGGGAGCTGTCATTGGGGGAGGCCTCGGAAAATTTGCCCCTTCCGTCAGCAAGATCTCCCGGTAGGACATCTTTAGGGGGGTAAACTTATCGTCCGACCGTCCTCCTTTGTTTTGGATTTATAGTCTGAGCCCCTACTATTGTTCTGATTGCTTTGACTGCCCGATTGCCTCCTGGACTGGTCGTTTGATCAGTAGCCGTTTCCTTTTGAAGGGTAAGCCGCGGCAACCGTTGTTTCTCCCTCTATGAAGTTTCTGACCCTTTCCATGAGATCATCATATATCTCCGGACGCTTGTCATTGAGACGCCTGATTAATTCCCTGTCTGTTATGGCGTGCATGTAGTCGGAGATTTTCAGGAGTTCCGGCATTGTCTTTGTGCGTGTACACTCGTCGTTGAAGCGTTCAGTGAAGGCTTCCGTAGACTCCCCCGGCCGTTGCTTGACAGTTGCCAATGAGACCGGATCCCTATTATACTTCTTCCGCTGAGTATAATTATTCTTGAACGCAGTGCGTAGTTCCGTGAAGCTATCAATGCTTCGTGGAGGGAGTCCCTCAAACCAGTCACGGGCGTTGCCGATCAAGGTTGAATTGAACATTTGGCACCATATAGGCATGGGCCATCGCTCAATTTTAGCCTGCGTATCAAATATTTTGAGGTGATCATCCGGATCACCAGTTCCATCATAGGTCTTGACACACGCCGACATGCGACGTTTTGTGTCCTCGGAGTAGTTCCGTATACGGAGAGTAAAAGGATCTTCCCTGGGATCCGCCCATGGACGGGTGAGCCTAGGTTCTTCCCACGGGTCACACCACGGACGGGAAAGATCCTCCGCTTCTGCCTCTCAATAATAGGGGCCACCATAATACTCATCATTATTTGGTGGTGGTGGAGGGGTACGCCTAGGTCGGCGACGCTTGGGCGGATGGTCATCCGAGTCCTCTCCTGATGGATCTGGAGAAAGAGGTGGTGCCCCATCTCCTGGGTGAGGGCCGCTCTTTTGAGAAGAGTCAGGAGCCTTCTTCCCGGTGTTCATCCTATCCCACACACTTGTGCGGCGAGTGGTTCTGGTCAGTTCCAGATCTGGTCGCTCCGGCGAACCGTCAGAGTTCTCTCCCCTTCCCGAGATTGCGTTAGTTCCTGCATGAGGCGATCTCCTATGCGCTCAAACACATTCCTAGGCTGGGGAGTTTCCTCGAAAAGGCTCCGCTCCTGAGGCCGGGTCTTCCTTTTCCTCTGATTTTGGGAAGAAGTGCTTGGTCCGGCATTGCCAAAGTTAAGTCTAGATTGGAGGTTTCTCCCTAGATTCAACCTCGACGCAATCCCTGGGACGATCCTATCAAAGTTCTGCGTGAGAACTCGAGTGAGATCCTCCTCGCTGAGTGGTTGGATTTCTACTTCCTCCTCAATCGATGGTCTGTGCGGCTCCTTGTTAGGAGGATTGGGCGCACTCCCTGGATCAGGGTTGTCCAGGGTTGAAGTAGGTGGGGGAGTTATGGAGATCGTGCTCGTCACCCCCATGGACTAAAAACCACCGCGGTTGTTTGGTCCGCCCGCTAGGCAGTTAGGGGATTGATTGGGGACGAGTATCCCTTCCCCTTAGGACTTCTAATTTCCAGGATTCGTGTTCCTGAGATTAGCTTGCGGATGCCCCTTCGTCATTGATAGTTCAAGATGAGATTTTTCTCTAGCTTAGTGTAATGGGTCCCACGGATGGCGCCAACTTGTTGATGCAAAAGTTGGGTGATCCTTGCTAGACCCGAATTAGGCTTAATTCGGGTTGGCTGGGCTCCGGCTCCTGCACCAAGTGAACTGTATGGTTGGGATCCTGCACACTAAACAGCACGCGTTAGGCTTACCGTGGGAATGTTTCCTACGATTAGACTCAGGCGTGAGAGTAAGTATCGGTTTTGGGATTATAGGAATCGAGTGATTTAAGAGTATAGAACGTAATACCTTTGTGGAACCCTTGGGGTTCCTTTTATAGGCAGTGAAACCCTAATGGGCTGTCACTGATGCTTCGGCCCCAAGGAAAGGATAAGCACCAGAATTAGATTGATTGTTATCTTCTAATCATGGTGAGTGAATATCCTCTTCTTTGGGGTGAATCCTATTCAGAGATAGAATATGATTCTGTCTAACCCTGTACCGATCATGCCGGGCCGTGGGCCGCACACATGTGTGCGGTTACTGTTCATCCAAGCCCATAAGCTCAAATGACATTATTCCCACCCATCTGTGATGGGCCGGATACGGGTAGTACCCATGGGCCGGGTTCATGACCCGGTTGGGGACTATTCCCACCCATCTGTGATGGGCCATATAGCCCATAAGCAAGACATATTTCTTTAAGTTCCTCTTGTAATAGCTCCTGAAGAATTTGCCTGGAAGGCTTAGATGCCTTGGCAATAGCAGAAACATTGGCTTTGACAGCTGCGGTGAGAATTGATGGCATGTATTGCTAAAGACTCTGGTTTAGAACTGTTGGGAGTTGAGTTTTCAAGGCATTTCCCAGTAGTTGCGGAAGCAGTGCAGTCATAGAGGATTCCACAGATGAAGTTAGTGAAGTCTCTAGGGTTGTGGTGAGTTCCTCAGCAGCATGAGAGAGTGTTTGTAGTTCAGAGAGGATGACATCATTTGTGACTTTAGGCTTGGTGATACGGATGTCTCCCCTCCTAACCCAGAGTTCCTCGGCGGCTAGTTCCTGAACATCTTTCATTCTAGGAACATGGACAGGCTTGAGGTGTTGCAAATGTTCTAAGTGTTTCATTGCCCCCAATTCCATGACATTAGACAAAGTGGGGAAGGGAACTAGGGCTGGTGTACAGAGCCTCTGGTCCCATAGCTGCTTGGCAGCTAGTTCTTGAACATTTGCCATAGATGGGAAGGAAATGGGCTTTAATTCGGATGTGACTTGGTCATCATCAGCATCCATATCAGCATAGTCTAAAATGGCCAGGTCATCTTTAAGGATAAAGACCTCATCTTCTGGCATGGAGTCAATGTCTGACATGGCATCCGATCAATGTGGGAGGCTTCAACATTATCATCACAAGCAATGGAATAGGCATCATCATTTTGTTGTTCTTCATGAAGATTATGAGCCTGTTATGACATTTTTTAGTAACCAGTGTGAAATAAATATGAAATTATAGATCGCCATTCACTGCCCCTAGGAAAGCTGGGTGTGATTATCCACCCGCCCCCCCCCCCCCCCCCCCAAGGATTTATCATTGGGACTCTTTTAGTGTGAAACAGATATGTTGAAGGGTCTCCATTCGCTACCCCTAGGATAGCTGGGTGTTATTATCCAGCTCCCCCATAAGGATTACTCCTTGGGACTCTTTTGATTTTTGAAAACTATGTGGTGAATGGTCGTTGTTCGCTGCCCCTAGGATAGATGGGTGTGATTATCTAGCTCCCCTGAAGGATTGATCCTTGGGACTCTTTTAATTGTGAAGTAATGGATGTTAAAGGTCTCCTTTTATCGCTGCCCCTAGGAAGACTAAGGGTGATTATTCAGTCCCCCCGAAAGAATAAATTCTTTGGGACTCTTTTAGTTGTGCCAAATTTGAAGGTAAAGGTCGCCTTTTATCGCTGCCCCTAGGAAGACTGAGGGTGATTATTTAGCCCCCCCCCCCCCCCAAAAGAATAAATTCTTTGGGACTCTTTTTCATATGAGGGGACCTAGAGACCACGTGAGGTGTAGAGACTCTGGGTCGGGACCTATAGCATGCTCAAGTTGTTATGGACAAGAGCACGGTCCAGAGGGTGAAGGATCATCGGGGTGCTTTATGAGCACAAGTGAATCATATCCTAGTGTTAAGACAGAGTGTACAGATAATCCTAAGAGATCTAGGTGTTGACACAGACACTCTATGGGTTGAGGCAAACCTTAAGACTTCATCACTCTCTCCTACAGAATTTTGAGAGTGATTGTATGTGATCCTCCAAGAGAGAAAAAAATGGCGAACGAATAGCTGAGAGATATCAGCGTGGAGAAGGTTCTTAGTCGTCTCTGCTGACAAGGAGACGCTAGACTCTGGTTGTTTGTCAGCGGTAGGCTCTTTAACCAAATCCTCCAGATAAGGGGATGGGTTCTTCTTGGTCTTCTTCGTCTTGGAAGGATTAACATAAGGGTTTCAGAGGAAAGGGGGATGTCTTTCCTCTTCTTCTTCTTTTCCTTGAGCGCCTTGGGCTGAGAAGTGGACTACACAGAGGTCTTGGACAAAGACTTGTCAGCTTTTCTTCCAGCATTCACCTCATTGTGAGGGATCAATGGCACTCCATCATCAGCGAGTAACCCAACAACCTTTATTATATGCCTGCTGAGAGGCACTTCATCCTCCAAGAGAGTCTTCAGTGAGGCTGGAGTGATGCGATAAGGAGTGAATGAGTGAAGTTCATCATTGGTGTCGGTTTCACCAAGCATATCCTCTATGATGAGAAAGAGATATCTTGTGTAGCAGATAGTGGCTAGTCTATGCTTCTTTCCTTTGTTTTCCAGCTTTGCAATGAGGTCAGTGTAAAGTATGTGGGCGATCCCTATATCTTGCCCCCAAGTCAAGCTGTAAGCAATTGCTTGCTGAGCACCATTAAGCTGATCATGCGACCCCTGGTTTCCTCCTAGACATTTCACTATGTACAGCATGAGTGTCCTCCAAATGGGTGAGAAGTAATTCACTTTGATCAGTGATTTGTTTTGGAAGCCTTGGGTGGTAAAGGGTTTGTCATCGTCATCATGAGGAAGAAGGGTAGCCATAGCCTTCTTAATGTGGCGCTGGCAGGCACAACGGACATGCCTTCATTGACAGGAAGTCCCATGACTTTGGCAAAAGTGTGGAAATCAAAGGTGAGAGGTTGTGGATGTGTAGAAAGGTTGACGGTGATGTGTAATGAGGTTTGATCAACTTCAGCGCTGTACCAGAACTCCCTCAAGTATTGGTGGTAGCATGTGGAGGGTTCCCTAGTTATGGCTTCGTAAATGGTGGAGTTCTTGAGGTAGGATAACAAAGGATGGTAGAGAGGATTGTTATGTTCCAAGAGAGCTACACAGTTGTTAAGGGCGATCTTCCCATCGTTTATCCCAAAATCTACATTCGAGGCGGCCAATACGGTGAACGAGGTGTTTGTTGATGAAGACGCCATTGTTGATGGAAGGAAGAAATGGAGGATTTAAAGAAGATGAATAGTATATGTGTGTGAAAATAATACGTAATGTGATATTTGAAAAATGAGTCAAGGGTTTTGATAAAAGGTTTTGCCGTTTTACAATTAAAGCATTAAATGCAAATTTTTACCTTTTAAGAAAAGTGGGACCCCTTGACTCTTCGTGTGATTTTTCTGTCCCCTTGGAAAGTGGGAAAGTTGTTAACAATGAAGGACAATCATTTGAATTAAATATGGGAATATATTAACTCCCACTAGAATGTAACTACCTCGTTACATTCAATTCCCTTAAATGCCCAGAGACAGGGATCATTTATCAGATTTGTTTACCAATATTGAGCATACCCAGCTCCGCAACCAGCCTAGTAAAACTTGGCTCAGCCAGAGGCTTGGTGAAAATATCAGTGAGCTGGTATTCAGTGGGTATAAAATGAAGCTCAATATCACCTTTTAAAATATGGTCTCTGATAAAGTGATACCTGATGTCAATATGCTTAGTTCTGGAATGAAGTACCGGATTATTGGAGATGGCTATAGCACTTGTGTTGTCACAGAATATAGGAACCTTTTCATAATTGATGCCATAATCAGCCAGCTGACTTTTTATCCAGAGAACTTGAGCACAACAACCAGCGGCAGCTACATATTCAGCTTCAGCTGATGACATGGCCACTGAGTTTTGTATCACAAATGTGTGATAAGAAGAACAAGGTGCTGTTCACAGACAAAGACTGCTTGGTGCTGTCTAAAGACTTTGAGATGCCTAAATAATCTCAAGTACTGCATAAAATACCCAGGCAAGAAAATATGTACACCTTTAATCTTCATACTATTACTCCAACAGGTGGTATTACATGTTTGCTAGCTAAGCCTTCTTATGATGAGTCTAACTTATGGCATAGAAGGTTAGGTCATGTGAATTTCACATGTGCTGCTTGTCAAAAAAGTAAACAACATAGAGCCTCTTGTAAGACCAAGACTGTCAATACTGTGACAAAGCCTTTGCAACTCTTGCATATGGATTTGTTTGGTCCAGTTTCTGTAAGAATCATTAGTCATAAGACCTTTTGTCTAGTCATAACTGATGATTATAGTAGATTCAGTTGGGTTTTCTTTTTAGCTCTTAAGAGTGAAACCAATGAATTACTTAAGGATTTTATCACTTTAGTTGAAAAGCAGTTCACTAAACAAGTTTTAATCATTAGGATAGATAACAGGATGGAATTCAAGAATACTGAATTTGATGAATTATGTAGGTCTAAAGGCATTAAGAGATAATTTAGTAATCCTAGGACTCCATAACAAAATGGAGTAGCTGAAAGGAAGAATAGGACACTAACTGAGGCTGCTAGAACTATGCTGGCTGATTCTCTTTTGCCAAATACCTTTTGGGCAAAAGCAATCAATACTACATGTTATGTGTTAAATAGAGTCTTAGTGACCAAGCCTTAAAACAAAACACCTTATGAACTTTTGACTGGTGTTAAGCCAACCATAAGTCATTTAAGATCTTTTAGGTGTCATGTGTCGATAGTAAATACTCTTGATCATTTGGGAAAGTTTGATGGAAAGTCTAATCCAGGATATCTTGTAGGATATTCATTGCAAAGTAAAGCATATAGGGTTTACAGTTTGGCATCTAAAAGGGTTGAAGAAAACGCCCATGTTAAATTCTTAGAAAATAAACCCAATGTCCGAGGAATAGGTTATGCTTGGATGTTTGATTTAGATTATCTGACTAATTCCATGGATTAATATTCTATGCAAAAGGATTGTCAAACTAACAATGCAGGTGAGGAGTCTAGTGCAACTAATGCAGGTACTCAAGAAGAAGTTTCTTCATCAAATGATGATGTTCATATCTATGTACCCAATATGCCTATGTTACTCCCATGACTGCTACTCCCAAGAAGCAAACTATGACATCAACAGATGATCAAGCCTCCCAAGTGTGAGAACTTGTATTTTCTGGTAAATTATTTTATACTATTTATTCCAGCTCACTTGATTTTCATTGGTTATTATGATTTTCTTAGTATTTCACGATTTACGAGGTCTCGTGTGAGAACGCGGATTTTCGGTAATTTTATTTTACTTGTTATACGTGCTTACTCACACTTTTACCATATTCCCCATTTATTTTACAGTGATTACGTGTCATCCTCGAAATTTTAGTTAAAAATATAAAAATTGTATGGGTTTCCTAATTTACGATATTATTTGGCGAAATGCCCAAACTTTATATTTGCAATTTCTATGAGTTCATCACATTTTATATGACTTATTTTTTACTCTTAGCCTCAAAAATAATGAAAATCGATATCTAGAGCAATAACGGACGCAATGGTGAACTTTTTCATTTTTACGTTTTCCGGCTGTCGGACTGAGTTTTCGGGTCCGAACGCCATGATAAAAAAATATTATTATGTGATTCCTATTTATTCTTGATTCCTTGATCCAACTTAGTGAAATTAGAGCCAAACAAGTGTTTACTAGTTATTTTAAGGAAATTTCGTTTTAAACATAAACGGGTTTCGGTTTTCGTCAGAAACGGCTCGTTAATTAAACCCGTAAATTTGCAAGAACTTAACACTAAATTTTTGGGCCATCTTGGAGTATTTTCAGCTGATCCATAGCTTAGGAAGCCCGATTTAACTTTGTTTCACAATTAATTAAAAATATAAGAACACATACTAAAAAAAAATTCTTTACAAAAAAAAGGTCTGCTCTCCTTCTTTTTCTCTGTGGCCGACGAACACAACACCCACCTCTCCAAAACATTGATTTTTCTTGATTTGAGGTAAATTAATACTAGTCCTATGTTTGTTTTTCAATTCCTAATCAAACACATGTGTTAATTTTAACATACATCAAACTTTTGCATGTAAATAAAAATCATCAAATCTTATGATTTGACGATGTTTTTATGAGTTCTTGTGCTTGATTTTTCTTCTCCAATGGATAAATTGTATTTTTTATGGGTAAACTTTTGATTTGAGTATGTTAATTGTCATAGGGCCACGAAATGTTTATGATCAAGGAAGAAGGAATCGAGATTTTTCGTGTTTTGATTGATTCATACGAGTTGTGAAGGTATAATCATAACTAGTATATTGAATTTGATGTTATTAGCATTCTTGGATTACATTAATCTTTGATTTTAAGCTCATGGGTAAACTCCACTGATATTATGATCACATAGGTCATATTATGACTTATGATACTTGCGTGACGATTTAGTATAGCTTAAGTGATGCGTTGTCGCGTTTAGATTGCTAAAATGGAACGTTTTCTAACGTGGAAATCACCACAGAAACAAACAGGTCATGGCCAATTTTTCTTAAACACATGACCTTGTTTTTATTTGAAAAATGAATACCCACTG
This sequence comes from Glebionis coronaria, assembly GCA_025667525.1. NCBI lineage: Eukaryota > Viridiplantae > Streptophyta > Magnoliopsida > Asterales > Asteraceae > Glebionis > Glebionis coronaria. The sequence continues at coordinate 397,083,375 of CM046882.1, forward strand.
ATGTGCTTAACAAATGGTGAGTTGGATAGAAACTAGATGTGTCCGGATGAGCCCAGGATGGTCGTTTTACTAAACTAGGTCAAATCTGATTTTTTGCTTAAAACGTGGGTAAATTGACTTGGGTAAAAAGGTTGAATATATGATTTTACAACCTTTTACAGTAGGTACAAACATAATAAAACTTCTATTTTTGGTTTCGTGTCAAAATCTTATACCGTTTGGGATTTATGCTTAATTTACCGAAGGGTACGAAAGACGTTTACAACTTTCTGTTTTGATAGTCTGTCACTAAAAGTGCATTTCTCGTTGATTAGAAATAGTTCTAGGATTGTTCTTGCCCAACTTTTAAAGATAAGAGAAATACCTTTACATGTCCGAAAATTTCACCTCCTTTACTATTATATATTTTGAGATATGACCAACTCTTCACAGCCATTTTCAGAAAACTGAATTCAGTCCAATGCTTCAACATTATGCACCAAGCCCAAAACGTGTTTGAAACCCGCTTATAAATGCTTGGACCATCATATAAGGTTAATGTCATGTTATTAAAGTAGGTTTAATGTATTTTGGTCAAATTTCATCTTAAGCATAGGTCTCGCCATTGCCCGCAAGTTACTTGGTCATACTATGTCACGTTACTTCTAAAACGTTATTTGCTGCACTGAACACTTTCTTATTACGCGTCACCATTGCATAGGTCCGTGAAGACTCCATTTTGCTCAGTCCTTTTTCCTTGTGATCACTTTCTAAAGGTGAGTACATAGCCCCTTTTCGTTATTACATATTTTTACTACTCGCGGGGTGAGAAATACACATTTATGGAACACACTCATTACTTTTTACTTGTATGCTATTCGAGAACTTGTATGCTGCTTCCAGTGATTACTAGATACAACTATTATTGCTTAGTGTGCTCAAAAGTCCCCTCATCATGAACCGTTAGTTATTTCACTACTTTGCAAAGCTCGAGTGTTATGGGTGGATCCATCGGGACTGACAATCCCCGTCCTTGTATTACGTGACGCATTTACATTTGAGGTATTACGAGTTGTTTGAGCAAACACTCACTTTAGGGGCAAACTGATTACGTTAAGGTTTCGGTTTCATGAGCTAATGCAATAATACATTTGAAAGGTATGCTGATCCCATAGCCCTTATGAAATGATTACTTTTGATACTACTACATAATGAGTGTTGTGTTCCATACTACTTTACTTAAACCTATGTTACTCGCTCAACAATTTTTGTTGACGGTTTACGTGTTATTTTTCAGGTAGGAATGCTTAAGCTGGGGCAGGAGCTCGTGGATGTGACGTGTCGGCGATTCTGTAGTCCATTTTCAGTCCATGTTCAATCAACTTCACTTTACTAATTAATATCATCTTTTGTGTCACTTTGGGTCAAATCTCACTAAAGGTAAAGTCGCCAGAAAACGTTGTTTTAAACTTTGGGGTTGTTGGCACTAAAATAAGAGTTAGATAGAAGCCTATGATGCTTCATTTTTTATTGTATTTATAAACAATTGGGACCGTTTTATATTTAAAATTCCGCACTTTTATTTAATTAGGGATGTGATAACAGGTTTTTATTGCGACATTTTAGTATTTATATATTAGTGTTCATGATAACATAGACGTGGCAACCCCATGATGCCTAAGTGGACCCTTCCAGTTTTTGGGGTGTTACAGATTGGTATCAAGAGCCTTGGTTATAGGGAACTAAGTTATTTTTCAAACTTGGTCTATAACTACAAAGTTTTCAATTTAATTTTTCGAGTCTTAGTGTCAAATACAGAATCTGCCAGGAACGATCAACATCTACGGGTACTCTCTAATCCTTACTATTGCTTGACTTATACCTATATTGAGACTTATATAATTTACTATAGTATTAATTACTTTATTCTTGTATTCTTCCGATTTTTTTATACCGACTATTTCTAACGACTTACCTTTATCGTTTGCGCGAGTTTTCGCGATAACTCCAGTTGAGATATTCTAAGTCGATGAGATCTTTCTAAATCTCGCTTTGCAACTCATTTATGTCACCGTTTTACTTGACATTTGAACATTGCTCTAAATTTCATGTTTCATTGATTATTCTTCTTTCGACTTCGAATTATAATATTCGCTTACATTTCGGAAACGTCATGCTCATTTTTAGCTAAACGTCTAGTTCGTAACGATTGATTGGATTACGGCTTTACGCATATAGATTTCTAATATTCTTCCTCATTTAAAAATATCCTATATTTGGGAGTGCGACTTATTGATATTTCGCCTTTTCTTTGGTATCTATTATGAGTTTGGAAGAAATCGCACGCCTATGAAGTTTTTACTTCGTATATTGAAATTAAGTCAAGAATGTTGTCCGTTTCTTTTGTTTGTAGTCATGTTGACTAGTATTCTTTAAGCGCCCTTCTGCCGCTACTTTCATTCATTCTTATGAAATGTGTATTTTTCGTCGTTTTTGAATCCATAAGCAATGTGCGTATACGAAGTGGTAAATGAAAATTGTTGGTGAAACAAGTTAGACAATAAGGAATCGGCGACAACTGAAAAGCTAAAAAAAATTATGATCCAAACGCCCCCTTATAAAATTTAACGCGCTGCAGAATTCTTTAGCACGCATAACGAAGTTCGAGATTTTTATAAATTTCATTTTTAGCCGAATAAAATGATAAAGCTAGTTGAGACGGTCGTTTTCATATAGAATTCGACTTCTAATTCCTTATAACGAATACTTTGTGGCAATTGAAAATTTGAGAAAAATAATATAAATAAAGTTTGTTGATGTACACGCATTTCGAGGTCCGAAATCAGGTCAAATTTTATTTTCAGTTTTACATAATGAAAGAGCTTATTTTTACGCTCGTTTTGGTTATTCGCACACCCTTTAACTCTAAATAACGAAGAAGTTATGTCGAAAACGAGTTTTTATTTTATATGAATTTTTCAAACAGCAAAATACGCACATGTAACTTCTTATCCGATTTTCAATGTCAATTTCGAACGCCTTCTGGTCCGTTTCAGCCTCCGGGCGAAACATGAAAGTTGTTCGGATCGACGTTTTGCATAAAATCTCTTTGGTCAAGTTCTTAAAATGCCATTTAACGGGTCAAAACTGAAAGTCAAGCCTGTGTTTTTTTTGAATAAAAAGTCAAAGTTCAGCAGGATTTTACAAGGATATTTTGGTCATTTTACGTTGAGATTAAAGTCTCGGCTATAACTGAAAAGTTGTCAAAAATGTCATTTTATACAAAATCTCTTTGAGTCCGAAACGCGAAAATATAATTTAACGGGTCAATTTGACCGAATTAGTTTTGACTAAATATATATACAAAAACGGTAAAATTATACAGGTGACATATTGACTTGCAAAAGTCAACGAAAATTGTATAAAACTTGTGGAATGCTTTGTAAAACATAATAACGTCTAATAAGAATTCAATTATAACGTTTTTGAAATGACGAAGGAAAAGCCAAATAAAAGTCAAAAGTTGTTCGCCAAATCATTATGATATTTTAACCAACATTAACACATCGTAAAGACTGACGGAAAATATTAATTATGAAGTGTTTAAGAAATAAAACTTTTCTTACATTTAGTAAGCACACTTCATGTTATACTAAGTAAACGAACATACTTTTGTAAGTAATAGACAAACTCTATTAAATTGCTCAAACGTTTTCAAAGTGATGAATGTTTCCGAGAATGGTAAACTTCTAAAAGTGAACCTTTTACTTACCGAAACTTCAAAGCGTGTTACCTTAAACACTAAAGAAAAACCCTTCATTACTTTTACTAATTTAACCTTATGCAATTTAATATGTTGTCATATCGTCCTAAGTGTATGGTCGAGAACCATAAATAAACAAGACCCCAAGTTATGATATACGAACCCTAATCTTTAAAGTTTCAGTAAACTTAATTTAATTACATCTTTCATGAGAAACATTGATAAGGACTCCTCGTACAAATTTAAAATGATTGACCGAGATCTGTTAAGAAGTTGCCCGCGAGAGCGATTTTTCTTTCTAATGCGTAGTAAATTAAGATTACTTTCTAACGATATTGATCATGCGTTCAATTCTTTATGAATTTAAAGATATAAAATAAAGAAAACTTGCTATATCTTTCCATGCACCTAACTCTTTTATGCGTTGAAAACGATTTCATATACCAAGATGGAAAACTTACGCGATTAAGTGGTGTTTGGACAAAGAATGTTACATTGTTGTAAAAGTCGTGATTTCACCAAATAACATAAAACGTACGCTTTCACTGATCCCTTTAATATTTTTATATGTTTATATACATGTTGTATATGCCGTTATATCTAATCTCTTGTTTTGAAATTCGTGATTCGCCTCCTTAGACCGCAATTGAGACTTCTTTTCTTCGTATTCTTCATCGCAATCAATTGTCATGTACATTACGATAATTTTGGTTAAACTCTCGAAAATCCTATCATTTTGTCATCACCTTATTGATCGATTGATAAGTCACTTTTGCCATCCTCTCATGCAAACCACTTGCTATTTTAATAGTTCTTTGTAACAATGGTTAATTAATTTGACCTTACATTATTTTATGGGTTGATTCATCTGAATACTATACAACAACTGTTATCGCCAAAGATTTTCGAGATATTAATAATGAAAATACAACGTTTGCAAAATTGCCTTATTTTCACAATTTAATGGTTTCAAACTTATCACGAAATCTACTTTTTAGAAAGGTAACATAAAAGGTGCATAGGTATATATAAGATACCCTAATACTAGTTTGACGAACTAAACGTTGCATTGCTATTCCTAATTATACGTAGTTGTGCACCTACGTATAATTTAGAAGGAGCCATGCAAAGCTTATGAGTAGTCACCTTACGATCTTGATAAGGATCAACTTTTACTCAAAAATTTTAAAAGACGAAATTTTTGTCTCATATGCAAGTAGTCCAAATTGAGAGAATCCGCATATATACCTTCATCTTCTTTTGAATAAATTACTCATATGTGGGTACGTTTTGACTATCAACCCCACTCAAAAATTCCTTTGATTATCTCCTTGGTGAACATATTGTCGACTCTTCGACGAATTTTCGGGCACAAATTCTGGATTTGGAAGTTGTACCATTTTGATAATCGCTTCTTTACCTACCCCTTTCGAGTTACGTTCCTACATCTTCGAAACGCCTCCAATGTGAATGAATACAAGCGAATGGGAATTTATCCACCCGAGTTTTTTGGCCTGTGTTGAACGTGCGAGAGAAAGTCATCATGATTGTTTATGACTTCCGTATGATTTACCGCCACTAAAAAACAATTGGTGTTTTCAGAAATTACTGAAAGAGGCATTGAAAATTCTTATTTTCGTCGACTCGTAAGCCGACATTTGACCACATAATTGTTTAAAGATTTCGGCCTTATAATAAATTTTGACGGATATTGTTGACATGTTATAATATAAAACATTTTGACGGATTTCGTCATTAATGCTCCTTGACTTGAGTTGGATTCACAAAATTTTATTTAAAGTTTGCACCATTAAATTAATTCTTTTAATAAAAAGACGACTGATATGAAGATAACCCGGTAATGTGACTCCGTGTTACGGTTACCATATTTTTTTTAACAAATACGTTCGTCGTCTGATGAAGATGTGTGATTATGTCCATTCGCCATGATGTTCGTTTTCCTTTGGACTCGAAGTTATTACGTTCAAACCATGTGTTGCTTGCTTTCGAAAGCACTAACCTTGTCTTTTACTTCATTTTATCCGAGAGACTTAGTATGAATCTTATTTCTTGTTCGTTTATCGATCGACGTGAAATTATTGTGTGGACAATGAATGTCTTATGAAACGGCTACTTGATTATTCCTTATTTCCTACTGTCTTATCATTGCTATGGTGATTTATCTTTAATTTAAAGGTTTTCTTGATGATCAAATCGATTTTCTCATACCGTTGTCTACATATTGGCAATTGGTGACAATGGTTTTACATCCGTAAACATGTGGTTAAATTGTTAAAACCCAAACGCAAATGGATTAAGCACACCGTGAGTATCTATAAAAAGATTATAAGTTCTATTGAAAACTTTTCGAATAGGTTCATAAAGTGTTTAACTATCAAAAATGACTTTCTTAAGTTAAAGAGTTGGTTATAACCACCCATTTTTTACAAAACCGCGACTAAGAATGTTTCTTAAACTCATTTTTAGTCTTTTTACCCAAATTACCATTTTCATGGTTATCTTGGAAATTAATGTTTTAAGATTTTCTTATAAATGATTTGATTTCGAATCTCCGAGTCATTGATAAATCCATATTATCGGATTTCATTAATTAAGGGCATTCGATATTTTAACACTGTAACCAAGTGAAACCTTGATTTTCATGATAAAGAGGTAAATTAGCTCCGCGTATCCTTGGACGGTATCAACCCTTATCGACCGACGATAACTCGCCTGCTTGTCCATCTTGATTAGTTTTCTTCAGATTTTCATCTTATTTCAACGTACTGTACTTTATGTATTTCAGATGTTATTTCAATGTTTCACTGTAAAACTTTGCTATGTATTGATACAATTTAGCCGAGTGTAATTTTTATTTCTTTTGGGTACACCCCCGTTAATGAACATGATTTCTTTCTATTTATGGAAAGACAATGCTTCTTGGTTTATTACTACTTGTCATGTGATTACAGTATGTTACTCTTAATTCCAGTATTCTTATACTCGTAACCTTCATTGTGCTAGTGATACTCCCCAGTATTGCATTTTATCCCCATCTTTTTCCTTCTTCAGTTAAACTCTGGGGGACCAGAGTTCCTTTAGGGGAGTCGACTGTGAGAACTTGTATTTTCTGGTAAATCATTTTATACTATTTATTCCAGCTTACTCGATTTTCATTGGTTATTATGATTTTCTTAGTATTTCACGATTTACGAGGTCTCGTGTGAGAACGCGGATTTTTGGTAATTTTATTTTACTTGAGTTATATGTGCTTACTCACACTTTTACCATATTCCCCATTTATTTTACACTGATTACGTGTCATCCTGGAAATTTTAGTTAAAAATATAAAAATTGTATGGGTTTCCTAATTTACGATATTATTTGGTGAAATGCCCAAACTTTATATTTGCAATTTCTACGAGTTTCATCCCATTTTATATGACTTATTTTTTACTCTTAGCCTCAAAAATAATGAAAATCGATATCTAGAGCAATAACGGACGCAATGGTGAATTTTTTCAGTTTTACGTTTTCCGGCTGTCGGACTGAGTTTTCGGGTCCGAACGCCATGATAAAAAAATATTATTATGTGATTCCTATTTATTCTTGATTCCTTGATCCAACTTAGTGAAATTCGATCCAACAAGTGTTTACTAGTTATTTTAAGGAAATTTCGTTTTAAACATAAACGGGTTTCGGTTTTCGTCAGAAACGGCTCGTTAATTAAACCCGTAAATTTACAAGAACTTAACACTAAATTTTTGGGCCATCTTGGAGTATTTTCAGATGGGCCATAGCTTAGGAAGCCCAATTTGACTTTTTTCAACATTAATAAAAAATATAAGAACACATACTAAAAAAAAATTCTTTACAAAAAAAGGCCTGCTCTCCTTCTTTTTCTCTGTGGCCGACGAACACAACACCCACCTCTCCAAAACATTGATTTTTCTTGATTTGAGGTAAATTAATACTAGTCCTATGTTTGTTTTTCAATTCCTAATCAAACCCATGTGTTAATTTTAACATACATTAAACTTTTGCATGTAAATAAAAATCATCAAATCTTATGATTTGACGATGTTTTTCTGAGTTCTTGTGCTTGATTTTTCTTCTCCAATGGTTAAATTGTGTTTTTTATGGGTAAAATTTTGATTTGAGTATGTTATATTGTCATAGGGCCACGAAGGAAGAAGGAATCGAGATTTTTTTTGATTGATTCATTGTGAAGGTATAATCATAACTAGTATATTGAATTTGATGTTATTAGCATTCTTGGATTACATTAATCTTTGATTTTGAGCTCATGGGTAAAACCCACTGAGATTGTGATCACATAGGTCATATTATGACTTATGATACTTGCGTGGAGATTTAGTATAGCTTAAGTGATGCGTTGTGGCGTTTAGATTACTAAAATGGAACGTTTTCTAACGTGGAAATCACCACAGAAACAAACAGGTCATGGCCAAGTTTTATTAAACACGTTACCTTGTTTTTATTTGAAAAATTAATACCCACTGATGTGCTTAACAAGTGGTGAGTTGGATAGAAACTAGATGTGTCCGGATGAGCCCGGGATGGTCGTTTTACTAAACTAGGTCAAATCTGATTTTTTGCTTAAAATGTGGATAAATTGACTTGGGTAAAAAGCTTTAATATATGATTTTACAACCTTTTACAGTAGCTACAAACATAATAAAACTTCTCTTTTTGGTTTCGTGTCAAGATCTTATACCGTTTGAGATTTATGCTCAATTTACCGAAGGGTACGAAAGACGTTTACAACTTTCTGTTTTGATAGTCTGTCACTAAAAGTGCATTTCCCGTTGATTAGAAATAGTTCTAGGCTTGTTCTTGCCCAAATTTTAAAGGTAAGAGAAATACCTTTACATGTCCTAAAATTTCACCTCCATTACTATTATATATTTTGAGATATGACCAACTCTTCACAGCCATTTTCAGAAAACTGAATTCAGTCCAATGCTTCAACATTATGCACCGAGCCCAAAACGTGTTTGAAACCCGCATATAAATGCTTGGACCATCATATAAGGTTAATGTCATGTTATTACAGTAGGTTTAAAGTATTTTGGTCAAATTTCATCTTAAGCATAGGTCTCGCCATTGCACGCAAGTTACTTGGTCATACTATGTCACGTTACTTCTAAAACGTTATTTGCTACATTGAACACTTTCTTATTACGCGTCACCATTGCATAGGTTCGTGAAGACTCCATTTTGCTCAGTCCTTTTTCCTTGTGATCACTTGCTAAAGGTGAGTACATAGCCCCTTTTCGTTATTACATATTTTTACTACTCGCGGGGTGAGAAATACACATTTATGGAACACACTCATTACTTTTTACTTGTATGCTATTCGAGAACTTGTATGTTACTTCCAGTGATTACTAGATACAACTATTATTGCTTAGTGTGCTCAAAAGTCCCCTCATCATGAACCGTTAGTTATTTCATTACTTTGCAAAGCGCGAGTGTTATGGGTGGATCCATCGGGACTGACAATCTCCGTCCTTGTATTACGTGACGCATTTACATTTGAGGTATTACGAGTTGTTTGAGCAAACACTCACTTTAGGGGCAAATTGATTACGTTAAGGTTTCGGTTTCATGAGCTAATGCAATAATACATTTGAAAGGTATGCTGATCCCATAGCCCTTCTGAAATGATTACTTTTGATACTACTACATAATGAGTGTTGTGTTCCATTCTACTTTACTTAAACCTATGTTACTCGCTCAACAATTTTTGTTGACGGTTTGCGTGTTATTTTTCAGGTAGGAATGCTTAAGCTGGGGCAGGAGCTCGTGGATGTGACGTGCCGACGATTCTGTAGTCCATTTTCAGTCCATGTTCAATCAACTTTACTTTACTAATTAATATCATCTTTTGTGTTACTTTGGGTCAAATCTCACTAAAGGTAAAGTCGTCAGAAAACGTTTTTGTATACTTTGGGGTTGTTGGCACTAAACTAAGAGTTGGATAGAAGCCTATGATGCTTCGTTTTTTATTGTATTTTTAAACAATTGGGACCGTTTTATATTTAAAATTCCGCACTTTTATTTAAGTATGGATGTGATAACAGGTTTTTATTGCGACATTTTAGTACTTATATATCAGTGTTCATGATAACATAGACGTGGCACCCCCATGATGCCTAAGTGGACCCTTCCAGTTTTTGGGGTGTTACACCAAGAGCTTCAGAGGCTTCAAGATCAAGAAAAGAATGCTACATCTGCTAATAAGCATTCAGGAGAAGAATCTTTTGAGTCACAGCACTCAGCAGTACATACTACACCTAGCGGTACTTCATCTGCAAGTACTGCTAAGTCAAAATCTGCAAAGTCTGCTGATTCATTAGAAGATATTTTACAAGCTATGGACGATGAAGACGTGTATGCTAGTCCAGCTGAAGGAATCTTCTCCAAATCTTCGTATGATGAGCAAGGTGTAGTAACTGATTTCAACAATTTAGAAACCGAAATTCCAGTCAGTTCTATTCCCACTCATAGAGTCAACAACAACCATCCTACTACACAGATCATTGGAAATCCCAAGTCTGTTGTACAAACAAGAAGACAACTTCAAACCAATACTAAAACTCATCCACTTGTGAGTATGTCAAACAGCAGCAGAGAACAAATCATAAGGATACTCAACATTGTTTGTTTGCCTGTTTCTTATCACAAGTAGAGCCCAAAAACATTTCTCAGGCTCTTGATGAAGAAAGTTGGGTAGATGCCATGCAAGAAGAATTAACACAATTTGAGCTACAAAAGGTTTGGATTCTTGTGGATCTTCCCTCAGGTAAGAGAGTAATTGGTACTAGATGGGTTTTCAGGAACAAGAAGGATGAGAGAGGAGTTGTTGTAAGAAAAAAGGCAAGGCTTATTGCTCAAGGCTATAGACAGGAAGAATGGATAGACTATGATGAGATTTTTGCACCAGTGGCAAGGATAGAAGCCATTAGGTTATTTTTGGCCTTTGCATCATATATGGGTTTTATAGTCTATCAGATGGATGTGAAAAGTGCCTTTCTTTATGGTACTATTTAAGAGGAGGTATATGTCTCACAACCTCTAGTTTTTGTAGATCCTAAATTCCCCAACAGAGTCTACAAGGTTATCAAAGCACTTTATGGTCTGCATCAAGCTCCAAGGGCCTGGTATGTAACTTTATCCAATTTTCTGTTAGAGCATGGATATAGGAGAGGGAACATTGACAAAACTCTGTTCATAAAAAAGAATGCTAAGGATATTATTCTAGTTCAAGTCTATGTTGATGACATCATTTTTGGTTCTACCAAGAAATCATGGTGTGAAGAGTTTGAGGCTTTGATGAAAGGAAGATTTCAAATGAGTTCCATGGGAGAGCTAACTTTCTTTTTAGGACTACAAGTCAAACAAAAGAAAGATGAAATATTTATCAGCTAAGATAAGTATGTTGTTGAAATCTTGAAGAAATTTTCATGTATGGATACAAGGAGTACAATCACACCTTTTGAAGCTAAGAAGTCTTTATCAAAAGATGAACATGGTGAAAATGTTGATATTCATCTATACAGATCAAAGATTGGTTCATTGATGTATCTTACTGCTTCAAGGCCAAATATTATGTTTGTTGTGTGTGCCTGCTCAAGGTTTCAAGTCAATCCGAAGGTGTCACATCTACATGTTGTGAAGAATATTTTTAAGTATCTTAAAAGTCAACCCAATTTAGGATTATGGTATCCTAGAGATTCCACCTTTGAATTGGAAGCTTACTCAGATAGTGATTATGTTGGAGCTAATCATGATAGGAAATCCACAACAGGAGGTTGTCAATTCCTAGGCAGAAGGCTCATATCATGGCAGTGTAAGAAGCAAACCATTGTTGCTACTTCTACAACTGAAGTTGAATATGTAGCTGCTGCTCATTGATGTGGACAAGTACTTTGGATTCAAAATCAATTGTTAGATTATGGGTTTAACTTCATGAACACCAAGATTTACATTGATAATGAAAGTACTATATGCGTTATCAAGAATCCAGTATTTCACTCCAAGACCAAGCATATTGAAATAAGACATCACTTCATAAGAGATGCCTATGACAAGAAGCTTATTCAAGTCTTGAAGATTCATACAGACAACAACGTAGCTGATTTATTGACCAAGGCATTTAATGCAAAGAGATTTGAATTCTTGGTGACACATATTGGTATGCTCAACCAATAGATTGCTGCATATGTTGAGGGGAGGTAACAGTTGTACAATTTTTATACTGATTTTTATCGTATAGTCTATGTTTTATGTTTTTGATGTGATTGCAGGTTGATAGAAAAAGATAAAAGAGGTTATAATGATAGTGGAATGCATGAACTGGTCAAAATTGTGAGGTACCGTTATAACTCCAAGTACCGCTAGCACAAGTTTAAGTACCGAGTATGTTCCATGTACCGCTACATGTCCGTTGTACCGTTAAGGGTCTCTTTTGTAAATTTGGCGGTTTCTTTGCGCTTGGGTTTTTTATTTACTTAAATACTTACTCCAATTACACAATTGATTCACCTAATCTTTTATTTTTATCTCTTGATTCTATAACCTTCTCTCTAATTTTACGTTCATCAAAAATACTAATGGCTGCTTTACAAGTGATCTCTAAGCATAATTTAGTTGCGAATCTTGCTGTGAATGATGACTCTCTTGGATTCCATGAGATTCTTGGTTTCTTATCTCGAAATCATGTTCGTTTCGCACTCACTCTAAGTCCCATTGTCTCTGTTTCAGTTGTTGAACAATTTTGGAACACTCTTGTGTTAGGTACTCGGTTTGATCAACCTTGCATTAAGGCTAGGGTAAATCATCGAAATATATATATAACTGAGGTACTACTAAGGGCAAGTTTGACATTAAATGATGAAAATGGATTTAGTATGCTTAATAATACAGAGATACATGATGGCTTTGCAGCCATGGGCTATGAGGGTGGTAGAGAAAGTCTTACTTTCTTTAAAGCTTTATTTTTACCTTAATGGAAATTGATTTTTCATACCATTATTCACTATTTAAGCTCTAAAAGTACATCTTTTGATCAAATTCCTGCTGCATTGGCATCAACTGGTATTTGTCTAGCAAATAACAGGGTTTTAGTTTTTCAAGATTAATTTTTGAAGGCATGACTAGGAATTTGGAAGGAACTAAGAAGTTTTTGATGTATCCTAGATTCATTAAGACTTTAGATAGTGACCAAATCCCTAACCTACCAGAGTTAACTGATACATGGGATGTTCCTACATTTCCTACATTCACAAAGAGAACTTTCTCTTTCTTGACCAAACAAGGAAATGCCTTTACAGGAATAGTTACACCATTGTTTGCTCACATGTTAGCCCAACCTGCCAACCAAGAAGGTGAGGAACCTAGCAATGCTAGTGCATCTCAACAAACTCCTTCTCACCAGAGTTCCCATTCCTTAGAAGATTCACAATCTTCTTCTCACAATATTGATGCTCTACCAAATACTGATGAGATGATCCATACACCTGCTGCTTCTATGGCTGCTAGTGGTTCACCACCAACACAAGCACCAGAGGTGGTGGATGTTGCAAATTTAACTGCTTTGTGTACTAGTTTGTCCCAACAGGTACAAGTGTTGCAAAAAGAAAAACTTGTTCAAGACAAGAAAATTGTTGAATTGGAAGCTAGCCTAATCAAGTTGAGGAACAAAGTATCACCTTGGATGAGGCAACATAGATATATTCAGAAAGATGCACTTAAAAAGAAAAGATTCGTGAACCACAAGAAAAAGCAACTGAATGCAACCAAACAGGGGAGGAATTATGAAGAACAACCACCTTCTTCTGATAATCAGACAAGGATCTCTGGAAATGACATCAATTTTGAGCTGGATGAAGATGTCATTGGGACTTATGAAGATGGAACTGGTTTAGAGACTAGTGTGGATGAACCTTCAAACATGGAGTTTCAACAAGAAGAACCACAGCCTACTCATGAGGAGCCACAAGTTGAAGAAATGATGGTAACTCAGTCAGCACCAACACCTCAATCATCACTTCAAGTGAATTGGAGTACTTTCTATGAGAAGTTGGAGGAAATAAATGTTCAATTTCCTGTATCTTCAACTCCACCACCACAAAGACAAATCTGGTTTCACAAGAAACAGTCTTTGCAAGTACTGTCCAGATCAAGAATAAGCATTGGATCAGACAAGACTAAAGAGGTGTAAGTTGAAAAGATAGCTTCAGTGGAAGAAAGGGTATCTGGAGATACACAAGTGATTGAATAAACGAATGTGTCTAATACTGGTGACGTCAACATTGTTGAAGATCCAAGTACTACTAAGCCAACTAAGCCGACTGCAAGTACTGCTGACATTGTTGAAGACCCAAGTACTGTTAAGCCAACTAAGTCGATTGCAAGTACCGCTGGTGATCATCATTCACTAGGAAGTGAAACTCCTTTTGGAGAGGATGAGACTTTAGCCCAAATACTGCTTGACTTAAGAGAGAAGAATTCAGCTGAGAAAGCAAAACAATCAGAGGCAGAGAAGAAGACACAACAAGAAGTTCTTGCCAAAAAGGATCAAACTAAAGGTAAGAAAGTTCAAGCTTCACACCCTACTAAAGGTATAGTTATTCAACATCAAGTTGATGAGGAAAGACCTTCCAAGGTGAAGAAGAAGCTACCTAAGATTAATCCAAAGGATAATGGGAAGAAGCAAATACTATCAGAATCTGAAAATGAAAGTGATTCAGATGAAGATATTAGCAAACTAATGCATAGATTTAATCAATTACACCATGATGAGGAATATGCTCTTAGGATGTAAGCTTAGATTCGTGAAGAAGACTTGCAAGAAGAACTTGAAGCTAAGCAACATTTTCTAGAAGCTAAGAGAATACAGCAAGATTGGAACATACAAGAGTATGATAAGATTCAAGTTGAATTACATGCAAGTGAGCTTCTTGTAGACTCACTGATAACTGAAGAGAGAGATGTTTATGATGAAGAAGAGAAATCAAAACTGATTGAAGATTTGGTAAGGGAGCAACAAAGATTCTTTGCTGAAAAGAGAAGAAGAGAAAAGATTAAGCCTCCAACTACCATGCAGATTAGGAATCAAATGATGAACTTTCTCAAGAAAGTTAAGGGTTTCACTCATATTCAGCTGGTCAAGAAGAATTTTGAAGAAATCGGGACTTTGTATGAGCAACATAAGAGAACTGAATTGAAATTTGTTGAGATTGGATCTGAAGCAGATAGATGGCTGTTGAAAAACATAGAAGACATCTGCAACAACAAAGGCAATTTGGAAGTGCTCATAGAATTGAGCCAAGTACTGCTGAACCTACAAATACATCTCCAACTATCAAGACCACTTATGTGAGGAAGAATAGAAAGGAGAAAAGTTCAAAAGAGGAATCAAAAAGCCAAGAGGGATAAGTCTGTAACACCCCATTTTGATAAATGGAATGTCACGCGTAATTATGGCGTGTCATCAAAGCATACAAGGATAAATGTCTAAGCATTATTCCACCATAAAAGGGAAATACCGGAATCAAACATCGGTACCCCAAAGTAAAGCTCATCACACACAAACATAAATACTGTAAAAGGAAAGGACGAAACAATGTCCATAGCAACTGTATTAAAGTAAAGGAAATGCATAAAGTAAAGAAAGACAGTAAAGCTTCCAGTCCATATGCACCTACGTTTGAGATCTACGAGCGTCCCTGAGTACCTGCCGTTTTGGGAACATGAAAAGGAAAACGGCTGAGCAAGACGCTCAGTGCACGGATGTACAATATAGCATGAAATAGGATAAGCATGTAACATATAACAGCGGAAGACTAAGTACTGAGTAAACTGGTTAAGTATCAAGAAAACTGGTTTTATAGTTTGAAAAGCCTTATGTTTATCTTGTGAAAACTGTTTTAACATATATATACCATAGCCCATATAGGTCATGAAAAGGTCACGTGCATGAATACTTGGAGGGGTGACCTCATCATGCTGATTAGAGGGGATGCCTCTAATCAATATACTGGTTTGGATAGGAGGGATCAACTCCTTGTGAAGGGTGCAAGGCACACACCACATTCACCATGATAAACTGAATAAAACATGTAACTAGGATGCACCCATACGCCCCACCAGATATAATAATATGGCCAAAACTGAAAAGGGACGCCACGAGCAATCACTCCGCCGTGGGGAAGTCATAACATCGGTGCCTCCAATGCTATGGTTATGGTACCTCCATAACTAGGTGAAACTGGTCATGCTTGTATATGGCTATAGATTATGCTAATTAAACATAAGCAGTTCAAAACAATTAAAACAAATGTTGGGGAAACAGTTGGCTGCATACGGGGAAATCCTAATAAGGAAAGAATGTCCATACTGAAAGGACGGGAATCCGTACATCAAGTCCAGCGAATGAACGGAAGAAAGACTCCTACTTCTGGATCACTAACGCTACATGAATACACACGTGTATAAGTATCGATTTACTGATTACGTACTGGGTTTTATGTCTCATTTTAGCTGACTTGGTATGTTTTAGGTCATGGTTCACTGTTTAAAGCCTTAAACTGTGTTTATCTAGTATTCTGATTAATCTGATTAAGTATTACTGGCGTTTCATGTATTATTTTACTTACTGTGTAATAATAAGTAACTTTCCAAAAATAGCAGGTTTCCAAAAATAGAAAGTTTCCAAAAATAGAAAGTTTCCAAAAATAGAAAGTTTCCAAAAATAGAAAGTTACCAAAAATAGAAAGTTTCCAAAAATAGAAAGTTTCCAAAAATAGAAAGTTTCCAAAAATAGAAAGTTTCCTAAAATAGAATTTACTGCTTAAAATAGATTAGTTTCTAAAAATAGAAAGTTTCCAAAAATAGATCAGCTGCCTTAATTAAATAAGTTTCCATATATAGAAGGTTTCCATGATTAGATTAGCTGCCTGAAATAGATAGATTTCCATATATAGAAGGTTTCCATTAATAGATTAGTTGCCTTATTTAATTAAGTTTCTATAAATAGAAGTTTCCATATTTAGAATTAAGCTGGTTACATAAGCTAACATATAAGTCTAAGTGTTTATAAGCTTGTTTCTTAAGTCATATGATATAGTATATAGTTTAATTATTATTTCATGTATTTTAATTAAACTATAGGTTAAGCATTTTAATTAAAGTATAACATGTTTTAATTAAAATGAAATGAATTACTTAGGTTAAAATGTGTATTATTATTATTAATAATATAACCTAAGTCATGTCTAAATTAATTAATTATAGGCATGTTTTAATAATTAATTAATTATAACTTATAACATAAAATACTTAGGTTAAATTAATGTCATGTTAAACTAATAATTAAAATAACCTAAGTCATGATTTAATTAATATTTCATGTTATTAATTAATTATGTCCTAAGTTCATAATTCATAAAATTAACATGTAGCATAAATCATGATTTAACCAACGAACCATGAATCGGGCATGAATTCGACACCGTACCCCGAGCCAAACTCAGGGCACGTGTGCCTCCTTGCTGCCGTGGGTCCCACATGAGCCAACCAAGACCAAAAATGGTCTTGGTGGTGGCGGCAATAGCAAACCAAACCCCCCTCGGGTTTGTTTTGCTAGGCGGCTAAAAACAAACACCCCTTTAAATCAATCTTTGATTTTAATTAACCCCAAAACATGTTAGATCAATGATTAATTACCATGTTTTAATAAGAAAATAATAACATGTTCATGAAAATAATCAAAGATTAAAAGAATTAAAAAGAATTAAAAAGAAGGGTTAGAAAGGTATACCACTATGTAGCTTAGAAAAAGGATGAACAAACACTGATTATAACAATAGTTTTTGAGATCAAAATCAACCAATCACCCTCCTATGGTGATGTAAAGGTGGCGGCACAAAGAGGAGAAAAAGGAGGAGGAGAAAAACTCTTTTAGGGTTTTTGTGTTTATTTCTTGAAAGTGGAAAATGAAAACATGTTTTTACCATAACCCCCCCTTTACTTGTAAAAGTCCATGGGCTAAGCCCATCTTGTATATGTGCCGTGGGTATGGGGGCCCCACATGGGGTACCCGTACCTTTCTCGTGTCCCGATGTTTCGTGTTCGTTCGTGGTTAAACGTGTTCGTGTCTGAAGCGTTTCTGTTTATTTTATCATGTAGTTACCGTAATCTTAACGCTCGTAATTATATTATATGTATTTACGTAAGTATTCTAATTTGTATTTTAAATGGTGATCATGATTTAATTATGTTCACGTGATATATTTATTAACTGTTTATCATGAGTTCGTACGTAATCGATACTTGTCATGTCATACACGTATGCACTTGCTTGATTATTAGCACATGAATGTGATCAATACTAAATGAGGTAAGTTTTAATCTAGGACGTACGATCTTAAGGGCACTATTCATGGTAAAAGCATGCGGGTTTTACAATTCTTCCCCCCTAAAAAGAATAATTCGTCCCCGAATTATAGATAAAGTAAGCTGAAAAGAAGTGACATACCCGAACTCAAAATATGAAGTGAGGGTAAGAAGCCCGGATAGACTCCTCTGTTTCCCAAGTGGCTTCCCGCTCGGTATGGTCCCTCCAAAGAATTTTGACGAATGGAATCGTCTTCCTTCTCATGACCCGTTCTTGCCTGTCGTGTACTCGTTCGGGTTCTTCTATAAAAGTGAGATCTTCACGTATCTGTTCCAGTGGATACTGAACCATGTGAAGGGGATGATAATTGTACCCTCTGAGTAAGGACACATGGAACACGTTATGCACGTGCGAAAGCTGAGGAGGTAACGCCAATCGGTAAGATACTTCGCCGATTCGTTCAACGATATCAAATGGTCCGATGAACCGAGGACTGAGTTTCCCTTTGATCCCGAAGCGTTTAACACCACGTGCCGGCGAAACCTTGAGGAAGACGTGATCTCCCACATTAAAATGTATGTCCCTACGATGCTTATCGGCGTAACTCTTCTGACGTGATCGTGCTTCCTGCAGTTTCTGCTTAGCTACTTCGATCTTCTCATTGGTCATTTCTATAATCTCTGGTCCTTCGAGTGTTCGCTCTCCCACTTGATCCCAGCAAGTTGGAGCGCGACACTTTCTGCCATACAACATTTCGAAAGGAGCACATTTGATACTTGCGTGCTAGCTGTTGTTGTATGCAAACTCGACTAAGCAGATGTAATCGTCCCAATCACCTGTCCATTCCAACGCACACGACCTTAACATATCTTCCAATGTCTGAATTGTTCGCTCTGACTGTCCGTCCGTTTGAGGATGAAAGGCTGTGCTCAGCTTAAGTTGTGTACCCCAAGCTTTTTGAAGACCTTTCCAGAATCGCGACGTGAAACGAGGATCTCTGTCTGAGACGATGCTGGAGGGAGTGCCGTGGAGTCTCATGATCTCCCTTCTGTACGTATCAGCGAGTTTACTTACCGGATCTTCCTTGCGTATCGGTAAGAAATGAGCTGATTTGGTGAGTCGATCAACAATGACCCAAATAGCATCGTGCTTCTTCTTGGTAGGCGGAAGACCCGTAACAAAATCCATGGTGATTTTGTCCCACTTCCACTCTGGAATATCCAACGGTTGAAGGAGACCGCCCGATCGCTGATGTTCAATCTTAACCTGCTGGCAGGTAAGACATTTGGAGACATACGTGGCTACATCCTGTTTCATACCACTCCACCAAAAGTGCTGTCTGATGTCATGGTACATTTTTGTCGACCCAGGATGTATAGAAAATGGGGAGCTGTGAGCTTCAGCTAACAATGCTTCCCGGAGTTCTGGATTGTCAGGAACACAAAGTCTCGTGCCCTGCCAAACGATACCGTCTGCGTCCATTCTGAATTCTGTCTGCTTCTCCAAATTCTGAATTATCGCCCAAATCTCTCCATCATCCTTCTGCGCTTCCTTAATCCTAGTCAGTAACTCAGGTTCTACTCTAAGATTCGCCCAGTATCCGTGCTGCCCACGTACCATGATTTCGATGTCTAGTCGCTCCAAGTCTCTTATGTTTTGTTCCTCGATCTCAATGTCGTTTATCATTCCGGACTTTCTGCTGAGTGCATCTGCTACTACATTAGCCTTCCCGGGATGATACTGTAGGTTAATATCATAATCCTTCAACAGTTCCAACCATCTCCTTTGTCTCATGTTCAATTCTCGCTGTGTGAAGATATACTTCAAGCTCTTGTGATCCGTGAAAATGTCGCATGATTCTCCATATAAGTAATGCCTCCATATCTTCAATGCGAACACCACTGCAGCAAGTTCCAGGTCATGCGTAGGGTAGTTTTCTTCATAGGGCTTAAGCTGTCGTGAAGCATACGCGATCACTTTCCCATGTTGCATGAGAACACAGCCCAGTCCCTTCCCCGATGCATCGCTATAGATCTGAAATCCACCTGTACCAGATGGGAGAGTAAGAATAGGTGCAGATACTAACTTCTGCTTTAGGTCTTCGAAGCTCTTCTCTCGTTCTTCCGTCCAGACGAATTTCTCTCCTTTTCGCATCAGTTTGGTGAGAGGCAATGCCAGGCGGGAAAAGTTCTCCACGAATCTTCGATAATATCCAGCTAAGCCTAAGAAACTGCGGACTTCTGTCGCTGATGTTGGTCTTGGCCATTTAGTGATAGCCTCAACCTTCGCTGGGTCCATAGTGATCCCTTCTGCTGATACAATGTGACCTAAGAATGCCACCTTGTTTAACCAGAACTCACACTTGGAGAATTTCGCATACAGCTGCTTCTGACGAAGAATCTGTAGTACAGTACGGAGATGATCTTCGTGTTCCTCCGTGGACTTTGAGAAAATCAAGATGTCATCGATGAATACAATGACAAATTTATCAAGGAATTCATGGAAGATTCTGTTCATCAGATCCATGAATACTGCTGGAGCGTTAGTCAGGCCGAATGGCATGACCACAAACTCATAATGGCCATAGCGGGTACGAAAAGCAGTCTTGGCAATATCCTGCTCTTTAACCCTTAGCTGATGGTAGCCTGACCTTAGATCGATCTTTGAAAAGTGTTTGGCTCCTTGAAGTTGGTCAAACAGATCGTCTATACGTGGCAGTGGATATCTATTGCGGATGGTAATCTTATTAAGTTCACGGTAGTCAATGCAAAGTCGCATGCTGGCGTCCTTCTTCTTAACGAACAAGACCGGTGCGCCCCATGGAGATGCGCTTGGTCTAATGAACCCTCGTTCAAGAAGTTTCTGCAGTTGGTCCTTCAGTTCTTTTAGCTCTATGGGAGCCATACGATACGGAGCCTTAGAGATTGGCTCAGCTCCTGGAACAAGGTCGATGTTGAACTCCACTTCTCTTGCAGGTGGTATGCCTGGCAGTTCATCTGGAAAGACGTCTAGAAATTCCGAAACTACTGGTTGATCCTGAATCGATGGGGATTCAGCATCCATGTCATGAACCGTAGCTAGATAACCTTCGCAGCCATGTGACAGTAATGCACGTGCTTGCAAGGTAGATATGACTTGTACAGACCGCCCGGGTATGAACCCGTTATGGATGTACTCTGGTGCATTAATGTCGCCGAAGATCACCCGATATGAGTGGCAGTCTATGGTAGCATGGTGCCTGGATAGCCAGTCCATGCCAAGAATCATATCGAACTCAATCATGTCTAGGGGAAGTGCATCTACTGCACGAACTTTATCGTCAAACTCTAGAGGAAGACTCTTGTATACATGAGTTATTAATACAGAGTCCCTCAGAGGCGTGGAAATGGTAAGCTTATTTTCTAATGGCAAGGGAAGTGTCCTGATGTTCTTAGCATAAGTAGTGGAAATAACTGAATGAGTGGCACCCGTGTCGAAAAGAACACATGCAGCCTGGCCGTACATATACAAAATTCCAGTAATGGTACCTGTAGATTTGTTTGCCTGATCGCGCGATGTCGTGTAGACACGCCCAGTGGTAGGAGGCGGTTTAGTATCAGCATGACCCGAAGTACCCTCCATTTCACCCTTACGGCAATCTCTCATACGATGGCCAGGAAGGCCGCACTTGTAGCACGCGTCGGAATCACGACGACATGGGCCAGGGTGTCTGCGATGGCAAGTGCTGCAAAGAGGATGAGTGAATCCTCCAACAGGAGTCCTTGCTTGCTGAGGGCCTGCTGATGACAAAACGTGTTAAGAATAAAGTATATGCACGAGTATAGGACGTAAGCGTCATAAGATGCTTACCAGTGTTAGCTGAACGGTTAGGCTGAGAACCCCTGTGGTTCTGGTCCCTTCCGTTACCGTGGTTCCTGGTAGAGATTTATATAGTGTCAGCATGGGAAAATATAACATGAAATCATAAGAAGATGCGTAATTAGTAGGACCTGCTGTTGTTGGAGTGTCCCGCATTGTTACGGTAATTATCATTACCGTTGCGCCTTTCCACAACAGAACGGTCGTTAGAGTGACCGTTTCCTTTGGGCTGATTAGGCTGCTGCTGGGTAGCCGGCTGAGACCGGTCCCCAGTTTTCTTCCTGGAAGATACAGTTTAAGATATGATTATAGAACATATAATGATAGGATGCGATCTGGTTATCGATAGAACACGAAATGTTTTACCTCTTGTCGGGTCTTTCAGCTTCCCCGAACTCATCGCGTTCCTGCAACATCTCAAGCTTCCTTGCTGCGTCGGCCACTTGTGCTACTGTATTGAACGTAGCACATACCAGATTGTTCGCGACCGAGGTGAGAAGTGCCCACCTAAAATGGTGTGCCTGCTCCTCAGGAGTACCAGCCGCTGCTCCCAGAAAACCTGCCAAGCGAAGAAAGCGCTGCATGAATTCGTTGCTATTCTCGCCCGCTCTCTGACGTATCCCATGGTATTCTCGCTTGAGTTTGTCCTGCTCTGCCTTAGGAAAGAACTGCTCCATCACTCTCTCCTTGAATTGGGCCCATGTCAAACCAGCGACCCATTCATCACCTCCTTCTGACTGCGTCAAAGCTAGCCACCAGTTGAGTACATCGCCTTCAAACCGGTAGCATGCCAATCTTGCCTTGAAGGCGGGGTCACATCCCATAGCATTGAAGATTTTCTCAATGTGAGTCAGCCAGCTTTCAGCATCGCTGGGGCTATCAGTCTTTTCGAAAGCTCTAGGACGGAGCTTGTTGAATCTTTCCAACCACACTGCTAGTGTCACTGGGGGAGGAGGAGGAGGAGGTGCCTGATTCTGCTGCTGCTGATTGTTGGCAGCTTGGACTTCAGCACGAATGTCATTCCTCAGTTGAGGAAGTAAGGCTTGCATGGCAGCCTGAATTGCAGCATTGAGCTGCTCTTGCTCGCGTGTGAGAACCATCTGACAGTATAACATAAACATATGATTAACAGTTCAAACATAAAATATAACTTGTATATATACATAAAAAAAAATTTATGCTAAAAAAAATTTTCACGAGAAAAATTTATGCAAGAAAATCTTTGTATGAATGCATGATGCGGTTTTATGAAAACTTTTGATGCTCGAGAGTGAACGCCTCTGGTCAGTTCACTCAAAATAAAAGACATATCGAGGGGACGCCTATGGGTCGGTCCCAAATCTAAAAGTTTCGATAAAACACATGCGACTAAATAGGGCCAGTCCTGTACCAACCATTACTTAGTCAAAAACCCTGTAACAATGACATGTATATGTATGCTTAAAAATGATGAATGCATGAAAACAACTGTCAGTTCTAGGAAGACCGTAGTGACTACCCACTAATCACAGGTCATATTTGAGAGCCTACAGGTCGAAACCTTGGCTCTGATACCATAATTGTAACACCCCATTTTGATAAATGGAATGTCACGCGTAATTATGGCGTGTCATCAAAGCATACAAGGATAAATGTCTAAGCATTATTCCACCATAAAAGGGAAATACCGGAATCAAACATCGGTACCCCAAAGTAAAGCTCATCACACACAAACATAAATACTGTAAAAGGAAAGGACGAAACAATGTCCATAGCAACTGTATTAAAGTAAAGGAAATGCATAAAGTAAAGAAAGACAGTAAAGCTTCCAGTCCATATGCACCTACGTTTGAGATCTACGAGCGTCCCTGAGTACCTGCCGTTTTGGGAACATGAAAAGGAAAACGGCTGAGCAAGACGCTCAGTGCACGGATGTACAATATAGCATGAAATAGGATAAGCATGTAACATATAACAGCGGAAGACTAAGTACTGAGTAAACTGGTTAAGTATCAAGAAAACTGGTTTTATAGTTTGAAAAGCCTTATGTTTATCTTGTGAAAACTGTTTTAACATATATATACCATAGCCCATATAGGTCATGAAAAGGTCACGTGCATGAATACTTGGAGGGGTGACCTCATCATGCTGATTAGAGGGGATGCCTCTAATCAATATACTGGTTTGGATAGGAGGGATCAACTCCTTGTGAAGGGTGCAAGGCACACACCACATTCACCATGATAAACTGAATAAAACATGTAACTAGGATGCACCCATACGCCCCACCTGATATAATAATATGGCCAAAACTGAAAAGGGACGCCACGAGCAATCACTCCGCCGTGGGGAAGTCATAACATCGGTGCCTCCAATGCTATGGTTATGGTACCTCCATAACTAGGTGAAACTGGTCATGCTTGTATATGGCTATAGATTATGCTAATTAAACATAAGCAGTTCAAAACAATTAAAACCAATGCTGGGGAAAACAGTTGGCTGCATACGGGGAAATCCTAATAAGGAAAGAATGTCCATACTGAAAGGACGGGAATCCGTACATCAAGTCCAGTGAATGAACGGAAGAAAGACTCCTACTTCTGGATCACTAACGCTACATGAATACACACGTGTATAAGTATCGATTTACTGATTACGTACTGGGTTTTATGTCTCATTTTAGCTGACTTGGTATGTTTTAGGTCATGGTTCACTGTTTAAAGCCTTAAACTGTGTTTATCTAGTATTCTGATTAATCTGATTAAGTATTACTGGCGTTTCATGTATTATTTTACTTACTGTGTAATAATAAGTAACTTTCCAAAAATAGCAGGTTTCCAAAAATAGAAAGTTTCCAAAAATAGAAAGTTTCCAAAAATAGAAAGTTTCCAAAAATAGAAAGTTACCAAAAATAGAAAGTTTCCAAAAATAGAAAGTTTCCAAAAATAGAAAGTTTCCAAAAATAGAAAGTTTCCAAAAATAGAAAGTTTCCTAAAATAGAATTTACTGCTTAAAATAGATTAGTTTCTAAAAATAGAAAGTTTCCAAAAATAGATCAGCTGCCTTAATTAAATAAGTTTCCATATATAGAAGGTTTCCATGATTAGATTAGCTGCCTGAAATAGATAGATTTCCATATATAGAAGGTTTCCATTAATAGATTAGTTGCCTTATTTAATTAAGTTTCTATAAATAGAAGTTTCCATATTTAGAATTAAGCTGGTTACATAAGCTAACATATAAGTCTAAGTGTTTATAAGCTTGTTTCTTAAGTCATATGATATAGTATATAGTTTAATTATTATTTCATGTATTTTAATTAAACTATAGGTTAAGCATTTTAATTAAAGTATAACATGTTTTAGTTAAAATGAAATGAATTACTTAGGTTAAAATGTGTATTATTATTATTAATAATATAACCTAAGTCATGTCTAAATTAATTAATTATAGGCATGTTTTAATAATTAATTAATTATAACTTATAACATAAAATACTTAGGTTAAATTAATGTCATGTTAAACTAATAATTAAAATAACCTAAGTCATGATTTAATTAATATTTCATGTTATTAATTAATTATATCCTAAGTTCATAATTCATAAAATTAACATGTAGCATAAATCATGATTTAACCAACGAACCATGAATCGGGCATGAATTCGACACCGTACCCCGAGCCAAACTCGGGGCACGTGTGCCTCCTTGCTGCCGTGGGTCCCACATGAGCCAACCAAGACCAAAAATGGTCTTGGTGGTGGCGGCAATAGCAAACCAAACCCCCCTCGGGTTTGTTTTGCTAGGCGGCTAAAAACAAACACCCCTTTAAATCAATCTTTGATTTTAATTAACCCCAAAACATGTTAGATCAATGATTAATTACCATGTTTTAATAAGAAAATAATAACATGTTCATGAAAATAATCAAAGATTAAAAGAATTAAAAAGAATTAAAAAGAAGGGTTAGAAAGGTATACCACTATGTAGCTTGGAAAAAGGATGAACAAACACTGATTATAACAATAGTTTTTGAGATCAAAATCAACCAATCACCCTCCTATGGTGATGTAAAGGTGGCGGCACAAAGAGGAGAAAAAGGAGGAGGAGAAAAACTCTTTTAGGGTTTTTGTGTTTATTTCTTGAAAGTGGAAAATGAAAACATGTTTTTACCATAACCCCCCCTTTACTTGTAAAAGTCCATGGGCTAAGCCCATCTTGTATATGTGTCGTGGGTATGGGGGCCCCACATGGGGTACCCGTACCTTTCTCGTGTCCCGATGTTTCGTGTTCGTTCGTGGTTAAACGTGTTCGTGTCTGAAGCGTTTCTGTTTATTTTATCATGTAGTTACCGTAATCTTAACGCTCGTAATTATATTATATGTATTTACGTAAGTATTCTAATTTGTATTTTAAATGGTGATCATGATTTAATTATGTTCACGTGATATATTTATTAACTGTTTATCATGAGTTCGTACGTAATCGATACTTGTCATGTCATACACGTATGCACTTGCTTGATTATTAGCACATGAATGTGATCAATACTAAATGAGGTAAGTTTTAATCTAGGACGTACGATCTTAAGGGCACTATTCATGGTAAAAGCATGCGGGTTTTACAAAGTCAACAGCAGAAGATAGTGATTATGATGAGAGCTTGAAAAAGTACTTGAAGATAGTAAAATTTGAAGATCAATGTATTGATACAGAGATTTTGGGAAAGAGATCATCTATTGCTAGATGGATATACTCTATGGATCAAGGACTGGAAGCTCATGGAATTCAAAGAACTGATGGCACAACAAGAATATTCAGACTTTTGGAAGATATTCTTCACATTCTTGACAGACAAGATATTCAGGATCTTTTCAGGTTAGTTCAAGAAGCCAGTGCAGGTAAAACTGAAGTATCGATATTATATAGGGAATTTCTCTTCATGTATAAACCACACAACTGTGATCAAGAAATGTTGAAGGTATTAGAGAATCAGGTTCTTAGTTACTGGAGATATTATAGGTCATGTGGATTGCATATTTTGGATATATATGATGTTACCTACTATATGCTACAAGATACGAGTTATCCATTCAAAAGAAAATTGTTGGAAAGAATGTTGGAACAACAATTGGAAGTTACAGAAGAATCTGTTGATGCTTTGGAGTTGATCAGAATGGTTAAACGACAAATCAAGTATTTGAAAGATGAGGAAGAAGCTGAGAAAGAGCCTTAAGTGTTTGACTTTCAGTCACACTTCACAAATGGTTCTCAGTTCACCATGTCTAACACGCATAAGAACTGGCTAGTCCATAAGCAAACGATTTGTGGTAAAGACTTCTCAAACCCGTTGAAAGCTAGTAGTTTGCTAAAAACTATATGGTTCTGACTCACCTTGTTTCGAGACAAAGAGTTGGCTAGTCCTAGACAATCAGTACTAGGTAAAGACTTCATCAAATCCGTTGATGGTTGACAATTTACCAAGAATTGTAGGGTTATCAGTACACCTTATTCTTTATGAATAAAGTATTGGCTATTCCAGAGTGCACGGATAACTGGTAAAGAATATATCAAATCCTTAGCTGGTGATTTGCTAAAATTCATGAAGCCAATACAGATTGGTTTTTGTTGTTAATTGTTTTATTTCAGGTATGAAGATTACAAGCAAAGAAGTATTCAAGAAGAAAATACATAGAAGATTTTGTCTCATCAAATCAAGATTGAAGTTCATGATTCAGAGTTCATAGATTTAACTCAAGAAGACAATTACTGTTGCTGCAAAGACAAATGAATGTTTACAAGATACGAGAAGATCATAGTTTGAAGACAAAGATGATGTTCATGATGTTTGAAGATTATCTTATCAGAAGAAGATTTACATTGAAGTGTTTGGCTACATTCAGTTGGATACAAATACAAATTACCAAGTTCAATCCAAGGATGAAGGAAAGACTGAAGACATGTATTCTAAATACATCCAGTACAAGAGAAACAAGAAGACAACAAGTTATCATTCTTGTTTAGGGGAGGATTGTTGGGAATTATTGGCTAAGTGTCAAGTACCGTTAGTGTTATTGAAGTACTGTTAGTATCTTTCAAGTATCGTTAGTGTTAAGGCGGTACATAGTAAGTACTGCTACTTATAAAGTAAGTACTGCTATATTGATTAGGACGAATATATCTTTGTATAAGATATGTCATAGTTATAGTTAGAGTGTATCTTATGTGATATACTTAAATAGTTAGAATATTGATAATATATATTATGTGATATAGTTATCTTTATAGAATATTCTAAGGTTTCTATGGTTCCTTACTCTATAAAAGTAACATAGGTACAATGTCATTGATGTACCTCATTCAAGTCGATTAATAAGAGACTCGAATAGTTAAAAGTAATTTTGTTTTTCTGTGCTTGATAAGTTAGATTCCGCATAACTTATTTAGCTTGAGTAAGAGTTCTCAAAGTGTTTTAGTTTGATTACAAACTACTATACTAGTTCTTAACAGAATATAGATCCAATCAAAGGGATCAACAAGAAAGTTTAGAAAAGAAAGACTTTAGCATGCATAACTGAATAGTCTACAGGAAATGCAACACTGAGGAGTATCACTAGAAACAATGAAAGTTACAAGCATAAGAATACTGAAATTTAGAGCAGTGCAACTGAAATCACATGACAAGTAGTAATGAACCAAGAAACATCGACTTTCCATAAATAGTGGTAATCATGTTCGTTACAAAGTAACACCTCGACACATTGCGTCGATAAGTAGCAAAATTTTATAGTGGAAAGTTTAAGTAACAATTGAAATACATAGAAACAAAGTACGTGAAAGTAAAATAAAGATTTAAAGAGATATGTGAAAATCAAGCAGATGGACCAGCAGGCGGAGCATCGCCGGTCGAGAAAGGATCGCTGTCCTCAGAAAGGTTGTCCAATATGTCACGTCCAAATTTTACCATGTTCATGAAAATTTTCAATTTTTTGAAGAGTTTCTATTTTTAGAAAGTTTCTATTGTAGGAAAGTTTCCAATTTTGGAAAAACTTAGAAAGATAAAGAAGTCTACATCGGCTCGTAAAGATAAATTTCAATTTTTGTATCAATATCGTCTTACTAAAGTTTTTATACAAAACTCCACTTGTAATTTAACAATATATTTTCCTCCAAGTTTGACAAGTTCAATGTGACAAATAAAAATTCACGACTCGGACACCAAATGCATATTTATGCGAAACGACGTTTTGAATAACTTTTTAGTTGTAGCCAAGACTTGAAACTCAACGTAAAATGACCGAAATACCCCTGAAAATATTATGCATTAACTACATTCTTATTATCAAAAAAACATAGAAAAAATTTTAGACCCATTAACACGTTTTTCGACTTAACAAGCCTAGATGGGGAAGTAAAACGACCCAACGAACAACTTTTCAGTTTTACACGAAACCCGAAAATCGACAGAAGAGGACGAAAATGCCCCTACATCAAATCTGATGCAAAACGACATAAAATGAAAATACATATTTTTCGTTAAGCTTTTTGACACGTTATCACGCATTTTAGACCACGCTTTTCTCGCGGTAAGGTAATCACGGCATTCCGAACAACTTTGATGTTTCGCCGGAAGGCTGAAACGAATTCTAAAATGCTCGAAACGACCGCTCAAAACTGCACCAGCAACTAATTTAACGTAATAGCTGAACTTTATATATGAAAATGCTGAACTGAATTTTGTTAAAATTAAGCCACTTCTACTCACTTTGAGACTCCGATTTCCTTTTGTAGGCTAAAAACATTATTCCGGACAACTTTCGTGTTTTGGCCGAAGGCCGAAACGAAGCAGAAGACCCTCAAAACGTTAAAATTCGGTTTTGTGCATACTTGACATTTTACCAAAATCTTACTGAATTTTTACATGAAATCTAAAAAATTGAATCGGCTCTAAAATGTTCATTTTAGGAGTTAGAAGCTCCATTTTATGTTAAAACGATCGTCTAAACAAGATTTATCTAGCCATCCAATAAAATTTTAGATTTTCGAAAATCTCCGACCTCGTTTTCCGCGATAAAGTTTCTTCACCAATAACATTTTTTTTTCGCAAATGTTGTTTGGAAATTATAAAGATTTAAAATCTTAAGTTTAGGCGCAAATCTTCGTTTTTAAGAGTTAAAAATCGTGCCATATATCAAAACATTCGTAAAAACGACCCCTATCGTAAATCCAAGGCCAAATTCACTTTCGAAAACATCAACATGACCATATTGGACTCGCAGATTTTCTGCAGTTTATGTATTTTTCGACACGGTCGAAATTTAATAAAACTTTTTCAAAATTCTCAAAAATTATTAGAATCCTACTCCCCGTCAACCAAGGAATATACGAATACTTTTTAAATGATAAACCTCGTGTACACACACATCTCATGGAATTTAAATTACCAAAAGATAAATCATCCAAACGGACCTATATGAATAAGGTATCACATGGGAATAAGGTAAAGCAATGCATAATGTTTACGACATCGAATTCAATATGCAAGGTATGAAATCAACGTATGAGGTGTAATTCTTCAAATCACGAGCAAAATAATAAAAGTGAAGTAACAAAATGCTTATAAGGAAAGAAAGAAAAAAAATGAAAAAAACTCCATATTAGTAAAATCATACTAAATCGACGGACATATCTTAAGCGAGGAGTCATTAAACCACGATGGCGCTCCAAGGCAATAATCGAATGCCGCAATTGGAAGTCGGAAAAATAAATAAATAGATTGGTCCATGAACCAATAAACAAAATCGAACAACACCCAAAGTGTTATACAAACAGTAACATAAAAAGGATCAAGAAAAGGGATATGAAATCCACAAAAAGAATTTGATACGATCAAAGATTTCTTCCGAGGCATTATTTCCGAAATCGATCAAATCAATGATGGTAAATAAAAATCCACATGATCAAAAATGATCAACGCAAATACGGCGCGGGAAGATATAAAAATGGAGTAATAAATACTGTAACAAATTATACGAGTCTCGAGATAAGAACACTATGGATATAATTCAAGTAATAAGGATAATAGTGCATACTGTAGTAAGTATAGTAATCTCAAGGTAAAACAATATGAATACAAATCAAGTAAAATAGGGATTAGAGAGTTACCCGCAGATGTTGACAATACCTGGCAGATTCTGTATTTAACACTAAGACTCAAAGAAATAAAAACTGAAAACTTTTGTGGTTATAGACCAAGTTTGAAAAATAACTTAGTTCCATATAACCGGAGCTCTGATACCAATCTGTAACACCCCGAAATTAGGTGCGGTCCACTCAAGCAACATGGGGGTGCCACGTCATGCAATACAGAAAATTGGTATATAGGTGCTGTAAAATGACGTAATAAAACCTGTTTTACATCATAATCTTTACGGAAATTTAAACAATAAGTTGCGGAAGTTTAAATCATAAATAGGTCCCAAATAGTTTAAAGTAATACATGAAGCACATGAAGCTTCTACCAAAAGTCAAAGTTTAAGTCAAAGTCAACCGTAAAACATTCAACGGTCATTTTAGTCCAAATCTTACCTTTTTATGGGATTTACCCAAAGATACACAAAATAAAAGTAGTAGCAAAAGGTAAGCATGTAAAACAAAGACTACAGAATATACCCAAATGTCCGCATCTAGGAGCTCCAATCTGTGCACCTAAACTTGATTATCTGAGAAATAACATGTAAAACCGTCATCAATATTGTTGAGTGAATACATAGGTTTAAGTAAAATAGTATGGAACACAACACTCATTAGTAGTAATACCAAAAGTAATCATTGCAGAAAGACTATGGGATCAGCATAGCTTTCCATCGTATTATTGCATTAGCTCATGAAACCGAAACCTTAACGTAATCAACTTGCCCCTAGAGTGAGTGTTTGCCCAAACAACTCGTAATACCTTAAATCTAAATGTGTCACGTAATTCAAGGACGGGGATTGTCAGTACCGATGGATCCACCCATAACACTCGCGCTTTGCAAAGTAATGAAATAACTAACAGTTCACGATGAGGGGAATTTTAGGCACACTAAGCAATAATAGTAGTATCTAGTAATCACTGGGTGCATACAAGTTCCCGAATAGCATACAAGTAAAAAGTAATGAGTGTGTTCCATAAATGTGTATTTCTCACCCCGCGTTTCAAGTAAAACAAGTATTAAGTAAAAGGGGTTATGTACTCACCTTTAGCAAGTGAACATAAAAAGGGCTGAGCAAATTAGGAGTCTTCACGGACCTATGCAATGGTGACGCGTAATAAGAAAGTATTCATTGTAGCAAATAACGTTTTAGAAGTAATGTGACATAGTATGACTAAGTAACTTGCGTGCGATGGCGAGACCTAAGCTGAAGTTGAAATTTGACCAAAGTACCTTTGGCTTACTGTATGACATTAACCTTATTTGATGGTCCAACCATTTTTATACAAATTTCAAACACGTTTTAGACTCGGTTTATAGTATCGAAATAATAGACAGCTTTCAGTTTTCTGAAAAATGGCTACGAAGATATGGTCATATCTAAAAATCTATAATAGTACTGTAGGTGAGGTTTTTTTGCCAAATAAAGGTATTTTTCTTATCTTTCCAGAATGGGCAACCAAAGTCTATGTTCTATTACCAATCAATGAGAAATCCACTTTTAGTGACAGACTATCAAATCAGAAAGTTGTAAACGTCATTTGTACCCTTCGGTAAATTGAGCATAAATCCCAAACGATATAAGATTTTGACACGAAACTAAATAGAGAAGTTGTCTTATGTAAAAATTTATAAAATCATATATTCAACCTTTTTACCCAAGTCAATTTACCACTTTTTAAGCATAAAATTCAGATTTTACCTATTTCGGTAAAATGACCGTCACGGGCTCATCCGGACACATCTCGTTTCTATCCAACTCACCACTTGTTAAGCACATCAGTGGGTATTCATTTTTCAAATAAAAACAAGGTCATGTGTTTAAGAAAAATTGGCCATGACCTGTTTGTTTCTGTGGTGATTTCCATGATAGAAAACGTTTCATTTTAGTAATCTAAACGCGACAACGCATCACTTAAGCTATACTAAATCGCACGCAAGTATCCAAAGTCATAATATGACCTATGTAATCACAATCTCAGTGGGTTTTACCCATGAGCTCAAAATCAAAGATCAATGCAATCCAAAAATGCTAATAACATCAAATTCATTATACTAGTTATGATTATACCTTCACAACTAGTATGCATCAATCAAAACACGAAAAATCTCGATTCCTTCTTCCTTGATCATAAAAATTTCGTGGCCCTATGACAATATAACATAATCAAATCAAAATTTTACCCATCAAAAACATAATTTAACCATTGGAGAAGCAACATCAAGCACAAGAACTCTTAAAAGCATCATCAAATCATAAGATTTGATGATTTTTTAATTACATGAAAAAGTTTGATGCATGCTAAAATTAACACATGGGTTTGGTTAGGAATTGAAAAACAAAAATAGGACTAGTATTAATTTACCTCCGATCAAGAAAAATCAATGGTTTTGGTGCCCTAGGGGTGTTCGTCGGCACACAGAGAGAAGAAGGGAAGAACTGTGTTTTTTTTTTCAAATTTGGTAAATATGACTTGTGTGGTAAATTTCTTGTTTAAGTATAAGGTCAAAAAAGCCAATATGGGCTCTCATAAGCCTAAGTCCAGCCGAAAATACCCAAGAAAGGCCCAAAGTTTTAGTGTTAAGCTCTCGTAATTTAAGGGTTTAAATAACGTGTCGTTTCCAACGAAAACCAAGACCCGTTTATGTTTA
Organism: Glebionis coronaria; assembly: GCA_025667525.1. Taxonomy (NCBI): domain Eukaryota; kingdom Viridiplantae; phylum Streptophyta; class Magnoliopsida; order Asterales; family Asteraceae; genus Glebionis; species Glebionis coronaria. The sequence goes on from CM046882.1 coordinate 397,117,223, forward strand.
AAACGAAATTTCTTTAAAATTACTCGTAAACACTTGTTTGGACCTGATGTCACTAAGTTGGATCAAGGAATCAAGAATAACTAGTAATCACATGTAAATAAATTTTATCGCGACGTTCGGACCCGAAAACTCAGTCCGACTGCCGGAAAACGTAAAAATGCAAAAGTTCACCATTGCGTCTGTATTTGTTAAAGATATTGCTTTTCATTATTTTTGAAGTAGAAAGTCATCAATAAGTCATATAAAATATGTTGAAACCTCGTAAAACGTGCATTACTGAAAAATTCGAAATAACAAATAAGAATCGAGTGAGTTAGAATATAAATAGAATAAAATAGAATAAAGTAATTACCAGAAAAGACAAGTTCTCACAATTATTTTTGGAGTAAAATAACAGTAATAAGATATATAAAATGTATCGAGACCTCGTAAACCGTGTAATACTGAAAAAGTCGTAGTAACCAATTAGAATCAAGTAAAATGGAATAAATAGAATAAAGTAATTACCGGAAAAAGACGAGTTCTCACAGTTCAGGTTGATAACCAGATAGAGTTCATCAGTGCCATAAACAACAGTCATGAGAATCAGGAGAAGAAGCTTATAAATTTCTTGAACACTGCTCTACCAACTGTTGAAGCAAATGTTTCTTTAAAGACAACCTTGGATGGACTGATATGTAGTTCTACTGAGTCCACTTCCAAGGTTGGTCAACTCTTGGATTTGCTTAAGGAAGATAGGTTGTTTGAGGTCTTCACTCGGTTAGACTCTCTTAATTCTGAGCTAGATGTTGTGAAAGCAAAGTGGGAAGCTATTTATGAAGATGTTCACATGGATCTTAAGGCTGAACTTCGACTGAGCAAAGCTGCAAAGGGATATATGGCTAATGCTGCGAACATCTCTCATATCTCCAAGGCTCTTAAGGAAACGAATATTCCTCACCTCATTTCCAGGATCCATACTATAGAAACCACTTAGTCTCTCATACAACTGGATGTTCAGACCATCAAGACTGACACTCAGTCTATGAAGAAAATGGTGACTGAAATGTTTCATGCTTTCAAGGGATCATCCACCACCTCCTCCTTAGGACCACCACAACAACCAAAAGTTAGGATCAGTCAGTCTGACCCTTCAACTTTTAAGGGGGAGAATGTTGTACCAATGATGCTCACATGGAATGAAACTCCCTCTCAACCTAAGGGGGAGCAAGAAGAAATTGTAGCTCAACAACCTCATGTGCCTGAAATCCCAACTCCAACATCTTTGAACTATATCCCACCCAACCCTGAGCCCTCAGTCTCTAACATAGACAAGGAAAAAGGCATTGCTGATGAAACCTTATCACCCCACAAGAAGCTTGTAAAAGCATCAAGGGAAAGAAGGCCTGACCCTGATGCTCCAGTCTTGGTACCTTATGAGATGAATGGCAAAATGTACAAGATGACTCCTGAACAAATTCAAGAGTATTTAGACAGAATGGAGAAGGCTAAGACCAGTGAGGCAACAAGAGCTGAGATACTCAAAGTGTCCACTAAGTTTGTTAATAAAGTGGGTGGTAACCCTGATGATTTATTAAGTGTGAAGGGTGGAAAAGAGTTAATTTAGAAGCAAGAAGAAGGACTCAAAGCTATTCAGGATGGAATGATCAAGAAGCAACAACAAAGAACTTCACAACTGAAAAAACTGTTTGATCAATACACTTGGGTTACCACTCAAAGAAGAAAGCATGAGCAAATCACGAACCTTCAAATAATTCCTCACACCACACTAGTATCAGTATCTGTTTATAGAAACAATGATGACATGAATTTTGAAGTAATGAAGAAGTTTTCATTTGGTGATTTTGGTCGCAGTGAGTAGGATGAGATAGGGAGAATCCTAAAGACCAAATCCAATAAGTGTGTCCCTGAACTACTCAACTCTCTCAGCAAGAGATATGAGAGGTTGAATCAAATCAAGAATCAGTTAGGTATCACTGAGGAACTTCCTCTGGCTGAATAGGATCCTACCAAGACTTAGGGACGAAAAAGAAAAAGGGTGGAGATAGAAGCTGAAACTAAGGTCCCTGGGTTAGAATGCAATTGAAATCTACCTAAGAATGTCCCCTTTGTTAATAACATGGCCATTAAAGAACCTGAGTAGGGTAACTTCTTCATTGATGTATTTGGAGACCAAGCTTTTGAAAGGATAAGTGACATTGAGAAGTATCCTACTGTAAGTCTTCTTATCTTCCTTGTGATGGCTAGACAAGCTCAGACTGAGTAGAATAAGAGATTTGCTAAGAAGCTCAGGCAGATGATTGCAATGAGGCCCAATAAAGAAAAGGTGTTGAAGTCATCAAGAGTAAAGAGGGAAGCAATGAAGGCCTGAAGGGTTGTAATCTTTTGTTTTTTTAAGTTTTTCTTGCATTAGACTTTCCAGTCTTTGTAATGATGAATAAAAAGAAAGTACTTTATTTGAAACAAGTCTCTTCATCAGTAGATTAATTTATATGAGAAGAAGCCTCTTTCCTCACTTATAACAAATTTTACTTAGGCATATTTTATATCCAAATATGGGGAGATTGTGATGTAGGTTTTTCGTACACGTTTTAGGAAAAACGCGTATGAGTGGCAAGTATTAAGTTGCACGCTTTAGGAAAAACGCGAAACCGAATAAATTCCAAGTTCGTTCTTGAAGGAGGTGTGTGGATTAATGTGCCAATTATATAAAATCAAGTTTAGATTAGTGACGTTTTTTGGTTTAAAGAGAGAAAAAGTAAAGACGAGCTACGACTACGATTAAACTACGACGTTGACGTAAAACGATGACGTAATTACGTAAAACGCGACGAAATTAAAAATTAAACCTAAAAATTAATTAAAAGATTAAACTAAGTCAAAAATAATATAAATAAGAATAAAAATCCAACAAATACATTTTAAAACCTTTTATTAATTAAATATTCAATTTTAAATGCTAATTAAAGCCCTAAATTTAAATATAATTAACAAAACGCCCAAAATATTATTGTATTGAACTAATAACTAACTTATATTATTTAAAGACTAAAAAGTATTTTTACTAAATTTTCAAAACTATTTTTCTATTTTTAAATCACTAAAAACTATTTTTAAACTAAAATAATCATAAAAAATAATAAATTAATGCTAAAAATGAAATGACAATTTTAAAAATCCTAATTTATACTAATGAACAGTAGAAAATTGAAAAAGTTTGAAAAAAGTAAAATTTTGCACTAAAAGACAAAACTGATTATAATTAAAACCCTAATTAAACTAAATTAATTCTAAAAATTAAATAAAAAGTGAACAGTAAAAACTTTTTAAACTAAAAATCTTAAACTATTTTTCTAAGTCTAATAAAATTTTTGAAATTGAAAAATATTAAATTTTAGCACTAAAACACAAAAACAGTAATATTAAAAGTAATTAAAAATAGCAATTAAATCTAAATAATACTAAATGAACAGTAACTGAAAATTTAATTAAACAGAAAAATCAAAAAATAAATAAGAAAAATATTGAAACAAGAATCAAAGTCTAATTCCTATTTTGAGGCACTAAAGAAAAAAAAGTTAGAAATCTAATAGTGACATGTGACAGTTTTTGTTTTGTAGCTTGGCAGTACCAAAAATAAGGCTAGCAGTGGGAACTTAGTTCCCACTGATAGTGCAATTTTAAGGTCTGGGCAAAAATAAGCTTAGGAAAGCTTATTGCGATGGCTTATTTTGGACAATAAGGCACCCCCACAACCAGTTGGGTTGTGGGGAGTCTATAAATGCAATAAAATCAACAAGTAACACACAAATTCACACACAAAAGGGCACAAATCAGCGACTGTGTAAGCTATGTGGGGGCTGTGGACTGTTGACTGATGCAATGTGCACAAAAGTGAATTTCAAAGCTCTCAAACTTGCCCAATACCTAACCAAATCACATAGAACTGATTACAAACCCTAAGTTAACTCAAACCCTAACAGATTGCAAAAACTATGGTGCACTTAAATTACTTACACAAAACAGTTAAGTGGATTAGCTAATTTTACCCAACTTGGAACATGCAAAACTCAATATTAGCCTATAAAACTGAAAACAAGATACTGAGAAATACCAACACTAACTAAATGGGTGTGTTTAGACTAAAATAAACCTACCATGTTGTCAATAATGCTTAGTTATCACCCAATCCAAACACCCCTTTAATTTTTAGAAACTCAAGATTAACACACCAATAGCTATTAAAACTTGACTAAACAGATCTAAAGCTAACTAAACAAGCTTATAACACTTGAAAAAACATAATCAAACAGAATAAATGAACAAATAAGCAGCTTCTCACAAAATCATAAAAATACTTAAGAAAAAGAACAAAAACAAGATAAAGGGTTCAAGCCCATACCATGGCTGATGCCATCTTTTTCCTGCTTTCTGGACCTAATCACAAGCTATTAGAGCTTTGTAGAGAGCCCTTGTTGGTGGAATCTTAAAAGAGACCCAAGGGATGCAATGTCTTCAAACAAAAGTGAATAAATGGAATGATGGAATGAGATGTTGTTCTTAAAACCCTGCACAAGCAACAAACAGGTGAAGCAGTGAAAAGCATAAGCTCATGAGCCTAGCTTAATGAATAAGCAGGCTTATGAGCTTATAGCTTGTAAAAAAAATGAACTTCCAAAAAAACTGATTTTTTAAGATCCTTTTTGAAACTAACAGAAACTTTGAGAAAAGCTTAGCACAAAACTGAAATCACTCCACAATCCACTATCACTTCATGTGATAGTGAAATTCATCTTATAAAAAACTTTTTCAAAAAACTTCTTAAAATATGTTTTTTTTTAAAATAAAAGCTGAAACCTTTGTAAACCCTTTTTAACTAAACTTGCATAAGATGAACATTAAACTAATAAGCTGATAAAAGAAAGGAACTCAGAATTTGCATATTTAAAATTTGTTCATTTTCATTAATAAAATTAAAAAAAATACAAAATTCTGGAACAAATCCATCTCACAAGTTGAGTGGTCTTTATATATTATGCTACTGAATATTCTAGAAAGCAAATAATCTAAACCCTACTTGTAGTGATTTCCGAATTTGCCCTTTGATTTTGAAAAATGGTTCTTAGTCAAACTGAGGTCTTCACATGAAGATTTTTGGATGCCAAGGAGTTGCTAGGGGATGTTGGTAGAACATTGGGGACCAAGGAGTTGCTAGGGGACGTTCATCTGGTCGGGTTTTGGGTTTTGGAAGAAAGTGATGGGCAGGGGAGGGTCCCACAGCCATATGGGTGTGTCTGGGATTTAGGTGAAGGTGGGGTTGGGATTAGGGCTTCACTAATTTAGTATCTGGAGCTATTTGACCCAAACCCCTTTGTTTTCGTGTAGATAGGTCCTGGGGTTATTTTTAGGGTTTATAGGGATGAAGGGTTAATTTAATCCGTTTTTGGGTTAAGTGATTTTTAAATTAGGTGTTTAGAGGGAAAACGGATTAAATCAGTTTATATAAAAAATGGGTGGAAAGGTGAGGTGGCATGGGGAGTTGGACGTGATTGGTTGAGGGGTTGAAAGGGGGTGACGTGGCTGCTATGGAGTGGTGGAGGAAAGGTTTGCTGTTTGGCCAAGTATGGTCCCCCATTTCCTTATTACTTGCTACTTTGTGATAAACAGTTCTAAGCCCTTTTTCCTTTGTAAAATGTTTGGGCAACTTGCTGAATATGGCACAATGGTTTTTCCAAACTTTATAATAAGGACCTTTAATGCAATTTGATCATATTTCAAGGGCCAATGATGTATATGCTTGAAATATTAGGGACCCAATTTGTAAATTGAGTGTTCATAAGGGTATAATATGACAAATATTCCAAAGTAGAGGGACCAAAGTTGCTAATCTTCAAAACTTCAAGGGCATTTTTGCAAATTCATTTCTTGGGCCTGGTTCTTTGTGCGGCTTCGTTTCTTGTGTTCGTTTTTTCTTCATTCTTGTGATATTTTGTTGAATTCACGATATTCGTACCTAAAATACACAATGAACAAACACAAGAATATATTTGGGTATTTTGATGATATTTTAAGCGTTTTAAGCCCGATTTCGACGATGAGACTATGTATAAATACAGTCTCATCACTCCCCCATACTAAACCATTGCCGTGCCCTCACGCAATGCTAGAATTAAGTATCATAGAACTTCCAAAATTCATTTTATGATGACATTTATTGAAAACGTACACTTAAATAAACTACTGCACGTGGTTTAGACATAATGTATTGTTTTCATCACGATTAAGTGACTTTTAGGATCATAGAATAAGAACACGTGAATGACACATAGAGATAAGTTTGTCATCCTCGATTTTCACCCAATTCCATGCTAAGCGTGCAACGAGATCATTGTTATTATATGTTAGCAACACAATCATTACTCATGAGTGTTAATTACGAACCTAAACTCCCTTATTCCTACTTGGTATCTCTTATATTTTATTTTTGTCTTAATGATCACGAGGATACATTATTGACTTATGCGTGAATAGAGATTAAGTCTAAAAATAGAGTCTTAACGGTGTAACCAAAATCATTAAATTAATAATTCACCCTAATAGACAACGATGTCAAAAAATTAAGTCAACAAGAAGGATCGATAAACACGGTTTTATAACGGTTTTGAACATGAGACTTATTACCAAGACTTTTATACGCCCCCTAACGGAAGAGACTTATTATCATAGGCTTACCTCCATCTTTTATTCAACTTCGCCATGAAGCTTTTATTATGACTTTGGTATTGCCTTGCCTTTTATTATCCGCCTCATTGGTGGTTTTATTAGCCAAAGACGTATATCCTTACGCTAAAGCGAATTTTGGATCTTTAAAGCATCAAAGATTAAGGCTTGATTCACTTTCAATTTGGGCATAGATTTTTCGGCCTTGTGAGCTTCAAATTTTTGCTTAATTTAGGTGAGCACTTAAAATCTTATTATTAGGTAAAGTTTCGATTATTCGGGTGCCAATACTTCAAAACCGTGACGCTGGCGATACCTTAATGTTTTCCCAATTTAATTACATGGAAACTACTAAAACAAATTAGAAACCAACAATAGTGACTAAACCGCTAAATCAATATTTATTAACAATTTATTATCAAAAGCGTGGGGAGAATAAGCTAATAATTACTACACATGAGATTGTGACGATTAGGAGACTTATAAATAACTCTATCATTTCTCGTCCTCATCTAATAGACTTAGCCTAAAAAGTTAAGGAATCAAAGCTAAGTGCTCAACACGCACGATCGAGTCAAAAATTACTCTTATTCTCACCATCGGAAAACCTACATTCGTGTCTTAAACACTTATGAAAAATAAGAAAAATTTTAAAATTTGGCCATTTTAGCCTTATTTTGCATAAAACGATAACAAAAAGATGAATATTGAATTGCGTGGTGACGTAAGCAAGGTGAAGTATCTACTCACCCCCCCCCCCCCTCCCCCATACTAAAACTAAACATTGTCCTCAATGTTTCGAGTCTAGGGGTGAAAACACCCCCATACTAGAGACGAAGTCGAATGCTTAATCTCGAGCATGGAAAGGGTACAACGAATAACATAAAATCCGTTTATGAATTATGCTAATAAGATAAACGTTAGAACATAAAAGGATATCATCGGATATCGGAATCTTCAAAGGCAACGATCGAAGCTCGATTGATCCGTAAAACGAACATGAGAGGCTTCAATGATGACGATGAACCTAATAAATCACAATCACAAACAACCACGGAACAAAGGTTGGAAGAGCACAAGTCCCCTCGTTACACTAACTAAGAAAGCGATAATATGTACAAGGATAAGCATGAGAATCCCCCACGAGGCACCTTGTTTTTGATAACCGAGTCAAAAGCTCGACTCGAATCCCCATAAATGTGATCATTTAGGGATAATCTTGGTATGGTCAGTTTTGGTGGGGCTTACATGATAAATAATTCCCAAAAGCAACCGGTACTAAGGACTAAGTCCTTTCATGATGCAAAATACCAGGGTCGAAGATGGCGTCCTCGTTTTCGGATGAAAGACGAAACAACGCCACTCCAACATGAACCCCAATGGGGTAGAAGAAAATAGATAAGAAGTAGAAAGGTGGGGCAATGGGTAAGTCAACAACAAGAGCTACTCGAGGTAGACTCGCACCAAGCAAATGAAAAGATTTTCCATTTATTGCATCAGTGGAAGACCGAGATTTCCCTTTACAAGCAATTCCGGGATCGTAAATCTCGTCCTCGGTGGAGAAATGTGAGGGAACATAAGGGGCTTCCCCCAAACTAGATCCACAACAACCGTCTTGAAAAGGAGTAGAAGAGGTGGTAGCACTCATATAACGCGGTGATGACGGAGTTAAACTTGTAGAAAAATATTTTAAAACATTTTTAAAAGCTTTTCCATTTTCATCGTTTAAAAACTCTTTATGAAAACCCGATTTGATAATGTCGAAAATATTTGGCGTGTAAAATTCAAAATTATTCGCGCTAAAAATCCTCACATTTAAGTCGCGGTTAGGGGGTGGTGGATTATATAAGTTCTCAAAACGTTTGTCAATAAAGAACACCGCCCCCTCGGGGTCAACATACTCGTCATCCTCATGAAGGTCGATCTCATCGATTTCTTCATCAAAGATAGGCTTATCAAACCAAGGTTTGTCATTCCCCTCCTTGAGTATCTTAGAAACTCTCTCGAAAAGATCACGATCAAGAACGAAACCATCATCCTTTTGTGGGGATTGTTGATAAGTTAAATCCTCACGAATGTGGTAAACATAATTCTCATTTGAGGAGTGTTGATTAGGTAACTGCTCGAGAATTGGACATTTGGTGGTCACATGAGTTGGTTCGTCATCGAAAATAAGACGTTCCAACTCATTAAGTTCATCCTCGATTTTGGAAAGATCGACCTCACTCGTAGGTGGAAGTGGAGGCAAAAGAGCTAGCTCTCGTTTAATGATTTCCTCAATCTCGGGATCAAACTCATAATCATCGTACTTCACATGTTTCTTTTTAGGAGAATCAAAAATTGCATGTGGATTTCGAAGTACGTGATCAATCTCGGCAAAATCGCCATCGTCATCGTCGAAGAAAGAGTCGATGTGAGCACTCACAACCATGGTCTTACAAGTCGAATGACTATGCTTAGGTGACTTTTCTAAGACGAGAGGATCGATGTCGATAAAACCTTTAGCCTCAACGGGTGTTGGGCTAGGCAAAGGAGGCACTTCGATGGAGTTAGAAGTTGAAGCCTCAAAGACGTGGTCCTTCGAAGGTGGTGAAGACAAGCCCATTTTGGTCATTGTTGTGATGGCACTAACGTCGCCCTTCGGAATTGGTTGTTCACTTGTTTCGCTAAATACATCCCAAAGTGAGTTTTCATCCATAAATTTACACATACCCTTTTGAATTAGGTACACGTACTCTTTATCATTAAAATCATCATCTTTAAAACCGTTTTCTTAATTCTTTCAAAACATGCATTAAGCCTCATTCTTTCCGCTAAAGTGAACATTTTGAAATCATTAGGATTTGAATCATTAGGTTTTGAAACCTCGGTTTTTTCATTATCATTAAACACTTGGGATTTTCTAGCGAAAAAGTCCATTTTGTCATCCCCATATCTCATAGTAAGTCTCCCCTCGTGAACGTCGATTACGGTTCGAGCCGTCGATAAGAATGGTCGACCTAAAATAATAGGACATTTAGGGTCACACTCGTAATCGTATATAACGAAATCCGCGGGAAAAACAAACTTTCCAACTTTAACATAGACATCCTCGGCTATTCCAATTGGTATAAGTGGCGTACAATTTGCAAGCTCGATTGTCATGTTCGTGGGGGTAAGTGAAGGCAATCTCATCAATTTCCAAAGAGAATGAGGCATGAGATTGATGCTAGCACCTAAATCGGCAAGGGATAAACATCCCTCAATCTCGGAAAAATCACAAGGTAGTAGAAATTGGCCCGGATCCTTTTCCTTTCTCGACATACGCCTTTTAGGTTTTTTAAGAAGGATTGAAGCATAAGTTTCTTCAAGGGTTACTTTGGTAAGGTCGATAAAACTCTCTTTTTGAACCGTGGATGGAATTTGAGGTACACGAGGGTGTGCACTCTTTTCCTTGGTCGCCACGTTCACCCCATCGACTTTAGAACAATAAGACGTCTTAGAAGTCGAGGGTTGAGGATAAGGAACAACTCGAAATCCTTCAAGGTTAGGGGTGATAACTGGCTTTTGGCCCGTATAAAAATTAAGTTCGTTGTGTTGGTCTAATCGAATTGATCTAGGTTCTATGTGTGACTCAGCCGTTCTTTGGTGAAAACAAATAGTTGTCGTTGTAGTATAATTAAAAAGTGCAAAGACTTAAAGTAAATGGCTTAAAATAAAATGGCGTTTAAAATAAATGGCGAGAAATTAAAAGGGCGTTAAAAATAAATCTAAGTCTAATTAAACGAAAGGTGCGATATTTAAAAACTTTGAAAAGTAAAATAATAAAATGACAAAAGTTAAAAGCGTGACGAGAATTAAAATCAGACAAAGTACTAAAACAAGGAATTAAAAATTAAACAAGACAAAAACATAAAACAAAACAATCCTAATCGGAATATATTCCGATAAGTCTCGTCAGAATATCACCAAACCTGTCGGAATGATTGGTCGGAAAACTCTGATCGGAATACTTGTCACTTACCTGATCGGAATAACCAAACAAAACACCCCTAATCGGAATGTTGATCTTGTCGGAATAATAAAGGGACCCTGGTCGGAATGTTTATCGGAACCACCGATCGGAATAACTGTCACCTCACCTGATCGGAATAAATAAACACCTCGATCGGAATGTGTAAAACCAAACCTGATCGGAATAAGGACTAAAGTACCAATCGGAATAATGCCACCTCACCTGATCGGAATGTCGCACTTACCTTTGATCGGAATGATTAAAACCTCCCTGATCGGAATACCAAGATACACCCCCAATCGGAATATACAAACCCTTTTCCGACCAAGCAATGGAATGCTGGTCGGAATGATAAACCCCTTTCCGATCACTGGATCGGAATACGGTGAAAAGAACACAAAAATAAGCTAGAAAAATAAGCTAAAGATCTAATAAGCACACCACGAAAATCTTAAACCAAACAGTAAAAGAAGAAGCTAATAAGCTGAAATCTACAATCTTTTAAAACACGAAATGAATAAGCTTTACGAAAAACAACTTTTATATAAAAATAACTTTTATAAAAACTTTAAAAACATAAAGATGAAAACAAATAAGCTATAAGAATCAATGATCTAAAACAATATAAAGCATAAAAAACACAATCTTTAATCAAATAAGAAACACAATAAGCATGTAAACATAAAGATCAAGCAAGAAAGAAAGGTAGAATGAGAGATCAAACAAGTAAAGTAAAGGTGCAATAAAGATAAAAGTAACTTACTTGAAAATTAAGGTGCAAGACAAGGTAATTAAAGGTGCAATAAAATAAATGTGCAAGTAATTAAATGTGCATAAAAGTAAAGGTGGAAGAACTAGTGTCACTCTAGCCAACAAAAACAAATGAATGAAAATAGGGTGTATTTATAGGAGATTAGGAGGGTGGTTAGAGGAAGCTTCCTCCCCTCCTTCCTTTCTTCTTAATTGCGCCATCAAGTCCTTCCTTCTTAATCTCTTTGTTAATCTTGGACTTTGATGACTTTTGGCTCGGGATTTCTTTGGACTCGTCTTTTAATTCTTCGATAAATAAGACTTGAGTTCCTCGGCTTTTGATAAACTTCCGTCTTTTGACTTTTTCTTCGATAAATCTTCAGAATTGGTCTTGGACTTCCGTTCTTTTTGCACTCTTGACTTCTTGACTTCGTCTTTCGTCTTTTTCTTCAATAAAAGTCCGTAAATGCCCGTGTTTTCTCCACTTTTCACCTTTTCGTCCTAAATCACAACAAAAACACAAACCACGCATAATTCCGACATAAAAGACATAAAATACACATTTTTGCTCGGTTATTAGTGTAATTAAGTGGTAGAAAAGATGGGTGTTTTCACACCTATCGAATCCCCTACACTTGACCATTGCAATGTCCTCATGCAATGCATTAGTTACAAAGCATGTTTACACTTTCCATCATAATCAATCCACGTTGGCCTTTATTAAAAAGATAGACACTATATAAACATTAAAAATAAAGAGATCAAAAAGCATACCTTGGGTTTTGGAAATGTCATGAATAATCATCATCCTCAAGTTTTCACTTTCTCCAAACCAAGCTTAAAAACGAGATCATTGTTATTATAAGTTAGTAGACTAACACGAACTCATGTGGGCCAATTATTCACTTAGACTCCCTTATTCCTAGGTGTATCTCTTATATTTTATTTTTGTCTTGAATGATCACAAGGATGCATTGTTGACTTATTTCGATAGTTATTTAGTCCGAAAATAAAGTGAACGATTTAATCAATAGTTAGCTAAAGGACAAAATCTTTTAAAACTGCTTCTCGGGACCTCATAAAGTTCATATCTTAGCATAACTCGCTTCGCGATTTGAGACCTTTCTCGGACCGATATTTGGCAGCGACTTCATACTTCAAACCTTGAGAGACGTTCATGAAATTATGGTCTTCTCTTCATAATGGAATTTCTTCACTTGAAGTTTTGAGAGATTCATACTTGGACCACGACTTCTTCATTTTTTTCCAATCTTTATTTTGGACTTTGATATACAACGATCCGCCTCCTTTTATGACTTGGATCTATTTATCCTCATACCTTGTTAGGGTCTTTTCGGATACACTTCTCCATGACTTTTGGGGAGTTTTTGCTTTTCGTCGTGTGTCTCGATCCTTCATATTGATTTTTGATAAATGATTCTTCACATCACTTTGGATCTTTAGCAACAAAATATAGTCCTCATGCCTTGTTAGGGCCTTTTCGGACTCGCCAATCTTCGCGTCCCGCTTCAATAAGTTATGCCTTGGCTATGAACGCTAATCCATACCGAGCAACTTTTAAACGATCTTGGGCTAGAAGCTAAGTAACTTTTCAAATCGTACAACCTTATTTATTGCAGATAAATTTATTAGCAAGCGATGGGAGAATAGGCTTATAATTAACTCACATAAATTCCCGAAAGAATACCGAACTTATAATTGACTCTATCATCTCTCGTTCTCCACAGTTTAGAATCTCAAGTAATGAGACTCGTGGATGCTTAGCCTATTAAATCAAAGTTTTGGGTTTTCGAGTCGCCTATAGGATCTTGCAAATTCTTAGACTTTTTCAAGTTTAGAAATCGCGTTTTAAAGTTCCCTTGATAAACGACTCTCTAGGATCAATTATAGGAACTTGCGAAAAGTTCTTGTTCTTAACCCGTGAGAGTTAAGACTTTCGCGTTTTATAGCTCCCTATATAAAAGCCTAGCAAAACTTGACTTAAACACGTTAAGGATACTAGCTAGAGAAACTTAGATAAGTAAACTCGGGTTGAGTCAAAAGATTCACAACGTTTGAAAATTAAAACCACTTTATTAAACATTTATTCTAATAAGGAAAGACAATAACTATACAAAAGGAAAAACTAATAGGCCAAAATAGATCAAAAATTTTGAAAAATGTCGAAAAATTGATTTTCTGGTTAAAATGAGGACAAATACAAGGAAAAGGCCACTTAACTTCGATAGAAGTCCCCCCTACACTTAAGATAAACATTGTCCTCAATGTTTAAGCATGTGGGAGTGAACTCCCCTACACTTAGGACATTGTGCACGTTGTTTAAATCTTGCTAAGGAAAAGACAACTAAAGAGATTCCTATTTTAATATTGAGAAAATATAAAATAGTGAATCGAAAAGAGTTTAGGATAGAACCGGGAAGAAGTGAACACGGAATCACGGGTCGTCAAGAATCATCAAGAGTGGATCATTGAGCGCTCGAATCCCTGATTAGTAGAAGAGAGGAGAGAGCAAACACCAACGGGTCTCCCCTACACTTATGATAAAGAAAGCGAAAAGATAGATGCATGGGTTGTCTCCCAAGAAGCGCTTGATTTTTGTTAACCGAGTCATTAGCCTGACTCGACCTTGATCATCAACGGAAGAAGCATGAAACATATCCACCAGGATCAAAGACATAGTTTTCGTCCATCAAATAGCACAAGCTTAAGGCGAACAAGGCAAGCCAAAGAAGAGTAGGCAAGGTTCCCTTAAGCAGTGATGGAGCACGGTGGAAGCAAGGGTGAAGTGGTGCAAGCAGATTTCCATAAGTTCCAAAGATATTTCCTTTTATTTCATCAGGTGGATACTGAGATGGCTGTAGAATAACGATACCGGGGTCGAACACCTTTTCCTTTAAGGGAAAATAGCACTCAGGCTCAGCAGAATGGGAAGAAGATCCGTGAAGAAGAACAACCTCGTCCTCAGAAGGGGGACAAAGAGGTGTTAAATCATATGTGCTGCGGATATTGGTGTCAACCGGTTTCTTCTCCTTTGAAAGAATGTTCTTCAAATCCAAAGTAGGATCAAGACGATAATCTTCAAAATCATAAGGAGGAGCATCACTCTCATGAGGGAAGTATGTGTTGAGAAACATAGAGAAGTCTTCCTCGAATGAGTAATCGTCCAAAGTAGGATCGAGTGATGGCGGAGGATCTTCATCAAATGTAGGTGCAATGTCATCAGTAGAAGAATCGCTCGAAAGAGTATCAGCCTCATCGAAATCATCATCATAAGCATCAAAGACCGGTGGAGAATCATATATGGGAGAAGGTTCCAAAGTAGGGAGAGAATCATCCACATCATCATGAAAAAGTGGATTATCGATGCAAGAGTCGAATAGAGGATTGTTGTAGACAACGAAGTCTTCATGCACATTAATCATATTCACTGATTCTCGGTCTCCAAAGGATTTGCCTGTAAGCTTCCCCATTTTAAAAATTTGTGAATCATTCCCGACTCTTAAGATTAACTCACCTTCGGCCACATCCACTAAAGCTCGTCCGGTTCTCAAGAATGGCCGACGAAGTATTAAAGGAATACGAGGGTCCATTTCATAATCAACAATGACAAAGTCGACCGGGAAAGTAAATGTGCCAACTTTAATAAACACGTCTTCGGCAATACCAACAGGGTAAGCGAGAGTGCGATTTGCAAGTTCAAGAGTCATCTTTGTTGGAGTGAGGTCGGGCAATGATAGTGTTTTCCAAACACTCAATGGCATCAAACTAATACTGGCCCCGAGATCAGCAAGGGCAGTAAATTCTTCAGTTTTGTTGAACACGCAAGGCAACACAAAACGACCGGGATCTCCAAGCTTTTCCAGAAGTTCTTTAAGAATAATTGCAGAGCAGTTTTCATTTAAGCGTGTGTTGGCGAGTTCAACAAGCTTCTCCTTCTTGTTAAGCAATTCCTTAAATGCTTTGACAAATTTGGGCATGTGGACAAGTGCTTCAAGAAATATAATGTTGAAGTTCATTTGAGAAATCATCTTCACATAGCATGTCACTTCGGAGTCCTCCTTAGTTAGCATTTTGGTCTTGCCTAAACGAGAGGGATAAGGGATATTGGGTTTGGGTGGTGAAGGTGCAGGTGTAGGTGGTAAAGGTTGAGATGTTGAAGGGTCCTTCCTAGGTACATCGTCATGACGAGGCGGAGACGGTAATGGTGCACTAATACTAGGTGTAGGAGGAGTAGGGATAAATGGTGGTGGAGGAGGTGTAGATGATGGTGGTGGGATTGGTGGTCCTACGATGGTGACTCCACTACGGGTAGTAATAGCACTCACATTTTCTCGCGGGTTAGGGACGGTGTTTGAAGGTAGAGAATTCGAAGAAGAAGGTTGAGCTGCGGGCAAGAAACTAGCAAGCATATTCTTTAAATCATTCGTTTGATTGCTGAAGGAGGATTGAATATTATCTCGAAGCTCGGATCTTATCTCATTTCCTTGCTTGGTAATATCTCCTTTAAGATTGATAATTTGGCTCTGCAAATTCTTGATTTGCTCACCTTGGGTTCTCATGATGGCCTCAACATCCGGATTACTGAGTGGGGTTTGTTGGGCGGGTGGGTGATAAGGATTAGAAGCTCTTGGTGGGATTTGGTTGCTTCTATAGTAGTTGTTGGCGGGGTTTTGGTTTTGAGGAGAAAAACCGGGTGAAAGGTAGTTGTTTGATCGGTAACTCAGCAAATTTCTATCCCCTTGAGGTCGAGCTTGGTAATTTTCCGGTGAAGGACAATCGGTGTATGGGTGTGGACCGCCACATGTTTCACAAGGAGTAGCAACAACTTTAACTTGTTGTTGTTGTTGTTGGTTTGAAGCGAGAAGCGTGATACTTTTTCTCATTTCAGTCATCATGCGGGTGAGTTCGGTCATCTCAGGGTTTGCTGAAGTTGAGGAAACATTGACTCTCGGGTTGTTCCTTGAAGAAGCAGAGGAATCCCAGTTTTTGTGGTGAGTAGTCATGTTTTCAATAAGCTCTCTACACTCCTCGGGTCTCCTTTTCATGAATGTGCCACCGGCGGCTACATTAATCGTGTTACAATCTCGAAAAGTCAAACCGTTGTAGAAAGTGTCTATTAAGGTCACAGGGAGCATGTTGTGGTTTGGACAACGATCAATCAAGACATTATATCGCTCCCAAGCATCAAAAAGAGATTCATCAGGGTCTTGCATGAAACCGCTGATTTGATTGCGAAGGCTCGTGACCATGGATGGTGGAAAGTAGCGCGACAAAAAGCGTTGAGTCATGTCATCCCAAGTGTGAATAGAATTCTTCGGGAGACGATCAAACCATTTCTTGGCATGATGTAATAAAGTATGTGGAAAGAGTTGTAGGCGAAGTTCATCCATTGTGGCACCAGCCAACTTCATGCTTTGGGTGATTGTAATGAACTTGTCGAGGTGTTTGTTGGCATCATCATCAGGCAATCCTCTAAAAGGATTTGTTTGCACTTGCTGAATCATGTGGTGCTTCAACGAAAACTCAGGAGCGTTGATTTGCATCAGCGCAATCGGTCCTCCTCGTCCAAACATGGTGGGTTGACAAAGCTCCTCCATGGTCCGAAGATCGGGCTGTGGAAGAACATTGTTGTTATTATTGTGGTGCGGTGGATTATTGTTGTTGTTAACACCTAACATACTTAAATCTTCTTGAGTCTCGGGCTCTTGATAATTAGAAGATCTAGTACGCATACACCTGAAAATGCAAAAGAAAAAGAAACCAAACACAAAGACAATATATATACACAATAAAGATAAAATCTTTTTGGATTTTTGAAATTTTTAATTTTTATGTATTTTTATCAATTTTTTAACAAGAAAATAACGCTCACAAGTGAACGGATCCCAAAAAGCAACGCGTCTCTCACAGAAAACCGTTAATCTTTACGAAAAGAGCCGGCAGCGGCGCCATTTGATAACTGGCTTTTGGCCCGTATAAAAATTAAGTTCGTTGTGTTGGTCTAATCGAATTGATCTAGGTTCTATGTGTGACTCAGCCGTTCTTTGGTGAAAACAAATAGTTGTCTTTGTAGTATAATTAAAAAGTGCAAAGACTTAAAGTAAATGGCTTAAAATAAAATGGCGTTTAAAATAAATGGCGAGAAATTAAAAGGGCGTTAAAAATAAATCTAAGTCTAATTAAACGAAAGGTGCGATATTTAAAAACTTTGAAAAGTAAAATAATAAAATGACAAAAGTTAAAAGCGTGACGAGAATTAAAATCAGACAAAGTACTAAAACAAGGAATTAAAAATTAAACAAGACAAAAACATAAAACAAAACAATCCTAATCGGAATATATTCCGATAAGTCTCGTCGGAATATCACCAAACCTGTCGGAATGATTGGTCGGAAAACTCTGATCGGAATACTTGTCACTTACCTGATCGGAATAACCAAACAAAACACCCCTAATCGGAATGTTGATCTCGTCGGAATAATAAAGGGACCCTGGTCGGAATGTTTATCGGAACCACCGATCGGAATAACTGTCTCCTCACCTGATCGGAATAAATAAACACCTCTATCGGAATGTGTAAAACCAAACCTGATCGGAATAAGGACTAAAGTACCAATCGGAATAATGTCACCTCACCTGATCGGAATGTTGAACTTACCTTTGATCGGAATGATTAAAACCTCCCTGATCGGAATACCAAGATACACCCCCAATCGGAATATACAAACCCTTTTCCGACCAAGCAATGGAATGCTGGTCGGAATGATAAACCCCTTTCCGATCACTGGATCGGAATACGGTGAAAAGAACACAAAAATAAGCTAGAAAAATAAGCTAAAGATCTAATAAGCACACCACGAAAATCCTAAACCAAACAGTAAAAGAAGAAGCTAATAAGCTGAAATCTACAATCTTTTAAAACACGAAATGAATAAGCTTAACGAAAAACAACTTTTATATAAAAACAACTTTTATAAAAACTTTAAAAACTTAAAGATGAAAACAAATAAGCTATAAGAATCAATGATCTAAAACAATCTAAAGCATAAAAAACACAATCTTTAATCAAATAAGAAACACAATAAGCATGTAAACATAAAGATCAAGCAAGAAAGAAAGGTAGAATGAGAGATCAAACAAGTAAAGTAAAGGTGCAATAAAGATAAAAGTAACTTACTTGAAAATTAAGGTGCAAGACAAGGTAATTAAAGGTGCAATAAAATAAATGTGCAAGTAATTAAATGTGCATAAAAGTAAAGGTGGAAGAACTAGTGTCACTCTAGCCAACAAAAACAAATGAATGAAAAAGGGGTGTATTTATAGGAGATTAGGAGGGTGGTCAGAGGAAGCTTCCTCCCTTCCTTCCTTTCTTCTTAATTGCGCCATCAAGTCCTTCCTTCTTAATCTCTTTGTTAATCTTGGACTTTGATGACTTTTGGCTCGGGATTTCTTTGGACTCGTCTTTTAATTCTTCGATAAATAAGACTTGAGTTCCTCGACTTTTGATAAACTTCCGTCTTTTGACTTTTTCTTCGATAAATCTTCAGAATTGGTCTTGGACTTCCGTTATTTTTGCACTCTTGACTTCTTTACTTCGTCTTTCGTCTTTTTCTTCAATAAAAGTTCGTAAATTCCCGTGAATGCCCGTGTTTTCTCCACTTTTCACCTTTTTGTCCTAAATCACAACAAAAACACAAACCACGCATAATTCCGACATAAAAGACATAAAATACACGTTTTGGCTCGGTTATTATTGTAATTAAGTGGTAGAAAAGATGGGTGTTTTCACACCTATCAAGGGGTAATCACACGACCTTTCTCACGAGACGAGGCGGCTTTACATTGTTCCTTCGGATTTGTAACGGTGTCACTAGGTAACGAACTCGATGACGCACCCGAGGACTTGTTAATAATGGCCGAAAACATCTTTTTAATGTCAATTTATCCTTGCTCAATCTTCTTGTTTTGCAATTTCAATGTATTAGAAAAGTCGTTTTTCAAAGTACCAATTTCTCCCTCTAATCGTCTCATATTAGCCTCATTAGTTTTCATGTAATTTTGAAAATCGTTTGACGAACTATTTTGATTAGAATTAAAGTTCCCTTGGTTTTGATTACTTCTTTGAAAATTTCCTTGATTCCCACTTGAAAAATTGTTGCCTTGGTTGTTGTTGTTTGAAAAATTCGAGTTTTGATTATTGTCTCGATTTTGCCAATTCAAATTCCGACCTTGATTATAACCTTGATTTTGATTCGAAAAATTTCCTTGTTGATTATTTCCATGAAAATTGTTTCGGTTTTGAAAATTGTTGCCTTGATTATAATTGCCTTGTTGTGATGGACCCGCGCTATTTTGATTTTGAAAATTGTTGTTTCCATTTAACGCACTCACATTCGACGTTTGGCCATCCGTAGCCGCACACTCGTAATAATTATGAGGTCCACCGCAAAACGTACACGAAACCTCAACCGCTTTCACCGTAGCGGGAGCGTCTTTCTTTTGCATCTCAACGAGAAAAGACGTAAACACATTCGTCAACTTGTCGACTTTCGCATCAACTCTCTCAATGTCGCGATTAGAACTACTAACATTGGCGACATTGGCAACACTCGGTGCGTTGCGGAGTTGGTAAACCTTGGATCGGTTTTCGATAATTATCAATGCATCTTTCAGAGTCTTATACAAAAAGTTGTCACCGGCGGCGGAATTCAACGAATCTTGTTCTTGAAAATTAAGACTGTTGTAAAACGTATCGATTTGGTGCAACTCGGAAAAACCATGGTGAGGACATTACCTAAGCAATTCCTTAAAACGATCCCACGCGTCTCTAAAAGATTCATTCGGTTTTTGCTTAAATTTCATAATTTCATTTTTGAAAAACTTTGTCTTAGACGGTGGGAAAAAATAATTAACGAACTTGGAAACGAGATTCTTCCACGTAGTTATCGAATTAGGTGGCTCTTTCTCGTACCAATTCTTGGTGGCACCATCGAGCGAGTACAGAAAAAGCATAAGCTTGACGACATCGGTGTCGACGTTCTTAAACTTGCTCGTGGCCAAAAGACGATCAAACTTCCGAATATGGTCGTGAGGATTATCGGCTTCACGACCTCGAAACTTCGTAGCTTGGATTAGCGAAAGCATTCCGCTCTTAATCTCAAAATTCTCCGCTTCGATAGCGGGAATTACGATCACGTCTCCATAACCCTCGGTGGGTGCTTGGAGCAATTCCATCATCAAACGATTGTCGGCCATCTCGTCTAAGGTTTCTTCAACAAAGATATTAGGAACGTTGGTTTCTAATTCTCGTCTACGTCGTCGATTCCTTCGATTACGATTGCGTCGATTCGAAGCGTCGCTAGAATTAGAATAATCCTTCGATCGACTGCGCATGCACTAAGCGTAGAATGGGTGGTAGCAAAGAAGATTCTTTTTGCGGTTTTTCGATTTTTCAATTTTTTGGTTTTTTGATTGTTTTTTAATTTTTTTGGATTTTGGTGTATTACGTAGACACAAATCTACAAAACTCCCCTTGAATCGATCTTCTCGATTAAAGGAGCCTCAAGGAATGAAAACGATCACGCGGAGTGAACGCTTTCGATGACTTTAGAACGTTGGTGGAACACCAAAACGTTCAAGAGGGTTTAATCTTGAAAACAAGCAAATATATATGATACGTAGATAATACTTTGGCGGCAAACCCTCGATTAGCCTTCTTTCTCAAAACACGCACAAGCAAGCGGGGGAAACGAGGCGGCGCTAAGCACTTAAGAGCCTTTTTCCCTTAGGTCGTGAAATACAACCGCCTTATACCCACCTTATAGTTTGTGTTAATTGAAATTAAGCCTCACGAAAGTATTTATCTATTTTGCCTTTAAACTTTTGCTTTGGATTCGAATACAATGATCGAGTGATGAAAATCCGAATCAAGGTTGCGTTTTCACGCTTTTGGAGTACTTGTATCTTTATTGTTCTACGTAAGTACAATATAGTAATATATTCACAAGAAAAACGAAAACCAATATATCTACAATATAGTAAAATGATTGTTGTGTGTTTAATTTAGGAAAATTAAACACGATTTATTTGGATACTATAATATAATAGAGAAGAACAACAAAAATGAGTATGTACGATATTCACGCTTTCCAAAAATTGAAAAGCAAAAACGCACTACTCACACAAACACGATACTAATAATGGCAACACTAAACACCTCCCCGGCAGCGGCGCCAAAAATTGATGTAGGTTTTTCGTACACGTTTTAGGAAAAACGCGTATGAGTGGCAAGTATTAAGTTGCACGCTTTAGAAAAAACACGAAACCGAATAAATTCCAAGTTCGTTCTCGAAGGATGTGTGTGGATTAATGTGCCAATTATATAAAATCAAGTTTGGATTAGTGACTTTTTTTGGTTTAAAGAGAGAAAAAGTAAAGACGAGCTACGACTACGATTAAACTACGACGTTGACGTAAAACGATGACGTAATTACGTAAAACGCGACGAAATTAAAAATTAAACCTAAAAATTAATTAAAAGATTAAACTAAGTCAAAAATAATATAAATAAGAATAAAAATCCAACAAATATATTTTAAAACCTTTTATTAATTAAATATTCAATTTTAAATGCTAATTAAAGCCCTAAAATAAAATATAATTAACAAAACGCCCAAAATATTATTTTATTGAACTAATAACTAACTTATATTATTTAAAGACTAAAATGTATTTTTCCTAAATTTTCAAAACTATTTTTCTATTTTTAAATCACTAAAAACTATTTTTAAACTAAAATAATCATAAAAAATAATAAAATAATGCTAAAAATGATTTGACAATTTTAAAAATCCTAATTTATACTAGTGAACAGTAGAAAATTGAAAAAGTTTGAAAAAAGTAAAATTTTGCACTAAAAGACAAAACTGAATATAATTAAAACCTTAATTAAACTAAATTAATTCTAAAAATTAAATAAAAAGTGAACAGTAAAAACTTTTTAAACTAAAAATCTTAAACTATTTTTCTAAGTCTAATAAAATTTTTGAAATTGAAAAATATTAAATTTTACCACTAAAAGACAAAAACAGTAATATTAAAAGTAATTAAAAATAGCAATTAAATCTAAATAATACTAAATGAACAGTAACTGAAAATTTAATTAAACAGAAAAATCAAAAAATAAATAAGAAAAATATTGAAACAAGAATCAAAGTCTAATTCCTATTTTGAGACACTAAAGACAAAAAAGTTAGAAATCTGATAGTGACATGTGACAGTTTTTGTTTTGTAGCTTGGCAGTACAAAAAATAAGGCTAGTAGTAGGAACTTAGTTCCCACTGATAGTGCAATTTTAAGGTCTGGGCAAAAATAAGCTTAGGAAAGCTTATTGTGATGGCTTATTTTGGACAATAAGGCACCCCCACAACCAGTTGGGTTGTGGGGAGTCTATAAATGCAATAAAATCAACAAGTAACACACAAATTCACACACAAAAGGGCACAAATCAGCGACTATGTAAGCTATGTGGGGGCTGTGGACTGTTGACTGATGCAATGTGCACAAAAGTGAATTTCAAAGCTCTCAAACTTGCTCAATACCTAACCAAATCACATAGAACTGATTACAAACCCTAAGTTAACTCAACCCCTAACAGATTGCAAAAACTATGGTGCACTAAAATTACTTACACAAAACAGTTAAGTGGATTAGCTAATTTTACCCAACTTGGAACATGCAAAACTCAATATTAGCCTATAAAACTGAAAACAAGATACTGATAAATACCAACACTAACTAAATGGGTGTGTTTAGACTAAAATAAACCTACCATGTTGTCAATCATGCTTAGTTATCACCCAATCCAAACACCCCTTTAATTTTCAGAAACTCAAGATTAACACACCAATAGCTATTAAAACTTGACTAAACAGATCTAAAGCTAACTAAACAAGCTTATAACACTTGAACAAACATAATCAAACAGAATAAATGAACAAATAAGCAGCTTCTCACAAAATCATAAAAATATTTAAGAAAAAGAACAAAAACAAGATAAAGGGTTCAAGCCCATACCATGGCTGATGCCATCTTTTTCCTGCTTTCTGGACCTAATCAAAAGCTATTAGAGCTTTGTAGAGAGCCCTTGTTGGTGTAATCTCAAAAGAGACCCAAGGGATGCAATGTCTTCAAACAAAAGTGAATAAATGGAATGATGGAATGAGATGTTGTTCTTAAAACCCTGCACAAGCAACAAACAGGTGAAGCAGTGAAAAGCATAAGCTCATGAGCCTAGCTTAATGAATAAGCAGGCTTATGAGCTTATAGCTTGTAAAAAAAATGAACTTCCAAAAAAACTGATTTTTTAAGATCCTTTTTGAAACTAACAGAAACTTTGAGAAAAGCTTAGTACAAAACTGAAATCACTCCACAATCCACTATCACTTCATGTGATAGTGAAATTCATCTTATAAAAAACTTTTTCAAAGAACTTCTTAAAATATGATTTTTCTGAAAATAAAAGCTGAAACCTTTGTAAACCCTTTTTAACTAAACTTGCATAAGATGAACATTAAACTAATAAGCTGATAAAAGAAAGGAACTCAGAATTTGCATATTTAAAATTTGTTCATTTTCATTAATAAAATTAAAAAAAATACAAAATTCTGGAACAAAGCCATCTCACAAGTTGAGTGGTCTTTATATATTAAGCTACTGAATATTCTAGAAAGCATATAATCTAAACCCTACTTGCAGTGATTTCCGAATTTGCCCTTTGATTTTGAAAAATGGTTCTTGGTCAAACTGAGGTCTTCACGTGAAGATTTTTGGATGCCAGCTTGATATCTTGATCTTGAACCGTTGGTAGAACATTGGGGACCAAGGAGTTGCTAGGGGACGTTAATGTGGTCGGGTTTTGGGTTTTGGGAAGAAAGTGATGGGCAGGGGAGGGTCCCACAGCCACATAGGGTGTGTCTGGGATTAAGGTGAAGGTGGGGTTGGGATTAGGGTTTCACTAATTTAGGATCTGGAGCTATTTGACCCAAACCCCTTTGCTTTCGTGTAGATAGGTCCTGGGGTTATTTTTAGGGTTTATAGGGATGAAGGGTTAATTTAATCCGTTTTTGGGTTAAGTGATTTTTAAATTAGGTGTTTAGAGGGAAAAACTGATTTAATCAGTTTATATAAAAAATGGGTGGAAATGTGAGGTGGCATGGGGAGTTGGACGTGATTGGTTGAGGGGTTGAAAGGGGGTGACGTGGCTGCTATGGAGTGGTGGAGGAAAGGTTTGCTGTTTGGCCAAGTATGGTCCCCCATTTCCTTATTACTTGCTACTTTGTGATAAACAGTTCTAAGCCCTTTTTCCTTTGTAAAATGTTTGGGCAACTTGCTGAATATGGCACAATGGTTTTTCCAAACTTTATAATAAGGACCTTTAATGCAATTTGATCATATTTCAAGGGCCAATGATGTATATGCTTGAAATATTAGGGACCCAATGTGTAAATTGAGTGTTCACAACGGTATAATATGACAAATCTTCCAAAGTAGAGGGACCAAAGTTGCCAATCTTCAAAACTTCAAGGGCATTTTTGCAAATTCATTTCTTGGGCCTGGTTCTTTGTGCGGCTTCGTTTCCCGTGTTCGTTTTTGCTTCATTCTTGTGATCTTTTGTTGAATTCACGATATCCGTACCTAAAATACACAATGAACAAACACATGCATATATTTGGGTATTTTTATGATATTTTAAGCGTTTTAAGCCCGATTTGGACGATGAGACTATGTATAAATACAGTCTCATCAAGATTGTTAGGTCAATTTGTGCCTAATGGTCTCACTGATGGATTTGAATAACAATCAGCCTAAGTAAAGTATTATCCTTTAACATAAAGAAGTCACTGAGTGAACAGTCACTCAGTGAGTTACCTTCAAGAGCTTAGACTAAGTCTAAGAGAAAGACTCAAGCATTTAGTAAGGTGAATTTCAATGAATAAAGTAACTAAGACAAAGAAGAAGGTGATGGGTTCAGTGAGTTGTGGCAATAGACTCACTAAACCACATACGATCTCCCTGAAGAAACAAGCATCCTTAAAGACTGAAGTAAAGGCAGGATAAGTTGAATTAGATAAGATGTAGTACATTACACTATTATCGTGACTTACCCCTCATAGGTTAGATAGGGTACTAAACTTGTAAAAGGACTTTGTCCTAATACCTAGAATAGGTTAAGACAAGTTTCTACTCTGCACCAATGAGACAAGAATTGCACATGGCAATTCTTTGTCACGTACCTACCCTTTACTTGTATAAATAGGATGGTTGTAAAAGAGAGAACTTAAGTTTGTGCACTAAATGCTTTAGACATTCACAAACAGTTCTCTCTTCCAAATAAGATCAAAAGCACTTGAGTTCTAAAATCTTGTTTTCTTAATTGTCAAGCTTATCAATCGTTAGGATTGATTTAGTTTGTTAGTGAGGAGATCACAAACACACACATTGTTTATTCAATCCCTATTGTAGCTTCACATACAATAGGGCATAATTCTTTAAATAATAGGAGTTAAACGTTGAAAATATTTTGTGTCATTTACTTTATATTGTCTTGTGTATTTACATTACTTTACCATGAGTTAGGTATATACTTAGTATTCTTAAGTATAACACTAATTACAAGGGACCAACATCATGTTATGCCAGATCTATCATATATTAGGTTACCTAAGTTTCAAAAGAAAGAGGAACCAAAGTTTGTTCCTATTAAGTTTGAAAAAGAAGGTGTTACTGTTCTAGTAAAACTTGTGTTGATTCTCCACAAGTTACACCAACTGCTAGTACTAGTGTTGGTAGTCAAACTAAGGATTTGAACTCTGAACCATGTAGTTCATAGAGCACAAACTCTCAGACTAATGTCAAGCTAAAAAAGAAAGTAGTTTTAAAGAAAGCTAGTGAGTTGAACCCTAATGCCCCTAGATATCATCCTGTTAAGAAACCTGTCAAATATGATGAGATGTACAGGGCCAGTACACATAGGGGAAATCAAAGGAACAGAAATAACCAACAGGTTCATAAAAATAGGTTTAAGGCTTGTTATATATGTGGTAGTTTTGACCATTTAAAGGCACATTGTTAAATTAATTTCAAAGCAGGAGTGTGATACAAGAATAAGGCTTCCAAAAATAATTATAAGCCCAATAAAAGGATGTTCCCTAGGTCAATACTTCTTAGGGGTGGTCTTAAACCAATTAATAATGCTAGTCATTTCAATTCTGGTAAACCTTTGCTAGTTAATTATGGTAGGACATTTAATTCTGTTAAGTCTTTTAACTCTAGTCACCCAAGGTCTTATACTGGTAGCAATAACCCAAGGTCTGACAACTCTGTCAACTCAAAGCCATACTTTGGTTACAAAAAACCAAGACCTTTGATGTCACAACCACAGTCTAGGGTACCCCCCAAAGCAAAACAACTTTAGGTCAACAAAACTCATATCAAAAGAATAAAGTTGTTAACTTTAGAATCTCTAAGAGAACGTTCAAGCACATCATAAGGATACACCAACCTGCAAAAAAGTTTCATAGTGGTCCTACTCCCAAGAACATGGTTTGGAGACCTAAGAAGGTATAGTAAGATAGTACTGGTAACTCAAGCAAAGAAGATCAATCCAAAATAAGTACTAATTCTGATGAAGAGTGGAATAAACGAGTTGAAGCCTTTAAGAAAAGTAAGGTGTATGATGAGATTAAACCACATGAGGTCCATGATATGATTAAAGGAACAGTAACTTATGAGTTCAAAAGTTTGTTTGAGGAAACGTATTTTAAAGCATACAAGTTTATTGAACCAACTGAAGAAGATCCTAATGTGTGTTAGGTTTTTGTAAAAAAAATACCTTTTTAGGAAAAGGATCAAGTGTTTTGTATAACTTTTGTATAATATTAATTCTGTTAGTGTTTTTTAATTCTAGTTAGCAAATTCTTAATGTTGTTAGTCATGTTTTTCAAATATAAAGAGAAAATATTTTAGGCACATACTTTCTTGGTCTTGGACTAAATTTTCAGGGTAAGTAAAGTAGCATGAAGGAATTTTCATGTTGTATATTACTTGTGAGTTGTTGGGTAACTTTTAGTAATTTGGTTCTTTCTAGGTGACTCACTCTTTGACATGTCATTCATGAGATGTCATAGACAACAGTTTTGTGCTGGAAATCCTGTCAAGAATACTTCTCATACAAGTCTATATAATCATAGGAAGTATTCTTGTACTGAAAATGGTTTTAAAAAACGAGAGGTCAAAAACAACCTACTAGTGTAAAGTGTTTAGTAGGATTCTTGTTGAGCACACAAGGAAGACTTAGTTTTAATGTAAATCTCTAAACAAGAAACCATACATGACTCAATGTCTATCTCATATGTTTTAGTGTGCTTTGAGTACTTTGATGACTTGTTTAGATTTTGAAGTTATCTCATGTCTCTTTGTGTGTGAGTTCCTATGTAGCACCCCCATTTTTACCTTAACGCAGCGGAACATTGATTTGGGGTATTACTTCATAGAACACAAGTTATAAGGAAAGAAAACAACTCAAAAGATTAATGAAATAAAATTTCTTTATATATCATTTAAAAACCAGAGTTTTATAATATGAGGTTCCCAAAATCTAGAATAATAATTTCAAGCTCGTGCCTCTTCATGCCATCCCCATGCTGCTCCATGCTAACAATCTTTAATACCTGAGATATATGCTTAAAATAAACACAATGATCCCGATTTTTTTTACTACCCGAAGCTTCGATACATTTCGAAATCGAGAGATGTCTACCGGGGGGGTTCTATCAGACAACAATTAGCCAATCTGGATTTACGAATTATTATAGATTCTTCATTGATAGAATGGAAAGAATTGGAGGAAGTGGTTGAGTGAATTCATTGGTTTGAAATCATTTTGAATACAAGATCCTTTTTCCCGAGCTGCGTTGTTATTCGCCCATATAAAATAATCAATTCTTATTGCACTAGCTCATGCACCGCTACTAACATTAATAGAAAACCAACAAATTACCCTTATGCAGGTAGTTTGCCGGACTCTTGAGTTTGAAAAATAAAGTGTATCCGTTTAGCCTAGGTAGGAACCATCAGCATTCCAGCAACTGCGACTTGCCCAGATAGGGGATGTCAGTCCCCAAATAGTACTATTCACAATATTAGCGATCATCTATAGAATGATTAACGTCCACGAATGAAAGGGGACTTAATGGCAATAAGTAAACATAGTGTCAATAATCATGTTAGGTAGCATACAAAATACTTGTATTCCAGTTTAGCATATATCCCCTCACGGGTTTTCAAACCAGTTAATAATCAGGCCTAGTGAGGCTATGAACTCACTTGGTGTCCATAAATTTTGAGCTACAATTAGATATATTTCATTCATAGAGAACAACTTGGTCTCACAAACAACAACTTGGTCTCACACAAATCTGGATTAACACATTTTGTATAGTATCAAGTCTTTGATCTTTAGTTCAAAGTTTTAAGTATTTCTTTTTGATATTTTCCTAAAGTTCATAGGTTATTTATAATATCACATCATTGTTCGGGCCATCATACTCGGAAGCCATTCTTTAAATGTTTGAGGAGCGAGGGCACTTTAAATCGTAAACCCAACCACTCAGTCAGAACGTAATATCGAGATGGAACATCTTTGTACAAAGCTCCGTACTAACATGACATGTTTATTACTTTCGTCAAATAATAAGTATAATATATACTTTATATCTTTTAGTTTCAAAGTTGGCAAAATTTACCCTTTTGTATAAGTTTAGCTTAATTACACGTTTAACCTTTTAAGTATATAGTTTAAGTACTTACAAATTCAACCTTCTAATATTAACCTCAAGGTTTAAAAATTTACAATATTAATCCTTATAGTTTTAACTTTCATAAAATGACACTTTTGGCCCAAAATGTTAATAGTTCAAAAATGGCAGTTTTATTCCCTATACTTGCTTAAAATTACATAACAACCTCAAAATTATACCAAATGAGCTAAGAACTTAAAAAAAGTTTATGAACACTTTTATAATCATAATAACAACATTTATTCAGAATTATAGCCTTTAAAATAGGTTTTTGCTCATTATTTCATGTAAATTACAAAACTAGGGTTTAAGACATTTTTAGCTTATAACTTTCATTTTAAATGATCATATAATCTAATTTCTTTTAGATTAGTTTTCTAACATACTATAAACATTATAACAAGTCTAAGAAAACCTTATAACAAGATCAAAGCTTAGTTACCATAGAGATTACCTAGGTAGCTCCAAAATGGCTTCTTATGGCTTCCTATGAATACTACTTGCTACCAAAGCTTCAAGAGCTTAAATGGCCTCCTTCTAGACCTGTTTTGTGGTCTTATAAGAGTCCTAGAAGGTTTGTAGAAGTGGAATTCAGAATGGGTATAAAGGTAAAGAGAAAACGGGGTACAAGTTCTCTATGGTTTAGTTCACCCCTATTTATAGTGTTTTCAACCCTTAGGCTCCAAGTTCTGGGCTTAAACGTGTATATAGATAGCTTAGTGACTAAGGGAATCTATGGAAGGTCTACGCAAGTTTATAGATTCTAGGAACAAAATATCTTGGTCTTGTGGTTAAGAATGGCTCACGGCAAGATATAGATGAGAATGGTGATGTGTAAGCCACAAGTAGGTGCATCACCTACTTAGAAATATCTAAAATATCTATTACTTCTGATCCTAAGTTTGAATTTGGTATGGAAATGTTTTAAATGGGTTTTTGGAGGGAAAAACCTAGTCGAGTTTAATTCCAGGTTTATAACTTGGTAACTTTGTAATCCTAATAATTAAGGGTTTAGGAATATGATTAGTGATGATTTAGAGTATAATTAGGGTTTATAAATTGTAATTAAGAATTTGGATCTTTGATTTGAAGTTTAACAAAGGTTTGAGGTGAAATTGGGAAGAAAACCTAGGCGGGTTAGGGTTTCTCATGATCTAGGGCTAAATCCTTCTTAAATCCATTATTCTTGATTTAGCTATTGATTTAAACTCAATTTATACCTCCTACATTGTCCTTGATGAGACTACAGTTATATATATTCTCATCATCAAATCGGGCTTAAAATGCTTAAAAATATCATAAAATACCCCAAAATATGCTTTTGTCTGTTCATTGTGTATTTTAGGTACGGATATCCTGAATTCAACAAAAGAGAACAAGAATCAAGCAAAAACGAACACGGGAAACGATTCCGCATAAAGAACCAGACCCGAATCATGAATTTCTAAAGAAGTCCTTGAGTTTGAATATTTGTCAAGAATGGTCCCTCAACTTTTGAAGACTTGTCACTTTAGACCCTTGTAAATCTCCCTTATTACAAGTTAGGTCCTTAGGTTTTCAAGATATTACATATATGGCCCTTGAAGAATGAATAAATTACACTTTAAGCCCTTGAATCAAGTTTCATATAAAGAGAGGGACTTAATTGTCATTCCCTCAAAGTTTCTTACAAAGGGAATTGAGATATTAAGCTGTTGGAATTGTTATGCATGTTTTGGATACATGAGGGGGAAAAGCTGTGAATTTATAACCCATACCCATGCAAACCTGGTCTGACCCATCACCAAACCCGGTTTCAACCCAAGCCTAGCCCATACCATCCCCATTACCCGATCCACCAACACCACCCACGTCACATACCACTAACACCCCGTTTTATTATTTATTTAACATTTAAACAATTATTTTCAATTGAATAAAACCGAGTAACATTTTCTTAACACCTAAAATGGATTAAAACCACCCTGCTAATCCCTTTCATCCCCATAAACCCTAATCCCCAAATCAATCTAATTACTGAGAATTGGGACATGAAAATGTCTAGATTCTTAATTCACCTACCCATAAACCCAACCTCACCTCCAAGCAAAACACTAGCTCACCCAAAAGGGCCCCACGTTTATCCCCTGCTCCATCATTTTAGGTAAACTTCAAATATTGACAGAAATCCAACGACTCTAGCATTTTTCTTGGTCACTAAGGGTTGTTCAACGTCCAAGATTTCTTATACAACAGTTATACAAGCACAAAGTTCCAAATTCGTCACATGGGAGCACCATTGACCCGTTTGAATTTCAAACCTTCAAGGGATTTTAGAGAATTTGACTAGCTAGGGTTTTTGTATCCAGAATCTTCTTTAGTTTACTAAAAAGAGAGGCTCCAATTTGTGGATGCCCTTTTGTTCCAGCTTTTTGTAAAAGATTTTAAAATTAATGAAAAATTTGTTTTTAATTTTTATAAGATATGTTGAGTTCCTTACTGCTTTCTTAGGTTAACTTTTTATGTTTATGCAAGATTTTAGAGTAAGTTTCATCAAACAAACCTTTGATTCAAGGACACTTGGTCACAAGGTTCTGTTTTTAGGTACAGATTATAGGAGCTTTCGTAGCTTATTTGGTTGACAACCAATAAGTTACATAAGCTTGTAAAAGCTATTTTAGTCATTTTTCAAAAAAGTATTGGTTACTTATTGATCTGTCTCAAAAATTATGGTTTCAAAAGTTTTGAGATACCCCTTTTTTACTTGTTTGAGCACTCACTGTTCATAATCCTTTGCACAAGATGACTGACAACCAGCTTGTGCATAAGCTTTAGAGCTTTTAGTTTACTTTATGGTGTTTTTGTAGGTTCACAAATATTGTCCACTTTCCTTGTTGATTTTCTCTTGAAGACATATTGTTGGCTTTGCTTCTGTTATATAACTCCAACAAATCCCTCTACACATTCCTTTGGTGAGCCTCATTAAGCCGTGGATAAGCTAAGAGAAGGTATAAACCCAGGCTAAGGCTTGAACCCTCTAAGTTATTTCCTGCATTTTCTTTTTGATGCTTTACATAGTTGTGTAAAACTTGTGGTTTTGTCCTTGTTACTGTTTTTGTGTTTATTATGATTTGATTGTGTTTATTTTGATGTTAGCTTAATGTTTGTGTAGGTTAGATTAGGTTCTCGGCTGATTTGATCAAAGTTGGTTTGAAAAAATTGGTTTAGACTGATTTTAAGTGGTGTTTGGATATAAGGTTTACAAGGATTTGGAGACTCACAGCCTTGATAATTCTACCCCACACTCTCTTAATATCATTTAGTTGTTTCATTTTAGGCTTTGGTTGATTAGGTCTAGTGTAATTCTGAAGTTTCTTGTTTACATATTTTTGCATTTTTCGCAAGTATCAACTATTACCATTTTTTATCCTGATTGATTGAGTTTTAGTGTTTGAAATCCTGTTAGCAGTTAGTTATAGGGATGTTCTAGGGGTGTGTAATGTTCATTTGTTGATTGGTGGAGTTTACATCACGTTTTAGTTGGATAAAAGTCATCAAATAGTCAAGTACACCAACAAAACACCCCCTTGTTATATGCTGGTGTACAGTACGCTCTTAGGGGTTGTATGTGGATTCGGTGACTTGGATTTTGGTAGTTAGCTAGAGATTAGGGTGATATAGGTGTAGAATATCTGATACTAGCATTTTGGTACAAATTTGGGAGCTAAATTAGCAATCATAGTCACTGTTATAACCACCGCACCCCCATTTTCTATCACAGCAGGCTTTAGGCCGTGTCTTGGTGGTTTTGAGGGTTAATTTTTTATTTCTATCTAGATTAGGAGTAGGTTTTAGGGTATGTTAACTGGTCTTTGGGGTTTTACAATTTTTGGATAGCTAAAAATAGCTTGAAATACCCACTGTTTCACAACAAATAGACCACAGCCTTTATTTTTGTTCAATAGTTAAGGTTTTGTGAACATCTGTGGGTTTTTGGTGAATTACTTGTACTTGTTTCTTGTTCCTTGTTTTTTCTTGACTCTCAGAAGCTCATTGGCTTGTGGGGTTCCCTTTTTGCCCAAGCAAAACAACTAATCACCCAAGCCGGACTCCAAAATTCCCCAAAAAACAAGCATAACAAACGAAAACTACAAAAAGTGAAGTCTGGTGACAATTTTGGGTATAATTGTGTTTAATTCGTGTTAATTTTGTGTTTTGTTAATGTTTTGAGATTAGTTAGTCACTGTTCAGCAAAGTCTTAAGCAAGAAAAAAAATATTGATAAAAAAGTAGGAGCTAGGACTCGAACCTGCACCCCCACTCACACACACCAACACTCTCACCGACGCGCCCTAGGGTCTTTATCGTTAAGATAAGACCTAGGGTTGTATTTAAAGGGTTGTTTGTATTTGCTATTTTAATCCATTCGAGCTTAATAAGCTGTATTCCAGCTTATTGATTTAGGTTTTTTTTTCTTTTCTTTTTCTTTTACTCAGTCCGCCATTTAGGATTTTTGGAATGGAAATCAATTTTTTAGCTTTATTAGAGAATTTATTATTAGTATTTTAATTTTAACTTTTATAAATTAGATTAAAAATAGTAAAAAGTTATTTCAATTTTTGAAAAAATAGTTTTTAGACTTTAATTAGTAGAAATTAGGTTTACAAAACTTAAAATTTGCATTTTGACTTTATTTTAATTTGGTTTATTTTTAGTTTTTTATTAAACTCTAAAAATTAATATAAATTAATTAAAACTTTTGAAAATTTTTTTTTTCACTTTTGATTTAATTACATTTTTTAGAACTTAGATTAAAATTTTGGTAGTTTTTAGTTAACTTTCGTTTTTCGTCGAAAATTACGGTTTTACGTTTTCACCGTCGTAGCGTAAATTTTAGTGTAATCCGTCTCTATTTTTAAATCTTTCTCAACTAAAAACGATCACGAATCCAAACTTGATTTTTATATTATTGGCACACAACACACACCTCCTTCGAGAACGAACTTGCATTGTCGAGTATTCGCGTTTTCCTAAACGTGATACTTAATACTTGCCACATATACTTGTTTTTCCTAAAACTTGTATAAAAAACCTACATTATTTTGGCGCCGCTGCCGGGGAGGTGTTTTTAGTGCCATTATACATATCGTGTTTGTGTGAGTAGTGCGTTTTTACTTTTTATTTTTGAAAAGTGTAAATATCGTACATACTCGTTTTATTTTTCTTACTATATTATAAATATCCAAATAAAACGTGTTAAATTGTTCCTCAATTAACACACAAATATTTTTCATTTATCGTTTTTGTTTTATTTTTGTGAATACTATATTGTAATTACGTAGCACAATTAATACAAAATATTATCCATATACGCTAGAAATCGCACCTCGATAGTGGGCGTTCCGGTCATTATCGAGTGTATCGATCAAACAAAAAAATCAAAGGCAAAATAGATAAATACTCTTAAGAAATTTAATCTCAATTGATACAAACAATAAGGTGGGTATAAGGTGGTTGTATTTCACGACCTAAGGAGAAAAGGCTCTTAAGTGCTTCGAGCCGCCTCGTTTTCCCCGCTCGCTTGTGCGTATCGATTTAGTGACGATTGATTAAGGGTTTGCCACTCAAGTATTAATACATATATTTTTGTGATCTTTAATTATTGAACCTCGAAACGTTTTGGCGTTCCGCCAACGTTTCAAAGTCGACGAGGGTTTTTACTTGACGTAAATTCCTTCATTCCTCTTTAGATTCATTAATCAAGACTTTGATTTGTGGATAATTTTCGTGGATTAATTTCTATGTAACATAACAAAAAACCAAAAAATTAAAAAACCATCAAAAAACAAAAAATTTGAAAAAACGAAAAACCCCAAAAACAAAGAATCTTCTTTGCTACCCCCCCCCCCCCCCATTCTTTACATTAGTGCATGCGCACTCGATCGAAGGACTATACGAATTTTAGCGACGCATTGAATCGACGCTATCGGAATCGACAAGGAAGACGTGATTTAGAAGTGAATGTTCCTAATTTTGTTGTCGAAACCGTGGGCGAGATGGCCGAGAATCGTACGATGATGGAGTTGCTCCAAGCACCCACCGAGGGGTAAAAGGATGGGATTGATTCTCTATTCTACTTGAAAAGGTTAATGCGCAAAGTGAATAAAAATAAGCTAAAAACAATTAATTATAATGACGAACAATTTAAAAATAATAAAGCTGGAATTAAACCTAACTATAAAATAACAGTAACATATATACTAAAAACTGCTCATTCGGAAAGTTACCTTTATTCGGAAAAAGAAGTTAATTCGGAATAATAATGCTTACTCGGAATAATATACTGACTCGGAAAAATGGTTTGACTCGGAAAATTTCTTTACTTGGAATATTAATCCTTCATTCGTAAAAAGGGCTCATCCGGAATACTATGCTCATTCGGAATACACCAATCAAAACCTTGATTCGGAATACCTGCTTCGCTCGGAATAATTTGTACTCATTCGGAATATCAATTGGTTCGGAATAATTTGCTCATCCGGAATAAACTCTTTATCCGGAATAACCTTGATTCAGAATAACTAGATGAAAACTGTTGGTTCGGAATAATTAGCTTATGCGGAATAATCTGAAAATCACTTGGTTCGGAATAAAATGTTTATCCGGAATAATAGCTCATCCGGAATACTTGTTCATCCGGAATAATGCTCATTCGGAATATCCTTTGATCCGGAATAAATTTGAAAGACACTTCGTTCGGAATACTAAATGAAATCCTTGGTTCGGAATGTAAGGCTTCGTTCGGAATCTGGGAAATGTTTTGAAGACGAAGAACAGGGAGAAAAATAACAATACGAATTTGACCAAAATCAACTAAGTTTCAACCAAAGATTAAACCAAACTAACCACGAATCATCTACTAATGATAAACATCAAACCAAAACAACAAAAACACAAAACCCACTTGTTTTTAAAGATCAAACTCAACAAAATAAAAAAAAACTTAAAACTTAAGAATCAACAAGAGAAGGAAGAACAAGATTAAATGAAAGATTGTATTAAAAGATTAAGGTTTAAACAATCAAAAGTAAAGATTAAACTTACAAGATTCTTGGATTAAAAAGGGAAAAATGAAAATCACCAAACACCTTAATGGTGTTGGTTTTCCTACGAAATAAAACGAAAGAAAAAACAGAAAATGAAAAACTAGCTCCAAATTGTGAAGGAGGTTTCCTATTTATAGGACATGTGGTTGGTTGGTGAGTGGGCTTTCTCCCTTTCTTTTTGTCTTCTCGTATTTTCAGTAAAGTTGACGTTTTCGACTCTGATTCGGGATTTATCGATGAATAAATTCAACTCGTCTTTTAATTTCTTCGTTTAATAGACTTGAGTTCTTCGACATATGTAAATCTTCCATCTTTGGTCCTTTTCTTCGATAAATCTTCAAATAGGCCCATTGACTTCAAATCTTTTGCATCTCTTGGACTATAGACTTCGTCTTTTCGTCTTTTTCTTCGATAAAACCCGTGCAATCCCATGTTTTCTTCAATATTTATCCGGCTGGCTCTGAAAACACAACAAACACACAAACCACGCATAATTCCAAACAAATGATATTAAATACGCGTTTTGGTCTCGTTTTAGCAAGAAATAAGTGGTAAAAGGATGGGTGTTTTCACACCTATCAAATCCCCTACACTTGACCATTGCAATTCCCTCATGCAATGCATTAATTTTAAAGCACGGTTTACATTTCTCATCATAAATAACCCACCTTGGCCTTTATTAATTTCTAAACACTAAGGAAACCAAAAGAACAAAACAAGTAAAGAATTCAAAGACTTACATTGGGGTTTTAGGTTGTCATGAATGTTCATCATTCTCAAGTTTCACGTTCCCCATATCAAGCTTAAAAACGAGATCATTGTTATTATAAGTTAGCAAACTAACACGAACTCATGTGGCCCAATTATTCACTTAGACTCCCTTATTCCTAGGTGTATCTCTTATATTTTATTGTTGTCTTGAATGATCACGAGGATGCATTGTTTGACTTACTTCGATAGTTATTTAAGCTGAAAACAAAGTGGGACGATTTAATCAATAGTTAGCTAAAGGACAAAATCTTTTAAAACTGCTTCTCGGGACCTCATAAAGTTCATATCTTGGCATAACTCGCTTCACGATTTGAGACCTTTCTCGGACCGATATTTGGCAGCGACTTCATACTTCAAATCTTTGAGAGACGTTCTTGAAATTATGGTCTTTTCTTCATATTAGGAATTTCTTCACTTGAACTTTTTGAGAGATTCTTCATATTTGGACCACGACTTCTTTATTTTTCTCCAATCTTTACTTTGGACTTTGATATACAACGATCCGCCTCCTTTTAGGACTTGAATCTATTTATCCTCATACCTTGCTAGGGTCTTTTCATATAGACTTCTCCATGATCTTTTGGGGAGTACTTACTTTTCGTCGTGTGTCTCGATCCTTCATATTGATCTTTGATAAATGATTCTTCACATCACTTTTGGATCTTTAGCAACAAAATGTAGCCCCCATGCCTTGTTAGGGCCTTTTCGGACTCGCCAATCTTCGCATCCCGCTTCAATAAGTTATGCCTTGGCTATGAACTCTAATTAATACCGAGCAACTTTTAAACGATCTTGTGCTAGAAGCTAAGTAACTTTTCAAATCGTACAACCTTATTTATTGCAGATAAATTTATTAGCAAGCGATAGGAGAATATGCTTATAATCAACTCACATAAATTCACGAAAGAATACCAAACTTATAATTGACTCTATCATCTCTCGTTCTCCACAATTTAAAATCTCAAGGAATGAGACTCATGGATGCTTAGCCAATTAAATCAAGCTTTGGGTTTTCGAATCATCTATAGGATCTTGCAAACTCTTAGACTTTTTCAAGTTTAGACTTCGTATTTTAAAGTTCCCTTGATAAACGACTCTCTAGGATCAATTATAGGAACTTGCGAAAAGTTCTTGTTCTTAACCCGTGAGAGTTAAGACTTTCGCTGTAACACCCCATTTTGATAAATGGAATGTCACGCGTAATTATGGCGTGTCATCAAAGCATGCAAGGTAATATGTAGTAAAACATACATGACCATAGGGAAAACCGGAATCAAACATCGGTTCCCAAAATAAGCCCAAAACATAAATAAAGGAAATGAACTGAATAAAGACTAAACAAGCATAACTATATGAAGGCAAAAAAAGGAAAAGAAGTCTCTGGCAGCTTCCATCCTATCCGCGTCCTCCAAAATGCTCGAGTCTTTCCTAGGGTACCTGCCGTTTTGGGACATGGAAAGGAAAGTAACGGCTGAGCAAGACGCTCAGTGCACGGATGTACAATATAGCATGAATAGGATAAGCATGTAACATATAACAACGGAAGACTAAGTTCTGAGTAACCTGGTTAAGTATTGAGAAAACTGGTTTTATAGTTTGAAGCCTTATGTTTATCTTATGAAAACTGTTTACATATATATACCATAGCCCATATAGGTCATGAAAAGGTCACGTGCATGAATACTTGGAGGGGTGACCTCATCATGCTGATTAAAGGGGATGCCTCTAATTAATATACTGGTCTGGGTAGGAGGGATCAACTCCTTGTGAAGGATGCAAGGCACACACCACATTCACCATGAAATACTGAATAGAACATGTAACTAGGATGCACCCATACGCCCCACATATATAATAATATGGCCAAAACTGAAAGGGACGCCACGAGCAATCACTCCGCCGTGGGGAAGTCATAACATTGGTGCCTCCAATGCTATGGTTATGGTACCTCCATAACTAGGTGAAACTGGTCATGCTTGTATATGGCTATAGATTATGCTAATTAAACATAAGCAGTTCAAAACAATAAAACAAATACTGGGGAAATCAGTTGGCTGCATACGGGGAAAATCCTAATAAGGAAAGAATGTGCATACTGAAAGGACGGGAATCCGTACCTCAAGTCCAGTGAATGAACGGAAGAAAGACTCCTACTTCTGGATCACTAAAGCTACATGGATACACACGTGTATAAGTATCGATTCGCTGAATACGTACTGGGTTTTACGCCTTGTCTTAACTCATTTTATATGTTTTAAGTCATGTTTTACTGTTTTAAACTTTAATCTGTGTTTATCTTATATTCTGATTAATCTGATTAAGTATTCCTAGTATTTCATGTATTATTGTGCTTACTGAGCAATATTAAGTAACTTTCCAAAAATAGCAGGTTTCCTAAAATAGAAGGTTTCCAAAAATAGAAAGTTTCCAAAAATAGAAAGCTTCCAAAAATAGAATTACTGCTTAAAATAGCTAAGTTTCTAAAAATAGAAAGTTTCCATAAATAGGTATAAGCTGGTTAAATAAGCTAATAAATAAGCTTAAGTGTTTACTGATTAATATTCTAAGTCATAATGATATAATATATAGTTTATTAATTATTACATGTCATTTAAATAAACTATAGGTTAAAGACATTTAATTAAATATAATGTGATTTAATTAAATAAAGATATAATTACTTAGGTTAAAACATGCATTATTAATTATATTTATATAACCTAAGTCATGAGAATTAATTAATTATATGTCATGGTTTTAATAATTAATTAATTAGTTAGTCTAATTTTTCATGATTAAAATACTTAGGTTAAATCATGTATTATTAATTATTAATAATAACCTAAGTCCATGTTTTAATTAAATTAATTATATAGCATGTTAAATTAATTTAATTAACTTGAAATAAATAATCTTGTAATTATAAGTCGTGTCTTACTAATTTAATTACCTTGTAAAATTAATAAGTAATGTAAAGTAAAATAATCCCGTAAAATAAAACACGTACTCTTGTATTCTTTTATTAAAACGCATCGAAAACCGAACCCGTGTCTTATTAATTTAAAAGGTGAAACTCGTGTTATGTTCTTACAATAAGTCTAGCCAAACAGCCCCCTTAATCTGCCCTTAAACCCGTAGCCAAACAGCCCTAAATCCTGATTTAAAACCCAAAACCAAACAACCCTTTAACTGCCAGTTACCCCTGGCAGTTAAACAGTTTCCCCTGACTACCCTACGTTTCCCCCTGTTACGTGTTTGGTTACCACCGAGACCACCCAGGTCTCGGTTCCCCCTGCTGGTACAAACACCCTGCGGGGTTCCCACTGTTAGACCAAAAACCGGCCAGCACCCTTTTAGGGTTGCGGCTGGTGGTGTAATTCATCACCGAGAGTCTTTTGACTCTCGGTTTGTGTGCCAAACCACACAGAAACATATATAAACGCAAACCCTCCCTAATAAACTCGTTTAACATGCTTTAATGGCCCAATAATTCGGGTTAAAAGAAAGAAAACAAAACGAATTAGGGTTTACCTTGTTTTCCTTCGTGTTAGGGTTTAGGATTAAACAAACAATGCAATTTGTTCTTCTTGGATCATGACGCCCTGGTTTCTTTTTTTTCTTTGTGTGAGTCGCGGCAGAGAAGAGAGGAAGGGAGGAGACAACACCAAACTGGCGGCTTGATAAATTTTTAGGGTTTCTGTGTTTGTTTGTTTGTTTGTGTCGGCAGAAGGAAAGCAAAACAACCAATCCCGTATGTTTATATTCACACGCATCAACACACATTTGGGCTTTGAGCCCAAGTCCCTCTCTTTTCTCATTTGTCTAAAACAGCCCTTAAACACTTGTACATTTTATTTAATTCGCGACTTGTTTAAATGGTACGCGTAATCGTATTTTAAAATGTTGAATTCTCGTAGTTATTGTTATACGTGTATAAACGTAAATATTATTTACGTGATTACTTGTCGTGTTAATTAAATATACGTAATGCTATTTATCGTTTAAACGTTCGTGATTACGTGTTACGTAGTTTACGTAATTAGTTAGTTTCCGATCGTGACTCACTATATATATTCGTGTTCGTAATAAATATTAATACGTAATTAATATTCTCTCGTGATTAATTTACGTTCATGATTTCATGATCGCATGCTCGGGATTGATTATTGTTTAAATAATTATTGTGTGTTCGTACGTAGTAACTACTTATCGTGTTCATGCACGTATGTAATACTTAAATACTAGCACGTGAATGTGATCATACTATATAAGGAAGGTTTTTAATCTAGGACGTACGATCTTAAGGGCACTATTCATGGTAAAAGCATGCGGGTTTTACAATTCTTCCCCCCTAAAAAGAATAATTCGTCCCCGAATTATAGATAAAGTAACAGGAAGCGAAACATACCCGAATCAAACTGGAAAGGTATGCAAAATAACGGAAATGAAGGTGACATGGTAGAAGGGAACGTGGAACGTGACATGTCTTGAAAAGACATAGAACGTGACGTGACTGAAAGGACATATCTAATCGATAAGAGAAAATGGATAAGAAGTCCGGATGAACTTGTCCGTTTCCAAGTGGCCTCCCTGTTGGAACGGTTCCTTCAGAAGATCCTGACACTAATGATAAATCTTGGTCCTCCTGACCTTGACTTGGAATACGAAGAAATTCTTGGTTATCAACGGAAGGTAGATCCCCTAAATTCGATCGAGGAAAATAAGAGTTAACGTGCAAGGGTAGCTGAAACGTTACGATGCAAGACAATCTGACTTAACTGATAATTAGAAACGATGCGCGAGACATAAAGAAACGTAGTATGTGAAAAATTTTGAACGTGATACGTGAAAAATTTTGAACGTGCTACGTGGAGATATGGCGAGTGTAGTATGAGTAAACATATCGTGATCCATGATACGTGTAACATATCTTGATCATGATATGAGGAACGTGGAATGAACATGACATGTGAGGCATATCGTGATCATAGAATATAATGGCGGTAACGCCAAACGCTACAAGGTGAGACGTGGAATATGACGTGAAACGTCTATCTGATGATGGAGAGTTATACTAAACTTGGGTCTGGTCTCACAAGTTCTTGCAAACTTCCCAGAATGAGAAAAGAAATGAACGTAAAATCGTAAGCCAAAATACGATCACGAACGTGAATAGTGTCATGAACGTGAGCGCGAAAGCAAGTCATGGAATTAGAATGAAGACGTGAAGTAAGTTAGGAGTACAATTACGAATCTTTGTCTGACCCGATAGCTGAGGGATTGCCAAGTGATCGGATGAGCCTTGGCTGGAACATGTTCGTTCAATCTGTTGGTTCTGAAATCCGTACGGATGTAAGGATTTTGCAGACTTGATCAAACTGTTGACAATAACCCAGATAGCATCATGCTTCTTCTGAGTTTGCTGAAATCTGGTAACTAAAATCCATGGAGATCTTGTCCCATTTTCGATTCACAATTTCATATGATGAAAACATCCCAGTTTGTTGGTGTCCTATCTTAACCTGTTGGTATGTCAGGTACCTAGATATGAACGTAACTGTATCTTGCTTCGTAGAACTTGATACCTAGGAGTTTGCGAAACTCTGAGTCTCTGAATCTAGACTTCTCATAGCGTATAATTTTCTAGAACACCTAATGTAGAGTAGGGTTCTCTCCTTTACGCATAAGCTGAGTCATGGTAAGATTAACCATAGAAACCCATGTGATTCAGCGTGTCACTATAATGAAACAGAATTGATATTGGAAAAATTTTCTAGGGTAAAATTTCTCTTGTCAAGAATTTGCAACATAGTGCAGATATGGTCTTCCTGTTCTTCTCTAGGCTTAAATGAAATCAGGTTATCCTCAATGAAAATGCTGATGAATTTGTTTATGAGTTCATGGAAACTCAATTTATTAAGTCCATAAAGCGGTTGGAGCATTGATGAGACTAATTCAAAATCATAAATCTAGCATGACCGAGTCGTGTACGAATAGCAGTCATGGACATGTCCTGCTTTTTCACTCATCACTGTTGGCAGCATGATCGTGAGTTCGATCTTGGAAAAGTGATTAACACCATACGGTTGATTGGACATGTTGTCAATATGTGGAGGAGAATAACGGTCATGAATGGTGATTTGTTTAAGTCGACGGTAGTCGACACATAATCTCATGGTACCATCCTTCTCCTTGAAGGTTCTTTTGGAGTGTAAGGAACAATTTTGGAATAATCCGTTGGTTATGCGTAAAAGGACCTTAGTAGTCGTGTGTTACTGACAGCTAGAAAATTTTAGCAATTATGGCTAACAAAGCATGTGCTTGAAAAGCATAGATAATTTGTACAGATTTTCCTGATGGAAAATCAAGCTGAATGTATTCAGGAGCCTGAACATTACTGTACATAATTATGAATCATAGCATGGTGTGGTGTTCATAGTACATAATTAGGATAAAATTCATCTCGTGTCTGTCCGAGGAAATGCGTTAGAAGCTTGGATCTTATCATTAAGATGAAGGAAAACCTTCGTATGCGTGGGAATACGAAAGGCGTCCTTCATGGTTATGAATATATGAACTATGGTGAAAGAAATGAAAGTGACATCGGTAACGTGACAGTTCTCACTGATGCGTCGATACTGGTATTGAAATTCTTGTGGCCTGATTAATACATGGCACAACAACATAGATATACCCTTGGAGGGTACCCTGAATTTCTTAGAAATGTTCCATAATTAGACGTGAGTCACGTGTCTTGACTCGTGTCTTGAGAAATGTAAGCGTGACATATATCTTGACTGGTATCTTGACATGTGTCCTCAGAAAGTATACGTGAGACATGTGTCTTGACTGATGTCTTGACATGTGTCTCGAGATGTGAAACAATTAGAACTACAAATATTAGGTTAATATGCCAGAATTCGGTTGGACTACTGATCATTTGTATGTCTGATCACGTCCGTGGCCGGAGCCTCGGTTGCGATTTCTAGGATAGTTGCTGTCATAGTAGTGGTTACTATCATCTTGTCTGTCGGTTCCATGACGGTCATTCTCATGACCGTGACTCAAGTAACTATTCAGCTGAGTGGCCGGCTGGTACTGGTTTGCACTCATATGGCTGAAATGACAGCCGAACGACGTGTGACATGTAACTATGAATTTGGGACAATGATTGATGGGAATTGTCTGATGGTGAAGCATCTTCTCGTCCAATTGCTTTGCTCCGACGCCTTTGTCTTCGTCTTTTAGGATCTCCAGGTTGTGAACAGCATCAGCATCAGCATCTCGTAGCATCTCCCAACATCAGCAGCATCAACCTTCAGTAACATCTCCAAGCTATGAGTGGCATCGACAACCTTGTAGAATATCAGCAAGTGAACATACGCCTGAAATGATTTAGAATCGACTAGCGAATACTCGTGAAGTATTGCAAGTGGAATACACATGGATTAAGGTACATGTAATACACATGAAATACGGTACGTGGAGTACACATCGAATGCACATGAAATGATTGGTATGGGCTCGATCATTTGTCATGATTTAAGGAAAGTAAACCGGTTAAACGGTTAGGAAAACCATCATGATAACCTGGCAGTATTAGCATAGACATCATTCTGGTTGCATAGAGAAACGCTAAAGTGTGGTTACACAAAATTCAATGATGATTTGCCTGACAGCATGATCAATGGAAACCAACCATGACTATCATGAAAGCATGATTCAAGAAATCTAACAATGTCTTG
This sequence comes from Glebionis coronaria, assembly GCA_025667525.1. Lineage (NCBI taxonomy): Eukaryota > Viridiplantae > Streptophyta > Magnoliopsida > Asterales > Asteraceae > Glebionis > Glebionis coronaria. Next base: position 397,162,166 of record CM046882.1, read on the forward strand.
CAGGACAACGTAATAACAAAAGTGGCGTGAAACATAATCAACATGAAGACGGAATTATCATGAGGAAACATGAAACCATCTATTACGAAGAAGTGTATAACATAGTCAGCATGAAACTGAAGTTAACCATGACAGTATGAAGGCATACTTGACATAAAACATAATAACTTATGATGGGACATGAAAATTTTTTTTTATGCCAATTTAAATCATGAGAAAAAAAAATTTATGCAAGAAAAACAGTGCATGAATGCGTAATGTAGTTTATAAAACCTTTATATGTGCGAGGGAACGCCTATGGGTCGGTTCCAAAACAAAAGACATGGCGAGGGGACGCCTATGGGTCGGTCCCAAAGTTAAAAGTTTCGATAAAAGCACATGCGACTAAATAAGGCCAGTCCTGTACCAACTATTACTTAGTCAAAATTCCTGCAACAAATGACATATGATATAAATGCATGAATGCGTGGAACATAATAATTAAAAGTCATTGTCAAAACTTAACAGAAAAAATTTTATGTGAAAATTATGAACTACTGGGGTCAGTCCACATCGTCACAGTTCACGAGGAACATCATGCATAGACAATGACACATAACTAAGTATGGATGACGGTTGTTCATTCCATATTAGTAAGACGATACTGGTGAAAACATCATGGTGAAAACAACAAGGTGCTGAAAACGTCATGGCTAAAACAAAAAGGTGCTGAAAACATAATGGTTAAAACAACAACGCGCTGAAACATCAATACGTGGAATGATAATCGTTGGCTTAGGAAGCTCCTGGTGACTACCCACTAGTCACAGGTCGAGTTTTAGAGCCTACAGGTCGAAGCCTTGGCTCTGATACCATAATTGTAACACCCCATTTTGATAAATGGAATGTCACGCGTAATTATGGCGTGTCATCAAAGCATGCAAGGTAATATGTAGTAAAACATACATGACCATAGGGAAAACCGGAATCAAACATCGGTTCCCAAAATAAGCCCAAAACATAAATAAAGGAAATGAACTGAATAAAGACTAAACAAGCATAACTATATGCAGGCAAAAAAAGGAAAAGAAGTCTCTGGCAGCTTCCATCCTATCCGCGTCCTCCAAAATGCTCGAGTCTTTCCTAGGGTACCTGCCGTTTTGGGACATGGAAAGGAAAGTAACGGCTAAGCAAGACGCTCAGTGCACGGATGTACAATATAGCATGAATAGGATAAGCATGTAACATATAACAGCGGATGACTAAGTTCTGAGTAACCTGGTTAAGTATTGAGAAGACTGGTTTTATAGTTTGAAGCCTTATGTTTATCTTATGAAAACTGTTTAACATATATATACCATAGCCTATATAGGTCATGAAAAGGTCACGTGCATGAATACTTGGAGGGGTGACCTCATCATGCTGATTAGAGGGGATGCCTCTAATTAATATACTGGTCTGGGTAGGAGGGATCAACTCCTTGTGAAGGATGCAAGGCACACACCACATTCACCATGAAATACTGAATAGAACATGTAACTAGGATGCACCCATACGCCCCACATGATATAATAATATGGCCAAAACTGAAAGGGACGCCACGAGCAATCACTCCGCCATGGGGAAGTCATAACATTGGTGCCTCCAATGCTATGGTTATGGTACCTCCATAACTAGGTGAAACTGGTCATGCTTGTATATGGCTATAGATTATGCTAATTAAACATAAGCAGTTCAAAACAATAAAACAAATACTGGGGAAATCAGTTGGCTGCATACGGGGAAAATCCTAATAAGGAAAGAATGTCCATACTGAAAGGACGAGAATCCGTACCTCAAGTCCAGTGAATGAACGGAAAAGACTCCTACTTCTGGATCACTAAAGCTACATGGATACACACGTGTATAAGTATCGATTCGCTGAATACGTACTGGGTTTTACGTCTTGTCTTAACTGATTTTATATGTTTTAAGTCATGTTTTACTGTTTTAAACTTTAATCTGTGTTTATCTTATATTCTGATTAATCTGATTAAGTATTCCTGGTATTTCATGTATTATTGTGCTTACTGAGCAATATTAAGTAACTTTCCAAAAATAGCAGGTTTCCTAAAATAGAAGGTTTCCAAAAATAGAAAGTTTCCAAAAATAGAATTACTGCTTAAAATAGCTAAGTTTCTAAAAATAGAAAGTTTCCATAAATAGGTATAAGCTGGTTAAATAAGCTAATAAATAAGCTTAAGTGTTTACTGATTAATATTCTAAGTCATAATGATATAATATATAGTTTATTAATTATTACATGTCATTTAAATAAACTATAGGTTAAAGACATTTAATTAAATATAATGTGATTTAATTAAATAAAGATATAATTACTTAGGTTAAAACATGCATTATTAATTATATTTATATAACCTAAGTCATGAGAATTAATTAATTATATGTCATGGTTTTAATAATTAATTAATTCGTTAGTCTAATTTTTCATGATTAAAATACTTAGGTTAAATCATGTATTATTAATTATTAATAATAACCTAAGTCCATGTTTTAATTAAATTAATTATATAGCATGTTAAATTAATTTAATTAACTTGAAATAAATAATCTTGTAATTATAAGTCGTGTCTTATTAATTTAATTACCTTGTAAAATTAATAAGTAATGTAAAGTAAAATAATCCCGTAAAATAAAACACGTACTCTTGTATTCTTTTATTAAAACGCATCGAAAACCGAACCCGTGTCTTATTAATTTAAAAGGTGAAACTCGTGTTATGTTCTTACAATAAGTCTAGCCAAACAGCCCCCTTAATCTGCCCTTAAACCCATAGCCAAACAGCCCTAAATCCTGATTTAAAACCCAAAACCAAACAACCCTTTAACTGCCAGTTACCCCTGGCAGTTAAACAGTTTCCCCTGACTACCCTACGTTTCCCCTGCTGCGTGTTTGGTTACCACCGAGACCACCCAGGTCTCGGTTCCCCCTGCTGGTACAAACACCCTGCGGGGTTCCCACTGTTAGACCAAAAACCGGCCAGCACCCTTTTAGGGTTGCGGCTGGTGGTGTAATTCATCACCGAGAGTCTTTTGACTCTCGGTTTGTGTGCCAAACCACACAGCAACATATATAAACGCAAACCCTCCCTAATAAACTCGTTTAACATGCTTTAATGGCCCAATAATTCGGGTTAAAAGAAAGAAAACAAAACGAATTAAGGTTTACCTTGTTTTCCTTCGTGTTAGGGTTTAGGATTAAACAAACAATGCAATTTGTTCTTCTTGGATCATGACGCCCTGGTTTCTTTTTTTTCTTTGTGTGAGTCGCGGCAGAGAAGAGAGGAAGGGAGGAGACAACACCAAACTGGCGGCTTGATAAATTTTTAGGGTTTCTGTGTTTGTTTGTTTGTTTGTTTGTGTCGGCAGAAGGAAAGCAAAACAACCCCTCCCGTATGTTTATATTCACACGCATCAACACACACTTGGGCTTTGAGCCCAAGTCCCTCTCTTTTCTCATTTGTCTAAAACAGCCCTTAAACACTTGTACATTTTATTTAATTCGCGACTTGTTTAAATGGTACGCGTAATCGTATTTTAAAATGTTGAATTCTCGTAGTTATTGTTATACGTGTATAAACGTAAATATTATTTACGTGATTACTTGTCGTGTTAATTAAATATACGTAATGCTATTTATCGTTTAAACGTTCGTGATTACGTGTTACGTAGTTTACGTAATTAATTAGTTTCCGATCGTGACGCACTATATATATTCGTGTTCGTAATAAATATTAATACGTAATTAATATTCTCTCGTGATTAATTTACGTTCATGATTTCATGATCGCATGCTCGGGATTGATTATTGTTTAAATAATTATTGTGTGTTCGCACGTAGTAACTACTTATCGTGTTCATGCACGTATGTAATACTTAAATACTAGCACGTGAATGTGATCATACTATATAAGGAAGGTTTTTAATCTAGGACGTACGATCTTAAGGGCACTATTCATGGTAAAAGCATGCGGGTTTTACATTCGCGTTTTAAAGTTCCCTATATAAAAGCCTAGCAAAACTTGACTTAAACACGTTAAGGATACTACCTAGAGTAAACTTAGATAAGTAAACTCGGGTTGAGTCAAAATATTTACGACTTTGAAAAATTTAAAACCACTTTATTGAAAATTTATTCTAGCAAGGAAAGAAAATAACCATAACAAAGGAAAACACTACTATACGACTAGGCCAAAATAGATTAAAAATTTTGAAAAATGTCGAAAAATTAAATTTTCCGGTTAAAATGAGGACAAATTCATGGAAAAGCCCACTTACTTCGATAGAAGTCCCCCCTACACTTGATATAAACATTGTCCTCAATGTTTAAGCATGTGGAAAAAGTCTCCCCTACACTTATGACATTGTGCACGTTGGTTAAATCAAGCTAAGGAAGAGACAACTAAAGTGATCAATTTCAAATGTGAGTATGAAGAAAATTGAATCACGATAGTTGAGAGATAGAACCAGATTGCGGATAACACGGGAGAACGGTTCTTCAAAGATTCCATAAGTGCACTTATCCTTGTAATCACATTACCATACAAACACAAGCAACCTATATAGGTCCCCCTACACTTAGGAGGTAAAATGGAAAGGGATAGATACTCGGGTTGCCTCCCGAGAAGCGCTTGTTTTTTTTAACCGAGTCATGAGCCTGACTCGACCCAAAACTAGTTCATGGGAAACGTGGTGAGGGATGGAATCATCTCATGAGAGATGTCCTCACCAACGTACAACTTCACGCGCTGGCCATTCACCTTAAAATTTGGCCCATTTGGCTGAGAAAGCTCAATGGTGCCATAGGGAAAGACGTTGGCGATGGTGAATGGACCAGACCAGCGGCTCTTCAACTTGCCCGAGAAGATCTTCAACCGAGAGTTAAAAAGTAAGACTTGCTCACCAACGTGGAACTCTCGGTTCTTAATCCTTGCATCATGGATGATCTTGGTCTTCTCCTTGTAGATCAATGAGTTCTCGTAAGATTCATTCCTCAATTTATTAAGCTCGTTGAGTTGAATCTTGCTAAGATCACCGGCTTTGTTGATGTCGAAGTTAGCCCACTTCAAGGCCCAGTATGCCTTATGTTCCAGCTCGATAGGGAGGTAGCATGCCTTCCCATACACAAGACGATAAGGTGTAAAACCAATCGGTGTCTTATAGGCGGTACGGAAAGCCCACAAAGCATCATCTAACTTATCGGCCCACGCGGCACGATGCTCTCCCACAGTACATTCTAGAATTCGCTTCAATCCGCGGTTAGATTTCTCGGCTTGCCCATTAGTTTGGGGATGATAAGCGGTGGAAAGACGGTGATTGACACCGTACTTAGCCATGACTCTTGCGAATTGATCATTGCAAAAATGAGTCCCGCGGTCACTGATTATAGCACGAGGAACACCGAATCGAGGAAAAAGTTGCTTCAAAAAGTTCACAACCACCCTCGCATCATTCGTAGGGAGAGCCTTAGCTTCAACCCATTTAGAAACATAGTCAACGGCTACGAGGATGTACTTGTTCCCTTTAGATGACGGAAATGGCCCCATAAAGTCGATACCCCGTACATCAAAGATTTCACATTCTTGTATGAAATTTTGAGGCATCTAATCTTTATGTGTGATATTGACTTGTCTTTGGCAAGCATCACAATGTTTAACCGTGTCGTGAGCGTCAAGATAAATGGTGGGCCAATAAAATCCAAAGTCGAATACTTTCTTCGCGGTGTAATTGGGACCAAAGTGACCACCGGTGGGTCCTTTATGGCAAGCATCAAGGATTTGTACCGCTGCCGGCCCATCAACACATCGACGAATAATCAGATCAGCACATTGTTTGAAAAGGTAAGGGTCGTCCCATAAATAATGTTCAATGTCTTTAAAGAACTTTTTCTTTTGTTGGGATGTTAACCCTTCCTTAAGAATTCCACCCTCTAAGTAGTTTGCAATGTACGCAAACCACGGGGTGTCAACAAGATTCGAGTCGATAGACATTAAGGCCTCAAGGGGAAAAGAGTCATTGATCTCTTGATTCGGATGATCCCCCTGATAAGGATCCTCAAGTCTACTGAGATGATCCGCGGCTAGGTTTTCGGCACCCTTCTTGTCACGAATTTCGATTTTAAATTCTTGAAGGAGCAAAACCCAAGTAATAAGTCTTGGCTTAGAATCTTGCTTAGTCAACAAGTAATTCAACGCGGAATGATCGGTATACACGATGGTGGTTGAAAGGACAAGATAGGGGCGGAATTTTTCAAAATCATACACTACAGCTAAAAGCTCTTTTTCGGTAGTGGTATAATGCAATTGAGCCCCCGTCATTGTCTTGCTGGCATAGTGGATTGGTTGGAAGTGTTTGTTCACTCTTTGGCCCAAAACCGCTCCAATAGCAAAGTCGTTAGCATCACACATCAACTCAAAAGGTAGCTCCCAATTAGGGGTAACCAAGACCGGTGCCTTAGTTAGCTTATCCTTAAGAAGATTGAAGGATTCAAGACACTCTTTGGAAAAGATGAAAGGAGTATCTTTTTCCAAGAGGTGGGTCATCGGGCGAGCGATTTTAGAAAAATCTTGGATGAATCGACGATAGAAGCCCGCATGACCAAGGAAACTTCTCACACCCTTCACGGTTGAAGGTGGAGGTAATTTGGCTATGACATCCACTTTAGCACGGTCCACTTCGAGACCAGCTTTTGAGATTTTATGTCCTAGGACGATGCCTTCTTTTACCATGAAATGTCATTTTTCCCAATTTAGAACAAGGCGAGTGTCTTCATACCGCTTAAGCATGCGTTCCAAATTGGCAAGGCAATGAGAGAAAGAATCACCATAAACCTAGAAATCATCCATGAAGACTTCCATAGTTTCTTCAACCATGTCATGGAAGATAGCCATCATACACCTTTGGAAAGTCCCAGGAGCATTGCATAAGCCGAAAGGCATTCTTGTATAAGCAAATGTTCCGTAAGGACAAGTGAATGTGGTTTTCTCTTGGTCTTTGGGATCGATGGGAATTTGAAAATACCCGGAGAAACCATCTAAAAAGCAGTAATAGTCATTACCCGCTAGACGTTCAAGCATTTGGTCCATGAAAGGAAGGGGAAAATGATCCTTTCTCGTAGCATCATTGAGTTTGCGATAGTCTATACAAACTCTACACCCTGTAATGAGACGAGTAGGAATCAACTCGTTGTTTTCATTGGGCACAACGGTGATTCCGCCTTTCTTAGGCACACAATGGACGGGACTAACCCATGGTGAATCCGAGATAGGATAGATCATTCCCGCATCAAGAAGTTTGATAACCTCTTTTTTGATTACGTCATGGATCTTAGGATTTACCCTTCTTTGGCTTTGAATAGTGGGTTTAAAGTCGTCCTCCATGAGAAATTTATGTGTGCATCAATTCCACGAATATCGGAGATCTTCCAAGAAATCGCTTTCTTGTGATTCTTCAGCACGGCGATAAGTCGGGATTTTTCTTCTTCTTTCAAGTCCTTAGCGATGATGACGGGTGACTTCTTGTTGTCTTCAAGGAAAACGTACTCGAGATGAGATGGTAAGTCCTTAAGTTCTAAATCCGAAGGATTTTCGATGGAAGGCGTAGTCAAATTGGGTTCATCAGTAGATATATCCTTAGGAGATGGTGGAGAAATATTGTCCTCATTGATAAGTTTCTCAATGGTACGAATGTCTTCATCCCAATTAGAGGGAGAATTGTCATATTTTAAGTCCACATCTCCCAAAGTTGCTTCAAATTCTTTCAAGATGAAATCACTTTCTCCAAATGGAGTTAGTGATGGAGCAATAGAGGCAACGGTCTCAACAATGGGTAGAGAAGAAGAACCACTTTTACAAGCGTCTTTGAAATGTTCTTCACAAGCCTCATCAAGAACGTTAATGAAATTAACACTCTCGTTTTCAGAAGGCTGCTTAGAAAGTTTACCCATGTTGAAAACGATTTTATCGTCACCAACTCTCATGATTAATTCGCCAACGGCTACATCAATGAGAGTGCGACCGGTCCTCAGGAATTGACGTCCAACGATTAATGGAACACGGGGGTCCATCTCGGAGTCAACGACAACAAAATCCGCCGGAAAGGTGAATTTGTCGACACCAACGAAGACGTCTTCGGCTATCCCCACTGGATAAGCAACCGTACGGTTAGCTAATTCCAAAGTCATTCGTGTGGGGACTAGCTCGGGTAGAGATATTTTTTTCCAAACGCTTAAAGGCATTAAGTTGATACTAGTACCTAGATCGGCTAGGGCCATACAATTCTCTACCCCAGGAAAGTTGCAAGGAATCAAGAAACGACCCGGATCACCAAGTTTGGCTGGTAATTTCCTTAAGAGAACTGCGGAGCAATTCTTATTAAGTTGGGTCTGAGCAATATCGAGAAGTTTCTCCTTATCACTGAGAAGATCTTTAAACATTTTAGCATATTTCGGCATGTGAGCGAGAGCCTCAGCAAAGGAGATACTGAAATTCAGTTGTTTAAATATTTTAAGAAAGTTAGAAACCTGAATATCATCCGTGTTCTTCAATTTCTCTTTCCTCAACCTTGAAGGATAAGGTATATTGGGTTGAGATGAAGGCTTTGGGATGGAATTCTCACTCACATCCTTAGGTGGTGGAGGGGTAGAAGTTGAAGGTGGTGGAATTGGAGAAGGAGAAGTTGGAGGAATTGGAGAAATAGTAGGTGGAGGAATTTGAGAAGGAGACTCGTTTTCCTTTGTCACAATCACCGGTGTAGGTGTAGGAAGCTCGGGTTCCTTTAAACCTTTTCCACTGCGAGTGGTGATTGCTTTCATCTCCCCTCTTGGATTAGCAACGGTGTTACTCAGAAGAGAACCCGACCCAGAGGCTTGATTAATTGGGAAGAAACTAGCCATCATGTTCCTCAAGTCATTCGTTTGACTTGCCAAAGTGTTTCGCATATCAGCTCGAAGATCATTCCCTTGCTTCACCATATCTGCTTTCATGTTGGGCATTTCCCGCTGAAGATTTTGCACTATCGCATCATTAGTCCTCATGTAGGTTTCAACCACTTGGTGTAATGCAGTGGGTTGGTTGGGAGGAGCATGGTAGGCAGGTGGTTGATAAGCAGGTTGTTGGTAAACTTGGTTGTTTCTTTGAGGTGGATATGGATTTCTTTGGTTTTGATATGGAGTTGGAGCACGTGGTTGGTTTTGATTGTTGCGATTGAGGTTGGTTCGGTTTTGTGGGGGAAAACCGGGTGGTGAAAGAAAGTTGTTTGAGCGATAGCTGAGCAAGTTGCGGTCACCTTGAGGACGTGCTTGATAGCCTCCTATAGAATAGGTACCGTTGGCAGCATACACATTTTCCGGATTATCTTGAGTCGAAGGACAATCGGTGTATGAGTGAGATCCCCCGCATATTTCACATGATTGAGTCAAAGCACTAGCTTGGGCAGTGATATCATTGGTATTGTTGGCGGCTTGGAGAGCAAGTGATTCAACAAGCGAAGTAAGCTTATCAATTCTCTTGTCGCTCTCATTAGTGCTAGCACTAGCCACATTGGTCCGAACACTCTTGGTTTGCACTCTAGACTTGTTCTCAATAATATCCCAAGCGGCATTAGCAGACTTAATCAAAATGTTACCCCCCGAGGCACTATTTAGTGAATCTTGGTCATTCATGCTTAAACCATTGTAAAAAGTATTGATTTGATGTACTTTTGTTAAACCATGTTGTGGACACTTTCTTAAAAGTTCCTTAAAACGGTCCCAATATTCACTAAATGTATCACCGTACTTTTGTTCAAAAGTAATGATTTCATTCCGCAAAGCGATAGTACGTGAGGGTGGGAAAAAGTAGTTGATAAATTTGGTCTCTAAATCCGTCCACGTAAGAATACTTTGTGGCGGTTCCTTATCAAGCCAATGCCGGGCTTGTCCCTCTAAGGAGAAAGGAAAAAGTTGCAAGCGAATTACCTTTTGTGAAACCCCATTATACTTAACCGTATTAGTGAGTTGAAGAAACCTTTTAATATGGTCATGAGGATCATCAATTGAACGCCCCAAGAAGGGTTGAGCAGAGACCATTTGAATGAAGCCGGATTTGAGCTCAAAGTTGTTGGCTCCAATCGCGGGTATGACAATAGCATTGTTTTTGCCCTCTACATGTGCTTGCAAAAGTTTGATCATTGGACGATTGTTCGGTAGAGGTTCATTGTTGTTATTATTCATGTTGGGTTGAGGTGGATTATTATTATTGTTGTGTACACCGGCCATGTCTAAGTTATCGAGAGTCTCGGGCTCGGGATAAGACGTTGATTGAGTGCGCATACACCTGCAAAAGTAATAACAAATCAGAAATATTTTTGGTTTTTTATGTTTTTTAATTTTTTTGTATTTTTGAAAATTTTATATTTTTTAGGATTTTTGAAAATTATAAAGCAAGGAAAATAACGTTCAAAGATGAACGGATCCCAAAATCCAACGCGTGTCTCACTAAAAACCGTTAATCTTAACGAAAAGAGCCGGCAGCGGCGCCATTTAATACAAGGTTTTTAAGCTCGCATGAAAGTTCGTTAAACCGATCTTTTCGAATTGATTACCGATTAAAAGGGCGACTCAATTGTTCTTGGTGGAAAGTAAAAGGGATTGATTCTCTATTCTACTTGAAAAGGTAAATGCGCAAAGTGAATAAAAATAAGCTAAAAACAATTAATTATAATGACGAACAATTTAAAAATAATAAAGCTGGAATTAAACCTAACAATAAAATAACAGTAACAAATATACTAAAAACTGCTCATTCGGAAAGTTACCTTTATTCGGAAAAAGAAGTTGATTCGGAATAATAATGCTTACTCGGAATAATATACTGACTCAAAAAAATGGTTTGACTCGGAAAATTGCTTTACCCGGAATATTAATCCTTCATTCGGAAAAAGGGCTCATCCGGAATACTATGCTCATTCGGAATACACCAATCAAAACCTTGATTCGGAATACCTGCTTCGCTCGGAATAATTTGTACTCATTCGGAATATCAATTGGTTCGGAATAATTTGCTCATCCGGAATAAACTCTTTATCCGGAATAACCTTGATTCGGAATAACTAGATGAAAACTGCTGGTTCGGAATAATTAGCTTATGCGGAATAATCTGAAAATCACTTGGTTCGGAATAAAATGTTTATCCGGAATAATAGCTCATCCGGAATACTTGTTCATCCGAATAATGCTCATTCGGAATATCCTTTGATCCGGAATAAATTTGAAAGACACTTCGTTCGGAATACTAAATGAAATCCTTGGTTCAGAATATAAGGCTTCGTTCGGAATCTGGGAAATGTTTTGAAGACGAAGAACAGGGAGAAAAATAACAATACGAATTTGACCAAAATCAACTAAGTTTCAACCAAAGATTAAACCAAACTAACCACGAATCATCTACTAATGATAAACATCAAACCAAAACAACAAAAACACAAAACCCACTTGTTTTTAAAGATCAAACTCAACAAAATAAAAAAACTTAAAACTTAAGAATCAAGAAGAGAAGGAAGAACAAGATTAAATGAAAGATTGTATTAAAAGATTAAGGTTTAAACAATCAAAAGTAAAGATTAAACTTACAAGATTCTTGGATTAAAAAGGGAAAAATGAAAATCACCAAACACCTTAATGGTGTTGGTTTTCCTACGAAATATAAGGAAAGAAAAAACAGAAAATGAAAAAATAGCTCCAAACTGTGAAGGAGGTTTCCTATTTATAGGACATGTGGTTGGTTGGTGAGTGGGCTTTATCCTTTTCTTTTTGTCTTCTCGTCTTTTTAGTAAAGTTGACGTTTTCGACTCTGATTCGGGATTTGTCGATGAATAAATTCAACTCGTCTTTTAATTTCTTCGTTAATAGACTTGAGTTCTTCGACATATGTAAATCTTCCATCTTTGGTCCTTTTCTTCGATAAATCTTCAAATAGGCCCATTGACTTCAAATCTTTTGCATCTCTTGGACTATAGACTTCGTCTTTTCGTCTTTTTCTTCGATAAAACCCGTACAATCCGATGTTTTCTTCAATATTTATCCGGTTGGCTCTGAAAACACAACAAACACACAAACCACGCATAATTCCAAACAAATTATATTAATACGCGTTTTGGTCTCGTTTTAGCAAGAAATAAGTGGTAAAAGGATGGGTGTTTTCACACCTATCAGAGACGCGATCGTAATTCCTGCTATCGAAGCGGAGAATTTTGATATCAAGATCAGAATGCTATCTTTGATTCAAGAGACAAAGTTTAGAGGTCATGAGGCAGATAATCCTCACGATCACATTCGAAATTTTGATCGTCTTTTGGCCACGAGCAAGTTTAAAAATGTTGACACCGATGTCGTTAAGCTTATGCTTTTTCCGTACTCGCTCGATGGTGCCGCCAAGGATTGGTACGAGAAAGAGCCACCTAATTCCAAAATTACGTGGAAGGATCTCATTTTCAAATTCGTTAATCATTTCTTTCCACCGTCTAAGACCACGTTTTTCAAAAACAAGATCACGAGGTTCGAACAAAAGTCGAATGAATCGTTTAGAGACGCGTGGGATTGTTTTAAGGAATTTCTTAGGCAATGTCCTCATCATGGATTTTCCGAGTTACACCAAATCGACACTTTTTATAACGGTCTTAATTTTCAAGAACAAGATTCGTTAAATTCCGCCGCCGGTGGCAATTTTTTGTGTAAAACTCCGAACGACGCTTTAATGATTATCGAAAATAGATCCAAGGGTTTCCAACTCCGTAGCACACCGAGTGTTGCCAATGTCGCCAATGTTAGTAGTTCCAATCGCGATATTAAGAGGGTTGACGCGAAAGTCGATAAGTTTACGAATGTGTTTACGTCGTTCTTAATCGAGATGCAAAAGAAAGACGCTCCCGCTACGGAGAAAGCGGTCGAGGCATCGTGTACGTTGTGTGGTAGACCTCATAATTATTACGAGTGTGCGGCTATGGATGGCCAAACGTCAAGTGTAAACGCGTTAAATAGAAACAACAAATTTCAAAATCAATACAACGCGGCTCCATCACAAGGAAATTACAATCAAGGCAATAATTTTAATCGTGGAAATGATTTTCCAAATCAAAACCGAAACAATTTTAAAGGGAATAATAATCAACAAGGTAATTTTTTGAATCAAGGAAACTATAATCAAGGTCGAAATTTGAGTTGGCAAAATCGAGATAACAACAACAATCAAAACTCGATTTTTTAAAACAACAACAGTCAAAGAAACAGTTTTTCAAATGGTAATCAAGGGAATTTTCAAAGAAATAATCAAAACCAAGGGACCTTTAATTCTAATCAAAATAGTTCATCAAACGAGTTTCAAGATTATACGAAAACAAATGAGGCTAATATGAGACGATTAGAGGGACAAATTGGTACTTTGAAAAACGAATTTTCCAATACGTTGAAATGTCAAAATACTAAAATTGAACAAGGACAAATTGACACTAAAAAGATGTTTTCGGCCTTAGTGAACAAGAATTCGGGTGCGTTATCGAGTACGTTACCTAGTGACACCGTTAATAATCCGAAGGAACATGTTAAAGCCGCCTTGTCTCATGGAAATGGTCGTATGATTACCCCCACCCTTGATAATTTTAGAGTTGTTCCTTCTTCTCAACCCTCGACTTCTAAATCGCCTTCATGTTCTAAAGTCGAGGGGGTGAACGTGGTGACCAAGGAAAAGAATGAACACCCTCGTGTACCTCAAATTCCATCCACGGCTCAAAAAGAGAGCTTTATCGACCTTACCAAAGTGACCCTTGAGGAAGCTTGTGCTTCGATCCTTCTTAAAAAATCCAAAAGGCATTTGCCGAGAAAGGAAGAGGATCCGGGCCAATTTCTTTTACCTTGTGATTTTTCCGAGATTGAGGGATGTTTAGCCCTTGCCGATTTAGGTGCTAGCATCAATCTCATGCCTCATTCTCTTTGGAAATTGATGAAATTACCAAGACTTACCCCCACGAACGTGACTATCGAGCTTGCAAATTGTACACCATTAAAACCAATTGGAATAGCCGAGGATGTTTATGTTAAAATTGGAAAGTTTTTTTTCCTGCGGACTTCGTCATTTACGATTATGAGTGTGACCCTAAATATCCCATTATTTTAGGTCGACCCTTTTTATCGACGACTCGAGCCGTAATCGACGTTCACGGTGGGAAATTAACTATGAAATATGGGGAGGATGAAATGAACTTTTTCGCGAGTAGATCCCAATTTCCAAATGATCAAAGTAAAACCGAGGTTCCAAAAACTAATGATTTCAAAATGTTCACTTTAGCGGAAAATATGAGGCTTGATGCATGTTTTGAAGAATTAAAAAGAACAGTTTTAAAGATGAAAATTTTAATGATCGTGAACATGTTTAATTAATTGAAAAAGGTTTAAGAAAATGTATGAATCAACAATTATTTTAGGATGTATTCGGCGAAACAAGTGAACAAACAATTCCGAAGGGAGACGTTAGTGCCATCACGATAATGACCAAAATGTACTCGTTTTCACCACCTTCGAAGGACCTCGTCTTTGAGGCTTCAACTTCTAATTCCATTGAAGTGCCTCTATTTCCTAGCCTAGTACCCATTGAGGCTAAAGGTTTTATTGATATCGATCCTATCGTCATTGAAATGTCACCTAAGCATAGTCATTTGACTTGTAAGAACTTGGTTGTGAATTCTCACATCGACACTTTCTTTGATAAAGACGATGAGGACGATTTTGCCGAAATTGATCACATACTCAAAAATCCACAAGCAAATTTTGATTCTCCCAAAAATAATTCTTCATGTGGTGAGTATGATGATTTTGAATTCAAGCCCGAGATTGTGGAAATTATTGAACGAGAACTTGCTCTTTTACCTCCACTTCCACCTACAAGTGAGGTTGATTATTCCAATGTCGAGGCCGAACTTGATGAGTTGGAACGTCTCATTCATAATGACGAAACAACTCACGTGACCCAAAATCCCATTCTCGAGGAGTTACCTAATCAACACTCCTCAAATAAGAATGACGTTTATTACATTCATGAGGATCTAACTTATCAACGATCCCCGCCAAAGAATGATCGTTTTGTGCTTGATCGTGATCTCTTCGAGAGAGTTTCTAAAATCATTAATGAGAGGAACGATAAACCTTGGTCTGACGAGCCTATCTATGATCAAGAAATCGATGATACTTATGTTCATGAGGATGACGAATAGGTTGACCCCGAGGGGGCGGTGTTCTTTGTTGATCAATGTTTTGAAAATGATTAAAAAGGAAAAGATTTTAAAATTGACTTAAATGATTTTTCTACAAGTTTCAATCCGTCATCACAACGTTTTGAGTGCTACCACCTCGTCTACTCCTTTTGACGAGTATGAGTGTGGATTTAGTGTAGGGCAAGCCCCTTATGTTCCCTCACATTTCTCCACCGAGGACGAGATATTCGATCCCGGAATCGCATTTATAGGAAAATCTCGGTTTTCCAACGATGCAATAAATGGAAATCTTATTCATTTGCTTGGTTTGAGTCTACCTCGAGTAGCTCATGTTTATGCCCCACCCAATGACCCACCCTTCTACTTCTCATCTCTTTTCTTTTACCCCTTTGAGGTTTTTCTATCGGTTAGAGTAGCGTTGTTTTGTCTTTCATCCGAAAACGAAGACGCTATCTTTGATCCCGGTATACGTTTATCGGGTTTTTAAAGTACTCCATGTATTTTTGGGCATTGTTTATCATGTAATCCCCACCAAAGATGACCAAACCATGATAATCCCTAAATGATCACATTTATGGGGATTCGAGTCGAGCTTTTGACTCTGTTATCAAAAACAAGGTGCCTCGTGGGGATTCTCATGTTTATCCTTGTAAATACATTCTTAGATTAATGTAATGCGGGGACTTGTCCTCTTTCGACCTTTGTTTCGTCGTTTTTTGTGATTGTGATTTATTAGGTTCATCGTCATCATTGAAGCCTCTCGTGTTCGTTTTACGTATCACTCGAGCTTCGATCGTTGCCTTTGAAGATTCCGATATCCGATGATATCCTTTTACGTTCTAACGATTATCTTTTTAGCATAAATCATAAACGGATTTTAGGTTATTCGTTTTACCCTTTCCATGCTCGAGATTAAGCATTCGACTTTTCCTCTCTAGTATGAGGGTGTTTCACCCTTAGACTCGAAACATTGAGGACAATGTTTAGTTTTAGTATGGGGGTGAATAGATACTTCACCTTGCTTACGTCATCACGCAATCCAATTTTCATCTTTTTGTTATTGTTTTGTTGCAAAATAAGGCTAAAAATTGCCAAATTTTAAAATTTTCTTGTTTTTCATAAGTGTTTAAGACACGAATGTAGCTTTTCTGATGGTGAGAATAAGAGTAATTTTTAACTAGACCGTGCATGTTGAGCACTTAGATTCGATTCCTTAACTATACTAGGCTAAGTCTCATTAAATTGAGGACGAAAAATGATAGCGTTAATTATAAGTTACTATGCTAAACGTAGAGTACTCGTATTCTTTCAAAAACTCACGTGTTTTAATTATTTGCTTATTCTCCCCACGCTTTTGTATAAACAATTGCAATAAGTAAGGTTGTACGTTTTATAAAATATGTTAGATTCTAGCCCTAGATCGTTTAAAAGTTACTTGTAGTTAAATAAAGTACATAGCCAAGGCATAACTTATTGAAACGGGACGCGAAGATTGGCAATCCAAAAAGGCCCTAACAAGGCATGAGGATTACATGTTGTTGCTAAAGATCAAAGATGATGTGAAGAATCATTAAGCCAAATCTAAATGAAGGATCAACACACACGACGAAAAGCAATACTCCCAAAAAGGTTACGGAAAAGTCTATCAAAAAAGGCCCTAACAAAGCATGAAGAAAAATAAATCCAAGTCCTATAAGGAGGCGGATCGTTGTTAATCAAAAATCCTAAATAAAGAAGAGGATAAATGAAGAAGTCGTGGTTAAAATTTGAAGCATCTCGTATCAAGTTGAAGATGTATACCAAAAATGAAGAGAAAACCATAATTTCAAGATCGTCTCTCAAGATTTGAAGTTCGAAATACATTCCAAATATTGGTCCGAGAAAGGTCTCAAATCGTGAAACAAGTTATGCCAAGATATGAACTTTAAATTATTAGAAGAAACGTTTTAAAGATCGTGTCCTTTAGCTACTTATTAATTAACCGGTCCTACTTTATTTTAGGCTTAAATAAATATCGAAATAAGTCAAAAATGTGTCATCGTGATCATTAAGACAAACTAAAATATAAGAGATACCAATTAGGAAAATGGGAGTTTAAGTATGTGGTTAGAGCATATGAGTAGTGTTACCATTACTAACTTATAGTGACAATGATCTCGTTTCACGCTTAGCATGGAATTGAGTGAAAATCGAAGATGACGAACTTATCTCTATGAGGCATTCACGTGTTCTTATTATTTGACCCTAAAAGTCACGTTCTCGTGATGAAAACGATACATTATGTCTAAAACACAAGTGGTAGTTAATCTAAATTTACGTTTCAATAAATTGTCATTAAAAATGAATTTTGGAAGTGCTATGATACTTAATTCTAGCATTGCGTGAGGGCACGGCAATGGTTTAGTATGAGGGAGTGATGAGACTGCATTTATACATAGTCTTATCGTCCAAATCGGGCTTAAAATGCTTAAAAATATCATAAAATACCCCAAAATATGCTTGTGTTTGTTCATTGTATATTTTAGGTACGGATATCGTGAATTCAACAAAAGAGAACAAGAACCAAGCAAAAACGAACACGGGAAACGAAGCCGCACAAAGAACGGACCAGAATCATGAATTTCCAAAGAAATACTTGAAGTTTGAAGATTTGTCAAGAGTGGTCCCTCAACTTTGGAAGACTTGTCACTTTAGACCCTTGTAAATATCCATTATTACAAGTTAGGTCCTTAGAGTTTCAAGATATTACATCTATTGCCCTTGAAGAATGAAGAAATTACACTTTAAGCCCTTGAATCAAGTTTCATATAAAGAAAGGGACTTAATTGTCATTCCCCCAAAGTTTCTTACAAAGCGAATTGAGATATTAAGCTGTTGGAATTGTTATGCATCTTTTTGGAGACATGAGGGGGCAAAGCTGTGAATTTATACCCATACCCATGTAAACCCGGTCTAACCCATCACCAAACCCGGTTTCAACCCAAGCCCAGCCCGTACCACCCCCATTACCCGATCGACCAACACCACCCATGTCACATACCACTAACACACCGTTTTATTACTTATTTAACATTTAAACAATTATTTTCTATTAAATGAAACTGGGTAATATTTTCTTAACACCTAAAATGGATTAAAACCACCCTGCTAATCCCTTTCATCCCTATAAACCCTAATCCCTGAATAAACCTAATTACTAAGAATTGGGGCATGAGAATGTCCAGATTCTTAATTCACCTACCCATAAACCCAACCTCACCTACAAACAAAACACCAGCTCACCCAAAAGGGCCCCACATTTGTCCCCTGCTCCATCATTTTGGGTAAAAATCGAATATTGACAGAAATATAACGACTCTAGCATTTTTCTTGGTCACTAAGGGTTGTTCAACGTCCAAGATTGCTTCTACAACAGCTATACAAGCACAAAGTTCCAAATTCGTCACATGGGAGCACCATTGACCCGTTTGAATTTCAAACCTTCAAGGGCTTTTAGGAATTTGACTAGCTAGGGTTTTGTATCCAGAATCTTCTTTAGTTTACTATAAAGAGAGACTCCAATATGTGGATGCCCTCTTGTTCCAGCTTTTTGTAAAACATTTTTAAATTAATGAAAATCTAGTTTTTAATTTTTATAAGATATGCTGAGTTCCTTACTACATTCTTAGGTTAAATTTTTATGTTTATGCAAGATTTTAGAGCAAGTTTCATCAAAACAAACCTTTGATTCAAGGACACATGGTCACAAGGTTCTGTTTTTAGGTACAGATTATAGGAGCTTTTGTAGCTTATTTGGTTAACAACCAATAAGTTACATAAGCTTGTATAAGTTGTTTTAATCATTTTTCAAAAAAGTATTGGTTACTTATTGATTTGTCTCAAAAATGGTGGTTTCAAAAGTTTTGAGATACCCCTTTTTACTTGTTTGAGCACTCACTGTTCATAAGCCTTTGCACAAGCTGACTGACAACCAGCTTGTGCATAAGCTTTAGAGCTTGTAGTTTACTTTGTGGTGTTTGGGCAGGTTCACAAATATTGTCCACTTTCCTTGCTGATTTTCCCTTGAAGACATATTGTTGGTTTTGGTTTTGTTGTAGAACTCCAACAAAGCCCTCTACACATTCCTTTATTGAGCCTCATTAAGCTGTAGATAAGCTAAGAGAAGGCATCGGCCCAGGTTAAGGCTTGAACCCTCTAAGTTATTTTCTGCATTTCCTTTTTGGTACTTTACATAGTTGTGTAAAACTTGTGGTTTTGCCCTTGTTACTGTTTTTGTGTTTATTATGATTTGACTGTGTTCATTTTGATGTTGCTTAATGTTTGTGTAGGTTAGATTAGGTTTTAGGTTGATTTGATCAAAGTTGGTTTGAAAAAATTGGTTTAGACTGATTTTAAGTGGTGTTTGGATATAAGGTTTACAAGGATTTGGAGACACACAGCCTTGATAATTCTACCCCACACTCTCTTTATATCATTTAGCTGTTTCATTTTATTCTTTGGTTGATTGGGTTTAGTGTAATTCTGAAGTTTCTTGTTTACATATTTTTGCATTTTTCACAAGTATCAACTCTTACCATTTTTTTATCTTGATTGATTGAATTTTAGTGTTTGAAATCCTGTTAGCAGTTAGTTATAGGGCTGTTCTAGGGGTTTGTAATGTTTATTTGTTGATTGGTGGAGTTTACATCAAGTTTTAGTTGGATAAAAGTCATCAAATAGTCAAGTACACCAGCAAAACATTGCCCCCCCCCTTGTTGTCTACTGGTGCAAAGTATGCTCTTATGGGTTGTATGTGGATTTGGTGACTTGGATTTTGGTAGTTAGCTAGACATTAGGGTGATATAGTTGTAGAATATCTGGTACTAGCATTTTGGTACAAATTTGGGAGCTAAATTAGCAATCATAGTCACTGTTATAACCACCACACCCCCATTTTCTATCACAACAGGCTTTAGTCCGTGTCTTGGTGGTTTTGAGGGTTAATTTGTTATTGCTATGTAGATTAGGTGTAGGTTTTAGGGGTATGTTAACTGGTCTTTGGGGTTTTACAACTTTCGGATAGCTAAAAATAGCTTGGCATACCCACTGTTTCACAACATATATACCACAACCTTTATTTTCATTCAATAGTTAAGGTTTTGTGAATATCTGTGGGTTTTTGGTGAATTACTTGTGCTTGTTTGTTGTTCCTTTTTTTCCTTGACTCCCACAAGCTCACTGGCTTGTGGGGTTCCTTTGTTGCCCAAGCAAAACAACTAATCACCCAAGTCGGGCTCCTAAATTCCCCCAAAAACAAGCATACAAAGGAAAAGTACAAAAAGTGAAGTCTGGTGACAATTTTGGGTATAATTATGTTTAATTCATGTTAATTTTGAGTTTTGTTAATGTTTTGAGATTAGTTAGTCACTGTTCAGCAAAGTCTTAAACAAGAAAAAAATAGTTTGATAAAAAAAGTAGGAGCCAAGACTCGAACCTGCGCCCCCACTCTCACATACCAACAGTCTCACCATCGCGCCCTAGGGTCTTTATCGTTAAGATAAGCCTTAGGGTTATATTTAAAGGGTTGTTTGTATTTTCTTATTTTAATCCATTCGAGCTTAATAAGCTGCATTCCAGCTTATTAATTTAGGTTTTTTCTTCTTTTTCATTTTTATTTTGTTTAGTACACCATTTAGGATTTTTAGAATAGAAATCACTTTTTTTATCTTTATTAGAGAATTTATTATTAGTATTTCAATTTTAAATTTTATAAAATAGATTAAAAATAGTAAAAAGTTATTTTAATTTTTGAAAAAAAAAATAGTTTTTAGACTTTAATTAGCAGAAATTAGGTTTACAAAACTTAAATTATTCATTTTGAATTTGTTTTAATTTTGTTTATTTTTAGTTTTTTTATTAAAATTTAAAAATTAATATAAATTAATTAAAAAACTTTTGCAAATTTTGGTTTTCACTTTTGATTTAATTACATTTTTTAGAACTTAGATTAAAATTTTGGTAATTTTTACTTAACTTTCGTTTTTCTTCGAAAATTACGATTTTATGTTTTCACCGTCATAGCGTAATTTTTAGTGTAATCCGTCTTTATTTTTAATTTTTTATCAACCAAAAATGATCACTAATTCAAACTTGATTTTAATATTATTGGCACACAACACACACCTCCTTTGAGAACGAACTTGCATTGTCGAGTATTCGTGTTTTCCTAAACGTGATACTTAATACTTGCCACGTATACTTGTTTTTCCTAAAACTTGTATAAAAAATCATCAGTCCTCAATATGTTCATAAAGTCCATACATTGGTTTTACTAAGTTATTCTAAGTAAACATGTCCAAAGGGTAAAATTACCTATTTTGACCTAATTTATAAGCCATGCATTGAAATGTTGTACCTTGTGCTTTAAGGTACTTGTACATTGTCTTACTATAATGTTATAACTTAAATATAATGCTATGAGTGTTTGTAGACTTTTCTTGAAAGACTAGGTATTAATTCTAAGTAAAATGCTTAATATAAGGGTTTTTAGGTCATCAAGCCTAATGACTTTGTATTTTGGGTAATTAGTGTTTATCTCCTCATATAAAATTATTATAGGGCTTATATGATGTGTTTAAGGTTTCTAAAGATTCTAGATACTTAGTTTAAGAGTTTGTATAGGTTAATCATATCGTAGGAGGTAATAGGTTTAATTAAAATCCTATGCTTTGAAAACTTATACTTTGTGCTTTAATTATTTCTACATTGACTTGAAGTGAAATTATAGCCTTAATATGATACTTAGCTTAGTTTTATAACTGGTTGCAAAAGATTAGATCTTAATTCAATGTAAAATGGATTTTAGGTGCTAATCTAGGTTACTAGGTCTCAGACTTGTAATTAGCTTTAGATTACTTATACCTAGTGTTTTATAATCAAATATATGTTCTATATAGTAGATTATAACTTGTACATATATATATATATATATATATATATATATATATATATATATATATATATATATATATATATATATATATATATATATATATATATATATATATATATATATATATTGATATATATATATATATATATATATATATATATATATATATATATATATATATATATATATATATATATATATATATATATATATATATATATATATATATATATATATATATATTGAGTAATTATATTGCTTGAAATATTAGTTTACAAGGGATTTCTAGGTGGTGATCTAGACTATTATGTACATTTATTTGTAGTTAGCTTTGTATGGTTTGTACTTACCATTCTTAGATAGTATTATGCCTTCAAATGATAGTTTACAACTTATTTATAATCTTTGATTACTCATTCATAGATGTTGTATATTTATTCTTCACAATTTTTGAGTTTACAACTCATGTATAAGGATTCAAGGGTTTCTAAGGGAATTTAGGGCATCATAATTATATTTGAGACGTTCTTACTCATAATGTACTTATTAGATTACTTTTAGATCTTCAACTTGAAATATACATTGTGTTTGTAACATATAGGAATATGTTGATATGACAGTTCAGGTTGTGAGAAGCAATTCATCTTACCAAGTAAGACATAAAACCAAAAATTTCCATCCCAATTTTCATATTGATACAATCATAGCACATAACATATATGTAAAATTTGAGGAATGTCACATCGTACTAGTGTGTTTTTTTTAAATTATTGTATATTGTTATGTACTCGTTTATGTACATGTTATGTTTTTGGCTAGTTTTATGGGTTTTGCTTTTGGAATAGAGAGGTTTAATACTGGTTTGAGGATTTATGCTGATAGCATTAGCTTTAATGCTGATAGTGTAAATTAGTTTTGGTGGGTGTCCGTTAATTTTGATTTGAAGGTAAGTTTATAAAGTTATCGTTGAGTAGTTTTATGCTAAATACTTCAGCCCTAGGCAATCTTTTGAAAGATATTTACTTATTCTTTTCAAAGATTTCATCATTACCTAGACTTACCCTATAATTTAGAAAGTTGAATCTCACGGCCCTATCAAATTATTTCACCTCAACTATAAAACCCAATTCCGTTTCTCATAATCTTACCTTTACGTTTATAAACTTAACCCAAACAACTTTGTCGATTTTCATCCTTTTTCATCCTCATAATTAATCATTTCGACTCTGTCATTGTGTGAGAAGCATAACCAAGTTGCATATTTACAAAAGGATGTTGGCCAGGAGTCCTTCTTTGAGATTCTTGATTTTATGAGAAACATCCATATATTTTATGCTCTTACAGTTCACCCCAAGGTACTTAAAACTATAATTCATCAATTTTGGGGTACTACTATTATGGAAGAAGTTAATGGAAAAGAGGTAATTAAGGCTGTTAATGCGAAGTAATGCCTAAAAACATTATTAGAGTTAACTAATCTTTCTTAGTTTTGATCACGACAAATTAAAAAGACATTTATCGTCAAATACAATCATAAGACGAATTATCTAACAAACACTATCATCAAGATAATAATCATTTAAGTATTGCACAAACATATCTTAATCATTATTAGTGATCCTAAAAGTGATTAGCCCTAAAATTACATTTTGTCAAATGTGA
This sequence comes from Glebionis coronaria, assembly GCA_025667525.1. Classification (NCBI taxonomy): domain Eukaryota; kingdom Viridiplantae; phylum Streptophyta; class Magnoliopsida; order Asterales; family Asteraceae; genus Glebionis; species Glebionis coronaria. Next base: position 397,186,037 of record CM046882.1, read on the forward strand.
CAAAAGATTTTTAATAAACTTCATTTTAAGAAAATGTTTTATTAAAATGGAAAATGTAAATTTTAAAATGGCATATTCCAAATGCCATAGGATTATCCTTTGAAGGTAAAAACTTAACTCGGATATAACTTCCCCACTAAAAGACAAAAGGGAGCGGAGTCTACTCCCACGGCTCCTTAAATGCCTATGCGGTTTTAAGGAACCGCGCTCAGAGAGCCATTGGCTTTTGTCTCCTATTAATAGTGGATCAAATCTGCATTTTCCAAAACCCTTTTTGGACACTCTTTCTGCCATCTTTCTCTTTTCTAATTCCTAATCATTTGTAAATGATCACTTAATGTGTTAAGTATGTTTACTTATGATTATGCCCTTGATCTCCTTTTTTACCTTGTCCAAAGTGAAGATCACTCACACACTTGTGACGTGATTAATGATGAAGCCTTGATGAAGATCATCCTCTCCTAAAGATCTAGTCATGTTCATCATTTGTTTTATTTGTGTCTTGTGTAGATCCAATGTATTTGTGTATACTTGGATTAGTTGTGTTAATCCATTTTATTTGTGAATGCTTGGATTAGTCTTGTGTAAATCCATTGTATATGTGTATACTTGGATTTGTGTTGTGCAGATCCATGTTACATGTTTATACTTGGATATGTGTTTTTGAGTTGTAAGAAGTTCTGTTGTTAGTTCTCACTAAACTATAAAGTGATGTGTGGTTGTGTCTTGTTAGTTCTCACTAAACTACAAAGTGATATGTGGTTGTGTCTTGTGAGTTCTCACTTAGCTTCAAAGTGAAGAGTCGTGAAGATTGGTTCTATATTTCGATTAGAACTCGACATCTAGCCTTGTGTCGGAAAATGGTGAAGTAAGCAACGTTGTGAAGATTTCCTCTAGGTTTCGATTAGAACTCGACATCTAGCCTTGTGTTGTAAAATGGTGAAGTATGAGACGTTGTGTAGATTGGTCCTAGATAAGATTAGGTCTAGACATTTAGCTTAGTGTCAAAAAATAATGTAAGCGACGTTGTAAGGTTTTCTCCGCCAAGAAGGGAGCTTGTGGATATAGTGTAATTCTCGAGTAAGGCGTACTCGAGGAGTGGAGTATGAACGAAGATAGAGCTTCGTTGCCGAACCACTATAAATCTTGGTGTCTTCCTATTAGGTTGCTTCTTTCCTTACTCTTTACTTAATTTAACTATTACATCACATACAACAACCATTTGTCATTGTTAATGCATTAAAATTGAACCTAATCATTATGGAACTAGCTTTCAAGTAAAAGGTAGTTTTGAGACAAACCTAATTGAAATGAATTTTAATTAGGACATACACCGAAGAGAAACTATTCAACCCCCCCCCCCCCTTCTAGTTTCTACAATTGGTATCAGAGCGATGGTCACTCAAGATCTTTGAAGTATATTGTACTTTAAAACTTGGATCGATCCATTGTCTCCTCAAATTAGAAGGTTTCGTTGTACTAAAGTTTCTCTTTGGTCAAAACTCTTTTTCATTGCAAATAGGCCTTTTAATTGGTAATATAGCATCTCATCTAGATTTGTAGTATTTATACATTTTAGATTTATCCTTGAAATGTATCTACTAGTTTGCATCTTGCTATGTGTAGGAACTCATGAAGATTAATCATTCAATTGATTGTGGAATGAGTTACTAACACATGTAGAAGACTCATCTTCTTTGATTTCCAACATCATTGAATGATGATACCAAGATGGATGAGATTGATACTAGTACTTGAAGACTTAGTATTCACTTTAGTCATGTTTGGGCTTTGCATTGGTTCCTTGAAGACTAGGAATGTATTTTGCGGCTAAGGTACGTCTACGTCCTTTCACACGCCTTGGAATTTGTTTGTGGTATGTGATTCTATTCTTATACCCTCTCAAACCTTCATTGCTTGGATACTTGGCTCACTTCGGAGATGTAGAGTGCGTAAGTAGTAGCTTAAAGTATCAAGCATGATTTCCATGGTTTGCACCCTTACGGTTAGTAGGCCCTTTATCATGTGTAATATGTGCAATTGAGCTCATCTCTAGTATTATTGATTAATCCCTTGAGATACCAAACTACTCCATGAGTTGTAGTTAGAATATTACACATTTGGAATTGAAATATTCTAAGGATGTTGTTATTGTAAACCCTGGCAATAATAATTGTCCGATCATGTGGGAGAGAAAGTGAATCTATACTTTGCTCATTGTTTGAAATAGCATTAAGACTACTATTGAAAATGATCTTAATCTATTTTTACAAAATTGCTTGGTATGGTTCATTACCAAAGCCGTTTAGACTTTCGCCTGAAAGGCACGTCTTAAACCACTATAAATGACACAAGCTCTTCGTTACTACTACTTGAAGATTGTCACTTGTTTCTTGAGCATTGAACTTGGTCTTGATTCACTCCCCTTGGTTTCTCTCATCTTTGCTTCTTTGCTACGAGTAGTCGTTTCTCCGTTTCGGTCTTTTTCGGTTTCGATTTAGCTCGTAATCCTTCATTAAGGCATTATTACCTAGTATTGAAGTGGTCTAATGATTTCCAAAAGACTTAAGCTATATTTTAAGTATTTTAGAAAAACTTGGTTTTGAAAATTTCTTTGTTTTTCTTTGTTAAAAAACTGCCATTGCTAGCGGTTCGTTAATTGTCACGGTTCAAGCCACGGTTCCATAACGATAAGGAACCGCGGCCCGACCAGGTGACTAAAATAATCAGTTTTTATTAAACAACACTATTTCAAAACAAGCCCTCCCTTTCTTCTCCATAGAGGTGACGGGTTCCTTCTTTTCCACCATTGTTGAATCTTCCAAAGCTTCAATTCACTCAAGATTAAATGATTCCAAGTTGTGGGTTTCACTCATCCCTCTTTCAACATCAGTTAATTGTAAGTACTTTCATTCAATTTCAATTAAATTGTTCTAGGGTTCTTATTTTCATAATTGGGGATTTTTAAAATTAATATTAAATTTGAACCTTGCTAGGAATGTGGGTTGACATAGTTATATTGTTAAGATTCCTTAGGTTCGAATTCATTGAGATTTCACTAAAACCCACTTGTAGAACAATCCGAATTTTGACTAAGTATTTTTGGTTAAATGATGGAATTGATATGAACCCATGAACAAATTGGTAATTGCATTGTTAATGCTTACGTAAAAATGATTTTGAAAAAACTTTGTTCAAAATTCATGGTTGATTTTACATTGTTCATATGTTATAGTCAATGATGAATTTTGTTCATTGTAAACATGGGAATGATAAGGATTAATCCTTCGTTTGACAATCAATTGCTCAAACACATTCTCGTGATTTTGATTTTTGGTCATTATGTAGCATATGAGTGATTCGGGAAACATTTTTTTTGTTTATAGGTGACTAATCATGCCTTCGGAATATCAAAAATACCACCAACGTACTTAAACCTACATGCCTAATCTTGTAGACTTTTATCCCTCACCAACCGTTGCTAATACCTTTCGTTCACTTCAAAACCGTTGCTTTCATGAGGGTAGAGTTGTCAAAAGGAACGTTGAGGGTTATGAATACATCGAAACGATGTTTGCTCAAAATGGCTTTGATTTCTTGTTACATGTCAAAGAAGCCATTTACCCTCAATTCCTTTTGGAGTTCTTTAGCGGATATTCCCTTATCTTTAATGATAACGGAGTATTTGTTAAGTTCATCATTAATGGTAAACTCATCCAATACACTCTCGAGGAATTTGGCGAGGCACTTCATGTACCATTTTTAGGTACTTGTCGTTTCACTGATGCATGGAGACTTGATGCTCTAAATGAGTCTTACGATAGTACTCCAAATGACAACGAAGAGCTAGACCTTGACCTCATCCTTGATGTCATCACCAAAGGGTGTGGTTCAACCGTTCTACGAAGTATCCACTCTACTAAGCGATCCTTGAATCGTCATGAGATACTCGTAAGCGACCTTAATAATTGTTTGGTTCGATGGGCTGACATTCTTAGGGAAAATGTGTTTTGTCTTGGTTGAAACCGGGATCATACCCCTGCGTGTATGGCACATATGATATGTTGTATCTTTACCAACACCAAGTACAATCTTGCATTTTACATTGCTCGATGGAATACCTACGCTCTTTCTCGACTAACCATAAATCTTCCATATCCCATGCTCCTCACTCGTCTTTTCAAAAAGGTTGGTGAAGACTTTCCCGATCTCTATCTTTCTCGCTTTCATCCGGTCAATCGTGTTATGATGCCTATTCGAGAGGTACAACCACGAAAGGCGAGAAGTGATCGAGGTACGAGAAGGAATGACCCACAAGAGTCTGATGACGAGGACACTCCTATTTCACCAAGTGATGGTGGTGTTGAAGGTACTAGTGCTCATTTCGGCTCTTCGAGTGACTCCACCCCATCCATGAACACTTTCATGTACGGGTTTATAAAACCCGCATTAAAAACCTATGAACAGTACATGTGAACAGTAACATACGAAAACACGGTAAAATTTAAACTTTCCATTTATAATATTAATACACGTGTCATGACAATAAATAACAAACAATCATGAATGTTATAAATGTGACACGATCACGAATACCGAAATCACAAATAATAAATCACGAACACAATCGTTAATAATTAGACTCGAGAAAAGCTACCGGTTACCCCATGTGGGCCCCATAGCCGCGACAAGACAAGAGGAAGGACCAAGATGGGCCTTTTGGCCCATAACGAAAATTAGTTAAAACACCTGGAGAGTTATTTTCTCTCATAATTTAGGTTACAGAAAAACTTTGTCCTCTCCTCCTTATTCTCCTTAGCCGCCGGCCTACACAACAAAACAAGGCAAACCGGACGATTTTTGGTGTTGATTAATTATTTGTGATCATCTCGTGATTCTATGCATAGTGGTATATTCAAAAACCTTTTCTTTTATTTTATTTTTCTTATGATTCCATGTTTAAAAATTAATTAATCACATGAACATGTAAACTATCAACAAGGATTAATTAATTTGGGACAAGGGTACGTTTGGTTCGTGTTTGTGGTTCGGCCGAAGCACCGAAACCCCCAAAGGGGGGTGTTCGGTTTGTTTTTCATCACCACCACTGAGACCTTTAGGTCTCGGCTTGGTTGGTTTTTGGCTCGGCAAGACAAGGGAAACCCGACCTTGGGTCGGGGTGTGTGTTTGTTTTCGGTTTAGGGTGGAGCCGAGACACCACCGAGACCCCAAGGGGTGCTCGGTTGGTTTTGGTTATTCGGACCCGAGACAAAGGGGACCCCAACTTCGAGTCGGGGTATATTTACATGATTAGTTGTTAAGTAGTGTCAACCGAGATTCTTTCCAAGGACTCGGTGGGACTTGTTTATAGCTTATTTGATTTGGCTTATATTAAAACACAGGCTCGGGATTCGGGTTTTTTATAAAAACTATTTTATAAATCATGTCACATTAAACTTTAGGTTAATTAATTTATTAAAATTAGTTCATGTATAACCTAAGGTATTTATACTTAGTTATTTTAATTAAACATGTATTTTAATTAAAATCTTATAACATATAGTTTAATTAAATTAACCAGTTATTTAATTAACTAACTATAATCATGACTTGTATTGTACTAATTTAACTTCATTCATTATTTATAATTCAGCTTAACTCTAAACTTACTATTTTTGGGAACTTTTTATTTTTGGAAACTTCCTATTTATAGAAACCTGCTATTTTTAGAAAGTTGATTAGTATTACAATACAAGTATCATAATACACTAATACATGAATAATACACAACAAAACATCACAATAACTGCATAATACACAGTAAATAGTAAAACATGACAGAATACGTATAACAAGCTAATAACACACAGAACCAGTAAAACACATGTAATTCAGACAACTCATGCACGTCCATATTTCTTATGTAGTGTTATCCGTCAAGGCAAATTAGTCTTCATCGTTTCCGTTAGCTTCTATTGGACATAATGTACGGATTTCCCGTCCTTCAGTAAGGAAAATCTATTCCTTCATTAGGATTTACTGTACGCAGCCAACGGTTTTCCCTAGTAGTTACAGATTAAATGCTTGTGTTTATTAGTTACCTTAGTCATATACATGCATGACCAGTTTCACCTAGTTATGGAGGTACCATAACCATAACACTAGAGGCACTAGTGTTATGACTTCACCACGGCGGAGTGATAGCTCGTGGCGTCCCTTTTTAGTTATTTGGCCATTATTGTTGGGTCAAAAAGTTGATGTGGCAGAAACTCAAAAACGAAGAAAACATGAAGGCATTTGTCCAAGCGTTGACAAGTGTATTCCAAGCATTGTCAAGAACAAATCAAGCGTTGACAGAAGCAAGCATTGTCATGTACAATTCAAGCATTGTCGTGTACAATGTAAGCATTGATAGAAACGTAGATAAGAAGCCTTTGGAAGCTTCTATTTGGATATATATGCAGGAGATATTCTGTATATAGTTATTTAAATAGAATATTAACATGTTTATTTGATATTATCTCTTGTAAAACCCTAATCCTTACACTATAAAAGGAACCAAGGGTTATTAGGTTTTTCATAACTCATATTCACAATGTAAACCTAAAAGCGTGTGTCGACTAGACGTGGGTTTCAATGTATACACGTCTAGTTATTGTTGATTATTAATATAATTAGCAATCCAATTGTTTTAATTCATGTTCTTTGTGTCCAAACACCTTGTTAATGGTTGTTGTTCTAATTCCGCTTTGATTATGTTAATCATATGAAGAATGATCATTCCTAGTAGCTTAAAAGATCGAGGAAACCAAGGTTTCCACAATTGGTATCAGAGCCTCGTGGCTCGTGATGCTAGGACCAACAAGGTGTTCGTGTTTCGTGAAGAAAAGAAAAATCCGTCTAGGGTTTTTCTGGACGTTTTTGTGTGCGCAATAGTATTCAGAAGGTCATAACTTTTTATTGAACCGTTGGATCGCCACGAAATTTTTTGTGTGTGTTCTACACACATATATCTAGATATCCACTGGAGGGATTGTCGAGATCTATCCCCAAGAAAAGGTTATTAAGCGTCAAAGTCAGCAGGGGTCATATGCTGTTTTCTGTGAACAGTAATAGTAAAAACGTAATTTCTCCTTCGTTAACCGTTGGATCGTCGTGAAATTCAATCTGTAGGTTCTTGACACTTGTGTCTAGGATCTCACCAAAGGGATTTTCGATCTGAGCTCTCATGAAGAAGATATTTGATGTCAAAGTTCACTGCAGTTTATGGTTTTCACATAAAATCATGATTTAGGGTTTATAAAACCCTAGATCTATTACCCGCTGACATGTGTTAGTTAGACGCTGATAGATGTTGGTGTGACGCTGATAGATGTTGGTGTGACGCTGACAAGGCATGGATGAGACGCTGATGGCCAGGCGCTGACAGGTACAAAGTTGGCACTGACAGGAATAAGTTAAGCGTTGTTGGGAAGCGCTGACACTTGTTGTCCGATATATACATTTTCAAACGCTGAGAAGTGTTGTCTGATATTGGACAACACACAGTGTTGATATCTTGGAAGTAAAGGATATTGGACAACAAAAGGAATAGCTGCTGTTGAGAAAATTGGTACGTTTTTAGCACACAAAAAGGAGGAATTTACACACGAAGGTACATGGAATCTCCGTTTTTATTCAGAATATCAAGTTGATATTTATGGCTCGGATATTTTTCAAAGGAATTAATGATTTTAATGCGAGTTAGCAACAATTCGTGAGATTAAGAATCATCATGAACAGGTGTTAGCTTAAGGGGAAGAATTCTTATGGTAAGCTTGACGATTGAAGAAGATTTTCGTGAGTTTGTGTTTTGTCATATTGTTAAGTCAATGGCTGACATCCATAACTTAACAATAACTTGTTCGTGCTTTACATGGTTTGTGACGAAGACTTGTCATAACACTTGAAGGAGTTAAATTATCGTGCTCAGTGTCTCACAAAGGATGAGAATATTGACAAGGGATCGAGGTCTACTTATAATTTGCTATGGGTATAAGTTCTTCATCACATGGATAGTAAAAGACATGGAACACAAGGTTGGTTATTCTACTTCTACATCAAGAATATTATATTTATTTTTCTTCAAGATCATTACATAGAGCTACATTTGGAGAATCTTCAAGATTTCATACATTGTTTACTTCCCTGTTGATGTGACAAAAAGGGGAAGACATACATGCTACACTTGAGGGGAAGCAGTTTGAAGATCATGTACAACTTACAAGAGATATACAAAGAGTTTTGCCAACATCAACTAGGGGAAGATTGTTGGGTCAAAAAGTTGATGTGGAAGAAACTCAAAAACGAAGAAAACATGAAGGCATTTGTCCAAGCGTTTACAAGTGTATTCCAAGCATTTTCAAGAACAAATCAAGCGTTGACAGAAGCAAGCATTGTCATGTATCCCAAACTTAGATCGATATAGCTTTGTGTATACGAGATTAGATCAAGTTATACACGTAGATAAACCTTTGTATATGTATAAAGTAATCTAAGTGTTATGCGGAATTAACACTTAAACAAAAACACACAAAGATGTAAACAAACTTTCACTTGATTGATAATAACAAACTTGCTTACAATGAAAGTGTTTAACGTATGAAAACTTATATTGAACAATAACCTAAAGGTCTTCTTTTATAGACATAAGAAGCCTTGTACAAGAGTCTACGTATCAACTATTCTAGGTAAAGATAATTATAGAAAATACAATGTTGAACTTATCTTTACTAGAAACAAACTAGAAACAATATACGCGTAGACTAAATCTTTCCATCAGTGCTTGTCTTCAATGTATCAACGCTTGACTTCTTCTTGTCAACGCTTGATCTGTCAGCGTTTGTTTTCTTCCTATCAACGCTTGTTTTACTCTTGTCAGCGCTCAAGTGAACTGGCTATATTTTATTCCCAACAATCCTCCCCTAAACTTGATATCTACTCTAGTAATCAAGTTTCTGAATAAACAATAAGAACTAGGAGGAATCTTACAACACTTATCATATTGGTAATAAATATGTCTGATCAAATCTTTGGCCACGTCACTTGAATAATCAATTTCCAGCTGTGTTGTCTTCATCTTCTCCAAGACTTCCTTGGACATGGAATACTGAGCATCTACAAGAAGATACTCAGCAAACTTTGTAGAACTCAAGTAATATACACCAGCAGCTGAATACAAACGCCATTGAATACCACTGAGGTCATCTTCAAGATCCTTCCAAACAGCAGGATCTTCATCTTTTGGTCCACACATTCTCTTGAATGTTGACCATAGTTTTATTGCATTGACTAAAGTAGGAGCTTCAGTCTCATACTTGGCTTCTAACAACCTCCAAAGGTCTACCAAGTCTTCTCTATCAAAACTTGCAAAGAGATATATAAGTGTGGTAAAAGTGTGAACCTCTTTCCCATACCTGCCAATCTTCCAAAACCCACATTCATCTTCTTCATAGCTTATAATAGGGTTTCTGGAATCAAGAGGTAACACTTGTACCATATCTGAAGCTTCCAATGGTGAGAGCTTGAGGCTCCTTCTTATAACAGCTTCACTTGGATTCAACCTATCCATATCTTTAGGAAACTCAAGAGGGACTCCCTTCTTCAAAGGTCTGGGAACAATCATTGCCTTCTTAAGCTCCATCTCTTCTGCAAGTTCTTCTTTCCTTTCATCAAAAAGAAGTCTTTGAGTGTTTTCTTCCTGCACTCTTGCCCAAATGGGATAAGCTTTGAACTCCAACTCTTCAAAGGATAATCCTATCAATTTCTCGTAGGTCCATCCTGTTCCATGACATCTGAGTAGCATGTAGTACAGCTCCCTTCTATCCCTTTTTAGCATTGAGAGAATATTGCTAGCTCTGTGTTTTAGAATTACCTTGAAGTCCTTTTGTACTCTTAGAAGAATCTCCAAACCCCATATCTCGTCTGAAATGGTCAAATGTGGATTCTCCATACACCTATCTTCCCAAGCATGGTACATCTGAACAACTTCTGGCATATCAAAATCTACTTGCAATTTCAACTCATTCAACTTCTCTTTTGCCAAATCATCACCATACTCAAGTCTTTCTGGTTGTTCTATAATCATCACACTTGAGTCTGAACTAGCTTCATCACTTCCTTCTTGTTCTTCTTAAGTGACAACAAAAGGTGATTCACCAACCTTCTTTCTTTCTTGTTCCACAATTTGTGCAGCCAACCTTCTATCAAACTTTACCCTTATCTAATGGATCAATGGTGGGTAAGGATGATGGTAATACCTGTGAAGAACCTTCTTTGATGATGGATGATGACTGGAATACATCAACCTCATCTGCAGGTCTGTCAACGCTCAAATTTGCTCTGTCAACGCCTAAATTACCTGTCTCAGCGCCTCTTGTAATTTCTTCCAACATAGTTGTAAAAGACAAGTTTAAGTTTGTAGGAGTAACTAGAGAGGTATCAAAACCTGTCTGTTTCTTCAAACTAGTTAGGGCCTCAACAACACCCAAAGATTCTCCATCATGTGAACCTTTTCCACTCAAGTCAAACGGTTCTGGAGCAGCTTCATGTGAGCCTTTATCTCTCAAATTAACAGGCTCTGTATCAGCTTCCTCCCCTTTGTAAGAATCCTCCTCTGATAAAAGGACCTCTGTTTGTCTTTTCCTTGACTCAGCTGTTTCCAAAATAACATCCTCTCCCTCAATTGCTTGAGTTCAAGGCCTTGTGTACTGACTGTTTGTACCAAGTCTGCATTTTGCTTTTGTAAGCTAATGTAGACAGCCGTCAATTCCATTAAGGTCGTTGGTTCTAATCTGCCCTCGTCTAAAATGGGTATTTGACATCCCAAGTTAGATTCATGGGGCATGGATGAGGGCTTAAAGATGTTAGGACTGTCTTGGCCATCATCTAAGCCAGAACCAATAGTCCCAGCCTCATCCATAGCACCAACCACACTTGTGGTGGTGGTTCTCTCTACTACATGGCTAGGATCACTAGAGGAGAATACTCCAGTAGTCCTTTGGCGTTTTTGCAACCTATATTGTGGTGGGGTAGAAGATGATGTGGATTGGGTGGATGTGGGTTGGTTAAGGGGTGTTTGGGTCTGTGAAGGATTGGTGTCAACGTTTGGATTAGGTGTATCAACGCCAACATTTAATGTGTCAGCGTCAAAGGGTTCTTGGTCAATTTGCATGTGTTGTGGTGAAGGTAAAGGTTCTGGTATTGGGTCAAGTTGGGGTTGTAGGTCTGGTTGGGGTTGTGCTGCTTCGATGACAGCAATCATAGCTGGGGTGAGGGGTAAGTCACGATGAGGGGGTGAGTTCATCTTTGTAAAAATAGCTTTCTTTTTGCACAGGGGTCTCATAAAAATCATCATGATCCCTGGTGCAGTAATTTTGGACATCAAAAACCATTTGTAAAAATCTGGGATAAGCTAAAGTCATTTTATTCCCTTTGTTTTTACACAGGCCTTCAAAAATCATTTTTGAATAATTAAACTTTTGCTTGTGTGCAGTACACTTGGGACTCAAACATTGTAAGAGGACATGTATTAGGTACTTCCAGGCTGGGGGAAACTCCTGTATATGATATTTGTTTAAAGTTCCCTCATCAGGGAAAGGATAACCCAAAGCCCTTAGTCCTTGTTCTATTTCATGAATGGGAAGGGTGGTTATACCATCTACATCATCAAGATGCAAAGCTTGGCGAACCAAGGCTTCAGTAACCACCCATGTGCACCCATGAACAATAGATGATAATGTAGTCACATTATTAACTGTTGAGGAACTAACATTGTTCCAAAACTGCTTAATATGTGTGACAGAGATGAGAGGAGCATGAGAAAGAGCATACCTAATGGGGGATGCATTCAAATACGCCACCATCTGTGTGTATTGGGGAAACAGAGTATCATCAGCGTCCAAATATGCTATCATGTTATGTTGACTCCTGAATCCCAATACCAAATCACTTGGTTTAAATTTTGGTGCCATTGTTGAAAGCTGTTTGAATGATTGATAAAGATGAAGTATAGGAGAAAATGTTTGTTAGACAAGAATGATAGGTACCCTGTTTAAAAATAGGAGCCAAATATATAGGAGAGAAATATGCATGTGATTGGTAAAAAATGAGGCAACTATTTTCAAAATACAATCATGAAAATATTGAAAAGAAAATAAGTTATCTCATGCATTAAATGAAAGTTATCTGCTCCCAAAATTACGGCCCCAAAATTCGTCAAAAAGTAACAACTGGGTAGGTCCCATTGAGTGTCAATGGTCAAAAATAACCTATCAACGCCCAACGGCTATATTATTTTCAACATTTGCCAAAGCCATGTCAGCGTCTAAATTGGTCATAACAACGCTTGGAATAATACTTGTCAGCGTCCAAAAATAAAAATATTAAAAATGAAAAAGGACCTTAACAAAGTAATTTATCCTAGTAAAGATAACCTAAAAGTTGATAATTATTATAGGGCGGCAAGCACTGTCCAGTTATGCACACTTGCTTATGCAAGATAGACATAACAGTCCTCTAGTGTCCCTTGCTAACCAAAACTCTTAACAACTAAGTTATCTCATAAAATTCTTTGTTACTCCCAGGTAAAACCCATGATCAAATCATTCCCAAGTCTCCCAACAGACCACAACCAATTCTAGGCCAAAAATGTCTTGGCAGCATGCATAGTATATCAACTTTGCATGCTGCAGTGCCTCATGATTTAGTAAACTAACTCATACTCACATGTGGACACAATCTAGAATTGTGATAAGAGTACCATAAGGATACCCAAAAGTCCTAAAGGTTCCTAAAACCTCCCCTTAAACTGTGATACATATGTTGCCCAAAAATATGCATGAACATAAAAAATTTATGTCAAGATAGGAATAGAAAATTCCAACCATCATCCATAAATAAAAACATGCTCAAATGATTCTTCAAGGATCCATAAGCAACTCTGTATCCAATGGTATAATGCTAACACCACCTGCACATTTAGATTAAAAACCACAAAACTAACATTGTTGCTGACAACGTCCCGATAACACTTGTCAGCGTTAAGGAAACCTTTGTCAGCGTTAGACAAATATATTGTTGACAACGTCACAGTAACACTTATCAACGTTAAAGTAACCTTTGTTAGTGTTAGAAAAAATATAGTGGAAAATCTAAATCCTCAAAAAGACCAATAACAATGCATTATCCTGTACATACTGTTACAAAAAGACCCCAAAACACATATTATGTGAGATTGATCATTCCAATACTTGTTACCAAGTATTGAAACCTTCCAGCATCAAAAGGTTTAGTTAGTAAATCTGACACATTTTCCTCTGTGTCAACCCTATCTGGTTGTATTAAACCCTTTTCAAAACAATCTCTTATAAAATGGTGTCTATTTTCTATGTGTTTAGTTTTAGAATGATGTACAAGATTCTTAATAATGCATAAAGTGTTGTTATTATCAACAAATATCTTGGTATGCATGAAGTTATACCCATAATCCAACAGCTGGTTCTGAATCCATAAGACTTGTCCACAACAAGCAGCTGCTGCAACATACTCTGCTTCAGTTGTAGAATTGTCCACCACTGTTTGTTTCTTACATTGCCAAGATATTAACCTACTCCCAAGAAACTGACATCCACCAGTTGTGGATTTTCTATCAAACTTATCACCTCCATAGTCACTGTCTGAATATGCAATAAGCTCCAATGGTGAATCCTTTGGGTACCACAAGCTAAGATTGGGATAACATCTTAGGTACCTAAAGATTCTCTTGACAGCATAAAGGTGACATTCTTTGGGAGTCACTTAATGGCGTGCACAAGCACACACAACAAACATGATGTCAGGTCTGGAGGCTGTGAGATACATCAATGAACCAATCATTGATCTATAGTGTCTGACATCCACATCTTTTCCATCTCCAACCTTTCCCCAAGGGTGTTCTCTATCCATAGGAGTAGTAGCCCTCTTTTCATGTGGAGAAAAGACAAACTTCTTCAAGATCTCTGCTACATACTTATCCTGAGAGATGAAGATACCATCTTCTTTATGCTGAACTTGTAATCCTAGAAAGAAGTTCATCTCCCCCATGGCACTCATCTTGAATTTTTCTGTCATAAGCTTAGAAAAGTCCTCACTCATCTTTGGATTAGTAGATCCAAAGATGATATCATCAACATAGACCTGAACAAGTAGAACATCCTTACCAGCCTTCTTGGTAAACAAAGTCTGGTCTATGGTTCCCCTTTTGAATCCATTGTCCACCAAATAAGTGGATAATGTGCCATACCATGCTCTTGGGGCTTGATGAAGTTCATACATAGCCTTCTTGACTCTATACACCTTGTCTGGATTCTCTGGATCTTCAAAACCAGGAGGCTGCATCACATAAACCTCCTCAACAATTGTTCCATAGAGGAAGGCACTCTTCACATCCATTTGATAGACAGTGAAGCCCATGCAGGAAGCATAGGCTAGAAATATTCTTATAGCCTCAATCCTTGCAACTGGTGCAAAGACCTCCTCATAGTCTATCCCTTCTCTTGTGTATATCCCTGGGCCACTAAACGTGCCTTGTTTCTGACCACAATGCCTCTTTCATCTCTTTTGTTTCTTAGAACCCATCTTGTCCCTATAGGTCTGACATATCTGGGACAATCAACCAGCTCCCAAACATCCTGATTTGCAAATTGGTGAAGCTCATCCTGCATTGCTTCCACCCAACTTGGTTCTTTGAGAGCATCAAAGATCTTCTTGGGTTCCTGTTGTGACATAAAACAGGCAAACAAACATGCTTGCACAAGAGGGGTATCAACCTTCTTGTGAATATTGGCAATAAATCCACCAAGACTTTTGTAACACTCTCATTTTTCGTATCGGTACAGCGGAAGGGTCTTTCAGAGTGTTACGGGATAGCACAATAACTCCAATCATAGACAACACATAAAAATGGTTGTACAAGGTTTAACAAACATTCATTCGATAAAAAGTTTCAAAAGCGTACAACAGGTCCCAAATTATACAGGTCATTAAGTTTACAAAACATAGATCGAATGAACATTTTTAATATTATGTGGGCCATCAGAGTCGATCTCCATCCGGATTACCTTCAAGCACCTGAGATAAAAACATGCAAAAATCATATCAGCGAATGCCGAGTGAATTCATAGAGTTTAATGAAAACCGTTATATAAAACAATCATTTACATTCATTTAAAATCAGAACACAAGTATAATATCGGAAGTAAGTCCACATATTGCTAGTCAGGCAATATATAAATCAAGCATACATCTGAAACCGTCCATGAGACCGTAGTCTCTATATTACCATGATAGGTAATATATTCATCGTAATAGCGTCGTTATCATATATAGGATACATTTTTATTTAGATTAGGTAGGATTATTATTAGCCGCATGACATTGTTACCTTACTGTGAAAATAGCGGGCCGCGAACCCGACAAACAATTTGCCCATCTAAGTTAGCGTGTCGTCACAAAAATCACGCTATGGAATCTTCTCATACATAAATTCGCTTACCAATCAATGTGGTACGACGGGGATCAACCGTCAAGGCGCGAACTGGGGTGATCGTCCCCAAATAGTACTATCAAATGCATAAGCGTCTACCAAATCCCGGTAGTTCACAATTCATGCTAATGGGACTTTAAGTGACATAACCTAACTACTAATAATCCTTTTAGTCTCGAATATAGGGTCATAGCATCATTCGGGTCCATATCATTTAGCATACAATCGGGACTACTTGTGTTCTATTTTATAAAAATCTAGCATGTTATCTCCCTCGCGGGTTTACAAATCATTTTATAAAACATTTAAAAGAGTGAGAGGCTATGAACTCACGTTGTTATTGAAAGGCGGATTATCGGCTACGGGCGTGCTTCGGTCACGAAAACCTATATAAATAATAATCGGTCTTAGTCTCGGTCCAATGACTTTTATCAAAATAACAATATACATATGATGATGATCAAGTGGGTTTATACATCCTTGTTTACTCATTTTAGCGTTTACGTTTTGGTAACGTCTTACTAGTTCACTAGTTTTATCGATTTTACCTATTTTAAGTCCATTAATTCTTTTATAAGTTCTTTTACTTGTTTTTACCCATTTTATACCTATATGATCAGTATATATATACTTTTATAAACTTCACATTAGACGGGTTTGGTCGTCTAAGTTTTATTTGGCGAAAAACGTTAATTTTACGGCGATAGCCGAAAAAGTCGTAAAAATCAAGTTTATAGTTTTTATTACTTATAAATATTATTTTACCATCATTTATATAATTTACCCATTTAATTAACCTTTTATACATTTATATAAATAAGTTTTATAAGTTAGTGGGTTTATATTTTTATATTTTATAAATTATAATGTGAGTGCTTATATAATAATAATAAACATTATTTCCAAAATCTGATTTTTAACTTCATGTTTACCATTTTTACCATATCTAGAGTTCTACAATGACTTAGAAGCTCATTTTTGGATGACAAGTTCTTCATAATATGTGCTACATATAACTTAGTTATAGCTACTGCCCATTTTGAGTCTAAGTTGCCTTAACAGTCCCTACAAAACTGCTTATTCAGATTACACCACCTAACTTGTTTTGATCATATCTCACTCATTATTTTGATTCCATTGCATGGCCAACTCTCACATGTGTATAACATCATCTACTTACTGTAAATGGATCAAACCATGCAAATTTATCAGTTCATCTTTTAGTTATCTACTGTTTTTATACAGCCAACTAAATAGTCAAGATTTTAGCTTCATTTCTTATGGTTATCATCATTTTTAAGCATATTTATCAACACTTGATCCCCACACAACATTTTTATCATCATATATACATCATATACGTATACAAAATGAAAGAAAATACATTTGTTCTTTACAAAATAATAAGAGAAAAATGTAGAGGATGATCTTCTTTACCAATCCAAGTGGATTTCTTGTTTTAGGAAGACAAGAACTTGATGAACACAACAAGTATCTCCAAGGCCATCAAATATCAAGAACATAGGTTGGAAAATCAGCCCTAGGACACAAGCAAATCACCTCCAAAGTTGTTAATATGGCCACCAAATGATCAAGGCTTCAAGAGAACACCTTAATAGGACTAGTAAACATGTGGTTTATGGCTAGAAAAGATCAATGATGGTGTTTGTTGGCTTATTTGGGACGGCACAAAGGGAGGAGTTGAGAGAGTTTTGGTGTTGAGTTGCATGTAAGAAATGGTAGAAATGAAACAAGTAACTAGTTTTGACTAGTTAGTGGTAAAGGTTATGCTTAATGTGTAAGCTAGCTTACACTTGGTGTAAGTTAGCTAACTTGATGCCACATAAGGGTTGTGGTGTCAAGTGTAGCCGTCCCATATTGCTAGTGGGGTGGGACAAAGTGTTTTGTCCCATCTCACTAGTTTACGGGTATTTCTCGATTCTAGTTTTCTCGATTTGCGTGCCCTCGGGTCGTTTTACGAAAAACGTTTTTATAAATTATGAATCACCGTCACAAAACGAATCCAATAAAAATTGTCTCATCAAAAACGGAGTTCAAAAACGTAAATACGTAATCCTAAGGTTTCCGGTTTAGTCGTAAAAGACGCCAAATTATGCACGTAAGCCCAAATTTAAATCCGTAAATTGTGAGTTCGTCAACCAACACAAAAATAAGTTTCAAAATATTATACGAGAAAATATTTCACTACCTGAAAATGTTAGATTTGTCACAGCTTTTCCTCCTAAAAGGGATCGACGTCCTCGTGATCCATTTCATTTGGATGTCCGTTTCTTATTGAAATCGAAGAGGTGCGGATATTTCTTCCACATTTCATCCTCTCGTTCCCAAGTATACTCCGGTCCATGCTTTGAATTCCATCGGATTTTGACAATAGGTATCCGACTTTGTTTCAGTTGCTTTACCTCACGGTCCATAACTTCTACGGGCTCTTCGATAAAATGCAACTTCCCATCTATTCGAACCTTACCTAACGGAATTTTCTCATCACTCACTGCTAGACATTTCTTCAGATTAGATACATGGAATGTGTTGTGAACACCATGAAGTTCTGGGGGTAACTCTAGTTTGTAAGCCACCGGACCTACTCTAGATAGAATCTTAAAGGGTCCAATATAACGGGGATTCAATTTCCCTCGCTTTCCAAATCTTATAACGCCTTTCCATGGCGATACTTTCAACATTACTCGGTCACCCACTTCAAACTCCATTGGCTTCCGCCGCACATCCGCGTAACTTTTCTGTCTACTACGGGCAGTCAACAACCTCTTCTTAATCTGAACTATCATCTCCGTAGTCTCCCGGATCAATTCCGGTCCCGTGAGCTGGGTATCCCCAACTTCACTCCAACATACAGGATATCTACACTTCCTACCATACAAAGCTTCAAACGGTGCAGCCTTAATACTAGAATGGTAACTATTGTTATACGAAAACTCTGCTAACGACAAATGTTTATCCCAATTCTTACCAAAGTCTAACACACAAGCTCTCAACATATCTTCCAGTGTTTGTATCGTCCTTTCGCTCTGCCCATCAGTCTGGGGGTGATAAGCAGTGCTCATATCGAGATTCGTTCCCAAAGATCTTTGGAGAGATTTCCAAAAATTCGATGCGAATCTGAGATCTCGATCTGAAATGATCGATACAGGCACTCCATGCTTGCATACAACATTATCAAGGTATATTCGAGTCAGCTTCTCCAGTGAGAACTGCTCCTTAACCGGAATGAAGTGTGCTGATTTGGTCAGTCTATCGACAATAACCCAAATCGAATTGTTTCCAGATGATGTTCTAGGAAGCTTGGTGATAAAGTCCATTGTAATTCGCTCCCACTTCCATTCAGGAATCTTTGGCTGTTGAAGTAGTCCTGATGGCTTTTGATGTTCAGCTTTGACTCTAGCACAAGTCAAGCATTGAAGAACATACATAGCTATGTCAGCTTTCATATTCGGCCACCAGTACAACTTCTTCAAATCATGGTACATCTTATCAGATCCCGGATGAATGGAATACTTAGATTTATGGGATTCTAACATAATCAAATCTCTTAAGCCTCCAAACTTAGGTATCCACATACGACCTCTTAAACATTTCACTCCATCAGCTCTAACCTCTAAAGGATCTCCTTCTCCTCGGAACCCTTCATTAACAAAATTCTCCTTCTTACAAGCTTCTATTTGCGCATTTCTAATTTGCTCAGGCAAATTATTGTGCACGGTCAAGACTAGAGAACGCACCCTGATAGGCTCTCTATATTTCCTACTTAACGCATCAGCAACAACATTGGCTTTTCCTGGGTGATATTTTATATCACAGTCATAATCACTTAACAACTCTGTCCATCTTCGTTGCCTCATGTTCAATTCCTTCTGGTCGAGAATATACTGTAGGCTTTTGTGATCAGTGAATACCGTACACTTGGTGACATACAGATAATTTCTCCACAACCTAAGAGCAAAGACCACAGCTCCTAACTCAAGATCATGAGTAGTATAATTCTCCTCATTCTTCCTTAATTGCCTAGAAGCATAAGCTATCACTTTCTCTCTCTGCATCAAAACAACTCCATAACCTCTAAGAGATGCATCACAATACACTACAAAATCTTCACTCCCGTCGGGTAATGATAAGATTGGCGCACTACATAATTTTTGCTTCAATGTCTGAAATGCTCCATCTTCATCACTTCCCCAAACGAAAGGTTTATTCTTCTGAGTAAGCTTAGTCAAGGGTTTAGCTATCAAAGAAAATTCTTTAATGAATCGCCTATAATAGCCAGCTAATCCTAAGAACTGTCGCACTTCCGTTGGCGTTGTCGGTGCAGACCAATTCTTAATAGCTTCAACCTTTGCAGGATCAACATGAATTCCATCTCTGTTAATCACATGACCAAGAAATTGCACAGAATCTAACCAGAAATCACATTTCGAAAACTTAGCATACAACCTTTCATCCTTCAACATCTTCAAAACAATCCTCAAATGTTCTCTATGTTCATCTTCATTCTTAGAATAGATTAGAATATCGTCAATAAACACAATCACAAATTTATCCAAGTAGGGCTTGCACACTCGATTTATTAAATCCATGAAAACCGCAGGTGCATTAGTTAACCCAAATGGCATTACTTGAAATTCATAGTGTCCATAACGAGTTCTATATGCAGTTATAGGAATATCTTCTTCACGGACGCGAAGTTGGTGATATCCTGACCGCAAATCTATCTTAGAATACACACTAGATCCTTGCAGTTGATCAAACAAATCATCAATCCTAGGTAAAGGATATCGATTCTTAATTGTCAACTTATTCAGTTCCCTATAATCAATGCACATACGAAAAGATCCATCCTTCTTCTTAACGAACAAGACTGGAGCTCCCCAAGGCGACGAGCTCGGTCGAATAAAACCTTTATCAGACAACTCCTTAAGTTGCTCAGATAACTCCTTTAATTCAGAAGGGGCTAATCGGTAAGGCGCACGTGCCACCGGTGTAGCACCAGGAATTAAATCGATTCGAAACTCTACTTGCCTTATCGGTGGAAGTCCTGGTAAATCTTTAGGAAATACCTCAGGAAATTCACAAATAATAGGTACATCTTCCAATCGTTTCTCCCTAGACACATTCCCGGTCACTTGAGCTAAGAATAACTCACAACCGTTCCTGATGTACTTTTGGACTTTAATACATGAAACAATTTTCAAACGGGATTCACCTCGACTACCATCAATTACTAACGTCCTATTCCTAAGAGGAATCTTAACCTTCTTTTCTCCACATAAAATAGTAGCATTGTTCAACGACAACCAATCCATACCAATAATAATATCAAAACTACCTAATTCTATCAACATCAAATCAATCGGAAAGGAATGGTTCAAGAGATTTAGAGAGCATCCTTCTAATAGCTTATTAGTTTTCACTAATTTACCATCAGCCAATTCCACCTCGTAACTGGTACTTATCTCAATAGGTTCAATATCAATAAAGGCACTAAATTTAGTAGATACAAAGCTCCTATCGGCACCCGAATCGAATAAAGCAACATCATAATGATTGTTGAGTAAAAACGTACCGGTAACGACATTCGGATCCTCTTTCTTCACCTCAATTGTTCCAAGTTGGTAGATACCACCCTGGGGGTTTCTTCCAGGTACAATCGCTTTCAACTTGGGGCATTCTGATTTCCTATGACCTTCTTCATTACAGTTGAAGCAAATGGTTCCCTTCTTACACCTTTCAACCTTGTGTCCAAGCTTTCCGCAATTTCGGCACTTCCAGCAGTCGCCAGCATGCCTCTTGTTGCCACACTTAGGACATCTATCATCGTTGCGCGGTGCATTGTTGGTAAGAGCATTTGCATTCCCCTTTCTCTGGTTCTGACGGCGATTGAAATTCTTCCTATTATCACCTCTATCTACACGATCACCGTCTCCCTTTCTTTTCTCACCTACACGGGCTTCATCTTCCTTATCCTGAATTATCTGTCCAATGAGTTGGTAAGCCATTCGAACAACATCATCAATGGTCAGTGGTTTAGATGATGTCACGTCCCCCCGGATATTCCTGGTCAACCCTTTCACATATTGCTCAATTCGGATCTCTTCGGGTTCAACCAATCGAGGACATAGCAAGGCCAACTCATGGAATCGGTTCGTGTAACTATCAATGTCCACACCTTTCATTCGCAAATGAATCAACTCTTGTTCTAACCTAATAATCACACTACGAGGACAAAACTCCAAAGTCATCCACTTCTTAATTTCAGCCCAAGGAGTAGCAGTAGCAGCATCAAGACCCATGAAAGCAATTCTCCCGTTACACCAAGTCAACGCACGACCTTTAAGAGTAGCCATAGCAAAAGTCACCTTATCTTCCTCCTTACACTTACTAATCCTAAACACCGATTCAATCTTTTCAATCCACTGGCTTAATCCTACAGCACCTTCAGTTCCATTAAAAGGTAGAGGTTCACACTTCATGAACGTCACATAAGTACAGCCACCAACTTCAGGTGCATTCGTTCCAAGTCCTCCTACATTTCCTCCAGCATTAGCATTCACATTATTAGCATTCACATTCACATTAGTACCGCCAATTCCACTACCGCCAGCTCCACTACCGCCAGCTCCACTACCGCCAGCTCCACTACCGCCAGCTTCATTTCTAGCATTTGCCATAAATTCAGTCATAGATGCGGTAACTTGCTCCGTAATAATCCTACGTACATCATCCTCAGTCACAGCCTTCTTGGGCGGCATAGTTCTATAATTCCACAATTTCAAAGTATTAAGCATTCATCCAACAAGGATTCATATAATATGGATTGAATTCATAATCAAGATACAAATAAGGCACAATATGGAATTCAAGACAAGATACATATTTCATTCGATCTGAAACAAAAGTATTGTCTTAGTACATCCATATCAAAGTTCGAACACTATATACACTCAAAATTCGTGCCAAGTCTACTACTAACAAGTCGGTTCAGTCAAAGCTACAAAAGCACAAAAGATCTAAAGGTCACTACTAAATACAGACTGGTCTACTGAGAACCGCCAGATGGTCCATCATCCATCGTCTTCTGAATCTTTGTCGGACGATCACTAGAGACATCTTCAGCTGGGCGTTTACGGATCACTCCTCTTTCAACCATGTTAGCATAAAATCTACTATTCCAACCCACGGATATATTCAACTCCTTTTCGGCTTTCTCACGCATCGCACGAGCTACACTCAACTGAATCTCCATAGTATTCACCTTTCTCTTCATAGCAGCATACTCACCACTTTCCAACACCGATAACCTCCTAAAAGCCTCACTCAAACCACGTTCTACATCACTCAAATCCAAACTAAGAAATTCTCGCTCTTTCTCGCCAACCTTAGTCTTCGACTCTAAATAAGCAACCTGAGTCTAAACAACACCTAATCCAACCTCTGTCACACAACTCTTAACACAGGAAGCATCTAGATCACGTCTCAAGGCCCATGGTGCAAGACCATCAATATGAGTAGCCTCTCGAGTACTAGACGACTCTCCTATCTCACGTCTACGAGTAGCAATACCATCGGTACCGTCAGGTGCATCGTCATCCTCATCCTCCTCTGATTCAGAATCAGATTCAGACGATTCAGACATTTCGTCCCTAGGTACCTCATCCTCAGAATCAGACAAACAAACTGGTGGGGGCAAAGGCTCGCCCTCTGGAACATCATACGGATAAATAAGCTCAGCTTCCTCATCGTCATCAACTTCAACATCTATACCTACATCCTCCTCGACATCCTCATCGTCAATCTCGTCATCTAAATTATCTAACCCAATCTCATCCTCATTCTCAATATCAGCATTCTCAATCTCCACATTCTCAATATCCACATTCTCATTACCCACATTCTCAATCTCATTCTCTACTAAGTCAACCTGAGGGGCAATCTGATCTCCTAGTCCTAACTCGGGCTTGGGATCCTCAAATGGTTCCTCCTCATCATCGATATCATAATCTACTAAGTCTAAATAAGGATCATCTTCTATATTAGGTTCGGGAATAGCATGGTTTTCTACAGGAATATTAGGGTCAGCCATGACAATCTGCATTTATATATATATCTCGTATTAGGATAACATACTAGTTAAACAATTACATAATGAAATCACGATATATACATATATATAAATTATATTATATATATATCAAAATATATATCTTCTCAATAGGGCTTGTTGGTAACGTCGGAGATCTCTGGCACCGTTATAGTCAAAAGATTTTTCAAATATTTTCTTAAATGTTCATTGTCAAAAGATTTGAAAAGTTTTGTTCAAAACCTTGGTTTTTAAAATCTTTTGTTCTCTATAACGAGAGCTCTGGTACCAAACTGTAACACTCTCATTTTTCGTATCGGTACAGCGGAAGGGTCTTTCAGAGTGTTACGGGATAGCACAATAACTCCAATCATAGACAACACATAAAAATGGTTGTACAAGGTTTAACAAACATTCATTCGATAAAAAGTTTCAAAAGCGTACAACAGGTCCCAAATTATACAGGTCATTAAGTTTACAAAACATAGATCGAATGAACATTTTTAATATTATGTGGGCCATCAGAGTCGATCTCCATCCGGATTACCTTCAAGCACCTGAGATAAAAACATGCAAAAATCATATCAGCGAATGCCGAGTGAATTCATAGAGTTTAATGAAAACCGTTATATAAAACAATCATTTATATTCATTTGAAATCAGAACACAAGTATAATATCGGAAGTAAGTCCACATATTGCTAGTCAGGCAATATATAAATCAAGCATACATCTGAAACCGTCCATGAGACCGTAGTCTCTATATTACCATGATAGGTAATATATTCATCGTAATAGCGTCGTTATCATATATAGGATACATTTTTATTTAGATTAGGTAGGATTATTATTAGCCGCATGACATTGTTACCTTACTGTGAAAACAGCGGGCCGCGAACCCGACAAACAATTTGCCCATCTAAGTTAGCGTGTCGTCACAAAAATCACGCTATGGAATCTTCTCATACATAAATTCGCTTACCAATCAATGTGGTACGACGGGGATCAACCGTCAAGGCGCGAACTGGGGTGATCGTCCCCAAATAGTACTATCAAATGCATAAGCGTCTACCAAATCTCGGTAGTTCACAATTCATGCTAATGGGACTTTAAGTGACATAACCTAACTACTAATAATCCTTTTAGTCTCGAATATAGGGTCATAGCATCATTCGGGTCCATATCATTTAGCATACAATCGGGACTACTTGTGTTCTATTTTATAAAAATCTAGCATGTTATCTCCCTCGCGAGTTTACAAATCATTTTATAAAACATTTAAAAGAGTGCGAGGCTATGAACTCACGTTGTTAATGAAAGGCGGATTATCGGCTACGGGCGTGCTTCGGTCACGGAAACCTATATAAATAATAATCGGTCTTAGACTCGGTCCAATGACTTTTATCAAAATAAAAATATACATATGATGATTTTTGTACATATGATGATGATCAAGTGGGTTTATACATCCTTGTTTACTCATTTTAGCGTTTACGTTTTGGTAACGTCTTACTAGTTCACTAGTTTTATCGATTTTACCTATTTTAAGTCCATTAATTCTTTTATAAGTTCTTTTACTTGTTTTTACCCATTTTATACCTATATGATCAGTATATATATACTTTTATAAACTTTACATTAGACGGGTTTGGTCGTCTAAGTTTTATTTGGCCAAAAACGTTAATTTTACGGCGATAGCCGAAAAAGTCGTAAAAATCAAGTTTATAGTTTTTATTACTTATAAATATTATTTTACCACCATTTATATAATTTACCCATTTAATTAACCTTTTATACATTTATATAAATAAGTTTTATAAGTTAGTGGGTTTATATTTTTACATTTTATAAATTATAATGTGAGTGCTTATATAATAATAATAAACATTATTTCCAAAATCTGATTTTTAACTTCATGTTTACCATTTTTACCATATCTAGAGTTCTACAATGACTTAGAAGCTCATTTTTAGATGACAAGTTCTTCATAATATGTGCTACATATAACTTAGTTATAGCTACTGCCCATTGTGAGTCTAAGTTGCCTTAACAGTCCCTACAAAACTGCTTATTCAGATTACACCACCTAACTTGTTTTGATCATATCTCACTCATTATTTTGATTCCATTGCATGGCCAACTCTCACATGTGTATAACATCATCTACTTACTGTAAATGGATCAAACCATGCAAATTTATCAGTTCATCTTTTAGTTATCTACTGTTTTTATACAGTCAACTAAATAGTCAAGATTTTAGCTTCATTTCTTATGGTTATCATCATTTTTAAGCATATTTATCAACACTTGATCCCCACACAACATTTTTATCATCATATATACATCATATACATATACAAAATGAAATAAAATACATTTGTTCTTTACAAAATAATAAGAGAAAAATGTAGAGGATGATCTTCTTTACCAATCCAAGTGGCTTTCTTGTTTTAGGAAGACAAGAACTTGATGAACACAACAAGTATCTCCAAGGCCATCAAATATCAAGAACATAGGTTGGAAAATTAGCCCTAGGACACAAGCAAATCACCTCCAAAGTTGTTAATATGGCCACCAAATGATCAAGGCTTCAAGAGAACACCTTAATAGTACTAGTAAACATGTGGTTTATGGTTAGAAAAGATCAATGATGGTGTTTGTTGGCTTATTTGGGACGGCACAAAGGGAGGAGTTGAGAGATTTTTGGTGTTGAGTTGCATGTAAGAAATGGTAGAAATGAAACAAGTAACTAGTTTTGGCTAGTTAGTGGTAAAGGTTATGCTTAATGTGTAAGCTAGCTTACACTTGGTGTAAGTTAGCTAACTTGATGCCACATAAGGGTTGTGGTGTCAAGTGTAGCCGTCCCATATTGCTAGTGGGGTGGGACAAAGTGTTTTGTCCCATCTCACTAGTTTACGGGTATTTCTCGATTCTAGTTTTCTCGATTTGCGTGCCCTCGGGTCGTTTTACGAAAAACGTTTTTATAAATTATGAATCACCGTCACAAAACGAATCCAATAAATATTGTCTCATCAAAAACGGAGTTCAAAAACGTAAATACGTAATCCTAAGGTTTCCGGTTTAGTCGTAAAAGACGCCAAATTATGCACGTAAGCCCAAATTTAAATCCGTAAATTGTGAGTTCGTCAACCAACACAAAAATAAGTTTCAAAATATTATACGAGAAAATATTTCACTACCTGAAAATGTTAGATTTGTCACAACTTTGATGAGATCTTCTAGTCTGAACAGGAGCCATAATATCACCAATGATTTGAGAAGTAGGGTGATTCTTCATAGTGGAAGTAAGAACTCCTCCTTCAACAAGTCTGTTGTCATCAATCTCATTATCCAAGTTGCCAATATCTTCTTTAGACTCTCTTCCATCAATATTCGGATGAACCTCTTCATGTAAATTGGAAGGTTCACCTTGTTCAAAATTAGAAGAGAAAAGATGCTCAAAAGTGTTGTCAACGCCTGAACCTTGGTTGTCAGCGTTTGGGTTATCAACGCCTGAAATGTTGTTGTCAACGTTTGAGCCATCAACGCCTGAATTTGTCCTGTCAGTGCCAGATTTGCCTTTGTTAGCGCCTGAAGGACCATGCATGTTGTTAACTGGTGGTACTTGGGGACCACCATTATCCTTTCCAGCAGCAGTAGCAGCAAAAGCATCTGTCCATATGGGGATAGTGACATACTCTTGTATGAGGGATGTCTTTTCTGCTGGTGATCCAACCTCTTCATTAACCTCTGTACCTGAAACATCAACAACTTGTTCTTCCACAACATTTGAAGTTACCTTCACAATGTCTGGATTAGTAACAGGCATATAATTTAAACTTCTAGATAGAGGTTCCAAGTCAAACAACCAATTTGGACCACTTTCAGGATCACTAGGTTTACTCTCTAAAAACCTAACATGTACTCTTTCAAGTATATGTTTTTCCTTCTTAAGGTAAACCCTATATCCCTTGCTCTGCACTGAATAACTCATGAAATAGCCTTCATCACCTTTTGCACTAAATTTACCTAAGGCATCACTAGTATCAAGTACAACTACATGACAACCAAAAGGTTTAAGAAAACCAATATTAGGTTTCCTTCCCCAAAGTAACTCATAAGGTGTTTTGTTCTGTATCTTGTTGACCAATGCTCTATTCTGAACATAACAAGCTGTATTCACAGCCTCAGCCCAAAAAGCTATGGGAAAATGAGCATCAGCCAACATAGTCCTGGCTGCTTCAATTAGGGTTCTATTCTTTCTCTCAGCAACCCCATTTTGCTGTGGGGTTCTGGCAATACTAAACTGCCGAGTAATCCCTTTCTTGGCACAAAAATCATCTAAAAGCTTATTTCTAAACTCACCACCATTATCACTCCTAAGCATTTTAACTTCATTACCAGTCTCCTTTTCTATCTGAGTAATAAAATAAATTATATTATCAGTAGTGTCACTTTTCATAGCTAAAAAGAAAGTCCAAGTAAACCTAGAAAAGTCATCTGTGATAACAAAGCAGTATGATTTACCATTCAAACTCTCTATGTTAGTTGGACCAAATAGGTCCATATGCAGCAAGTGAAGTGGTCTAGTACTAGAGTGCACCTGTTTAGACTTGAATGAGACCTTGTGTTGCTTGCCTTTAAGACATGCAACACAAAAGTGGTCATTTTGGAAAGCCTTTTCAGGCAAACCATCAACCAAGCTAAGTCTCACAAGCCTGTTTATATTCTTAGAGTTTATGTGCCCTAGTCTCATGTGCCATAGATTACTTTCATCTACTAAAGCTTTAGCATAAAAACATGACATATTATTATTCATCCTAATTCCATTAAGATTCACATTATATATGTCTTTATGCCTAGGTGTTCTATAGTCAATATATTTCTCATATGGGATTTTATAATCCTTGCTTAACACCAAAGCATTCAGTATCAGTAAACATAACTTTATTTTTGTTATCACAAACTTGTGATACACTAAAAAGATTGTAATCAAGTTCCTTTACCAGAAACACGTTTTCAAAACGCAAGTTCTTGGTGAGAAGTGTTCCTTTGCCTGTGATAGTTCCATATCCGCCTCCAAAGTAAACCTTATCACCATCCTTAATGGGAGTGAAGTTAGTTAAATAATCTTCATTCCCTGTCATGTGCCTGGAGCATCCACTGTCCCAATATCCATAATCATTGACCTGTTTTTGAATGCCCTGCACATAAAGAAAACAAGTTAGTTTTCTTTAGGAACCCAAGCCTTAGCAGACTTGGATTCATCTGGTTTTTCAACAAGAACAGACTTAGTTCTCATAACAACCCCTTGTTCACCCCTCTTTGGATGAAATACCCAGTTAACCCCAATAGGTTTTGTAATGACCTTTGAAATATAATTAAATCTGTTGCAGGTCATAGAAAGTCCATTAGAATTTGGGTTTTGATCTTGCTTAGGTCTCCATGTCAAGCTTGAAGAAGCTTTAGACCCCTTACCCCATGGTTGCAAATATTTAGCTCTGGCAACATTTGTGTCAGCATTGGATTTGGTCTTGTCAACGCTGAAATTACCCTTGTCAGCGTTGAACCTAGGGTTTGCTACAGAAATCCTTTGCCTATTAGACCAAGTATTGGTCTTCTGAAATGGTCTTTGTTCATGAGTGTTAGACCCTCTGGTGAATAATGGGGCTGGTCTAACAACTTGTGGACTTGCTCCACAAAGGTTTTGGGTCTGACAACGTTTGAATTTTTAACAGCGTTGACCTTGGGAGCGTTGACACATTTATATGCTAAATGTGAAAAGCTACCACAAGTGTAACAGGCTTTTCTAGACACAACCCTAGGTCTAGAAGAGAAGAAGCCTGTTCCATCATTACTAACTTGGCTTTTAGGTGACCTAGTATTCCTATACATTTCTGCATACTTGATGCTAGGTTTTCTAACAGTGTGTGAGCCAAGGTCAACAGTCTTACCAGTGATTGGGTTTGTTACCTTAATAGGGGTAGACTCGTTTGGACTTTCACATAATAAGCCACCCTTAACAAACAGGGTAGGGTTGGCTTTCTTCCATTCATTCAAGTCAGACAACTTTTGTCTATACTCTTCAACTGAGGTAATGACTCTTGGTGGAGGAATAAATTCCTCCTCTTGGAGTTCTAGTAAACCAGTCCAAGATAAGTCCTTTCTTTGGACACCATAGAAGTCCCCAGCTGGTGGTGGAACAACAGTATAGTCTTTCATCCCAATCCCAGTCATGTCCTTAGGATCCCTTTGTTTATGAACATATTCTCCTAGGGTTTGTTTGGCCTTATCAAATCTCTGAATTTTAAGGTCAACATTATCCTTATTCTTGATGGCCTCATCTAACTTAGCCTGTATATCAGCATTGACCCTTTCCATGATGTTTCTAATATCATTACTAGCATTTAAATCATGTTTTAAGATATTAATTTTATCTTTTAGATCAAATTCCATTTTCTTGTACTCCTCAACTGTCTTTTCAGTTTGAGTGAGAGCAATTTGGTAATTAGACAACTTGCATCTCTCAGTACTCACATCACTTAACAATCTTAAAACCTCTTTGTTAAGTTTCTCAGTATTTAACCTACAACCCTTACTACAAAAAGCATCATCGTATACCTCATTATCTGATGAAGAGGAGGAGTGTGCCATGAGAGCATATTGAACATGCTCTTCTTCTTCTATCTCAGCAACTAAAGCTTTATCCTCTTCCCCATCCTTAGCCAAATAGCTCCAATCCCATCCAGTACCATCAATTTCTTGCACTGCAACCATGGCCTTAGGATCCTGAGCCTTAACAATTTGGCTTGAGGGTTTGCCAGCATCAGATCTTCTTGGAGATCTGCATTCCCTCATGAAGTGCCCCATACGATGACAACTGTAGCACTCAACCTTGGATTTGTAAAATCCAGCAGTGTCCTTTGCATTAAAGGTCATCTTCTTCTTAAACCTTCTATTCCACCTGTTTGCTCTTATACTAGCAAGAGCCATGTTCCACTTAATATCCATCTCCTCCAAGTGCTCATCACTTATTTGCTCAAGGTCCTCATATGTAATCACTGAACCATTGGGCAAAGAAGCAATGTATGCACACATAGTATCCAGATCCAAACCAGCAGGCTTAACTCTTGGAGAATCACTTTTGTATGTGTCAGCATCTGAATGTGAGGCGTTGACAGGATATGTTCCAGCGTTGACACATGTTGATCCAGTAACTGGGTGCATGTAAGAGTCCTTCTGATCAAATTGGCCTTCACTATGTGAGAAGAAGGCCATGTTGCTATTAGTAGACTTACTTCCATGCTCCAAAAGAGTTTCATCCTCTAACAGCCTTAGTTTGTTGTAGATATCATCAAAAGTAGAACTTTTGTGAGTGTTATTGGCAAGAATAGATCTTGCCTCAATCTTCCACGCATCACCAAGGCTTTTAAAAAAAGTGGCAATAATGTCAACATCACCAACTTGTGTCCCCATGAAGGACAGCTTGCTTGTAATGTCAAGCAGTCTGCTTCTCACGCTGCTAAGCTTCTCATTAGGTTGAGCCTTGAAAATAGCATACTCATGCATGAGTTGCTTCTTCATCTCTTCCTTAGTATCATCATTTCCACCATATGCAATTTCAAGAGCTGCCCAAAGGTCTTTTGCAGAATCATAACCTCTGTATTTATGTTGGTTCTCTTGTCCCAAAGAGAGTTTCAGAATGTTTAGGGTTTTCATATCAACCCTTCTCTTTGCTATGTCTTCAGCAGACACAGCTCTACCATCACCAGGTTTTTCTTTCTTATCTGCTTCTAGACATCCAGCAACAGCAGTTCTTGTAGCAATGGCATTAGCAATCTTTTCATCTTTATTGAATGTGTTTCCATATTCAATTATCTCCTAGAGAGTGTAGTCATAGATTCCCATATATTGCTCAAAGTTGAACTTCCATAGCTCAAAGTTGTTTGCATCAAGCATAGGAATCTTGATGCTAGGGTTTAAGGAGGAGGGGTTTACTTCTGGATTGGACATGATGTTTTTAGGGTTTTGAGAAAAATTAGGGTTTTAGTGATTTTAGGGTTCTTGTGTTCTTTAAGATCAAAAGTTTCTCAACAAGCTCTGATACCACTTGTTGATCCCAAACTTAGATCGATTTAGCTTTGTGTATACGAGATTAGATCAAGTTATACACGTAGAGAAACCTTTGTATATGTATAAAGTAATCTAAGTGTTATGCGGAATTAACACTTAAATAAAAACACACAAAGATGTAAACAAACTTTCACTTGATTGGTAATAACAAACTTGCTTACAATGAAAGTGTTTAACGTATGAAAACTTATATTGAACAATAACCTAAAGGTCTTCTTTTATAGACATAAGAAGCCTTGTACAAGAGTCTACGTATCAACTATTCTAGGTAAAGATAATTATAGAAAATACAATGAACTTATCTTTACTAGAAACAAACTAGAAACAATATACGCGCAGACTAAATCTTTCCATCAGTTCTTGTCTTCAATGTATCAACGCTTGACTTCTTCTTATCAATGCTTGATCCGTCAGCGTTTGTTTTCTTCCTATCAACGCTTGTTTTACTCTTGTCAGCGCTCAAGTGAACTGGCTATATTTTATTCCTAACGTATTTCCAGATGAACTTCCGGGCATACCACCAGTTCATGAAGTCGAGTTTGGAATCGAGCTCATACCATGTGCAGAGCCAATTTCTACTGCTCCTTACCGTATAGCTCCTATAGAGCTTAAGGAACTAAAAGATCAACTGCAGGAACTTCTGGAACAAGGTTTCATCCGTCCCAGTGCATCGCCATGGGGTGCACCGGTACTGTTCGTGAAGAAAAAAGACGGCAGCATGCGTTTTTGTATAGACTATCGTGAGCTGAACAAGATCACGATCAGGAATCGTTATCCTTTGCCGCGAATTGATGTCCTATTCGATCAACTTCAGGGCGCCATGCATTTCTCCAAGATCGATATGAGGTCCGGCTATCATCTGTTATGGGTTAAATAGCAGGATATATCCAAGACTGCTTTCTGTACACGTTATAGGCACTACGAGTTCGTAGTCATGCCATTCGGACTCACTAATGCTCCAGTTGTCTTCATGGATTTGATGAACCGTGTCTTCAATGAGTTTCTGGACAAGTTCGTTATTGTGTTCATTGATGACATCCTGATATTCTCCAAATCCAAGGAGGAACATGAGGAACACCTTTGTACAGTCTTACAGATTCTTCGTCAGAAGCAGCTGTACGCCAAGTTTTCTAAGTGTGAGTTCTGGTTAACCAAGGTGGCATTTCTGGGCCATATTATATCTGCAGAGGGGATCACTATGTATCCTACCAAGGTTGAAGCTATCACTAAATGGCCGAGACCTACATCTGCAACAGAAGTTAGAAGTTTTCATGGTTTAGCTGGCTACTACCATAGATCTGTAGAGAACTTTTGACGGTTAGCCTTACCTTTGACTAAGCTGATGAGGAAACGAGAGAAATTCATCTGGACGGAAGAGCGAGATACGATCTTTGAAGATCTTAAGCAGAAGTTAGTGACTGCACCTATTCTTAATCTCCCATTTGGCTCAGGTGGATTTCAGATATATAGTGACGCTTTAGGAAAGGGATTAGGCTGCGTTCTCATGCAACATGGGAAGGTTATTGCATACGCATCACGAAAGCTGAAACCATATGAAGAAAACTATCCTACTCACGATTTAGAGCTTGCATCAGTTGCTTTCGCGTTGAAGATCTGGAGACATTATTTGTATGGTGAATCATGTGACATATTCACCGACCACAAGAGTCTCAAGTACATCTTCACCCAGAAGGAACTGAACATGAGACAAAGGAGATGGTTAGAGCTGTTAAAGGACTACGACACCAACATTCAGTACATCCTGGTAAGGCGAATGTGGTGGTAGATGCTCTAAGTAGAAGGTCGGGTATGATTGTTGGCATATGGATTACAAAGGAGATCATTCGTGACCTAGAGATGACGGACATTGAGTTTTGTGTACGAGGACAACACGGTTACTGGGCTAATCTTAGAGTGGAACCAGACTTACATTCTAGGATCAAGGAAGCTCAGAAGGACGATGGTGAGATTTGGTCTATCATTCAGAATCTTGATCAGCAGACGGAGTTTCGTGTAGACGACGGCGGTATCTTATGGCCGGGCACTAGACTAGTGGTTCCTGATGACTCTACTCTCGGAGAAGCTGTGTTGACTGAAGCTCACAGTTCTCCATTTACCATACATCCTGGTTCTACCAAGATGTACGACGACATCAAGCAACACTTTTGGTGGAGTGGTATGAAGCAGGATGTTGCCACCTTGATTTCTAAGTGTATGATCTGTCAACAGGTGAAGATCGAACATCAGCGTGCTAGTGGTTTACTACAACCATTAGATATTCCAGCCTGGAAGTGGGACAAAATCTATATGGATTTTGTTACTGGCCTTCCGGTTACTCGGAAGAAGAATGACGCAATATGGGTCATTGTGGATAGATTGACTAAATCTACTCATTTTATGCCGATTCGCAAGGAGCATCCGGTCAGCAAATTAGTAGACACATTACAGAGGGAGATCATGAGACTGCATGGTACTCCATCAGAAATCATCTCTGACAGAGATCCCCTTTTCACATCACGTTTCTGGCAGAGTCTGCAGAAAGCTTGGGACACCAGACTTAAGCTCCGCACTACCTTTCATCCTCAGACCGACGGACAGTCAGAACGTACCATTCAGACATTGGAGGACATGCTACGATCGTGTGCTCTAGAATGGTCAGGAAGCTGGGATGATTATATATTCCTAGTAGAATTCGCATACAACAACAGTTGGCACACTAGCATCAAGTGTGCTCCCTTTGAGATGTTGTATGGCAGAAAGTGTCGCGCTCCAATCTGCTGGGATCAAGTGGGCGAACGACTGCTTGAAGTTCCAGAGATGATTGAAGTGACCAATGAGAAGGTCGCTGTCGCCAATGAAAAACATCAGGAATCTCGTGCTCTTCAGAAGAGCTATGATGATAAACGTCGTAGAGATGTGTCTTTCAACGTAGGTGACCTTGTTTTCCTCAAGGTATCACCTGCACGAGGAGTTAGACGTTTTGGAATCAGAGGGAAGCTCATTCCTCGTTTTATCGGACCGTTCGACATCATAGAACGTGTTGGTAAAGTGTCATATCGTTTAGCGTTACCGCCTCATCTATCACACGTTCACAACGTGTTCCATGTGTCCTTACTCAGAGGATACAACTATCATCCAGTTCATGTTGTCCAGTATCTACTTGATCAGATTCGAGAGGATCTTTCATATGTCGAAGAACCCGAGAGAGTTCTTGAGCGACAAGATCATGTCATGCGGAGGAAGACGATCCCTTTCGTCAAAATCCTCTGGAGGGATCATCCTGAGTGGGAAGCCACTTGGGAGACGGAGGAGTCTATACGGACTTCTTACCCTCATTTCCAGTTCTAATTCGGTTATGTTTTCTTTCAGTTTACGTTTCTCCAATTCGAGGACGAATTGTTCTTTTAGAGTGGAAGAATTGTAAAACCGCATTAAAAACCTATGAACAGTACACGTGAACAGTAACATACGAAAACACGGTAAAATTTAAACTTTCCATTTATAATATTAATGCACGTGTCACGACAATAAATGACGAACAATCATGAATATTATAAATGTGACACGATCAAAAATACCAAAATCACGAATAATAAATCACGAACACACACGTTAATAACTAGACTCGAGAAAAGCTACGGGTTACCCCATGTGGGCCCATAGTCGCGGCAAGACAAAAGGAAGGACCAAGATGGGCCTTTTGGCCCATAACCAAAATTAATTAAAACACCTGGAGAGTTATTTTCTCTCATAATTTAGTTACAGAAAAACTTTGTCCTCTCCTCCTTTTTCTCCTTAGCCGCCGGCCTAGACAACAAAACAAGGCAAACCGGACGATTTTTGGTGTTGATTAATTATTTGTGATCATCTCGTGATTCTACGCATAGTGGTATATTCAAAAACCTTTTCTTTTATTTTATTTTTCTTATGATTCCATGTTTAAAAATTATGTAATCACATGAACATGTAAATTATCAACAAGGATTAATTAATTTTGGGACAAGGGGACGTTTGGTTCGTGTTTGTGGTTCGGCCGAGGCACCGAAACCCCCAAAGGGGGGTGTTGGGTTTTTTTTCATCACCACCACCGAGACATTTAGGTCTCGGTTTGGTTGGGTTTTCGCTCGGCAAGACAAGAGAACCCCGACCTTGGGTCGGGGTGTGTGTTTGTTTTCGGTTTAGGGTGGAGCCGAGACACCACCGAGACCCCAAGGGGTGCTCGGTTGGTTTTGGTTATTCGGACCCGAGACAAAGGGGACCCTGACTTCGAGTCGGGGTATATTTACATGATTAGTTGTTAAGTAGTGTCAACCGAGATTCATTCCAAGGACTCGGTGGGACTTGTTTATAGCTTATTTAATTCGGCTTATATTAAAACACGGGCTCGGGATTTGGGTTTTTTATAAAAACTATTTTATAAATCATGTCACATTAAACTTTAGGTTAATTAATTTATTAAAATTAATTCATGTATAACCTAGGTATTCATACTTAGTTATTTTAATTAAACATGTATTTTGTTGATGCAAAAGTTGGTTGATCCTTGTTAGACCCGAATTAGGCTTAATTCGGGTTGGCTGGGTACCAGTTCCTGCACCAAGTGAATCTTCTGGTTGGGATCCTGCACACTAAACAACACGCGTTAGGCTTACCGTGGGAAGGTTTCCCACGATTAGACTCCGGCGTGAGAGTAAGTAATCGATTTAGAGTTATATGTGAGTTTAGAGAGAATTGTGATACCTTTGTGGAACCCTTGGGGGTTCCTTTTATAGGCAGTGAAACCCTAGTGGGATTTCACTGATCCTTCGGCCCTAAGGAAAAGATAAACACCAGAATTAGAATGATTGTAATCTTCTAATTCTGGTAGTGAATATCCTCCCTTATTGGGGTAAAGATATCCCTAGACAGGATATTATTCTGTCTAACCCTATGTCGGCCGTATCGGCCGTACCGGGCCGTGGGCCGCACACGTGTGCGCGGTTACTGTTTACTCAGGCCCATTAACCTGACTGACATTATCCTACCCATACGTAATGGGCCGGATACGGGTAGTACCCTTGGGCCGGGTTAATGACCCGGCTGGGGACTATACGTCATCATGTCCCCCCAGTCTAGTTGTTACAACCGTAGGTGGAACCTCTAGACTACAAAGATGCTCCCGGTCGTACCAAGGAATTCATAACAAAGGACAATGATGCTCGATACATAGTAGCCGAGACAAATTAAATATATCATTAAATGCCAAGTCTTACGTTAAAGCCGCATAACCCGACATGAACAACTGTTCATCTGACTTGTTTGACTGACAAAAGTGCAGACAATCAGAACATTGAGCAGTGCAAACGTGTGGATCAGATATGACCCGTAGGTCCCACCTGACGTTTCATTTGCCAGTTGCCCCCTAGCCACACGATTAAGAATAGTGGCCAACACGTGTCACTCATCCAACAGACTGTGACCCTCAAGGTAACCCTATAAATAAGCCACCCCTACGGCTGTGTGAAACACACAGTTCACAACCTCCATTTCTGCCATTAAAGCTTTCCTTTTATCTTGAACCAAGCGCGCACGGATCCCTTCACACGCAGGTTAGAATACCACGTCCTTAAACTCTTTTTTAGTAATGGCCAATAGAAACAGCCCTTCCATCGGATCCGTGCTAAATGTCATGTCCCAAGACCAGCTAAACCATTTTTGTACAAATTACTTCATCCCTTCCAACCTACACCCCTCACTTCCTGGCGTCGGGGACCTCATAACTGAGGCTCCAGCGGGTAAGATAGGCCTCTATACTCGCCTGTTTGATGCGGCGAATTACCGTATTCCTTTCACCCACTTTCTCGTAGATTTGTTAGGATATTACAATGTACACATTAGTCAGCTCCACTGCATAGGTGCCTGTAAAATTAGCCAATTCGAAATCCTTTGCCGTGCTAGGAGAATCCCCCCAACCGTAGAGTTATTTAGGTTGTTTTACACCCCAAACTTAGTGAACGGTTGGGTATCTTTCAAAAAACGAGCCTCCAACAGCCCACAATCACACAACAAACCGTTGGATTCACTAAAAAACTGGTATGACCATTATTTTTTCATTGACGAAGTTGTATGGCCGGGTGATTTCATCATTAGGACCAGACTACCGCTCGACCCTAAGCCGCACGCCAGTACATACAATCCCCTTCACTCGCAAGAGTTAGATCTCAATAGGACTGGATTCCACAGAAACCTACCGGAATCATTCTTATGCTTGCTAGGAATTAGCCGCAATTACTTTGGTCCCTCCAATAGGTATCCTGTGTTTTGGAGAAGGCAGGGTGAAGGTAGGCTCACCATCCGTACGTCCATAAAAATGTATATGTGTTTGTATAACAACTAACATCTTTTGTGTTGTGCTGGACAGAAATGAACTTCTTTGGACTGTTGCGCCAGGGCGATCCAAAGCTTGTGCCGGAAGGTCTCCGCCCTCTCCGTGAAAATGAACAGCCCCTCCTGGAGCACACCCGACCAGTGACGGTTGCGTTGGAAGCCGTGCCTGATCCCCATTCTGATGAAGAACATGGAGACCATGGTGATGGTAATGACCAGATGAACCAAGGGGGAGCCGGGCCTTCCTCACCTCATAGAGAACAACAAGGAGACAACATCGAAACCGATTCCACCATCCGCCGACTAATGGGCGATGATGATGATGATGAAGTGCAACAGCATGTTAACTTGGACGAAGATGAGGAGGCCAAAGAGGAGATTGCTGAAATCACAGCACAGCCCCTCACTAGGCGAACCCGGAAGAGGGGGAACCGTGCAGGCGAGACTGCATCGGCCGAGATTGGTGAACACAATGCTCCCCGCAAGAAGCTTCGAGAGGACCACCCTATGTATCAATCCGTTGGGAGTGCCACCCAGGGTTCCGAGGCTAACCGGGTCACTCATGTCGATCCCGCCACCCAAATTGCCCCAACTGCTTCCGAAGGAGCAAGAAGAAATATGTAAGAAACCATCCAAACATGCAAGAATGTCTTCTCTTTTTTTTTTTAGCCATACTTAAGATATTCCATGATACTTATGTCGCAGGGACAACCAAGCTGAGGCCGCACCTCCTTCGGACACCCAAGTGAATAAGGAGAAAGGTAAAGCTGTCGAAGAAAATCCTGCGATCCCCACAAAGTCCGGCCCTGTTTTTGAAGATGGTTCACCCCTGCTTTCCCAAGACTTCCCCACATCCGGTGTTCCCCAACCGTTTAACCCTATATGGACCATTACCACAGCGTCGCGATTGAGGAGTGCTGAGGAGTGTCGTGAGTACCTTAACAACTGCATACCACCAAGCTTGGTGCAAGAGGTAAACTCACTAAATTATGCGGATTTGGCTGATGAGTATAATGGGACGCTTGTTCATCAAATGGCGATGGGAACCGCGATGAGAG
Organism: Glebionis coronaria; assembly: GCA_025667525.1. Lineage (NCBI taxonomy): Eukaryota > Viridiplantae > Streptophyta > Magnoliopsida > Asterales > Asteraceae > Glebionis > Glebionis coronaria. The sequence continues at coordinate 397,225,265 of CM046882.1, forward strand.
TCAGGTTTGAAGCTGCCCTTGGGCACGTCGAATCCCTCAAGAGAAAAGTTGGACGGAGGGAAAAAATGATTGAAGATAATGAAGCCCTGATTGCTGACCTTCAATCCAAACTGGCGAATGCTGAGGCAATAATCAAGACACAATCGGCCCGTGCGAGTGAACGTGATCAGCAAGTAGTCCACCTTGAATCTCAATTAGATGCCGCAAACACCAAGGTACATGTCCGTGCCGTACCACCCATATATGTCAACAATGAATGTACTAACACGTCTTTCATTATAGGTAACCACGGCCGAAGCCTCTGTCCATTCTTACGCCAGCCAAGTAGATGATCTGAACCGGAAGCTGAAGGACGCGCATTTGGCCGTCCAAAACATGGAAAAAATGCAGACAGAACTTGCTGAGGAAAGGGCCATCACCCAAGAGCTGAAAGAGGCAATTGCCCAAAAAGAATTGGTGATGGATGCCCTGACCGCTGAGCGTGACAATGTACTGTGCCCTCAACTGCTAACAGCCATTGCGGGCCGTAGGTGGATGGTTGGGCATGGAGCACGCCTGGCCGTGACGAAGGTGCTAGAGGCCCCATCCTTTGTACAACAATTTGCCAATCTTGTATCTGATGGCATCGACCATGGCCGGCACGAAGGAATGGTTGAGGCTGCTGAACTGATTACCAAAGGTGGGGACATCGCCCATCACACCTTTTTTAAGCCCGAAGCCGCCAGCAAGATGACTGCCTCCATGGCCGCGATGCAAGATCTGCATTACCCATTCCTGGATGAGCTAGAAGCCACCAAAGATGCCCCGAACACTGAAATCATGGAGAAGCTCAATCCTAGCATGCCTTTCGCTGCTAACTTCCCTCTAACCCTTCCTGTATATGAAGACGTAACCAGGGTCGTACTGGACGAGGAACCCTTAGACGTGGTGTTGGAAAGGATTGCAGCCCAAGCCCAGAAGCGGGGAGAGCGTGATGAATGGTTGCCGCGTCTGGTGGAAGAACAAGCAGAGATGGGTAAGTTTCTCCCCTCAATTTAGGATGCTTCTTTGTCCACAATCAAACACTTGTTATGTAATCTCTGAATATGTATTGATTCGTCCGTGTATGTACACGGCTAACAATTTTATGTTTTGTGTATAAGTCCGTGGGTAACCACGGCGATTTTGATTTGTTTTTGGAAACCTGTGTATTTGTGCTTGTGTTCGAAACATTGTAGTTTAATACTGCGTGATATACCACGTCTTACTCACAAAGAAAATACATTCAAGTCTACAATATACTAGACGTGCGACGTGCGTCTTTATTATGCGGAGCATGGTATGGCTATAGCATATGAAACTTACCCCAACGTCTCGTGAGTAAGGTGTCTAGTAGGGATACGTGATCCGTGCGGCTGGGGTTGCATCCCTCTTACGCGGCAAGTTGAATTAGTAGGTTCACTTAATCCTCTTACCCCTCCTGGAGGCGTATAGTACATGTACGGTATTTCGAGAGAATGCATATGAAAGAAACATGGCATAATATAACACAATTAAAATTCATACGGCTAACAAAGAATCTAACAAAGAAGACAATAATTTGCACGAAACAGGCCGTGGAGCTAGCTAGGCACCACGGCATTTTATTAGAACATTTACATTTTTTGTTTGAACAATGATGACAAGTCCTAAAAAGGTCCATAAAGGAAACTTAAACAAACATAAGAAAAACAAATAAGACAAATAACCCGCATGGTTCTTTATTAAGACCACCTATAGCAAAGTATCCATGCGGGAGCCGTAGCTTTCAAAGATAGCACCTTTTTAGATTGGCGATGTTCCATGTGCGCTCTAGGTCGCGGCCATCCATATCGCGTAGCTTGTACGCGCCTCGTCCCAAGGCTTCAGTGACTTCATACGGTCCTTCCCATTTAGGGCCCAGTTTTCCTGTATTTTCCACGCGACTTGCTTCGTTAGCACGATAGACATAGTCTCCCGGTCGAAAAGAAACACCTTTAACCTTGGCATCGTAATAAGCCTTCATCTTAGCCTTGGACTTAGCTTCATTGATGGCTGCTAATTCCCTTTTTTCCTCCAACAGATCTAGGTTGATTCGCAGCTGTTCATCATTTGTGACAGCATCAACCTCCGTCGTGCGGATGGTAGGCATCCCTATTTCTGCTGGTATAACGGCTTCAGTGCCGTAAGCCAATGCAAACGGAGTATCTCCGTTGGCTGTTTTTATCATGGTTCTATGTGCCCATAGCACATGCGACAATTCCTCGACCCATTTGCCCTGTCGTTCATCCAGCCGTGCCTTGATCCCATTCCCCAAGCTCCTATTTGCTCGTTCGACAAGGCCGTTCGTTTGTGGATGCTTGACAGACGCGAAGCGCCGCTTGATGTTCAATGATGCACACCAGTCTTTGAATGGGTTATCCGTGAACTGTTTGCCGTTGTCTGATATAATTTCTCCAGGTAGACCGAAACGGCATACAATGTGTTCCCACACAAACTTCTTGACCTGCTTACCCGTGATAGATTTTACTGCCTTGGCTTCTATCCATCGTGTAAAGTAATCCATTGCAACAATCAAGAATTTAACCCCTCCCGCAGCTACAGGAAATGGTCCTGCGATGTCAATTCCCCACTTGTAGAATGGCCATGGGGACGTGATAGGTGTAAGCTCCTGCTGTGGGTGCCGCGGTACTGGCCTATGCACTTGGCAATCATTGCACCTGCGAATCATGTCGCGCGCGTCTCTGTGCATAGTGGGCCAATAGTATCCTGTTCGTAAGGCTCGAGCTACCACGGATCGTGGACCTGCATGCATGCCGCACAATCCTTCGTGTATGTCACTAATCACATAGGCCGCCTGGCGTGGTCCAACACACCGCAGCCACGGCTGCAAGAAAGAGCGCTTATAAAGGATGCCTTCCCGGAGTTCGAAATATTGTGACTTCCTTTTAACGCGCCTTGCTGCTTTTTCCTCATCTGGGAGTGTTCCACTAGCCAGATAGTTGATGATTGGGGTCATCCACGTAGGTCCCTCTTCTTCAACTATAGCAGTCACTTCCCCTTCCGTGATAGACTTTTCTTTGAGTATTTCCACCAAAACCTGTTTAGACAAGTGAGCGAAGCTTGTGGACGCGATTTTACTGAGGGCGTCCGCTTTCTTGTTCTCGCCCCTTGGTACCTGCTTGATGGAAAACTTACTGAAAGTTGCGATTAACGTCTTGACTTTTTCCAAATACCTGACCATGTTGTCCTCCTTAGCCACATACCCACCTAGAATATGGTTCGCGACAAGCCGTGAGTCCACGTAGGCCTCAAGGTTGCGAACTCCCATTCTAGCGGTGATTTTTAAACCCGCAATTAATGCTTCATATTCCGCTTCGTTGTTGGTGGCCGTGAACTCAAAACGGAGGGCGTACGTGAATTCCATACCTTCTGGATTTGTAAGGATGAGGCCTGCCCCGGATCCGTCTGTGCATGAGGATCCGTCCGTGAATAGCACCCAAGGTTCCGATAGGGCCTCCTCTTGCTTAATGATTGGTTCTTCCTCATCCGGCTTCTCGATCAGGAAATCTGCCAAGATCTGGCCTTTAACAGCCGTCCTTGGTCTGTAAGATATATTATGCCCCCCCAGTAGGATGCTCCACTTTTCTAGTCTCCCTGCCACGTCTGGTCTAGATATAACCTGCTTGATTGGCTGATCCGTAATCACGACAATCGGGTGTGCCTGAAAGTACCGGCGCAGCCTCTTTGTAGCAAATACTAGTGCTAGTACCAATTTTTCCATGGGGGAATAGTTCAGCTCCGCTCCTTGTAATGTTCTACTTATGAAGTAGACCGGGGTCTGTATTGTGTCTCTGTCCGTCATCAGTACCGCGCTTATTGCGCCATGGGTAGCCGAGAGATACATAACAAGCTCCTCCTTTGGGCGGGGAGCTACCAACATGGGGAGAGATGCGAGATGCTGCTTGAGTTGGCCAAAGGCTTCCTCAGCTTCCTTCGTCCAACGGAAGTCTCCCTTTCTAATACACTTCTTCAGTGTCTTAAATAGGGGCAGTGACTTCTCTGCGGATTTGGATAGAAATCTATTTAGTCCGGCTAACTTCCCATTCAGGGATTGCACCTCCTTCCGCGTCTGCGGGGACGGTAGCCGTATCACTGCGTCCGTCTTCTCTGGACAAGGTTTGATGCCGTTTGGGTCAATCAAATATCCCAAGAACATTCCTTCTGTTGCACCAAACGTACATTTCTTTGGATTTAACTTCATATTAATCCTTCTCAGCGTGTCGAATGTCTCCTGGACATCCCGGAGGAGTGCCTCCTCCGTGTGGCTTTTTATCACCAAGTCATCAACATATACCTCCAAGTTGCGTCCTATTTGTGATTCGAAAGCTTTATCCACCAACCGCTGATACGTAGCGCCGGCGTTCTTTAATCCAAACGGCATTTTCGTATAGCAATATACGCCCTGGCTTGTGTGGAACGCAGTTTTTTCTTCATCCTCCTCCGCCATCTGGATTTGGTGATACCCTTTATATGCATCCAAGAAGCATTTGAAAGGATATCCACACAAAGATTCTACTTTCCAGTCAATTTCTGGAAGCGGGTAACAGTCTTGTGGGCAGGCCTTGTTCAGGTCCGTGAAATCAACGCACATGCGCCAACTTCCGTCATGTTTCTTGACCATGACTGGATTGGATAACCACTCGTGGTAGTATACCTCGCGCATAATGCCTGCATCCACCAGTTTCCGCACTTCCTCCAATATAACTTGGCTTCTTTCGGGCGCCTGGCCGCGCTTCTTTTGCTTGATGGGTTGGTACCCTTGGCGGATCTGGAGCTTATGCTCTGCTATCGTACGTGGCACACCCGTCATATGTTTTGGCTCCCATGCGAATATGTCCAGATTTGCACTTAAAAGTGCACACATGGCCCTTTTGCCGCTATCTGAGAGTGCCCCTCCTATGGATACCTCCTGTTCCGGGTAGTCAGGGTGAATGGCCACCTTCCAATTGGGTGGTGGTGCCCCATCCTTGGGTGGTACAGGTGGTGCCGGTGTTGTCACGGTGTGACACTCGGATGTCGGCACGACTGTATTATAAATAGTAACGATTCCCCCATCAACTGGGAACTTAATCATTCCGTGTGCCGTAGAGGGTACTGCTCGGATAGCCAAAATGCCTGGTCGGCCTATGATTCCATTATAAGGGGAATGTGAACGTATCACCATGAAGTTCATCCACGTTGTAGTGGAATGTTCCTCATTCCCAATGGTGACAAGCAGACGCAACTGCCCTATTGGCCAGATAGTATCTCCACTAAAGCCAGTAAGCGGCGACGTGGCCGGTACTAATTGGCTTCTTATTTCTGGGCATAACTGCACAAAGCAGTGTTCATATAATACTTCTGCTGACGATCCTCCATCCACATACATGCGGCGGACATTGTGCGTTCCAATGCTTATCTCAATAGTGAGAGGCGCATCAACCACGTCACTTGCTGTGATGAGAGGGAATGAGATTTCCTTGCCGCGGGAAAATTTTTGGCCAATTTTCTGTCTCGTGCGGCGCTGTCTGGATTGGATCATGTATATGGTAGAAGGCTTGTCCTTTTGGGGGTCCTTCTTATCATACTTCTTGTTGTTGTCCTTTCCGTCTTTCCAATCCTTAACCAGGTGCTTAAGCTTGCCTGATTTGATTAGCGACTCAATATGCTTCTTCAGCTGGATACACTCCTCGGTGCCATGTCCTTTGTCATTATGGAATTCGCAGAAGCGACTTCCCTGCCGACGTTCCGGGGGTGTGGTCATTGGGGGAGGCCTTGGAAAATTCGCCCCTTCAGTCAACAAGATCTCCCGGTAGGACATCTTTAGGGGGGTGAACTTGTCGTCTGACCGTCCGCCTTTGCTCTGGCTCTTATAGTCCGAGCCTTTGTTATTGTTCTGGTTGCCTTGACCACCCGACTGTCTCCGGGACTGGTCATTTGAGCGGTACCCATTTCCTCGGGATGGGTATGCTGCGGCCACCGCTGTCTCTCCCTCTATGAAATTCCTCACTCTCTCCATGAGGTCATCATATCTTTCTGGACGCTTGTCATTGAGACGCCTGATCAGTTCTCTGTCTGTTATGGCGTGCATGTAGTCCGAGATTTTCAGGAGCTCTGGCATGGTTCTCGTGCGTGTGCACTCATCATTGAAGCGCTCAGTGAAGGCTTCTGTGGACTCCCCCGGCCGCTGCTTAACGGTTGCCAATGAAACCGGATCCCTATTATACTTCTTCCTCTGAGTATAATTGTTTTCGAACGCAGTGCGTAGTTCCGTGAAACTATCGATGCTCCGTGGGGGGAGTGCCTCGAACCAGTCCCGAGCGTTACCAATTAAGGTCGAATTGAACATTTGGCACCATATGGGCATGGGCCATCGCTCAATTTTAGCCTGAGTATCAAATATTTTGAGGTGATCGACAGGATCACCGGACCCATCATACGTCTTGATACATGCCGGCATGCGACGTTTGGTGTCCTCAGAGTAGTTCCGTATGCGAAGGGTAAACGGATCTTCCCTAGGATCAGCCCATGGCCGTGTGAGCCTAGGGTCATCCCATGGTTCACACCACGGACGCGAGAGGTCCTCTGCTTCCGTATCCCTATAGTAGGGGCCACCATAATACTCATCATTGCTTGGTGGTGGTGGCGTGCGCCTTGGCCGGCGGCGCTTGGGCGGATGGTCATCTGAGTCCTCCCCAGACGGATCTGGGGACGGCGGTGGTGCCCCGCCTTTCGAGTAGGGACCACTTTTTTGAGACGAGCCAGGAGCCTTCCTTCCTGTGTTCATCCTATCCCACACACTTGGGCGGCGTGTGGTTCTGGTCAGCTCTCGGTCTGGCCGCTCGGGTGAGCCATCCGACCTTTCCCCATCTTGAGGTTGCGTTAATTCTTGCATGATGCGATCCCCTATGCGTTCAAACACATTCCGGGGTTGAGGGTCTTCCTCAAAGGTTCCCTGCTCCCGAGGCTGAGTCCTCCTTTTTCTCTTATTTCGGGAAGGAGTGGATGGTCCACTGTCGCCAAAGTTGAGTCGGGCTTGGAGGTTCCTCCCCAGGCTCAATCTTGATGCGATCCCTGGGACGATCCTTTCAAAATTCTGAGTAAGAACTCGAGTGAGCTCGTCCTCGCTGAGTGGTTGAGCTTCCACTTCTTCCTCCATTAAGGGTCTACGTGGCTCCTTGTTAGGAGGGGCTGGCGCACTTCCCGGATCAGGGTTGTCCAGGGTTGAAGTGGGCGGGGGTGTCACCGAGATCGTGCTCGTCACCCCTGCGGACTGAAGACCGCTACGGTTACCTGGACCACTTGCGAGGCGGCTAGGTGATTGGTTGGGAATAAGAATCCCTTCCCCTGAGGGCTTCCGATTCCCAGGATTCACGTTCCTGGGGTTAACTGGCGGATGCCCCTTCGTCATTGAAACAATCGAGATGAGGTTTTGTTCTAGCTTAGTGTTAAGGTCCCACGGATGGCGCCAACTTGTTGATGCAAAAGTTGGTTGATCCTTGTTAGACCCGAATTAGGCTTAATTCGGGTTGGCTGGGTACCAGTTCCTGCACCAAGTGAATCTTCTGGTTGGGATCCTGCACACTAAACAACACGCGTTAGGCTTACCGTGGGAAGGTTTCCCACGATTAGACTCCGGCGTGAGAGTAAGTAATCGATTTAGAGTTATATGTGAGTTTAGAGAGAATTGTGATACCTTTGTGGAACCCTTGGGGGTTCCTTTTATAGGCAGTGAAACCCTAGTGGGCTTTCACTGATCCTTCGGCCCTAAGGAAAAGATAAACACCAGAATTAGAATGATTGTAATCTTCTAATTCTGGTAGTGAATATCCTCCCTTATTGGGGTAAAGATATCCCTAGACAGGATATTATTCTGTCTAACCCTATGTCGGCCGTATCGGCCGTACCGGGCCGTGGGCCGCACACGTGTGCGCGGTTACTGTTTACTCAGGCCCATAAACCTGACTGACATTATCCTACCCATACGTAATGGGCCGGATACGGGTAGTACCCTTGGGCCGGGTTAATGACCCGGCTGGGGACTATACGTCATCATATTTTAATTAATATCGTATAACATATAGTTTAATTAAATTAACCAGTTATTTAATTAACTAACTATAACCATGACTTGTATTGTACTAATTTTACTTCATTTATTATTTATAATTTAGCTTAATTCTAATTATGGAAACTTACTATTTTGGGGAACTTTCTATTTTTGGAAACTTACTATTTATGGAAACCTGCTATTTTTAGAAAGTTGCTTAGTATTACAATACAAGTATTATAATACACTAATACACTAATAATACACAACAGAACATCAGAATAACTACATAATACACATTAAACAGTAAAACATGACAGAATACGTAGAACAAACTAATACACACAGAACCAGTAAAACACATGTAATTTAGACAACTCATACACGTCCATATTTCTTATGTAAGTTTATCCATCGAGGCGGATTAGTCTTCATCGTTTCCGTTAGCTTCTACTGGACATAAGGTACGGATTTCCCGTCCTTCAGTAAGGACAATCTATTCCTTCATTAGGATTTCCCGTATGCAGCCAATTGTTTTCCCCAGTAGTTACAGATTAAATGCTTATGTTTATTAGTTACCTTAGCCATATACATGCATGACCAGTTTCACCTAGTTATGGAGGTACCATAACCATAACACTAGAGGCACTAGTGTTATGACTTCACCACGGTGGAGTGATAGCTCGTGGCGTCCCGTTTCAGTTATTTGGCCATTATATTATTATATTATCATGTGGGGCGTATGGGTGCATCCTAGTTACATGTTTCAGTCAGGATTTTCATGGTGAATGTGGTGTGTGCCTTGCATCCTTCACAAGGAGCTAATCCATACCCATTGACCAGTTAGTTAGAGGCAACCCCTCTAATTGCATGATGAGGTCTCCCCTCCAAGTATTCATGCACGTTGTTGACCTCATGACCTATATTGGCTAAAATGGTACATTAACTAATACAGATTTTCATAAGTAACATAAGCTATATTTTCAGAACTAAAACTAGTTAATATGACAGACAACTAGGTTTTCCAGGACTTATTCTTTTCCGCTGCCATTCATGCTTTATATTCTTTATATGCTTCCATACTCTATGTATTGTATGCTTTATTGTATATCCGTGCACTGAGCGTTATGCTCAGCCGTCTACTTTTCCATGTTCCCAAACGGCAGGTATCCAAGGACGCAAGTAGGAACTCCAGAGTATGTGCATTCGGATTGGAAGCTATCCGGCCTCTTTTACCTTATGCATTTATTCCTACTTTATCATACTTTACATCTTTTGGACATTGTTTAGTCCTTTCCATTTACAGTACTTATATTGCTTGTTTGTGAGTAACTAGACTACCGATGTTTGATTCCGATATTTCTATTTATGGTCATGAATGTTTAGACCTTTACCTTGCATGCTTTGATGATATGCCATAATTTACTATAGCAATCTATCCTATTAAATAGGTTGTTAGAGGGTTAGACCATATTGCTCCTCCTCCTCACTATGCCACTAGTGAACTTCTTGAAAATCTCGGACTTGAGCATGTTTATCATTCAAACCTTCAAACGTGTGGTGAGTTACATGATCTTCGAATGGAGCAAAGGGGTGCATTCAAGAGCATAGGGAAGATGATCAAGAGCTTTGGCAAGAAGAAGAAATGAATCTATGGTAATGGTACAAGGTTAACATGTTTGTGAACATGTTTTGTAATGTTGAACAATTTCCTTTCTTTAGACTTATTTATGTTTCTTGTTTTAGAATTTGTTGTTATCTAACTAATACTTTGTGTTGGATTGCTTAGTATTTTAATCCTAAGATGTTTATGTGATAGTTTTGATCACATATCTTTGTGAATTTTATTTGTTAGTTAGCTTTCTAGATTTTGGTTTATAATCTTCTTTGGCTTGATAAATCCTTGTGAAAAATATGGGCTTTTGAAAATTGCTGGAAAATCATTTTTCTCAGGCCACTGCCCACGGTTCTTTAAATATGGGGCGGTTCCTTAGTGATAAAGAACCGAAACCCTATTTAAAGAACCGCATGCTTTGGTTTCGACAGAATCTTTGCTTTAAACTGTTCTCTCTAAATCTTTGTAAACATTGATGAAATTTTTGCTAAAAAACATCTTTTTCCCAAATTATCCTACCTAATTTCATTGTTCATCAAAATGATTTTTAACCCATTACTAGTTTGGATCATCTATGTTGAAACTAGAAGGGGGGGGGGGGGGTTGAATAGTTCTAGTTCATTTTCAAAACATTTCGCATAAACCCATTGTGCGCGGTTCTTTAAACATACCCGCGGTTCCTTATCACTAACGAACCGCGTGTCCTTGTAAGGAACCGCCTATAGTGGACGATGCCATTTGTTACATGTTAAACTTTAACAATCCTTTGTATCAAATTCTGGATCAAGCTTGACTAGATATGAGATGTGTTTGATTGAAAGATAAATACTACAAGTAAGTAAACACATAAACACATCAAATCAAGAGTACATCAAGCAATAGTCTAAACACTAAGCACACACGTACTAAGCATAAGCTTTTCCGCAACTAGGATGTTTAGACTAAGTGATGTACACTTGACCATAATCTAAACATGAAGCACACGCATACTAAGCCTTAGCTTTTCCGCAACTTAGATGTTTAGATTATGAAATGCACACAACACACAACAACAAGTATGCAACTATAAATACATCTAAAAAGGTAAAGACATAAATGTAAATGAAAGTACCGACACGATGATTTATAGTGGTTCGGTCACGAAGCTCCTCTTCGCCCTACTCCACTCCTCGAGTACACCTTACTCGAGAGTTACTTCACTAGTCAACAAAACTCCTTTCAAGGCGGAGAAAACCATACACGTCGCTTACACATTTCCGACACTAAGCTAGATGTCGAGTCCTAATCTTAGGTAGGACCAATCTACACAACGTCGCCTACTTCACCATTTTCTGACACAAGGGTAGATGTCGAGTCCTAATCTTAGATAGGACCAATCTACACCCATCTACACAACTTCCAAATTGACACACCAATTTGGATCTACACAACTACCCCACTCTTAACAACTACACAACTACCCAACTCTTCACAACTACACAACTTTTCACCCTAGTTATGTTTTATGGCCCAACATAACAAACCTTGTGTTTTATGGCCTAAACACATAAACCATATAGATCTAAGTACTCGCCACTTAGATCTATGACTCTAACACTATATCCAAGTATTAACAAACTTAGATCTACACAACTAACACCTAATCTAAGGATACCCATCTCTTAGATCTACTACCCTTACAAACACATCCAAGTGAACCTAACACTTGGATCTTCTACATATACATAGTAGGAAAACAATGACTTGATCTAGAAGGAGAGATCTTCATCATGTTATGAACCCAACACTTCATGGTAATGAAAGTGTTCTTATCTTTGCACTAGAGAAGATGAGAGGTATGAAGTAAAGAATCACATCTTAAACAAGATTAATCTAAACTAACTAATCAAGGAGTTTAAAGATGTTTTTGAAGAGACTGTGTAAAAAGGGTTGAAAGAAAAGCTGGAAATGATCCACTATTTATAGGACAACAATGCAACGGCTATAAAGACCCGCGGTTCCTTAAATACCCCTGCGGTTCCTTATCAATAAGGAATCGTAGGTTCCTTTAAGGAACCTACAGCTTGGAGACCGTGCATTTTTGTCCTTTAGTGGGGAAATACCATTTATACCCTCAAAGGATATTCCTTTGGCATTTGGAATATGCCAACTTCAAATTAAAGAGTATTCTTTGGAATATACCTTAGAGAATATTCTTTGGAATATTCCAAATTCAAATTTCCATTTTCTTTTTAATAAAACATTTTCTTAAAAATAAACTTTATTGAAATCTTTTGTCACATTTGATTAAATGTGAGTTTTAAGAAAATATTAATCCTTGATCACTTAGTTAGGTTGATGACATGTTTATTCATACCTTGAGTGATTCATGCCGAATGGGGTCTTGGAGGTGTCGAGAGAAGTATACAAATGTATTCTTGAGTGATTACGAGTACCTTAACATTTTACATAATGTATTGTGAATAATACGTTTGTCATCAACAAAACACAAAGAGATTATATCGACAAAACATCGTAATGTTTGCACTAACAATCTCCCCCTTTTTGATGATGACAAACAAGTAAACCGCAACGCATATTAAAATGTATAAGTTACTCGTTTACACTTACTTCTCCCCTTTTGTCGAATCAAAAAGGTAGTCAACGTCTTTGAAAAAGAGAAGAATCAACATCGAGAGAGCACACATCCAAAGTGGTAATCTTCGATAACACGTCATTTGAAGAAAAGAAGAATGGACGTCACGAGAGCTTGCATCCGAAAGGTAGTCTTTATTTATAGAAGAAGAGGATCGACTTCGATAGAACATGCATCCAAAAAGCTAATCATCCATTGTGGTTGTCCGTTGAGAAGCGAGAATCCAAACTATAGACCCATCATCTAAACATATTGAGCTTGCGTCATCCTAGTGAAGTCTTCAATCAACATAGGTTAACCAACTCCATGCATAATGAAATGCTTATCTTCGAGATTCCAAAATTCATTACTTGCAAGAAGTTTGATGAATGCAATTTAAGTGAGTCAACGATCGCAAATGTAATGACTAGAAATCTTGCAAATGCTCCTCCTTAATATGAGCTCCCCCTTGCTTGAGGCACCAATAAAGAAACGATAGTAACCCAAGCGGAATTAGCTTTAAACATCTCGAGTACAAAGAGAGGGACTCAAGAGAAAGCTAAAACAATCTTAACTTTTAGAAGTGTCAAAACGTTGACAAGTTAAGAAAAATAAGTAGGCTTTTAGATAGAAAAGAGAACCCAACCTATTTTGGTGACACCAAAAAAAATATAAAAAGGACTAAAGAGAGAAAAGAAATGTCCAATTTATAAAAATAGAAAATATTGTCGAGATGACATCTATGCTTTAATATCTTGGAAAATTACCAAACTAAAGAGAGTATGACATGGACAATAAAAAACTTCCACATAGTCGAAAAGAGAGGAAGAAGGACTATGATGAAAAGAAAAATGAGGATGATAAACAAGTGTTTGCACAAACAATGACAAGCATTGAAGCAATAAGTGTGCACGCGATGCTATCAATCCAAAAACAAGTCAAAGGAGAGGATCTTGACAAGATTAATTCATAATTGTTGGAATAGAGGTAGAGAAGAAACATCCATACTAATTGTAATGATAATATGTCAAAGGGCTAAGAGCTTAGAATTTTTGGAATCACCCAAGAAAATTCAAGATTTAACCAAAATCCTCTCAAAAGGTTAAAAACTTAGAATTGTTGGAATCACCCAATTCAATTGTAAATTTTAACCGCAATTGACTCTCAAAAACGAGAAGAACAAAAAATATAAAACCAAAGACATTATAGGCAAGGATGCTTATGAATGTCGACACCAAAAAAGATGACTCAATGATATAGAGAAAGAGATCAAATAATCCAAAGAATAGAAAGACCAAGATTGATGGTGTTTAGCACACGATAAACTACATGCTCAAAGTTTCGTAGCTCTTCTCAATCATTGTGAATGTTCAAAGAACAATTACGTGATGAGGAAAAGGTGAGGCTCGACTTGACTTTGTTTAGAAGGATAGAAGAGAGAGACTCGACTTAGAGAGGCATGATTAAAATAAATCAAGAGAAACTCAACAAAGAAGTTAAGGATAACTTCACAAAATGATTCATGAATACTATACCTTAGAAGGTGATAGTGAAATCTCGAAAGAAAACGAGAGAAGAAACTCAAAAGAAGTTCAAGAAGACATAATAGAGTTAGCACAAAATCTAACACATAATCAAGTAAGCATATAGGATAATTCATGCAATGCCTGATGTAATAATAGAAGAGGGATTGACATTAAGAAAAGATCCTAGTAAATGCCTATATGCAACACAAAGGAGATGGAGGTTTACTTAACATTCAAAAAAGTAAACCTAACTCAACTAAGCATGCAAAATCAAGGAAGGAGTTCCATCACTCTTAGACCTAAACACAAGTAGGTTAAAGCATGAAAGCATACGCATGTAAGCATAAGAATGTAAGCATAAGCATGTAGTAGCAATTAAGCAAGCATAAAATCAAAAACCATAGAGATTAATGTACAAGTCTAAATGTACTCTAGAGACTTAACTAGAAATGGCAAGCCTAATAAAGTCTACAATAAACTAATGTAGAGAAAGTGCAAAATTAACACATATGACACGCAAGAAACATGATTACTTAAAAAAATAAAACATGTTAGCACTTAGAATTTAAGGACATGCATGAGTTAGACATATCTAAGAGATATTACACCAAAATTACTTAACAAAGACAAACCCGTTATAATAAGCATGCATCATAAACTAAGCAATTAAGCATATAGCATACGGATAAGCAAGAAGATATATAAAGATGTAACAAAGAAGCAAGTCATCTATCTAGATATCACAAATCAAGATACATGTAATATAAATCTCCAGGGAGAATCCTAATTCTTATTAGTTTAAAAAAAGGACTCAAAGTAAGAGAAGAGAAAGAAACACAATAACAACAAGATCCAAGACACATAGATAAATCATGTTGAAAATCATGAAAGAAATACAAGAACATAAAGATCATACAACTATGTATGAAACACAAGCCTATAACTTAAGCATAATTCTAATCCTAGTTACACTAGAACTCTAAGACTTACTTAAATTTGATGTCTTATTAATAAGCAACACACATGCTTAATTAGAAGACAAAGTGGTAGCGGAATTTGGTGGAAAAAGGCTTGGTGATAATCTTGTAATTCAACTCATCAAAGATATGAGACATGACAAGATGTTAATATTGACAATAATGACAATATGTTCCATGATACATGACCTTATCATGTGATGGAAAAAGAACACAAAAGGGGAGTGGTGAAATAGGAGAGTTTCCAAAATCAATTTCCTTAGAATGAAAAGATATTTGAAATGTGTGTTCCTTGGTGGAAGATCAAGGCTTTCATTTGGTAAATAAGACATTTTTCTTAGGTGAGAAAGAGATGCAAAAATGCTTAGGGTTAAGTAGAGAAAGTACAAGATATTTTGAGAGTGATCAAAGGCTTAAAACAAAGATTCCAAAAGGTGTTGGAACAATTGGTAAGTTTTAGAAAACCCGTTTTTGAATGCTTCTGCCCACGGTTCTTTATCTTCGCCAGCGGTTCCATAGCGATATAGAACCGTGGGTTATTTAAAGAATCACCAACAGAAGGTGTGTTTTGGGGGGATAAAGGGAATTTTCCAATTCAGCAAATCCTAATATTCTAGTCTAACTTATCATAAAGTTATGCTAAAGAGCAATAAAAACTAGAACACACACAAAGGAAAGACACGTAGGTTCAGTTAGCGCGTAAGAAGGAAGCTAAGAAAAACCTAATGGCTACAAACGAAAAAGACTCCTAATGACATACAACGGTCATTGATGTAAACTATCATTAGTCATATTTAGGAAGATCCATTTGAGAAATTTATAGAATGAGTATGAGACTATCACTAGAGGTGCTCAATTACGGCTAAGCATGACCATTTTTACGAGTTATACACCAACTCAACTTCTCACATAAAGTAATTTAACCGTTAGGTCAAATTGAATTTCTAGTGCAATAGGTGCTCTAGTAGTCATTCTCATGTTAGACAAAATGTAATTCCTACATTTGCCTAATTAATAAGTGTGAAAACACTTATCCTTTTACCACTTAATTATAATAACAACCAAGCCAAAACGTATTTAATGTCGTAAAAGTCGGAATTATGCGTGGTTTGTGTTTTTGTTGTGATTTAGGACCAAAATGTGAAACGGGAAGAAAACACTGGCTTTCACGGGGGTTTATCGAAGAAAAAGACAAAAGACGAAGTCAAAAGATCAAGAGTGCAAAAAAAACGGAAGTCCAAGGCCTATTTTGAAGATTTATCGATGAAAAAGTCTAAAGACGGAAGTTTAACGAAGTCAAAGAACCAAATCTAGTTAATGAAGAAATTAGAAGACGAGTTCAAATTATTTATCGACAAATCCCGAGACAAAATCGAGAATGACGAGTTTATTATCAAAAACGTGAAGACTAAAGAAAGAAAGAAAGAAGGAAGGAAGCTTCCAAACACCTACCACCATCTCCTCTCCCTATAAATACTAACCCTTCCCTTCATTTGGAAGGTGTTAGCTATTTGACACATAGCTCTCCACTTTATTTTATGCACTTTTCATATTGTCATTTACATACTTGTCTTTAATTTCGTGTTATTTCAAGTAAGTCTTTAATTTGTGTTGTTGAATCTTAATCTTTAATCAAGATTTTCATAATCATCTCATTCTTCCTTTCTTGTTTTTTAATATCTTGTTTTGTTTGATTAATCTTGAAGATTGGTTAATCTTGATGTTTATTTGAAAAAAGTTCTTTTTTTCCATTCTTCTTATCATTGTCATGCAATTGATTTTCTTTCCTTATTGTGTTTTTAGCTTATTTCTTGTTTAGCTTATTTTCGTTTAAGTGTTTTCAAAAGTTTAATCTTTTTAAAGTTTATTTTATAAATTTTGTTTATTTAGTGTTTTGAAAGTTTTTTAATTTGAGCTTATTTAGCTTTTCTTTTTATTGTTTTAATTAAGTTTTTGGTAATTGCTTATTATTAAAGTGCTTATTTGGTTTTTCTTATTTGCCTTTTGTATACCATCGTAATTTTCTTAAGGGTTTACTTGTTCCGATCGAGTAAGTGTGATCGCATAAACTTAAGGGTTTCTACTTGTGATCCATTACTGCGATCAAATACTTCGATCACAACTATGATTCACTACTGTGATCACTGACTACGATCCAAACATTGATCCAGACTGCGATCACTACCACGATCTGTGGTTGCGATCCAGGGTGTGATCGGGAGTGCGATCCAGGGTGTGATCGGGAGTGCGATCCAGGGTGTGATCGGGAGTGCGATCCAGGGTGCGATCGGGAGTGCGATACAGGGTGCGATCGGGAGTGGGATCGGGAGTGCGATCCAAGCTATGATCGAGAGTTGCGATCGGATTGCATTTTTAGTTTTTATTTCCTGTTTTTATTTTTAAATTCAAATTTAACTTTTCCCGCCATTTTTACTTAGTTTTATTTTAAAAACTGTTCTGTCTTAGTTTAAATTTAAAGTTTTCAAATTTTACTTTTTGTTGAGTTTTAATTTTTCGTCATTTATTTTTAAAAGCCTTTATTTTTTTAGTTTAAATTTTCAAGATTTTATTTTTATTTTATTTTAATTAATTACTCATCGACATTTTCATTTTAAAATAGATAATCAACGATAAACATATTCTTTCTTTTTACCAAGTACAATTGAGTCACACGATTAACTGTAATCAATTCGATTAGACGCCGAGAACAACGAACTTTTTAACCTAGCAAAATCTCACTTTCAAATGGCGCCGCTGCCGGGGAATCAATTCGATTAGACCAATTAAAGAACTTTTTTAACTAGTAAAATCCAGTTATTAAAATGGCTCCGCAGCCGGCTCTTTTCGTAAAGATTAACGGGTTTTTGTGAGAGACGCATTGGATTTTGGGATCCGTTCTCTTGGGAACGTTATTTTAAAAAAAAAATCTAAAAAATATAAATTTTCAAAAAAATCCATAAAAACTAAAAAATTTAAAAAAATCAAAAATATTGTGTTGTATTTTCTTTTTAGTGTATGCGTACTCGATCTTCGTCTTATCCTGAGCCCGAGACTCGTAGAGACTTAGATATGGCCGGTGTGCATAATAATAACCATCCACCTCACCCCAAATGAATAATAACAACCATGACCCTCAACCCGGCCTTCGTACGATGGAGGAGCTATGTCAACCGACTATGAATGGACGTGGAGGACCGATTGCGCCATACAAATCACGGCTCCCGAATTTTCATTGAAGCATCACATGATCCAACAAGTTCAAAATACTTGTCCATTTCGCGGATTACCGGATGATGATGCCAACAAACACCTCGACAAATTCATAACCGCCACTCAAAGCATGAAATTGCCCGGTGTTACCATGGAGTTTCTTCGCCTTCATCTATTTCCACACACTTTATCCCACCATGCCGAAAAATGGTTTGCTCGTCTTCCTAAGAATTCAATTCGTACATGGGACGAAATGACTCAACGATTTTTGTCGCGCTACTTTCCACCATCCATGGTAACGAGCCTTCGGAATCAAATCAGTGGTTTCACTCAAGAACCTGACGAGTCTCTTTTTAATGCTTGGGAACGTTACAATTTCTTGATCGATCGTTGTCCTAACCATAATATGCTCCCCGTCACTTTAATTGATACTTTCTACAACAATTTGACTTTTCGTGATCGTGATACGATTAATGCTGCCGCCGGTGGTACATTTATGAAAAGAAGACCCGAGGAGTGTAGAAAGCTTATAGAGAACATGACCACTCATCAAAACAATTGGGATTGATAGTTGAGTTTTTACCACCCTTTAGGAAAAGAGTAATAAATAGGACAAGTGTGCACGACGATTTAGGAAAATCGTGTGTGAATGACCCTAAGTAAGTTCGTTCTCAAGGAGACTAGTGTGTTATGTGTGTAATGATATGGATTAATTTGTGATTATATTTGAAAAAGAAGAATGAGAAGGGGATTAGAAGAGAATGACGGTTATGAAGACGGATTAAACTAAGTCTAAAAAGGCGTACACGTAAAGTCGTAAAAACCACCAAAATTAAAATTTTAACCTAAAAATTTCTAAAATTTACCAAAAATCCCTAATAATATTATAAGAGTTTACAGAAAATCAAAAATTGCAAAAACCTTTTAATTAATTAGATAATGACTTTTTAATGCTAATTAAAGCCCTAAAAATCAAAATTAATTATTAAAAAGCCCTAAACAAGATTTTCAAGTTTGTAAACCTCAAAAATATCCTAATTAAGCTAAAAACTATTTTTCAAAATTTTAAAACCAATTAAAACTATTTTTAAACAATTAAAACTCCTAAAATCAATTAAATCTTAAATTAATTATAGAAAATAATTAAAAGACCTAGAAAATAATTGGAAAGTTGCAAAAATCCTAATTAAGTATTTAGAACCTAGGAAAAATATAAAAACCTAGAAAATCAGACTTTTAATTTTTAATAATAAAATAATATTAAAATAATATTAAAAATCCAAAAATTCTAAAAAATTCTAAAAACTTGCAAACTAGCTTAATTTAACCTAAATAACTCAGAAATGAAAGTGAAATTACCTAAATACCCTTATTGGGCCTAGAAAATGGGCCAAACCCAAAACAGTCCCTTATTGGGCTTAATTAAGGCCCAATAAGAAAAAGTGTTCAAATTAAGCCCAAAATGCCCAGGTTGACTCAAAATTTGATTTTAAACAACTTTTTCTAAAGGCACAAAAGCTGAAAATGTGAAATAAGCCAACTTATAATAAGCAGCTTATTCTTAATGGGCTTTTTGGCCCATTAAGCCATAAGCTGATGCCATAAGCTAAAATTTAACACACAACCTTCTTTTGACCTAACAAAGACTTCTGCAAAAAGAAATTTCAAATAAGCCCACTTAATAAGCCAGAAACAAGTCACAAACTTATTCACAAAACGACAAAATAGTCGTTTTTATGATCTAGGCCACCTCAGAAGCTGATTCAAGTTGCAAAATGTTTCTTTTGACAAAACTAAGCTTAAAAACCAAAGACCTTTCAAATAAGCACACTCAATAAGCTAGAAAATCAAATAAGCACTTATGTTAAAAGTCAAACAAGTTGGTTTTCTAGTAAAAAGTCAAAGTCAAAGTCTCATAAGCTCCAGTTCACTTAAATGGGTCAAATAATGAAGATCTATCACAAAAAATAAGTTGTTGCAAGTCAGAATAAGCTAGAATAGCTTATTGATAAGCTGATGACAAAATTGCACTAGCAGGGGCTAGTTTTGGATGTTGAGCAGTGGAAACTTTTTCCACTGCTTGACTATTTTGACTTTTTGTCTTTAGTGACTTTTTTGGAGATTCAGATTTCACAAAGGCACCCAATTGATCTTTGGATCAAAAGGAGTCAATCACAATCAAAATAACACAATCACTAACACCCAATTGATACAGTTTAATCAATCATTCATCAGACATGATACAGACATGAACAATAAGCAGATTAGCATTCAAGAGCAGTTTAAGCACAAATCAGCCAGCCAAATTCAACCAAATGCACACAAAAGCTATAATAAACTCCAATAAGCAAGTCTAAACAGGTTTCATGCACTGGTTCAAAGAATTAAGCAAGATTCAAGCAATGAAAGTTACTGATGAACACTAACACATGCAGTTTTCTACTTTTGCTGATGTATTTGACACACAAGCCAATTTCAACACCTCAAATCTTTCAAACAGGTTATGTTAACTTTGTTTAAACCACTTTTATCCCTAAGCATGCATACATACTAAGTGTTCCCAAAATCCTAGGTCAAAACAAGCAGAAACAAGGTCTATATAGCAGATTGATAGATTCAAGTGTTCAAACCCCAAAACTGGCAGCAAAATACTCTCAAACAAAGGTATATCAGATACAAAGCATAAACAACAACTTCCCTTAACACAAAAACAAATCACAAGCATAAACCAGTAGACCCAAACACCCCTTTAACTTTTTCAAATCAAAATTTTCAAAAGCACAATGAGATTTCAGGCCAACCAAGCATCAATTAACACTAAAACAAGTATAATAAACAGATTCAAGCAAGAACAAGCCACAAAATTCACAAGAACAACAGTTTCATACAAATATCACCAAAAATCACAATTTAAGCAGATTTGGAGATTAAGTATGCAAACCTCATGGATGTACATCCACACCCACGAATTTTGAGCTTATGTGCTAGCAAGAACAAGCACAAGCTTCCACAAAAAGCCTGCTAAGATTGAACAAGGGTTAAGCACAATATCATAAAAATCAGAAACTTGGAAAAACTTGATTAATGCAAACTTGTTACCCCACACTTGATTATCCCCAAGTTATAAGCCTCACCACACCTTAACCAACTCAGTTAGGATGCTATGATCAGCCCTATAGCCCAAGAATTCCAAGATTGGAACAAGACTTAGCAAAATATCAAGAAAATGAGGAAATATGCAAACTTTTGCACACTCCTCTTTGAAAAACAGGTTTTGAACTTTAAGAACTACAAAGCATATAACAAATGAAAGCAGTAAACAAGATTGGCCAATGACTTTTCTTCAAGATTTCAAACTCAATTTCATTAAACTTGAAAATGGGATTTACAGAAACTTGAACAAGGAAAAATCAAAAGCAAACTGAAATGTGAAGGCCTAAGTGGCTTTATATAGAGCCTTACAAGTTCTACTAAGCTAAAAAAAACGTGTAAACCCTAATGCTTAAGTCCCAAAAATGCCCTTGAGGTCTTTCTCTTCTTTGGAGAATCATGTGACTGAATTTGTCATGTAGTTGAGGTGTGAGCTATTGAAATAGCATCAAGGGCTTAGAATGAGCTTAGGATGCAAGAAAGATTGTGAGGCATTGGATTTGCTTTACTGTTTTGTCTTCTTCTCCAAGGGGTGGGACAAGGGTTTAACATGTGACATGGTTGATGATGTGGCATAGGGTTTAAGGGTTTGGATGTGTTTATGTTGACCTTAATCATAAATCTGGATACTTTGGTGGCTTAATTTTAAGCAGTTTAGAAAAACCCAATTTGGATTATGAATGCCAAGAACATGGGTTTGATCTGTTTTAGTTTTTAAACCAGGTGTTAGGCGCCATAATTAACTTAATAAATTAAGTTAGTTATGACTGGTGTGAGTGGATTGGTGATGTGGAAGGAAGGAGGGCTGCCATTGGTTGAAAAGAGATAGTGTGGCACGTGGCAAGAGCTGGTTGGTCTAGGTAAGTTTTATGTCTGGCCCCTTTTGGCCCCTTCTTTTCTTCTTCTTGTCTTTTCTTTTGAAAACTCTATCAACGCCATAATCAGCTTTGTCAACTTTTGCCTTTTTAAATTTTTGGCCCAAAAACTTTTATAAAATGAATTCAGGGGTATTTCTTGCCATATTTGAATTCTTCAAGGGCTGGTTTGGTATTTTCTTCGATGATAATGGTCTAGACTTGTATGGTTGACATTTTGGAGGACTGAAATTGCCAAGTCTTGATAATTAAGGGACCATTTTTGCCAAATGTTAAAAGTTGAGGGTCCTTTTGTAATTTTGAGATTTTTAAAGGACCAAACTTGTCATTTCTTGTACTTTGAAGGACTTCATGATGTATTTGACTTTGTGGATGATATTGGTTGACAATTTAGCTTTGTTGAGGGGCTAAACTTGCCAAATCTTCAAAGTTAAGGGTCCTTTTTGTAATTTTGACAAACTTTAGGGACCAAACTTGTAATTATGAGGATACAAGGGTATAAAGTGTCAATTCTTCATAATTGGAGGACCCTTCTTCATAATTCTTCAAATCTTTAAGGGTTGATCTTGGGAAAGTCTTCATTAGGGCTTGGTTCATTGTGCGGCTTCGTTCCCCGTGTTCGTTTTTGCATGATTCTTGTGATCTTTTGTCATTATCTCAATATCCGTACCTAAAATACACAAGCAACAAACACAAGCATATATTTGGGTATTTTGATGATATTTAATGCATTTTAAGCCCTATTTGGAAGATGAGACTATGTATAAAAGTAGTCTCATCACTCCCCCATACTAAACCATTGTCGTGCCCTCACGCAATGCTAGAATAAAGTATCAAAGCATCTCCAAAATTCATTTTATTCATTTTATTGAACGATAAACTAGCTAAACTACTACTATTGCTTCTACTACTACTTGCGTTATAGACATAATGTATGATTTTCATCGCAAAATGGGACGTTTAGGTTCATAGAATAAGAACACGTGAATGCTTCGTTAGAAATAATTTCATCATCCTCGATTTTTACCCCAATTCCATGCTAAGCGTGCAACGAGATCATTGTCATTATAAGTTAGTAATGTTAACACTACTCATATGTCCTAATCATGTACTTATCCTCCCATTATTCCTAAGTGGTATCTCTTATATTTTATTTTGTCTTGAATGTTTCACGAGGATACATCGTTGACTTATGCGATAATAGAGATTTAGGTCTAAAAATAGAGTCCTAACGGTGTAACTAAGACCATCAAATCAATAACCCCTCCTAATAGACAACGATGTTAAAAAATTAAGTTGACAAGAAGAATCGATAAACACGGTTTTATAACGGTTTTGAACATGAGACTTATTACCAAGACTTTTATACGCCCCCTAACGGAAGGGCCTTATTATCTTTGGTTTACCTCCATCTTTTATTCAACTTCGCCATGAAGCTTTTATTATGACTTCGGTCTTGCCTTGCCTTTTATTATCCGCCTCATTGGTGGTTTTATTAGCCAAAGACGTATATCCTCACGCTAAGGCGAATTTTGGATCTTTAAAGCTTCGAAGATTAAGGCTTGATTCACTTTCAATTTTTGCATAGATTTTAGGCCTTGTGGGGCTTCAAATTGTTTGCTAGATTTTGGTGCGCACTTGAAATCTTATTATTGGGTGAAGCTTTCGATTATTGGGGTGCCAATACTTCAAAACCGTGACGCTGGCGATACCTTAATGTCTTCCCAATTTAATTACACGGAAGCTACTAGAAAAGACTAGAACCCAACAATCCTAACTAAACCGCTAAGTCAATATTTATTAAGCAAAAAATATTTACAAGCGAAGGGAGAATAGGCAAACAACGAGAACACATGAGCTTTTGAAAGAATACGAGTACTCTACGTTTAGCATAGTAACTTATAATTAACTCTATCATTTCTCGTCCTCATTTAAGAGACTTAGCCTAATGTGTAGTTAAGGAATAAAAGCTAAGTGCTCAATACGCACGGTCGAGTAAAAAATTACTCTTATTCTCGCCATCGGAAAATCTACATTCGTGTCTTCAAACACTTATAAAATATGAGAAAAATTTTAAAATTTGGCCATTTTTAGCCTTATTTTGAAACAAAAATGATAAACAAAAAGATAAACTTTGGAAAGCGTGAAGGTTTGGCAAGGCAAGTATCTATTCACCCCCCCCCCCATACTAAAGTTAAACATTGTCCTCAATGTTTCGAGTCTAGGGGTACAAACACCCCCATACTAGAGACGTAGTCGAATGCCTAATCTAGCATGGAAAGGGTTTAACCAATAAGTAATAGCCGTTTATGAAGTGTGCTAAAAACCTAAGGTTAGAACATAAAAGGATATATCATATGGATATTGAGAAATGTCTCCAAAGCAAACGATCGAGTGCTCCCATAAAACGAACACGAGAGGCTCCAATCGTGAAGATCATGATCTAAAAACCATATATCACAAACAACCACGGAACAAAGGTTGGAAGGGCACAAATCCCCACACGTAAGCTACATTAGAAAGCGATAATATGTACATAGGATAAGCATGGGACTCCCCCACGAGGCTCCTCGTTTTTGATTACCGAGTCATGAGCTCGACTCGATCCCCTCAATACTAATTATCATTGGGGAAGGTGACTTGGTCGAGGTAGTTCAAGGATGGAACTTCCCCGCCAAAGTAGTGCTTCAACCTATGTCCATTCACCTTAAAGTTAGGACCATCATCTTGAGCTAGCTCGATGGTCCCATAAGGAAACACTTGAGTCACAGTGAATGGACCGGACCAACGGGATTTCAATTTACCGGAAAAGATTTTTAGTCTTGAATTAAAAAGTAAAACTTGATCCCCAATGTTAAAAACCCAGTTTTTAATTTTTGAATCATGCAATTTTTTAGTTTTTTCTTTATAAATCAATGAATTTTCATAAGCAATATCCCTCAATTCATCCAATTCATTTAATTGCATTTTCCGGTGTTTTCCCGCGGTCTCCATATCATCATTACAATGCTTTAGGGCCCAATAAGCCTTGTGTTCTAACTCGATAGGCAAATGACAATTCTTTCCATACACAAGCTTATAGGGAGTGCACCCAATGGGTGTCTTATGAGCGGTCCTAAAGGCCCATAAAGCATCGTCCAACTTATCCGACCAAGTTTGTCGGTTTTCCCCCACGGATCTCTCCAAGATCCTCTTCAAAGCTCGGTTTAAAACCTCGACTTGCCCACTCGTTTGTGGGTGATAAGCCGTAGAAAGACGATGTGTAACCCCATATTTCCTTAAGACTCTTTCGAATTGGTCATTACAAAAATGGGTTCCACGATCGCTTATGATCGCACGAGGGGTTCCAAACCGAGCAAACAAGCTTTTCAAGAACTTAACTACCACACGAGCATCATTAGTGGGCAAGGCCTTCGCCTCCACCCACTTAGATAGGTAGTCAACCGCAACAAGGATGTACTTATTACCACGAGATGATGGGAACGGCCCCATAAAGTCTATACCCCAAACGTCAAAGATCTCACATACTTGAATGATATTTTGTGGCATTTCATCTTTTTGTGAGGCTTTTCCTTGTCGTTGGCATGCATCACAAGACTTCACAAGAATTTGTGCATCTCGGTAAATAGTAGGCCAAAAGAAGCCGGCATCAAACACTTTCTTAGCCGTGAGATTAGCACCGTGGTGACCACCCGTGGGTCCCTCATGGCAAGCTCTAAGGATGTTAAAAGCTTCGGTGCCAAAAACACAACGTCGGATGATTTGATCCGCACAAGTTCGAAACAAGTAAGGGTCGTTCCAAAAGTAGAACTTGACATCACGAATGAATTTTCGTTTTTCTTGAGTCGTCATACCCTTAACGATGAAGTTACCCGCATGGTAATTTGCAAAATCCGCAAACCATGGGGTAGAAAGATCAAGCTTAGAATTCACTACACCAAGTGTCTCGAGCGGAAATGTTTCGGTGATTTCCTTAGGCTCGTAAACACTTTGGTGAGGATCTTCCAAACGAGAGAGATGATCGGCCGCTAGATTCTCGGCTCCTTTTTTGTCAACGATGGTGTGATCAAATTCTTGAAGGAGGAGAATCCAACGAAGTAATCTCGGCTTAGCATCTTGCTTTGCCATGAGATACTTAATAGCCGAATGGTCCGTATACACTATGCATTTCGTCGAGACGAGATAAGGTCGGAATTTCTCAAATGCATACACCACGGCAAGGAACTCATTTTCCGTTGTAGTGTATTTAAGTTGAGCCTCGGTCATCGTCTTGCTAGCATAGTGAATAGGCAAGAAGTGCTTATCATGACGTTGCCCCAAAAGGGCCCCTATAGCGTAATCACTAGCATCACACATTAGCTCAAAGGGGAGGTTCCAATTTGGAGCAACAAGGATGGGAGCTTCGGTAAGTTTCCTCTTAAGGATCTCAAAGGCTCGTACACAATCTTCGTCAAAGACAAAACGTGCCTCTTTTTCAAGAAGATGTGTAATGGGTCGAGAAATCTTTGAAAAGTCCTTGATGAATCGACGATAAAAGCCCGCGTGGCCTAGGAAACTCCTAACTCCCTTGACGGTTTTGGGATGAGGTAATTTGGCGATGACGTCTACCTTAGCTTGATCTACCTCAATCCCCGCTTTCGAAACCTTGTGCCCTAAGACGATTCCACTCTTAACCATAAAATGACACTTTTCCCAATTGAGCACAAGGTTGGTTTCCTCACAACGTTTTAACATCCTCTCTAGATTCGACAAACATGAAGTGAAAGAATCACCAAACACGGAAAAGTCATCCATGAAGACTTCCATCGTCTTCTCGATCATATCATGAAAAATATCCATCATGCATCGTTGAAAAGTTCCCGGTGCATTGCAAAGTCCGAATGGCATTCTACGATTAGCAAACGTTCCATATGGACACGTAAACGTAGTTTTTTCTTGATCACGAGGATCGATGGGAATTTGGAAGTAACCGGAAACACCATCTAAAAAGCAATAGAAATCGTTTCCCGCAAGACGCTCCAACATTTGGTCCATTAAGGGCAAGGGAAAATGGTCTTTTCGAGTGGCTTCATTCAACTTTCGATAGTCAATGCACACTCTCCATCCGGTCACGAGTCTAGTGGGAATCAACTCGTTGGCATCGTTTGGCACAACGGTCATCCCTCCCTTTTTAGGGACACAATGGATAGGACTCACCCAAGGGCTATCGGAAATAGGGTAAATCATTCCCGCGTCAAGGAGTTTAAGGACCTCCTTTTTGATGACGTCGTGAATTTTGGGGTTCACCCTCCTTTGACTTTGGATTGTTGACTTGAAATCTTCCTCCATTAAGATTTTGTGGGTACAAAACTTGGGATCGATCCCCTTAATGTCGGATAACTTCCACGCAATCGCCCCTTTGTGAGCCTTTAGAACATCGACAAGTGCGGTTTTTTCATCATTCGAAAGATCCTTCGCAATAATAACCGGCAACTTGTCGTCCTCCTCCAAATGGACATATTCGAGATGAGGAGGTAAATCTTTCAACTCGAGGATAGGTGGTTCCTCAAGTGAAGATTTGGGCTCGATACTCATAACCTCCTCGGGTGGAGGAAATGGGAAATCGTTGAGAAAATCCTTGATAATCGAGAAGTCCTCATCGTTGTCGAGGTCTTCGTCACAAGTACGTGGAACATTGCATTCCTCCAACGTAAAACCACCACCTTCAAAAGGAGTGAAGGTTGGTGTCGAATTATCAAGAATTGGATCCAACATAGTGGGATTGCCACTAGTTTCTTCATCACCAAAACCTAGAACTTCTTGTGAAAATTCCTCGCAAACCACGTCAATCATATCAATGAGGTTTATGGTTGCAACGGAATAAACATGAGAAATTTGAGAGTTTTGAGTTGCGTTTATAACAAGTTCCTCGTCGTTGAAACGTAAGGTGATCTTTCTAGCATGCACATCAATTAAAGCCATAGACGTATCTAAAAACGAACGACCTAAAATGAGAGGAACTTGAGGATCCGTGGGGATATCAACAACAATGAAGTCTACGGGATAGTAGAACTTCCCCACTTTCACAAAAACGTCTTCCGCCAAACCACATGCGGGAATTGTGGAATGGTCGGCCAACTCGATAGACATTAGTGAAGGAGTAAGATTAGGAAGATTGAGCGACTTGAAGATTGCAAGTGGCATCAAGTTAATGCTAGCACCAAGATCGGCCAAGGCGAAGCATTCTTCCATGTCTTGGATTGCACAAGGGATCAAAAATTTACCGGGATCACCGACTTTTTGAGGTATGCGATTAAGATAAACCGACGAACAACTAGACAATTGGTGCAATTTCTCCTTGTTGTTCAACATACTCTTAAAGTTAGCGGCAAATCGAGGCATCATGACCAAAGCATCGGCGAAACTCACATTAAGGTGCAAATCACGAAACATTTTCATAAAAAGCTCAAATTGGTAATTGTCGCGCTCTTGACGTTTCTCCTTCCTAAGTCTCGATGGATAGGGCAAGGGTGGTGTGGGTTGAGGCATGGTAGGCATAGCCTTTGGAATCTCGGGTTCCAATGATGGTAATGGGTCAACCGTAGGTGTGGTATGAGCGGTACTTCGTGGGATTGGGACATGCTCCTTTTGGACCACCACCTCGGGTTCTTCCTCAATTGCTTCCTCCGTAGGAGCAATTGGTTGAGGAATCGGCTCCTTAAGTGTCTTACCACTACGTGTGGTAATCACTTTCATCTCACCCTTAGGGTTGGATATGGTGTTACTAGGAAGACCACTTGACGACGGTTTACACATTATTGCCTCAAACATAGACGAGATTTTATCTTCAAAATTAGATTGCCTCAATACGGCTTCGGTTTGCCTTTTCTCGGCCTTAAGCATCTCTTGTTTAATCTCATGTTGCCCTTGTTCCATTTTTTGTTGGTTTTGTTGCAACCTAGTGACATTTCCTTCCATCTTATTGGTGTGGATTTTAAGTTCATTAGCTAACTCATTTTTCAACTCTTTCTTCAAGTCGTTTTTAAACTCGGATCTTAGGCTAATGATTTCTCTTTGAATATTGTCAAACCTAGCATCATTCCCACTAGCATATTCAAAAAACTCACTTGGAAGATCTTTCAATGTTTGCAAACTTTTGTTGTTATTTTGAAAATCATTTTTGTTTGAAACTTGATTATTAGCCCCTTGATTCCCATAGTTTCCCTTGTTGTAATTGTTCTTAAAACCAACTTGATTGTTGCGATAGTTGTTAGCATTTTGATTTGTTCCAAAACCCGATGGAGTCATTTGATTAGAGCGGGAAACTTGACCGTTTTGGTTGTAATTTCCCGTAGCCGCAAAGGCACTCGAAGTGTTACCACCGTTGGTAATGCACTCGGAGAAATCATGACCTCCACCACAATACATGCAAGAAACCTCAACCGCTTTAGCCGTAGCGGGAGAACTTGGTTCACCAACTTTAAACTCAATCAAAAGTCCTTTCAACTTATCAAAAATCTTGTTTTCCAAGTTCGCCTCAATTTGGCAAGCATCGATGGTATTAGACAAAGAAGGTGAAGCCGAAGACGAAGCCTTACGAACACTAGACGTGCTACGAGGACTATACACCTTAGATCTATTTTCAATTATCACCAAAGCTTCCTCAACCGTTTTACACAAAAAATTACCACCCGCGGCGGCATTCAAATAATCCCTTTCATGATCATTAAGTCCATTGTAAAACGTGTCAATTTGATGCAAATCGGAAAAACCGTGAAGAGGACATTCATGTAACATTTCCTTAAACCTATTCCAAGCCGTTGAAAAACTTTCATTAAATTCTTGTGAAAACTTTGAAATCTCGTTTTTCAAGTGCGTAGTCTTAGAGGGAGGAAAAAATTGGTTCACAAACTTAGACACGAGATCCTTCCACGTCAATATAGAATTGGGTGGCTCTTTCTCTAACCAAATTTTTGCGGGCCCCGCTAAGGAATACGGAAAAAGCATCATCTTAATCGAGTCGTTAGAGACATCCTTAAACTTGCAAGTAGCGGTAAGACGATTGAATTGGCGGATATGGTTGTGTGGATTGTCCTTCTCATCACCACGGAATTTGTTGTTTTGAATCATGGACAACAAACCCGTCTTAACCTCAAAATTCTCCGCAAGGATAGCGGGAATCACAATAGCCTCTCCATAACCCTCGGTGGGTGCGTGAAGTAACTCCATCATAGTTCGATTCGCCATGGTTGGTGCTTCTCTTACAATGGGTTCGTCAATAGGAGACTCCTCACTAGAATTGTTGGGAGTGGGAGTTTTGTTTTTTCGTTTACGTGCACGTCTTGCTTGATTTCGAGTTAGCATAAACGTCACGTACAACGAGGGGACAAGCAAAGAAGATTCTTGTTGGTGTTTTGTATTTTTCAATTTTTTTGTGGTTTTTGATTGTATTAACCTTTTTGGAGTTTGGTGAAATGTATTAAGTAGACAAAAATCTACAAATCTCCTCCTTAATCAAATCTCTTGATTAACGAAGCCTCAAGGAATGAAAACGATCACGTGGGGTGAACGCCTTCGATGACTTTAGAACGATGGTGGAACACCAAATCGTTCAAGAGGGTTTAATCAATGGAAACCAAGAAAATATATATGATACTTAGTAATACTTTGGGCGGAAAAACCCTCGATTCACTCTCTCAATCAAATACTCACAAGCAAGCGGGGAAACGAGGCAGCGCGAAGCACTTAAGAGCCTTTTTCCTTAGGATATATTTTATAATATCCGCCTTATACCCACCTTATAGTTTGTATTTTCAAGATTAAGCTTCACGAAAGTATTTATCTATTTTTGCCTTTTTCTTTGGTTTGAGATTCGAATACAATGATTGGGTAATGACCTCCCAAGTCAAGGTTGTGATTTCTCACGTATTTGGAGTACTTGTGTATTTATTGTTCTACGTATACAATATAGTAATAATATTCACACAAAAACCGAAAAACGATAATACGTATTAG
Organism: Glebionis coronaria; assembly: GCA_025667525.1. NCBI lineage: Eukaryota > Viridiplantae > Streptophyta > Magnoliopsida > Asterales > Asteraceae > Glebionis > Glebionis coronaria. The sequence goes on from CM046882.1 coordinate 397,256,315, forward strand.
TAGAGTGCTACTAATACAAATACTAATTATGGTTAGTATAAAAACAACAATGCCAAATCAAAACACAACACGCCTCCCCGGCAGCGGCGCCAAAATGATAGTTGAGTTTTTACCACCCTTTAGGAAAAGAGTAATAAATAGGGCAAGTGTGCACGACGATTTAGGAAAACCGTGTGTGAATGACCCTAAGTAAGTTCGTTCTCAAGGAGGCTAGTGTGTTATGTGTGTAATGATATGGATTAATTTGTGATTATATTTGAAAAAGAAGAATGAGAAGGGGATTAGAAGAGAATGACGGTTATGAAGACGGATTAAACTAAGTCTAAAAAGGCGTACACGTAAAGTCGTAAAAACCACCAAAATTAAAATTTTAACCTAAAAATTTCTAAAATTTACCAAAAATCCCTAATAATATTATAAGAGTTTACAAAAAATCAAAAATTGCAAAAACCTTTTAATTAGATAATGACTTTTTAATGCTAATTAAAGCCCTAAAAATCAAAATTAATTATTAAAAAGCCCTAAACAAGATTTTCAAGTTTGTAAACCTCAAAAATATCCTAATTAAGCTAAAAACTATTTTTCAAAATTTTAAAACCAATTAAAACTATTTTTAAACAATTAAAACTCCTAAAATCAATTAAATCTTAAATTAATTATAGAAAATAATTAAAAGACCTAGAAAATAATTGGAAAGTTGCAAAAATCCTAATTAAGTATTTAGAACCTAGGAAAAATATAAAAACCTAGAAAATCAGACTTTTAATTTTTAATAATAAAATAATATTAAAATAATATTAAAAATCCAAAAATTATAAAAAATTCTAAAAACATGCAAACTAGCTTAATTTAACCTAAATAACTCAGAAATGAAAGTGAAATTACCTAAATACCCTTATTGGGCCTAGAAAATGGGCCAAACCCAAAACAGTCCCTTATTGGGCTTAATTAAGGCCCAATAAGAAAAAGTGTTCAAATTAAGCCCAAAAAGCACAAGTTGACTCAAAATTTGATTTTAAACAACTTTTTCCAAAGGCCCAAAAGCTGAAAATGTGAAATAAGCCAACTTATAATAAGCAGCTTATTCTTAATGGGCTTTTTGGCCCATTAAGCCATAAGCTGATGCCATAAGCTAAAATTTAACACACAACCTTCTTTTGACCTAACAAAGACTTCTGCAAAAAGAAATTTCAAATAAGCCCACTTAATAAGCCAGAAACAAGTCACAAACTTATTCACAAAACGACAAAATAGTCGTTTTTATGATCTAGGCCACCTCAGAAGCTGATTCAAGTTGCAAAATGTTTCTTTTGACAAAACTAAGCTTAAAAACCAAAGACCTTTCAAATAAGCACACTCAGTAAGCTAGAAAATCAAATAAGCACTTATGTTAAAAGTCAAACAAGTTGGTTTTCTAGTAAAAAGTCAAAGTCAAAGTCTCATAAGCTCCAGTTCACTTAAATGGGTCAAATAATGAAGATCTATCACAAAAAATAAGTTGTTGCAAGTCAGAATAAGCTAAAATAGCTTATTGATAAGCTGATGACAAAATTGCACTAGCAGGGGCTAGTTTTGGATGTTGAGCAGTGGAAACTTTTTCCACTGCTTGACTATTTTGACTTTTTGTCTTTAGTGACTTTTTTGGAGATTCAGATTTCACAAAGGCACCCAATTGATCTTTGGATCAAAAGGAGTCACTCACAATCAAAATAACACAATCACTAACACCCAATTGATAAAGTTTAATCAATCATTCATCAGACATGATACAGACATGAACAATAAGCAGTTTAGCATTCAAGAGCAGTTTAAGCACAAATCAGCCAGCCAAATTCAACCAAATGCACACAAAAGCTATAATAAACTCCAATAAGCAAGTCAAAACAGGTTTCATGCACTGGTTCAAAGAATTAAGCAAGATTCAAGCAATGAAAGTTACTGATGAACACTAACACATGCAATTTTCTACTTTTGCTGATGTATTTGACACACAAGCCAATTTCAACACCTCAAATCTTTCAAACAGGTTATGTTAACTTTGTTTAAACCACTTTTATCCCTAAGCATGCATACATACTAAGTGTTCCCAAAATCCTAGGCCAAAACAAGCAGAAACAAGGTCTATATAGCAGATTGATAGATTCAAGTGTTCAAACCCCAAAACTTGCAGCAAAACACTCTCAAACAAAGGTATATCAGATACAAAGCATAAACAACAACTTCCCTTAACACAAAAACAAATTACAAGCATAAACCAATAGACCCAAACACCCCTTTAACTTTTTCAAATCAAAATTTTCAAAAGCACAATGAGATTTCAGGCCAACCAAGCATCAATTAACACTAAAACAAGTATAATAAACAGATTCAAGCAAGAACAAGCCACAAAATTCACAAGAACAACAGTTTCATACAAATATCACCAAAAATCACAATTTAAGCATATTTGGAGATTTAGTATGCAAACCTCATGGATGTACATCCACACCCACGAATTTTGAGCTTATGTGCTAGCAAGAACAAGCACAAGCTTCCACAAAAAGCCTGCTAAGATTGAACAAGGGTTAAGCACAATATCATAAAAATCAGAAACTTGGAAAAACTTGATTAATGCAAACTTGTTACCCCACACTTGATTATCCCCAAGTTATAAGCCTCACCACACCTTAACCAACTCAGTTAGGATGCTATGATCAGCCCTATAGCCCAAGAATTCCAAGATTGGAACAAGACTTAGCAAAATATCAAGAAAATGAGGAAATATGCAAACTTTTGCACACTCCTCTTTGAAAAACAGGTTTTGAACTTTAAGAACTACAAAGCATATAACAAATGAAAGCAGTAAACAAGATTGGCCAATGACTTTTCTTCAAGATTTCAAACTCAATTTCATTAAACTTGAAAATGGGATTTACAGAAACTTGAACAAGGAAAAATCAAAAGCAAACTGAAATGTGAAGGCCTAAGTGGCTTTATATAGAGCCTTACAAGTTCTACTAAGCTAAAAAAACGTGTAAACCCTAATGCTTAAGTCCCAAAAATGCCCTTGAGGTCTTTGTCTTCTTTGGAGAATCATGTGACTAAATTTGTCATGTAGTTGAGGTGTGAGCTGTTGAAATAGCATCAAGGGCTTAGAATGAGCTTAGGATGCAAGCAAGATTGTGAGGCGTTGGATTTGCTTTACTGTTTTGTCTTCTTCTCCAAGGGGTGGGACAAGGGTTTAACATGTGACATGGTTGATGATGTGGCATAGGGTTTAAGGGTTTGGATGTGTTTATGTTGACCTTAATCATAAATCTGGATACTTTGGTGGCTTAATTTTAAGCAGTTTAGAAAAACCCAATTTGGATTATGAATGCCAAGAACATAGGTTTGATCTGTTTTAGTTTTTAAACCAGGTGTTAGGCGCCATAATTAACTTAATAAATTAAGTTAGTTATGACTGGTGTGAGTGGATTGGTGATGTGGAAGGAAGGAGGGCTGCCATTGGTTGAAAAGAGATAGTGGGGCACGTGGCAAGAGCTGGTTGGTCTAGGTAAGTTTTATGTCTGGCCCCTTTTGGCCCCTTCTTTTCTTTTTCTTGTCTTTTCTTTTGAAAACTCTATCAACGACATAATCAGCTTTGTCAACTTTTGCCTTTTTACATTTTTGGCCCAAAAACTTTTATAAAATGAATTCAGGGGTATTTCTTGCCATATTTGAATTCTTCAAGGGCTGGTTTGGTATTTTCTTCAATGATAATGGTCTAGACTTGTATGGTTGACATTTTGGAGGACTGAAATTGCCAAGTCTTGATAATTGAGGGACCATTTTTGCCAAATGTTGAAAGTTGAGGGTCCTTTTTGTAATTTTGAGATTTTTAAAGGACCAAACTTGTCATTTCTTGTACTTTGAAGGACTTCATGATGTATTTGACTTTGTGGATGATATTGGTTGACAATTTAGCTTTGTTGAGGGGCTAAACTTGCCAAATCTTCAAAGTTAAGGGTACTTTTTGTAATTTTGACAAACTTTAGGGACCAAACTTGTAATTATGAGGATACAAGGGTATAAAGTGTCAATTCTTCATAATTGGAGGACCCTTCTTCATAATTCTTCAAATCTTCAAGGGTTGATCTTGGGAAAGTCTTCATTAGGGCTTGGTTCATTGTGCGGCTTCGTTCCCCGTGTTCGTTTTTGCATGATTCTTGTGATCTTTTGTCATTATCTCAATATCCGTACCTAAAATACACAAGCAACAAACACAAGCATATATTTGGGTATTTTGATGATATTTAATGCATTTTAAGCCCTATTTGGAAGATGAGACTATGTATAAAAGCAGTCTCATCAGGGATTCATCCGCATCTTCAAGAAATAATCTGAGGGTCAATGTTTCTTCTACTTCTTCCAGCTCCGAGATGACCGAAGTCACCCGCATGATAGCCGGAATGAGCAAAACTATCCAACTCATGGCTGTGAACCAACTTCAACAAGTTAAAGCTGTAGCAATTTCTTGTGAGACTTGCGGCGGTCCTCATTCATACATTGATTGTCCTTCTACTCATGACAATCCAGAAAACGTGTATGCGGCTAACGGTAACTATTCCACGGAAGGTTATCAAGCCCGACCTCAAGGTGATCGTGACTTGCTAAGTTATCATTCTAACAAGTTTCTTTCACCCGGTTTTTCTCCTCAAAACCACAACCCAAACAACTTCAATAAAAGCCATCCAAACCAACCTCGAGCTTCTAATCCATATCACCCACCCGCTCACCAAGCTCCACCCCTCACCTAACCCACGACATATAATCACGATGTTGAAACTTTCATGAGGACCCAAGGAGAGGTGGTGAAAAACCTTCAAAGCCAAATCATTAACCTGAAAGGTGATATCACTAAACAAGGGAATGATATTCGAACCGAGCTTAGAAATGATATGCAAACTTCTTTAAGAAACCAAACGAATGATTTGAGGGATATGATGGCTAGTTTCTTCAAAAGTACTCAACCCTCTAGTTCGGGTTCTCTTCCTTCGGATACCGTGACAAACCCAAGAGCTAATGTGAGTTCTATTACTACACGCAGTGGAGCAACTCTAGTAGGACCATCTACCCCTCCCCTAGTTACTCCAGCTACACCTCCTCCACCCCTATTTATTCCTCCTACTTCCACGCCTAGTACTAGTTCTACATTACCGTCTCCACCTCTTACGGAAGAAGTAACAAAGACAAAACCTTCATCATCGCCACCTTCTACCTCTCAACCCTCAACCTCTACATCTACACCTACTACACCTTCACCTTCTACACCTACACCTCCTAAGCCTAATATTCCTTATCCATCTCGGTTAGACAAGTGCAAATTGCTCACCAAGGATGACATTCAAATGACAAACTTTTTGAAAAAGATTTTGGGAGTGAACATCACCATTAGCCTTGTTGAAGCTCTTACCCAAATGCCTAAATTCGTTAAGATGTTTAAAGATTTGCTTAGTAAGAAGGAAAAGATGGCTGAGTTTGTCAACACTCGATTAAATGAAAATTGTTCTGCAGTCCTTCTTAAAGAACTTCCAGAAAAACTTGGAGATCCCGGTCGTTTTGTGTTACCTTATACATTTTCCAAAACCAAAGAATTTACTGCCTTAGCCGATCTCGGGGCAAGTATAAATTTGATGCCATTAAGTGTTTGGAAAAAGTTATCATTACCCGATCTTACACCAACAAAGATGACTCTTGAGCTAGCAAATCGAACTCTCGCTTACCCCGTTGGAATTTTCGAAGATGTTTTTGTTAAAGTTGGTACCTTCACTTTTCTAGTCGATTTTGTTGTTGTTGATTATGAAATGGACCCTCGTATTCCGTTAATACTTGGACGGCCATTCTTGAGAACCGGAAAAGCTTTAGTCGATGTTGCTGAAGGTGAACTAATTTTAAGGGTCGGAATGATCAACAAGTTTATAAGATGGGGAAGATCACAAACAAATCCAATGGAAGAGAATCGGTGAACATGATTGATGTGCTTCAAGACGAGCTTGATACAACCCATTTGGAAAGAACAAAGCTTGATGATTTTATCGTCTACAACAATCCTCTTTTCGAGCCTATCATGATAATCCACTTTTTCAAGAAAATGTGGAAGATTCTGAAGATCCTCCTCCCAATTTGGATGCCCCACCAATATATGATGCTCCACCAATCTATGATGCTGATTCTAGTTCCGATGTGGATGATTATGATGATTTTTCTTCAGAATATAAAGACATGCCAACTTATGATGACTTTGATGATGTTGATACTCTTTCGAGTGATTCTTCAAATGATTTGTCTCCTAATGATGATTATGCTCCTATTTTTGATGAAGATCCTCCACCAACAATGCTTGATCATACTTTTGATAATTACTCATTTGAGGAAGATTTCGCCACTTTTTTCAATACCTACTTCCCCAATGAGAATAATTCTCCTCCTTTGGACTTTGATTTTGGTCTTTATCCTCCTTCGGATATTAAGAAACCCGTTTCAAAGGAGAAGAAACCGGAACACACCGACATCCGCAGTACTTATGTTTTGACACCTCTCTATCCACCTTCTGAGGATGAGATTTTGCGATTTATGAGCGGATCTTCTTCAAGGTCTACTGAGTCTAAGTCTTATTTTCCCCTAAAGGAAAAGGTGTTCGATCCGGGCATCATGATTTTTAAGCCATCTCAGTATCCATCTGATGCAATAAAAGGAAAGACTTTTGGAATCTATGGAGCGATGCTTGCACTTCATCACACTTTCTACCACCATGCTCAACAAATGTTTAAGGGAACCTTGCCTACTCTTATTTGGCTTGTCTTGTTCACCTTAAGCTTGTGCTATTTGTTGGACGAAAACCATGTATTTAATCCCGGTGGATGTTCTTCAAGGTTCTTACCATGCTAATCAAGGTCGAGTCAGGCTCACGACTTGGTGAACAAAAACAAGCGCTTCTCGGGAGGCAACCCGATTATCTATCCTTTTTATCTGTTTTTATAATAAGTGTAGGGGGAGACCCTAGTATGTGTTTGTTCTTTTCTTTTTATCATGTGCAGGGATTCGAGCTTTCAAAGATCCATTCCTGATGACTTTTGACGACCCGTGATTCCATGTACCCGTCATCCTGGTTCTATCCTAAACTCTTTTGATTCACTATTTTATATTCTTCAATATTAAAATAGGAATCACTTTAGTTGTCTCTTCCTTAGCAAGATTTAAACAAAGTGCACAATGTCCTAAGTGTAGGGGAGTTTACTTCCACATGCTTAAACATTGAGGACAATGTTTATATTAAGTGTACGGGGGACTTCTATCGAGGTTAAGTGGGCTTTTCCATAAATATGTCCTCATTTTAACCGGAAAATTGATTTTTTGACATTTTTCAAAACTTTTGATTTATTTTGGCCTATTAGTATTTTCCTTTGTTATCGTTATTTTCTTTCACTAGAATAAATTTTAATAAAATGGTTTTAATAAGTTTAGATATCTTTGATATTTTAGGCCAGTCATGAATCTTTTAACTAAACCCGAGTTTACTTATCCAAGTTTACTCTAGCTAGTATCCTTAACGTGTTTAAATCAAGTTTTGCTAGGCTTTTATATAGGTAACTTTAAAACGCGAAAGTCTTAACTCTTACGGGTTAAGAACAAGAACTTTTCGCAAGTTCCTATAATTGATCCTAGAAAGTCGTTTATCAAGGGAACTTTAAAATGCGAATTCTAAACTTGAAAAAGTCTAAGAAGTTGCAAGATCCTATAGATGACTTGAAAACCCAAAACTTTGATTTAATAGGCTAAGCATCCACGAGTCTCATTCCTTCAGATTTTTTAAATTATGGAGAACGAGAGATGATAGAGTCAATTATAAGTTTGGTATTCTTTCATGAATTTATGTGAGTTAATTATGAGCTTTTTATCCCATCGCTTGTTAATAAATTTAATTACAATAAGTAAGGTCGTACGATTTGAAAAGTTACTTAGCTTCTAGCACAAGATCGTTTAAAAGTTGCTCGGTATTAATTAGAGTTCATGGCCAAGGCATAACTTATTGAAGCGGGATGCGAAGATTGGCGAGTCCGAAAAGGCCCTAACAAGGCATGAGGGCTACATTTTATTGTTAAAGATCCAAATTGATGTAAAGAATCATTTATCAAAAATCTATATCAAAGATCGAGACACACGACGAAAAGCAAATACTCCCCTAAAGATCATGGAGAAGTCTATCTGAAAAGACCCTAGCAAGGAATGAGGATAAATAGATCCAAGTCCTAAAAGGAGGCAGATCGTTGTATATCAAAATCCCAAATAAATATTGGAGAAAAATAAAGAAGTCGTGGTCTAAGTTTGAAGAATATCTCAAAAACTTCAAGTGAAGAAATTCCTATTATGAAGAGAAGACCATTATTTCAAGAACGTCTCTCAAGATTCGAAGTATGAAGTAAAGCGAGTTATACCAAGATATGAACTTTATGAGGTCCCGAGAAGCAGTTTTAAAAGATTTTGTCCTTTAGATAACTATTGATTAAATCGTCTGTAGAAACTAGAAGGAGGGGTTGAATAGTTTCTAGTTAGTTTTCAAAACATTTCGGCTTAATCCACTGTGCGCGGTTCCTTATGTGTACCCGCGGTTCTTTATCAATAAAGAACCGCCGGTCCATTTAGGGAACCGCCGACAGTGAACTTAATCTTTTGTTGCATGTTAAACTTTGACAATCCTTTGTATCAAATTCTTGATCAAGCTTGACTAGATATGAGATGTGTTTGATTGAAAGATAAATACTACAAGTAAGTAAACACACAAACACATCAAATCAAGAGTACATCAAGCAATAGTCTAAACACTAAGCACACACGTACTAAGCATAAGCTTTTCCGCAACTAGGATGTTTAGACTAAGAGATGTACACTTGACCATAATCTAAACACGAAGCACACACGTACTAAGCCTTAGCTTTTCCGCAACTTAGATGTTTAGATTATGAGATGCACACAACACAAAACATATAAATACATCTATAATAGTAAAGACATAAATGTAAAGGAAAGTACCGACACGATGATTTATAGTGGTTCGGTCACGAAGCTCCTCTTCGTCCTACTCCACTCCTCGAGTACACCTTATTCGAGAGTTACTTCACTAGTCAACAAACTCCTTAAGGTGGAGAAACCATACACAACGTCGCTTATCCAATTTCCGACTCTAAGCTAAAAGTCGAGCCCTAATCGTAGCTAGGACCAATCTACACAACGTCGCCCACTTCACCATTTAACGACACAAGGCTAGATGTCGAGTTCTAATCGAAAGCTAAAACAAATCTTCATGACTCTTCACTTTGAAGCTAAGTGAGAACTTCACACAACACAACTACTAATCACTTTAAAGCTAAGTGAGAACTCACAAGACACAACCACATCACTTTAGAGTTGAGTGAGAACTACCTAGACACAACCACATCACTTTAGAGTTTAGTGAGAACTACCAAGACACAACCTAATCTACCCACTAGTTATGTTTTATGGCCCAACATAACAAACCTTGTGTTTTATGGCCTAAACACATAAACCATATAGATCTAAGCACACATCACTTAGATCTATAACTCTAACACTATATCCAAGTACTAACAAGACTTGGATCTACACAACTAACACCTAATCCAAGGATACCCATCACTTGGATATTCTACCCTTACAAACACATCCAAGTGTACCCAACACTTGGATCTTCTACATATACATAGTAGGAAGACTAAAAACATAACTTAGATCTATAGAAGGATAGATCTTCATCATGTAGTGAACCCAACACATCATGGTAATGATAGTGTTCTTCTCTTTGCACTTGAGAGGATGAGGAGATTGAAGATTGAATCACATCTTAAACAAGATTAATCAAAACTAACTAATCAAGGATCTAAGATGGTTTTTGAAAGAAACTGTGCAAAAAGGGTTGAAAGAAAACCTGGAAATGATCCACTATTTATAGGACAACATTGCAACGGTAAAAAAAACCTGCGGTTCCTTATCTCTACCCGCGGTACCTTATCAATAAGGAACCGCGGGTTCCTTTAAGGAACCTCCGCATCGGAGTCCGTGCAAATTTGTCCTTTAGTGGGGATATGCCATCTGGGGTAGTTTATACCCTCAAAGGATATTCCTTTGGCATATGGAATATGCCAAAATCAAATTTCCATTTTCTTTTTAATAAAACATTTTCTTAAAAATAAAGTTAATTAAAATCTTTTGTCACATTTGATTTAAAATGTGAGTTTTAAGAAAATATTAATCCTTGATCACTTAGTTAGGTTAATGACATGTTTGTACATACCTTGAGTGATTCATGACGAATGCGGTCTTAGAGGTGTCGAGAGAAGTATACAAATGTATTCTTGAGTGATTACGAGTACCTTAACATTTTACATAATGTATTGCGAATTATACGTTTGTCATCAACAAAACACAAAGAGATTATATCGACAAAGCATCGTAATGTTTGCACTAACAATCTCCCCCTTTTTGATGATGACAAACAAGTAAACCGTAACACATATTAAAATGCATAAGTTACTTGTTTACACTTACTTCTCCCCCTTTTGTCGAATCAAAAAGGTAGTCTTCATTTGTAGAAGAGGAGGATTGACTTCGAGAGAACATGCATCCAAAAATCTAATCATCCATAGTGGTTATCGTTTGAGAGGTGAGAATCCAAACCATAAACCCATCATACAAAAATATTGAGCTTGCGTCATCCTAGTGAAGTCTTCAATCACCATAGGTTAACCAACTCCAAGCATAATAATATGCTTATCTACGAGTGTCCAAAATTCATTACTTGCAAGATGTTCGATGAATGCAATTTGAGTGAGTCAACGATCGCAAATGTAATGACTTGAACTCTTGCAAATTCTCCCCCTTGCTTGAGGCACCAACAAAGCAAGAATAGTGACGAGCTACAAAAATGGGTTAGAAGTGTCCTACAAAGCAAGGTTAGTAGACAAGAGCATATATAAAAAGAGGATGATAAACAAGTCGTTTGCACAAACAATGACAAGCATTGAAGAAAGAAGTGTGCACGCGATGCTATCAACCAAAAATAAATAAATAAAGGAGAGGATCGTGACAAGATCAATTCACAATTGTTGGAATAGAGATAGAAAAGAAACATCCATACCAATTGTAATGATAATATGTCAAAGGGTAAAAAGCTTATAATTTTTGGAATCACCCAAGAAAATTTAAGATTTAACCATCAACTCTCAAAAAAACAAGGAGAGGATTTTGAGGAAATCAATTCAAAATTGTTGGAATAGAGGTAGAAAAGAAACATCCAAGAATTTGAAGATATCATCTCAAGGGGTTAAAAACTTAGAATTGATGGAATCACCCATACCAATTGTAAATTTTAACCGCAATCAACTCTCAAAAAGAGGAACAAAAATATCTCAACCTAGAGACATTTTTTACCAAAAAAATAAAGGTAAACCAAAAGCGGATAAATCGACGCTTTAAAAAAAATCGGGATATAGGACATTATAGGCAAAAATGCGTATGAATGTCGACACCAAATGGTGTTAGCATACGATAAACTACATGCTCAAAGTTTCGTAGCTCTTCTCATTCATTATGGATGTTCAAAGAACAATTACATGATGAGGAAAGGGTAAGGCTCGACTCAACTTAGTTTAGAAAGACTAGAAGAAAGAGACTCGACGTAGAAGAGCATGATTAAAATGAATTGAGAGAGACTCAACAAAGAAGTTAAGGATAACTTCACAACTTGATTCATGAATACTATACCTTAGAAGGTGATAGTGAAATCTCGAAAGAAAATGAGAGAAGAAACTCAAAAGAAGCTCAAGAAGACATGAAGAGTTAGTACAAAATCTAACACATAATCAAGTAAGCACATATGATAATTCATGCAATGCCTTATGAAGTCTACAATAAACCAATGTAGAGAATGTGCGTAATTAACACATATGGCATGCAAGAAACAAGATTACTTAAAAAGAGAAGACTAAGTAAAACATGTTAGCACGTAGCATTTAAGGACATGCATGAGTTAGACACATCTAAGAGGTATTATATCGGAATTGCTTAAGAAAGACAAAACCTTTATAATAAGCATGCATTCATTAACTAATCAATTAAGCATATAACATACGGATAAGCAAGAAGATATATAAGCAAGTAGCATACAAGCAAGTCATCTATCTAGATATCACAAATCAAGCTACATGTAATGTAAATCTCCAAGAAGATTCCTAATTCTTATTAGTTTAAGAAAAGGACTCAAAATGAGAGAAAAAAAACATAATAACAACAAGATCCAAGACTCAAAGAAAAATCATGTTGAAAAACATGAAAGGAAATACAAGAGAATAAAGATCATACAAAGATGTATAAAAAAACAAGCCTAAAACTTAAGCATAATTTTAATCTTAGTTACACTAGAATCCTAAGATTTGCTTAAATTAGATGTCTTAGCAATAAGCAATCCACATGCTTAAATGAAAGACAAGGGTGGTGGCGGAATTTGGTGGGGTGAAAGGTGAAGTCACCAAGCGTTCAACAAAGTTATTCACAATGGGAATGCTTTGGATGGGTTGAGGTTGGGTAGTCACATCCAAGAGAGTACTTGGAGTGAAGGGTGAGGTTAGCTCGTTCATTCTAGATTGAAATGAAGAGGAGGTAGAACCATGTGAATGGTTGGTACCATGGGTTGAGGTCGTCTTGCATGGAGCAAGAGGTGGTGAGGGTGATGAAGAGATGAGAATTGGAACAATCTCATTCTTGGGTGTGTGAAAGGGTGAAGAGTTAAGTTTGGGTAACTTAATCTTAATTTGAGGTGCCTCTTTGAAGAGGAGGTTTTGGATGAATTGGAAGTTCTTGTGGAAACCATGATAGTAATGGGTGGTTTAAGGGGTAAGGATGAATGGTTTGAGGTGTGAAGAACATGGCAAATAAGGTGGGTTTAAAAGGGTGAGGGGATGATCCAAACTAGTAATGGGTTAAAAAGGGAAAGCCCAAGATATTTTGGGAGTGATCACAGGTTTGAAACGAAGATTCCAAATGGTGTTGGAACAATTGGGAAGTTTCAGAAAACCCGAATATGAGAGCTTCTGCCCGCGGTTCTTTATCTTCACCGGCGGTTCCATATTGATATGGAGCCGCGGTCTATTTAAAGAACCGCCTACAGAGGCTAGGTTTAGGTGGTAAAGGAGGATTTTATAATTCAGCAAATCCTAATGTTCTAGTCTAACTTATCATAAAGTCATGCTTAAGAGCAATAAACACTAGAACACACACAAAGGAAAGACACATAGGTTCAATTATCACGTAAGAGGAAAGCTAAGAAAAACCTAATGGCTACAAAAGAAAAAGACTCCTAATGACATACAAAGTTCATCAAAGTAAACTATCATTAGTCATATATAGGAAGAGCCATTTAGCCAATTTAGATAATGAGTATGAGACTATCACTAGAGGTGCTCAATTAAGGCTAAACACGACCATTTTTACGAGTTATACACCAACTCAACTTCCCACATGGAAGTAATTCAATCGTTAGGTCAAATTAAGATCCTAGTGCATAAATTCTCTAGTAGTCATTCTCAAGTTAGACAAAATGTAATTCCAACATTTGCCTAATAAAGTTTAGCAAGGATGAAACTTGCATGGCGACACAATGCATGACCTAATGAGGGTTAAGAATGCACCATTGCATATCTTGTCAAACAAGTCTAGTTAAGGTTATTTACCTTAATAGAACTTGAGGCCAATAACTTTGAAGTTGATAAACAAAGTTTACACAAACCAAAGGAACACTCTTGATTGGTCTTTCGGAAATGACACATTTATAAATTGCATAGCAATGTAAATTACTTGAGTATTTCGGATGAAACATCTAAGTTATCAAACCGACTCTATCGTGCATTATAAGTAATTATTAAACAAAATATGTCTAACAATTTGAACAAGTAGATTCAATATAACACCATCAACACAAGTGTGAGTTATGATCCGATGTATATTATTAATAAACCAAATTTATGTCTACACTAAAAAACATGTCAATTAGATTCGATAATGATACCAATCATAGTTTGAATAATGCATTGATATTTAATCGAAATCTTTCTTGATTCCCACAAACACTCTTTTAAGAGAAAATAGCTAAGATTTTCAAAGGGTGTTTCATGTTTTATAGTGAGACATTTATCTACTTGAACTAATAACACAATGATCGAGTAAGACGACCTAAATCAATAGATTTGACAAGCTCCCAAAGCTTTCAAACCTAAAAGTGTTAAAGAACATCCCGAGGTGTACAAGATGTTTATGTAACATTTGTAAACAAAGAGATGTTAATCCTATATGCAATGCACACATAATGTTGCAACTAAAATGCAAGAAATCTAGCATACATCCTAATTAGGAAAAACTAGATACTAACAAATAGCAAGGAACACTTAATAATGTCTACATATAATAATAACACACAAGGAAACACATACAAACAATTAGCTTAACACATAAAAGCATTCGTCCATGTTTTGAGTGTTAGATACAACAAAGTATTCATAGCTTGATTTTATTTGAAAATAGTCTTTGACCCATTTAAGATTTAATTAAGTTTAACACTTTGTAAATATATCAATTTTCAAAGATATCCAAGAGATGTCCAAGTTAATAGAAAAGAGTAAAACACAAGTTTTACGACAAACCGACGCTCAATACTTTGGATAAAGTATGGAACTTAGAAACCATCCAAATTTTAAAGTTTGAATAAAGGTTTGGAACCATTTTTACTTGAAAGAAAATTCAATTACGTTCGAAATGACGGGTGGCACGACTTCTACGGACTTACGGTTGATTTTATATGATTTTTCAAAGTTTTCAAAAATCTGAGTCAGGCTGACTGCGGTTCCTTATTGATAAGGATCCGCAGGGAACAATAAAGAACCGCGGTCAGAGGACAAAAAATGAGTTTTTGGCCAAAGTCATTTGGTAACTTTTTGGAAGGACTTAGGACTCTAAAAAATCATTTTAGACACATAGAACTCGTATTTTAGAGTTAATTATGACACAAAAGATTTTTATACTTCCAAACATGATAAGATTTAATTCAAGTTATTATACAAAGTTTATTTAACTCCAAAACTTGTACGAATGAAACAACGAAACACATGTCATAAGTAATCACTCTTCATGAACAATTTGATACAAAGATCGTCTCTATTTTTAAAAACCGTTTTCATTTTCAAAAATCATTTGTTTTGAAAAAGAGAGCAAGGATCGATCCAAGCTTTAAAGTACTATATACTTCAAAGATCTTGTGTGACCATCGCTCTGATACCAATTGTAGAAACTAGAAGGAGGGGTTGAATAGTTTCTAGTTAGTTTTCAAAACATTTCGGCTTAATCCACTGTGCGCGGTTCCTTATGTGTACCCGCGGTTCTTTATCAATAAAGAACCGTCGGTCCATTTAGGGAACCGCCGACAGTGAACTTAACCTTTTGTTGCATGTTATACTTTGACAATCCTTTGTATCAAATTCTTGATCAAGCTTGACTAGATATGAGATGTGTTTGATTGAAAGATAAATACTACAAGTAAGTAAACACACAAACACATCAAATCAAGAGTACATCAAGCAATAGTCTAAACACTAAGCACACACGTACTAAGCATAAGCTTTTCAGCAACTAGGATGTTTATACTAAGTGATGTACACTTGACCATAATCTAAACACGAAGCACACACGTACTAAGCCTTAGCTTTTCCGCAACTTAGATGTTTAGATTATGAGATGCACACAACACACAACATATAAATACATCTATAATAGTAAAGACATAAATGTAAAGGAAAGTACCGACACGATGATTTATAGTGGTTTGGTCACGAAGCTCTCTTCGTCCTACTCCACTCCTCGAGTACACCTTACTCGAGAGTTACTTCACTAGTCAACAAACTCCTTAAGGTGGAGAAACCATACACAACGTCGCTTATCCAATTTCCGACTCTAAGCTAAAAGTCGAGCCCTAATCGTAGCTAGGACCAATCTACACAACGTCGCCCACTTCACCATTTAACGACACAAGGCTAGATGTCGAGTTCTAATCGAAAGCTAGAACCAATCTTCACGACTCTTCACTTTGAAGCTAAGTGAGAACTTCAAACAACACAACTACTAATCACTTTAAAGCTAAGTGAGAACTCACAAGACACAACCACATCACTTTAGAGTTTAGTGAGAACTACCTAGACACAACCACATCACTTTAGAGTTTAGTGAGAACTACCAAGACACAACCTAATCTACCCACTAGTTAGGTTTTATGGCCCAACATAACAAACCTTGTGTTTTATGGCCTAAACACATAAACCATATAGATCTAAGCACACATCACTTAGATCTATAAGTCTAACACGATATCCAAGTACTAACAAGACTTGGATCTACACAACTAACACCTAATTCAAGGATACCCATCACTTGGATATTCTACCCTTACAAACACATCCAAGTGTACCCAACACTTGGATCTTCTACATATACATAGTAGGAAGACTAAAAACATAACTTAGATCTATAGAAGGATAGATCTTCATCATGTAGTGAACCCAACACATCATGGTAATGATAGTGTTCTTCTCTTTGCACTTGAGAGGATGAGGAGATTGAAGATTGAATCACATCTTAAACAAGATTAATCAAAACTAACTAATCAAGGATCTAAGATGGTTTTTGAAAGAAACTGTGCAAAAAGGGTTGAAAGAAAACCTAGAAATGATCCACTATTTATAGGACAACATTGCAACGGTCAAAAACATCCGCGGTTCCTTATCTCTACCCGCGGTACCTTATCGATAAGGAACCGCGGGTTCCTTTAAGGAACCTCCGCGTCGGAGTCTATGCAAATTTATCCTTTAGTGGGGATATGTCATCTGGGGGAGTTTACACCCTCAAAGGATATTCCTTTGGCATATGGAATATGCCAAATTCAAATTTCCATTTTCTTTTTAATAAAACATTTTCTTAAAAATAAAGTTAATTAAAATATTTTGTCACATTTGATTTAAAATGTGAGTTTTAAGAAAATATTAATCCTTGATCACTTAGTTAGGTTAATGACATGTTTGTACATACCTTGAGTGATTCATGCCGAATGCGGTCTTGGAGGTGTCGAGAGAAGTATACAAATGTATTCTTGAGTGATTACGAGTACCTTAACATTTTACATAATGTATTACGAATTATACGTTTGTCATCAACAAAACACAAAGAGATTATATCGACAAAGCATCGTAATGTTTGCACTAACATCGTCCTACTTTATTTTCAGCCTAAATAAGCTATCGAAATAAGTCAACAATGCTTCCTCGTGATCATTTAAGACAACAATAAAATATAAGAGATACACCTAGGAATATGGGAGTCTAAGTAAATAATTGAGCCACATGAGTTTGTGTTAGTTTGCTAACTTATAATAACAATGATCTCGTTTTTAATCTTGGTATGGGGAACGTGAAACTTGAGGGTGATAAACATTCATGACGACCAAAGCCCTAATGGAAGTCTTCGATCTCTTTACTTTTTCTTCCTTTAAATATTTTGTAATTTTCTATCCTTTTAGTTTCCTTAGTGTTTAGTGTTTAATAAAGGCCAAGGTAGGTTAATTATGATGGAAAATGTAAATCTTGCTTTGTAACTAATGCATTGCATGAGGGCATTGCAATGGTCAAGTGTAGGGGATTTAATAAGTGTGAAAACACTTATCCTTTTACCACTTAATTATAATAACAACCAAGCCAAAACGTATATTTAATGTCGTAAAAGTCGGAATTATGTGTGGTTTGTGTTTTTGTTGTGATTTAGGACCAAAATGTGAAAAGGGAAGAAAACACTGGCTTTCATGGGCGTTTATCGAAGAAAAAGACAAAAGACGAAGTCAAAAGATCAAGGGTGCAAAAAGAACGGAAGTCCAAGGCCTATTCTGAAGATTTATCGAAGAAAAAGTCTAAAGACGGAAGTTTAACGAAGTCGAAGAACCAAATCTAATTAATGAAGAAATTAGAAGGCGAGTTCAAATTATTTATCGACAAATCCCGAGACAAAATCGAGAATGACGAGTTTATTGTCAAAAACGTGAAGACTAAAGAAAGAAAGAAAGAAAGAAGGATGCTTCCAACCACCTACCACCATCTCCTCTCCCTATAAATACTAACCCTTCCCCTTATTTGGAAGGTGTTAGCTATATGACACATAGCTCTCCACTTTATTTTATGCACTTTTCTTATTGTCATTTACATACTTGTCTTTAATTTCAAGTTATTTCAAGTAAGTCTTTAAGATGTGTTGTTGAATCTTAATCCTTAATCAAGCTTTTCATAATCATCTCATTCTTCCTTTCTTGTTTTTAAATATCTTGTTTTGTTTGATTAATCTTGAAGATTGGTTAATCTTGATGTTTATTTGATAAAAGTTCTTATTTTTCCATTGTTCTTATCATTGTCATGCAATTGATGTTCTTACCTTATTGTGTTTTTAGCTTATTTCTTGTTTAGCTTATTTTCTTTTAAGTGTTTTAAAAAGTTTAATCTTTTTAAAGTTTATTTTATAAATTTTGTTTATTTAGTTTTTTTGAAAGTTTTTAAATTTGAGCTTATTTAGCTTTTCTTTTTATTGTTTTAATTAAGTTTTTGGTAATTGCTTATTATTAAAGTTCTTATTTGGTTTTGCTTATTTGCCTTTTGTATACCATCTTAATTTTCTTAAGGGTTTACTTGTTCCGATCGAGTAAGTGTGATCGCATAAACCTAAGGGTTTCTACTTACGATCCTTTACTACGATAAAATACTTCGATCACAACTACGATTCACTACTGTGATCACTGACTGCGATCCAAACTTTGATCAAGACTGCGATCACTACCACGATCTGTGGTTGCGATTCAGGGTGTGATTGGGAGTGCGATCCAGGGTGTGATCGGGAGTGCGATCCAGGGTGCGATCAGGAGTGCGATCCAGGGTGCGATCGGGAGTGCGATCTACAGTGCGATCCAGAGTGCGATCCAAGCTACGATCGAGAGTTGCGATCGGATTACATTTTTTCAGTTTTTATTTCCTGTTTTTATTTTTAAATAAAAATTTAACTTTTCCCACCATTTTTACTTAGTTTATTTTAAAAATTGTTTCGTCTTAGTTTAAATTTAAAGTTTTCAAATTTTACTTTTTGTCGAGTTTTAATTTTTCGTCATTTATTTTTAAAACCCTTTATTTTTTTAGTTTAAATTTTCAAGCTTTTATTTTTATTTTATTTTAATTAATTACTCATCGACATTTTCATTTTAAAATAGATTATCAACGACAAACATATTCTTTCTTTTTACCAAGTACAATTGAGTCACACGATTAACTGTAATCAATTCGATTAGTCGCCGAGAACAACGAACTTTTTAACCTAGCAAAATCTCACTTTCAAATGGCGCCGCTGCCGGGGAATCAATTCGATTAGACCAATTAAAGAACTTTTTTAACTAGTAAAATCCAGTTATTACTAATGTAGTGTAATAATGATGAAACTTGCATGACGACACAATGCACAACCTAATGAGGGTTAAGTATGAACCATTGCAAATCTTGTCAAAAGTGTCTAGTTAAGGTTATTTACCTTAATAGATCTTGAGGCCAATAACATTGAATTGTATAAACTAAGTTTACAAAATTTGTTAGAACACTCTTGATTGGTCTTTCAGAAATGACACATTTACCAATTGCATTGCAATGTAAATTACTTGAGTATTTCAGATGAAACATCCAAGTTGTCAAACCGACTCCATTGTGTATTATAAGCAATTGTTAAACAAATTTGTTTAATAATTTCGAACAAGTAGATTCAATATACCATCATCAACACAAGTGTGAGTTATGATCTGATGTATATTATTAATAAACCACATTTATGTCTACACTTAAAAACATGTCAATTAGATTTGATAATGATACCAATCATAGTTTGAATAATTAATTTCATTGATATTTAATCGAAATATTTCTTGATTCCCACAAACACTCCTTTAATTGAAAATAGCTAAGATTTTCAAAAGGTGTTTCATGTTTTATAATGAGACATTAATCTACTTGAACTAATAACACAATTATCAAGTAAGACGACCCACATCAATATATTTGACAAGCTTCCAAAGCTTTCAAACCTAAAAGTGTTAAAGAACATGCCAAGGTGTACAAAATGTTTATGTAACATTAGTAAACCAAGAAATGTTAATCCTATATGCAATGCACACATAAATAGACAACTAAGTAACACTACTACCAATACTAATGATCACTTAATAATGTCCAAAGATAAAAGATAAAACACAAAAGCATTCGTCTTTGTTTTGAGTGTTAGATACACCAAAGTATACATAGCTTGATTTTATTTGAAAATAGTTTTCGACCCATTTCAAAGTTTAATTAAGTTCAACACTTTATAAATATATCAATTTACAAAGATATATCAACAAGAGATGTCCAACTTAATATAAAAGAGTAAAACACAAGTTTTACGACAAACCGAGACTCAATACTTTGGACAAAGTATATAACTTAGAAAACATCCAAAATTTAAAGTTTGAATAAAGGTTTGGAAGCATTTTTAATTGAAATAAAATTCAATTACGTTCGAAATGACGGGTGGCACGACTTCTACGGACTTACGGTTGATTTTATATGATTTTTCAAAGTTTGCAAAAATCTGAGTCGGACTGCCCGTGGTTCCTTATTGATAAGGAACCTCGGGGAAGAGATAAAGAACCGCATCCAGATAACAAAAATGAGGTTTTTTGCCAAAATCATTTGGTAATTTTTTGGAAGGACTTAGGACTCTAAAAAATCATTTAGACACATAGAACTCGTATTTTAGAGTTAATTATGACACATAGAACTCGTATTTTAGAGTTAAAGCTTGAATTAAAACATGAAAAGATTTAATTCAAGCTATTATACAACGTTTATTTAACACCAAAATTGTACGAATGAAACAACAAAATACATTTCATAAGTAATCACTATTCATGAACAATTTGATACAAAGATCGTCTCTTATTTTAAAAACCGTTTTCATTTTTAAAAAATCATTTGTTTTGAAAAAGAGAGCAAAGATCGATCCAAGCTTTAAAGTATAATATACTTCAAAGATCTTGAATAACCATGCTCTGATACCAATTGTACAAACTAGAAGGCTGGGTTGAATAGTTTCTAGTTCATTATCAAAACATTTCGCATAAACCCACTGTGCGCGGTTCTTTAAACATACCCGCGGTTCCTTATCACTAACGAACCGCGTGTCCCTTTAAGGAACCGCCTACAGTGGACGATGCTATTTGTTACATGTTAAACTTTAACAATCTTTTGTATCAAATTCTCGATCAAGCTTAACTAGATATGAGATGTGTTTGATAGAAAGATAAATACTACAAGTAAGTAAACACACAAACACATCAAATCAAGAGTACATCAAGCAATAGACTTGATGAGACTGCATTTATACATAGTCTCATCGTCCAATTAGGGCTTAAAATGCATTAAATATCATCAAAATACCCAAATATATGCTTGTGTTTGTTGCTTGTGTATTTTAGGTACGGATATTGAGAAAATGACAAAAGATCACAAGAATCAGTCAAAAACGAACACGGGAAACGAAGCCGCACGATGAACCAAGCCCTAACGAAGAATTTTCCAAAGAAAACCCTTGAAGATTTGAAGAATTATGAAGATTGGTCCTCCAAGTTTGAAGAATTTACACTTTATACCCTTATATCTTCATAATTACAAGTTTGGTCCCTAAAGTTTGTCAAAATTACAAAAAGGACCCTTAACTTTGAAGAATTGGCAAATTTAGTCCCTCATCAAAACTAAATTGTCAATAATGGTCCTCCAAGAAGTCAACAAACAAGTCAAAGCCTTAAAGTATGAAGACATGTCAAGAACAGCCCTTGAAGAATGAAGAAATTGCATGTTTAGTCATTGTTTCAAGTTTGGAAGTATTTGTGCCAAAAGTGACAACTGCCCTAAAGTTGTTACTTGTTATTTAGGCGTTGATAGCCATTTTACACAACTTAAAGAAAGTGTGAGACTTTGGGGACCATTCCTGCCAGACAACCAAACTCCCTCCACCCACTCACAACATGCCACATCACCCACTTCCACCCCACACCCAATCAAAATCTCCCCTTCCTCCACGTCTGCATTCCACCACCCCACTTTTACTTATTTCAATCTTCCCTCCCAAACACAATTTTAAATTAACCTTAATCCCAAACCGGATTAAACTCACCCTAATCCACCCTTAAACCCTAAATATTTCCAGGATGAACTTTGATTAAAACAAAGGGTTAATTGTTGATCTTTTCCAGATTGATAATTAACTACACCCTAATTGCATCCCACCTCCCCAAAACGTCACCATCCCCTCCCATGTGTCTCTCCAACCCTCCCCTGCCCCACAAAGAAGAAGAAAACAAAACTGAGCATTCCATCAACGAACCAAGGCATTTTACTTGGTCCCCAAGCTCATTTGAACGACCTAGATCACTCCAAAGCAGCTGGCACCTTCACAAACTGCCAAGATCATCACATGGGCTCTTGACAAGTTCAAAAAAAATGGCATCTTCAAAGATTCGTCCAAGGGTAGCTTGGGAAGTTCAAGACATTAGGGTTTAGAGCTTGTATTCACTTCTAGAACAGTTGTAGCCTATTATATAAAGGCATATAGGACTTTAGTTTTTTCTGTTCTTTTTCTTCTCCTTGGTCAAGACCTTGTAAAACCATATTTGTTTTATGAAATGAATTGGTACTGAGTTTGTGACGAGAAAGAAAGAGCCATTTACATTCCTTGCATTTTAATTTTCCAAGTTTAAAGTTCTCTTTTAAGTTTCTGTTTGGACTTAAGTTTTTTTATTTTTTAGAAATTGGTCCAAGTGTTTTAAGCTGGTCATATAAGCCTGATAATCTTGTTGATTATCAAGCTTAAGTGAGGATTAAAGTGCTTGTTGATTTAGTTGTTAGTACAATTTTCAAAAAAATATTTCAAAATCAGTTTTTTTTATTTTATCAAATAAGCCATAAATAGCTTAACTGATAAGCTTTCTTATAGCTTATTTGTATTGTGAACAGCTTAACTCTTGTGTTTGAACTTTCTCTTAGCAGCTTCTCAACACCATAGTTGTTAGAAGATATAAGGGTTGTGTGTGTCAAAAGTGACCACCACCCATTCTCTTTGTATTGCTTACTTGTTCAACATCCATCAGCACAAGCCCGAGCTTGTGGGAGGTGACATAGCAGTCACTGTTGGGCCTGGATGTAGGCCCAACAAGGTAGTCACCTTTTTCCCTTTTCAATTTTATAAAAGTTTAGTTTCATGTGATTTTGCTTGAAAATTGTGAAAAATTGCAAAGTGCTTGTTTATTTGCTTGTTCTTGCTTGATTAAGTGTTTTGTTGAGTGTTATACATGTTTAGAAGTTTTTGATTCAGATTGGTTGTGTTTTGTTAAGATTTGGCTTGAAAAAATTCATGTTTCGGATTTAAAGGGGTGTTTGGATTTGCATGTTAACTGCACTCTTTGGGGATTTTTTGTGTTAAATTCAGTCTAAACTTTCTCACTAGGTTGCTTTTAGATAGTAAGTGTGATTGGTTTTTCAGATTGATCAAGTTTAAACACTTTTGCTTGCTAAAAAATGAAAAACATTGCCTAAATCAGAAAACTGCCTATACTGCTTGATTTTTGAGTGAATTTGATCCATCAATTTGTGAAGTTTGCTAGATTATAGATTGTTTAAGGGTGTGTTATAACTTATTTGTCTCTTGGTTGATTTGTATGCAAGATATGAAGGCTTTAATTTCATTTGTGTGCAAGTAACTTGTGCAAAATACTCATCAGAAACACAAAGCTATATCAGCAACTTGATTTTGCTAATTTTGTGTGATTTTGTGTGTTATACTTGCCTGTTTTTGTGAGTAATTTGACTCCTTATACTCCAAAGAGTATAAGGGTGCCTTCTTATCCAACAATCATCCACAAAAATCAAGAAACAATCCCTCTTGTTTCAAAACTGCACTTGTGAAGATTTACTTGTGTTCATCAGAAACTTATCCAAATCTGGGCACGTTTTTGCTTTCCTAAGCTTAAATCTTTGTTATTTTGATTTGGTGTTTATGTTTTGGTGATTAAAAGAGTATAGGTTTTGAGTTTTTAAAGTTTAAAAAGAAAAAAAAATAAAAACCAAAAAGGACGTGGCCAGGACTCGAACCTGCACCACTCCTCTCACACACAAACGTCTTAACCATTGCGTCCTAGGGACTTTGACTGATAAGTCTCATTTCATATAATACTTAAGGTGTGTTTACTTTATAGCTTATTTAACCATCAGCTTATAAATAATCTTTTTCTGGCTTATTTCTTTGAGGTTTTTACCAATTAGCATTTTTCTTAGGTTTGAATTAGGTTTTAGGACTTTTCTGTCCAAAAAGTTTATTTTTCCTTTTATTAATTAATTTTCTAGGATTATTTTAAGTTTTAATTTTAAAAAGTCATTAAAAATAGAAAAGGGTAATTTAAAAATCTAAAAAAATAGTTTTTAGGTTTTGAATTATATTCTTGAGGTTTTCAGCTATTTAATTTTTCGAATTAGCTTATTTTTTATTTTATTGGATTTTAGGGTTTTTAGCTAAATTTAAAATTTAATATTAAATTATTAAATAGGTTTCAGAAAATTTTAATTGCATTTTTGTCTTAGTTGCAATATTCTAGATTTTTGGTAATTTTTTAGATCTTTTTTATAAACTTTGAATTTTTTTGAATTTTTTATTATTATTTTATTATTAAAAATTGAAGTTTTATTTTTTTTAGTTTTTACATTTTTCCTAGGTTAAGGACACTTAATTAGGAGTTTTGTCACTTTCCAAATATTTTTAAGACTTTTCAATTAATTTCTAGAATTAATTTAAGATTTAATTTATTTTAATAGTTTTTAAGTGTTTAAAAATAGTTTAATATGGTTTTAAAATTTTTAAAAATAGTTTTTAGCTTAATTAGGATATTTTTGAGGTTTACAAACTATAAGATCTTGTTTAAGGCTTTTTAATAATTAAAAGTGATTTTTAGGGCTTTAATTAGCATTAAAAAGTCATTATCTAATTAATTAAAAGGTTTTAGCAAGTTTGGATTTTTTTTGTAAACTCTTAGAATATTATTGGGGATTTTTTAGAAATTTTTAGGTTAAAATTTTAATTTTTGTACTATTTACGACTTTACGTGTTCGCCTTTTTCGTCGTAGTTTAATTCGTTTTCGTAACCGTCTTTCTCTTCTAATCTCATTTCTTTCTTCCTTTTTCAATCAATTAATCACAAATCATTAATCAATTCAACACACAACGCACTTGCCTCCTTGGGAAACGAACTTGTTTGGTCATTAGTGCTCGGTTTTCCTAAACCGACACTTAACGCTTACCACTACTTTGCCTCTCTTTTCCTAAAGGGTTGCAAAAGTTCTACAATCATTTTGGCGCCGCTGCCGGGGAGGCGTGTTGTGTTTTGATTTGGCATTGTTGTTTTTATACTAACCATAATTAGTATTTGTATTAGTAGCACTCTACTAATACGTATTATCGATTTTCGGTTTTTGTGTGAATATTATTAATATATTGTATACGTAGAACAATAAATTCACAAGTACTCCAAATACGTGAGAAATCACAACCTTGACTTGGGAGGTCATTACCCAATCATTGTATTCGAATCTCAAACCAAAGAAAAAGGCAAAAATAGATAAATACTTTCGTGAAGCTCGATTTTGAGAAATACAAACTATAAGGTGGGTATAAGGCGGTTGTATTTCATGACCTAAAGGAAAAAGGCTCTTAAGTGCTTCGCGCCGCCTCGTTTCCTCTGCTTGCTTGTGCGTATTTTGATTTTGAAAGCTAATCGAGGGTTTTGCCACCCAAAGTATTACTTAAGTATCATATATATTTTCTTGGTTTCATTTGATTAAACCCTCTTGAACGATTTGGTGTTCCACCATCGTTCTAAAGTCATCGAAGGCGTTCACTTCACGTGATCGTTTTCATTCCTTGAGGCTTCTTTAATCGAGAGATTTGATTAAGGAGGAGATTTGTAGATTTGTGTCTACTAATACATTCCAAAAATCCAAAAAAAGTAAAAACAATCAAAAACAACAAAAAAATTGAAAAAGTAAAAACACCAAAAAGAATCTTCTTTGCTCGCCTTCTCGTTGTACGTGACGTTTATGCAAACTTGCTCTAAAGCAAGACATGCTCGTAAACGAAGAAACAAATCAATCACTCCTACTAGTGAGGAGTCTCCTATTGACGAACCCATTGTAGTGAAAGAAGCACCCATGGCTAATCGAACTATGATGGAGTTGCTTCAAGCACCCACCGAGGGTTATGGAGAAGCGATTGTGATTCCCGCTATCCTTGCGGAGAATTTTGAGGTTAAGACGGGTTTGTTGTCCATGATTCAAAACAACAAGTTTCGAGGTGACGAAAAGGACAACCCTCATAACCACATTCGCCAATTTAATCGTCTCACCGCCACATGCAAGTTTAAGGACGTCTCAAACGACTCGATTAAGATGATGCTTTTTCCGTATTCCTTAGCGGGGCCCGCAAAAATTTGGTTAGAGAAAGAGCCACCCAATTCTATATTGACGTGGAAGGATCTCGTTTCAAAATTCGTGAACCAATTTTTTCCGCCCTCTAAGACTACGCATTTGAAAAACGAGATTTCAAAGTTTTCACAAGAGTATAATGAGAGTTTTTCAACGTCTTGGAATAGGTTTAAAGAAATGTTGCACGAATGTCCTCATCATGGTTTTTCCGACTTGCATCAAATTGACACGTTTTACAATGGCTTGAACGATCATGAGCGTGATTATCTTAATGCCGCCGTGGGTGGTAATTTTTTGTGTAAGACGGTCGAGGAAGCATTGTTAATCATTGAGAATAGGTCTAAGGTCTATAGTCCTCGTAGCACGTCGAGTGTTCGTAAGACTTCGTCTTCGCCTTCATTGTCACACACCGTTGATGCTTGCCAAATCGAGGCTAATTTGGAGAACAAAATTTTTGATAAGTTGAAAGGATTGTTAATTGAGTTTAAAGTTGGTGAACAACCCGCTCCCTCTACGATTAAAGCGGTTGAGGTTTCTTGTATGTATTGTGGTGGAGCTCACGATTATTCCGAGTGCATTACCAACGGTGGTAACACTTCGAGTGCCTTCACGGCCGCGGGAACTTATAACCAAAACGGTCAAGTTCCTCGCACTAATCAATTGACTCCACCGGGTTTTCCACCAAATCAAAATGCTAACAATTATCGAAACAATCAAGTTGGTTACCAAAGCAATCAAAGGAACAATTTTAAGGGTAATAACAACTATGGAAATCAAGGAACTAGTAGCCAATTGCAAAATCAAAATCAAAACCGTAATTTTCAAAACACAAGTCAAGGTCTTCAAAATGTTTACACTAAAGAACTTCCAATGGACTTTTTGAATTACGCCACGGCAAATGATAAGATTTTGGAAAACATTCAAGAGCAATTGGCTAGTCAAGCTAGGGACACGGCTAAAAACACCAAGGAGTTGGCTAATTTTGTGAAGGAAAATCTTAACATGAGAAATGAGTTGAAAAATGATTTTGCTAATCAAATTAGAGGTCAAAACAATAAGATTGAACAAAGTCATGCTAGGCTTGAACAAAGAATTGACCAAAAAGCCGCTAGTCAAGATTTGAAGTTTAATAGTCAAGATGCTAAGCTTAATGCCATTTTAGAAGCCGTCATGGGGAACAAAGCCTCTACTTCGAGTGGTCTACCTAGTAACACCGTTTCAAACCCGAAGGGAGAGATGAAAGTGATTACCACACGAAGTGGTAAGACACTTAAAGAACCGACTCCTCAACCAATTACTCCAACGGTGGATGAAATTGAGGAAGAACCCGAGGTGGTGGTCGAAAAGGAGCATATTTCAAGCCCACAAAGTACCGCTCATGCCACACCTACGGTCGACCCTTTACCAACATTGGAACCCGAGATTCCAAAGGCTATGCCTATGCCCCAACCCAAACCACCCTTGCCTTACCCATCGAGACTTAGGAAGGAGAAACGACAAGAGCGCGACAACTACCAATTTGAGCTTTTTATGAAAATGTTTCGTGAGTTGCACCTCAATGTGAGTTTCACCGATGCTTTGGTCATGATGCCTCGATTTGCCGCTAACTTTAAGAGTATGTTGAACAACAAGGAGAAATTGCACCAAATGTCTAGTTGTTCGTCGGTTTATCTTAATCGCATACCTCAAAAAGTCGGTGATCCTGGTAAATTTTTTATCCCTTGTGCAATTCAAGATATGGAAGAATGCTATGCCTTGGCCGATCTTGGTGCTAGCATTAACTTGATGCCACTTGCAATCTTCAAGTCGCTCAATCTTCCTAATCTTACTCCTTCACGAATGTCTATTGAGTTGGCCGACCATTCCACGATTCTCGCATGTGGTTTGGCGGAAGACGTTTTTGTGAAAGTGGGGAAGTTCTACTATCCCGTATACTTTATTGTTGTTGATATCCCCACGGATCCTCAAGTTCCTCTTATTTTAGGTCGTTCGTTTTTAGATACGTCTATGGCTTTAATTGATGTGCATGCTAGAAAGATCACCTTACATTTCAAAGACGAGGAACTTGTTATAAACGCAACTCAAAATTCTCAACTTCTCATGTTTATTCCGTTGCTACCATAAACCTCGTTGATATGATCGACGTGGTTTGCGAGGAATTTTCACAAGAAGTTTTAGGGTTTGGTGATGACGAAACTAGTGGCAATCCCACTATGTTAGATCCAATTCTTGATAATTCGACACCAACCTTCACTCCTTTTGAAGGTGGTGGTTTTACGTTGGAAGAATGCAATGTTCCACGTACTTGTGACGAAGACCTCGACAACGATGAGGACTTCTCGATTATCAAGGATTTTCTTAACGATTTCCCATTTCCTCCACCCGAGGAGGTTATGAGTATCGAGCCCAAATCTTCACTTGAGGAACCACATATCCTCGAGTTGAAAGATTTACCTCCTCAACTCGAATATGTCTATTTGGAGGAGGACGACAAGTTGCCGGTTATTATTGCGAAGGATCTTTCGAATGATGAAAAAACCGCACTTGTCGATGTTCTTAAGGACCACAAAGGGGCGATTGCGTGGAAGTTATCCGACATTAAGGGAATCGATCCCAAGTTTTGTACCCACAAAATCTTAATGGAGGAGGATTTCAAGCCCACAATCCAAAGTCAAAGGAGGGTGAATCCCAAAATTCACGACGTCATCAAAAAGGAGGTCCTTAAACTCCTTGACGCGAGAATGATTTACCCTATTTTCGATAGCCCTTGGGTGAGTCCTATTCATTGTGTCCCTAAAAAGGGAGGAATGACCGTTGTGCCAAACGATGCCAATGAATTGATTCCCACTAGACTCGTGACCGGATGGAGAGTGTGCATTGACTATCAAAAGTTGAATGAAGCCACTCGAAAAGACCATTTTCCCTTGCCCTTCATGGACCAAATGTTGGAGCGTCTTGCGGGAAACGATTTCTATTGCTTTCTAGATGGTTTTTCCGGTTACTTCCAAATTCCCATCGATCCTCGTGATCAAGAAAAAACTACGTTTACGTGTCCATATGGAACGTTTGCCTATCGTAGAATGCCATTCGGACTTTGCAATGCACCGGGAACTTTTCAACGATGCATGATGGCTATTTTTCATGATATGATCGAGAAGATGATGGAAGTCTTCATGGATGACTTTTCCGTGTTTGGTGATTCTTTCACTTCGTGTTTGTCGAACCTTGAGAGAATGTTAAAACGTTGTGAGGAAACCAACCTTGTGCTCAATTGGGAAAAATGTCATTTTATGGTTAAGAGTGGAATCGTCTTAGGGCACAAGGTCTCAAAAGCGGGGATTGAGGTAGATCAAGCTAAGGTAGACGTCATAGCCAAATTACCTCATCCCAAAACCGTCAAGGGAGTTAGGAGTTTCCTAGGCCACGCGGGCTTTTATCGTCGATTCATCAAGGACTTTTTAAAGATTTCTCGACCTATTACACATCTTCTTGAAAAAGAGGCATGTTTTGTCTTTGACGAAGATTGTGTACGAGCCTTTGAAATCCTTAAGAGGAAACTTACCGAAGCTCCCATTCTTGTTGCTCCCAATTGGAACCTCCCCTTTGAACTCATGTGTGATGCTAGTGATTACACTATTGGGGCCGTTTTGGAGCAACGTCATGATAAGCTGTGACAAATCTAACATTTTCAGGTAGTTAAATATTTTCTCGTATAATATTTTGAAACTTATTTTTATGTTGGTTGACGAACTCACAATTTACGGATTTAAATTTGGGCTTACGTGCATAATTTGGCGTCTTTTACGACTAAACCGGAAACCTTAGGATTACGTATTTACGTTTTTGAACTCCGTTTTTGATGAGACAATTTTTATTGGATTCGTTTTGTGACGGTGATTCATAATTTATAAAAACATTTTTCGTAAAACGACCCGAGGGCACGCAAATCGAGAAAACTAGAATCGAGAAATACCCGTAAACTAGTGAGATGGGACAAAACACTTTGCCCCATCCCACTAGCTTACATGGGACGGCTAAAATGACTCACCACACTTAGGTGGCACAAGTCTTAACTTGTTTATACAAGTGTAAGCTCATGCTTACACTTTAAGCTAAACTTCCACCAACTTAACAAAACCAACAAATGGTTTTCATTTCACCATTTCACCCATGCAATCCACCCCAAAACCCTCTCTACTTCCACCCTTGTGCCGTCCCAAATCAAGCCACAAACACCATCTTTGATCTTTTCTAACTACAAACCACATGTTTACTAGTCCTATTAAGGTGTTTCCTTGAAACCTTGATCATTTGGTGGCCATATAACCAACTTTGGAGGTGATTTGCTTGTGTCCTAGGGCTGATTTTCCAACATATGATCTTGCTATTTGATGGTCTTGGAGATACTTGTTGTATTCATCAAGTTCTTGCCTTCCTAAAACAAGGAATCCACTTGGATTGGTAAAGAAGATCATCCTCTACATTTTTCTCTTATTATTTTGTAAAGAACAAATGTATTTTCTTTCATTTTGTATATGTATATGATGTATATATGATGATAAAAATGTTGTGTGGGGATCAAGTGTTGATAAACATGCTTAAAAATAATGATAACCATAAGAAATGAAGCTAAAATCATGTCTAATTAGTTGGCTGTATAAAAACAGTAGATAACTAAATGAAGAACTGATAAAAATGCATGGTTTGATCTATTTACAGTAAAGTAGATGATGTTATACACATGTGAGAGTTGGCCATGCAATGGAATCAAAATAATGAGTGAGATATGATCAAAACAAGTTAGGTGGTGCAATCTGGATAAGCAGTTTTGTAGGGACTGTTAAGGCAACTTAGACTTAAAATGGGCAGTAGCTATAACTAAGTTATATTTAGCACATATTATGAAGAAGTTGTCATCTAAAAATGAGCTTCTAAGTCATTGTAGAACTCTAGATATGATAAAAATGGTGAATGTGAAGTTAAAAATCAGATTTTGGAAATAATGTTTATTATTATTATATAAGCACTCACTTTATAATTTATAAAATGTAAAGTATAAACCCACTAACTTATAAAACTTAATTATATAAATGTATAAAAGGTTAATTAAATGGGTAAATTATATAAATGGTGGTAAAATAATATTTATAAGTAATAAAAACTATAAACTTGATTTTTACGACTTTTTCGGCTATCGCCGTGAAATTAACGTTTTTCATCAAATAAAACTTAGACGACCAAACCCGTCTAATGTAAAGTTTATAAAAGATATATACTGATGTATAAGTAACTAAGACAAGTAAAAACCGATAAAACCCGAACTATAAGAATTACGGACAATTACGAGCTAACTAAACCTATTAGACTAATAATTGGACTTAACAAGATAAATACTTGTAAAAAGAATTATTTGGGCTTAACCCAATAGGGCCCAACATGAAAAGTATATATACTGATCATATAAGTATATAATGGGTAAAAACAAGTAAAAGAACTTATAAAAGACTTAATGAACTTAAAATAGGTAAAATCGGAAAAACTAGTGAACTAGTAAGACGATACTAAAACGTAAACGCTAAAATGAGTAAATGAGGATTTATAAACCCACTTGATCATCATCATATGTACAATAATCATATATATGTATATTGTTATTTTGATAAAAGTCATTGGACCGAGTCTAAGACCGATTATTATTTATATAGGTTTCCGTGACCGAAGCACGCCCGTAGCCGATAATCCGCCTTTCATTAACAACGTGAGTTCATAGCCTCGCACTCTTTTAAATGTTTTATAAAATGATTTGTAAACCCGCGAGGGAGATAACATGCTAGATTTTTATAAATAGAACACAAGTAGTCCCGATTGTATGCTTAATGAGATGGACCCGAATGATGCTATGACCCTTTATTCGAGACTAAAAGGATTATTAGTAGTTAGGTTATGTCACTTAAAGTCCCATTAGCATGAATTGTGAACTACCGGGTTTTGGTAGACGCTTATGCATTTGATAGTACTATTTGGGGACGATCACCCCAGTTCGCGCCTTGACGGTTGATCCCCGTCGTACCACATTGATTGGTAAGCGAATTTATGTATGAGAAGATTCCATAGCGTGATTTTGTGACGACACGCTAACTTAGATGGGCAAATTGTTTGTCGGGTTCGCGGCCCGCTGTTTTCACAGTAAGGTAACAATGTCATGCGGCTAATAATAATCCTATACAACGTATGCTATAAGACATAAATAATAAACGATAACGACGCTATTACGATGAATATATTACCTATCATGGTAATATAGAGACTACGGTCTCATGGACGGTTTCAGATGTATGCTTGATTTATATATTGCCTGACTAGCAATATCTGGACTTACTTCCGATATTATACTTGTGTTCTGATTTCAAATGATTGTAAATGATTGTTTTATATAACGGTTTTCATTAAACTCTATGAATTCACTCGGTATTCGCTGATATAATTTTTGCATGTTTTCTATCTCAGGTGCTTGAAGGTAATCCGGATGGAGATCGACTCTGATGGCCCACACTTAATATTAAAAATATTCATTCGATCTGTGTTTTGTAAACTTAATGACCTGTATAATTTGGGACCTGTTGTACACTTTTAAACCTTTTTATCGAATGAATGTTTGTTAAACCTTGTACAACCATTTTTATGTGTTGTCTATGATTGGAGTTATTGTGCTATCCCGTAACACTCTGAAAGACCCTTCCGCTGTACCGATACGAAAAATGAGAGTGTTACAGTTTGGTACCAGAGCTCTCGTTGTAGAGAACAAAAGATTTTAAAAACCAAGGTTTTGAACAAAACTTTTCAAAATCTTTTGACAATGAACATTTGAGAAAATAATTGAAAAATCTTTTGACTATAACGGTGCCAGAGATCTCCGACGTTACCAACAAGCCCTATTGAGAAGATATATATTTTGATATATATAATATAATTTATATATATGTATATATCGTGATTTCATTATGTAATTGTTTAACTAGTATGTTATCCTAATACGAGATAAATATATATAAATGCAGATTGTCATGGCTGACCCTAATATTCCTGTAGAAAACCATGCTATTCCCGAACCTAATATAGAAGATGATCCTTATTTAGACTTAGTAGATTTTGATATTGATGATGAGGAGGAACCATTTGAGGATCCCGAGCCCGAGTTAGGACTAGGAGATCAGATTGCCCCTCAGGTTGACTTAGTAGAGAATGAGAATGAGATTGGGTTAGATGAGTTAGATGATGAGATTGACGACGAGGATGTCGAGGAGGACGTAGGTATAGATGTTGAGGTTGATGACGATGAGGAAGCTGAGCTTATATATCCGTATGATGTTCCAGAGGGCGAGCCTTTGCCCCCACCAGTTTGTTTGTCTGATTCTGAGGATGAGTTACCTAGGGATGAAATGTTTGAATCGTCTGAATCTGATTCTGAATCAGAGGAGGATGAGGATGACGATGCACCTGACGGTACCGATGGTATTGCTGCTCGTAGACGTGAGATAGGAGAGTCGTCTAGTACTCGAGAGGCTACTCATATTGATGGTCTTGCACCATGGGCCTTGAGACGTGATCTAGATGCTTCCCGTGTTAAGAGTTGTGTGACAGAGGTTGGATTAGGTGTTGTTCAGACTCAGGTTGCTTATTTGGAGTCGAAGACTAAGATTGGAGAGAAAGAGCGAGAATTGCTTAGTTTGGATTTGAGTGAAGTAGAACGCGGTTTGAATGAGGCTTTTAGGAGGTTATCGGTGTTGGAAAGCCGTGAGTATGTGGATATGAAGAGAAAGGTGAATACTATGGAGATTCAGTTGAGTGTGGCTCATGCGATGCGTGAGAAAGCCGAAAAGGAATTGAATGTATCCGTGGGTTGGAACAGTAGATTTCATGCCGACATGGTTGAAAGAGGAGTAATCCGTAAGCGCCCAGCTGAAGATGTGTCTAGTGATCGTCCGGCGAAGATCCAGAAGACGATGGATGATGGACCATCTGGCGGTTCTCAGTAGACCAGTCTGTATTTAGTAGTGACCTTTATATCTTTTGTGCTTGTGTAGCTTTGACTTAACCGACTTGTTAGTTATAGACTTGGCACGAATTTTGAGTGTATATAGTGTTAGGACTTTGATATGGATGTACTAAGACAATACTTTTGTTTCAGATCGAATGAAATATGTATCTTGTCTTGAATTCCATATTGTGCCTTATTTGTATCTTGATTATGAATTCGATCCATATTATATGAATCCCTTGTTGGATGAATGCTTAATACTTTGAAATTGTGGAATTATAGAACTATGCCGCCCAAGAAGGCTGTGACTGAGGATGATGTACGTAGGATTATTACGGAGCAAGTTACCGCATCTATGACTGAATTTATGGCAAATGCTAGAAATGAAGCTGGCGGTAGTGGAGCTGGCGGTAGTGGAGCTGGCGGTAGTGGAGCTGGCGATAGTGGAGCTGGCGGTAGTGGAGCTGGCGGTAGTGGAATTGGCGGTACTAATGTGAATGTGAATGCTAATAATGTGAATACTAATGCTGGAGGAAATGTAGGAGGACTTGGAACGAATGCACCTGAAGTTGGTGGCTGTACTTATGTGACGTTCATGAAGTGTGAACCTCTACCTTTTAATGGAACTGAAGGTGCTGTAGGACTAAGCCAGTGGATCGAGAAGATTGAATCGGTGTTTAGGATTAGTAAGTGTAAGGAGGAAGATAAGGTGACTTTTGCTATGGCTACTCTTAAAGGTCGTGCGTTGACTTGGTGGAACGGGAGAATTGCTTTCATGGGTCTTGATGCTGCTAATGCTACTCCTTGGGCTGAAATCAAGAAGTGGATGACTTTGGAGTTTTGTCCTCGTAGTGTGATCATTAGGTTAGAACAGGAGTTGATTCATCTGAGAATGAAAGGTGTGGACATTGATAGTTACACGAATCGATTCCATGAGTTGGCCTTGCTATGTCCTCGATTGGTTGAACCCGAAGAGATCCGAATTGAGCAATATGTGAAAGGGTTGACCAGGAATATCCGGGGGGACGTGACATCATCGAAACCACTGACCATTGATGATGCTGTTCGAATGGCTTACCAACTCATTGGACAGATAATTCAGGATAAGGAAGATGAAGCCCGTGTAGGTGAGAAAAGAAAGGGAGACGGTGAGCGTGTAGATAGAGGTGATTATAGGAAGAATTTCAATCGCCGTCAGAACCAGAGAAAGGGAAATGCAAATGCTATTACCAACAATGCACCGCGCAACGATGATAGATGTCCTAAGTGTGGCAACAAGAGGCATCCTGGCGACTGCTGGAAGTGCCGAAATTGCGGAAAGCTTGGACACAAGGTTGAAAGGTGTAAGAAGGGAACGATTTGCTTCAACTGTAATGAAGAAGGTCATAGGAAATCGGAATGCCCCAAGTTGAAAGCGATTGTACCTGGAAGAAACCCCCAGGGTGGTATCTACCAACTTGGAACAATTGAGGTGAAGAAAGAAGATCCGAATGTCGTTACCGGTACGTTTTTACTCAACAATCATTATGCTGTTGCTTTATTCGATTCGGGTGCCGATAGGAGCTTTGTATCCACTAAATTTAGTGCCCTTATTGATATTGAACCTGTTGAGATAAGTACCAGTTACGAGGTGGAATTGGCTGATGGTAAATTAGTGAAAACTAATAAGCTATTAGAAGGATGCTCTCTAAATCTCTTGAACCATTCCTTTCCGATTGATTTGATGATGATAGAATTAGGTAGTTTCGATATTATTATTGGTATGGATTGGTTGTCGTTGAATAATGCTACTATTTTATGTGGAGAGAAGAAGGTTAAGATTCCTCTTAGGAATAGGACGTTAGTAATTGATGGTAGTCGAGGTGAATCCCGTTTGAAAATCGTTTCATGTATTAAAGTCCAAAAGTACATCAGGAACGGTTGTGAGTTATTCTTAGCTCAAGTGACCGGGAATGAGTCTAGGGAGAAACGATTGGAAGATGTACCTATTATTTGTGAATTTCCTGAGGTATTTCCTAAAGATTTACCGGGACTTCCACCGATAAGGCAAGTAGAGTTTCGAATCGATTTAATTCCTGGTGCTGCACCGGTGGCACGTGCGCCTTACCGATTAGCCCCTTCTGAATTAAAGGAGTTATCTGAGCAACTTAAGGAGTTGTCTGATAAAGGTTTTATTCGACCGAGCTCGTCGCCTTGGGGAGCTCCAGTCTTGTTCGTTAAGAAGAAGGATGGATCTTTTCGTATGTGCATTGATTATAGGGAACTGAATAAGTTGACAATTAAGAATCGATATCCTTTACCTAGGATTGATGATTTGTTTGATCAACTGCAAGGATCTAGTGTGTATTCTAAGATAGATTTGCGGTCAGGATATCACCAACTTCGCGTCCGTGAAGAAGATATTCCTATAACTGCATTTAGAACTCGTTATGGACACTATGAATTTCAAGTAATGCCATTTGGGTTAACTAACGCACCTGCGGTTTTCATGGATTTAATGAATCGAGTGTGCAAGCCCTACTTGGATAAATTTGTAATTGTGTTTATTGACGATATTCTAATCTATTCTAAGAATGAAGATGAGCATAGAGAACATTTGAGGATTGTTTTGAATTTGTTGAAGGATGAAAGGTTGTATGCTAAGTTTTCGAAGTGTGATTTCTGGTTGGATTCTGTGCAATTTCTTGGTCATGTGATTAACAGAGATGGAATTCATGTTGATCCTGCAAAGGTTGAAGCTATTAAGAATTGGTCTGCACCAACAACACCACCGGAAGTGCGACAGTTCTTAGGATTAGCTGGCTATTATAGGCGATTCATTAAAGAATTTTCTTTGATAGCTAAACCCTTGACTAAGCTTACTCAGAAGAATAAACCTTTCGTTTGGGGAAGTGATGAAGATGGAGCATTTCAGATATTGAAGCAAAAATTATGTAGTGCGCCAATCTTATCATTACCCGACGGGAGTGAAGATTTTGTAGTGCATTGTGATGCATCTCTTAGAGGTTATGGAGCTGTGTTGATGCAGAGAGAGAAAGTGATAGCTTATGCTTCTAGGCAATTAAGGAAGAATGAGGAGAATTATACTACTCATGATCTTGAGTTAGGAGCTGTGGTCTTTGCTCTTAGGTTGTGGAGACATTATCTGTATGGCACCAAGTGTACGGTATTCACCGATCACAAAAGCCTACAGTATATTCTCGACCAGAAGGAATTGAACATGAGGCAACGAAGATGGATAGAGTTGTTAAGTGATTATGATTGTGATATAAAATATCACCCAGGAAAAGCCAATGTTGTTGCTGATACGTTGAGTAGGAAAGATAGAGAGCCTATCAGGGTGCGTTCTCTAGTCTTGACCGTGCATAATAATTTGCCTGAGCAAATTAGAAATGCGCAAATAGAAGCTTGTAAGAAGGAGAATTTTGTTAATGAAGGGTTCCGAGGAGAAGGATATCCTTTAGAGGTTAGAGCTGATGGAGTGAAATGTTTAAGAGGTCGTATGTGGATACCTAAGTTTGGAGGCTTAAGAGATTTGATTATGTTAGAATCCCATAAATCTAAGTATTCCATTCATCCGGGATCTGATAAGATGTACCATGATTTGAAGAAGTTGTATTGGTGGCCGAATATGAAAGCTGACATAGCTATGTATGTTCTTCAATGCTTGACTTGTGCTAGAGTTAAAGCTGAACATCAAAAGCCATCAGGACTACTTCAACAACCAAAGATTCCTGAATGGAAGTGGGAGCGAATTACGATGGACTTTATCACCAAGCTTCCTAGAACATCATCTGGAAACAATTCGATTTGGGTTATTGTCGATAGACTGACCAAATCAGCACACTTCATTCCGGTTAAGGAGCAGTTCTCACTGGAGAAGCTGACTCGAATATACCTGGATAATGTTGTATGCAAGCATGGAGTGCCTGTATCGATCATTTCAGATCGAGATCCTAGATTCGCATCGAATTTTTGGAAATCTCTCCAAAGATCTTTGGGAACGAATCTCGACATGAGCACTGCTTATCACCCCCAGACTGATGGGCAGAGTGAAAGGACGATACAAACACTGGAAGATATGTTGAGAGCTTGTGTGTTAGACTTTGGTAAGAATTGGGATAAACATTTGTCGTTAGCAGAGTTTTCGTATAACAATAGTTACCATTCTAGTATTAAGACTGCACCGTTTGAAGCTTTGTATGGTAGGAAGTGTAGATCTCCTGTATGTTGGAGTGAAGTTGGGGATACCCAGCTCACGGGACCGGAATTGATCCGGGAGACTACGGAGATGATAGTTCAGATTAAGAAGAGGTTGTTGACTGCCCGAAGTAGACAGAAA
The DNA here is from genome assembly GCA_025667525.1 of Glebionis coronaria. Lineage (NCBI taxonomy): Eukaryota > Viridiplantae > Streptophyta > Magnoliopsida > Asterales > Asteraceae > Glebionis > Glebionis coronaria. The sequence goes on from CM046882.1 coordinate 397,295,400, forward strand.
AGTTACGCGGATGTGCGGCGGAAGCCAATGGAGTTTGAAGTGGGTGACCGAGTAATGTTGAAAGTATCGCCATGGAAAGGCGTTATAAGATTTGGAAAACGAGGAAAATTGAATCCCCGTTATATTGGACCCTTTAAGATTTTATCTAGAGTAGGTCCGGTGGCTTACAAACTAGAGTTACCCCCAGAACTTCATGGTGTTCACAACACATTCCATGTATCTAATCTGAAGAAATGTCTAGCAGTGAGTGATGAGAAAATTCCGTTAGGTAAGGTTCGAATAGATGGGAAGTTGCATTTTATCGAAGAGCCCGTAGAAGTTATGGACCGTGAGGTAAAGCAACTGAAACAAAGTCGGATACCTATTGTCAAGATCCGATGGAATTCAAAGCATGGACCGGAGTATACTTGGGAACGAGAGGATGAAATTTGGAAGAAATATCCGCACCTCTTCGATTTCAATACGAAACGGACATCCAAATGAAATGGATCACGAGGACGTTGATCCCTTTTAGGAGGAAAAGCTGTGACAAATCTAACATTTTCAGGTAGTTAAATATTTTCTCGTATAATATTTTGAAACTTATTTTTATGTTGGTTGACGAACTCACAATTTACGGATTTAAATTTGGGCTTACGTGCATAATTTGGCATCTTTTACGACTAAACCGGAAACCTTAGGATTAAGTATTTACGTTTTTGAACTCCGTTTTTGATGAGACAATTTTTATTGGATTCGTTTTGTGACGGTGATTCATAATTTATAAAAACGTTTTTCGTAAAACGACCCGAGGGCACGCAAATCAAGAAAACTAGAATCGAGAAATACCCGTAAACTAGTGAGATGGGACAAAACACTTTGCCCCATCCCACTAGCTTACATGGGACGGCTAAAATGACTCACCACACTTAGGTGGCACAAGTCTTAACTTGTTTATACAAGTGTAAGCTCATGCTTACACTTTAAGCTAAACTTCCACCAACTTAACAAAACCAACAAATAGTTTTCATTTCACCATTTCACCCATGCAATCCACCCCAAAACCCTCTCTACTTCCACCCTTGTGCCGTCCCAAATCAAGCCACAAACACCATCTTTGATCTTTTCTAACTACAAACCACATGTTTACTAGTCCTATTAAGGTGTTTCCTTAAAACCTTGATCATTTGGTGACCATATAACCAACTTTGGAGGTGATTTGCTTGTGTCCTAGGGCTGATTTTCCAACATATGATCTTGCTATTTGATGGTCTTGGAGATACTTGTTGTATTCATCAAGTTCTTGCCTTCCTAAAACAAGGAATCCACTTGGATTGGTAAAGAAGATCATCCTCTACATTTTTCTCTTATTATTTTGTAAAGAACAAATGTATTTTCTTTCATTTTGTATATGTATATGATGTATATATGATGATAAAAATGTTGTGTGGGGATCAAGTGTTGATAAACATGCTTAAAAATGATGATAACCATAAGAAATGAAGCTAAAATCATGTCTAATTAGTTGGCTGTATAAAAACAGTAGATAACTAAATGAAGAACTGATAAAAATGCATGGTTTGATCTATTTACAGTAAAGTAGATGATGTTATACACATGTGAGAGTTGGCCATGCAATGGAATCAAAATAATGAGTGAGATATGATCAAAACAAGTTAGGTGGTGCAATCTGGATAAGCAGTTTTGTAGGGACTGTTAAGGCAACTTAGACTTAAAATGGGCAGTATCTATAACTAAGTTATATTTAGCACATATTATGAAGAAGTTGTCATCTAAAAATGAGCTTCTAAGTCATTGTAGAACTCTAGATATGATAAAAATGGTGAATGTGAAGTTAAAAATCAGATTTTGGAAATAATGTTTATTATTATTATATAAGCACTCACTTTATAATTTATAAAATGTAAAGTATAAACCCACTAACTTATAAAACTTAATTATATAAATGTATAAAAGGTTAATTAAATGGGTAAATTATATAAATGGTGGTAAAATAATATTTATAAGTAATAAAAACTATAAACTTGATTTTTACGACTTTTTCGGCTATCGCCGTGAAATTAACGTTTTTCATCAAATAAAACTTAGACGACCAAACCCGTCTAATGTAAAGTTTATAAAAGATATATACTGATGTATAAGTAACTAAGACAAGTAAAAACCGATAAAACCCGAACTATAAGAATTACGGACAATTACGAGCTAACTAAACCTATTAGACTAATAATTGGACTTAACAAGATAAATACTTGTAAAAAGAATTATTTGGGCTTAACCCAATAGGGCCCAACATGAAAAGTATATATACTGATCATATAAGTATATAATGGGTAAAAACAAGTAAAAGAACTTATAAAAGACTTAATGAACTTAAAATAGGTAAAATCGGTAAAACTAGTGAACTAGTAAGACGATACTAAAACGTAAACGCTAAAATGAGTAAATGAGGATTTATAAACCCACTTGATCATCATCATATGTACAATAATCATATATATGTATATTGTTATTTTGATAAAAGTCATTGGACCGAGTCTACGACCGATTATTATTTATATAGGTTTCCGTGACCGAAGCACGCCCGTAGCCGATAATCCACCTTTCATTAACAACGTGAGTTCATAGCCTCGCACTCTTTTAAATGTTTTATAAAATGATTTGTAAACCCGCGAGGGAGATAACATGCTAGATTTTTATAAATAGAACACAAGTAGTCCCGATTGTATGCTTAATGAGATGGACCCGAATGATGATATGACCCTTTATTCGAGACTAAAAGGATTATTAGTAGTTAGGTTATGTCACTTAAAGTCCCATTAGCATGAATTGTGAACTACCGGTTTTTGGTAGACGCTTATGCATTTGATAGTACTATTTGGGGACGATCACCCCAGTTCGCGCCTTGACGGTTGATCCCCGTCGTACCACATTGATTGGTAAGCGAATTTATGTATGAGAAGATTCCATAGCGTGATTTTTGTGACGACACGCTAACTTAGATGGGCAAATTGTTTGTCGGGTTCGCGGCCCGCTGTTTTCACAGTAAGGTAACAATGTCATGCGGCTAATAATAATCTTATACAACGTATGCTATAAGACATAAATAATAAACGATAATGACGCTATTACGATGAATATATTACCTATCATGGTAATATAGAGACTACGGTCTCATGGACGGTTTCAGATGTATGCTTGATTTATATATTGCCTGACTAGCAATATGTGGACTTACTTCCGATATTATACTTGTGTTCTGATTTCAAATGATTGTAAACGATTGTTTTATATAACGGTTTTCATTAAACTCTATGAATTCACTCGGCATTCGCTGATATAATTTTTGCATGTTTTCTATCTCAGGTGCTTGAAGGTAATCCGGATGGAGATCGACTCTGATGGCCCACACTTAATATTAAAAATATTCATTCGATCTGTGTTTTGTAAACTTAATGACCTGTATAATTTGGGACCTGTTGTACACTTTTAAACCTTTTTATCGAATGAATGTTTGTTAAACCTTGTACAACCATTTTTATGTGTTGTCTATGATTGGAGTTATTGTGCTATCCCGTAACACTCTGAAAGACCCTTCCGCTGTACCGATACGAAAAATGAGAGTGTTACATAAGCACTTCTTGCCTATTCACTATGCTAGCAAGACAATGACCGAGGCTCAACTTAAATACACTACAACGGAAAAGGAGTTCCTTGCCGTGGTGTATGCATTTGAGAAATTCCGACCTTACCTCGTCTTGACGAAATGCATAGTGTATACGGACCATTCGGCTATCAAGTATCTCATGGCAAAGTAAGATGTTATGCCAATATTACTTCGTTGGATTCTCCTCCTTCAAGAATTTGATCATACCATCGTTGACAAAAAAAGAAGCCGAGAATCTAGCGGCCGATCATCTCTCTCGTTTGGAAGATCCTCACCAAAGTGTTTACGAGCCCAAGGAAATCACCGAAACATTTCCGCTCGAGACACTTGGTGTAGTGAATTCTAAGCTTGATCCTTCCACCCCATGGTTTGCGGATTTTGCAAATTACCATGCGGGTAACTTCATCATTAAGGGTATGACGACTCAATAAAAACGAAAATTCTTTCGTGACGTCAAGTTCTACTTTTGGAACGACCCTTACTTGTTTCGAACTTGTGTGTATCAAATCATTCGACGTTGTGTTGTTGGCACCGAAGCTTCTAACATCCTTAGAGCTTGCCATGAGGGACCCACGGGTGGTCACCACGGTGCTAATCTCACGGCTAAAAAGGTGTTTGATGCCGGCTTCTTTTGGCCTACTATTTACCGAGATGCACAAGATCTTGTGAAGTCGTGTGATGCATGCCAACGACAAGGAAAAGCCTCACAAAAAGATGAAATGCCACAAAATATCATTCAAGTATGTGAGATCTTTGACGTTTGGGGCATAGACTTTATGGGGCCGTTCCCATCATCTCGTGGTAATAAGTACATTCTCGTTGCGGTTGACTACCTTTCTAAGTGGGTGGAGGCCAAGGCCTTGCCCACCAATGATGCTCGTGTGGTAGTCAAGTTTTTGAAGCAATTGTTTTCTCGGTTTGGAACCCCTCGTGCTATCATAAGCGATCGTGGAACCCATTTTTGTAACGACCAATTTGAAAGGGTTCTAAGGAAATATGGGGTTACACATCGTCTTTCTACGGCTTATCACCCACAAACGAGTGGGCAAGTCGAGGTTTCAAACCGAGCTTTGAAGAGGATCTTGGAGAGATCCGTTGGGGAAAACCGACAATCTTGGTCGGATAAGTTAGACGATGCTTTATGGGCCTTTAGGACCGCTCATAAGACACCCATTGGGTGCACTCCTTATAAGCTTGTGTATGGAAAGAATTATCATTTGCCTATCGAATTAGAACACAAGGCTTATTGGGCCCTAAAGCATTGTAATGATGACATGGAGACCGCGGGAAAACCCCAGAAAATGCAATTGAATGAATTGGATGAATTGAGAGACATTGCTTATGAAAATTCATTGATTTATAAAGAGAAAACTAAAAAGTTGCATGATTCTAAAATTAAAAATCGGGTTTTTAACATTGGGGATCAAGTTTTGCTTTTTAATTCAAGATTAAAAATCTTTTCCGGTAAGTTGAAATCCCGTTGGTCCGGTCCATTCACCGTGACTCAAGTGTTTCCGTATGGGACCATCGAGCTAGCTCAAGATGATGGTCCTAACTTCAAGGTGAATGGACATAGGTTGAAGCACTACTTTGGCGGGGAAGTTCCATCCTTGAACTACCTCGACCAAATCACCTTCCCCAATGATAATTAGTATTGAGGGGATCGAGTCGAGCTCATGACTCGGTAATCAAAAACGAGGTGCCTCGTGGGGGAGTCACATGCTTATCCTATGTACATATTATCGCTTTCTAATGTAGCTTACGTGTGGGGAATTTGTGCCCTTCCAACCTTTGTTCCGTGGTTGTTTGTGAATTGTGGATTTTAGATCATGATCTTCACGATTGGAGCCTCTCGTGTTCGTTTTATGGGAGCACTCGATCGTTTGCTTTGGAGACATTTCTCAATATCCATGATATATCCTTTTGATGTTCTAACCTTAGGTTTTTAGCACACTTCATAAACGGCTTTAAATTTAATGGTTACACCCTTTCCATGCTAGATTAAGCATTCGACTACGTCTCTAGTATGGGGGTGTTTGCACCCCTAGACTCGAAACATTGAGGACAATGTTTAACTTTAGTATGGGGGGTGAATAGATACTTGCCTTGCCAAACCTTCACGCTTTCCAAAGTTTATCTTTTTGTTTATCGTTTTTATTGCAAAATAAGGCTAAAAATGGCCAAATTTTAAAAATTTTCTCATGTTTTATAAGTGTTTGAAGACACGAATGTAGATTTTCCGATGGCGAGAATAAGAGTAATTTTTGACTCGACCGTGCGTGTTGAGCACTTAGCTTTGATTCCTTAACTACACATTAGGCTAAGTCTCTTATATGAGGACGAGAAATGATAGAGTTTATTATAAGTTACTATGCTAAACGTAGAGTACTCGTATTCTTTCAAAAACTCATGTGTTCTCGTTGTTTGCTTATTCTCCCTTCGCTTGTAAATATTTTTTTTGCTTAATAAATATTGACTTAGCGGTTTAGTTAGGATTGTTGGGTTTCTAGTCTTTTCTAGTAGCTTCCGTGTAATTAAATTGGGAAGACATTAAGGTATCGCCAGCGTCACGGTTTTGAAGTATTGGCACCTGAATAATCGAAAGCTTCACCCAATAATAAGATTTCAAGTGCTCACCTAAATCAAGCAAACAATTTGAAGCCCCACAAGGCCGAAAAATCTATGCAAAATTGAAAGTGAATCAAGCCTTAATCTTCGAAGCTTTACAGATCCAAAATTCGCTTTAGCATGAGGATATACGTCTTTGGCTAATAAAACCACCGATGAGGCGGATAATAAAAGGCAAGGCAAGACCGAAGTCATAATAAAAGCTTCATGGCGAAGTTGAATAAAAGATGGAGGTAAACCAAAGATAATAAGGCCCTTCCGTTAGGGGGCGTATAAAAGTCTTGGTAATAAGTCTCATGTTCAAAACCGTTATAAAACCGTGTTTATCGATTTTTCTTGTCAACTTAATTTTTTGACATCGTTGTCTATTAGGAGGGGTTATTGATTTGATGGTCTTAGTTACACCGTTAGGACTCTATTTTTAGACCTAAATCTCTATTATCGCATAAGTAAAAAATGTATCCTCGTGAAACATTCAAGACAAAATAAAATATAAGAGATACAACTTAGGAATAATGGGAGAATAAGTACGTGATTAGGGCATATGAGTAGTGTTAGCATTACTAACTTATAATGACAATGATCTCGTTGCACGCTTAGCATGGAATTGAGGTGAAAATCGAGGACGATGAAATTATTTCTAACGAAGCATTCACGTGTTCTTATTCTATGAACCTAAACGTCCTATTTTGCGATGAAAATCATACATTATGTCTAAAACACAAGTAGTAGTAATAGTAGTAGTGTAGCTAGTTTATCATTCCAATAAAGTAAAAAAAATTAATTTTGGAGATGCTACGATACTTTATTCTAGCATTGCGTGAGGGCACGGCAATGGTTTAGTATGGGGGAGTAATGAGACTGCATTTATACATAGTCTCATCGTCCAATTAGGGCTTATAATGCATTAAATATCATCAAAATACCCAAATATATGCTTGTGTTTGTTGCTTGTGTATTTTAGGTACGGATATTGAGAAAATGACAAAAGATCACAAGAATCAGTCAAAAAACGAACACGGGAAACGAAGCCGCACGATGAACCAAGCCCTAACGAAGAATTTTCCAAAGAAAACCCTTGAAGATTTGAAGAATTATGAAGATTGGTCCTCCAAGTTTGAAGAATTGACACTTTATACCCTTATATCTTCATAATTAAAAGTTTGGTCCCTAAAGTTTGTCAAAATTACAAAAAGGACCCTTAACTTTGAAGAATTGGCAAATTTAGTCCCTCATCAAAACTAAATTGTCAATAATGGTCCTCCAAGAAGTCAACAAACAAGTCAAAGCCTTAAAGTATGAAGACATGTCAAGAATAGCCCTTGAAGAATGAAGAAATTGCATGTTTAGTCCTTGTTTCAAGTTTGGAAGTATTTGTGCCAAAAGTGACAACTCCCCTAAAGTTGTTACTTGTTATTTAGGCGTTGATAGCCATTTTACACAACTTGAAGAAAGTGTGAGACTTTGGGGACCATTCCTGCCAAACAACCAAACTCCCTCCACCCACTCACAACATGCCACATCACCCACTTCCACCCCACACCCAATCAAAATCTCCCCTTCCTCCACGTCTGCATTCCACCACCCCACTTTTACTTATTTTAATCTTCCCTCCCAAACACAATTTTAAATTAACCTTAATCCTAAACCAGATTAAACTCACCCTAATCCACCCTTAAACCCTAAATATTTCCAGGATGAACTTTGATTAAAACAAAGGGTTAATTGTTTATCTTTTCCAGATTGATAATAAACTACACCCTAATTGCATCCCACCTCCCCAAAACGTCACCATCCCCTCCCATGTGTCTCTCCAACCCTCCCCTGCCCCACAAAGAAGAAGAAAACAAAACTGAGCAGTCCATCAACGAACCAAGGCATTTTACTTGGTCCCCAAGCTCATTTGAACGACCTAGATCACTCCAAAGCAGCTGGCACCTTCACAAACTGCCAAGATCATCACATGGGCTCTTGACAAGTTCAAAAAAAATGGCATCTTCAAAGATTCGTCCAAGGGTAGCTTGGGAAGTTCAAGCCATTAGGGTTTAGAGCTTCTATTCACTTCTAGAACAGTTGTAGCCTATTATATAAAGGCATATAGGACTTTAGTTTTTTCTGTTCTCTTTCTTCTCCTTGGTCAAGACCTTGTAAAACCATATTTGTTTTATGAAATGAATTGGTACTGAGTTTGTGACGAGAAAGAAAGAGCCATTTACATTCCTTGCATTTTAATTTTCCAAGTTTAAAGTTCTCTTTTAAGTTTCTGTTTGGACTTAAGTTTTTTTATTTTTCAGAAATTGGTCCAAGTGTTTTAAGCTGGTCATATAAGCCTGATAATCTTGTTGATTATCAAGCTTAAGTGAGGATTAAAGTGCTTGTTGATTTAGTTGTTAGTACAATTTTCAAAAAATATTTCAAAATCAGTTTTTTTTTATTTTATCAAATAAGCCATAAATAGCTTAACTGATAAGCTTTCTTATAGCTTATTTGTATTGTGAATAGCTTAACTCTTGTGTTTGAACTTTCTCTTAGCAGCTTCTCAACACCATAGTTGTTAGAAGATATAAGGGTTGTGTGTGTCAAAAGTGACCACCACCCATTCTCTTTGTATTGCTTACTTGTTCAACATCCATCAGCACAAGCCCGAGCTTGTGGGAGGTGACATAGCAGTCACTGTTGGGCCTGGATGTAGGCCCAACAAGGTAGTCACCTTTTTCCCTTTTCAATTTTATAAAAGTTTAGTTTCATGTGAGTTTGCTTGAAAATTGTGAAAAATTGCTAAGTGCTTGTTTATTTGCTTGTTCTTGCTTGATTAAGTGTTTTGTTGAGTGTTATACATGTTTAGAAGTTTTTGATTCAGATTGGTTGTGTTTTGTTAAGATTGGACTTGAAAAAATTCATGTTTCAGATTTAAAGGGGTGTTTGGATTTGCATGTTAACTGCACTCTTTGGGGATTTTTTGTGTTAAATTCAGTCTAAACTTGCTCACTAGGTTGCTTTTAGATAGTAAGTGCGATTGGTTTTTCAGATTGATCAAGTTTAAACACTTTTGCTTGCTAAAAATTGAAAAACATTGCCTAAATCAGAAAACTGCCTATATTGCTTGATTTTTGAGTGAATTTGATCCATCAATTTGTGAAGTTTGCTAGATTATAGATTGTTTAAGGGTGTGTTATAACTTATTTGTCTCTTGGTTGATTTGTATGCAAGATATGAAAGCTTGAGTTTCATTTGTGTGCAAGTAACTTGTGCAAAATACTCATCAGAAACACAAAGCTATATCAGCAACTTGATTTTGCTAATTTTGTGTGATTTTGTGTGTTATACTTGCCTGTTTTTGTGAGTAATTTGACTCCTTATACTCCAAAGAGTATAAGGGTGCCTTCTTATCCAACAATCATCCACAAAAATCAAGAAACAAGCCCTCTTGTTTCAAAACTGCACTTGTGAAGATTTACTTGTGTTCATCAGAAACTTATCCAAATCTGGGCACGTTTTTGCTTTCCTAAGCTTAAATCTTTGTTATTTTGATTTGGTGTTTGTGTTTTGGTGATTAAAAGAGTATAGGTTTTGAGTTTTTAAAGTTTAAAAAGAAAAAAAAATAAAAACCAAAAAGGACGTGGCCAGGACTCGAACCTGCGCCACTCCTCTCACACACAAACGTCTTAACCATTGCGCCCTAGGGACTTTGACTGATAAGTCTCATTTCATATAATACTTAAGGTGTGTTTGCTTTATAGCTTATTTAACCATCAGCTTATAAATAAGCTTTTTCTGGCTTATTTCTTTGAGGTTTTTACCAATTAGCATTTTTCTTAGGTTTGAATTAGGTTTTAGGACTTTTCTGTCCAAAAAGTTTATTTTTCATTTTATTAATTAATTTTCTAGGATTATTTTAAGTTTTAATTTTAAAAAGTCATTAAAAATAGAAAAGGGTAATTTAAAAATATGAAAAAATAGTTTTTAGGTTTTGAATTATATTCTTGAGGTTTTCAGCTATTTAAGTTTTCAAATTAGCTTATTTTTTATTTTATTGGATTTTAGGGTTTTTAGCTAAATTTAAAATTTAATATTAAATTATTAAATAGGTTTCAGAAAATTTTAATTGCATTTTTGTCTTAGTTGCAATATTCTAGATTTTTGGTAATTTTTTATATTTTTTTATAAACTTTGAATTTTTTGAATTTTTTATTATTATTTTATTATTAAAAATTGAAGTTTTATTTTTTTTAGTTTTTACATTTTTCCTAGGTTAAGGACACTTAATTGGGAGTTTTATCACTTTCCAAATATTTTTAAGACTTTTCAATTAATTTCTAGAATTAATTTAAGATTTAATTGATTTTAATAGTTTTTAAGTGTTTAAAAATAGTTTAATTTGGTTTTAAAATTTTTAAAAATAGTTTTTAGCTTAATTAGGATATTTTTGAGGTTTACAAACTATAAGATCTTGTTTAAGGCTTTTTAATAATTAAAAGTGATTTTTAGGGCTTTAATTAGCATTAAAAAGTCATTATCTAATTAATTAAAAGGTTTTAGCAAGTTTGGATTTTTTTGTAAACTCTTAGAATATTATTGGGGATTTTTTAGAAATTTTTTGGAATTTTTAGGTTAAAATTTTAATTTTTGTACTATTTACGACTTTACGTGTTCGTCTTTTTCGTCGTAGTTTAATTCGTTTTCGTAACCGTCTTTCTCTTCTAATCTCATTTCTTTCTTCCTTTTTCAATCAATTAATCACAAATCATTAATCAATTCAACACACAACGCACTTGCCTCCTTGGGAAACGAACTTGTTTGGCCATTAGTGCTCAGTTTTCCTAAACCGACACTTAACGCTTACCACTACTTTGCCTCTCTTTTCCTAAAGGATTGCAAAAGTTCTACAATCAAGACTAAACACTAAGCACACACGTACTAAGCATAAGCTTTTCCGCAACTAGGATGTTTAGACTAAGTGATGTACACTTGACCATAATCTAAACATGAATCACACACGTACTAAGCCTTAGCTTTTCCGCAACTTAGATGTTTAGATTATGAGATGCACACAACACACAACAACAAGTATGCAACTATAAATACATCTAAAAAGGTAAAGACATAAATGTAAATGAAAGTGCCGACACGATGATTTATAGTGGTTCAGTCACGAAGCTCCTCTTCGCCCTTCTCCACTCCTCGAGTACACCTTACTTGAGAGTTACTTCACTAGTCAACAAAACTCCTTTCAAGGCGGAGAAGACCATACACGTCGCTTACACATTTCCGACACTAAGCTAGAAGTCAAGTCCCAATCTTAGGTAGGACCGATCTACACAACGTCGCCTACTTCACCATTTTCCGACACAAGGCTAGATGTCGAGTCCTAATCTTAGGTAGGACCAATTTAAACCCATCTACACAACTTCCAAATTGACACACCAATTTGGATCTACATAACTACCCCACTCTTCACAACTACACAACTACCCAACTCTTCACAACTACACAACTCTTCACCCTAGTTATGTTTTATGGCCCAACATAACAAACCTTGTGTTTTATGGCCTTAACACATAAACCATATAGATCTAAGTACTTGCCACTTAGATCTATGACTCTAACACTATATCCAAGTATTAACAAACTTAGATCTACACAACTAACACCTAATCCAAGGATACCCATCTTTTGGATCTACTACCCTTACAAACACATCCAAGTGAACCCAACACTTGGATCTTCTACATATACATAGTAGGAAAACAATGACTTGAACTAGAAAGAGAGATCTTCATTATGTTATGAACCCAACACTTCATGGTAATGAAAGTGTTCTTCTCTTTGCACTTGAGAGGATGAGAGGATTGAAGGAGAGAATCACATCTTAAACAAGATTAATCTAAACTAACTAATCAAGGAGTTTAAAGATGTTTTTGAAGAGACCGTGCAAAAAGGGTTGAAAGAAAAGCTAGAAATGATCCACTATTTATAGGACAACAATGCAACGGCTATAAAGACCCGCGGTTCCTTAAATGCCCCCGCGGTTCCTTGTCAATAAGGAACCACGGGTTCCTTTAAAGAACCTCCGGCTTGGAGACCGTGCATTTTTTCCATTAGTGGGGAAATACCATTTATACCCTCAAAGGATATTCCTTTGGCATTTGGAATATGCCAAATTGAAATTAAAGAATATTCTTTGGAATATACCTTAGAGAATATTCTTTGGAATATTCCAAATTTATATTTCCATTTTCTTTTTAATAAAACATTTTCTTAAAAATAAAGTTTATTAAAATCTTTTGTCACATTTGATTAAATGTGAGTTTTAAAAAAATATTAATCCTTGATCACTTAGTTAGGTTAATGACATGTTTATTCATACCTTGAGTGATTCATGTCGAATGCGATCTTGGAGGTGTCGAAAGAAGTATACAAATGTATTCTTGAGTGATTACTTGTACCTTAACATTTTACATAATGTATTGTGAATAATACTTTTGTCATCAACAAAACACAAAGAGATTATATCGACAAAACATCGTAATGTTTGCACTAACAATATCTTCTCCTTCTTAAACCTCCATTGGTTAATCTTCTTCTTCATCCTCTAAGCCTTCTTCTAAACCTAAACACACATCCATGGTGTCCACAAGATCATCAAATTCCTCCAAACATTTCTCATCCAAAAGAAACCTTAAGATCAAGATCAAGTTTCCTAAACTTGGTTCTTCATCGTTTCATACACCCAAGAATGAGATCTCTCCAATTCTCATTTCTTCATCACCTTCACCACCTCTTGCTCCATGCAAGACAAGTTCAACTCATGGTACTAACCATTAACATGGTTATACCTCCTCCTTATTCCAATCTAGGATGAATGAGTTATCCTCACCCTTCACTTCTGGTCCTCTCTTGTATGTGAACCCTCAACCTCTTCAAAGCATTCCCATTGGGAATGATATTGTTGAGCCTTTGGTTACCTCTGTATTCACTCCACCAAATTTACCCATCTCACCATTGGAAAACATGCCTCCTCTTTATCATCCCTCAAACACTCCAATTTTGGGTGTTCCTATTTCCTACTTTAGGGGTGATCCATACTTCTTTGGTTTTCTAGAAGCTCATGGTGCAAATTGTCTATGTTGCCTTTATAACAACTACATCATTCAAAACCTAAGAATGGAGATGTTTGGACTTCATAAGAGGTTGCAAGACTTCTTGCTTACTTTCTTCTCCATGACTCCACCTCCTAGGAGATGAATGATGATTTTCTAAAGTTAAATGTTTTTAAAAGAAAATCAAGCCAAGGAAGACTACCTATTAAGAACTAGTTTAGCTAACTTTGTAATAGTTAGTTGTTGTCCCATTCTTGTATTTCCTTTTCCTTCATGAGTTTTCATGAAGATGTGATTGTGGTAAATTACACCTCTTAGGAAAAAGGCGTAAAAGCGGTAAGTATCGAGTGATGATTTAGGAAAATCAACACTAATGACCCTTAATGGTGTGAAAGTTCGTTTCCCAAGGAGGTATATGTGTGTGACTAAGATGTTCAAGATTGGTGATTAATATTTGGTTTAGAAGGGGATTAGAAAAGAAGATGACGAAGACGTAAAAATAAAAATTAACAAAAAATCACTACTAGAAAGTTAAAACGTAGAACCTTAAAAATCACAAAAATAAAAATAAATTCTAAAAATTACAAAAAAATCACCAAAAATCAAAAATAATAAACTAAGAGTTTATCAATGATCAAAACTTTTTCAAACCTTTTAAATAATTAAATATTCAATTTTTAAATGCTAATTAAAGCCCTAAAAATCAAATAAATTATCAAAAAGCCCAAATAAAGATTTTTCAATTGATAAACCTCTAAAATGACCTAAAAAGATTAAAAACTATTTTTAGAAATTTTTAAACTAATAAAAACTATTTAAAATGAATTAAAAACTATTAAAACTTAAAATAATTATAAAAATTATTCTAAAAGAGATAAAATTATTCTAAAAGTTGCTAAATTCCTATTTTAATGTATTTAACCTAAGAAAAATGTAAAAAGTTGGAAAATGTGAAATTTTAAAAATAATAATAAAATAATAATAAAATAATATTAAAAATCCAAAAATTATAAAAAATTCTAAAAACTTGCAAACTAGTTTATTTTAACCTAAATAATCAGAAAATCAAAGTGAAATTACCAAAATACCCCTAATGGGCCCTCAAATGGGCCAAATCCAAATTCAGTCAACACAAATGGGCTTTTGGGCCCAAAAAGTCAAACTTGGCCCAATTGACTTGGAAAAGCCCTATCTGACTCAAAATTCAATTCTAAGAACAAAACTCTAAAGGCCCAAAAGCTGAAAGTGAGCTTATCACAGCTTATTGAACACCAAGCTTATTCTTATTGGGCTTTTCAGCCCATTAAGCCATAAGCTAATGCCATAAGCTCTAATTTACACACAACCCTCTTTTAGGATGCTTAAGAGATCTGTCAAAAGAAATTTCCAATAAGCTCACTCAATAAGCCAGAAAATAGAAAAGCAAAAATCCACAAAACGACAAAATAGTAATTTTTGAGAATTAATGCACCTCAGAAGCTGATTCAACTTGCAAAAGCTTTCAAATGGACTCAATAAGCAATATCAATCAACAAAAATCCAATAAGCACAACCAATAAGCCAGAATAAGCACAAATGAACTTATGTAAAAGTCAAAGGAGTTGGTTTTCTAGTCAAACCTAAAAGTCAACCACCCAAATGCTCCAGGATGAACAAATGGGTCAAAATATGAGCACCTATTACAAAAACAAAGTTGTTGCTGGTTAAAATAAGCTATTATAGCTTATTGATAAGCTGACACCAGAATTGCACTATCAGTGGCATCCAGCAGGGGAAAGGAGTTCCCACTGCTTTGACTAATTAACCAAGCTTATATGAGAGTTCTGGTTTGATTCAATTGGAAACAAAGGCACCCTTGTGATCAGTGAATCACAAGGAGTCAATAGCAACAATAAAATCACAAAATGATCCACACAATAAGCCACAAAAAGCCAAACAGTCACCAGATAAGCACCAGATATGCAAATAAGCAGTTAAGCACTTAATAAGCAGATTTAAGCAAAATAAGCCAACCAAACTTAACCAGATGCATACACAAGCTATATAAACTAACAATAAACACAAAGCAACAAGAATCAAACACTGAATCAAAGAAATCAACAAGATCAAAGCACTAGAAGTTACTGATGAACAATGAACATATGCAGAAACAAGTTTTGCTGATATACTTGACACTTGATCCAATTTCAAGCCTCAAATCCTTCTACCCTGGTGTGATTAACTATGATTTAGCACTTGTTAGCCCTAGCCTAAGCCTAGATCTAGGTGTCCTCAAAATCCTAGCCAATTTTACCAAGTTATTAAGATTTTATAGCCAATCTAAGAATCAATGTGTTCAAAACCTCAAAACCTGCCAACAGATGAACAATATCACCCAACAAACAGATATCAACACTAGCAAACAACACACAAGCACTTAACAAGCCACAAATCCAACTTATGCAGTAATCCCAAACACCCTTTTAAAACTTGATTTCACAAATTTTCAAAGGTTTATGAAGATTCAACCCACAAATCAGATCAATAACACCTCAATAACATCAAACCAAGCCAAATCAACAATATTCAACCACAATAACACAGATTCAACCATAAACATGCAAATTCACCAAAAATTCAGAAAATAAAAGAGAAATTGAAAAAGGAGAAGGGTGCAAACCTCCAAAACCTACATCAAGGCCCTGGATTGTTTGAGCAAAGGTACTAGCAGAACAAGTACTAGCTTCCAATGCTGCTAAGATGAACAAACAATAAGGTGAGATCAAATAAACAAGCACTTTCTGATTTTTGAAACCCAAGCTTTATCAACTAAAACCTTGCCTCAAAAACCTTCAAACATATAAATGGAACTCAGAATTAGGCTATTCTAACACCAACTTTTAATAAACAAGAACAAGATTTCTCAAAATTCAGAAAATCAAAATTTTATTACTTAAAAAGGAATTACAAAGATTGATAGCCTAAAATTAGAACCAAGGGACTCTCACATGTTGAGGTCTCCTTTTATAGGCAAATGCCTGGCTAAACACTATTCACAAACCCTAGATGTGATTTCTCTATAATGCCCTTGGTCTTCTAGACGTTTTCTTGGTGTGAGTTGTCCAAAATGCATCCAAGCCGTTTAAAATAGCTTTGTGATGAAGCAAATGATGTGGGCTGTTGATCTTGACACGTGGCAAGCCTTGGTGAGGAAGTTGTCACATGATGGTGAAACGGTTTTGGTGGTGGGTCCTCTTGGTGGGTGGGAGTGAGTGTTTTAAGGTTGGGATGAGATCATAGGCGTGTGAATCAAGTGTGGGTAAGGGTAATTTCATTTCACCCTTTGTTTTAAGTGGAGTAAAATCTGGGTTCTTGACTGCTACAGTAATACCTTTTGATCCGTTTTTTTTAGGATTGGGGAAGTGTTTGGCGCATTTTGTGTTTAAATGTTTCAAATGCCCATGTTTAACCCTTCTTTTTCCTTTCTTTTGTCATTTGTGTTTAAAAACCCATCAGCGTCTAAATCCTTTGTAACAACTTTTCACCACTTGTCATATTTGGCACAAAACTTTTTAAAAGGGTTTTCAAGGGTTCTTTTGCCATTTTGAGATATTTCAAGGACTGATCTTGGACAATGTTGATCTTCAAAGGTCTTCAATGTATCTTTGGCTTCATGAGGGACCATAATTGACAATTTGAAATTGTTGAGGGACTAATCTTGCCATTCCTTCAAAGTTGAAGGACCTTTTGTGTAATTTTGACAAACTTAAGGGACCAAACATGTAATTATTAATATACAAGGGTTTTAAGTGTCATTCCTTCAATAAATGAGGATCAATCTTGTTTGTCTTCAAGTCTTCAAGGGTATTTGTTGAGAATTCCATGATTAGGGCCCGGTTCTTTGTACGGCTTCGTTTCTCATGTCCGTTTTTCCTTGTAACTTGTGATCTTTTGTCTTTTTCACGATATCCATACCTAAAATACACAAGTAAACAAACACAAGCATATATATGGTATTTTATGACATTTTTATGCATTTAAAGCCCGAAAAGAACGATGAGATCATGTATAAATGCCATCTCATCACTCCCCCATACTAAGCCATTGCCGTGCCCTCACGCAATGCTAGAATAAAGTATCTAAGCATCACCAAAGTTCAATTTTATTAACCTTTATTGAAGAGTAAAAGACTTGCAACATACTACGATGATGTGTAAAGACATAATGTATGATTTTCATCACAAAAAGTGACTTTTAGGGTCAAAGAATAGAAACAAGTTAATGTCCCTTAGAGTAAACTTCGTCATCCTTGATTGTCATACATTCCATGCTAAGTGCAAAAACAAGATCATTGTTGGTACAAGTCACAATGCTAACACTTCTCATACGTCCAAATTGTGTAATACTTTTTCTCCCCGCAATCCTAGTTATTATAAAAGGAAATGGGTTACTAGCATTTTTTATCTATTTGTCATGGATCACAAGTGATTCATATTGACTTATTTTAGTAGTTATTAGTCCGAAAGCAAAGTAGCACGATTTGATCGATAGTTAGCCGAAGGACAAAATCTTTTAAAACGGCTTCTCGTGTATCTCCTTAAGTTCATATCTTGGCATAACTCGTTTCACGATTTGAGACCTTTCTCGGACCGATATTTGGCATGTACTTCATACTTCAAATCTTGGGAAGACGTTCTCGAAATTATGGTCTTCTCTTCATATATTTGGAATTTCTTCACTTGACGTTTTTGAGAGATTCTTCATATAGGACCACGACTTCATCATTTTTCTTCAATCTTTACTTTGGATTTTGATATACAATGATCCGCCTCCTTTTCGGACTTGGATATATTTATCCTCATACATTGTTAGGGTCTTTTTGGATAGACTTTCTCCATGATCTTTAGGGGAGTAATTGCTTCTCGTCGTGTGTCTCGATCCTTCATATTGATTTAGGAATAATGATACTTCACGTCATCTTTGGATCTTTAGCAAAAATAGAGCTCCTCATGCCTTGTTAGGGCCTTTTTGGATGATCGCCAATCTTCGCGTCCCGCTTCAATAAGTTATGCCTTGGCTATGAACTCTATTCAACCTCGAGCAACTTTTAAACGATCTTGCGCTAGAGGCTAAGTAACCTTTCAAATCGTACGACCTTACTTATTGCATTTATGATTTATTCCTAATGCATTGATCTTATGGGAAGAAAAAGCCACAATTAAAAACATATGAGTTTATGAAAGAACATTTTCATGTTCTACGTTTAGCATGATCACTTGTCTAACTCTATCATTTCTCGTTCTTCACTATATAAAGACCTCTAATTAAAGAGACTCGTGAATACTTAGCCATGCAAGTCAAAATTAAGCCAAATTTGGATTAGCTTTCATTAAGACTATATCAAATCAAAGTTTTGGGTTTTCAAGCCACCTATAGGATCTTGCACTTTCTTGGACTTTTTCAAGTTTAGAGAATGCGTTTTAAAGTTCCCTTGATAAGTGACTTTCTAGAATCAATTATAGGAACTTGCGAAAAGTTCTTGTTCTTAACCCGAATGAATTAAGACTTTCGCGTTTTAAAGCTCCCTATATAAAAGTCTAGCAAAACTTGAATTGAGCGGGTTAAGGAATGTAAATGGCTCCAAATGCCCATCAAGTCAAAAATTAACTCTTATTCTACCCATCGGAAAATATACATTCGTGTCTTAAAAACACTTATGAAAACTAAGAAAATTTTTAAAATTTGGCCATTTTTAGCCTTATTAGCAAAACAAAACATTGAAAGTTGGAAAGCGTGAGGGCGTAGCAAAGCAAGTACCTATTCACCCCCCCATACTAAAAGTAAACATTGTCCTCAATGTTTCGAGTCTAAAGGTGGAGCACCCCCATACTAGAGACGAAGAGTCGAATACTTAGGATCTAGCATGGAAAGGGTGATCAACAATATAACTAACGCCGTTTATTAAGTATGCTAAAAGATAATTGTTAGAACAATAAAGGATATGTCATGGATTCGTGAAAAACTTCTTCAAACGAACGATGAGGCTCACGTAAACGAACACGAGAGTCTTCAATCGTAGATGATGATGATGATCTAGATAACACAATCACAAACAACCACGAGACAACGAGTTGAAAGGGTACAAGTCCCCTTATTAGTGAATAGTGAGCATAAAAGATAAGCATGGGATCTCCCCCACGAGGCACCTCGTTTTTTATTACCGAGTCATGAGCTCGACTCGATCCCCTCAAAATGTGAACATTTAGGGATTAACTTGGTGTGGTCAATTTTTAGTGGGGCTTACATGATAAACAAGGCCCAAAAAGCAACCGGTATTAAGGACTAAGTCCTTAAATGATGCAAAATACCGGGGTCGAAGATGGCGTTCTCGTTTTCATTGGAAAACAAATCAACGCCACTTCAACATGTGCCATAAACTCAAAGAGTTTGAAGAAAATAGATGAGAAATAGAAGGGTGAGACAATTGGTAAGACAAACTTTCGAGCTACTCGAGGTAGACTCGCACCAAGCAAATAGAAAGATTTTCCATTTATTGCATCGGTGGAAGACCGAGATTTCCCTTTACATGGAATTCCGGGATCGAATATCTCGTCCTCGGTGGACAAGGATGAGGGAACATGAGGGGCTTCCCCCATACTAAAACCACACAAAGCATCGTCAAAAGGAGTAGACGAGCTTGTAGCACTCAAAACACGTGGTGATGACGGAGTTAGATTTGTAGAAAAATCAATTAAATCACATTTAAAATCTTTTCCGTTTTTATCTTTTAAACTCTCCTTATGAAAACCCTTTTTGATTATGTCGAAAATATTTGGTGTTTCTAAGACGATGTTAGTCACACTAAAAATTCTCACATTTGTAAATCGTTTTGGTTTTGGTGGTGGCAAGTTCTCAAAACGTTTATCGACGAAGAAAACCTCCCCATCGGGGTCAACATATTCATCATCCGAAAGATCTTCCGTAGAAACCGGCAACTTATCAACACTTTTCAAGAATGAATGTTCGAGGTGAGGTGAAGGATTTTTCGATTCAAGTATTGACGGTTTCTTCTTTGTAGGCTTTACACTCATAACCTCCACCGGCGGAGGAAATGGTAAATTGTTTTTGGCGACATTTCCTAAAACTCTTGGTGAAAATTATTTGCAAACGACATTGGTTGAGTCACCATGGTTTAAAGTTGCAATAGAATAGACATGAGAAAGATTGGAGTTTTGTGTTGCATTGATGACAAGTTCTTCTTCATTGAATCGAAGGGTGATTTTTCGAGCATGAACATCGATAAGTGCTCTTGATGTATCCAAAAATGAACGACCCAAAATGAGAGGAACTTTTCGATCGATAGGAATGTCTACAACGATAAAGTCAACGGGATAGTAAAACTTTCCGACTTTAACGAAAACGTCCTCGGCTACTCCACATGCTAAAATCGTAGAATGATCGGCCATCTCGATAGACATGTTCGAAGGAGTAAGAGCCGGAAGCGAAAGCGATTTGAAAATCTCGAGAGGCATTAAATTAATACTAGCACCAAGATCGGCCAAGGCGTAGCATTCCTCCATATCTTGAATTGCACACGGAATCAAAAATTTACCGGGATCACCGACTTTTTGTGGTATGCGGCTAAGAAAAACCGATGAACAACTAGACGATTGTTGTAACTTCTCTTTGTTGTTTAGCATACTTTTGAAGTTCGCGGCAAATCGAGGCATCATGATAAGAGCGTCGGAAAAACTTATGTTAAAATGCATATCACGAAACATTTTCATAAATAGCTCAAATTGATAATTGTTCCGTTCTTGTGCCTTTTCTTTGTTACGTCTCGAAGGGTAGGGTAAAGGTGGTGTGGGTTGGTCATTAGGCAACGGCCTTGGAAACTCGGGTTCCACAATTGGTATTGGTTCAACCGTAGGTGTGGTATGAGCGGTACTTCGTGGGATTGTAATATGCTCCTTTTCGACCATCACCTCGGGTTCTTTCTCGATTTCCTTCTCCGTAGAAGTACTAGGACGAGAGATGGGTTCCTTGAAAGTTTTACCACTTCGTGTAGTAATAACCTTCATTTCTCCTTTCGGGTTTGCAATGGTATCACTAGGAAGACCACCCGAGGAAGAGGGTTTACACATGATTGCTTCAAACATCTTAGCCATTCGGTCCTCAAACTTTGATTGCCTAGCATCCGCTTTTAATAACTCTTGCTTAATCTCATGTTGTCCTAGTTCCATCTTTTGTTGATTTTGTTGTAGACGTTGGACATTTCCTTCCATTTTGTTTGCATGAGTTTTTAGTTCATTAGCAAGTTCATTTTTTAGCTCGTTTTTCAACTCGGATCTTAAGCTAACCATTTCACGTTGCATATTGTCAAACTTAGCATCATTAGCCTTAGCATAATTCAAAAATTCTCCTTGAAGATTTTTGGTGTGATCGTTTTGAAAACCTTGGGCATTGTTTTGAAAATCATGGTTTTGGTTTTGATTTGAAATTTGCCCATTTCCACTTTGGTAATTACCTTTGTTATAATTCCTTTGATTTCCTTGGTAATTTCCTTGGTTGTTGTTTCGATAATTGTTAACATTTTGGTTTGGTGGAGCTTGATTTTGGCGGGAACCTTGACCGTTTTGGTTGTAAGTTCCCGTTGCTACATAAGCACTCGAAGTGTTACCATCCGCGGTAATGCACTCAGAAAGATCATGAGCTCCCCCACAAGATAAACAACTCTTAGCAACCGCTTTAACCGAAGCGGAATTGGAAGCTTCTTGAGCCTTCCAATGGGACATAAGATTAGCAAATCTATCAAAAAACTGATTTTCCTCATTAGCTTCATCATGTAAGGCATTAATGCTACGAGACGATTGTGACGAAGATGACGAACCCATATTGGCAACACTTGGTGTGTTACGAGGGTTATAAACCTTAGATCTATTCTCAATGATTTGTAAAGCCTCATTTGTCGTCTTGCACAAAAAATTACCACCCACGGCGGCATTCAAATAATCTCGTTCATGATCATTAAGCCCATTATAAAAAGTAACCACTTGATGCAATTCCGTGAAATCATGGTGTGGACATTCATGTAACATTTCTTTAAATCGTTCCCATGCCATTGAAAAACTTTCATTATTTCTTTGCACAAATCGTGAAATCTCATTTTTCAAGTGTGTTGTTTTAGATGGTGGAAAAAACTTGTTCACAAACTTAGAAACGAGATCGGCCCATGTCAAAATCGAATTTGGCGGTTCTTTCTCAAGCCAAATTTTTACGGGTCCATCCAACGAGTATGGAAACAACATCATCTTAATGGCGTCATGTGGAACATCCTTAAACTTGCTAGTGGCGGTGAGACGGTTGAAATTCCTAATGTGGTAATGCGGGTTGTCTTTCTCATGACCTCTAAACTTATTTGCTTGCAACATTGACATTAAACCCGTCTTAATTTCGAAATTCTCCGCAAGGATAGCGGGAATCACAATAGCCTCTCCAAAACCCTCGGTGGGTGCTTGTAGCAACTCCATCATAGTACGATTAGCCATGACGACTTCTTGTTCTACAATAGGTTCAACAATTGGAGGTTCTTCAACAATCAACGTCTCTTGATTGGCTTGTTTTTGAAGTCGTTTACGAGCTCGTTTTGCTTGATTACGAGTGATCATAAACTTCACGAAGAATGGGAGGTGAGCAAAGAAGATTCTTTTTGGGTGTTTTGTGAATTTTCAATTTTTTTGTGTTTTTGATGATATTTAATTTTTTTGGATTTTGGTGTATCTTCGTAGACAACAATCTACAAAATCTCTCCTCGAATCAAACTCTTGATTAAAGAAGCCTCAAAGGAATGAAAACGATCACGTGGAGTGAACGCCTTCGAATGACTTTAGAACTTTGGTGAAAACCAAATTGTTCAAGAGGTTTTAATCATAAAGAAAACCAAGCAAATATATTATACGTAATAATACTTTGGGCGGCAAAACCCTCGATTAGCCTTCAATCTCAAAATACTCACAAGCAAGCGGGGAAACGAGGCGCCGGGAAGCACTTAAGAGCCTTTTTCCTTAGGGTATATTTTATAATACCCTCCTTATACCCACCTTATAGTTTGTATCTTTCAAAATCGAGCTTCACGAAAGTATTTATCTATTTTTGCCTTTTTCTTTTTTGTTTGAGATTCGAATACAATAATTGAGTGATAAAATCCCAATTAAGGTTGTGTTTTCACACTTTTGGAGATATTGTAAATTTATTGTGATACTTAATACAATATAGTAATAATATTTGTACAAGAAAACCGATAATACGTATTAGTAGAGTTCTACTAATACAAATAATATTTGGTTAATATTAAAAACAACAATGCAAATTAATCACGACACACCTCCCCGGCAACGGCGCCAAAGTGATTGTGGTAAATTACACCTCTTAGGAAAAAGGCGTAAAAGCGGTAAGTATCGAGTGATGATTTAGGAAAATCAACACTAATGACCCTTAATGGTGTGAAAGTTCGTTTCCCAAGGAGGTATATGTGTGTGACTAAGATGTTCAAGATTGGTGATTAATATTTGGTTTAGAAGGGGATTAGAAAAGAAGATGACGAAGACGTAAAAATAAAAATTAACAAAAAATCACTACTAGAAAGTTAAAACGTAGAACCTTAAAAATCACAAAAATAAAAATAAATTCTAAAAATTACCAAAAATTCACCAAAAATCAAAAATAATAAACTAAGAGTTTATCAATGATCAAAACTTTTTCAAACCTTTTAAATAATTAAATATTCAATTTTTAAATGCTAATTAAAGCCCTAAAAATCAAATAAATTATCAAAAAGCCCAAATAAAGATTTTTCAATTGATAAACCTCTAAAATGACCTAAAAAGATTAAAAACTATTTTTAGAAATTTTTAAACTAATAAAAACTATTTAAAATGAATTAAAAACTATTAAAACTTAAAATAATTATAAAAATTATTCTAAAAGAGATAAAATTATTCTAAAAGTTGCTAAATTCCTATTTTAATGTATTTAACCTAAGAAAAATGTAAAAAGTTTGAAAATGTGAAATTTTAAAAATAATAATAAAATAATAATAAAATAATATTAAAAATCCAAAAATTATAAAAAAATTCTAAAAACTTGCAAACTAGTTTATTTTAACCTAAATAATCAGAAAATCAAAGTGAAATTACCAAAATACCCCTAATAGGCCCTCAAATGGGCCAAATCCAAATTCAGTCAACACAAATGGGCTTTTGGGCCCAAAAAGTCAAACTTGGCCCAATTGACTTGGAAAAGCCCTATCTGACTCAAAATTCAATTCTAAGAACAAAACTCTAAAAGCCCAAAAGCTGAAAGTGAGCTTATCACGGCTTATTGAACACCAAGCTTATTCTTATTGGGCTTTTCAGCCCATTAAGCCATAAGCTAATGCCATAAGCTCTAATTTGACACACAACCCTCTTTTAGGATGCTTAAGAGATCTGTCAAAAGAAATTTCCAATAAGCTCACTCAATAAGCCAGAAAATAGAAAAGCAAAAATCCACAAAACGACAAAATAGTCGTTTTTGAGAAATAATGCACCTCAAAAGCTGATTCAACTTGCAAAAGCTTTCAAATGGACTCAATAAGCAATATCAATCAACAAAAATCCAATAAGCACAACCAATAAGCCAGAATAAGCACAAATGAACTTATGTAAAAGTCAAAGGAGTTGGTTTTCTAGTCAAACCTAAAAGTCAACCACCCAAATGCTCCAGGATGAACAAATGGGTCAAAATATGAGCACCTATTACAAAAATAAAGTTGTTGCTGGTTAAAATAAGCTATTATAGCTTATTGATAAGCTGACACCAGAATTTCACTACCAGTGGCATCCAGCAGGGGAAAGGAGTTCCCACTGCTTTGACTAATTGACCAAGCTTATATGAGAGTTCTGGTTTGATTCAATTGGAAACAAAGGCACCCTTGTGATCAGTGAATCACAAGGAGTCAATAGCAACAATAAAATCACAAAATGATCCACACAATAAGCCACAAAAAGCCAAACAGTCACCAGATAAGCACCAGATATGCAAATAAGCAGTTAAGCACTTAATAAGCAGATTTAAGCAAAATAAGCCAACCAAACTTAACCAGATGCATACACAAGCTATATAAACTAACAATAAACACAAAGCAACAAGAATCAAACACTGAATCAAAGAAATCAACAAGATCAAAGCACTAGAAGTTACTGATGAACAATGAACATATGCAGAAACAAGTTTTGCTGATATACTTGACACTTGATCCAATTTCAAGCCTCAAATCCTTCTACCCTGGTGTGATTAACTATGATTTAGCACTTGTTAGCCCTAGCCTAAGCCTAGATCTAGGTGTCCTCAAAATCCTAGCCAATTTTACCAAGTTATGAAGATTTTATAGCCAATCTAAGAATCAATGTGTTCAAAACCTCAAAACCTGCCAACAGATGAACAATATCACCCAACAAACAGATATCAACACTAGCAAACAACACACAAGCACTTAACAAGCCACAAATCCAACTTATGCAGTAATCCCAAACACCCTTTTAAAACTTGATTTCACAAATTTTCAAAGGCTTATGAAGATTCAACCCACAAATCAGATCAATAACACCTCAATAACATCAAACCAAGCCAAATCAACAATATTCAACCACAATAACACAGATTCAACCATAAACATGCAAATTCACCAAAAATTCAGAAAATAAAAGACAAATTGAAAAAGGAGAAGGGTGCAAACCTCCAAGACCTACATCCAGGCCCTGGATTGTTTGAGCTGAGGTACTAGCAGAACAAGTACTAGCTTCCAATGCTGCTAAGATGAACAAACAATAAGGTGAGATCAAATAAACAAGCACTTTCTGATTTTTGAAACCCAAGCTTTATCAACTAAAACCTTGCCTCAAAAACCTTCAAACATATAAATGGAACTCAGAATTAGGCTATTCTAACACCAACTTTTAATAAACAAGAACAAGATTTCTCAAAATTCAGAAAATCAAAATTTATTACTTAAAAAGGAATTACAAAGATTGATAGCCTAAAACTAGAACCAAGGGACTCTCACATGTTGAGGTCTCCTTTTATAGGCAAATGCCTGGCTAAACACTATTCACAAACCCTAGATGTGATTTCTCTATAATGCCCTTGGTCTTCTAGACGTTTTCTTGGTGTGAGTTGTCCAAAATGCATCCAAGCCGTTTAAAATAGCTTTGTGATGAAGCAAATGATGTGGGCTGTTGATCTTGATACGTGGCAAGCCTTGGTGAGGAAGTTGTCACATGATGGTGAAACGGTTTTGGTGGTGGGTCCTCTTGGTGGGTGGGAGTGAGTGTTTTAAGGTTGGGATGAGATCATAGGCGTGTGAATCAAGTGTGGGTAAGGGTAATTTCATTTCACCCTTTGTTTTAAGTGGAGTAAAATCTGGGTTCTTGACTGCTACAGTAATACCTTTTGATCCGTTTTTTTAGGATTGGGGAAGTGTTTGGCGCATTTTGTGTTTAAATGTTTCAAATGCCCATGTTTAACCCTTCTTTTTCCTTTCTTTTGTCATTTGTGTTTAAAAACCCATCAGCGTCTAAATCCTTTGTAACAACTTTTCACCACTTGTCATATTTGGCACAAAACTTTTTAAAAGGGTTTTCAAGGGTTCTTTTTGCCATTTTGAGATATTTCAAGGACTGATCTTGGACAATGTTGATCTTCAAAGGTCTTCAATGTATCTTTGGCTTGATGAGGGACCATAATTGACAATTTGAAATTGTTGAGGGACTAATCTTGCCATTCCTTCAAAGTTGAAGGACCTTTTATGTAATTTTGACAAACTTAAGGGTCCAAACTTGTAATTATTAATATACAAGGGTTTTAAGTGTCATTCCTTCAATAAATGAGGATCAATCTTGTTTGTCTTCAAGTCTTCAAGGGTATTTGTTGAGAATTCCATGATTAGGGCCCGGTTCTTTGTACGGCTTCGTTTCTCGTGTCCGTTTTTCCTTGTAACTTGTGATCTTTTGTCTTTTTCACGATATCCATACCTAAAATACACAAGTAAACAAACACAAGCATATATATGGTATTTTATGACATTTTTATGCATTTAAAGCCCGAAAAGAACGATGAGATCATGTATAAATGCCATCTCATCAAGATGTTTTATGGATTTAGTATTTGTATGTTTTAACCTATGTGCTCACACTAATCAACTTCAATTTATTAAAAATTGAACCTTAATCTATCACAACCTCTAATACTTGACTAAAATTGGATCAAAATGTTATCAAAATATTTTGTCACCCTTTTTCAAGACACTCTTTGTGAGTGTGTTGCATTTTGTGTAACCCAAGCATAATTTAGTGCTAAAAGAGGTAAAAATCCAAGATTTGCAAATTTTTTAAAAAGTGTTTTTTTCAAAACTTTGTTAAACTGAATTTTCTTGTCCACTGTATGCAGATTCTTAAATTCGCACGACTCCTTATATTTAAGGAACCACATGTTCTTTTAAATAACCGCGGATAGAAATTCTACATTTGGCTCGTTTTTGGTCTTTCTTCTTTGACCACGGTGTTTATCATGATTCTTTGTTTGCCAATTTTGGCTAAACATTATTTGAAACCTTTTGGTTTCATTTCAAATCTTTTCCTTGTCTACTTTCTTTAAATTCTCTTCTTTTGGGATCTCTTCTTCTCATCCCTCACAATGTATAACTCTTCTAATCTTAACCTTGACATCTCTTTGTCACAATCTTCTAAACCTAAAGCTTCTTCTTCTAAGCTTTCCAAGAAATCGAAAATCTCGGTTCGACCCGTTTGGATCAAGAAGAACAAGGATCATCATGATTCTCTTCTCCCAAACCTTGCAATACTTCCTCTTTCTCTCCTATTATGTATTGGAATGAGACTTTCTTAATCGATCCAATTACCGGAAAAAGAGAAGTTCTTCCACCACCACCTAAACCTTGCAACATACATCCTCTCAATGACCTATCTTCATTCCCAAATATCACTAGGCATTGTGAAAACATTTCTTATCCATTATCTCCCTCTCCACCACCACCTTCTCATCTTGATGGTCCTCCCCCATCTAACGACTTTGTTTTGCATCGTGGAAGCTCGTGTGCTTGTTGTCGATTTCAATAAATTGAACTTTCTCATGTGTATGACAAGCTAAATTTTCTTGAATTTCTTCTCACTCGAACTCCCCTCAAAGTATTTGTTCCCTGAACAAATCTTCGAATGATGCCTCGTCGTGTTATTTTTCCAATTAAAGCACACTTTGTGTTTTAGTTGTTTGAGTCAATAAAAACTTAAGCAATCTTGGAGGATTATCACTACTAGAGTATTTTATGCTTATGTTGTTTATTTTCCTTATTTGTTGTTTTAAATATTCATATTTTGTGTATGAATATTTCTCTTTATGTTCTTTCATATTTTTGTAATATGAATGTTATGTGTGTTATTCCCTTTCTCATTATTTCTTTTTCACAAATTCTTAAGGGTTGATCATGGTTAAAACTTACAATTGTTTTTGGGTGATTCTACAAATTCTAAGTTTCTAACCCTTTGACATATTATCACTTCAATTGGTATGGATGTTTCTATTCTACCTCTATTCCACCAATTGGACTTTGATTTTGTCAAAACACCCTCTTTGGACATACTTAGCAAACACTTACTTCTAATTTGATATTTCTTTTCTTCCTCCTCCTCAAGTTACTTAGTAGGTAGTGACTATATATACATTAGTGTTTCTTTTCTCTCTACTAACCTTTGTGTAGCATGTAACCTTAGCTCATTCACTTGGTGCCCCAAGCAAGGGGGAGTAAACACCAAGGGGGAGCTTCTAGCAAAGTCAATTCTACTCTTCCTCAAAGACTTGTGCTAACCTTTTTGCTTCGACAAAGGAGTAGAAATGATAGTGATAAACTCGTTAATAATTCGAATAATTTTAGATTTTACATAAATGAGTTTATAGTTTGTCGTAATCAAAAAGGGGGAGATTTTTAATGCAAAGTAATGTCTAAAAACATTATTAGTGTTAACTAATCTTTCTTAGTTTTGATCACGAAAAATTAAAAAGAAATTTATCATCAAATACAATCATAAGACGAATTATCAAACAAGCACTATCATCAAGGTAATAATCATTTAATTATTGCACTAACATATCTTAATCATGATTAGTGATCATAAAAGTGATTAGTCCTAAACTTGCATTTTGTCAAATGTGACAAAAGATTTTTTAAACTTTCTTTTTAAGAAAATGTTTTATTAAAATGGAAAATGTAAATTTGAATATGACATATTCCAAATACCATAGGAATATCCTTTGAAGGTAAAAAGTTACCTTAGATATTACTTCCCCACTAAAAGACAAAAGGGAGCGGAGTCTACTTCCACGGTTCCTTAAATGCCTATGCGGTTCCATAGTGATAAGGAACCGCAGGACAATTAAGGAACCGCGCTCAGAGAGCCGTTGGCTTTTGTCTCCTATAAATAGTGGATCAAATCTACATTTTCCACAACCTTTTTGGACACTATTTCTGCCATCTTTCTCTTTTCTAATTCCTAATCATCTGTAAATGATCACTTAATGTGTTAAGTATGTTTACTTATGATTATCCCCTTGATCTTCTTCTTTACCTTGTCCAAAGAGAATATCAATCACACACTTGTGGTGTGATTAAAGATGAAGCCTTGATGATGATCATCCTCTCCTAAAGATCTAGTCATGTTCATCATTTGTTTTATTTGTGTCTTGTGTAGATCCAATGTATTTGTGTATACTTGGATTAGTTGTGTTAATCCATTGTATTTGTGAATACTTGGATTAGTCTTGTGTA
This sequence comes from Glebionis coronaria, assembly GCA_025667525.1. Taxonomy (NCBI): domain Eukaryota; kingdom Viridiplantae; phylum Streptophyta; class Magnoliopsida; order Asterales; family Asteraceae; genus Glebionis; species Glebionis coronaria. Next base: position 397,325,644 of record CM046882.1, read on the forward strand.
AATCCATTGTATATGTGTATACTTGGATTGTGTTGTGTAGATCCAAGTTACATATGTATACTTGGATATGTGTTTTTGAGTTGTAAGAAGTTATGTGTTGTTAGTTCTCACAAAACTATAAAGTGATGTGTGGTTGTGTCTTGTTAGTTCTTACTAAACTACAAAGTAATATGTGGTTGTGTCTTGTGAGTTCTCACTTAGCTTCAAAGTGAAGAGTCGTGAGGATTGGTTCTATCTTTCGATTAGAACTCGACATCTATCCTTGTGTCGGAAAATGGTGAAGTAGGCAATGTTGTGAAGATTGGTTCTAGCTTTTGATTAGAACTCGACATCTAGCCTTGTGTCGTAAAATGGTGAATTAGGCGACGTTGTGTAGATTGGTCCTAGCTAAGATTAGGTCTCGATATTTAGCTTAGTGTCGGAAAATAATGTAAGCGACGTTGTAAGGTTTTCTTCGCCAAGAAGGGAGCTTGTGGATATAGTGGAATTCTCGAGTAAGGTGTACTCGAGGAGTGGAGTAGGAACGAAGATAGAGCTTTGTTGTTGAACCAGTATAAATCTTGGTGTCTTCCTATTAGGTTGCTTCTTTCGTTACTCTTTACTTACTTTCATTATTACATCACATACAACAACCATTTGTCATTGTGAATGCATTAGAGTTGAACCTAATCATTATGCAACTAGCTTTCAAGTGAAAGATAGTTTTGAGACAAACCTAATTGAAAGAAATTTTAATTAGGACATAGACCGAAGAGAAACTATTCAACCCCCCCCCCCCTTCTAGTTTCTACAAAGGCCACATTTAAGAATGTTAAGTTGTACATTACAATAGCTCTTGTCAAAGAACATTTAAAGCTCAATGATTCAGATGGAGTCTTTACATTGTTAAATACTGAGATTTTGGATGGAATGGAGGCACTTGACTATATGGGAGATAGATCATTCACATTTACAAAGGAGCATTCTCACCACAGTGGAGGTTCTTGCTTTATTGTCTTATACATTGTATGAGCCAAAAGAAGTCATCTTAGGATCAGTTTGGCCTCCATCTTGCACTACTTTGGTTTGTCTATCTACTCAAAGAATTCTCAATTTTATGCATTTAATTTTTATCAATATGCTTAAGATTGTTGGAACTCCCAATAATTTTTTAATGTATGCAAGGTTTCCCATGACCATTATCAATGGTCTGTGATATTCTTTGGTTAATCATCAAAGGGATTACAAAGTTACAACTTTTACAAATAGGGTTTTTGGTCAAATCAGAAGAAGCACAGAAAAATGGACAGGTATTATAGTTTCATTAACAGCTTCTATGCTACAAGCTGGTGTTGATGAGGGAACAACAAGCCTAACTGTATCCCAACCCACATCACATTGACTAGTAACAATTACTTAGAAATTGAAAAAAGTGTGTTAAGTTCTATATATGTATACATATGATGGACTTTCCATATATACATATATGATTTATTAACTTGAAAAATTGGCATGTAATTTTGTCTCTCTTGTACACGCCTACACTATACCTTGCGGGTGTGTAGCGTCTTTTACTTGGTCAAAACAGACAACTAAAGACAATCGGTTCTCTAGGTTTTGCTTTTACCATTTGTGCAGTGATATTTCCGTCTTTGTAATCAAACTATTAAATATGTGTCTTGATCATATCAAGATATTTACCTTTGGTAGCAAAAGACACAATTTCTATATGGTAGCTAAAGACACAATTTCTCTAGTTATCCAACAAGAAATGAAATTTAATTTACCATTTAGGTATTTCATGTGCTTGATTTGAATTAAGGATAATTCAATCATTTCTTTCATAGCTTTTTCACTTGTAAACAGTATAAGAACGAACTTACATATGTTCTCGTAGAAAATGAACACGGTTTGTCATTCTCAAGTAAAGACCAAAACTATGCTATTGGTTTACGTTGAATTTTTACATTAAAAGAACTTGCAAAGTTCAATATTAGTATTTTCGATAATAGTTCTCTTATAAAATTAACTACCCATGTTTATGGATTTTAAACAATTAATTCTTATCTAGAGAATAAGATCCAACTTGAACTTATTATCACTAATGCAGTTGATCTACTAGAAATGAAATAATTCAAAAGGTAATCATCGAATGATAATTGCCACCGGTGCAACTCTTAGCCATAATGAGGTCATGGCTACATTATCTAGCATAAACGTAGGCACGTCATGTTTACGTCATTTAGTACTTCGTGCTCAAGGGCTGATCAAAACACACGACGTAAGTCATCCAATATTTAGTCAATAGTTTAATAGCCTCAGGTCCGACCATACGATTATTATACTGCCTTGTCTTGGTTAAGCCGTAAGATTATCTTTGATTACATAACCAAGATAAGTGACTTAATACATTGGATATTACAAAACTTACTTTAGTGGGTATTAAATAAAATTTTGAAAAATAATGACAACTTTTGTATAAACGGAAACATTTAAACTTCCTTTTATAACGAGTTTCTAAAACAATGAATTTTTCATATTTTTAAACTTTCCCTAAATAAAACATATGCCTCGGTTTCATGAATCCACCGGTAATCCAAAACTGAGATACCTATTGTTTTAAAAACATTGTACAAGTTTCATAAACGTGCCATAGATTTTTTCATCGGGTTTTCCTCACACCTCTTACGAGTACCAGTGGAAAACTTAATGGAACCTTGCTATGATAGCATTTGACTCTATGACATCTTGGAAAACACACAAAAAGACCCGGATAAGTTGGTTAGTGCGTAACTAGTTAAGCACCTCCTTATTTAGGAACACAGAGCGAACCACCTATACCTTTCTAGTGTAGTCTAACTAAAACATTATAGAAATCAAATAGAACCTTGTTTTTTATATTGTTCTAAGATAGGCGAATCTCTAGTCAAAGACAAGTTTTTTACTTACCTTAGTTAGTCCGGTTTATTCTTGAAAAGATTTTACATTTATTTACATAAACTATTTAAAGTAATAAATTAATCAAATAAATAAAAATATACCATGACTAAAATATCAAGATATTAATCATAAATAAGCAAGCTACTTACCACATAAATAACTAATTTAGGCACTAAATTTGGAAAATCTTTTAAATCGAATTTTAAGATTTTATTCTGATTCTGTTTTGCGACGCAAATATCGGCAAGAATACGTTTTTTTAGCTTTCGACTAAAACTAAACAGTTGTGCAGAATCTATTTTTTAGTGTCCAACATGGAATCAGAGTCGGAATCCTTACAAATTATTTTATAAAAATTATTTTTTATTCGGGTGTCACAATTTCAGCCCTAAAACAATTTTATAAAACACGTCTCTAGCATGCATACACCAATTCAATTAGCATTTTATTAACTCATAGCAGTCTTAAACATGTTAAGCAACTAAATCATGCATTATGACGATTAGTAATCATGGTTTATAGATTTAAACGATTAAAACATACATAACATACCGGAAAACACGTAAATTGCACACATAATTGTAATTAACGTTTTGTTATCAACTAAAATACATGCAAGCTCAATGTTTCCAGAAAATTATGGATCTAATTATGTCTAATTAACCAACTTAAAGATCTATAGTTTAATCCTAATTAACAATTTAAGAAAAAATTGTTTTTGCACCAATTTTAGTCATTTTTTATGTAATTACATGGCACATACTTGGCTCGTGATGCCATTGTCAGAATTTAACAACCTAATGTATCTAATGTACATGCATCAAGAGTAAATGCAGCAGATAAGATCAATTATCTATGCACATAATGTAATTAACATAAAGATAAAGAGAACATACCTTTTCTCAAAGAACGATGATCAAGATCCCTTAAATCATCAAAACCAAACGAAACCCTAACTTCATTTACCCAAATCCGATTCACCATAAACCAAAGATCAAGTTAGATATTCTCTAAGATAGTACACACGGCACTTCAATCAATCACCTTCGATTTTTAGATCTTGATCAAGTTATACTTAATAAAAATGAAACCCGAATATCCCTTTGGGATACCTTAAGTCGTCGACCATCATGAACAAGAGGATAAGGGATTTTTAGTTTTCAAGTTATGAAAAAGTGACCACATCTCCTTTGTTTATATACTAGAGCTTTTGGCCAATTATGGTAAAGATCTAATCTTAACCTTCAAATAATTAACCTTCAAGAATATCAAAAAACATTCTCCTCCCTTCTTTTTCTTATAGTCGGCCAAATACCCATATGAGGTGTCTTGGTTTGACTTTTTGATTTTCTATAATACTAATTATGCAATTACATTAATTACCTTGAAGTATTAAGTCTTATTATTTAATCCTTGTTAAACCTTTAACTTATTAATTAATTACCGTTAAGTATACACTTTTATAAAACTAAGATTATACAATAAATATAGCCATATTATATCGTATATCTTAATAAAAGATGATTTAGATGTCTAAGTGTGTGACCCTTTAGACCCACGTACTCCCAACCGTATAAAATAATATTTATGACTTACGCACATCCCAACAGTAAAGGCATTATGCACAAGATAGCGACACATGTATCCCACTAAAACAATGAATGACCAGGATGGAGAAAACCAAGGGACGGGACAAAGCAAGTGGTACAACTTACCTGACAGTCTGACACGTTGTCCCACCAGTCGAAAAATGAGAGACTTAGAATCATACATGTCATGCATCCCACATACCAAAGAAATAATCGTGGACACAACTTGTGGACGAAGATAGCCATGAAGTCCAGCGATTCATCCACACGACGCAAAAAACACTTGACTAGGGGGCTTGATGATGTATAGCATGGATATGACCCATTTGGCCTAAAACTGTACACCAAACCTTGGGCCAAGGCCCAGGTACATATAAGCCCACCACTATGGCAAAACACTAGCGGATCAACTCCCTCGAAATGGATCCGCGAGCAACTAGCGGATCGGTTTACCTAAAGCAGATCCAGAAAATAATAGTGTATGAGCTCCCCGAGAGCGGATCTGCACCATGATTAGCAGATAAGAACAAAGGCCTTTAACCGAAAAAGGACCACTCTGAGCATTATCCGAAATACTAGGGAAACCTAGTATCAAGCTCTCCTATAAAAGGTAAATTTTGACACTATCACAAGGTATGATTTTCTCACTCATCCCAATACACACACGTATCTCTGACAATATAAAATTTTACTCTTACACCGAGTCCAACAGTGAGGTTCTTCCACATGGTAAGGCTAACGGTTTACCTTTATTTGTGTAGGAAAACATCAACTATATTTATTTTTAGTACAAGATCAAGCCTAATCCAGGACATCTGAGCCCATCCGCTAGGGACTCAGATCCATATCTCAGCCCGACATGATCACTGTACTAACAGTTTTATTGTCTCGTTTGTAGGAACAAGCGTGTAAGATATATTTTAGTAGTTTCATGTTCACATGCCCGTTATTAACCTTTTCAGCTTCCTAGATTCATGAAGCAAATCACATCCATCACCAATGAACCTGGTGATGAGATTCAAGTTATATTTGATAAATTAATTAGAAAAAACAAATTTTAAACATTGTGGATCACTAAATAATTGAATATAATACTTTATGTTGAACACATGTAAAAAACCTACTGTAATACATTTTGTTGTTTAAGCGTTTACTTGAGGTTCATGTGGTATTTCAGCCGTATTACTTGTTATATGGGCTGAATATATTTACCGAGGTAATTTGCCTTTTACAATAAAAATTAATGAGTTTAACTGAGGGGGTGTTTGGTTAAGCTTATAAATTGGGTTTAAGCTTATAATATGTAAGTTGTTTATGGCTTATATATCATGAGTTCATAAGCTTTTGCTAAGTGTTTGGTTTAGCTTATATAACTAATAAAGTAAAATAATCAAAAAGTAAACAAAAATAAATGAGGGTATAAAATTATTTTAATATAATATTTTTATATAAAAACACATCCTGATATAAGCCACAAAGTTTTGCCTTTACCAAAACCATCTCATATAAGCTTATAAGCCAAGTCATATAAGCTTAACCAAATACTTATTTTGGCTTATTTAACATATACTCCCTTCGTCCCATATTAAAATGGGAAGCACAGTAAAAGATCATATGAAAGCGTACACGGGAGATAGCTGTTTACATGCACTAGGGTGTATAGGTTTATTCGCGTGTATAATAATGCGGAGAATGGAGCCAATCAAACAGAACACGTGAATAACACACTTCGTGACTATGAAGCTGAAGTCAGAGAGAGTTCAACTATCTTCATTGTTGGGAGATTATGAAAACTAGTGCGAAATTTATGACCCAAAAATCGGTTTATGTTTTTAATTCATTTATGTATCGTTTTTATTTACTCGTATGTATCATTTTTAATTAAATTTATGAATAAATTAAATAAAAGTGATATTAAAAATGTGAGGTGGAGGTGGAAGTGAAGGTGGGTGGAGATAAGTTTTTTTTTCGTTATTAAACTTTAAATATAAGTTTTTGATGAGTTAGTGAAAAAAATAAAAAATCTGGCATAATACTTGTAAAACCCGCATGCTTTTACCATGAATAGTACCCTTAAGATCGTACGTACTAGATTAAAACTTTCCTTTTATAGTATGATTACGTTCACGTGTTAGAATTTTACGTATTACGTACGTATTAGAACACGATAAGCATTTATTACGTACGAACGCACAATAATTATTAAACAATAATTAATCACGAACATGCGATCATGAAATCATGAACGTAATTTAATCACGAGCCAATATTAATTACGTATATATATTTATTACGAGCACGAATAAATATATTAAGTCACGGTTAATATTTAACGAGAACACATAAAACACGAACACGACTAAACACGAACGAACACTTAAATAATTAGACACGGAAAACGGTACGGGTACCCCATGTGGGGCCCCTACCCACCGCAACACTAAGGAGATGGGCCAAGCCCATCTAATTTTTACCGAAATGGGGTAAAGGGTAAAATCTTTGGTCATTTTCCACTTTACAGTAAAAACATCAAAAACCTAAAAAGATTTTCTCCTTTTTCTTCTTGCTCTCCTATTGGCCGCCGCATATACAAGCCACAAAAGGGGTGTTCGTTTGATTTTGATCTTGATTTTTGTGCAAGTGTTCGTGTGTGTTCATCCTCATTCGATCCACGCATTCGGTATACCTTTTTAATCATTTTTCTTTTTGTTTTGATTTAATAAATTAAATAAGAACATGATGTTTTTAAAAGGCTAATTAAAAACATAAATCAAACATGTGAATGGTTATGGGGTAAATCAAAACGGAGGATTTAGGGGTGTTTGTTGTGGTCGGCGCCTAAACCGAACCCCAAGGGGGTCTCGGCTTGGCATATGGACCACCACCGAGACCTCAAGGTCTCGGTTTGGTGGTGTGGGTCCCACGGCAGCAACAACAAGGGGGAAACCCCGAAGTGGTTTGGGGTATGGAGTTGATTATAGGTCCGGTTCATGGTTTCTAGTCAGGATCCGGTTCATGGTTTATGTTGAGGTTATGTTTTTAATAATCATATGTTATAAATTAAATTAATAAAATATGACATGATTAATTTAATAAAACATGACTTAGGTTATAATTTAATTATTAGATCATGGAATTATTAACCTAAGTATTTATATTTTTCTAGACTTTATAATTAATTAATTATTAAAAACCATGGCTATAATTAATTAATTAACATGACTTAGGTTATATTATTAATAATTACTAATACATGTTTTAACCTAAGTATTTAACTTTATTTAACTAAAAACATGATATATTTAATTAAATACTTTAACCTATAGTTTATTTAAATTACATGTAATAATTAATAAACTATACCTTATATCATTATGACTTAGAAAAATAATCAGAAAACACTTAAGCTTATATACTTAGCTTATTTAACCAGCTTATATCTAATTACGGAAACTTTCTATTTTTAGAAACTTATTTAATTAAGGCAGCTAATCTATTTATGGAAACTTTCTATTTTTAGAAACTTGTGTAATTAAGGAAGCTAATCTATTTATGGAAGCTTTCTATTTTTAGAAACTTATCTGTTTTAAGCAGTAATTCTATTTTTGGAAACTTTCTATTTTTGGAAACTTTCTCTTTTTGGAAACTTTTTATTTTTTGTAACTTTCTACTTTTGGAAAATTTATATTTTAGGAAACCTGCTATTTTTAGAAAATTACTTATTATTACACAGTAAGTATAATAATACATGAAATATAAGAAATACTTAATCATAACAGACAGAATATAAGACAAACACAGTTTAAAACTTAAAATAGTAAAACATGACATGAACGTATAAAATAAGCTAAGACATGACATAAAACCAGTTACGTATTTAGTAATCAGATACTTATACACGTATGTATTTATGTAGCATAAGTGATACCGAAGTAGGACTCTCCTCAGTTCGTCTTCTTCGTTCACTGGACATAAGGTACGGATTCCCGTCCTTTCAGTATGGACATTCTTTCCTTATTAGGATTCCCCGTATGCAGCCAACTGTTTTCCCGTAGTATAAGTTTATATGTTTGATTTGCTTATGTTTAATTTAGAATACCTATAGCCATATACATGCATGACCAGTTTCACCTAGTTATGGAGGTACCATAACCATAACATTAGAGGCACTGGTGTTATGACTTCACCACGGCGGAGTGATTGCTCGTGGCGTCCCTTCAGCTTTTGGCCATATTTTTATATTTATCATGTGGGACGTATGGGTGCATCCTAGTTACATGTTTTCAGCAGATTACTCAGTGTGAATGTGGTGTGTGTCTTGCATCCTTCACAAGGAGCTGATCCCTCCTACCCAAAACCAGTATATTAATTTAGAGGCAGCCCCTCTAATTTGCATGATGAGGTCACCCCTCCAAGTATTCATGCACGGTGGATTTTCATGACCTATATTGGCTAATGGGAGAATATGTTAAAAGTTTTTATAAGATAAACATAAGGCTTTTCAAACTATAAAACCAGTTTTACCAAGACTTAACCGGGTTATTCGGGACTTAGTGTTGGAAATACGTTTTTACGTATTTAGGAAGATTCGGTCACTCCGACAATATACTAAGTAGTAGCTCGTAGTCTAGACATCGTTATTTAATAAACAAGCCCAAGCCTAGCCTACAACATGTGTAGGCCGGCCCAAACATGTAAGCCCAAGCCCATTACAAGGCTTGGGTATATAAACCCTCTCCTTAGATGGAGAGGGTGTGTGGTTAATCATTTTTTCACATAGTTCACTCTTGTTTCTCTCTCTAGAATTGTGTGTAATCCACCATCTCTCTATCTCTTTCTCTCTCTAAAACATAAGCAAGATTTACAATTCTACAAATGGTATCAGAGCTTGGGATGAAATATAGGTTGGTACTTGTGTTGTTTATGCTTTCTTATGCATAACGTGTGGTTTTGATTGTTTCTTACCGATCATCAAAAAAATTGTTTGTTTGTGTTTTAACATCGAATACATTCTTTTATCAAGTCGTAGTGATTTTGGGATATTGGTTTTGCTTAAAACACAAGTCTTTTGGATCAAAAGTTGCAAAATTTCTTGTTTCTCAACATTCTTAAATTCTTGCAAGGTTTCCATCGGAAAGTACAACGTGAGGGTGGTTTGGTCGCAATAACCTATTGGTTCCACTTTGCGATCATTGGATTTAAACACCTTATTCCGACGTGACATTCTGATCTAGCATTGCATCAACCTCACTGTTCTCGATTTAAACACCTTAAAGAATAATTTTTGGATTGTCGGAATGTTGATTTCTGTCGGAATACTCTTTTCTGTCGGAATGTTGCTGGTATCGGAATATCTAGATCGGAATGTCCAGATCGGAATGTCACTATCGGAATGTCCAGATCGGAATGCCACTATCGGAATGTCACTATCGGAATGTCCAGATCGGAATGTCACACTATCTTAATGTCCAGATCGGAATATCACTATCGGAATGTCCAGATTGGAATGTAGCTAAAATAAAATGGACAGAGTGACGACACAAGAATCCTTAAAGCCGTCAGAATCCCAGATCGCAATGCTAGATCGGAATATCACTATCAGAATGTTATCATTTCAAGAGTGTATTATGTGGAAGGTCTCGGTCACAACTTATTTTCTGTGGAACAATTTTGTGATGCAAACCTAGAAGTTGCTTTTCGAGAGCATACCTGCTTCATTCGTAATTTGGAAGGGGTTGCTTTATTGAAAGGTACTCGAGGGAATAATTTGTACCCTTTGTCTCTACAAGACATGATGGCCGCTTCTCCCGTATGTCTTCTCTCCAAAGCATCAAAGACTAAGTCATGGTTATGGCATCGACGGTTATCTCATCTTAACTTTGACGCTATTAATCACTTGGCGAAAACGAACTTGTCCGTGGTCTTCCTAAACTATCATTTCACAAGGATCATTTGTGTTCCGCGTGTACAATGGGGAAAAGCACTAAGAAGTCTTACAAACCCAAGACTGAATACAGCAACCAAGAGAAACTTTATCTGTTGCATATGGATCTTTGTGGGCCAATGTGTGTTGAAAGTCTTAGTGGCAAAAAGTACATCCTCGTCATTGTCGATGATTACTCTCGGTTTACATGGGTGAAATTTCTTAAAGCAAAAAAATGAGGCACCTAAATTCATCATCAGATTTCTCAAGATGATTCAAGTGCGTCTCAACACTACTGTCCGACGCATTCGTACAGATAATGGAACCGAATTTGTGAATCAAATCTTGCGTGATTATTATGAAGAAGTTGGCATATCTCATGAAACATCAGTTGCACGCCCTCCACAACAAAACGGTGTCGTTGAAAGGCGAAATCTCACACTTATGGAAGCTGCTCGAACGATGTTAATTTACGCAAAGGCTCCATTTTTTTTATGGGCAGAAGCAGTATCTACAGCAGTGTACACCCAAAACCGGTCACTAATTCGTAAACGCCATGGTAAAACACCTTATGAGCTTCTCCATGGTAAAGTACCAGATTTATCATATCTTTATGTATTTGGTTCTCTTTGCTATCTAAATAATGATGGTGACAATTTGGGAAAACTTCAACCAAAGGCTGATATTGGTATTTTCATTGGTTACGCACCCGCAAAGAAGGCATACCGAATCTACAACCGTAACTCTCGCAAGATCCTCGAAACTATGAATGTTGATTTTGATGAGCTGACAGCAATGGCTTCTGAGTAAAGCAGCTCTGAACCCGCACTTCATGAAATGGGACCCAGTAACATTAGTTCTGGTCTTGTCCCAAACAACCCTACTTCATCATCATTTACCCCACCTTCTAGGACTGAATGGGATACGTTGTTTCAACCGTTCTTTGATGAATTCTTTACTCCTCCAACTATTGTTGCTCCAGAACCTGAGGTAATAGCTCCGGTAACCGAAGTTGTCGCTCCAGCAACCGAAGCACAATCAGACACATCTACACCTACAATTGGTCAAGATATACCATCATCTAGTAATTCTCAACCAACACCCAAATCAATTACCCACGTCATGCCAATTGATGATGAAGAGGATGATGATGATCATGATTTGGAATTCGCTCAAATGCGTGAACTTCCATTCTTTGGTGTACCAATTCCCGACCCTAATCAAGCCGGGTCGTCCACCTCAGAGGAAGCTCCTTCTACAGTTTACTCCAATCCACGGATTCGTGAACATGACAGCAAGTGGACAAAGGATCAGCCTATCGATTCTATTATTGGTGACCCTAATCGTCCGGTATCCACACGAAGTCAGTTACAAGAAAGTGCAATGTTTTGTCACTTTGATGCTTTTCTCACTGAAGTTGAACCTAAGACATGGCAACAAGCTTTTACTCAATCCCGTTAGATAGAAGCTATGCAAGAAGAACTTAATGAGTTTATACGTCTTGAAGTATGGGAACTTGTCCCATGCCCGGATCAAGTGCAGTTACTCACTTTGAAATGGGTTTACAAAGTGAAACTCGACGAGTTAGGCGGAATTTTGAAGAACAAAGCTCGACTAGTAGCTCGTGGATACAAGCAAATATTAGGTATCGACTTTATGGAATCCTTTGCACCTGTTTCCCGTTTGGAAGCTATTCGACTATTCCTCGCTTATGCAGCCCATATGAATATGATCGTCTATCAGATGGATGTGAAGACGGCATTTCTTAATGGTGAACTCAAGGAAGAGTTCGATGTTCAACAATCGGATGGTTTTGTGAATCCTAATTATCCTAATCATGTGTACAAGCTTAAGAAGGCTCTCTATGGGTTGAAGCAAGCTCCTCGCGCATGGTATGATCTTTTGTCACAATTCCTCATTACACAAGGCTTCGCTAAAGGCAAGGTGGATCCCACGCTGTTCATTCAGAAACGAGGTAAAGATATGATTATGGTACAAATATATGTTGATGATATTATATTTGCAGCCTCGACCCAAACCTTATCCGACGAGTTTGGGACACTCATGTCTTCCAAGTTTAAGATGTCAATGATGGGCACGGTATCATTCTTCTTAGGTCTTCATATATCTCAGAGTCCCAGAGGCATCTTTATCAATCAATCCAAGTATGCCCTTGAATCTCTTAAGAAATATAAGATGGAATCTTGCGACCCCGTGGATACCCCAATGGTGGAACGAACTAAGCTTGATGCAGATCCACATGGAGTTGCCGTTGATCCGACACTTTATCGTGGAATGATCGGTACTCTTCTGTATATTACAGCCAGTCGACCTGATCTTCAGTTTGCTATATGTATGTGTGCTCGGTATCAAACTCGGCCTATTGAGTTACACTTAGCCACTGTGAAACGGATCTTTCGATATCTTAAAGGAACCATTAATCGGGGACTTTGGTATTCGAAGGACTCTTCGATTGCACTCATGGCATATGCAGATGCGGATCACGCGGGTTGTCAAGATACAAGGCGTAGCACGAGTGGAACTTTGCAACTACTAGGAGATCGACTAATCAGTTGGGCATCGAAAAGGCAGAAAAGTGCTACAATTTCAAGTACGGAAGCAGAATACATAGCTATGTCCGGTTGCTGTGCTCAAATTCTTTGGATGAGATCGCAATTAACCGACTATGGTCTAGGTTTCAATAAAATTCCAATGTACTGTGACAACAAGAGTGCAATTGGCTTATGCTGCAACAACGTTCAATTCTCCCGGTCAAAGCACATTGACATTCGCTACCACTTCATCAAGGAGCAAGTGGAAAATGGAGTAATAGAGCTTTACTTTGTCCGATCTGAGTATCAATTGGCGAATATTTTCACGAAGGCTTTAGATCGCGCTCGAATTGAATTTTTGGCCGACAAGCTAGGAATGAGAACTTTCTCGCCTGAGACTCTAAAGGAACTGGCAGATGAAGCGAAAGAATAGTGGTGGTAAAACTATTCTCCGTATCCTTGGTGATCATCTGTATATATTGTTTATATTTTTATCCACAAAAGCAAAATACAAAAATATAAAACCATATAAAACCCATAAAAATTGAAAAATCTAGAAAAATCCAAAAATATGTTTACTTCATTTTTCAAAGGCATGTCTTTTGGTACGATAATATTTACGGCCTTAGAAATGTCGATTAATATTGACACGGCGCCATAAATAGAGTTTGTACAAAAGTTGTAAATATTTCATAAAACATGCCCTTATATGGCTTGTAGTTATTTCTGACTGTAACCCGGTTTTCATATTAAAGTCAAGTATTTCTTATGAAAGCTTTGGCTCACAACGGGAATTAATTTTCTCGGGCAAGGTTTACTTTAAAACCTTGTAAGGGATCAAGTTTAATTTATAACTTGGTCTCACACAAATCTATGTACGTTTCAGTGCATTTATTTATTAAAACAAGAGAAGTCTTGTTTTTATGAAGCTATCATCTCTACAACCATAGCTATCTACATTTGGTATCTACATTCTCGACGATGCGACTACTCAACCGGCGACTACAGCTCTTTCAATAGAACACGGGTCAACAATTGAGGAGGAGCAATTATCAAGCCTTCAGAATCTTCGATGCCGAACGTGCCAAGTTCACAAATTGGTGTCAAGACAACAATACCAATCGTACACGTGGTGACAAGAGATGACTTCAGACGTGACGAGGCGACCAACATATGCTGACAAGAACCATTTGATCTTATCATATGATGTTCTCATCTATCAGGTCCAACCTTGTCAATTCTTTTCTAATATGGTGAATATGTGATCATGTTACAAATCGGTATCATATCTCATACGTTTGATATCATGAAGATAAAACGGACTTGCATTTTTCTTCCCAAAACCTTTGTTAAAACTTCATTAAATCAATTGATATTAAAAACATCGATTGGGTTAATATTTTTAATATGGGGGAGAAAATGTGATTTAATATGGGATATTATCACAAATGGTTTGACTTAATGTGCTGGCTCATCCCGACATGTGCGAAATGTTTTCGAATATCGTGGCATATGTTAAGGGGGAGCAAAATGGATTTGCATATCAAAAATGGATTTCATGGTGATTTATACTTACCCAAAACCAATTTATTTCACGACGATGAAGATTGTGGTGACATAAGGATGGTAGGATAGGTTAAGTCCTATGATTTTTCCAGAACCGGAGGAATCTTCCCAAGGACATTCCATAGCTAGAAATAGCAGTCCTTAGGAAAGTTGGAGAAAGATTATGAACGTAGCTGAATGCCGACCAAGTACTTAAGTTAGCACTGGAACAATCACAACAAGGTGCTAGTTATGACGTATTGGTAAGCATTGAAGGGGTTGAAGAATGAAAAAGAATTGTAAAGATAAAGGGTGTAAAGAAAGAAGCCCTCCTTACAACCTAGGAAGAAACCGGGTCAATACATATGCTATTGAGATCATTTTTAATGATTCTTGATATTGAAGATAGACATCATAGACCCAGTGATGCAATGCACAACCCATCCCAGCTAACTCAGATATCTCTTAAAAGATATTTGTTTTAATCACACGGAGACAACACATTATCTATTGATTTATTCACTCCGAATAAATTGGTATTGAAAAGGTGGCACTCCTCTCCAGCCTCCGATCACTAAAATCCAAAGTGCACGATCGAGTCTAGAGCCATTTGAGATCATCAAATATCTAATTAGGACACACTTTCATAATTCCTTGCTTCTTCACACACTGTGAAAAGTAAGAAATATCTTAAGAGTCCTACGTAAAATCTTCATGATCTTGCCTGAACATCCGAGTAATACGAAAGTATTTACAATGAAGATGGAAATCCTTCTTAAGCGAATATCAAAAAGCTCATGGTAGGTGACTTGTGTGATTCTTTAATGAATCAAGCTGGTGATAACTGGAAAGCAACAGTGGTTTAATTCTTAAATGAATTTAAACACGTTCCAGGCCTCTACGCAAAATCTTAGTGATCTTGCCAGAACACTCAGAGTGATATCTTAGTGTTCACAGTGATGAGTGGAAATCCTTCTAGTGTTAACCTCAAACAGCACTTGGTAGGTAACTTGCAAGATTCTATACGAATAAAGCTCGTGACAACTGGAAAGCAACGATGGTGCGGTTCTTAATTGAATTTCACTTGTTCCAGGAACCTGAATTGACGGCTTCAAATCATGCGGATATTATTATCCAAATGATTCACTCTTTACGTTCGCAGTCATCTTTGGACGGTCGAGTAAAGAGAACGGGTTTACCCGCGAAATCTTGTCAAGGAGATTTTTAATTAAATCTAGCTGCCACAAGTACGATATTTTATATCGTCCAACGGTCTTCACCGACCGGAGGTAAAATGCTATCGAATTAGAATGAAATGTTCAAAGCCATTTCGTTCGTGTCTACTTATGTTGCGGCATTTGAAGACGGTGGCGTTGCGGAATCCAAGAAGAAGTCGTCCCCGCATGCTTATACTTTATGCACTTAATATCTCATCTAATTCAAGAAGCCTAAAAGTTAAGTCTTCCGCTTTATCGAACTCTGAAGCTTTCAAGAATTACGAAGGTATAAGTATGTGGGACATGGTGTCACGAAGAGGCGAAGATCACAAGTGATGGATGCACGAGATCAAGGCAAGAGATTAATGCTCAAGATTGATATCACAGATCACATCAGCATGTTCACCAGAAAAGGAAAAAGAAAAGAAAGACGAAGACTACGAGCTCAAGACAAGCATAGTATGCTAGGTTTATTTCATTATTGTAACTCGGGTAACGCCCTTGTTTGGAGTGACCCCCCTTAGGGGGAGATTGTTGGAAATACGTTTTTACGTATTTAGGAAGATTCGGTCACTCCGACAATATACTAAGTAGTAGCTCGTAGTCTAGACATCGTTATTTAACAAACAAGCCCAAGCCTAGCCTACAACATGTGTAGGCTGGCCCAAACATGTAAGCCCAAGCCCATTACAAGGCTTGGGTATATAAACCCTCTCCTTAGATGGAGAGGGTGTGTGGTTAATCATTTTTTCACATAGTTCACTCTTGTTTCTCTCTCTAGAATTGTGTGTAATCCACCATCTCTCTATCTCTTTCTCTCTCTAAAACATAAGCAAGATTTACAATTCTACACTTAGTTTCTTCCGTTGTTACATGTTATATGCTTATATGCTTATCCTATTCATGCTTTATTATACATCCGTGCACCGAGCGTATTGCTCAGCCGTTTTCCTTTTCTATGTTCCTAAAACGGCAGGTACTCAGGGACGCTCGTAGACTTTAAGCGTACGTGCATATGGACTGGAAGCTTTCTGCCTTTCTTTACTTTATGCATTATCTTTACTTTGATACTCTGGCTATGGACATTGTTTAGTCCTTTCATTTACAGTACTTATGTTTGTATGTGATGAGCTTTACTTTCGGACTACCGATGTTTGATTCCGGTATTTTCCTTTTATGGTCATGTAATGTTTAGACATTTATCCTTGTATGCTTTGATGACACGCCATAATTATGTGTGACATTCCATTATCAAAATAGGGTGTTACAATTATGGTATCAGAGCCAAGGCTAGGACCTGTAGGCTCTCAAAATATGACATGTGCTTAGTGGGTAGTCACTATGGTCTTCCTAGAACTGACAGTCGTTTTCATGCATTGATCATTTTTATGCATACATATATATGTCATTGTCACAGGTTTATGACTAAGTAATGGTTGGTACAGGACTGGCCCTATTTAGTCGCATGTGTTTTATCGAAACTAATAAATTTGGAACCGACCCATAGGCATCCCCTCGCCATGTCTTTTATTTTGAGTGAACTGACCATAGGCGTTCACTCTCGAGCATACAAAAGTTTTCATAAAACTGTATCATGCATTCATACACAAATTTTCTGGCATAAAATTTTTCTCTGGATTTGTTGGTATAAATTTTGTTCATGTATATATATTTTATGTTTTGATCTGTTAATCATATGTTTTATGTTATACTATCAGATGGTTCTCACACGCGAACAGGAACAACTCAATGCTGCAATCCAAGCTACAATGCAAGCTTTGCTTCCTCAACTGAGGAACGACATCAGGGCTGAGGTTCAAGCTGCCAACAATCAGCAGCATAACCAAGCACCTCCTCCTCCTCCTCCAGTGACATTGGCAGTATGGCTGGAGAGATTCAACAAGCTCCGTCCTCGAGCTTTTGAGAAAACAGATAGCCCCAGTGATGCTGAAAGCTGGTTGGCTCACATCGAGAAGATTTTCAATGCTATGGGTTGTGACCCCGCATTCAAGGCGAGGTTGGCATGCTACCGGTTCGAAGGCGATGTGTTAAATTGGTGGTTAGCGTTGATGCAGTCTGAGGGAGGTGACAATTAGGTTACTGGTTTGACATGGGCTCAATTCAAGGATAGGGTGATGGAGCAGTTCTTTCCCAAGGTTGAGCAAGACAAGCTCAAGAGGGAGTACCATGGGATCCGACAGAGAGCTGGGGAGAATAGCAACGAGTTTATGCAGCGCTTTCTTTGCTTAGCTGGTTTCCTTGGTGCAGCAGCAGGTACTCCTGAAGAGCAGGCATACCATTTTAGGTGGGCTCTTCGCACATCGGTCGCAAACAATCTGGTGTGTGCTACGTTTACCACTATATCACAAGTGGCCGATGTAGCACGTAAGTTGGAGATGCTGCACGAGAGAGATGAGTTCGGGGAAGCTGAGAGACCCGACAAGAGGTAAACATTCGTATTCAAGCGATGACCAATCCGTATTCTTTCCATATATGTCAATTATTCATCTCTTTAAATTGTATCTTCCAGGCATAAAACTAGGGACCGGTCTCAGTCGGCTACTCAGCAGCAGCCTCATCAGCCCAAGGGAAACGGTCAGACTAACGACCGTTCTGCTACGGATAGGCGTGGCGGTAATGATAATTACCGTAACAACGCTGGACACTCCAACGGTAGCAGGTCCTAATACTTATGCATTTTCTTATGATTTCATGTTATAACTCATATTCTGACACTTTAGCAAATCTTCTACCAGGAACCATGGAAACGGTAGGGACCAGAACCAGAGAGGTTCACAGCCTAGCCGTCCAGCTATCACTGGTATACAATCTTACGATTATCCGCATTATCCTTTGTATCCTATTATCATGTCTTATGTAAAATGTTTTATCAGGTCCTCAGCCAGCCAGAGCACCTGCTGGAGGATATACTCATCCTCTTTGCTCTACTTGCCACCGTAGGCACCCAGGGCCATGTCTTCGTAACACTAACGCATGCTTTAAGTGTGGTCTCCCTGGCCATATCATGAAGGATTGCCGTGAGGGCGAGATGGAGGGCACATCAGGACATGCTGATACCAAGCCGCCTCCTACCACCGGGCGTGTCTACACGACATCTCGCGACCAGGCTAACAAGTCTACAGGTACCATCACTGGAATCTTGTATATGTATGGTCAAGCTACGTGTGTTCTTTTCGATACGGGTGCTACTCACTCGGTCATTTCTATTGCTTATGCTAAGAACATTAGGATGCTCCCCATGCCACTAGAGAATAGACTTACTATTTCCACGCCTTTGAGGGACTCTGTATTAATCACCCATGTATACAAGAGTCTTCCCCTAGAATTTGACGATAAGGTTCGTCCGATTGACGCACTTCCGCTGGAAATGAATGACTTCGACATGATTTTGGGCGATTGGCTATCCAATCATCATGCTACCATAGACTGCCATTCATATCGAGTTATCTTCGGTGATGTTAATGCACCAGAGTACATTCATAACGGGTTCGTGCCCGGACGATCTATACAAATCATATCTACCCTGCAAGCGCGTGCACTACTGTCACATGGCTGCGAGGGTTATCTAGCTACGGTTCACGACATGGATGTTGAATCTCAATCAATTCAGGATCAACCAATAGTGTCGGAATTCCAAGATGTATTTCCAACAGAACTTCCGGGCATACCACCTGCACGAGAAGTGGAATTCAATATCGAGCTTATTCCAGGAGCTGAACCAGTCTCCAAGGCTCCTTATCGCATGGCTCCCATAGAGCTGAAGGAGCTGAAGGATCAACTGTAAGAACTTCTAGAACGAGGTTTTATTCGACCGAGCGCATCTCCATGGGACGCACCATCTTATTTGTTAAGAAGAAAGACGGCAGTATGCGTCTTTGCATAGACTATCACGAGCTCAACAAGATTACTATCCGGAATAGGTATCCACTGCCGCGTATAGACGATCTGTTTGACCAACTCCAAGGGGCCAAACACTTCTCCAAGATTGATCTTAGGTCAGGCTACCATCAGCTACGGGTTAAGGAGCAGGACATCGCCAAGACTGCTTTTCGTACCCGCTATCGCCACTACGAGTTTGTAGTTATGCCATTCGGCCTGACAAATGCTCCAGCAGTGTTCATGGACTTGATGAACAGAATCTTCCATGAATTTCTGGACAAATTCGTCATTGTCTTTATCGATGACATCCTGATTTTCTCAAAGTCCAAGGAGGAACACGAAGACCATCTTCGTACAGTACTACAGATTCTTCGCCAGAAGCAGCTGTATGCTAAATTCTCCAAGTGTGAGTTCTGGTTAGACAAGGTGGCATTCTTAGGTCACATTGTATCAGCAGAAGGAATCACTATGGATCCAACGAAGGTTGAGGCCATTACTAAGTGGCCGAGGCCGACATCAGCGACGGAAGTCCGTAGTTTCTTGGGCTTAGCTGGCTATTACCGTAGGTTCGTCGAGAACTTTTCCCGCTTAGCACTACCATTGACCAAACTGATGCGGAAAGGAGAGAAATTCGTCTGGATTGAAGAACGAGAGAAGAGCTTTGAAGACCTGAAGCAGAAGCTAGTATCTGCACCTATTCTTACTCTCCCATCTGGTACGGGTGGATTTCAAATCTACAATGATGCATCGGGGAAGGGACTTGGTTGTGTTCTCATGCAACATGGGAAAGTGATCACGTACGCTTCACAGCAGCTTAAGCCTTATGAAGAAAATTACCCCACGCATGACTTGGAACTTGTTGCAGTCGTGTTTGCATTGAAGATATGGAGGCACTACTTATATGGAGAATCATGTAACATTTTCACGGACCACAAGAGCTTGAAGTATATCTTCACTCAACGTGAATTGAACATGAGGCAGAGGAGATGGTTAGAGCTATTGAAGGATTATGACATTAATCTACAGTATCATCCCGGAAAGGCAAATGTAGTAGCATATGCTCTTAGCAGGAAGTCCGGAATGATCAACGGCATTAAGATTGAGGAGGAAATCATAAGAGACTTGGAGCGAATAGACATCGAGATCATGGTAAGTGGACAGCACGGTTACTGGGCTAATCTTAGAGTAGAACCCGAGTTACTCTCTAAGATCAAGGAAGCTCAGAAAGATGATGGAGAAATTCGGGCGATAGTACAGAATTTGAAGAAACAGACGGAATTCAGAGTAGATGCAGATGGTATCGCATGGCAGAGCACGAGACTTTGTGTTCCTGATGATCAAGAACTCCGGGAAGCCTTGTTAGCTGAAGCTCATAGCTCCCTATTCTCTATACATCCTGGTCCGACTAAGATGTACCATGACATCAAGCAATATTTTTGGTGGAGTGGAATGAAACAGGATGTGGCCACTTACGTCTCCAAATGTCTTACCTGCCAGCAGGTTAAGATCGAGCATCAACGATCTGGCGGTCTCCTTCAACCGTTAGATATTCCAGAGTGGAAGTGGGACAAAATCACCATGGATTTTGTTACTGGTCTTCCGCCTACCAAAAGGAAGCACGATGCAATTTGGGTTATCGTAGATCGACTGACCAAATCAGCTCATTTCTTACCGATCCGCAAGGAAGATCCGGTAAGTAAACTCGCCGATACGTATAGAAGAGAGATCATGAGACTCCACGGTGCACCATCCAGCATCGTCTCAAACAGAGATCCTCGTTTCACTTCGCGATTTTGGAAGAGTCTGCAGAAAGCTTGGGGTACACAACTTAAGCTTAACACGGCTTTTCATCCTCAAACGGACGGACAGTCAGAGCGAACGATTCAGACATTGGAAGACATGTTGAGGTCATGTGCGTTGGAATGGAAGGGTGATTGGGACGATTATATCTGTTTGGTGAAGTTTGCATACAACAACATTTGGCACGCAAGTATCAAGTGTGCTCCTTTCGAGATGTTGTATGGCAGAAAGTGTCGCGCCCCAATCTGCTGGGATCAGGTTGGCGAGCGAACACTTGAAGGACCAGAAATCATAGAGATGACCAATGAAAGGATAGCAGTAGCTAAGAAGAAACTTCAGGAAGCACGGTCACGTCATAAGAGTTACGCCGATAAGCATCGTAGGGACATACATTTTAACGTAGGAGATCATGTCTTCCTTATGGTTTCATCGGCATGTGGTGTTAGACGCTTCGGGATTAAAGGAAAGCTCAGTCCTCGTTTCATCGGACCGTTTGATATCATTGAACGAGTCGGTGAAGTATCTTACCGGTTAGCGTTACCTCCGCAGCTTTCGCATGTACACAATGTGTTTCATGTGTCCTTACTCAGAGGGTACCAGTATCATCCCCTTCACATGGTTCAGTATCCACTAGAACAGATACGTGAAGATCTTACCTTCATAGAAGAACCCGAACGAGTTCTTAACAGACAAGAACGAGTCATAAGAAGGAAGACGATTCCATTCGTCAAAATCCTTTGTGTAGATATGTAAATCTCGCTTATGTTTTAGAGCGAGAAAAAGATAGAGAGATAGTGGATTACACACTATTCTAGAGAGAGAAACAAATGTTTACTATGTGAAAAAATGAATAACCACACACCCTCTCCCTCTAAGGAGAGGGTTTATATACCCAAGCCCTTGTCATGGGCTTGGGCTTACATTTGTGCCGGCCTACACATGTTGTAGGCTAGGCTTGTTCTTGTTTGTTAAATAAAGATAAGTAACTAAACTACGAGTTATTACATGGACTATCGTTGGAGTGACCGATCCTTCTTAATACGTAAAACGTATTTCCAACAATCTCCCCCTAAGGGAGGTCACTCCAAACAAGGGCATTACCCAAGTTACAATAATAAGATAAACCTAGCATACTATGCTTGTCTTGAGCTCGTAGTCTTCGTCTTTCTTTTTTTTTTCTTTTTAGGTGAACATGCTGATGTGATCATTGATATCAATCTTGAGCATTAATCTCTTGCCTTGATCTCGTGCATCCATCACTTGTAATCTTCGCCTCTTCGTGACATCATGTCCCACATACTTATACCTTTGTAATTCTTGAAAGCTTCAGAGTTCGATACAGCGGAAGACTTAACTTTTAGGCTTTCTTGAATTAGATGAGGTATTAAGTGCATAAAGTATAAGCATGCGGGGACGACTTCTTCTTGGATCCCGCAACGCCACCGTCTTCAAATGTCGCAACATAAGTAGACACGAACGAAATGGCTTTGAACATTTCATTCTAATTCTGTAGCATTTTACCTCCGGTCGGTGAAGACCGTTGGACGATATAAAATATCGTACTTGTGGCAGGTAGATTTAATTAAAAATCTCCTTGAAAAGATTTCGCGGGTAATCCCGTTCTCTTTACTCGACCGTCCAAAGTTGACTGCGAACGTAAAGAGTGAATCATTTGGATAAAATTATCCGCATGATTGAAGCTGTCAATTCTGTTTCCTGGAACAAGTTTGATTCATTAAAGAATCGCACCATTGTTGCTTTCCAGTTGTCACGAGCTTGATTCGTATAGAATCTTGCAAGTTACCTACCAAGTGCTGTTTGAGGTTAACACTAGA
Organism: Glebionis coronaria; assembly: GCA_025667525.1. Classification (NCBI taxonomy): domain Eukaryota; kingdom Viridiplantae; phylum Streptophyta; class Magnoliopsida; order Asterales; family Asteraceae; genus Glebionis; species Glebionis coronaria. The sequence continues at coordinate 397,348,924 of CM046882.1, forward strand.
AGGATTTCCACTCATCATCGTGAACACTAGGGTGTCACTCTGAGTGTTCTGGCAAGATCACTGAGATATTGCGTAGAGGCCTGGAACGTGTTTAAATTCAGTTAAGAATTAAACCACTGTTGCTTTCCAGTTATCACAAGCTTGACTCATAAAGAATCGTACAAGTCACCTACCATGAGCTTTTTGATATTCGCTCAAGAAGGATTTCCATCTTCATTGTAAATACTTTCATATTACTTGGATGTTCAGGCAAGATCATGAAGATTCTGCGTAGGACTCTTAAAATCTTTCTTACTTTTCATAGTGTGTGAAGAAGCAAGGAAATATGAAAGTGTGTCCTAATGAGATATTTGATGATCTCAAATGGCTCTAGACTCGATCGTGCATTTTGTATTTTAGTGATCAGAGGGTGGAGAGGAGTGCCACCTTTTCAATACCAATTTATTTAGAGTGAATAAATCAATAGATAATGTGTTGTCTCCGTGTGATTAAAACAAATACCTTTTGAGAGATATCTGAGTTAGCTGGGATGGGTTTTTCATTGCATCACTGGGTCCATGATGTCTGTCTTCAATATCGATAATCATTAAAATGATCTCAATAGCATATGTGTTGACCCGGTTTCTGCCTGAAGTTGTAAGGAGGGCTTCTTTCTTTACACCCTTTATATTTACAATTCTTTTTCATTCTTCAACCCCTTCAATGCTTACCAATACGTCATAACTAGCACCTTGTTGTGATTGTTCCAATGCTAACTTAAGTACTTGGTCGGCATTCAGCTACGTTCACAATCTTTCTCCAACTTTCTTAAGGACTACTATTTCTAGCTATGGAATGTCCTTGGGAAGATTCCTCCGGTTCTGGAAGAATCATAGGACTTAACCTATCCTACCATCCTTATGTCACCACAATCTTCATCGTCGTGAAATAAATGGGTTTTGGGTAAGTATATGTCACCATGAAAATCCATTTTGATATGCAAATCCGTTTTGCTACCCCTTAACATATGCCACGATATTCGAAAACATTTCGCATATGTCGGGATGAGCCATCACGTTAAGTCGAACCTTTTTTGATAATTTCCCATATTAAATCACATTTTCTCCCCCATATTAAAAATATTAACTCAATCGATGTTTTTAATACCAATTGATTTAATGAAGTTTTAACAAAGGTTTTGGGAAGAAAAATGCAAGTCCATTTTAACTTCATGATACCAAATGTATGAGATATGATACCGATTTGTAACATGATCACATATTCACCATATTAGAAAAAATTAACAAGGTTGGACCTGATTGATGAGAATATCATATGATAAGATCAAATGGTTCTTGTCGGCGTATGTTGGTCGCCTCGTCACGTCTAAAGTTATCTCTTGACACCACATGTACGATTGGTATTGTTGTCTTGACACCAACTTGTGAACTATGCACGTTCGGCATCGAAGATTCTGAATGCTTGACAATTGCTCCCCCTCAATTGTTGACCCGTGTTCTATTGAAAGAGCTGTAGTCGTCGGTTGAGTAGTCGCATCGTCGAGTATGTAGATACCAATTGTAGATTGTTATGGTTGTAGAGATGATAGCTTCATAAAAAACAAGACTTCTCTTGTTTTAACAAATAAATGCACTGAAACGTACATAGATTTGTGTGAGATCAAGTTATAAATTAAACTTGATCCCTTACAAGGTTTTAAAGTAAACCTTGCCCGAGAAAATTAATTCCCGTTGAGAGCCAAAGCTTTCATAAGAAATACTTGACTTTAATGTGAAAACCGGGTTGCAGTCTAAAATAACTACAAGCCATAAGGGCATATTTTATGAAATATTTACAACTTTTATACGAACTCTATTTATGGCGCCGTGTCAATATTAATCGACATTTCTAAGGCCGAAAATATTATCGTACCAAAAGACATGCCTTTGAAAAAAAAATAAAGTAAAAATATTTTTGGATTTTTATGAATTTTTCAATTTTTATGGTTTTTATATGATTTTATATTTTTGTATTTTGCTTTTGTGGATAAAAATATAAACAATATATACAGATGATCACCAAGGATACGGAGAATAGTTTACCATCAATATTCTTTCGCTTCATCTGCCAATTCCTTAAGAGTCTCAGGCGAGAAGGTTCTCATTCCTAGCTTGTCGGCTAAAAATTCAATTCGAGCGCGATCTAAAGCCTTCGTGAAAATATCCGCCAATTGATACTCAGATCGGACAAAGTAAAGCTCGATTACTCCATTTTCCACTTGCTCCTTGATGAAGTGGTAGCGAATGTCAATATGCTTCGACCGGGAGAATTGAACATTGTTGCAGCATTAGGCAATTGCACTCTTGTTGTCGCAGTACATCGGAATTTTTTTGAAACCTAGACCATAGTCGGTTAATTACGATCTAATCCAAAGAATTTGAGCACAGCAACTGGACATAGCTATGTATTCTGCTTCCGTACTTGAAATTGCAGCACTTTTATGCCTTTTCGATGCTCAACTGATTAGTCGATCTCCTAGTAGTTGCAAAGTTCCACTCGTGCTACGCCTTGTATCTTGACAACCCGCGTGAACCGCATATGCATATGCCATAAGTGAAATCGAAGAGTCCTTCGAATACCAAAGTCCCCGATTAATGGTTCCTTTAAGATATCGAAAGATCCGTTTCACAGTGGCCAAGTGTAACTCAGTAGGTCGAGTTTGATACCGAGCACACATACATATAGCAAACTGAAGATCAGGTCGACTAGCTGTAATATACAGAAGAGTACCGATCATTCCACGATAAAGTGTCGGATCAACGGCAACTCCATGTGGATCTGCATCAAGTTTAGTTCGTTCCACCATTGGAGTATCCACGGGGTCGCAAGATTCCATCTTATACTTATTTAGCAATTCAAGGGCATACTTGGATTGATTGATAAAGATGCCTATGGGACTCTGAGATATCTGAAGACCTAAGAAGAATGATACCTTGCCCATCATTGACATCTTAAACTTGGAAGACATGAGTGTCCCAAACTCGTCGGATAATGTTTGGGTCGAGGCTGCAAATATAATATCATCAACATATATTTGTTCCATAATCATATCTTTACCTTGTTTCTAAATGAACAACGTGGCATCCACCTTGCCTTTAGCGAAGCCTTGCGTAATGAGGAATTGTGACAATAGATCATACCATGCGCGAGGAGATTGCTTCAACCCATTGAGAGCCTTCTTAAGCTTGTACACATGATTAGGATAATTAGGATTCACAAAACCATCCAGCTGTTGAACATAGACCTCTTCCTTGATTTCACCATTAAGAAATGCCGTCTTCACATCCATTTGATAGACAATCATATTCATGTGGGCTGCATAAGCGAGGAATAGTCTAATAGCTTCCAAACGGGCAACAGGTGAAAAGGATTCCATAAAGTCGATGCCCAATAATTGCTTGTGTCCACGAGCTACTAGACGAGCTTTTTTCTTCAATATTCCGCCTAACTCATCGAGTTTCACCTTGTAAACCCATTTCAAAGTGAGTAACTGCACTTGATCCGGGCATGGGACAAGTTCCCATACTTCAAGACGTATTAATTCATTAAGTTCTTTTTGCATAGCTTCTATTTAACATGATTGAGTAAAAGCTTGTTGCCATGTCTTAGGTTCAACTTCAGTGAGAAAAGCATCAAAGTGACAAAACATTGCACTTTCTTGTAACTGACTTCGTGTGGATACCGGACAATTAGGGTCACCAATAATAGAATCTATAGGATGATCCTTTGTCCACTTGCTGTCATGTTCACGAATCCGTGGATTGGAGTAAACTGTAGAAGGAGCTTCCTCTGAGGTGGATGACCTGGCTTGATTAGGGTCGAGAATTGGTACACCAAAGAATGGAAGTTCATGCATTTGAGCGAATTCCAAATCGTGATCATCATCATCCTCTTCATCATCAATAGGCATGACATGGGTAGTTGAAACAGGTGTTGGTTGAGAATTACTTGTTGATGGTATATCTTGACCGATTGTAGGTGCAAACGTATCTGATTGTGCAACGCTTGTTGGAGCGACAACTTCGGTTACCGGAGCTATTACCTCAGGTACTGGAGCAACAATACTTGGAGGAGTAAAGAATTCATCAAAGAACGGTTGAAACAACGTATCACATTCCTTCCTAGTAGGTGGTGTAAATGATGATGAAGTAGGGTTGTTTGGGACAAGACCAGAGCTAATGTTACTGGGTCCCATTTCATGAAGTGCGGGTTCAGAGCTGCTTTGCTCAGAAGCCATTGCTGTCAGCTCATCAAAATCAACATTCATAGTTTCGAGGATCTTACGAGACTTACGGTTGTAGATTCGGTATGCCTTCTTTGCGGATGCGTAACCAATGAAAATAACAATATCAGCCTTGGGTTGAAGTTTTCCCAAATTGTTACCATCATTATTTGGATAGCATAGAGAACCAAATACATGAAGATATGATAAATCTGGTACTTTTCCATGGAGAAGCTCATAAGGTGTTTTACCATGGCGTTTACGAATTAGTGACCGGTTTTGGGTGTACACTGCTGTAGATATTGCTTCTGCCCATAAAAACAATGGAGCCTTTGCGTAAATTAACATCGTTCGAGCAGCTTCCATAAGTGTGCGATTTCGCCTTTCAACGACACCGTTTTGTTGTGGAGTGCGTGCAACGGATGTCTCATGAGATATGCCAACTTCTTCATAATAATCAGGCAAGACTTGATTCACAAATTCGGTTCCATTATCTGTACGAATGCGTCGGACAGTAGTGTTGAGACGCACTTGAATCATCTTGAGAAATCCGATGATGAATTTAGCTGCCTCATTTTTTGTTGTAATAAATTTCACCCATGTAAACCGAGAGTAATCATCCACAATAACGAGGATGTACTTTTTGCCACTAAGACTTTCAACACGCATTGGCCCACAAAGATCCATATGCAACAGATAAAGTTTCTCTTGGTTGGTGTCTTCCGTCTTGAGTTTGTAAGATTTCTTAGTGCTTTTCCCCGTTGTACACGCGGAACACAAATGATCCTTGTGAAATGAAAGTTTAGGAAGACCACGAACAAGTTCGTTTTTCGCCAAATGATTAATAGCGTCAAAGTTAAGATGAGATAACTGTCGATGTCATAACCATGACTTAGTCTTTGATGCTTTAGAGAGAAGACATACGGGAGAAGCGGCCATCATGTCTTGTAGAGACAAAGTGTACAAATTATTTCCTCGAGTACCTTTCAATAAATCAACCCCTTCCAAATTACGAATGAAGCAGGTATGCTCTCGAAAAGCAACTTCTAGGTTTGCATCACAAAATTGTGCCACAGAAAATAAGTTGTGACCGAGACCTTCCACATAATACACTCTCGAAATTATAACATTCCCAATATGATATTCACCATAACCCATTATCTTTGCAATATGATCATTTCCAAATCGAACCGTACCAAGAAACTTGCTGACAAAATTTCAAAGCTGAGAGCGATCTCCGGTCATATGCTTGGAGCAACCAGAGTCCAAATACCAGAGAACAATTTGGACCACCTGTTTTCAATACCAACAGTAGACAATGCATTGGTAACTATTGGTTCCGGAGTGTTAGCATATATAGATATAAGATTATCAGAATTGCTAACATTTGTGTGACCCTTAGATTTCCTGCGTTTTCTAATGTGAGTTTTAGCACTAACAGGTTTTACTGTTCCAATTTTCTTAGGTTTTAGATTATTCGCGGGCACTACAGTGGGAGTAGACCTATTTAAAGGGCACTTGGTTCCTACAGTAGTGTCAGTGTGTTCCTAGTTAAAGGACATGATTGTGTTTTGGTAGCCTTGGTACTCCTAGTTAAAGGGAACGCTTTCTTCACTTCAGTGGGAGTGATCCTAGTTAAAGGGCACATATTTCCTACTATAGTGAAAGTTCTACCAGTGGGGTGCCATAACCAACCAACTTGGGTTAACACTTTCCCAGTCGGTTTCCATTCCAATCCATTTTTCCGGGCATGCATCTCATTCACATGGTCAATAAGGCAAGAATCATGACGACTAGAAAACATACATTCATTGCAATTCCAACATTTCAAATTAGAATTCATAGTAGGCTTAGAACGCTGCACAATCGCAGAGCCTTTAGGTTTAGCTACATGATTCTTTTTATTCAAAACAGAAATAACATTCCTAGGATGGGCTTCTACTTTCTTCTTCACTTGACTACTAGATGGGGGCAAGATCCTATCATTCTTCTTGTTTCTTTTAAGCTTAGATCTTTGAGCCTTAGTAGTGGTGCTTATTCCTGTAGAAGGAAACACGGGAATATTAGAAGCTGATTTTGATTCCGTCGTATCTTTAGTGACCAAAGTTTGAGATAGTTTAGCCCTAGGGCCCTTATTAAATGGTGTGAAGGCTATAAGGTTCCTTTTGATTGCACTAGAGGACGATGCTGAGACAGTGGCTGCGTTATCCACAACATTCTTACCTTTGAGAGTACGAAGTGTTTCCTTTAACTCAGCCAAGACCAGATTCTTATCACAAATTTGTTCCCTCAAATCAGATATTTCCATCGACTTTCGATTCAATTGTTCAATCAACGACTGATTCTGTGCAGTGGTATCGACACATGTGGGTTTACTGAATCGAAGAGTCGTGTATTTTTCTGTTTTAAGTTATCAACTTTGGACAGAATCTTGGAAACTCGATTATCTAGATCAAGTTTAAATTTCTCAGCGGCCTCAAGTACGTTCACACAGTTAAGCTCCTTAGATTTTTCTATGTCTATCGGCAAAGATTTAGCAACTTTGTCACTTGGTTGACGTTGTTTTGATTGTAAATTCAATCGAAAATTCTTTTCAAAGTTTGCATCATCGATATTAACACCTTCGAATGACGTTTCAAAGATTTCTTGAATAAATTGTTGCTTGCATTCAAGCGAAATACAGTGTGTTTGAATCTTATCAAAATGTTTTGAAAGCGAAGAATATGAATCTTGAAGCTAAAAATTCAGCGTCAGATTCGTGACAAGTACTATCTACCACATTATCCACAGATTCAACATTATGCACAATAGAATCATTATCAACACTTTTATTCACACAGACGGAAACTATATCATGAGACATCACTTGCTTCAGAAGCTGATCATTTTGGCATGAAACCCGTTCTATTTCAAGGAAACTGTTTTCATTAGCATCATCTATTTCATTGAAAACACGTCTAACTTCTTCTATTCCCAAAAGCAAATCTTGATCAAGAGTACTAAGACAAGCTTTAACATTCTTTACAAACGGAACAATTTCGTCTCGAAACGCAGCTCTAGTGTGCTCAAAATTCCATTCACCTTTCGTTATGGCCGAAGTCGTCGTACGGTCCAAAATGACCTTGTCAAAATCAGCTAAGTGTTGGTGTACCGCATTTAAGTTAACGGACGCCTTACTTACCGGTGGAATTAACTTCGTTCAATCCGTTTTGACAAGTGTAGGAGACGTACTAGGAGGGTTGATACAAATGATTTTCTAAGGTCGGATTTAGTTCTCGGTATCTCCTCGAATTGATCTCGGCTCTAAGTGGAATGATTTGTTCTTGGTTAAAAAAAAAGTGATGGTTTGTTTATCTATTTTAAACTAATGACAAGTAATTAAGTGTCGAAGATTAAACTTAAAGCTTTAAAAGATTAAACTAAAAAGACGAGTTTAAAGATAAATGTTTGAAAACTTAAAGATTATATTAGAAAAATAAATGGACACTCAATAAAAACTAACACTTGGAAAACTTTGTAAAAATATGAACTTAGTCGGAAAATACTAAAAGAAAGTAAGAACGGAATATAGCAAAACAACTCAAATCGGAATAATCGAACTAGGCCCAATCGGAATATATTCCGATCGTCTGATCGGAATGTTGGAAAAAGAGTTGCAATCGGAATGTTTCAAAACTCACACTAATCGGAATACCCAAAAGCATCACAATCGGAATAAGCAAAGATTGAGCTGATCGGAATAATCAATAAAGGGCAGATCGGAATAATCAAAAATTAACTAATCGGAATGTGGGAAAAATGACTCACCGTCGGAATACTCAAAACCCTTTTCCGATCAGCACGATCGGAATAAGGGGGGGTCTGGTCGGAAAATCCCAATCGGAAAAGGGTTTACAACCTTTCCGATTTGTTCTTTTGATCCGAAATTTAAGCTAGGAGATAAGCTATGGAAATAAGCTTATTACCAAAGCTAGCTCGAATCCAACAATAAGCTGATCAAATAAGCACGAATTCAACTTATCTAAACTTCAAATAATCAATCTTATAAATCAAATAAATAATAAAAAGATGATTTTTTTATAAAAACTTCAAAAAGTAAATAAGCTAAACTAACAAATAAGCCAATAAGCACAAAGATCTTAAAGCTTATTTGTGTAGAAACTTAAGGAAACATAAAAAGATTAACTTTTTAAGCACAAAATCCTAGATGAACAACACGGATCATACGAGATTTGTACCAAAATCAATCAAAATCAAAGAAAGGAAGAATGAGATTAAAGATTAAAAGCTTGAAACTAAACTTGATTAATGAAAAACAATACAAAGGTTTGATCTTGAAAGAGAAAAAGATGAAAACTAGTGAGAGAAAGTTTAGAACTTTCTCTCTCTAAAACTAGAGAGAATGAAAAACTAAAAACTAACTAAGACTAACTAAGTGCTCCAAAATTGTGAAGTGGAATCATATATATAGGCGTGTGATGTGGGCTTTTGAATGGGCTTTGGTTTGGGCTTCTTTTCTTCTTCCTTCTTTAGTCTTTACGTTTCTTTTAAATAAACGTTTCTGACTTTGGATTTTGAGAAGTGTCGGTGAATAATTCCAACTCGTCTTATAATCTTTTGTTTAATAGACTCGAGTTCTTCGACATATATGAATCTTCCATCTTTGGCTCTATTCTTCGATAAATCTTTAAATAGGCACAATGACTTCAAATCTTTTGCATCTTTTGCATCTCTTGGACAATAGACTTCGTCTTGAGTCTTTTTCTTCGATAAAACCCGTGCAATCCCATGTTTTCTTCAATATTCATCCGGTTGACTCTGAAAACACAATAAACACAAAAACCACGCATAATTCCAAACAAATGATATTAAATACGTGTTTTGGTCTCGTTTTAGCCAGAATTAAGTGGTAAAAGGATGGGTGTTTTCACACCTATCAAATCCCCTATACTTAACCATTGTCATGCCCTCATGCAATGCTTAGAGATAAAGCAAGTTTACACTTTTCTCATAATCAATCAACCTTGGCCTTATTAAAATACTATTAAACAAAAATTAAAGTACTAAGAGAAATTAAAACTTTAAAGTAAACAAAAGGATATAAAATAGCTATGTGGAAATAACTTGCAAAGGGATCTAAGACTTACATTAGGGCTTCGGTGCTGCGACGATCCATCACCCTCAAGTTTCACGTTCCCCAAACTAAGCTTAAAAACGAGATCATTGTTATTATAAGTTAGCAAATCAAACACTTACTCACATGGCTTAATTATATGCTTAAACTCCCTTATTCCTAGGTGTATCTCTTATATTTTGTTTTTGTCTTAGAATGATCATGAAGATGCATTTTTGGACTTATTTCGATAGTTATTTAGGCTAAAAGCAAAGTAGGACGATTTGATCAATAGTTAGCTAAAGGACAAAATCTCATAAAACTGCTTCTCGGGATATCAAAAAGTTCATATCTTGGCATAACTCGGTTAACGATTTGAGACCTTTCTCGGGCCGATATTTGGCATGTACTTCATACTTCATATCTTGAGAGACGTGCTTGAGATAATGGTCTTCTCATCGTTAATAGAGTTTCTTCACTTGGAGACTTTTGAGGGGTACTCCAACTTTGTTGACCACGACTTCATGATTATTTCTTCTATCTCTAATTGGGATTTTGAGATACAACGATCCGCCTCCTTTTCGGACTTGGATCTATTTATCCTCATACCTTGTTAGGGTCTTTTCGGATAGACTTCTCCATGATCTTTACGGGAGTTGATTGCTTTTCGTCGTGAGTCTTGATCCTTCATATTGATTTTGGGAATAATGCTTTTCACATCACTTTGGATCTTCAGCAATAAAATTGAATCCTCATGCCTTGTTAGGGCCTTTTCGGACTCGCCAATCTTCGCGCCCCGCTTCATAAGTTATGTCTTGGCTATGAACTCTTATCATTACCGAGCAACTTTTAAACGATCTTGGGCTAGAAGCTAAGTAACTTTTCAAATCGTACGACCTTACTTATTGCAGATAAATTATTAGCAAGTGATGGGAGAATAGGCAAATAATTACACCAAGTGAGCTTGCGCAAGAATACCGACTTATAATTGACTCTATCATTTCTTGTTCTCCACAATTTAAAATCTCAAGTAATGAGACTCGTGGATACTTAGCCTAATAAACCAATTAAGGTCTACATGGTTAAGGATAATAGCTAGAATAAACTTGAATAAGTCTATTCGGGTTGAGTCAAAATAATCGCAACGGGCCTAATATGTCAAAGACTTCTAAACTAGCTACACCACTTTATTAATATTTTTGACTTGATTGCGGGGTATATACATATGCAAGCAACGATAAAAATTTAAAAATTACGACTAAATGGCCAAAGTTAATTAAAAATTTGAAAAAGATGATTTTCTGGTTAAATGAAGGCATTTTCATGGAAAAGTCCACTTAAAACTTCGATAGAAGTCCCCCCTACACTTAAGATAAACATTGTCCTCAATGTTTAAGCATGTGGGAAAAATCTCCCCTACACTTATGACATTGTGCACGTTGGTTAACTCAAGTTAAGGAAGAGACGACTAAAGTGATCAATTTCAAATGTGAGTATGAAGAAAATTGAATCACGATAGTTGAGAGATAGAACCGGATTTCGGATAACACGGGAGCACGGTTCTTCAGAGGTTCCAAAAGTGCATTCATCCCTGTAATCACATCACCACACAAACACAAATACCTATATAGGTCCCCCTAAACTTAGGAGGTTAAAACAGAAAAGGATAGATACTCGGGTTGCCTCCCGAGGAGCGCTTGTTTTTGAGAACCGAGTCACGAGCCTGACTCGACCCAAAATTAGTTCATGGGGAACGTGGTGAGGGATGAAATCATCTCCTGAGAGATGTCCTCACCAAAGTATAACTTCACTCGTTGGCCATTCACCTTACAATTCGGTCCACTAGGTTGAGCGAGCTCGAGAGTACCATATGGAAAAATTTGGGCAATGGTGAATGGGCCGGACCAACGAGATTTCAGCTTGCCTGAAAAGATTTTCAACCGAGAGTTAAAGAGTAAAACTTTGTCTCCAACTTGGAACTCTCGGTTCTTAATCTTAGAGTCGTGAATGAGCTTAGTCTTCTCCTTATAGATCAAAGAATTTTCATAAGCCTCATTACGGAGTTCATTCAGCTCATTGAGTTGGATCTTGCGTAGGTCACCGGCTTTGTTGTTATCAAAATTAGCCCACTTCAAGGCCCAGTAATCCTTGTGCTCCAACTCAATGGGGAGGTGGCATGCTTTCCCGTACACGAGACGATATGGTGTACAACCAATCGGAGTCTTGTATACTGTACGAAAAGCCCACAAAGCATTATCAAGTTTATCAGCCCATGAGGCACGATGCTCTCCCACGGTTCTTTCGAGAATTCGCTTTAATCCTCGGTTGGATATTTCAGCCTGGCCATTAGTTTGTGGGTGGTAAGCGGTGGAAAGACGATGATTTACACCATACTTAGCCATGACTCTTGCGAATTGGTAATTGAAAAAATGAGTCCCGCGATCACTAATAATGGCACGAGGCACACCGAATCTAGCGAACAGTGATTTCAAAAAGTTACAAACCACCCTTGCGTCATTAGTAGGTAAAGCTTTGGCTTCAACCCACTTTGAAACGTAGTCAACGGCTACAAGGATGTATTTGTTTCCTTTAGATGAAGGGAATGGCCCCATAAAGTCGATACCCCAAACATCAAAGATTTCACACTCTTGAATGAAATTCTGAGGCATCTCGTCTTTATGTGTGATCGTTGATGAGACTGCTTTTATACATGGTCTCATCGTCCAAATCGGGCTTAAAATGCATAAAAAATCATGAAAAATGCCAAATATATGCTCGTGTTTGTTACTTGTGTATTTTTAGGTACGGATATTGAGGAATTGACAAAAGATCACAAGAATCAATCAAAAGCGAACACGGGAAACGAAGACGCACAATGAACCAAGCTCAAAAATGGAAATTTGCAAAAAGACCCCTCAAGTTTGAAGAATTGGCAAAAATGGCCCCTCATCTTTGAAGAAATTGTCATAATTAACCCTCAAAAATGTTAATTGTGCAAGTGTGACCCTTGAAGAATGAAGATGTGACAAGAAATGCCCTTGGAAATTGATCTAAAGTGCAAAAGTTAGCAAAATGGACAAAAAGGACTAACTTTGTAATTAGTTTGGACTGCTGATGAAAAGGACTTAATGGTTTGGACTAACCTTGCAAGGGAATTAACAAGTATCTACGTTAGAAGGACTGGTAATGAAATACCATTCACTTAGCCCAACAAACCCCCCATGGCCCAATCCCATATAACCCGGTTTAATTCTTAATCCAGTCAATTAAGTCAACAAACCCCACTTACCCCCCCCTTCCCTCCTAAACAAAGATTTAAAAATAAATTAACCCCAAAACAGATCTAACCCACCCCTAATCCCCTATAAACCCTAAACCAACCCCAGATTAATTAAACTTCAATCCAAAGGGATTTTGGCTAATACCCTCCAGTTCACTAATTCATCTCCACGTCACCCTTTCCCACCTCTAAAAACATGAACACATGCACTGTGGACCCCTCCCCAGCACTCCCCTGCTCCATGTCACTTTCCCACAACCCCACACCCGACCAATTAAACGCACCAGATTGCTCTACTTGTTCCCCAAGTTGAATTGAACGATTTTGATCATCCCTACAGCCTGTCAATCACATGGTGATACTTTTGACCAAGATTCGTCCAAAGAAGAAAGGGGCATTTTTGAGATTTCCAGTTTTAGGGTTTGCATTTGTAATTTTTAATTCATAGATTCTAGAATAGTCCATTTAGCCTATAAAAGGAGGTCCAACCTGTGGAAACCCCTTTGTTCCAGTTTTTGCATAACATTTGTATTTCCCTTTTATAAAATTAAAAGTTTGGTATTTGTTATATGCAATAGTAATTCCTTTTTAATCTTGATAAAAGTTTGGTGTATGTTATATGCAAAGACTGAGTTCCATTAAAATTTGTGAAAGGTTTTGTATGTTTAAGTTTTTTTTTCAAAAAGGTTTGGAAAGATTTTTTATAAACTTCAGAAATCAAGTGTGTTAGGAAGTGAAAGTGGAATAGCACCCTTTGATTTGTGGATTATAAGAAGTTTTTCAAACAAGTTTTCAAGGTTTGTGTTAAAGTTTTTCAAAAAGGTTTTGAAAAATCAGATTTTGCCTATCTTGTACTTGTTTTCTGTTTTTCTTTTCTAAACAGGTTTGGAGATTGTGTTGATCAAATTCAGCATACACCCGGGTGTATAAGGAAGTGACAAAGCTGTCACAAGGGACTTGGATGTAAGTCCCTTGGGTAAAAATCCTTCTTCCTTTTTATTTTTCAGTTTTATAAGTGTTTTATGAGATTTGCATGAAAATTGCTAAGTTATGTGTTAATCAGGTTTGGATTGTGTTATCTTTGTGTGTTATGCATGTTGGATGCATTAAGAATCAGTTTGAGTAAGATTTTAAAGAATTTGGTTTGAAAATCTTGGTTTATAAAATATAAAGGACTGTTTGGATACATGTTTTAGCAGGGGAAAAACTATTTGGTTGAGTTTAAAAAGGTGTCAGAAGAGTTGAATAGGGTTGAGATAGAGTTATTGTTAGTCTTAGTTAAGTTTGGCCAAGTTTTGGAGCATGTTGTGTGTTAAAAGTAAAAAAAAAAGATAGCAAAAAGTCAGAAATCTGCCTTGTATGCCTGTTTTTATTGAAATTCATGCTTGAATCTTGAAAGCTGTTAAGTGTTAGGGTCATTAGAGTTTGAGTTTGTTTGAGCATCAGTTTGTGAAGTTGTATGCAAGATTTTGGAGGTTGAAACTCATTTGAGTGCTTGCTGTTAGCAAAAAAAAGTCACCAGGCCCCTAGAAAGACCTCAGCAACATCCATATTCTTGTTTGTGTTTTGTTTGAGTGACTTTTGTGTGCTAATTGCTTTATTTCCCGTTTATTGTGACTCCCTACACTCAGAAAGAGTGTAGGGGTGCCCTTTGATCCAAAACAATCACCACACAAACAATTCCAAGCCCTCTTGGACCATTTCTTCATTTGTGAAGAAAACAGACACAAGCACAAAAGGCTTGTGTTCTTTAAGTTGAAAACTAGACACGTTTTTCAATTGAATCCTGCTTAATCTTGGACAAAAAAGTGTTGGATTGTGTTTTCAAGTTAGCAAGGGTCATAGTTTGGTTTGTGTAGTAAAAAAAAAAAAAAAAAAATTTACAAAAAGTACACCCGCAACGGGCTCGAACACGCGACCTGCAGCTCAGGAGTAACGTGTTCTACCATTGATCTAGATGCCTTTTTATGTTGTAGTTTCATTTCAATAGCCATTTATCCCAATTTTCCTTTCTAGCTTAATAATAAAGCCGTAGCTTATTTCCACCTTTTCCAGCTTATTTGATTAGTGTTTTTAGCTTAATTGATTTTTCCTAGGACATTTATAGGTTTTAGGATTTTTCTGTTTAAAAATATTATTTTTCCTATTATTTAATTAATTTCTAGGATTATTTTTAGTTTTAAATTTAGAAAGTCAATAAAAAATAGTGAACAGTAATTAAAAAAATCCAAAAAAATAATTTTTAGCTTTTAGATAAATATTTTGAGGTTTACATTTAAAAAAGTTTTCAAAAACTTTAATTTTTAATTTTATTTAATTTTAGGGTTTTTAGACAACTTTAAAAATTAATATAAAATTAACTAAAAGGTTTTAGGAGCTTTAATTTACATTTTCTTCTTAGTTATAATATTTAGGATTTTTGAGAATTTTTTAGAATTTATTTAAGAACTTTTAATTTTTTAGATTATTTTAATATTATTTTATTCATAAAAATAAAAAGTTTAATTTTTATTTCTTTTTCATTTTTCCTAGATTCTAGACATTAAAATAGGAAATTTTTCACTTTCCAATTAATTTTTAGGCTTTTCAATTAATTTTTAGAATTAATTTAAGATTTAATAGATTTTAATAGTTTTTAGGAGTTTAAAAATAGTTTAATTTGGTTTTTAAATTTTTAAAAATAGTTTTTAGCTTAATTAGGTCATTTTTAAGGTTTACAAACTATTAAATCTTGTTTAGGGCTTTTTAATATTTAAAAGTGATTTTTAGGGCTTTAATTAGCATTAAAAAGTCATTATTAAATTAATTAAAAGGTTTTGGCAAGTTTGGATTTTTTGTAAACTCTTAGAAATTTATTGTGGATTTTTAGTAATTTTTAGGAATTTTTAGATTAAAATTTTAAATTTTGCACTTTTTTCGTTTCTACGTCGTAACTTTCTAGTAGTGTTTTCGCCTTATTTTTCTATTTTTTCGTCTTCGTCATTTTCTCTTCTTTTCTTCTCATTAATAATCAAAAACATAATCAATCATTCATTACACAACGCACTAGCCTCCTCGAGAACGAACTCACTTTTAGGGTCATTCACACACGGTTTTCCTAAATCGTCGTGCACGCTTACCCTATTTTAGTTGCTTGTTTTTCCTAAAGCAAGTATCTAATTTTACAACTATCATTTTTGGCGCCGCTGCCGGGGAGGCGTGTTGTGTTTTGATTGACCATTGTTGTTTTCTATATTAGCCATAATAGTATTTGTATTAATAGCACTCTATTAATACGTATTATCGTTTTTCGGTTTTTGTGAATACTATTAATATATTGTATACGTAGAACAATAAATTCACAAGTACTCCAAATACGTGAGCAATCACAACCTTGGTTCGGGATTTCATCACTCGATCATTGTATTCGAATCTCAAACCAAAGAAAAAGGCAAAAATAGATAAATACTTTCGTGAAGCTTAATCTTGATAATACAAACTATAAGGTGGGTATAAGGCGGTTGTATTTCACGACCTAAAGGAAAAAGGCTCTTAAGTGCTTCGCGCCGCCTCGTTTCCTCCGCTTGCTTGTGCGTATTTGATTTTGAGAGTGAATCGAGGGTTTTGCCGCCCAAAGTATTATTACATATCATATATATTTTCTTGGTTTCCATTTGATTAAACCCTCTTGAACGATTTGGTGTTCCACCATCGTTCTAAAGTCATCGAAGGCGTTCACTCCACGTGATCGTTTTCATTCCTTGAGGCCTTTTTAATCAAGAGATTTGATTAGTGAGGAGATTTGTGGACTCATTGTCTACTTAATACATTCACCAATTTCCAAAAAAGTTAATACAATCAAAAACCACAAAAAAATTGAAAAAACACAAAATACCAAAAAGAATCTTCTTTGCTCGTCTCCACGTTGTACGTGACGTTTATGCTCACTCGTAATCAAGCAAAACGTGCACGTAGACGCAAGAACAAAACTCCTACTAAAACTCATTCTAGTGAGGAGTCTCCAAGTGAGGAACCTATTGTAGAACAAGAAGCTATCATGGCTAATCGTACTATGATGGAGTTGCTTCAAGCACCCACCGAGGGTTTTGGAGAGGCCATTGTGATTCCCGCCATCCTTGCGGAGAACTTTGAGATCAAGACGGGTTTAATGTCTATGCTTCAAGCAAACAAGTTTCGCGGTCACGAAAAAGACAACCCACATTATCACATTAGGCAATTTAATCGTCTCACCGCGACAAGCAAGTTTAAGGATGTACCACACGATGCCATTAAGATGATGTTGTTTCCTTACTCGTTAGATGGACCCGCCAAGATTTGGCTTGAGAAAGAACCGCCGAATTCGATTTTGACATGGGCCGATCTCGTGTCTAAATTTGTGAATCAATTTTTTCCACCATCTAAGACAACACATTTGAAAAACGAGATTTCACGTTTTACACAAAGACCAAATGAAAGTTTTTCAATGGCTTGGGAAAGGTTTAAAGAAATGTTACATGAATGTCCACACCATGATTTTTCCGAATTGCATCAAATTGACACTTTTTATAATGGGCTTAATGAACATGAATGAGATTATTTAAATGCCGCCGCGGGTGGTAATTTTTTGTGCAAAACGACCAATGAGGCTTTGAAAATCATAGAAAATAGGTCTAAGGTCTATAGCCCTCGTAACACACCGAGTGTTGCCAATTTGGGCTCGTCATCATCTCGTTCCATTAATGCCTTGCAAGATGAAGCAAATGAGGAGAATCGGTTTTTCGATAGGTTTTCGACTCTTATGTCTCATTGGAAAGCTCAAGAAGCTTCAAACACCGCTTCGGTTAAAGCGGTTGCTAAGAGTTGTATTTCATGTGGTGGAGCTCATGATTTTTCCGAGTGCATTACCGCGGATGGTAACACTTCGAATGCTTATGTAGCCACGGGAACTTATAACCAAATCGGTCAAGGTTCCCGCCAAAATCAAGCTCCACAAAATCAAAATGCTAATAACTATCGAAACAACAATCAAGGTGGAAATTACCAAGGAAATCAAAGGAATTATAACAAAGGTAATTACCAAAGTGGAAATGGGCAAATTTCAAACCAAAACCAAAACCGTGATTTTCAAACTCCTACTCAAGGTTTTCAAAATGCTCACACTAAAAATTTGCAAGGAGAATTTTTAGATTATGCTAAGGCTAATGATGCTAAGTTTGACAACATGCAACGTGAGATGATTAGCTTAAGATCTGAGTTGAAAAACGAGCTTAAAACCGAACTTGCTAATGAATTTAAACTCATGCTAATAAAATGGAAGGAAATGTCACACGACTCCAACAAAATCAACAAAAAATGGAGCAAGGACAACATGAGATTAAGCAAGAGTTGTTAAAAGCGGATGCTAGGCAATCTAAGTTTGAAGATCGAATGGCTAAAATGTTTGAAGCTATCATGTGTAAGCCCTCTTCTTCGGGTGGTCTTCCTAGTGATACCATCGTAAACCCGAAAGGAGAATTGAAGGTTATTACTACTCGTAGTGGTAAAACTTTCAAAGAACCCACTTCTCGTCCAAGTACTTCTATGGAGAAGGAAAAAGAGAGAGAACCCGAGGTTGTGGTTGAAAAGGAGCACATAGCAAGCCCACGAAGTACCGCTCAAACCACACCTACGGTTGAACCTATACCCATCATGGAACCCGAGATTCCAAGGCCGATGCCTATGCCTAATTTGCCCCAACCCACACCACCTTTACCCTACCCATCAAGACGAGATAAGGAAAAGGCACAAGAACGAAATAATTATCAATTTGAACTCTTTATGAAAATGTTTCGTGACTTGCATTTCAATATAAGTTTTGCCGACGCCTTAGTCATGATGCCTCGATTTGCCGCGAACTTCAAAAGTATGTTAAACAACAAAGAAAAATTGCAAAAATCGTCTAGTTGTTCTTCGGTTTTTCTAAGCCGCATACCTCAAAAAGTCGGTGATCCTGGAAAGTTTTTAATCCCATGTGCTATACAAGACATGGAAGAATGCTACGCCTTGGCCGATCTTGGTGCTAGTATTAATTTGATGCCTCTTGAGATTTTTAAATCGCTCAATCTTCCAAATCTCACTCCTTCAAGAATGTCAATCGAAATGGCCGATCATTCTACGATTCTAGCTTGTGGAGTTGCCGAGGACGTCTTCGTGAAAGTTGGGAAATTCTATTATCCCGTGGACTTCATTGTTGTTGACATTCCCATCGATCCTAAAGTTCCGTTAATTTTAGGTCGATCTTTTTTGGATACCTCGAGAGCACTTATCGATGTGCATGCAAGAAAAATCACTCTTCGTTTCAATGAGGAAGAACTCGTCATTAATGCAACCCAAAACTCCACTCTTTCTCATGTTTATTCGATCACATCTTTGTACAATGTCAATCCTATCAAAAACATTTGTCAAAAGATTTCAAATAGAGTTTTAGGAGTTGTTGATAAAAATGAAGTTCCGTCCCCTCCGCCGATGGAGGTTAAGAGTGTTAAGCCTATCTCGAGTGATTCTTCGGATGATGAATACGTTGATCCCGATGGGGAGGTTTTCTTTGTTGACAAAAGATTTGAAAACTTACCACCACCTAAACCAAAATGTTTTCAAAATGTGAGAATTTTTAGTGTGACTAACATTGTTTTAGATACACCAAATATTTTTGACATAATTAAATCGGGTTTTCACAAGGAGAGTGTTAAAGATGAAAAAGGAAAAGATTTTGAATTTAATTTAAAAGATTTTTCTACAATTCTAACTCCGTCATCACCGCGTTTATTGAGTACTACAAGCTCGTCTTCTCCTTTTGACGATGCTTTGTGTGGACCTAGTGTGGGGGAAGCCCCTTATGTTCCCTCCCCTTTCTCCACCGAGGACGAGATATTTGATCCTGGAATTGCTTATATAGGGAAATCTCGGTCTTCCACCGATGCAATAAATGGAAAATCTTTTCATTTGATTGGTGCGAGTCTACCTCGAGTAGCTCAATGTTTTGACTTACCCATTGTCCCACCCTTCTATTTCTTCTCTCCTATTTTCTTCTATCCCATTGGGATTTGTGTTGGAGTAGTGTTGTCTCGTCTTTCATCCGAAAACGAGGACGCTATCTTTGACCCCGGTATACGTTTATCGGATTTTTAAAAGTACTCCACGTGCTTTTGGGCCTTGTTTATCATGTAAGCCCCACCAAAAATTGACCAAACCATGATTATCCCTAAATGATCACATTTATGGGGATTCGAGTCGAGCTTTTGACTCGGTTATCAAAAACAAGGTGCCTCGTGGGGGAGACCCATGCTTATCCATGTACATATTATTGCTTTCTAATTAGTTAATGTGAGGGGATTTGTGCCCTTCCAACCTTTGTTCCGTGGTTGTTTGTGCCTTGTGTCTTTTAGATCATCATCTTCACGATTGGAGCCTCTCGTGTTCGTTCATGGGAGCACTTGATCGTTTGCTTTGGAGGCCATTCCCAATATCCATATGATATATCCTTTTATGTTCTAACCTTAGGTTTATAGCACACTTCATAAACGGCTATTAATTCAATGGTTACACCCTTTCCATGCTAGATTAGGCATTCGACTACGTCTCTAGTATGGGGGTGTTTGCACCCCTAGACTCGAAACATTGAGGACAATGTTTAACTTTAGTATGGGGGGGTGAATAGATACTTGCCTTGCCAAACCTTCACGCTTTCCAAAGTTTATCGTTTTGTTCATCGTTTTTGTTGCAAAATAAGGCTAAAAATGGCCAAATTTTAAAATTTTTCTCATGTTTTATAAGTGTTTGAAGACACGAATGTAGATTTTCCGATGGCGAGAATAAGAGTAATTTTTGACTCGACCGTGCGTGTTGAGCACTTAGCTTTGATTCCTTAACTACACATTAGGCTAAGTCTCTTAAATGAGGACGAGAAATGATAGAGTTAATTATAAGTTACTATGCTAAACGTAGAGTACTCGTGTTCTTTCAAAAAATCATGTGTTCTCGTTGTTTGCTTATTCTCCCTTCGCTTGTAAATATTTTTTGCTTAATAAATATTGATTTAGCGGTTTAGTTTTGATTGTTGGGTTTCTAGTCTTTTCTAGTAGCTTCCGTGTAATTAAATTGGGAAGACATTAAGGTATCGCCAGCGTCACGGTTTTGAAGTATTGGCAACCCGAATAATCGAAAGCTTCACCCAATAATAAGATTTCAAGTGCTCACCTAAATCAAGCAAACAATTTGAAGCCCCACAAGGCCTAAAATCTATGAAAAATTGAAAGTGAATCAAGCCTTAATCTTCGAAGCTTTAAAGATCCAAAATTCGCTTTAGCGTGAGGATATACGTCTTTGGCTAATAAAACCACCGATGATGGCGGATAATAAAAGGCAAGGCAAGACCGAAGTCATAATAAAAGCTTCATGGCGAAGTTGAATAAAAGATGGAGGTAAACCAAAGATAATAAGGCCCTTCCGTTAGGGGGCGTATAAAAGTCTTGGTAATAAGTCTCATGTTCAAAACCGTTATAAAACCGTGTTTATCGATTCTTCTTGTCAACTTAATTTTTTAACATCGTTGTCTATTAGGAAGGGTTATTGATTTGATGGTCTTAGTTACACCGTTAGGACTCTATTTTTAGACCTAAATCTCTATTATCGCATAAGTCAACAATGTATCCTCGTGATCATTAAGACAAAATAAAATATAAGAGATACAACTTAGGAATAATGGGAGAATAAGTACGTGATTAGGACATATGAGTAGTGTTAGCATTACTAACTTATAATGACAATGATCTCGTTGCACGCTTGGCATGGAATTAAGGTGAAAATCGAGGACGATGAAATTATTTCTAACGAAGCATTCACGTGTTCTTATTCTATGAACCTAAACGTCCTATTTTGCGATGAAAATCATACATTATGTCTAAAACACAAGTAGTAGCAATAGTGTAGTGTAGCTAGTTTATCATTTCAATAAAGTGAATAAAATTAAATTTTGGAGATGCTTTGATACTTCATTCTAGCATTGCGTGAGGGCACGGCAATGGTTTAGTATGGGGGAGTGATGAGACTGCTTTTATACATGGTCTCATCGTCCAAATCGGGCTTAAAATGCATAAAAAATCATGAAAAAATGCCAAATATATGCTCGTGTTTGTTACTTGTGTATTTTTAGGTACGGATATTGAGGAATTGACAAAAGATCACAAGAATCAATCAAAAGCGAACACGGGAAACGAAGACGCACAATGAACCAAGCTCAAAAATGGAAATTTGCAAAAAGACCCCTCAAGTTTGAAGAATTGGCAAAAATGGCCCCTCATCTTTGAAGAAATTGTCATAATTAACCCTCAAAAATGTTAATTGTGCAAGTGTGACCCTTGAAGAATGAAGATGTGACAAGAAATGCCCTTGGAAATTGATCTAAAGTGCAAAAGTTAGCAAAATGGACAAAAAGGACTAACTTTGTAATTAGTTTGGACTGCTGATGAAAAGGACTTAATGGTTTGGACTAACCTTGCAAGGGAATTAACAAGTATCTACGTTAGAAGGACTGGTAATGAAATACCATTCACTTAGCCCAATAAACCCCCCATGGCCCAATCCCATATAACCCGGTTTAATTCTTAATCCAGTCAATTAAGTCAACAAACCCCACTTACCCCCCCCCCCCCCTTCCCTCCTAAACAAAGATTTAAAAATAAATTAACCCCAAAACAGATCTAACCCACCCCTAATCCCCTATAAACCCTAAACCAACCCCAGATTAATTAAACTTCAATCCAAAGGGATTTTGGCTAATACCCTCCAGTTCACTAATTCATCTCCACGTCACCCTTTCCCACCTCTAAAAACATGAACACATGCACTGTGGACCCCTCCCCAGCACTCCCCTGCTCCATGTCACTTTCCCACAACCCCACACCCGACCAATTAAACGCACCAGATTGCTCTACTTGTTCCCCAAGTTGAATTGAACGATTTTGATCATCCCTACAGCCTGTCAATCACATGGTGATACTTTTGACCAAGATTCGTCCAAAGAAGAAAGGGGCATTTTTGAGATTTCCAGTTTTAGGGTTTGCATTTGTAATTTTTAATTCATAGATTCTAGAATAGTCCATTTAGCCTATAAAAGGAGGTCCAACCTGTGGAAACCCCTTTGTTCTAGTTTTTGCATAACATTTGTATTTCCCTTTTATAAAATTAAAAGTTTGGTATTTGTTATATGCAATAGTAATTCCTTTTTAATCTTGATAAAAGTTTGGTGTATGTTATATGCAAAGACTGAGTTCCATTAAAATTTGTGAAAGGTTTTGTGTGTTTAAGTTTTTTTTTCAAAAAGGTTTGGAAAGATTTTTTATAAACTTCAGAAATCAAGTGTGTTAGGAAGTGAAAGTGGAATAGCACCCTTTGATTTGTGGATTATAAGAAGTTTTTCAAACAAGTTTTCAAGGTTTGTGTTAAAGTTTTTCAAAAAGGTTTTGAAAAATCAGATTTTGCCTATCTTGTACTTGTTTTCTGTTTTTCTTTTCTAAACAGGTTTGGAGATTGTGTTGATCAAATTCAGCATACACCCGGGTGTATAAGGAAGTGACAAAGCTGTCACAAGGGACTTGGATGTAAGTCCCTTGGGTAAAAATCCTTCTTCCTTTTTATTTTTCAGTTTTATAAGTGTTTTATGAGATTTGCATGAAAATTGCTAAGTTATGTGTTAATCAGGTTTGGATTGTGTTATCTTTGTGTGTTATGCATGTTGGATGCATTAAGAATCAGTTTGAGTAAGATTTTAAAGAATTTGGTTTGAAAATCTTGGTTTATAAAATATAAAGGACTGTTTGGATACATGTTTAGCAGGGGAAAAACTATTGGGTTGAGTTTAAAAAGGTGTCAGAAGAGTTGAATAGGGTTGAGATAGAGTTATTGTTAGTCTTAGTTAAGTTTGGCCAAGTTTTGGAGCATGTTGTGTGTTAAAAGTAAAAAAAAAGATAGCAAAAAGTCAGAAATCTGCCTTGTATGCCTGTTTTTATTGAAATTCATGCTTGAATCTTGAAAGCTGTTAAGTGTTAGGGTCATTAGAGTTTGAGTTTGTTTGAGCATCAGTTTGTGAAGTTGTATGCAAGATTTTGGAGGTTGAAACTCATTTGAGTGCTTGCTGTTAGCAAAAAAAAGTCACCAGGCCCCTAGAAAGACCTCAGCAACATCCATATTCTTGTTTGTGTTTTGTTTGAGTGACTTTTGTGTGCTAATTGCTTTATTTCCCGTTTATTGTGACTCCCTACACTCAGAAAGAGTGTAGGGGTGCCCTTTGATCCAAAACAATCACCACACAAACAATTCCAAGCCCTCTTGGACCATTTCTTCATTTGTGAAGAAAACAGACACAAGCACAAAAGGCTTGTGTTCTTTAAGTTGAAAACTGGACACGTTTTTCAATTGAATCCTGCTTAATCTTGGACAAAAAAGTGTTGGATTGTGTTTTCAAGTTAACAAGGGTCACAGTTTGGTTTGTGTAGTAAAAAAAAATAAAAAAATTTTTTACAAAAAGTACACCCGCAACGGGCTCGAACACGCGACCTGCAGCTCAGGAGTAACGTGTTCTACCATTGATCTAGATGCCTTTTTACGTTGTAGTTTCATTTCAATAGCCATTTATCCCAATTTTCCTTTCTAGCTTAATAATAAAGCCGTAGCTTATTTCCACCTTTTCCAGCTTATTTGATTAGTGTTTTTAGCTTAATTGATTTTTCCTAGGACATTTATAGGTTTTAGGATTTTTCTGTTTAAAAATATTATTTTTCCTATTATTTAATTAATTTCTAGGATTATTTTTAGTTTTAAATTTAGAAAGTCAATAAAAAATAGTGAACAGTAATTAAAAAAATCCAAAAAAATAATTTTTAGCTTTTAGATAAATATTTTGAGGTTTACATTTAAAAAAGTTTTCAAAAACTTTAATTTTTAATTTTATTTAATTTTAGGGTTTTTAGACAACTTTAAAAATTAATATAAAATTAACTAAAAGGTTTTAGGAGCTTTAATTTACATTTTCTTCTTAGTTAGAATATTTAGGATTTTTGAGAATTTTTTAGAATTTATTTAAGAACTTTTAATTTTTTAGATTATTTTAATATTATTTTATTCATAAAAATAAAAAGTTTTATTTTTATTTCTTTTTCATTTTTCCTAGATTCTAGACATTAAAATAGGAACTTTTTCACTTTCCAATTAATTTTTAGGCTTTTCAATTAATTTTTAGAATTAATTTAAGATTTAATATATTTTAATAGTTTTTAGGAGTTTAAAAATAGTTTAATTTGGTTTTAAAATTTTTAAAAATAGTTTTTAGCTTAATTAGGTCATTTTTAAGGTTTACAAACTATTAAATCTTGTTTAGGGCTTTTTAATATTTAAAAGTGATTTTTAGGGCTTTAATTAGCATTAAAAAGTCATTATTAAATTAATTAAAAGGTTTTGGCAAGTTTGGATTTTTTGTAAACTCTTAGAATTTTATTGTGGATTTTTAGTAATTTTTAGGAATTTTTAGATTAAAATTTTAAATTTTGCACTTTTTTCGTTTCTACGTCGTAACTTTCTAGTAGTGTTTTCGCCTTATTTTTCTATTTTTTCGTCTTCGTCATTTTCTCTTCTTTTCTTCTCATTAATAATCAAAAACATAATCAATCATTCATTACACAACGCACTAGCCTCCTCGAGAACGAACTCACTTTTAGGGTCATTCACACACGGTTTTCCTAAATCGTCGTGCACGCTTACCCTATTTTAGTTGCTTGTTTTTCCTAAAGCAAGTATCTAATTTTACAACTATCAATCGTGCCTTGTTTTTGGCAAGCATCACAATGTTTAACCATCTCGTTAGCATCACGGTAAATGGTGGGCCAATAAAATCCCGATTCAAACACTTTTTTGGCGGTGTAGTTGGGACCAAAGTGACCACCGGTAGGTCCTTTGTGGCAAGCGTCAAGGATTTCTAAAGCTTCCGGTCCATCAACACATCGGCGAATAATCAAGTCAGCACATTGCTTGAATAGATACGGGTCATCCCAAAAGTAAGTCTTAATGTCGTTAAAGAACTTCTTCTTTTTTTGGGATGTTAACCCGTCAACGAGAATTCCACCAGCCAAGTAGTTTGTAATGTCCGCAAACCACGGGGTTTCATCAGCAGTCGAGTTGATAGACATTAAGGTCTCCAAAGGAAAAGAATCATTGATTTCTTTGTTCGGATGATCCCCTTGGTAAGGATCCTCAAGTCTACTGAGATGATCCGCGGCTAGGTTTTCAGCTCCTTTTTTATCGCGAATTTCGATTTTAAATTCTTGGAGTAGCAAAACCCAGCGAAGAAGTCTTGGTTTGGAATCTTGCTTAGTCAACAAGTACTTCAACGCGGAATTATCAGTGTAAACGATTGTGGTGGAAAGGACAAGATAGGGGCGGAACTTTTCAAAGGCATAGACAACAGCTAAAAGCTCTTTTTCTGTTGTCGTGTAATGTAATTGAGCCCCCGTCATTGTCTTGCTAGCGTAATGGATCGGTTGGAAGTGTTTGTTCACTCTTTGGACCAAAACCGCTCCAATAGCAAAGTCGCTAGCATCGCACATCAACTCGAAAGGCAGCTCCCAATTAGGGGTAGCCAAGACGGGTGCCTTAGTTAGCTTATCCTTAAGCGAGTTGAAGGCTTCGATACACTCTTTGGAAAAGATAAAAGGAGTATCTTTTTCCAAGAGGTGGGTCATCGGGCGAGCGATTTTAGAAAAATCTTTGATGAATCGACGGTAAAAGCCCGCATGACCGAGGAAACTTCTCACACCCTTCACGGTTGAAGGTGGAGGCAACTTAGCGATAACATCGACTTTAGCACGGTCCACTTCAAGACCGGCTTTGGAGATTTTGTGTCCTAGCACGATGCCCTCTTTTACCATGAAATGGCATTTTTCCCAATTAAAACAAGGCGAGTGTCTTCACACCGCTTAAGCATATGTTCTAAATTGCCAAGGCAAGGAGAGAAAGAATCGCCATAAACTGAGAAATCATCCATGAATACTTCCATAGTGTCTTCCACCATGTCATGGAAGATAGCCATCATACACCTTTGGAACGTCCCAGGAGCATTACATAAACCAAAAGGCATGCGTTTGTAAGCAAATGTTCCATAGGGACAAGTGAATGTGGTCTTTTCTTGGTCCTTGGGATCGATGGGAATTTGAAAATACCCGGAGAAACCGTCTAAGAAGCAGTAATAGTCATTACCAGCTAGACGCTCGAGCATTTGATCCATGAAGGGAAGAGGAAAGTGGTCTTTTCTCGTGGCATCATTGAGCTTGCGATAATCAATACAAACTCTCCACCCAGTAACGAGACGAGTGGGAATCAACTCGTTGTGTTCATTGGAAACAACGGTTATTCCGCCCTTTTTGGGCACACAATGGACGGGAGTTACCCACGGCGAATCCGAAATAGGGTAAATCAAGCCGGCATCAAGAAGTTTAATAACCTCTTGTTTGATGACGTCATGAATTTTAGGATTAACCCTTCTTTGGCTCTGGATTGCGGGTTTAAAGTCATCTTCCATGAGAATCTTGTGAGTACAAAAGTTCGGATCAATTCCGCGGATATCAGAAATTTTCCAAGCAATTGCCTTCTTATGATCTTTAAGCACGGCGATGAGGCAAGATTTTTCGTCTTCTTTCAAGTCCTTCGCGATGATGACAGACGACTTCTTGTTTTCTTCAAGGAACACGTACTCGAGATGGGGCGGCAACTCCTTAAGTTCTAAATCTGGAGGATTTTCGATGGGAGGCGTTTTCAAAGTCGGAGCATCGATAGCAATAACCGTGGGAGATGGTGGAGAAAGATTGTCTTCTTTGAGAAGGTTTTCAAAGAAATGCATGTCTTCATCCCAATCGGTGGGAGAATCGTCATTAGCTAAGTTCACATCTCCCATGGTGGCTTCAAGATCTTTCCAGAAGAAATCACTTTCTCCAAATAGAGATAGTGATGAATCAATAGAGGAAACGGTCTCAACATTGGGAAGAGAGGTAGGAATATTTTTACAAGCATCAATAAAGTGTTCTTCACAAGCCTCATCCAGAACGTCAATACAACTAACACTCTCGTATGAATGAGGTTGTTTAGACAACTTTCCCATGTTGAAGACGATTTTATCGTCACCCACTCTCATGATAAGCTCACCGACTTCAACATCGATGAGAGTGCGACCGGTCCTCAAGAATGGACGACCAACGATCAATGGTACACGAGGGTCCATGTCGTAGTCAACGACAATGAAATCGGCAGGAAAAGTGAATTTGTCGACTCCTACAAAGACGTATTCGGCTATCCCCACTGGATAAGCAACCGTACGGTTAGCTAATTCCAAAGTCATTTTGGTGGGGACTAGCTCAGGGAGAGATAATTGCTTCCACACACTTAAAGGCATTAAGTTGATACTGGCACCGAGATCGGCTAGGGCCATGCAATTCTCTACTCCCGGGAAGTTACAAGGGATTAAGAAACGACCCGGATCACCAAGCTTGGTTGGCAATTTCCTTAAGAGCACTGCAGAGCAATTCTCATTAGGTTGGGTGTTAGCAATATCAAGAAGTTTCTCCTTGTCGCTAAGAAGATCTTTGAACATTTTCGCATACTTGGGCATGTGAGCGAGAGCCTCAGCGAAGGAGATGTTAAAATTCAATTGTTTAAACATTTTGAGAAAGTTCGAAACCTGAATATCATCCTTGCTTTTGAGCTTCTCTTTCCTCAACCTAGATGGATAAGGTACATCGGAAGAAGAGGAAGGCTTTGGGATCGAAGGATCACTCACATCCTTGGGTGAAGGAGGGGTAGAAGTAAGAGGTGGAGAAATTGGGGAAGTAGAAGGATGAGGAATAGGAGCAGGTGACTCATTCTCCTTAGTCACAATCACCGGTGGAGGTATAGGAAACTCGGGTTCCTTGGTACCTTTGCCACTGCGGGTGGTGATTGCTTTCATCTCCCCTCTTGGATTCGCAACGGTGTTACTCGGAAGAGTACCCGAAGAAGAGGGTTGATTACCTTGGAAGAAACTAGCCATCATGTTTTTAAGTCATTTGTTTGACTATCCAAAGTGTTTCTCATATCAGCTCTCAGATCGTTCCCTTGTTTCACCAGGTCTGCTTTCAAGTTGAGCACTTCCCGTTGAAGATTTCCCACGATCACATCGTTAGTCCTCATGTAGGTTTCCACTTCTTGGTGTAAAGCGGGGGGTTGGTTGGGAGGAGCATTGTATGCGGGTGGTTGATAAGTAGGTTGCTGGTAAACTTGGTTGTTTCTTTGAGGTGGTTGTTGTTGTTTGTGAGGTGGTATCTATGGTCTACGAGATTGTTGTTGTTGTTGAAGAGGGCGGTTGAGGTTTTGTTGTTGGTTTGGGTTGTTAGGAGTAAAACCGGGTGGTGAGAGGTAGTTGTTTGAGTGGTAGCTAAGCAGGTTGCGGTCACCTTGAGGACGAGCTTGATAAGCAGGTTGAGGATAGGTACCGTATGCTGCATTCACGTTCATAGAAGGGTAGTCTTGGGTGGCAGTACAAGTGGTGTAAGAGTGAGGACCCCCGCATATCTCACATGGTTGGCTAACAGCATTGACTTGAGCGTCTTTAGCGTTTTTAGCGTTGATGCTGTTGGTGTTGCTGACGGTTTGGGTAGCAAGCGATTCAAGAAGCGCAGTGATTTTGTCAAGTCGCTTATCGCTGTCACTAGTACTAGCACTAGCGACATTGGTCCGAACACTCTTGGTTTGCACACGAGACTTATTCTCAATGATATCCCAAGCAGCATTGGAAGTCTTAGCCAAAAGATTACCCCCCGAGGCACTGTTTAGTGAATCTTGGTCGTTCATGCTTAAACCATTATAAAAAGTGTTAATTTGGTGCACTTTGGTAAAACCATGTTGTGGGCATTTTCTTAAAAGATCTTTGAAACGGTCTCAAGATTCACTAAACGACTCATCGTACTTTTGTTCAAAATTGATAATTTCATTCCGCAAAGGGGTAGTACGAGAGGGTGGGAAAAAGTAGTTGATAAATTTGGTCTCCAAATCCCTCCACGAAAGAATACTCTATGGCGGTTCCTTAGCAAGCCAATGCCGGGCTTGTCCCTCTAAAGAAAAGGTAAAAAGTTGTAAACGGATTACCTCTTGTGGAACACCATTGTATTTGACCGTATTAGTGAGTTGCAAGAATCTCTTGATGTGGTCATGTGGATCATCAATGGTACGCCCTAAGAATGGTTGAGCAGAGACCATCTGGATAAAACCGGATGTAAGCTCAAAGTTGTTGGCTGCAAACGCGGGTATGACAATTGGATCATTGTTGCCATCTACATGTGCTTGCAGAAGTTCAATCATCAGGCGATTATCCGGTAGAGGCTCATTGTTGTTGTTATTATTGTTGTTGAAAGGTGGGTTGTTATTGTTATTATTGTTTTGAGGTGGGTTATTGTTGTTGTTTTGTACACCGGCCATGTCTAAGTCTTCGAGAGGCTCGGACTCTTGATAAGACGTTGATCGTGTACGCATGCACCTCCAAAAGAACTAACAAGGCAAAAACAAAGCAAAAATATTTTTGGTTTTTATAGTTTTTAATTTTTAGGATTTTTGAAAATTTTATATTTTTTTAGGGTTTTTGAAAATTTTTATGAAAAAGTAACGTTCACGGTGAACGGATCCCAAAATCCAAGTTCTCACAAAAAACTGTTGATCTTAACGAGAAGAGCCGGTAGCGGCGCCATTTGATACAAATGATTTGCTAAGGTTCGGATTTAGTTCTCGGTATCTCCTCGAATTGATCTCGGCTCTAAGTGGAATGATTTGTTCTTGGTTAAACAAGAAGTGATGGTTTGTTTATCTATTTTAAACTAATGACAAGTAATTAAGTGTCGAAGAGTAAACTTAAAGCTTTAAAAGATTAAACTAAAAAGACGAGTTTAAAGATAAATGTTTGAAAACTTAAAGATTATATTAGAAAAATAAATGGACACTCAATAAAAACTAACACTTGGAAAACTTTGTAAAAATATGAACTTAGTCGGAAAATACTAAAAGAAAGTAAGAACGGAATATAGCAAAACAACTCAAATTGGAATAATCGAACTAGGCCCAATCGGAATATATTCCGATCGTCTGATCGGAATGTTGGAAAAAGAGTTGCAATCGGAATGTTTCAAAACTCACACTAATCGGAATACCTAAAAGCATCACAATCGGAATAAGCAAAGATTGAGCTGATCGAAATAATCAATAAAGGGCAGATCGGAATAATCAAAAATTAACTAATCGGAATGTGGGAAAAATGACTCACCGTCGGAATACTCAAAACCCTTTTCCGATCAGCACGATCGGAATAAGGGGGGTCTGGTCGGAAAATCCCAATCGGAAAAGGGTTTACAACCTTTCCGATTTGTTCTTTTGATCCGAAATTTAAGCTAGGAGATAACCTATGGAAATAAGCTTATTACCAAAGCTAGCTCGAATCCAACAATAAGCTGATCAAATAAGCACGAATTCAACTTATCTAAACTTCAAATAATCAATCTTATAAATCAAATAAATAATAAAAAGATGAATTTTTTTGTAAAAACTTCAAAAAGTAAATAAGCTAAACTAACAAATAAGCCAATAAGCACAAAGATCTTAAAGCTTATTTGTGTAGAAACTTAAGGAAACATAAAAAGATTAACTTTTTAAGCACAAAATCCTAGATGAACAACACGGATCATACGAGATTTGTACCAAAATCAATCAAAATCAAAGAAAGGAAGAATGAGATTAAAGATTAAAAGCTTGAAACTAAACTTGATTAATGAAAAACAATACAAAGGTTTGATCTTGAAAGAGAAAAAGATGAAAACTAGTGAGAGAAAGTTTAGAACTTTCTCTCTCTAAAACTAGAGAGAATGAAAAACTAAAAACTAACTAAGACTAACTAAGTGCTCCAAAATTGTGAAGTGGAATCATATATATAGGCGTGTGATGTGGGCTTTTGAATGGGCTTTGGTTTGGGCTTCTTTTCTTCTTCCTTCTTTAGTCTTTACGTTTCTTTTAAATAAACGTTTCCGACTTTGGATTTTGAGAAGTGTCGGTGAATAATTCCAACTCGTCTTATAATCTTTTGTTTAATAGACTCGAGTTCTTCGACATATATGAATCTTCCATCTTTGGCTCTATTATTCGATAAATCTTTAAATAGGCACAATGACTTCAAATCTTTTGCATCTCTTGGACAATAGACTTCGTCTTGAGTTTTTTTCTTCGATAAAACCCGTGCAATCCCATGTTTTCTTCAATATTCATCCGGTTGACTCTGAAAACACAATAAACACAAAAACCACGCATAATTCCAAACAAATGATATTAAATACGTGTTTTGGTCTCGTTTTAGCCAGAATTAAGTGGTAAAAGGATGGGTGTTTTCACACCTATCAAGGGTTTTCATTTGACAAACTTTCGGGCACAAGAACTGTCAATTCAGCTAATTCCTTTGTAAGCGAATACGGGTCTTTTTAGAAAATTGATCTTTGTTATACTTATCATAATCAATCGTATAGAATTTTGAAAGCATTTTGGATTGAGTTTCATCCGCAAGTGACTGTGTCTCCTCAGAACTACGAACAAAAGGTGCTTCTTTCGATTTGCCAATTAGGGTCATATCATAAAGACACGGAATATATTCCTGAGCTTGTTTTGCATAACCGGGATTAGGTGGTAAATCTTGAAGACGTTTAAGTTCGAGTTCTTTAAATAAGTTAAAAGATGAACCTTTTCTGTGGAAGCGTATTGTTTTAAAAGCTGTTGTTCCTTGAATTTAAGAAGTTTGGTAGCATTAATTTCTGATTCAACCTTTTTAGACTCGAGAGTTTCGAAATCCATTTTAAGTTTATGAAAATCATTGACAACCGACTCTTTTGCTTTTAATTCATTGGAAAGATTAGCTTTTAATGATTCTATTTCTTTCAAGTGTTCAATCTTTTAAAAACGAAATTGGTCAAATTCAGAACATGTTATTTTCTCTGCTTGAGGGACCATTTCAAAAGTTTTGACCTTTTCTTTATGCAACGCAAGCTCAACAGTTAGGGTGGAATTAGTATCTACGGATTGTCTGAGGGCCATATGCATTTGATCAATTATATGTTTAGGTACCATGACCAAATCATGTTGAGCATAAGATTCCATACCCGTCGTAGCATTTGGTTGAGGTTCACTCAAATGTGTAGGATTGGGTACCACATCATTTGAGTTACTAGTCCCCGAATGTTGTTCGAGGTTGTCATTTTCATGCCCAACTTGATGTTGGTTATCATCATTATTATTAGATGTGGTTGGTACCTCACTGACGACATCAGAACCGTAGTGAGAGAGATTAGCAACGAGAGCAGCTTGGGCAGAGTGAATATAATCACAATCCGAATCATATGCGTCAAGATCATCTGCTTGATAAGCTGCATTAGAAGTAGAAACGACTGCAATGCCTTCAGTATCTGCTGCCCCTGGGTCTGCAAGAAATGCTAACTCCTTTGAATCCAAAATCTTCCCCTTAGACTGAGCATCAACCAAATACATCTTCTCACGAAACCATGCATCATCCCTTCTCCTCTTCGGCTGGGTGCATTGCCTAGCCATATGACCTTGTCCTCGGCAATTGTAGCAAGTCACAACTTTTTGAGGACCAATGGGGCTTCCATTTCCATTAGCTTGAGAATTCACAGCTTGAGCATTCACAGTCCTTGTAGGAGGTCCATATGAATTTTTCCTTCCCTGAATAGGTTGCACTGTTACTTGACCATCTTGAATAGTAGCTTGTTGTCGAGGATTTGAAGAGGTGCGGAGCTGATTGTTTGTTGGTGGAAATCCTCTAGTTGCAACAAGTTTTGACAAGTAGGCAGTGAGATGGTTTAGAACATCAGCTGGTGTATCATTTGGAGTAAAGACCGGTGCTTGGATTGGTGGAAGTTCATTAGAGTAGAAAGCTTGTTCTGGTTGTGCTTCTATTGGAAAATATCCTTGCTGAGGAGTATAGCCCATTGGAGAAGTGTTGGCTTGTGATGGTGATGTCTGATATGTTGGTTGCTGTGGAAAAGATTGTTGATGAACACTTTGTTGAAATGCTTGTTGTGGCATCATCGGTGGTTGATAAGATGGTTGTTGTGGTTGCTGATAGGTATGTGGTGGTGGCTGTTGCAAGTATGATGGTTGTTGATAAGTATAAGCCATGTTTTGTTGAGAAGCATACATGGCAAGTGGATCATGAACTTGAGGTTTAGACAACGAGCCTCGATCACATGGAATTCGTGTTGTTGAAGAAAAGCTTGAAGTTGATCCACATTGGTGTTATGCAAGTCCTTAGCCAATTTAACATCCGTTACATACTTTTTCCATTCTGAAGGAAGAGTGTTCAAATACTTGATGTTCAATTGAAACGTAGGAATTGCCATGCCATAGATATTTAGCTCATTCAACAATAGGGTAAATCTCAGATAGTAGTCATTGAGAGTCTCCCTTGGCACATAGGCAAACTTATCAAAAGTATCATAAACCTTACACTCTCGTTCTTGTTTAGTTAACGAGGTGTCTTGCATTAGAACATGAATTCTATCCCATAACTCTTTGGCAACTTTATGTTTGCTGACGAGTTTGTAGACATCTGGAGGAAGGGCTTGGAGAATGATGTTTCTAGCATACTTATCACATTTGTCTTGAATCTTCATATCTCCAGTCAATTCATCCGTTGTGCGAGGACGAGTAGTTGTTCCTTCCGTCACTGTACCATAATCTAATGGTCCATTGAGCACCGATGCCCAAATAAGATGTCCATTCTCCTTGTTCAACATATAAAGTTCCATTCGGGAAGTCCAATCCTCGTACATAGACTTCTCCAACATTGGTGGACGATTATCCGTACCCAGGAGGATGGACTTATCCGTAAGAGATGTGTACTCCATTTTGATAAGTTAAGATTTACAAACGATGATCGAACAATGAGAGAAAGTAAATGTGCTTGTTGTCGTGTGTTGAATTCGAGAAACTATGTTAAAATCCCCTAAAATTGTCTACTTGAGAAACCAAAAATTCCACTGCAAAATTACTCACGAGTACGAAATTTTCAAAATCACGTTTTTCGAAAATCTTGAAAAATCTTGAAAAATCTTGAAAAATTCCAAAAATTCCGCAATGTGTAATTTGATATAATTTCGCAATGCTCAAATAAACAATTCCGCAATGTAGAAATGTTTCGAATCCACAAACATTATAATGAACAATTCCGCAATGTTCAATATTCGAATCCGCAATCACTAATGAGCAATTCCGCAATATTCAGTATCGAATGATTCCGCAATATGTTAAAGAATTCAATTTCGCAATTCCTCGAAACCACAATTCCGCAATATAAGGAAAACAACAATTCCGCAATCCAAAGTTTCATTCAATTTCGCAATACTAATTGCGGAATTAGGGCACGATTCCGCAACTTTGTAAAGATTTCGCAATAGGCAGACTTGCAGGATTTCGCAATTCTAAACAATTTCGCAATTCCACAATTGCGAAATTATACCAAATGTTGCGAAATTTGGAGAAAAATAAGGAATTCGTATGTACTTTTAGATTTTCGAATCTTGAAGCCAAAAGTGAAGCTAAACACCCAAAATTTTGCGTTTTTGAGCGATCCAAGTAACCTAAATCTCTAACACGAATATGTAGATGATTTTGGTGAAGATCAAACCACAAAAACACCAAAAAAAAATTTAGACGTGGGTATTTATGATCACAAAACATACGAAATCTTATATGAACAAACACATAAACCAAACAATCATCCCATGGCTCTTAATACCATTTGTAGATATGTAAATTTTGCTTATGTTTTAGAGAGAGAAAGAGATAGAGAGATGGTAGATTACATACTATTCTAGAGAGAGAAACAAATGTTTACTATGTGAAAAAATGTATAACCACACACCCTCTCCATCTAAGGAGAGGGTTTATATACCCAAGCCCTTGTCATGGGCTTGGGCTTACATTTGGGCCGGCCTACACATGTTGTAGGCTAGGCGTGTTCTTGTTTGTTAAATAAAGATAATTAACTACTACGAGCTATTACATGGACTATCGTTGGAGTGACCGATCCTTCTTAATACGTAAAACGTATTTCCAACACTTTGGAGGGATCATACCGAGCGGGAAGCCACTTGGGAAACAGAGGAGTCTATCCGGGCTTCTTACCCTCATTTTGTATTTTGAATTCGGGTATGTTCTTCTTTTCCAGTTTACTTTATCTATAATTCGGGGACGAATTATTCTTTTTAGGGGGAAGAGTTGTAAAACCCGCATGCCTTTACCATGAATAGTACCCTTAAGATCGTACGTACTAGATTAAAACTTTCCTTTTATAGTATGATTACGTTCACGTGTTAGAATTTTACGTATTACGTACGTGTTAGAACACGATAAGTATTTATTATGTACGAACGCACAATAATTATTAAACAATAATTAATCACGAACATGCGATCATGAAATCATGAACGTAATTTAATCACGAGCCAATATTAATTTCGTATATATATTTATTACGAGCACGAATAAATATATTAAGTCACGGTTAATATTTAACGAGAACACATAAAACACGAACACGACTAAATACGAACGAACACTTAAATAATTAGACACGGAAAACGGTACGGGTACCCCATGTGGGGCCCCTAACCGCGGCTACACTAAGGAGATGGGCCAAGCCCATCTAATTTTTACTAACATGGGGTAAAGGGTAAAATCTTTGGTCATTTTCCACTTTACAGTAAAAACATCAAAAACCTAAAAAGATTTTCTCCTTTTCCTTCTTGCTCTCCTCTTGGCCGCCACATATACAAGCCACAAAGGGGGTGTTCGTTTGATTTTGATCTTGGTTTTTGTGCAAGTGTTCGTGTGTGTTCATCCTTGTTCGATCCACGCATTCGGTATACCTTTTTAATCCTTTTACTTTTTGTTTTGATTTAATAATTAAATAAGAACATGATGTTTTTAAAAGGCTAATTAAAAACATAAATCAAACATGTAAATAGTTGTGGGGTAAATCAAAACGGATGATTTAGGGGTGTTTGTTGTGGCCGGCGCCTAAACCGAACCCCAAGGGGGTCTCGGCTTGGCATATGGACCACCACCGAGACCTCAAGGTCTCGGTTTGGTGGTGTGGGTCCCACGGCAGCAACAACAAGGGGGAAACCCCGAAGTGGTTCGGGGTATGGAGTTGATTACGGGTCCGGTTCATGGTTTCTAGTCACGATCCGGTTCATGGTTTATGTTAAGGTTATGTTTTTAATAATCATATGTTATAAATTAAATTAATAAAATATGACATGATTAATTTAATAAAACATGACTTAGGTTATAATTTAATTATTAGATCATGGAATTATTAACCTAAGTATTTATATTTTTCTAGACTTTATAATTAATTAATTATTAAAAACCATGGCTATAATTAATTAATTAACATGACTTAGGTTATACTATTAATAAGTAATAATACATGTTTTAACCTAAGTATTTAACTTTATTTAATTAAAAACATGATATATTTAATTAAATACTTTTAACATATAGTTTATTTAAATTACATGTAATAATTAATAAACTATACCTTATATCATTATGACTTAGAAAAATAATCAGAAAACACTTAAGCTTATATACTTAGCTTATTTAACCAGCTTATATCTAATTATGAAAACTTTCTATTTTTAGAAACTTATTTAATTAAGGCAGCTAATCTATTTATGGAAACTTTCTATTTTGGAAACTTTCTATTTTTGGAAACTTTCTATTTTTGGAAACTTTCTATTTTTGGAAACTTTATATTTTAGGAAACCTGCTATTTTTAGAAAGTTACTTATTATTACACAGTAAGTATAATAATACATGAAATACAAGAAATACCTAATCAGAATAGACATAATATAAGACAAACACGGTTTAAAACTTAAAATAGTAAAACATGACATGAACGTATAAAATAAGCTAAGACATGACATAAAACCAGTTACGTATTTAGTAATCAGATACTTATACACGTATGTATTTATGTAGCATTAGTGATGCCGAAGTAGGACTCTCCTCGGTTCGTCTTTTTCGTTCACTAGACATAAGGTACGGATTCCCCTCCTTTCAGTATGGACATTCTTTCCTTATTAGGATTCCCCGTATGTAGCCAACTGTTTTCCCGTAGTATAAGTTTATATGTTTGATTTGCTTATGTTTAATTTAGAATACCTATAGCCATATACATGCATGACCAGTTTCACCTAGTTATGGAGGTACCATAACCATAACATTAGAGGCACTGGTGTTATGACTTCACCACGGCGGAGTGATTGCTCGTGGCGTCCCTTCAGCTTTTAGCCATATTATTATATTTATCATGTGGGGCGTATGGGTGCATCCTAGTTACATGTTTTCAACAGATTACTCAGTGTGAATGTGGTGTGTGCCTTGCATCCTTCATGATAGGTGTGTAAACACCAATCCTTTTTACCACTTAACTACAATAATAACCAAGCCAAAACGTGTATTCTAGGGCGTAAATGTCAGAATTATGCGTGGTTTGTGTTTTTGTTGTGATTTAGGACGAAATTGTGAAAAGGGGAGAAAACACGGGCATTCACGGGCTTTTATCGAAGAAAAAGACAAAATACGAAGTCAAGAAATCAAGAGTGCAAAAAGAACGGAAGTCTAAGGCCAATTCAGAAGATTTATCAAAGAAAAAGTCAAAAGACGGAAGTTTACTTAAAGCCGAAGAACTCAAGTCTAATTTATTGAAGAATTACAAGACGAATTTAAAGAAATCCCGAAACAAGTCATTAAAGTCAAAGGATTAAGAAGATTAAGGACTTAATGATGCAATTAAAGAAAGAAGAAAGAGGGGAGGAAGCTTCCTAAGCACCTCCCTAATCTCCTAT
Organism: Glebionis coronaria; assembly: GCA_025667525.1. Taxonomy (NCBI): domain Eukaryota; kingdom Viridiplantae; phylum Streptophyta; class Magnoliopsida; order Asterales; family Asteraceae; genus Glebionis; species Glebionis coronaria. Next base: position 397,387,572 of record CM046882.1, read on the forward strand.
AAATAGGATTCATTTTCATTTCATTAGTTTTTGTTGGCTAGAGTGACACTAGTTCTTCCACCATTTTAATTACTTGTCATTTAAATACATGTCATTTACTTAATTGTCTTGCACCTTTAATTCTTTTAATTCCAAATAAGTGTTCTTAATTTTGTTGCTTTAATCTTTATTTACTTTTGATCAAGTTTCTTTTATCATTCTCTTTCTACCTTTCTCTTGTTTTTGTTTTTGTTTTTGTTTTTGTTTTAAAATTCGGATTAAGCAAGGTTTGCTTAATCCCTTTGCTTATTTGATTAAAAGTTTTGTCTTTTCTTTTCCCTTTAAGTTTTCATACGAAATAAGCCACAAGTTTGACAATCTTATGTGCTTATTTGGTATTTAGCTTAAGCGTTTTCAAGTTTTTCTTAAAAAGTTTTACCTTTTAAATTCCATTTCATTAAGTTTCGTCTTTTAAATTTCGAAAGGTTTTAACTTTTTAGCTTATTGTCTTGTTTTATTTCCATTTCAATTTAAGTAATTTAATTTAGCTTATTAGTTCTAGCTTATTTGGACTTGTGCTTATTGCGAATTTGTTACTCCATCGGAAAGAAAGGATTCTCCACATTGCGATAGCTTCACCCACATTCCGATGGTGACAGTATTGGACAAGGGTTTTGCATTCCGATCCGGGATTGCGATCTAGAGTAACAACACCCTCATTCCGATCTGGGATTGTGATCGCATATTCCGACGGTTCTTGAGGTTTTCTAAGTCGAAGTGCTGCCCGATTTTCCTTAGCAACTTTCCGATCTGGGGAATTGCGATCTGACACATTGCGATCTGGATTCCGATAGGTTACATTCCGATAGATAGCACTTTTCATTATTACGATAGACCTAGTTTTATACATTCCGATGGACACATTGCGATCTGGATTCCGATGGGCATGGTGACAGCTTTACGGTCTGACATTCCGATGGTCTTGGGTTTGGGATTATATTTTTCTTTGTTTTGTTTTTAAGTTACATTTTAATACTTTGTCAAATTTAATTTTTGTCACGTTTTAGTTTTAAGTTAATTATTAATTACTTTTAAAAGTTTTAATATTGCACATTTTAAGTTTTAAATTGGATTTAGATTTAAATTACTTGCTTTTACTTTAAAATTTTTGCACCTTTTAATTTTACTACAACGACACAACTATTTGTTTCACCAAAGACAGTTGAGTCGCATAGTTAACCAGGATCAATTCGATTAGACCACAACAACGAACTTTAAACTTTCTTACTAGGTAAAAAGCCAGTTATCAAATAGCGCCGCTGCCGACTCTTTTCGTAAAGATTAACGGTTTTCTGTGAGAGACGCGTTGCTTTTTGGGATCCGTTCATTCGTGAGCGTTATTTTCTTGCTTAAAATTTTCAAAAAATCATAAAAATTAAAAAATTGTTAAAAAAAAAAATTAAAAATTTCAAAAATCCAAAAAGATTTTATTTTTATTGTGTATATATATTGTCTATTGCTTTGGTATTATTTTATTTTGCCTTTGTAGGTGTATGCGTACTAGATCTTCAAATTATCAAGAGCCCGAGACTCCTGAAGATTTAGCTATGGCAGGTGTTCACAACAACAATAATCCACCACACCTCAATAATAACAACAACAATGTTCTTCCACAGCCCGATCTTCGGACAATGGAGGAGCTTTGTCAACCTACAATGTTTGGACGAGGAGGACCGATTGCGCCGATGCAAATCACGGCTCCGGAGTTTTCGTTGAAGCACCACATGATTCAGCAAGTGCAAACTAATCCTTTTCGAGGAATGCCTGATGATGATGCCAACAAACACCTCGACAAATTCATTACAATCACTCAAAGCATGAAGTTGCCTGGTGCCACAATGGATGTTCTTCGCCTTCAACTCTTCCCACATACTTTATCACACCACGCCGAGAAATGGTTTGATCGTCTCCCGAAGAATTCAATTCATACTTGGGATGACATGACTCAACGCTTTTTGTCGCACTACTTTCCACCATCCATGGTCACGAGCCTTCGCAATCAAATCAGCGGTTTCATGCAAGAACCCGATGAATCTCTCTTTGATGCTTGGGAAAGATATAATGTTTTGATCGATCGTTGTCCAAACCACAACATGCTCCCTGTGACCTTAGTTGATACTTTCTACAACGGTTTGACTTTTCGTGATCGTGATACGATTAATGCAGCCGCCGGTGGCACATTTATGAAAAGGAGACCCGAGGAGTGTAGAGAGCTTATTGAAAACATGACTACTCATCACAAAAATTGGGATTCCTCCGCTTCTTCAAGGAACAACCCGAGAGTCAATGTTTCTTCTACTTCAGCAAACCCTGACATGACCGAATTCACCCGCATGATGGCCGAAATGAACAAAAATATCTTGCTTCTCGCTACAAACCAACAACAAGTTAAAGCGGTGGCTAATCCTTATGAGACATACAGCGGTCCACACTCATACACTGATTGTCCTTCTACTCAAGGAAATCCGGAAAACGTGTATGCGGCTTATGGTAATTATTCACCAGAAAATTACCAAGCCCGACCTCAAAGGGATAGAAATTTGCTAAGTTACCGGTCCAACAACTATCTTTCACCCGGTTTTTCTCCTCAAAACCAAAACCCCAACAACAACTACACTAGAAGCAACCAAATCCCACCTAGAGCTTCTAATCCTTATCAACCACCCGCTCAACAAGCCCCACCCATCAATCAAGATGTTGAAGCTTTGATGAGAACCCAAGGTGAGCAAATCAAGAATCTACAGAGCCAAATTATCAATTTGAAAAGGGATATCACCAAGCAAGGGAATGACATTAGATCCGAGCTTCGAGATAATATACAATCCTCCTTCAGCAATCAAACAAATGATTTGAAGAATATGCTGGCTAGTTTCTTGCCCACCACTCAACCTTCTACTTCGAGTTCTCTACCTTCAAACACCGTCACCAATCCGCGAGCAAATGTGAGTGCTATTACTACTCGTAGTGGAGTTACTTTAGTAGGACCACCTATCCCGCCCCCGTCATCTACACCTCCTCCACCACCATTTATCCCTACTACTCCCACACCTAGTATTAGTACATCATTACCGTCTCCGCCTCGTCGTGATGAAGTACCCACCAAGAATCCTCCACCAACCCCACTTTCAACATCTCAACCTTTACCTGCTACACCTACACCTTCACCACCCAAACCCAATATTCCTTATCCATCTCGCTTAGGCAAGGCCAAAATGCACACCAAGGATGACATTCAAGTGTCAAACTATTTGAAGAAAGTTTTGGAAATGACCGTCACTTTTCCCCTTGTCGATGCTCTAGCACAAATGCCTAAATTTGTAAAGATGTTTAAGGAATTGCTTAGCAAGAAGGAGAAGATGGCCGAGTTTGTCAATACTCGATTGAATGAAAATTGTTCTGCCGTCCTTCTTAAAGAACTTCTGGAGAAACTTGGAGATCCCGGTCGTTTTGTGCTTCCTTGTACTTTTAACCAAACCAACAAATTTACTGCCTTAGCCGATCTCGGGGCAAGTATTAATTTGATGCCTTTAAGTGTTTGGAAAAAGTTATCATTGCCCGACCTTACACCCACCAAAATGACTCTTGAGCTAGCCAATCGCACTCTCGCTTACCCCGTTGGTATTGCCGAAGATGTGTTCATCAAAGTTGGCACATTCACTTTCCCGGTCGACTTCGTCGTTGTTATTATGAAATGGACCCTCGTATTCCGTTAATACTTGGACGCCCATTTTTGAGAACCGGTAGAGCTTTAATTGATGTGGATAAATGTGAGCTCATCTTAAGAGTCGGGGCTGATGCACAAGTTTTTGAAATGGGGAAGCTTACAAGCAAATCCTTTGGAGGACGAGAATCTGGGAATATGATCAATGTGCTCGATGATTTTGTCATCTACAACAATCTGCTATTCGATTCTTGCATTGATAATCCACTTTTTCAAGATGATGCGGATGATTCTCTATCTTATTTGGAACCTTCACCCATATATGATTCTCCACCGATCTTTGATGCTTATGAGGATGATTCTAGCTCAGATACGGATGATTATGATGATTTTACTTCCGAGTATCCCGACATGCCCACGTATGATGATTTTGATGAGGCCGATACTCTCTCGAGTGATTCTTCTCATGATGAAGATCCTCCGCCAACCATGCTTAATCCTACTTTGGATGACTACTCATTTGAGGAAGACTTCTCTACTTTTCTTAATACATACTTCCCTCATGAGAGTGATGCTCTTCCGTTAGACTTTGATGATTATGGTCTTGATCCTACTTTGGATTTGAAGAAAATTCTTTCAAAGGAGAAGCAACCGGACGACACCAACATCCGCAGCACGTATGTTTTGACACCTCTTTGCCCACCTTCTGAGGACGAGGTTGTGCATTTTATTCGCGGATCATCCTCAAATTCTGTTGAGCCTGAGTGCTATTTTCCCCTAAAGGAAAAGGTGTTCGACCCCGGTATCGATATTCTTCAGCCATCTCAGTATCCATCTGATGAAATAAAAGGAAAGATATTTGGAACTTTTGAAGATATGCTTGCACCACCTCACCCTTGCTCCCACCGTGCTCCATCTTTGTTTAAGGGAACCTTGCCTACTCTTCTTTGGCTTGCCTTGTTCGCCTTAAGCTTGTGCTATTTGATGGACGAAAACTATGTATTTGATCCCGGTGAATATGTTTCATGCTTCTTCCTATGCTAATCAAGGTCGAGTCAGGCTCACGACTCGGTAATCAAAAATCAAGCGCTTCTTGGGAGGCAACCCATGTATCTATCTTTTAGCTTTCTTTATCCTAAGTGTAGGGAGACCCGTTGGTGTTTGCTATTTCCTCTCTTCTTCTATTCAGGGATTCGAGCGCTCAATGACCCACTCTTGATGATTTTTGACGACCCGTGATTCCGTGTTCCCATTTTCCCGGTTCTATCCTAAACTCTTTTCGATTCACTATTTTATATTTCTCAATATTAAAATAGGAATCTCGTTAGTTGTCTCTTCCTTAGCAAGATTTAAACAACGTGCACAATGTCCTAAGTGTAGGGGAGTTTACTCCCACATGCTTAAACATTGAGGACAATGTTTATATCAAGTGTAGGGGGGACTTCTATCGAAGTTAAGTGGTCTTTTCCTTGTATTTGTCCTCATTTTAACCGGAAAATCAATTTTTCGACATTTTTCAAAATTTTTGATCTATTTTGGCCAATTAGTTTTTCCTTTATTTTAGTTATTTTCTTTCTTTGCTAGAATAAATTTTTAATAAAGTGGTTTTAATTTTCAAACGTTGTGAATCTTTTGACTCAACCCGAGTTTACTTATCTAAGTTTATTCTAGCTAGTATCCTTAACGTGTTTAAGTCAAGTTTTGCTAGGCTTTTATATAGGGAGCTATAAAACGCGAAAGTCTTAACTCTCACAGGTTAAGAACAAGAAATTTTCGCAAGTTCCTATAATTGATCCTAGAGAGTCGTTTATCAAGGGAACTTTAAAATGCGATTTCTAAACTTGAAAAAGTCTAAGAGTTTGCAAGATCCTATAGACGACTCAAAAACCCAAAACTTTGATTTAATAGGCTAAGCATCCACGAGTCTCATTCCTTGAGATTTTAAACTGTGGAGAACGAGAGATGATAGAGTGAATTATAAGTTTGGTATTCTTTCGTGAATTTATGTGAGTTAATTATAAACCTATTCTCCCATCGCTTGCTAATAAATTTATTTGCAATAAATAAGGTTGTACGATTTGAAAAGTTACTTAGCTTCTAGCCCAAGATCGTTTAAAAGTTTCTCGGTATGGATTAGAGTTCATAGCCAAGGCATAACTTATTGAAGCGGGATGCGAAGATTGGTGAGTCCGAAAAGGCCCTAACAAGGCATGAGGGCTACATTTTGTTGCTAAAGATCCAAAAGTGATGTGAAGAATCATTAAGATCCAAAAGTGATGTGAAGAATCATTTATCAAAGATCAATATGAAGGATCGAGACACACGATGAAAAGCAAATACTCCCCAAAAGATCATGGAGAAGTCTATACAAAAAGGCCCTAACAAGGTATGAGGATAAATAGATCCAAGTCCAAAAAGGAGGCGGATCGTTGTATATCAAAATCCCAAGTAAAGATTGGAGAAAAATGAAGAAGTCGTGGTCCAAATATGAAGAATCTCTCAAAACTTCAAGTGAAGAAATTCCTATTATGAAGAGAAGACCATAATTTCATGAACGTCTCTCAAGGTTTGAAGTATGAAGTCGCTGCCAAATATCGGTCCGAGAAAGGTCTCAAATCGTGAAGCGAGTTATGCCAAGATATGAACTTTATGAGGTCCCGAGAAGCAGTTTTAAAAGATTTTGTCCTTTAGCTAACTATTGATTAAATCGTCCCACTTTATTTTTAGCCTTAATAACTATTGAAATAAGTCAACAATGTATCTTCGTGATCATTCAAGACAACAATAAAATATAAGAGATACACCTAGGAATAAGGGAGTCTAAGTAAATAATTGGCCCACATGAGTTCGTGTTAGTTTGCTAACTTATAATAACAATGATCTCGTTTTTAAGCTTGGTTTGGAAAAAGTGAAAACTTGAGGATGATGATCATTCATGACATTTCCTAAACCCGAAGGTATGTTTTTGATTTCTTTACTTTGAATGTTTATAATTTTCTATCTCTTTAATAAAGGCCAATGTGGATTGATTGTGATGAAAAGTGTAAACGTGTTTTGTAACTAATGCATTGGATGAGGACATTGCAATGGTCAAGTGTAGTGGATTTGATAGGTGTGTAAACACCCATCCTTTTTACCACTTAACTACAATAATAACCAAGCCAAAACGTGTATTTTAGGTCGTAAATGTCGGAATTATGCGTGGTTTGTGTTTTTGTTGTGATTTAGGACGAAATTGTGAAAAGGGGAGAAAACACGGGCATTCACGGGCTTTTATCGAAGAAAAAGACAAAAGACGAAGTCAAGAAATCAAGAGTGCAAAAAGAACGGAAGTCCAAGGCCAATTCTGAAGATTTATCGAAGAAAAAGTCAAAAGACGGAAGTTTACTTAAAGCCGAAGAACTCAAGTCTAATTTATTGAAGAATTACAAGACGAGTTTAAAGAAATCCCGAGACAAGTCATTAAAGTCAAAGAATTAAGAAGATTAAGGACTTAATGATGCAATTAAAGAAAGAAGAAAGAGGGGAGGAAGCTTCCTAAGCACCTCCCTAATCTCCTATAAATAAGATTCATTTTCATTTCATTAGTTTTTGTTGGCTAGAGTGACACTAGTTCTTCCACCATTTTAATTACTTGTCATTTAAATACATGTCATTTACTTAATTGTCTTGCACCTTTAATTCTTTTAATTCCAAGTAAGTGTTCTTAATTTTGTTGCTTTAATCTTTATTAACTTTTGATCAAGTTTCTTTTATCATTCTCTTTCTACCTTTCTCTTGTTTTTGTTTTTGTTTTAAAATTCGGATTAAGCAAGGTTTGCTTAATCCCTTTGCTTATTTTATTAAAAGTTTTGTCTTTTCTTTTCCCTTTAAGTTTTCATACGAAATAAGCCACAAGTTTGACAATCTTATGTGCTTATTTGGTATTTAGCTTAAGTGTTTTCAAGTTTTTCTTAAAAAGTTTTACCTTTTAAATTCCATTTCATTAAGTTTCGTCTTTTAAATTTCGAAAGGTTTTAACTTTTTAGCTTATTGTCTTGTTTTATTTCCATTTCATTTAAGTAATTGAATTTAGCTTATTAGTTCTAGCTTATTTGGACTTGTGCTTATTGCGAATTTGTTACTCCATCGGAAAGAAAGGATTCTCCACATTGCCATAGCTTCACCCACATTCCGATGGTGACAGTATTGGACAAGGGTTTTGCATTCCGATCCGGGATTGCGATCTAGAGTAACAACACCCTCATTCCGATCTGGGATTGCGATCGCATATTCCGACAGTTCTTAAGGTTTTGTAAGTCGAAGTGCTGCCCGATTTTCCTTAGCAACTTTCCGATCTGGGGGATTGCGATCTGACACATTGCGATCTGGATTCCGATAGGTTACATTCCGATAGATAGAACTTTTCATTATTCCGATAGACCTAGTTTTATGCATTCCGATGGACACATTGCTATCTGGATTCTGATGGGCATGGTGACAGCTTTCCGATCTGACATTCCGATGGTCTTGGGTTTGGGATTATATTTTGCTTTGTTTTGTTTTTAAGTTACATTTTAATACTTTGTCAAATTTAATTTTTGTCACGTTTTAGTTTTAAGTTAATTATTAATTACTTTTAAAAGTTTTAATATTGCACATTTTAAGTTTTAAATTAGATTTAGATTTAAATTACTTGCTTTTACTTTAAAGTTTTTGCACCTTTTAATTTTACTACAACGACACAACTATTTGTTTCACCAAAGAGAGCTGGGTCGCATAGTTAACCAGGATCAATTCGATTAGACCACAACAACGAACTTTAAACTTTCTTACTAGGTAAAAAGCCAGTTATCAAATGGCGCCGCTGCCGGCTCTTTTCGTAAAGATTAACGGTTTTCTGTGAGAGACGCGTTGCTTTTTGGGATCCGTTCATTCGTGAGTGTTATTTTCTTGCTTAAAATTTTCAAAAAATCATAAAAATTAAAAAATTGTTAAAAAAAAAAATTAAAAATTTCAAAAATCCAAAAAGATTTTATTTTTATTGTGTATATATATTGTCTATTGCTTTGGTATTATTTTCTTTTGCCTTTGTAGGTGTATGCGTAATAGATCTTCAAATTATCAAGAGCCCGAGACTCCTGAAGATTTAGCTATGGCAGATGTTCACAACAACAATAATCCACCGCACCTCAATAATAACAACAACAATGTTCTTCCACAGCCCGATCTTCAGACAATGGAGGAGCTTTGTCAACCTACAATGTTTGGACGAGGAGGACCGATTGCGCCGATGCAAATAACGGCTCCGGAGTTTTCGTTGAAGCACCACATGATTCAGCAAGTGCAAACTAATCCTTTTCGAGGAATGCCTGATGATGATGCCAACAAACACCTCGACAAATTCATTACAATCACTCAAAGCATGAAGTTGCCCGGTGCCACAATGGATGTTCTTCGCCTTCAACTCTTCCCACATACTTTATCACACCAAGCCGAGAAATGGTTTGATCGTCTCCCGAAGAATTCAATTTATACTTGGGATGACATGACTCAACGCTTTTTGTCGCGCTACTTTCCACCATCCATGGTCACGAGCCTTCGCAATCAAATCAGCGGTTTCATGCAAGAACCCGATGAATCTCTCTTTGATGCTTTGGGAAAGATATAATGTTTTGATCGATCGTTGTCCAAACCACAACATGCTCCCTGTGACCTTAGTTGATACTTTCTACAACGGTTTGACTTTTCGTGATCGTGATACGATTAATGCAGCCGCCGGTGGCACATTTATGAAAAGGAGACCCGAGGAGTGTAGAGAGCTTATTGAAAACATGACTACTCATCACAAAAATTGGGATTCCTCCGCTTCTTCAAGGAACAACCCGAGAGTCAATGTTTCTTCTACTTCAGCAAACCCCGACATGACCGAATTCACCCGCATGATGGCCGAAATGAACAAAAATATCTTGCTTCTCGCTACAAACCAACAACAAGTTAAAGCGGTGGCTAATCCTTGTGAGACATGCGGCGGTCCACACTCATACACTGATTGTCCTTCTACTCAAGGAAATCCGGAAAACGTGTATGCGGCTTATGGTAATTATTCACCGGAAAATTACCAAGCCCGACCTCAAAGGGATAGAAATTTGCTAAGTTACCGGTCCAACAACTATCTTTCACCCGGTTTTTCTCCTCAAAACCAAAACCCCAACAACAACTACACTAGAAGCAACCAAATCCCACCTAGAGCTTCTAATCCTTATCAACCACCCGCTCAACAAGCCCCACCCATCAATCAAGATGTTGAAGCTTTGATGAGAACCCAAGGTGAGCAAATCAAGAATCTACATAGCCAAATTATCAATTTGAAAGGGGATATCACCAAGCAAGGGAATGACATTAGATCCGAGCTTAGAGATAATATACAATCCTCCTTCAGCAATCAAACAAATGATTTGAAGAATATGCTGGCTAGTTTCTTGCCCACCACTCAACCTTCTACTTCGAGTTCTCTACCTTCAAACACCGTCGCCAATCCACGAGCAAATGTGAGTGCTATTACTACTCGTAGTGGAGTTACTTTAGTAGGACCACCTATCCCGCCCCCGTCATCTACACCTCCTCCACCACCATATATCCCTACTACTCCCACACCTAGTATTAGTACACCATTACCGTCTCCGCCTCGTCGTGATGAAGTACCCACCAAGAATCCTCCACCAACCCCACCTTCAACATCTCAACCTTTACCTGCTACACCTACACCTTCACCACCCAAACCCAATATTCCTTATCCATCTCGCTTAGGCAAGGCCAAAATGCACACCAAGGATGACATTCAAGTGTCAAACTATTTGAAGAAAGTTTTGGAAATGACCGTCACTTTTCCCCTTGTCGATGCTCTAGCACAAATGCCTAAATTTGTAAAGATGTTTAGGGAATTGCTTAGCAAGAAGGAGAAGATGGCCGAGTTTGTCAATACTCGATTGAATGAAAATTGTTCTGCCGTCCTTCTTAAAGAACTTCCGAAGAAACTTGGAGATCCCGGTCGATTTGTGCTTCCTTGTACTTTTAACCAAACTGACAAATTTACTGCCTTAGCCGATCTCGGGGCAAGTATTAATTTGATGCCTTTAAGTGTTTGGAAAAAGTTATCATTGCCCGACCTTACACCCACCAAAATGACTCTTGAGCTAGCCAATCGCACTCTCGCTTACCCCGTTGGTATTGCCGAAGACGTGTTCATCAAAGTTGGCACATTCACTTTCCCGGTCGACTTCGTCGTTGTTGATTATGAAATGGACCCTCGTATTCCGTTAATACTTGGACGCCCATTTTTGAGAACCGGTAGAGCTTTAATTGATGTGGATAAATGTGAGCTCATCTTAAGAGTCGGGGATGATGCACAAGTTTTTGAAATGGGGAAGCTTACAAGCAAATCCTTTGGAAGACGAGAATCTGGGAATATGATCAATGTGCTCGATGATTTTGTCATCTACAACAATCTGCTATTCGATTCTTGCATTGATAATCCACTTTTTCAAGATGATGTGGATGATTCTCTATCCAATTTGGAACCTTCACCCATATATGATTCTCCACCGATCTTTGATGCTTATGAGGATGATTCTAGCTCAGATACGGATGATTATGATGATTTTACTTCCGAGTATCCCGACATGCCCACGTATGATGATTTTGATGAGGCCGATACTCTCTCGAGTGATTCTTCTCATGATGAAGATCCTCCGCCAACCATGCTTAATCCTACTTTGGATGACTACTCATTTGAGGAAGACTTCTCTACTTTTCTTAATACATACTTCCCTCATGAGAGTGATGCTCCTCCTTTAGACTTTGATGATTATGGTCTTGATCCTACTTTGGATTTGAAGAAAATTCTTTCAAAGGAGAAGCAACCGGACGACACCAACATCCGCAGCACGCATGTTTTGACACCTCTTTGCCCACCTTATGAGGACGAGGTTGTGCATTTTATTCGCGGATCATCCTCAAATTCTGCTGAGCCTGAGTGCTATTTTCCCCTAAAGGAAAAGGTGTTCGACCCCGGTATCGATATTCTTCAGCCATCTCAGTATCCATCTGATGAAATAAAAGGAAAGATATTTGGAACTTTTGAAGATATGCTTGCACCACCTCACCCTTGCTCCCACCGTGCTCCATCTTTGCTTAAGGGAACCTTGCCTACTCTTTTTTGGCTTGCCTTGTTCGCCTTAAGCTTGTGCTATTTGATGGACGAAAACTATGTATTTGATCCCGGTGGATATGTTTCATGCTTCTTCCTATGCTAATCAAGGTCGAGTAAGGCTCACGACTCGGTAATCAAAAATCAAGCGCTTCTTGGGAGGCAACCCATGTATCTATCTTTTAGCTTTCTTTATCCTAAGTGTAGGGAGACCCGTTGGTGTTTGCTATTGCCTTTCTTCTTCTATTCAGGGATTCGAGCGCTCAATGACCCACTCTTGATGATTTTTGACGACCCGTGATTCCGTGTTCCCATTTTCCCGGTTCTATCCTAAACTCTTTTCGATTCACTATTTTATATTTCTTAATATTAAAATAGGAATCTCGTTAGTTGTCTCTTCCTTAGCAAGATTTAAACAACGTGCACAATGTCCTAAGTGTAGGGGAGTTTACTCCCACATGCTTAAACATTGAGGACAATGTTTATATCAAGTGTAGGGGGGACTTCTATCGAAGTTAAGTGGTCTTTTCCTTGTATTTGTCCTCATTTTAACCGGAAAATCAATTTTTCGACATTTTTCAAAATTTTTGATCTATTTTGGCCAATTAGTTTTTCCTTTATTTTAGTTATTTTCTTTCTTTGCTAGAATAAATTTTTAATAAAGTGGTTTTAATTTTCAAACGTTGTGAATCTTTAGACTCAACCCGAGTTTACTTATCTAAGTTTATTCTAGCTAGTATCCTTAACGTGTTTAAGTTAAGTTTTGCTAGGCTTTTATATAGGGAGCTATAAAACGCGAAAGTCTTAACTCTCACGGGTTAAGAACAAGAACTTTTCGCAAGTTCCTATAATTGATCCTAGAGAGTCGTTTATCAAGGGAACTTTAAAATGCGATTTCTAAACTTGAAAAAATCTAAGAGTTTGCAAGATCCTATAGACGACTCGAAAACCCAAAACTTTGATTTAATAGGCTAAGCATCCACGAGTCTCATTCCTTGAGATTTTAAACTGTGGAGAACGAGAGATGATAGAGTCAATTATAAGTTTGGTATTCTTTCGTGAATTTATGTGAGTTAATTATAAACCTATTCTCCCATCGCTTGCTAATCAATTTATTTGCAATAAATAAGGTTGTACGATTTGAAAAGTTACTTAGCTTCTAACCCAAGATCGTTTAAAAGTTGCTCGGTATGGATTAGAGTTCATAGCCAAGGCATAACTTATTGAAGCGGGATGCGAAGATTGGTGAGTCCGAAAAGGCCCTAACAAGGCATGAGGGCTACATTTTGTTGCTAAAGATCCAAAAGTGATGTGAAGAATCATTAAGATCCAAAAGTGATGTGAAGAATCATTTATCAAAGATCAATATGAAGGATCGAGACACACGATGAAAAGCAAATACTCCCTAAAAGATCATGGAGAAGTCTATCGAAAAAGGCCCTAACAAGGTATGAGGATAAATAGATCCAAGTCCAAAAAGGAGGCGGATCGTTGTATATCAAAATCCCAAGTAAAGATTGGAGAAAAATGAAGAAGTCGTGGTCCAAATATAAAGAATCTCTCAAAACTTCAAGTGAAGAAATTCTTATTATGAAGAGAAGACCATAATTTCATGAACGTCTCTCAAGGTTTGAAGTATGAAGTCGCTGCCAAATATCGGTCCGAGAAAGGTCTCAAATCGCGAAGCGAGTTATGCCAAGATATGAACTTTATGAGGTCCCGAGAAGCAGTTTTAAAAGATTTTGTCCTTTAGCTAACTATTGATTAAATCGTCCCACTTTATTTTTAGCCTTAATAACTATCGAAATAAGTCAACAATGTATCTTCGTGATCATTCAAGACAACAATAAAATATAAGAGATACACCTAGGAATAAGGGAGTCTAAGTAAATAATTGGCCCACATGAGTTCGTGTTAGTTTGCTAACTTATAATAACAATGATCTCGTTTTTAAGCTTGGTTTGGAAAAAGTGAAAACTTGAGGATGATGATCATTCATGACATTTCCTAAACCCGAAGGTATGTTTTTGATTTCTTTACTTTGAATGTTTATAATTTTCTATCTCTTTAATAAAGGCCAATGTGGATTGATTGTGATGAAAAGTGTAAACGTGCTTTGTAACTAATGCATTGCATGAGGACATTGCAATGGTCAAGTGTAGGGGATTTGATAGGTGTGTAAACACCCATCCTTTTACCACTTAACTACAATAATAACCAAGCCAAAACGTGTATTTTAGGTCGTAAATGTCGGAATTATGCGTGGTTTGTGTTTTTGTTGTAATTTAGGACGAAATTGTGAAAAGGGGAGAAAACACGGGCATTCACGGGCTTTTATCGAAGAAAAAGACAAAAGACGAAGTCAAGAAATCAAGAGTGCAAAAAGAACGGAAGTCCAAGGCCAATTCTGAAGATTTATCGAAGAAAAAGTCAAAAGACGGAAGTTTACTTAAAGCCGAAGAACTCAAGTCTAATTTATTGAAGAATTACAAGACGAGTTTAAAGAAATCCCGAGACAAGTCATTAAAGTCAAAGAATTAAGAAGATTAAGGACTTAATGATGCAATTAAAGAAAGAAGAAAAAGGGGAGGAAGCTTCCTAAGCACCTCCCTAATCTCCTATAAATAAGATTCATTTTCATTTCATTAGTTTTTGTTGGCTAGAGTGACACTAGTTCTTCCACCATTTTAATTACTTGTCATTTAAATACATGTCATTTACTTAATTGTCTTGCACCTTTAATTCTTTTAATTCCAAGTAAGTGTTCTTAATTTTGTTGCTTTAATCTTTATTTACTTTTGATCAAGTTTCTTTTATCATTCTCTTTCTACCTTTCTCTTGTTTTTGTTTTTGTTTTAAAATTCGGATTAAGCAAGGTTTGCTTAATCCCTTTGCTTATTTGATTAAAAGTTTTGTCTTTTCTTTTCCCTTTAAGTTTTCATACGAACTAAGCCACAAGTTTGACAATCTTATGTGCTTATTTGGTATTTAGCTTAAGTGTTTTCAAGTTTTTCTTAAAAAGTTTTACCTTTTAAATTTCATTTCATTAAGTTTCGTCTTTTAAATTTCGAAAGGTTTTAACTTTTTAGCTTATTGTCTTGTTTTATTTCCATTTCATTTAAGTAATTGAATTTAGCTTATTAGTTCTAGCTTATTTGGACTTGTGCTTATTGCGAATTTGTTACTCCATCGGAAAGAAAGGATTCTCCACATTGCCATAGCTTCACCCACATTCCGATGGTGACAGTATTGGACAAGGGTTTTGCATTCCGATCCGGGATTGCGATCTAGAGTAACAACACCCTCATTCCGATCTGGGATTGCGATCGCACATTGCGATCGCATATTCCGACGGTTCTTGAGGTTTTCTAAGTCGAAGTGCTGCCCGATTTTCCTTAGCAACTTTCCGATCTGGGGGATTGCGATCTGACACATTGCGATCTGGATTCCGATGGGCATGGTGACAGCTTTCCGATCTGACATTCCGATGGTCTTGGGTTTGGGATTATATTTTGCTTTGTTTTGTTTTTAAGTTACATTTTAATACTTTGTCAAATTTAATTTTTGTCACGTTTTAGTTTTAAGTTAATTATTAATTACTTTTAAAAGTTTTAATATTGCACATTTTAAGTTTTAAATTAGATTTAAATTACTTGCTTTTACTTTAAAGTTTTTGCACCTTTTAATTTTACTACAACGACACAACTATTTGTTTCACCAAAGACAGCTGAGTCGCATAGTTAACCAGGATCAATTCGATTAGACCACAACAACGAACTTTAAACTTTCTTACTAGGTAAAAAGCCAGTTATCACTTCACAAGGAGCTGATCCCTCCTACCCAAAACCAGTATATTAAATTAGAGGCAGCCCCTCTAATTTGCATGATGAGGTCACCCCTCCAAGTATTCATGCACGGTGGATTTTCATGACCTATATTGGCTAATGGTAGAATATGTTAAACGGTTTTTATAAGATAAACATAAGGCTTTTCAAACTATAAAACCAGTTTTACCAAGACTTAACCGGGTTATTCGGGACTTAGTTTCTTCCACTGTTACATGTTATATGCTTATATGCTTATCCTATTAATGCTTTATTGTACATCCGTGCACTGAGCGTATTACTCAGCCGTTTTCCTTTTCTATGTTCCCAAAACGGCAGGTACTCAAGGACGCTCGTAGACTTTAAGCGTACGTGCATATGGACTGGAAGCTTTCTAGCCTTTCTTTACTTTATGCATTATCTTTACTTTGATACTCTGGCTATGGATCTTGTTTAGTCCTTTCATTTACAGTACTTATGTTTGTGTGTGATGAGTTTTACTTTCGGACTACCGATGTTTGATTCCGGTATTTTCCTTTTATGGTCATGTAATGTTTAGACATTTATCCTTGTATGCTTTAATGACACGCCATAATTACGCGTGACATTCCATTATCAAAATAAGGTGTTACAATACTGAAATGATGATAAGACATTTTTTTTACCACCCCACGAGCCTAAACTCATCATATAAGCTTAACCAAACACCAAACTTAAATGACCAAAATGAACAAATGTGTTTTTCACAAAAAGATACGGTATTTATTTAAATCTTTTTGGTGACCTCAACTGGGAGGTTGCGGCCCACTGGCAAGAAAACAAAAACACAACGAGAGTAATTGGCGGACGAACACATACATCACCAACATTGATTTGCCCGCTCAAAGATATTTGAAGGTAATTGTTACGATCCTCATTCTTTCTTAAGATCAATCTTTGTTAGGCAATTTAAGTAGCCGCCATGGCATTGTCATTAGATGATGAAACCTTTTTCCATTACTCTGTAATTAGCTTCTTCATCATGAGCCCATTAACCTTTATCTCATGCCGTTACATAACCGCCCCTTACGGCAAACACCACCGCAAAGGATGGGGACCCACACTTCCACCATCATTAGCCTGGTTTTTTATGGAAAGCCCCACTCTTTGGTTCACTCTTTTTCTCTATCCATTCGGTCTACATTTTTCTAATCCTAAATCCGTTCTACTCATCTCTACTTTCCTTTTACATTACATACATCGTACTATCATATACCCTCTTCGCATTCGCTTACCAACCGAACCCACCAATGGATACCCCGTCACTGTCGCAGCTATCGCGTTTGGGTTTAACTTATTTAATTCTTACTTACAGACCAGAGGGGTGTCCCACTATGCTGATTACACATCTGATTATTGGTTTTGGTGGCGCTTTTCCTGTGGGTTTCTCGTTTTTATTATTGGTATGTTCGTGAATGTGAAATCTGATATGATGTTGGTGGCATTGAAACTAGAGGGTTCTGGTGTTGGTTATAAGATTCCTTTTGGCGGGTTATTTCAGTATGTGAGCTGTGCTAATTATTTCGGAGAAATTGTCGAGTGGTTGGGTTGGAGTTTGATGACCGGATCCTCGGCCGGGTTTGGGTTTTTCTTGTACACATGTGCTAATTTGGTTCCAAGGGCACGTGCAAATCATATTTGGTATCTGGAAAAGTTTGGTGAAGATTATCCCAAGGAGAGGAAAATTGTGATTCCGTTTTTGTATTGATTTGTTTTGGGATGTTTTAGATTTTGGTGTGTTTAGAACTGAGATTTTGGTTTGTTATGGATTTGAATACATTTGTGATTATTTGTTTTTTAGGTCCTATATGATAGTCAAAGAATGTTATGTTGCGTTTTAAGTTGCAAAGAAACAAACATAAGGTGTTATGTTTTTTTATTACATCTACATACTCATGTTCAGATAAAGTTAAAGTTTCCCAATCCAACAAAACAGGGCTCGAATTTCTGGAAACCACATCAGAGGAAGCATTATATATGTTTGCCCAGACGCACATGTTGCTCTCTCAACGTAGGCCCAAATCTTATCCATCTTCTGCAGAATGGGGATAAGGATAACATGATTCTGAGATTCATATGCAGAGTTGACAAGAAATAGACCCTTTGGACAGCACGCCAAAGAAAGAGACAAAAACGTCAAAGGGATATGAAAACAGTTAGAGTGGGGCAGGTTAGCCGCTAAGTTTTCAAAACAAGGTAAAATGTTCTGTTAGCTTTAACTTGTGTCTTTAGCTGCGGGCAAAAATACGGTATATGTACATATACTCTCTGATAATATTATTACTTTCTTTATCAGTAAATGAAAGAGGAATTGATGGTTGAAGACTTGAAGGGTAAAAAAGTGTTTAGGCTGAAACACATTGCATTACAACTGTCCTATTTTTATTTCACCAAAATATCACATAGCATACTTTTAGGTCCACATCTTGGTTGATTGTTGGTAAAAGTTGTGCTCCTCACTAATAAGTAGTGCACTATATACTTAGGTTCTCTAACACATTTGTCCAATTCAGTTAAGATTAATCATTTTAAGTTTGTGCCATAAACTAGATTCATCTTTGTTCGGTCCGTATCTCAAACTACAGAGTACCTTTTACAAGAAAAAACAAAGAAAAACTAAATATGTAGTTATTGTGTAGATGCACAGTTTATTAGGTACCATTGCTTTAAACTTAAATTTGTGATTATAAAAACGAAAAAGCTCGTGTATTACACAGGTTTTAAGCTAGTAATATATTATATGATTAGAAACTAAATATACTAAAAGGTTTTTCTCACACTGCTACAATGACACACATATCTATGCTAACTCGAATTTTTTATTCTGACTTTCTTGGTATAGTACGAGGTTTGATAATTAAAACCCACTATGTTGATAATTAAAACCCACTACTATACAAAGTTGATTAGCTGTGTTGATTGCATATCTTTCGGGGGCATTTGGATCTCAGTTTGGTATTTCATTTAGATTGATCACACTAGGTTTTGTTTAATTTTTTTTTAGCATGGTAGCATTAAATGCTACCAGCCACATTTAATTGTTTGATTACCTTAGTAGCGTTGTCATGTGTGTTCCATATCAAATGTTTTCTTATACATTAAAAAAACGAGACATGGCAGCAAGAATTGCTAGCAGGCACAATTAGTTGCTTGCTTGCCTGAGCCTTGGTCATATGTGCGTTCCATATAAGATGTTGTTCTTATACAAAAAGGCGAGGATGAATTTAGATTTCCATGCGTTATATGTAGGTGTGACAGCCTATAGTGCTAGCAGCCACATTCCGCATCAGATGTGTTTTCTTATAGAGGGGTAATGATGAGTTTAAAATAGTTTGCATTATATGTAGGCATGACAGTTGGAATTGCTAGCAACCACATTTAATTGCTTTCTTTTTGGCTCCCGGTCTTATGTGTGTTACACATCAATGTATAGTTGCATATTTACCTGATCCTTGGTCTTTTGCATCCTCACAGTGGTGCGTGCGAGGTTTTTCCATGAATTCTTAAGGTAATTAAAACCTAAGATTATGTGTTGATAATCAAAAGTGATTGCTGATATATGAACCATTGTTTTGTGATATGTGTTTGCACCATTCCTTAAATGCATTATCTCTTTGGTGTTTTTCTTATCTTGGCAGGGAAAATTGGTAAGTTTTCAGCCGTGTCGAATTTTTTTAACGCTTCTGTTAATTCTAGAATTTCTTAGTACGGGGGATGTTTATCCAGGTTTATGAGTGTTGGGGGTTTGCTATGTTGACATATCGTCTGCCTCAAATATAATCATCATACTATTTGAACCTAAATAATCAGATAGGTAAATTTAGGCACAGACTTTGCTAAAAAAAATAATAATTTAAACGTATTAATCGTGAACAGTTACGTAATAAGCAACTCAGGGGCAGTTTGACAAATTATTGTGATTAGCGCTGAATGAATCAAAGACACTGAATAATTCATAGGTGCTGAATGAGTGTAATTCTGAATGAAAATGAATGTTTGATATTTCTTCCGAATAATACTCTGAATCACAATATGTTAGTACTATTTTAACCTTTATATAATCTAATAATGAGATGTACCTTTTGAGAAATGACATTTATGTCTTATTTTTATTGTTTTTTTTTTATTTTTTAGAAAAGAATTTTAAAATTTGATTTTAAATATTATTGTATATGTTATAAAAGACTTGATATAGAATATATAAATTAATTCATTTTTAAATATATAATTTTTATCAAATATTATATAACACAAAAAATATATTAAATATCAAAATTAAAAAAAAACCTTTAAAAAAATATTAATAATTAATGTTACTTATAGTAGAAATAAAAGGTTGACAACATAAAATAACCACTGTATACATTCTTTACTGTAGCGTACTATCTTGATTTGTACGTGTCATCATATGGATTAGTTTTCAACTTCGAGATTTTTGACATAAACAGATTTATACATGTTACACATCTAATATTAAAATATTCACTATAATGATGCATTATTATTGGAAGAAAAATGGACGCTTATGCCTTCTAAATGAAAATGCATCTCGTATGCCCTGGCCCATCCAGTGTAAAATATTGTCGTTCAGCGCCTATATAATTTTTACCAAACGCCTTTTGCTCTGACCGACTCATTTGTTCACGCTTAATCATCCAAATAAGTGGCTATCAAACACCCCCTCAGACACCCTTATCTTTATATGTCTAATAACTTTTTGAGACTCTGAGGGAAGTCAGGGACTGGTAAAATACCAAAAGCTACGTGGAAGCTGGTGGTGTTGTAGATCACGCTAGCGATGATTTTGATATATGGTTAGTTAGTTAGGTTTCGTTGGTCTTAGTTTGTTATAATTATGCGCAATTTGAGTATTCTGTAGATATGTTAATTTTGTTAGGGAAATTTGACATAAGAACGGGCTGATTTGGGTCATATTCCGACTCTATTGGGTCGAATGTGAGAAGTTAGATTTTTGCTGGAACCATATGGGGATGTTTGGATTAGCTAATTCCCGGGCTTATGGGCTTATTATTGTAAGAGCTCATAAGCGCACTTTTTGTCCTATGAGGTTATGGCTTATTTAAGTCTATTAGCCAAGAAAATAAGCTAATTAGTTGATAACTCTTGAGAATAAGCTAATGGGTTTATGTTATTCTTAATTATGAGTTATTTGGCATTTTATATAGGATATACAAAGGAAAAGAGCAGTGTTATGGTGATTGAGCTTAGTTTTCATACAGCACCAGTCAATAGCCCTGAGAAGCTTTCTATACCCGAGGCGCAGTTGCAAGCAATGAGCGAGTTATGTGCGTTGAAAGAGGCTGACGTGCTTAGTACTTGTAAGCCGAAGGAGATATACATTGTCACTCTTTCACAACACTGGTGCTATGGAAGTCGCTCTTTATCAATTCTTTATTACTACTCTAAATGAAGAATAGTGTTAACTTTCACAACTCATTGTGACTGGTTACACGATCCTAATTATTCAAAATCATACTCTTCTAAGGTGCACAACCAAATACTAGGCCCTGCTGGAACATGATAATAAGCTCATAGAGGCATGTACTAGATTATGGAAGTGACCATAAATTTAATTCTTATTGCAGATTAGTGGCGTTTCTGTTTCTGATATATCTCAGCAATACATTTTTGCTAAATTAAAGCGAGTTGTGGAAATCACACAAGAAGTCCCTGGGTTTGATAGGAAGATTGGTGGGCTATTCAAGCATGCAATCACTGTAGGAAAACGGGTCAGGGCCGACACCAAAATCACTTCGGGATCAGTATCTGTTAGTTCAGCTCCTGCAGAACTTGCTCAGATAAACATTCCAGAATGTTCTTATGAATCCGTTAAAGTATTGGTAGTTGGCACATGCAAGATGGGAAAACAAGTGATTAGACATTTGGTTGGCAAAGATTCAGTCATCTGATAATCCCTCTATGGATCCAACATCAGTCATTTACGACCAGAAGCAACAGCTCTAGATGACTTGGCCACATGAGCCAGTGAGGGAATCACAATCGTGCTAAGCACGAGCGTCACCAACTAGAAATGTTAATTGACTTCCCACACAGTCAACCATATAATTAACACTTCATTTGCCACCAGGCTCTCTTTGATATACCAGATAAATGTTTAAACGAATCTCAAGAACCCAAGAACATGTTAAGTGTGACTATAGAAGCTGGAGTATTAGGACTTCCAACCCTTTCGATGGTATATTTTAGTCTGTGGCAGTAGTATCATCTAGATGTTATATTCTGATGCATGAGGGTGTTTTTTATTGCTGACCGCCAGTGTGCGTGTTTTTAATAAGCAAATAAACTTCACTTTGGATAGGATTGAGAGCACATTCCTTTGATCTTTAGGCTAGGAGGAATCTTAAGAATGTATCTTATAGATCGAATGCGCAGAGGAATCTTAATGTATCTTATAGATCGAATGCTCGCGAATTAACAAAGGGTCCTTTCATTAGGCTAAAAATGTGGCAGACCATCCAAAAATAATACTACTATATAAATAAATAAAGAGAGACTTCACATTAGGCTAAAAATGTAGCGATGGAAACAAGTGTAATTATATCCATAAAAACAAAACCACAAAGGCCTGTATATAATGGAGTCTTTATCATGTGACTCAAGAAAAGCATACCATGAAACCATGATAAAGCAGCCAGCACTTTAAAAGACAATTCTAATTCAGAACAATTACAATATCAATCTGAATCTATTAGTTGAAACAAAAAACAAATGTTACAAAGACAACGCTTTGAAGTTACAAGGTGCATTGGGCTGTTATGATCAAAATCAAGGTTCTAAATAGCGCGTTATAGCGCGCCTTATAGCGTGAAGTGTGGCCTCCACGTTACGAAACAGACTAAAGCGTCACCTCTAGGCGTTACGTGCTAAAAAGCGTCATAAAGCGCGTAGCGTGGCACTTTTTTTTGAATATTTTTGCAAATTTACAAGAATTTGGCTTATTTACTAGTTTTTGGCTATTTAGTAGACTTGGTTTTAGTAATTTTACTATAGGGAAAAATCCTTAAGTAACTATTAGCCGATTTTGTTTTATATTTGAATTAAAGTATTGCTCCATTTGTAAAATTGCTATATAAATATTAATTTATAAATATTTTGTGCCGCTATATATCGCGCTTCGGAAAACGCCATAGCTTCGCTATAGCTTGTGTAGCTTGAAGTTTGGCAATGACGCTACGCTACGCTTCACACTATTTACAACCTTGATCAAAATACACCATTCCAACGAAGGCAAAAGTGCTTCATAACAAGAAAATGAAAGCTTGTTCATGCATTTCTTTGGCACAAATTTAAGAGTTCATCGTAATAACACAAAATCAAGAGCTGGTCATAATAAGAATGAACAAGATTTTTGGAACGGTATCCTTGTTTTACCTTTTCCATTGCTTTGCTTGTACATACGTAGTAAATACAAACAAACAAAGCAATCTGCAGATAAGATAAAACAAGGATAACATTCTAAAATCTTGACCACTCTTATTACAACCAACATTTGTGTTATTACGCCCAGCTCTTCAATTTGTGCCACATAAATAACGATACTAAGGTTTCATTTTATGTTTCACTCATCCCACCAAGTTCCTGCAAAATACATACACTGTTACAAAGTTAATACTATATTCCATGACAATCGGACCTAAATAACACTTGTAAACTTTAAAACTTCTTGACTTAAATCAAACATTACAACTTGTTTACTTGAAATACTTAATAACTTTTAAATACCACCAACACTCGATCTAAAAAAGAATCTTAGATTTCTTAAGAACCAAAAGAACCTATTTGATAACAAGAGTTGATCACTGCAAACTAGAATGTTTAGATGGTATGAGGAACCTTGAACAAAATTATACAGAAAAAGATTTCACCATCCCAAAACAAATGTTAACTAGAGCGTTTCATGAATCAAAAAAATATATAAAAGGGGCATTTGGTTGGTGAATACTTTAAACCCACAACACGTTTGGTTAACATAAAAGATGATTTGCTGAGATATGAGGGTTGGTTTTGTAAAGGTTTTTAAAAAGAACTTTAATCATAAAACATCAACAAAAACTTGGAGCAAGACATAAGCAAACATACAACTAAAATAATTAAAAAAGAAAATGAGATACCAAATCATCCTCCTGGCCAAAATAATTACTATATTGGCATACTACCGCATCGGCCCTTGCCTCCAAGTCATACACTTGATCTTGTCTTCTTGAGTAGAAAGCAAGGGCACCTCCCTCATACTTTCTAGCAGCACAAGCAAAAACTAACCTAGAAATAAATGATTTTTTCTTATCCAAGGGTAACACCCCATTTTGATAATGGAATGCCACGCGTAATTATGGCGTGTCATCAAAGCATACAAGGAAAAAATGTCTAAACGTTACATGACCATAAAGGAAAATACCGGAATCAAACATCGGTAGTCCAACAGTAAAGCTCATCACACACAAACATAAGTATCGTAAAGGAAAGGACTAAATAATGTCCATAGCAAATGTATCAAAAGAAAGATAATGCATAAAGTAAAGAAAGGCTAGAAAGCTTCCAGTCCATATGCACGTACGCTTAAATTCTACGAGCGTCCCTGAGTACCTGCCGTTTTGGGAACATAGAAAAGAAAAACGGCTGAGCAATACGCTCAGTGCACGGATGTACAATAACGTATGAATAGGATAAGCATATAACATATAACAGCGGAAGAAACTAAGTCCCGAGTAACCTGGTTAAGTCATGATAAAACTGGTTTTATAGTTTGAAAAGCCTTATGTTTATCTTGTAAAAACTGTTTATCATATTTTACCATTAGCCAATATAGGTCATGAAAATCCACCGTGCATGAATACTTGGAGGGGTGACCTCATCATACAAATTAGAGGGGCTGCCTCTAATTTAGTATACTGGTTTTTGGGTAGGAGGGATCAGCTCCTTGTGAAGGATGCAAGGCACACACCACATTCACCATGAAATCCTGACTGAAAACATGTAACTAGGATGCACCCATACGCCCCACATGATAAATATAAAAATATGGCCAAAAACTGAAGGGACGCCACGAGCAATCACTCCGCCGTGGTGAAGTCATAACATCAGTGCCTCTAATGTTATGGTTATGGTACCTCCATAACTAGGTGAAACTGGTCATGCATGTATATGGCTATAGGTATTCTAAATTAAACATAAGCAAATCAAACACATAACTTATACTACGGGAAAACATTTGGCTGCATACGGGAAATCCTAATAAGGAAACAATGTCCATACTGAAAGGACGGGAATCCGTACCTTATGTCCAGTGAACGAAGAAGACGAACTGAGAGGAATCCTACTTCCGTATCACTAATGCTACGTAAATACATACATGAATAAGTATCTGCTTACTAAATACGTAACTGGTTTTATGTCATGTCTTAGCTTATTTTATATGTTCATATCATGTTTTACTGTTTTAAGCCTTAAACTGTGTTTATCTTATATCCTGTTTACTCTGATTAAGTATTTTTGGTATTTCATGTATTATTATACTTACCGTGTAATAATAAGTAACTTTCCAAAAATAGCAGGTTTCCTAAAATAGAAAGTTTCCAAAAATAGAAAGTTTCCAAAAATAGAAAGTTACCAAAAATAGAAAGTTTCCAAAAATAGAAAGTTTCCAAAAATAGAATTACTGCTTAAAATAGATAAGTTTCTAAAAATAGGAAGTTTCCATAAATAGATCAGCTGCCTTAATTAAATAAGTTTCCATAAATAGATTAGCTGCCTGAAATAAATAAGTTTCTATAAATAGAAAGTTTCCATAAATAGATTAGCTGCCTTATTTAAATAAGTTTCTAAAAATAAAAAGTTTCCATAATTAGATATAAGCTGGTTAAATAAGCTAAGTATATAAGCCTAAGTGTTTTTATGATTATTTTCTAAGTCATATGATATAATGTATAGTTTATTAATTATTTCATGTAATTAAAATAAACTATAGGTTAAAATATTTAATTAAAATATATCATGTTTTTAATTAAATAAAGTTAAATACTTAGGTTAAAACATGTATTATTATTTATTAATAATATAACCTAAGTCATGTTAATTAATTAATTATAACCATGGTTTTTAAATAATTAATTAATTATAAGTCTAAAAATATAAAATACTTAGGTTAATAATTTCATGATTTTAATAATTAATATAACCTAAGTCATGTTATTAAATTAATCATGTCATGTTTATTAATTTAATTTTAACATATGATTATAAAAATAATAATCTTAACTTACACCGTGAACCGGATCTTGACTAAGAACCATGAACCGGACATGAAATCGACACCATACCCCGAACCACTTCGGGGTTCCCCTTGTCTTGCTGCTGCCGTGGGACACACACCAACCAACCGGGACCATATGATCTCAGTGGTGGTCGAGTAGCCAAACCGAGACCCCCTTGGGGTTCGGTTTAGGCGCCGGCCAAAACAAACACCCCTAAAAGACCCTTTTTGATTTATTCCAAAACCATTTTCATGTTAGATCTATGTTTTTAATTAGGTTTTAAAAACATCTTGTTCTTAATTTATTATTAGATTAAAATCAAAAGAAAAGGGATAAAATAATATACCGAATGCGTGGATCTAACGAGGATGAACAAACACGAACACTTGCACCAAAACCAAGATCAAAAATCAAACAATCACCTCCTTTGGTGTGTTTGTGTGTGGCGGCCAAACAAAGAAAAAGAAGGAGGAGGAGAAAATATTTTTAGGTTTTTGGTTAATTCTTCTGTAAAGTGAAAATGAGTAGTAACTTTTCCCTTAACCCCTCTTTAGTGAAATTTGAGATGGGCTTGGCCCATCTCTTCCTTGTTGCCGCGGGTAGGGGCCCCACATGGGTACCCGTACCGTTTTCCGTGTCTCGATGTTTAATTGTTCGTTCATGTTTATTTGTGTTCGCGTTTAAGGTGTTCTCGTTAAATAATTACCGTGACCTAATATATTTATTTACGCTCGTAATAAATATATATACGTAATTAATAATAGTTCGTGATTTAATTACGTTCATGATTTCATGATCGCATGTTCGTGATTAATTATTGTCAAATAATTATTGCGTGCTCGTGCGTAGTAAATACTTATCGTGTTCTAACACGTACGTAATACGTAAAATCCTAACACGTAATCGTAATCATGATATAATAGGAAAGTTTTAATCTAGTACGTACGATCTTAAGGGTACCATGAATGGTAAAAGCATGCGGGTTTTACAACTCTTCCCCCCTAAAAAGAATAATTCGTCCCCGAATTATAGATATAGTAAACTGGAAAAGAAGAACATACCCGAATTCAAAATATGAAATGAGGGTAAGAAGCCCAGATAGACTCCTCTGTTTCCCAAGTGGCTTCCCGCTCGGTATGATCCCTCCATAGGATTTTGACGAATGGAATCGTCTTCCTTCTCATGACTCGTTCTTGTCTGTCAAGAACTCGTTCGGGTTCTTCTATAAAAGTGAGATCTTCACGTATCTGTTCCAGTGGATACTGAACCATGTGAAGGGGATGATACTGGTACCCTCTGAGTAAGGACACATGAAACACATTGTGCACATGCGAAAGCTGCGGAGGTAACGCCAATCGGTAAGATACTTCACCGACTCGTTCAATGATATCAAACGGTCCGATGAAACGAGGACTGAGCTTCCCTTTAATCCCGAAGCGTCTAACACCACGTGCCGGCGAAACCTTAAGGAAGACGTGATCTCCTACGTTAAAATGTATGTCCCTACGATGCTTATCGGCGTAACTCTTCTGACGTGACCGTGCTTCCTGAAGTTTCTGCTTAGCTACTGCGATCTTTTCATTGGTCATCTCTATGATTTCTGGTCCTTCAAGTGTTCGCTCGCCAACCTGATCCCAGCAGATTGGGGCGCGACACTTCCTGCCATACAACATCTCGAAAGGAGCACACTTGATACTTAACTGTTGTTGTATGCAAACTCCACCAAACAGATGTAATCGTCCCAATCACCCGTCCATTCCAACGCACATGACCTCAACATGTCTTCCAATGTCTGAATCGTTCGCTCCGACTTTCCGTCCGTTTGAGGATGAAAAGCCGTGCTAAGCTTAAGTTGTGTACCCCAAGCTTTCTGCAGACTCTTCCAAAATCGCGAAGTGAAAAGAGGATCTCTGTCTGAGACGATGCTGGATGGTGCACCGTGGAGTCTCATGATCTCTCTTCTGTAGGTATCAGCGAGTTTACTTACAGGATCTTCCTTGCGGATCTGTAAGAAATGAGCTGGTTTGGTAAGTCGATCTACGATAACCCAAATTGCATCGTGCTTCCTCTTGGTAGGCGGAAGACCAGTAACAAAATCCATGGTGATTTTGTCCCACTTCCACTCTGGAATATCTAACGGTTGAAGGAGACCGCCAGATCGCTGATGCTCGATCTTAACCTGCTGACAGGTAAGACATTTGGAGACGTAAGTGGCAACATCCTGTTTCATACCACTCCACCAAAAGTACTGCTTGATGTCATGGTACATCTTAGTCGAACCAGGATGTATAGAGAATGGGGAGCTATGAGCTTAAGCTAACAAGGCTTCCCGGAGTTCTTGGTCATCAGGAACACAAAGTCTCGTGCCCGCCATACGATACCATCTGCATCTACTCTGAATTCTATTTGTTTCTCCAAATTCTGTACTATCACCCAGATTTCTCCATCATCTTTCTGAGCTTCCTTGATCTTAGAGAGTAACTCGGGTTCTACTCTAAGATTAGCCCAGTAACCGTGCTGTCCACGTACCATGATCTCGATGTCAAGTCGCTCCAAGTCTCTTATGATTTCCTCTTCAGTTTTAATGCCGTTGATCATTCCGGACTTCCTGCTAAGAGCATCTGCTACTACATTTACTTTTCCGGGATGATACTGTAGATTAATGTCATAATCCTTCAACAGCTCTAACCATCTTCTCTGCCTCATGTTCAATTCACGTTGAGTGAAGATATACTTCAAGCTCTTGTGATCCGTGAAAATGTCACATGATTCTCCATACAAGTAGTGCCTCCATATCTTCAATGCAAACACAACTGCAGCAAGTTCCAAGTCATGCGTGGGGTAATTTTCTTCATAAGGCTTAAGCTGCCGTGAAGCGTACGCGATCACTTTCCCATGTTGCATGAGAACACAGCCAAGTCCCTTCCCCAATGCATCGTTGTAGATTTGAAATCCACCCGTACCAGATGGGAGAGTAAGAATAGGTGCAGATACTAGCTTCTGCTTCAGGTCTTCAAAGCTCTTCTCTCGTTCTTCAGTCCAGACGAATTTCTCTCTTTCCGCATCAGTTTGGTCAATGGTAGTGCTAAGCGGGAAAAATTCTCCACGAACCTACGGTAATAGCCAGCTAAGCCTAAGAAACTGCGGACTTCCGTCGCTGATGTCGGCCTTGGCCACTTAGTAATGGCCTCAACCTTCGCTGGATCCATAGTGATTCCTTCTGCTGATACAATGTGACCTAAGAATGCCACCTTGTCTAACCAGAACTCACACTTGGAGAATTTAGCATACAACTGCTTCTGGCGAAGAATCTGTAGTACTGTACGAAGATGCTCTTCGTGTTCCTCCTTGGACTTTGAGAAAATCAGGATGTTATCGATGAAGACAATGACGAACTTGTCCAGAAATTCATGGAAGATTCTTTTCATCAAATCCATGAACACTGCTGGAGCATTTGTCAGGACAAATGGCATAACTACAAACTCGTAGTGGCCATAACGAGTACGAAAAGCAGTCTTGGCGATATCCTACTCCTTGACCCGTAACTGATGGTAGCCTGACCTAAGATCAATCTTGGAGAAGTGCTTGGCCCCTTGGAGTTGGTCAAACAGATCGTCTATACGTGGCAGTGGATATCTATTCCGGATAGTAATCTTGTTGAGCTCGCGATAGTCTATGCAAAGACGCATACTGCCGTCCTTCTTCTTAACAAACAAGACCGGTGCGCCCCATGGAGATGCGCTCGGTCGAATGAAACCTCGTTCAAGAAGTTCTTGCAGTTGATCCTTCCGCTCCTTCAACTCTATGGGAGCCATGCGATAAGGAGCCTTGGAGATTGGTTCAGCTCCTGGAATAAGCTCGATACTGAATTCCACTTCTCGTGCAGGTGGTATGCCCGGAAGTTCTGCTGGAAAAACATCTTGGAATTACGACACTATAGGTTTATCCTGAATTGATGGGGATTCAACATCCATGTCGTGAACCGTAGCTAGATAACCCTCGCAGCCATGTGACAGTAGTGCACGCGCTTGTAGGGTAGATATGATTTGTACAGACCGTCCGGGTATGAACCCGTTATGAATTTACTCTGGTGCATTAACATCACCGAAGATAACTCGATATGAATGGCAGTCTATGGTTGCATGATGCTTGGATAGCCAATCCATGCCCAAAATCATGTCGAAGTCATTCATGTCCAGCGAAAGTGCGTCAACAGGTCGAACCTTATCGTCAAATTCTAGGGGAAGACTCTTGTATACATGGGTGATTAATACAGAGTCCCTCAAAGGCGTGGAAATGGTATGCCTATTTTCTAGTGGCATGGGAAGCATCCTAATGTTCTTAGCATAAACAATAGAAATAACCGAGTGAGTAGCACCCGTATCGAAAAGAACACATGCAGCTTGACCATACATATACAAGATTCCAGTGATGGTACTTGTAGACTTGTTGGCCTGGTCTCGAGATGTCGTGTAGACACGCCTGGTGGTAGGAGGCGGTTTGGAATCAGCATGTCCCGATGTACCCTTCATCTCGCCCTTATGACAATCCTTCATGATATGGCCAGGAAGACCACACTTGAAGCATGCGTCAGTGTTACGGCGACATGGCCCTGGGTGCCTACAGTGGCAAGTAGAGCAAAGAGGATGAGTAAATCCTCCAGCAGGTGCTCTGGCTGGCTGGGAACCTAATAAAACATTTTACATAAGACATGATAATTGGGTACAAAGGACAATGCGGATAATCGTAAGATTGAATACCAGTGATAGCTGGACGGCTAGGCTGTGAACCTCTCTGGTTCTAGTCCCTACCGTTTCCATGGTTCCTGGTAGAAATTTTGCTAAAGTGTCAGAATATGAGTTATAACATGAAATCATAAGGAAATGCGTAAGTATTAGGACCTGCTTCTGTTGGAGTGTCCAGCGTTGTTACGGTAATTATCATTACCGCCACGCCTATCCGTAGCAGAACGGTCGCTAGTCTGACCGTTTCCCTTGGGCTGATGAGGCTGCTGCTGAGTAGCCGACTGAGACCGGTCCCCAGTTTTCTGCCTGGAAGATACATTCAAAGAGATGAATAATTGACATATATGGAAAGAATACGGATTGATCACCGCTTGAATACGATTATTTTCCTCTTGTCGGGTCTCTCAACTTCCTCGAACTCATCTCTCTCCTGCAGCATCTCCAGCTTACGTGCTGCATCGGCCACTTGTGCTACCGTATCCAACGGAGCACCTGATAAGTTATTGGCGATCCTTGGATTAAGAGCCCAACGAAAATGTAGTGCTTGCTCTTCAGTGGTGCCTGCAGCTGTTCTCAGGACACCAGCGTAACGAAGAGAGCTGCATGAAGTCATTGCTGTCTTCGTCAGGTCGCTGTCTAATGGTATAGTATTCCCTCATGAGCCGATTCCTTCCTTCCATGGGGAAAATGTTAGGCGGGGGAGGATAGCCGTCGTTCTGATGAAGGACATCTTGCATTTATGCATCAGCAGCTGCAAACATTGCCCAGAGATTGTCTGTGTTTGCCATCTGACAGTATAACATAAAACATATGATTAAACAAATCAAAACATAAAATATATATACATGAAAAAAAATTTATACCAAAATTTCAAGAGAAAAATTTTATGCAAGAAAATTTTGTGTATGAATGCATGATGCAGTTTTATGAAAACTTTTGTATGCTCGAGAGTGAACGCCTATGGTCAGTTCACCCAAAACAAAAGACATGGCGAGGGGACGCCTATGGGTCGGTCCCAAATTTAAAAGTTTCGATAAAACACATGCGACTAAACAGGGCCAGTCCTGTACCAACCATTACTTAGTCATAAATCTGCGACAATGACATATATATGTGTCACACCCCACCATGGCGGAATATGGGGCGCGACGTATGGATATCATCACAACATGGCGTGTCTATAGAGATAACTATATGAAATAAGAAATGTCATAAAATGGAGACACAAAGTCATGACAATATCTCATCAGACTCAGGAGTCTAGGTAAGTAGGTAACAGTCCTACCGCTTACCCAAGACAAACAAATAATATAACCAAACAAATATATGTGTGCCACAGTATCACTTATTAAAAGAACAAATAGAAACTAAGAAGGAAATTGGGATTCTCCTTCTATATGCATTCCTAAGCTTCTCCAATCCTAGCCACTTATGTTCTCATGCTTAACCATAGTATCACCTGAAAGAGACACTAAAACACGTCAACATAAAGTTGGTGAGAGTCATAGGTTTAGACTCCAACACAATACAAGTCATAAGCTGTGAATACCATAAACCAATAAACATATGGACAATGCGCTACAATCATGTACTAACAACTAGCATTCAAGTTCAATCAATCATTAAAATTCCAAGGCATCACGCCTTACCAACAATCACAATTTCCAAGGCATCACGCCTTACCAACAATCACAATTTCCAAGGCATCACGCCTTACCAACAAAAATCATAATTTCCAAGGTATCACGCCTTACCAACAATCACAATTTCCAAAGCATCACGCCTTACCATTAACCATAGGTCCCATAGGCGCCCATACACCTATGTACCTTTCCAATCTAAATCACACACAAACAAGAATCACATAGCAGTTAATCACATAAATGTACACACAAGTCCATCTCAAACCTTAAAACATTCACAGCATTAATTTAGAAAATAATTCAACACAGTGTCTCTTCCATCCCATCTGGAAGTAAAAAACAATAGTAAACATGGGACTATGAAACTCACCTGATAGCTCCTTCACAAGTCCTTGCACTAGCAACAAGCTAACAAACCAAAACACGCAATCAATACACGAACCAATCACTAAGATGGCTCATTAACCTATGATGGACATCTAGCCTATTCCCACGTATTTACCTCATTGATAAGCTCTAATCACCCCATTACCCTTCCTTAACAAGTCCTTAACTTGGTTAAGTTTAATAACTAACCCGTTCATATTTTACCCAAAACAGTCCCAGTTTTTAGGTCTCAAAACTGTAAGTCAAACGTCCACTTAAACATACCCATGGTTTCTGTAAAAGGAATACTCATACCCTTACATATGTTGGCTAACACCTCCCACTTGCCCTAACCTTAACGCTACTGTTAAGGCCCCGATATACATATATCTACTTTTGTCATTCCAGATTTCCTGATTTTAAACGTACTAAAAGTTTGTTACCATTAAGGGGTCTTACCCTAAACCACAACCTTAGCCCAAGTTCAGATACTTACTACAATATATAAACCATCTCTCACGTTCGTGAGAAGATCCCAATGCAACCCTAAGTACCCCAAACAACCCAAAACTTAAAAAGAAAACAGGCTGAATTCAAAACTGTTTTGACCTCCGACTGTTGTAACCTGTTTTTGACCCTCTTCCCGACTTCCAATTTAGTTCTCGTTTCTTTCATTGGAAAGCCACTTCAAATATCTTTCCAGGGGTACTTGGATCGTAAAATAAGAGTTTATAGAACTCCCGATAAGATCAAAACAATTGACACAAAATCTCTCCAGTTTTTAAAAACGGGTTTAAACAAATTGAACTAATTAATTACCCATAACCCCATCTAATACAAGCCCTAGATTATATGATCATCATATTATGATTATAACATCATTAATTTACTGATTTTATATAAACCCTAACCCTAATCCATCATAAGAATGATTAATTTAAACATAAAAACAATTAAATCAAAAAGGTTAATGAAGGTTTTTACCTTTAATTCAATGGAAGATGAAAAACACCCAATTTTTATGAAGAACCCTAATTCTCCTCTTCTTTTAGTCGACTATAACTCCAGGGAAAGAAAAAAAATGCGTTTGATTTAGTGTTGGGGGTTCCTTATATAGCCAAAACAATCCTTGTCCAACCCAATTACCACTTACCATAAATCTTTTCCTTTTTTCCTTTTTTTTTTCTCTTCTAAACCGACCCAAACACCCCTATTTCGTTTTTTTCTTTATTTTTTTTCTTTTTATTGTTAATTAATATCTTACTAATATTACCTTAATTTACCTTAATTTATTTCAGCTCCTAAAACTCCCAAAACCTCAAAACCGTAAAACTAGTCAAATTTACGCGTTCTACCGTAAAAGACGTAAAATATACACTTTTAAAAAAAAATCCCAAATTTTGAAATAAACTTTATAACTAAGTCCTAAATGACTTAAAACCATCCCGAAAAATATTCATTTGACTAATTACCTCATTCGAGACCTCTAAATGCTAAAACGTAAATCCTAAAAAAAAATACACTATTACTATAATACTTATACGTATACGTAAACACCACAATATCACCATTTTCATTTCATAGTCACCACTTGTGAGCTCATGAACATGAAATAACCGTTCCTCGATTTACTTATGAGTACTCTATACTCATAAACGATAACCACACCAACCTCGTTCACACAAAATAAACACGTAAACACACAATTCAAGTAAGCACTCATAAAATAACCTAAAAGTAAGACCAAGTGACAAACTCAAAACCACGGTTGTCACATCACTCCCTCCTAATAGAAATCTCGTCCCGAGATTCACTCCCAAACTCAAACTTATTCTCAGCAAACAAACGAGGATGCATATCCCTGATAAAACCTTCACGTTCAAACGTGAACTCAGTTTATACGAAAATAATCTCAACCAATCAACACATGAACCTTAATCGTCCGCGAGGAAACTTATCAAAACCATAAAGTTATGTAACCAACCTAACTAAATCTTGCAACTCATCAAACAAGAACTGTCTTGAAACCAAGTTAGTAGCCGTCACATAACTCAACGGGTTTAAAACTGTCACCCCGATTTCAGTCTTACTCATAAATACCATAAATCAAAACTCATCAAAATATAACCACGTATAATAAGGTCTAAAGAACTCTCAAATTCCTTCCCAACTCATCTCTATGTTAACCCTCCAAGTGTTCATTACCGCAAAATACCCAAAACACGAGTTTAAACCATGTTGTCCGAAAATTAACCTTGAACTCAACACTTGTACAATTAATTCGACCAAGCTACTGACTTCCAATTACGAAACTTTCTGAATATTTGAAAAGTATGTTCCGAGTACATAATTTTAGGCTTTTGAATCACCCAAAAACCTTTAAAAACGAATAAGTTATGACCAAAACGATTTTTCTCAAAATCTGCCTAGGCATTAGCGACAGTTCTGACAGTTAGCGACATATTTTGACAGATTAGCGATAGTTTCTGCCTACTCCGATTTATACCAAAAAAAAACGATTTTTAAACCCTAAAACCCCCCATTAATTACCAAAACTAGAACCTAATTTATTTTAATTCCAGAAAATTAAAACTCTATTAATTACATGATTTTAACATATTTCACTAAATAAGAACAAAATTTTTAACTTAAGAACAATAACTTTAGGTGATCAAAACCAAAATATTTTATAATAACCGTGTCATGCTTATATGTTAAAGAATTTATATTCCACCTTATTTGAAACATGATCCCGACACTTCCTTATTTCATCGACTAACAACAACTATTTTTTTCAATTTGCAAGTTCTATTTTTTTACCATGTATAACTCGAAACAAAAGACATCGTTACCCCAAAAAGAAATCTCCACCATCTCAAAATCCTTCACGCCAAAAGTACCGTACAAACAAACACATGAAATGAGGACCCGAGAAATGCGCTACTACAGAAGTTGAACATCTCAAAGAGAAACGAGCTAGCAACCATCCCAAGAATACAACCGGTAAGTAGAAAATAATTTTACATACATAGGCATAAGCGTACATACACTCAAATCCATCCAACATATACTATACAAGCATGTATTAACTCTCTTTCATGCAATCATACTTGAAAGTCCAGTGGTGTTGTGGCACATATATAATTATGTAGGCCTCCATAACTATACATGTTCCCTTTCACCAATGTACTCCCTCCTATGATGACACTTATAAGAAATTAATACTACACATAACACATAATCCATCAACTCTCTAGCACATAACTACACAAAATAAGGTCCAAAACTCCATCTATTAAAATAACATAGCCAATGCACGAAACACATAAACTCGTAGTCCAGCTGAACCAGCGTAGACAAAATTCAAAATGTATAAAGAACATGAAAACATAATTAAGCGAAATCCAACAATGACTAGCGTATACGACCATGGTTCCACCCGTACTAATCAAAACTCGTAAAGAAAATAACATGTAGTTAAGTATGAACCATAGTAGTTCATAACCTAACAAATATTGCGAAAATAATAATCAAACACATCAATTACTATAAAATGCACACATACTCCTATGACGCCTATATGCAGGGACCCTTAAGCTATAGACTAGGCTACACGACTAGGCAACCTAATTCTCTATAACCATTGGCTCTGATACCATTCTGTCACACCCCACCATGGCGGAATATGGGGCGCGACGTATGGATATCATCACAACATGGCGTGTCTATAGAGATAACTATATGAAATAAGAAATGTCATAAAATGGAGACACAAAGTCATGACAATATCTCATCAGACTCAGGAGTCTAGGTAAGTAGGTAACAGTCCTACCGCTTACCCAAGACAAACAAATAACATAACCAAACAAATATATGTGTGCCACAGTATCACTTATTAAAAGAACAAATAAAAACTAAGAAGGAAATTGGGATTCTCCTTCTATATGCATTCCTAAGCTTCTCCAATCCTAGCCACTTATGTTCTCATGCTTAACCATAGTATCACCTGAAAGAGACACTAAAACACGTCAACATAAAGTTGGTGAGAGTCATAGGTTTAGACTCCAACACAAGACAAGTCATAAGCTGTGAATACCATAAACCAATAAACATATGGACAATGCGCTACAATCATGTACTAACAACTAGCATTCAAGTTCAATCAATCATTACAATTCCAAGGCATCACGCCTTACCAACAATCACAATTTCCAAGGCATCACGCCTTACCAACAATCACAATTTCCAAGGCATCACGTCTTACCAACAATCACAATTTCCAAGGCATCACGCCTTACCAACAATCACAATTTCCAAGGCATCACGCCTTACCATTAACCATTGGTCCCATAGGCGCCCATACACCTATGTACCTTTCCAATCCAGATCACACACAAACAAGAATCACATAGCAGTTAATCACATAAATGTACACACAAGTACATCTCAAACCTTAAAACATTCACAGCATTAATTTAGAAAATAATTCAACACAGTGTCTCTTCCATCCCATCTGGAAGTAAAAAAACAATAGTAAACATGGGACTATAAAACTCACCTGATAGCTCCTTCACAAGTCCTTGCACTAGTGATAGGTGTGTAAACACCCATCCTTTTACCACTTAATTCGGGCTAAAACAAGACCAAAACACGTATTTAATATCACTTGTTTGGAATTATGCGTGGTTTTTGTGTTTATTGTGTTTTCAGAGCTAACCGGATGAATATTAAAGAAAACATGGGATTGCACGGGTTTTATCAAGGAAAAAGACTGAAGACGAAGTCTATTGTCCAAGAGATGCAAAAGATTTGAAGTCACTGGGCCTATTCGAAGATTTATCGAAGAAAAGGACTAAAGACGGAAGATTTTCATAAGTCGAAGAAACTCGAGTCTATTTAACGAAGAAATTAAAAGACGAGTTGGATTTAATCGACGACAAATCCCGAATCGGAATCGAAAACGTCAACTTTTCTGAAAAGACGAGAAGACAAGAAGAAAGGGAGAAAGCCCACTCACCAACCAACCACTAGGAGTATAAATAGAAACTCCCTTCACACAATTAGGGAGTTAGCTTCATTTTTCTTTCCCAGTTTCTTTGTAGTTCGTTCCATCACCAACTCCATTAGGGAGTTTGGTGATTTTCATCTTTTTCTTTTCATCTTGTAATCTTTAATCATTAACCTTGTTACTTTTTCATTAATCAATCCATTCCATCTTTCTATTCATCTTGTTCTTCATCATTTTTATTGCAAGTTTCTTAAGTTTCTTATTTGATTCAAGTTTGATTTCAAAAAGTTGTTGATTTAGTGTTTTTATTGGTGGGATTTGTTACTTAAGGTATTTAAATGATTTGTGTTTGATTTGGTAAAACCTTCTTAAGTATTAAGCTTGATCTTGGATTAATTCGTGTCTACTGTTGAACGTCTGCTACTGTTTTTTTTTCTCTTCCCAGAACTTTCCGAATAGGTGATTTTGTGCCTTCCTTACTCGGAATCTTGGTTATTCCGAATAGGATTATTTATATTTCCTTTACTCGGAATATTTCATATATTCCGCATGGTCCTTACTTTCCGCACTGAGCAAATATTCCGAATAGGTGATTTCCAATTTGCCTTATTCGGAATCTTTCCAATATTCCGAATGACCTTAATTTTCCGCATAGCCAAAGTTGTAATTTCCTTACTCGGAATATTTTAAATATTCCGAACAGTGTTCTTTTTCCGCATAGACTTGATTTTTCCGCATAGAGCATTTTATTCCGAATGAAAGAGTTTTTCCGCATAGATGTGTTTTTCCGAATAGAAGTATTTTCCGCATAAGCCTACTTTCCGCATAGAGATATTTTTCCGCATAGGACTTTTTATTCCGCGTAAGGACTTATTCCGAATAGGGGCATTCTTTCCGCATAAGAGGATTTTCCGCATAGGGCATAATATTCCGTATAGATGTCAACATTCCGAATGGAGTTTTATTCCGCATAGGGTATTTTTCAGTAAGAGTTATTTTTCAGCTTATTATTTGTGCTTGTTTTAAGTTTACTTCATTACCATTTTATTCACTTACCCGTTTAGTAGAATAGAAAACCAAATCCACTTTTTGTCACCAAGAACAAATCATTCCACTTTAAACTGAGATCAATTCGAGAGGATTCCGAGAATCGAACTTTTCACCACATTAAAAGGCTTGTATCAAATGGCGCCGCTGCCGGCTCCTCTCGTTAAGATCAAAAGTTTTTTGTGAGAATTTGGATTTTGGGATCCGTTCCCCGTGAACGTTACTTTTTCCTAAAAATTTTCAAAATCACTAAAAAATATAAAATTTTCAAAAATCCTAAAAAGTAAAAAACAATAAAAACCAAAAATATTTTTGCTTTGTTTTTCTTTGTTCGTTCTTTTGCAGGTGTATGCGCACTCGATCCACGTCTTATCAAGAGCCCGAGCCTCTCGATAACTTAGACATGGCTGGTGTCCAAAACAACAATAACATACCACCTCCGAACAACAATAATAACAACAACAACCCGCCTTTCAACAACATGAATAACAACAACAATGAGCCCCTTCCGGATAATCGCCCAATGATTGAACTGCCACAAGCTCATGTTGATGGCAACACGGATCCAATTGTTATACCACCAATTGCCGCCAACAATTTCGAGCTCAAGTCAGGCTTTATCCAGATGGTCTCAGCTCAACCATTCTTGGGACGAACCATTGATGATCCACACGACCACATCAAGAGATTTCTACAACTCACTAACACGGTCAAGTTCAATGGGGTTCCACAGGAGGTTATAAGGTTACAACTTTTTCCCTTTTCTTTAGAGGGACAAGCCCGGCATTGGCTTGCTAAGGAACCGCCACAGAGTATTCTCTCGTGGATGGATTTGGAAACAAAGTTCATCAATTACTTTTTTCCACCCTCTCGTACTACCGCTTTGCGGAATGAGATTATAAACTTTGAACAAAAGTACGATGAGTCATTCAGTGAATCTTGGGATCGTTTCAAAGATCTTTTAAGAAAATGCCCACAACATGGTTTTACCAAAGTACATCAAATTAATACTTTTTACAATGGTTTAAGCATGAGTGACCAAGATTCACTGAATAGTGCCTCAGGGGGTAATTTATTGGCTAAGACTTCCAATGCGGCTTGGGATATCATTGAGAACAAATCTCGTGTGCAAACCAAGAGCGTTAGGACCAATGTTGCTAGTGCTAGCACTAATGATAGCGACAAGCGATTGGACAAACTCACTACGCTTCTTGAATCGCTTGTCACCCACACCGTCAGCAACAACAACAGCAACAACGCCAAAAACGCACAAGTGAACGCTGTCAGCCAACCTTGTGAGATATGCGGTGGTCCCCACTCTTACACAACGTGTACCGCTACCCAAGATTACCCTGCTGAGAATGTGAATGCGGCATATGGCACCTACCAACAACCCGCTTATCAAGCAAAACCTCAAGGTGACCGTAACTTGCTTAGCTATCGCAGCAACAACTATCTTTCACCACCTGGTTTTCCTCCTACCAACCCAAACCAACAACAAAACCTTAACCGCTCTCCTCAACAACAACAACAACCTCGACAACCATACATCCCACCCCACAAGCAACAACAACCACCTCCACGTAACAATCAAGTCTACCAACAACCGGCTTACCAACCACCTGCATACAATGCCCCTCCCAACCAAGCCACCACTGCTTTACACCAAGAGGTTGCCACCTACATGAGAACCAATGATGTGATAGTGGGAAATCTCCAAGAGGAAGTACGCAATCTGAAGGCTGATTTGGTAAAGCAAGGGAATGATTTGAGAGCCGACATGAGAAATACGTTGGATAGCCAGACTAACGATCTAAGGAACATGATGGCTAGTTTCTTCCAAAGTAGTCAACCCTCTTCTTCGGGTACTCTTCCGAGTAACACCGTTGCGAACCCAAGAGGGGAGATGAAAGCAATCACCACTCGAAGTGGTAAAGGTACCAATGAACCCGAGCTTCCTATACCTCCACCGGTGGTTGTGACTAAGGAGAACGAGTCGCCTGCTCCTATTCCTCATCCTTCTCCTTCCCCAATTTCTCCACCTCTTCTTTCTACCCCTCCTCCACCCGTGGTTGTGAGTGACCCTATTCCCCTAAAGCCTTCCTCTTCTTCCAATATACCTTATCCTTCAAGGTTGAGGAAAGAGAAGCAAAAGAGCAAGGATGATATTCAGGTTTCGAATTTCCTTAAAATGTTCAAACAACTGAATTTCAATATCTCCTTCGCTGAGGCTCTCGCTCACATGCCCAAGTACGCCAAAATGTTTAAAGATCTTTTGAGCGACAAGGAAAAGCTCCTCGATATTGCCAACACCCAACTTAATGAGAATTGCTCTGCAGTGCTCTTAAGGAAATTGCCAACCAAGCTTGGTGATCCGGGTCGTTTTCTTATCCCTTGCAATTTCCCGGGAGTAGAGAATTGCATGGCCCTAGCCGATTTAGGTGCCAGTATTAATCTCATGCCTCTAAGTGTTTGGAAGCAATTATCTCTCCCAGAGCTAGTCCCCACTAAAATGACTTTGGAATTGGCTAACCGTACGGTTGCTTATCCAGTGGGGATAGCCGAAGACGTCATTGTAGGATTCGACAAATTCACCTTTCCTGCTGATTTTGTTGTCGTCGACTACGAGATGGACCCCCGTGTGCCACTCATTGTTGGTCGTCCATTCCTTAGGACCGGTCGCACTCTCATTGATGTTGAAGCCGGTGAGCTTATCATGAGAGTGGGTGACGACAAAGTAGTCTTCAACATGGGTAAGTTGTCTAAACAGCCTTATTCATATGAGAGCGTTAATTGTATTGACGTTCTTGATGAGGCTTGTGAAGAACACTTTAATGATGCTTGCAAAAGTATTCCTACCTCTCTTCCCACTGTTGAGACCGTGTCCTCTATTGATTCATCGTTGTCTCTATTTGGAGATAGTGATTTATTCTGGAACAATCTTGAAGCTACCATGGGAGATGCGAATTTAGCTACTAATGATTCTCCCACCGAGGGGGATGAAGACATGAGTTTCTTTGACAATCTTCTCACCGAAGACAATCCTTCGCCTCCATCTCCCACGGTCATTGCTATCGATACTCCGACTTTGAAAACGCCTCCCGTCGAAAATCCTCCGGATTTGGAACTTAAGGAGTTGCCGCCACATCTCGAGTACGTGTTCCTTGACGACAACAAGAAGTCGCCCGTCATTATTGCAAAGGATTTGAAAGATGCAGAGAAGACTCGCCTCGTTGCCGTGCTGAAAGCTCATAAGAAGGCTATTGCTTGGAAAATCTCGGATATTCGTGGAATTGATCCTCACTTTTGCACACACAAAATTCTCATGGAGGACGACTATAAACCCACTATTCAAAGCCAACGAAGGGTGAATCCAAAAATTCATGAAGTCATCAAAACAGAGGTTATCAAACTTCTGGATGCGGGTATGATTTACCCTATTTCGGATTCACCATGGGTTAGTCTAATCCATTGTGTGCCCAAGAAGGGCGGAATAACCGTTGTTCCCAATGAACACAACGAGTTAATTCCCACTCGTCTCGTTACTGGGTGGAGAGTTTGTATAGACTACCGCAAACTCAATGATGCCACGAGAAAGGATCATTTCCCTCTACCTTTCATGGACCAAATGCTTGAACGACTAGCTGGTAATGAATATTACTGCTTTCTTGATGGTTTCTCGGGTTATTTTCAAATACCCATCGATCCCCAAGATCAAGAGAAGACTACATTCACTTGTCCCTATGGCACTTTCGCTTACAAAAGAATGCCTTTTGGCTTATGTAATGCGCCAGGGACTTTCCAAAGGTGTATGTTAGCTATCTTCCATGACATGGTTGAACAAACCATGGAAGTCTTCATGGATGATTTCTCGGTCTTCGGGGATTCCTTCTCTGCTTGCCTTGCCAATTTAGAACGTATGCTAAAGCGGTGCGAAGACACTCGCCTCGTTCTAAATTGGGAAAAATGCCATTTTATGGTAAAAGAAGGCGTCGTGCTTGGACATAAGATTTCGAAAGCCGGTCTTGAAGTAGACCGTGCTAAAGTCGATGTTATAGCTAAGTTGCCTCCACCTTCAACCGTGAAGGGTGTGAGAAGTTTCCTGGGTCATGCGGGCTTCTATCGTCGATTCATCAAAGATTTTTCTCAAATCGCTCGCCCGATGACCCACCTCTTGGAAAAAGATACTCCTTTTATCTTTTCCAAAGAGTGCCTTGACGCCTTCAACTCGCTTAAGGATAAGCTAACTAAGGCACCCGTCTTGGTTACCCCTAATTGGGAGCTGCCTTTTGAGTTGATGTGCGATGCTAGTGATTTTGCTATTGGAGCAGTTCTTGGACAAAGAGTGAAC
Source organism: Glebionis coronaria (assembly GCA_025667525.1). Taxonomy (NCBI): domain Eukaryota; kingdom Viridiplantae; phylum Streptophyta; class Magnoliopsida; order Asterales; family Asteraceae; genus Glebionis; species Glebionis coronaria. The sequence goes on from CM046882.1 coordinate 397,430,775, forward strand.
AAACACTTCCAACCGATCCATTACGCTAGCAAGACAATGACTGGGGCACAATTGCATTATACGACAACCGAAAAAGAGCTTTTAGCCGTTGTCTATGCTTTTGAAAAATTCCGCCCCTATCTTGTCCTTTCCACCACCATCGTGTATACCGATCATTCCGCGTTGAAGTACTTGTTGACAAAGCAAGATTCTAAACCAAGACTTCTTCGCTGGGTTTTGCTGCTCCAGGAATTTAAAATCGACATCCGCGATAAAAAAGGAGCAGAAAACTTAGCCGCGGACCATCTTAGTAGACTTGAGGATCCATACCAAGGGGATCATCCGACTAAAGAAATCAATGATTCTTTTCCCTTGGAGACCTTAATGTCTATAAACTCGAAGCCGAATGAAACCCCGTGGTTTGCGGACTTTGCAAACTACTTGGCAGGTGGAATTCTCAAGGAAGGGTTGACGTCCCAGCAAAAGAAGAAGTTCTTCACCGACATCAAGACTTACTTTTGGGACGACCCTTACCTATTCAAACAATGTGCCGACCTGATTATCCGTCGATGTGTTGATGGACCGGCAGCGTCTGAAATCCTTGATGCTTGCCACAAAGGACCCACTGGTGGTCACTTTGGTCCCAACTACACCGCTAAGAAAGTGTTTGACTCGGGATTTTATTGGCCCTCCATATATCGTGATGCTCACAATATGGTTAAGCGATGTGATGTTTGCCAAAAGCAAGGCAAAATCACACATAAAGACGAGATGCCTCAGAATTTCATTCAAGAGTGTGAAATTTTTGATGTTTGGGGTATCGACTTTATGGGGCCATTCCCTTCATCTAAAGGACACAAATACATCCTTGTAGACGTTGACTACGTTTCAAAGTGGGTTGAAGCCAAAGCTTTGCCTACTAATGACGCAAGGGTGGTTTGTAACTTTTTGAAAGCTCTATTCGCTCGATTCGGTGTGCCTCGCGCCATTATTAGTGATCGTGGGACTCATTTCTGCAATGACCAATTTGCTCGAGTCATGGCTAAGTACGGTGTAAATCATCGTCTTTCCACAGCCTACCACCCACAAACTAATGGCCAGGCTGAAATATCAAACCGAGGGCTGAAGCGAATTCTTGAACGGACCGTGGGAGAGCATCGTGCCGCATGGGCTGATAAACTCGATGATGCTTTGTGGGCTTTCCGTACTGCTTACAAGACCCCAATCGGCTGTACGCCTTATCGTCTTGTGTACGGGAAAGCGTGCCACCTCCCCATTGAGTTGGAGCACAAGGCTTATTGGGCCTTGAAGTGGGCTAATTTTGATATCAACAAAGCCGGTGACCTACGCAAGATCCAACTCAATGAGCTGAATGAACTTCGAAATGAGGCTTATGAAAATTCTTTGATCTATAAGGAACGAACTAAGCTCATTCACGACTCCAAGATCAAAAACCGAGAGTTCCATGTTGGAGACAAAGTCTTACTTTTTAACTCTCGGTTGAAAATCTTTTCGGGCAAGCTTAAATCTCGTTGGTCCGGCCCATTCACCATCGCCCAAATTTTTCCATATGGTACTCTCGAGCTCGCTCAACCTAATGGACCAAATTTTAAGGTGAATGGCCAACGAGTGAAATTGTACTTTGGTGAGGACACCTCTAAGGAGGTGATTCCATCCCTCACCACGTTCCCCATGAACTAAATTTGGGTCGAGTCAGGCTCGTGACTCGGTCATCAAAAACAAGCGCTCCTCGGGAGGCAGCCCGAGTATCTATCCCTTTAACCCCCTAAGTGTAGGGGAGGACCTATTTTGGTCGTTTGTGTTTGTGTGGTGATGTGCTTACAGGGATTACTGCAATCTTGGAAACTTTGAAGAACCGTGCTCCCGTGTTATCCGAAATCCGGTTCTATCTCTCAACTATCGTGATTCAATTTTCTTCATACTCACATTTGAAATTGATCACTTTAGTCGTCTCTTCCTTAACTCGAGTTAACCAAAGTGCACAATGTCATAAGTGTAGGGGAGACTTTTCCCACATGCTTAAACATTGAGGACAATGTTTATCTTAAGTGTAGGGGAGACTTCTATCGAAGTTTTAAGTGGACTTTTCCATGAAAATGCCTTCAATTAACCAGAAAATCCTATTTTTCAGCATTTTTCAAATTTTTTATTAACTTTGGCCATTTAGTTGTAATTTTTAAATTTTTATCGTTGCTTTCATATGTATATATTCCGCAATAAAGTCAAAAATATTAATAAAGTGATGTAGCTAGTTTAGAAGTCTTTGACATATTAGGCCCGTTGCGTTTATTTTGACTCAACCCGAATAGACTTATCCAAGTTTATTCTAGCTAGTATCCTTAACCATATAGACTTTAATCGGTTTATTAGGCTAAGTATCCACGAGTCTCATTACTTGAGATTTTAAATTATGGAGGACGAGAAATGATAGAGTCAATTATAAGTCGGTATTCTTGCGCAAGCTCACTTGGTGTAATTATTTGCCTATTCTCCCATCACTTGCTAATAATTTATCTGCAATAAGTAAGGTCTTACGATTTGAAAAGTTACTTAGCTTCTAGCCCAAGATCGTTTAAAAGTTGCTCGGTAATGATAAGAGTTCATAGCCAAGGCATAACTTATGAAGCGGGGCGCGAAGATTGGCGAGTCCGAAAAGGCCCTAACAAGGCATGAGGATTCAATTTTATTGCTGAAGATCCAAAGTGATGTGAAAAGCATTATTCCTAAAGTCCATATGAAGGATCAAGACTCACGACGAAAAACAATCAACTCCCATAAAGATCATGGAGAAGTCTATCCGAAAAGACCCTAACAAGGTATGAGGATAAATAGATCCAAGTCCGAAAAGGAGGCGGATCGTTGTATCTCAAAATCCCAATTAGAGATGGAAGAAATAATCATGAAGTCGTGGTCAACAAAGTTGGAGTACCCCTCAAAAGTCTCCAAGTGAAGAAACTCTATTATGATGAGAAGACCATTATCTCAAGAACGTCTCTCGAAGATATGAAGTATGAAGTACATGCCAAATATCGGCCCGAGAAAGGTCTCAAATCGTGAACCAAGTTATGCCAAGATATGAACTTTTTGATATCCCGAGAAGCAGTTTTAAGAGATTTTGTCCTTTAGCTAACTATTGATCAAATCGTCCTACTTTGCTTTCAGCCCTAATAAACTATCGAAATAAGTCCAAAAATGCATCTTCATGATCATTCTAAGACAAAAATAAAATATAAGAGATACAACTAGGAATAAGGGAGTTTAAGCATTTAATTAAGCCATGTGTGTAAGTGTTTGAATTGCTAACTTATAATAACAATGATCTCGTTTTTAAGCTTAGTTTGGGGAACGTGAAACTTGAGGGTGATGAATCTTCGCAACACCAAAGCCCTAATGTAAGTCTTTGATTTCTTTACAAGTTATTTCCATCCTTTTGTTTATTTTAAAAGTTTTAAGTTCTTTTCGTATTTTAATTTTTGTTTAGTAGAATTTAAATAAGGCCAAGGTTGATTAATTATGAGAAAAGTGTAAGCTTGCTTTATTACTAAGCATTGCATGAGGGCATGGCAATGGTTAAGTGTAGGGGATTTGATAGGTGTGTAAACACCCATCCTTTTACCACTTAATTCGGGCTAAAACAAGACCAAAACACGTATTTAATATCACTTGTTTGGAATTATGCGTGGTTTTTGTGTTTATTGTGTTTTCAGAGCTAACCGGATGAATATTAAAGAAAACATGGGATTGCACGGGTTTTATCAAGGAAAAAGACTGAAGACGAAGTCTATTGTCCAAGAGATGCAAAAGATTTGAAGTCACTGGGCCTATTCGAAGATTTATCGAAGAAAAGGACTAAAGACGGAAGATTTTCATAAGTCGAAGAAACTCGAGTCTATTTAACGAAGAAATTAAAAGACGAGTTGGATTTAATCGACGACAAATCCCGAATCGGAATCGAAAACGTCAACTTTTCTGAAAAGACGAGAAGACAAGAAGAAAGGGAGAAAGCCCACTCACCAACCAACCACTAGGAGTATAAATAGAAACTCCCTTCACACAATTAGGGAGTTAGCTTCATTTTTCTTTCCCAGTTTCTTTGTAGTTCGTTCCATCACCAACTCCATTAGGGAGTTTGGTGATTTTCATCTTTTTCTTTTCATCTTGTAATCTTTAATCATTAACCTTGTTACTTTTTCATTAATCAATCCATTCCATCTTTCTATTCATCTTGTTCTTCATCATTTTTATTGCAAGTTTCTTAAGTTTCTTATTTGATTCAAGTTTGATTTCAAAAAGTTGTTGATTTAGTGTTTTTATTGGTGGGATTTGTTACTTAAGGTATTTAAATGATTTGTGTTTGATTTGGTAAAACCTTCTTAAGTATTAAGCTTGATCTTGGATTAATTCGTGTCTACTGTTGAACGTCTGCTACTGTTTTTTTTTCTCTTCCCAGAACTTTCCGAATAGGTGATTTTGTGCCTTCCTTACTCGGAATCTTGGTTATTCCGAATAGGATTATTTATATTTCCTTTACTCGGAATATTTCATATATTCCGCATGGTCCTTACTTTCCGCACTGAGCAAATATTCCGAATAGGTGATTTCCAATTTGCCTTATTCGGAATCTTTCCAATATTCCGAATGACCTTAATTTTCCGCATAGCCAAAGTTGTAATTTCCTTACTCGGAATATTTTAAATATTCCGAACAGTGTTCTTTTTCCGCATAGACTTGATTTTTCCGCATAGACCATTTTATTCCGAATGAAAGAGTTTTTCCGCATAGATGTGTTTTTCCGAATAGAAGTATTTTCCGCATAAGCCTACTTTCCGCATAGAGATATTTTTCCGCATAGGACTTTTTATTCCGCGTAAGGACTTATTCCGAATAGGGGCATTCTTTCCGCATAAGAGGATTTTCCGCATAGGGCATAATATTCCGTATAGATGTCAACATTCCGAATGGAGTTTTATTCCGCATAGGGTATTTTTCAGTAAGAGTTATTTTTCAGCTTATTATTTGTGCTTGTTTTAAGTTTACTTCATTACCATTTTATTCACTTACCCGTTTAGTAGAATAGAAAACCAAATCCACTTTTTGTCACCAAGAACAAATCATTCCACTTTAAACTGAGATCAATTCGAGAGGATTCCGAGAATTATTTTGAACCATTGCAAAAACCTTGTATCAACTAGCAACAAGCTAACAAACCAAAACAAGCAATCAATACATGAACCAATCACTAAGATGGCTCATTAACCTATGATGGACATCTAGCCTATTCCCACATATTTACCTCATTGATAAGCTCTAATCATCCCATTACCCTTCCTTAACAAGTCCTTAACTTGGTTAAGTTTAATAACTAACCCGTTCATATTTTACCCAAAACAGTCCCAGTTTTTAGGTCTCAAAACTTTAAATCAAACGTCCACTTAAACATACCCATGGTTTCTGTAAAAGGAATACTCATACCCTTACATATGTTGGATAACACCTCCCACTTGCCCTAACCTTAACGCTACTGTTAAGGCCCCGATATACATATATCTACTTTTGTCATTCCAGATTTCCTGATTTTAAACGTACTAAAAGTTTGTTACCATTAGGGGGTCTTACCCTAAACCACAACCTTAGACCAAGTGCAGATACTTAATACAATATATAAACCATCTCTCACGTTCGTGAGAAGATCCCAATGCAACCCTAAGTACCCCAAACAACCCAAAACTTAAAAAGAAAACAGGCTGAATTCAAAACTGTTTTGACCTCTGACTGTTGTAACCTGTTTTTGACCCTCTTCCCGACCTCCAATTTAGTTCTCGTTTCTTTCATTGGAAAGCCACTTCAAATATATTTCCAGGGGTACTTGGATCGTAAAATAAGAGTTTATATAACTCCCGATATGATCAAAACAACTGACACAAAATCTACCCAGTTTTTAAAAACGGGTTTAAACAAATTGAACTAATTAATTACCCATAACCCCATCTAATACAAGCCCTAGATTATATGATCATCATATTATGATTATAACATCATTAATTTACTGATTTTATATAAACCCTAACCCTAATCCATCATAAGAATGATTAATTTAAACATAAAAATAATTAAATCAAAAAGGTTAATGAAGGTTTTTACCTTTAATTCAATGGAAGATGAAAAACACCCAATTTTTATGAAGAACCCTAATTCTCCTCTTCTTTTAGTCGACTATAACTCCAGGGAAAGAAAAAAAATGCGTTTGATTTAGTGTTGGGGGTTCCTTATATAGCCAAAACAATCCTTGTCCAACCCAATTACCACTTACCATAAATCTTTTCCTTTTTCCTTTTTTTTCTCTTCTAAACCGACCCAAACACCCCTATTTCGTTTTTTTTCTTTATTTTTTTTTCTTTTTATTGTTAATCAATATCTTACTAATATTACCTTAATTTACCTTAATTTATTTCAGCTCCTAAAACTCCCAAAACCTCAAAACCGTAAAACTAGTCAAATTTACGCGTTTTACCGTAAAAGACGTAAAATATACACTTTTAAAAAAAATCCCAAATTTTGAAATAAACTTTATAACTAAGTCCTAAATGACTTAAAACCATCCCGAAAAATATTCATTTGACTAATTACCTCATTCGAGACCTCTAAATGCTAAAACGTAAATCCTAAAAAAAAATACACTATTACTATAATACTTATACGTATACGTAAACACCACAATATCACCATTTTCATTTCATAGTCACCACTTGTGAGATCATGAACATGAAATAACCGTTCCTCGATTTACTTATGAGTACTCTATACTCATAAACGATAACCACACCAACCTCGTTCACACAAAATAAACACGTAAACACACAATTCAAGTAAGCACTCATAAAATAACCTAAAAGTAAGACCAAGTGACAAACCCAAAACCACGGTTGTCACAATATGTATGCATAAAAATGATGAATGCATGAAAACAACTATCAGTTCTAGGAAGACCATAGTGACTACCCACTAATCGCAGGTCATACTTGAGAGCCTACAGGTCGAAGCCTTGGCTCTGATACCATAATTGTAACACCCCATTTTGATAATGGAATGTCACGCGTAATTATGGCGTGTCATCAAAGCATACAAGGAAAAAAATGTCTAAACATTACATGACCATAAAGGAAAATACCGGAATCAAACATCGGTAGTCCAACGGTAAAGCTCATCACACACGAACATAAGTATCGTAAAGGAAAGGACTAAACAATGTCCATAGCAAATGTATCAAAAGAAAGATAATGCATAAAGTAAAGAAAGGCTAGAAAGCTTCCAGTCCATATGCATGTACGCTTAAAGTCTACGAGCGTCCCTGAGTACCTGCCGTTTTGGGAACATAGAAAAGGAAAACGACTGAGCAATACGCTCAGTGCACGGATGTACAATAACGCATGAATAGGATAAGCATATAATATATAACAGCGGAAGAAACTAAGTCCCGAGTAACCTGGTTAAGTCATGATAAAACTGGTTTTATAGTTTGAAAAGCCTTATGTTTATCTTGTAAAAACTGTTTATCATATTTTACCATTTGCCAATATAGGTCATGAAAATCCACCGTGCATGAATACTTGGAGGGGTGACCTCATCATGCAAATTAGAGGGGCTGCCTCTAATTTAATATACTGGTTTTTGGGTAGGAGGGATCAGCTCCTTGTGAAGGATGCAAAGCACACACCACATTTACCATGAAATCCTGACTGAAAATATGTAACTAGGATGCATCCATACGCCCCACATGATAAATATAAAAATTTGGCCAAAAACTGAAGGGACGCCACGAGCAATCACTCCGCCGTGGTGAAGTCATAACATCAGTGCCTCTAATGTTATGGTTATGGTACCTCCATAACTAGGTGAAACTGGTCATGCATGTATATGGCTATAGGTATTCTAAATTAAACATAAGCAAATCAAACACATAACTTATACTACGGGAAAACATTTGGATGCATACGGGAAATCCTAATAAGGAAAGAATGTCCATACTGAAAGGACGGGAATCCGTACCTTATGTCCAGTGAACGAAGAAGACGAACTGAGAGGAATCCTACTTCCGTATCACTAATGCTACATAAATACATACATGAATAAGTATCTGCTTACTAAATACGTAACTGGTTTTATGTCATGTCTTAGCTTATTTTATATGTTTATATCATGTTTTACTGTATTAAGCCTTAAACTATGTTTATCTTATATTCTGTTTACTCTGATTAAGTATTTCAGGTATTTCATGTATCATTATACTTACTGTGTAATAATAAGTAACTTTCCAAAAATAGCAGGTTTCCTAAAATAGAAAGTTTCCAAAAATAGAAAGTTTCCAAAAAAAGAAAGTTACCAAAAATAGAAAGTTTCCAAAAATAGAAAGTTTCCAAAAATAGAAAGTTTCCAAAAATAGAAAGTTTCTAAAAATAGTACTTAAAATAGATAAGTTTCTAAAAATAGAAAGTTTCCATAAATAGATCAGCTACCTTAATTAAATAAGTTTCCATAAATAGATTAGCTGCCTGAAATAAATAAGTTTCTAAAAATAGAAAGTTTTCATAAATAGATTAGCTGCCTTATTTAAATAAGTTTCTAAAAATAGAAAGTTTTCATAATTAGATATAAGCTGGTTAAATAAGCTAAGTATGTAAGCCTAAGTGTTTTCATGATTATTTTTTAAGTCATAATGATATAATGTATAGTTTATTAATTATTCATGTAATTAAAATAAACTATAGCTTAAAATATTTAATTAAAGTATATCATGTTTTTAATTAAATAAAGTTAAATACTTAGGTTAAAACATGTATTATTATTTATTAATAATATAACCTAAGTCATATTAATTAATTAATTATAACCATGGTTTTTAAATAATTAATTAATTATAAGTCTAAAAATATAAAATACTTAGGTTAATAATTTCATAATTTTAATAATTAATATAACCAAAGACATGTTATTAAATTAATCATGTCATGCTTATTAATTTAATTTTAACATATGATCATAAAAATAATAATCTTAACATACACCGTGAATCGGATCTTGACTAAGAACCATGAACCGGACATGAAATCGACACCATACCCCGAACCACTTCGGGGTTCCCCTTGTCTTGCTGCTGCCGTGGGACCCACACCAACCAACCGGGACCATATGGTCTCGGTGGTGGTCGAGTAGCCAAACTGAGACCCCCTTGGGGTTCAGTTTAGGCGCCGGCCAAAACAAAGACCCCTAAAAGACCCTTTTTGATTTATTCCAAAACCATTTTCATGTTAGATCTATGTTTTTAATTAGGTTTTAAAAACATCTTGTTCTTAATTTATTATTAGATCAAAATCAAAAGAAAAGGGATAAAATAATATACCGAATGCGTGGATCTAACGAGGATGAACAAACACGAACACTTGCACCAAAACCAAGAGCAAAAATCAAACAATCACCTCCTTTGGTGTGTTTGTGTGTGGCGGCCAAACAAAGAAAAAGAAGGAGGAGGAGAAAATATTTTTAGGTTTTTGGTTAATTCTTCTGTAAAGTGAAAATGAGTAGTAACTTTTCCCTTAACCCCTCTTTAGTGAAATTTGAGATGGGCTTGGCCCATCTCTTCCTTGTTGCCGCGGGTAGGGGCCCCACATGGGTACCCGTACCGTTTTCCGTGTCTCGATGTTTAATTGTTCGTTCATGTTTATTTGTGTTCGCGTTTAATGTGTTCTCGTTAAATAATTACCGTGATCTAATATATTTATTTACGCTCGTAATAAATATATATACGTAATTAATAATAGTTCGTGATTTAATTACGTTCATGATTTCATGATCGCATGTTCGTGATTAATTATTGTCAAATAATTATTGCGTGCTCGTGCGTAGTAAATACTTATCGTGTTCTAACACGTACGTAATACGTAAAATCATAACACGTAATCGTAATCATGCTATAATAGGAAAGTTTTAATCTAGTACGTACGATCTTAAGGGTACTATTCATGGTAAAAGCATGCCGGTTTTACACCAAGTCTTCTGAAACCTCTGCAGGTTCCTAATCAAATACCCACTCCGGTAACATTTCATCACCATAAAGAAACCATCAACCCGTTGTTCATCCAAGGTAGCAGGAAACACGTCACAGAAGGGACATCCCTTGCATCCAACTCATAATGCAGATTAAGTTATTCATGTTTGTCCAATTCCGAAAACACCTATTACAACAGATGATAGAATGATTGTTCACTTGCGTGTCGTAAAATAAAAGAGGAAATATAAACTGGTCTAAGTATGTATGTGGGAGTAAAACATTGTTTCGAACAAACATGTTAATGAACGTGGGTGGTTCGTTTTAAGGTAGTAATATGTGGTTGAGTGAGAATGTGGTTGATTATTTGTATTGGATTAGGGAAGATATATGAGAAATTAAAGAGGAAATTCTTTAAAAATTGATAAAGAACAAAGGAAGCATATGAAAATAAGACAATATGTGGGGGAAGAATGCTGGATCCAAGCAGAATAAATGTAAAGATAGAGATTGTATTGAGGAGGTGGTAAGGTTGAACAGTTTGAAGTTATTACCGAGTAATAAATTGTACTGGGGAGTAGGTGAGGTTGAAGTAAAGTTACAGAGTCTTGCGTTTTTACGCGATGTATAGCGGTAGGATTTTCAAGACGCGACTTAAAACGAAATAAATATGAAAGTTATTTATAAAATGTTAACTTTATATTATACACTAAATAAGTGTCCACTATTAACTTTTATAGTCAATTCAACTTTAACTTTAAATTATTTTGCTTGTGTTATATAATACTTGATGTGAATTATATGAATGGGTTGGGTTTAAATGTATTTTTATCGGTATAATTTTCATTATGTATTATATAACACAAACACAATAATTTAAGGTTAAGGTTGTAAAAGAATGACCCCGAAAGTCAAAATTAGACATTTATTTAGAGACGAAGGGAGTATTTTATATTTATTGAACAAAAAGTGTTAGTTCCTCCATTTTAAAATTATAATATACATTTTTATTTTTTAACGTCTCAAATTAATTATTTATTTTCAAAAATAAATTAAGAATGTAAATTAAGTTTACCATGTTACCCTCATTTAAATGTATTATTACAAATAATAAAAAAGTTGTAAATTAATTAATTAAGGGTAAAATTGTCATTAGGTAAAAAGTAGTAAGAGAGAAAGCCTAAAAATAATGTTTTTATTAAAATACGTGTTTTTTGTCGATAGACAATTATTATGAGACGAAGAGAGTATATAAAAAGGATATAATAAAGGTAGAGATCGTACAGTACTCTCTCCGTTCTAAATTTATAGTCCCTCTTTTTATTTCTGGACGTTCTAAAATTATTCATATTTCAAATATAGTTGTGGGTATCATATTACATTTATTGGTATTAGAAATTATAAAATTTATTTAAAAATTTAATTAATTACATAAGGGTATAATTGTTATTTTTGCAAAAAAGTAAGAGAGAATAATATAATTATTTTATTGTTTTTAAACTGTGTGTTTTTTATCGAATGATTATTAATTTAAGATGTAGGGACTAATAGGTTAGGTTGAACAGTTGAAAGTTATTACTGAGTAATAAATTGTACCAAGGAGTAGGTGGGGTTAAAATGTTGAAAATTATTATCGAGTAATAAATTATACTGAGGAGTAGGTAAGGTTGAAGTAAAGTTATTAATGGCCAGTGCAGGTGGTGAGATTGAACTAAGGGTTGAAACTCACAACAAAAATGAAGTTGAAGTTGAAGTTTAAGTTAAGTTTATGTTTGGTAGAGAGATATGTAGAGAAAATAAATAAATCAATAAAATATAATTGTAGGGTAACATGAAGAAATGACTTTGAGAATTGAATAAAAAAAATATAATGTTTGATTAAAAAAAAATAAAATTGGATCATCCAAAACCTACTTGTAGATCACAGTGACAATATGATTTGCATAAGCAATTAAAGAATGTGATCCATTTTGCCAATATCAAGAAGTGATTTTGTTTAGCTAACCTAATCAATAGTAGATGTTAAATGAGAAGCTCAAACAAATTATCAAGATATCATATAATATCAGATCTTGTCTTATGAACAAAGATCACGTGAGATTTCTATCTTGATGAACAACAGCTTTTAAAGACAAATTAAAATGAAGAAGAAGAAGAGCCACAATAGTTTTTGAGCTAGGTGTAAAGTGCATCTTAAAAATTTGATGTAATGTGCATCTCACGTGACTTCTATATATACACATCGTGACTTTATTTTTATTTTTCTAGCATAAACATACAATTCTCCGCTTTTTACCCATTTCCACTCCAAATTAAAGAAAACAAAATGCAAAGAGGCATTTTCCCGAGAGTTTACACATTTCCATGTCTACAATTCTTGGTTCTACCAAACATGAGAAATGGACTTAATTTGTTTTCTTGGGCTCTATTAGAGGAATGTTACGTTCGTGATGTATCCAAAAAAAATTTACCCATATACTCTATTTGTCATGTAAATAGAGTGAATGAAATGAAAGAAACATTATTCGTTCAACTTTATTGTCATGTTATTTTGATAAATAATTTTTTTTAAAAATTTTTTGTGGATGTAAAGTTTATCTTTCCCAAATTTATTATAGTTCATATTTTTTTTGCTTGTTTCAATTTACTTGTTTATTGACAAGGTTGTAAAAACCGTTCGGCGTTAGTTAGGCGGTTGGGTATCGTTAAGTGATTAATCGGTTGGGCGGGGATTAATCGAGGATTAATCGGATTGGATTTTGATGTATAAGGTTATAAAATTTTGAAAGTATAGGTCGGATTAAGCTGATTTATCCGATTTTTATCCAATTTATCTGATTTTTTTTTTCCAATTTGGCCATTTATCCCCGAAACCGAGTTGACCGATTTTTCTAAATTGACCGATTAATCCCCAATCTTTGCGATTTTTGACCGATCTTTAAACAAACCGATTAATAAGGCCGATTAGTATAAATCGTGACGGTTAATCCTCGCCAAACGATTCATCCATGTTTAGTCGGCCGCTAAGGCCAATTTTTGCAACACTGCTTATTGATAAAAATAAATTGAGACGTGTAATTAAGTTACCATATTATTTTTTTTGAATACAAATTATATAAAAGAAATTAATTAGTTAAAAGTAAAATTATTTTTTTACTAAAATGTAAAAGAAAAAGGGTTTTAAAAAATACATTAGATATGAAGTCCAGAAATGAATACATGAAAATAAATTGTCAAGGAATTTAAATAATAATTCTCGTGTTTGGTACAGGTTGAGAATTGACCCAGAAATAAGTTATAAATCAATTGTGTTGTTTAGTAACAAATAAAACAAAAACAAAAATGTTAAAAAATATATCGCTAAACTTCAAACGTTATCATCTAAAACTAATTATATAGGCAGCATCACAACTACACAAAAACACATGATATCCAAAACAATATCTAAACTTGAAACTGGCCACGAGAACTAGTTATAGCCTCACAAACCACTAAAAACATAAGATAACCAAATTAAATGGCCTCTTGTCTATTATAGCCTCGCAAGCCACTAAAAAGGCAAGACCGAAATTATATCATTAATTTTGTTCATGGTGTACCTTGTGACAAAAATAAATAAAATAAACCTCATTACTCACTTTTATTAGTAAAAAGAAGACGTGGGAGAGCATCTATAGAAGGAGCTGATAGTGGAGAAGAAGCAAAGTAAAAGAATAACGAAACAACCAAATAGGCCAGGGTTTCATTATTTTAATTTTTGATGGAAGTGTTTGAGATGTGTGTGATATGAAAAAGAAGACAGAGTAAACGTTTTGGAAAGAGTTCATTTCTTAACCAAATAGTTGGGAAAACAAAATACAAAGGATCCAATTCTAAAGAGTTGTAATCCTAAACTTTTTTATTTCTCTGAGGTACCAAACATGGGAAATGAATTGATTTCCATTTCTCTATTTTTAACTCTTTGTACCAAACATGCTAGACTAGGAGGAATCTTAAGACTTTATCATAAAGATCGAATGCGCGCGCATTAACAAAGGGTCCTTTCATTAGGCTAAACAAGTAAATATGTTGCAGACAATCCAAAAATAAAACTACTAGATAAATGAAAAGACTTCACATAAGGGTAAAAATGTAGCGTTAGAAACAAGTGTAATATATCCATAAAAAGAATCTATAGTCACAAAATCACAAAAGCCTCTATGTAATGGACTCTTTACCATGTGACTCAAGAAAAGCATACCATGAAATAACACATGAAACCATGATAAAACAACCACCACGTTAAAAAGACAATTCTAATTCAGAACAATTACAATATCAATCTGAATCTATTAGTTGAAACAAAAAACAAATGTTACAAAGACAACGCTTAGAAGTTACAAGGTGCATTGGGCTGTTATGATCAAAATACACTATTCCAACGAAGGCAAAAGTGCTTCATAACAAGAAAATGAAAGCTTGTTCAGATATTTCTTTGGCACAAATTTAAGAGTTCGTCGTAATAACACAAAATCAAGAGCTGGTAGTAATAAGAATGAACAAGATTTTTGGAACAGTAACCTTGTTTTACCTTTTCCCTTCATTGCTTTGCTTGTACATACGTAAGTACAAACAAACAAAGCAATCGGCAGATAAGATAAAACAAGGATATCATTCAAAATCTTGACCACTCTTATTACGACCAACATTTGTGTTATTACGTCCAACCCTTCAATTTGTGTCGCAGAAATAACTATACAAGGTTTCGTTTTATGTTTCACGCATCACACCAAGTTCCTGCCAAATACATACAATGTTACAAAATTAATACTATATTCCATGACCATCGAACATAAATAACACTTGTAAACTTTAAAACTTCTTGACTTAAATCAAACATTACAACTTGTTTACTTGAAACTTCGGACATACTTAACAACTTTTAAATACCACCAACACTCGATCTAAAAAAGAATCTTTGATTTCTTAAGAACCACAAGAACCTATTTGATAACCAGAGTTGATTACTGCAAACCAGAATGTTTAGATGGTATGAGGAACCTTGAATAAAAATTATAAAGAAAAAGATTTCACCATCCCAAAACAAATGTTAACTAGAGCGTTTTATGAATCAAAAAATATATAAAAGGGGCATTTGGTTGGTGAATATGTTATACCCACAACACGTTTGGTTAACATAAAAGATGATTTGCTGAGATATGAGGATTGGTTTTGTAAAGGTTTTCAAAAAGAAATTTAACATCTTCATAATTACCCTTTTTAGCCACATAATTGTTCTTTAATTATAAAACATGAACAATAACTACATGTTGGAGCAAGACATAAACAAACATACAACTAAAATCATTAAAAAAAGAAAATGAGAAGAATTTTTTTTTACCAAATTATCCTCGGAGCGAAAGTAGTTACTGTATTGGCATATTAGCTCCTCAGCCCTTGCTTCCAACTCATACGAGTACAAAGCAAGGACACCCCCCCTCATATTTTATAGCAGGGCAAGCAAAAACTAACAATCCATGACACCTCTGCAGGTTCTTAATCAAATACCCACTCTCTTGTAACATTTCATCACCATAAAGAAACCACCAACCCCTTCTTCATCCAACGTAGCAGGAAACACGTCACTGAATGGACAGTCAACGCATTGACGGTTTTTGTAGATGCAGCGAAGACAACGAGCCATTTCTTTTTTACCCGTATAAACCCTAGTTTTGTGTATTGGGGATTTTTATAAATGGAAGATAGAAAGGGCACCTCCCTAATCTATCCTAGCAATGAAGGCTTTCTTCCTCTCCACTTCCAATTCCGAGACCACCTATTTCAACAGATGATAGAAAGGTTGTTTACTTGCGTGTCGTAAAATAAAAGGGGATGTGTAAACTGGTGTAAGCATGTATGTGGGTGCAAAATATTATTTGGAACTAACATGTTAACAAAGGTGGTGGGCGGGTGGTTCGTTCTAAAGAGGTACAATCTGGCTGGTGAAGGCTCTATGGATGTGGTTGATTAATTATGAGAAAGAGGATGTTGTCATTGATATAAATTACAGTAACTACTGTATGTAGTTTATTAAGTTAGGTGCCAGTTAGGTGTACATTTAATACGTGATATAAATTTTTATCTACTAACAACAAATTTTTATCTACTAACAACAGAGAAATATAAATGAACGGGTCATACTACCAATACCCCCCTTGGCCCACAATAAAGTACAAAAAATGTACACTCCACTTGCATTTTTCAACTGTTTCCAATCGAGCGCCAGGTTTTTATCAGTTTCTGTTCCGCGTTTTTTGCCTGTTTAATAATTTTGACTCGTATAAACTTAATATTTTTTTTCCGCATTTTCAGTTTCACAGTTTTATAACAAATACAAAATTAAAAAAAATTAATTTGTTTTAAAAAAAAAATGAAAAATATCAGTAGGGGTATGGATGGGGAAAATGGGGGGGGGGGGGGTCTTAATAGCTAAACTCATAAATGAACACGTTACTACTGTATGTCACTATAATAAATAGGTGATACAAAATTCGGGTGATGCTATATCTACCCCTTACCACGTTATTTTTTTGCCTACTTTATTTTGTGTTTTTTGAAATATTTTTATATTTTACGAGTTTTGACTTACAAAACTTTATAGTTTTCATTTCGTTTGTGTTTTATGAAAATATTATAGTGAGTTTTATGATTTGGAATGTGTTAGCCAAGACCACAAGTACTCATAAAACCCATGGCCCGTTCAAGTTCAAGATACATACACTTAGATGAACCTACACGGTTGCACCTCAATTGGGACACGTACCATGACCTAAAGAAAAACATGTCCTTTCATGATAAACGATGCTGTAAAAATCAATACTTTCGTCATCTTTATAGTGAGTGGGACCGTGACTATCAACAACCACATCAACAACAATCCCGAAAACATCAGCACTATCACAACATGTACTATTCAACAATGCTCGAAACATACTATGCACAAAAAAATGAGACTCTTTGCACCAAGATGTGAATTTACTGAAAAGCTTAATCTCAGAAGGGAAATAAATAAAGTTACAATTGCTTAGCATTGTTACTTTTGCAATGTATTCTATTTTTATTATGGAATTGGCGTATTTGTCACATATTAATACTCATAAGTATAATTGCTCATGTAATTCCTTTATGAGGATTACAAGGGTTACATCAAAAATACCTACAAAATAACTACAGAGCAACTTATATCTGACTGATGACTTAAATCATTAAAATAAATGTTGAACACGACAACTTTTTTAACAATATGTGCATTTCATCTTTTACCACGAGTCTTTAACATAACTAAAAACCATAATTACAAACTATAAACAAATTTAATATTAATAAACAGGGTTGTAAATGAATGGGACGAACGCGAACGAAGGTATGTTCCTGTTCGTTTATTTAATTTTAGCCGAACAAATAAACGAACGCGAACGCGTAATCAAACCAAAATATTTGTTCATGTTCGTTAATTTAAATTTGAGCTTATTCATGTTCGTTTATGATAGTTTATTAATAAGTTAAACGAACATAAACGGACATAAACGTATGTAAATGATCGTATATAAACGTAAATAGACCAAAAAACGAGCGTGAAACTAAAGTTGTTACTTTAAACAACCCATATGATATTTCAAATAGTTAACATATAGTTTATATTATTGTTAGAAATCTTTGAGATACTTAATATATTATTTAATTAATTCTGTTTAATATATGGAATTTTAATCGAATGAAAATATCGAACCTAAACAAACGAACTAATTGAACATAATCGAACAAACATAACCGAGCGTTCACGAACGCAAATAAACGAACGGAGCATTGTTCATGTTCGCTCCTTTAGCTAAACGGACGAAAAATCTTGTTCGTGTTGGTTCATTTATTAAATAAACGAACATAAACGAGTTTTTTGTCGAACGATCGACGAGCAGTTCATTGAACGTTCAGTTCTTTTACAGCCCAATTAATAAACTTAGAAAAAAACCACGTACATTTACGAGGATTATAACTAATCAAACACATATGAGATGAGTTTCAAAAGTGGTGTGACTAATTCAATGAATTAAGTACATGGAATTTTTGGTACTAGGTAACAGGAACGGAGATACATTGAAGGTTGGGTTGGCCAAAGCATACCTCAAACCTTTTGTAAGATGCATTTACATGGGAGTTTTCCCTCAAGTTATATTTGATTATCAAGAGAAGTGTAAAAATTATCTTTGTACTCTGTTGATACAAGCGTTTTGTATGGGTTTTAGAATGTTCTCGAAATCCTCTCGAATTGATCACGGTTGAAAGTGGAATGATTGTTCTTGGTTACAAATAGGGGGTTTGGTTTTAGTTATCTAAATTTTAAACTAAATGCAAGTAATTAAAATTTTCGTTGAGAAAATTAGAAGTCTTAAATCAAACTACAAATAAGAACGTGCAACTTTGGAAATTGAAACTTGACAATTCAAAAACTTAAAAACAAGTTGGAAATAAACTAAGTAAAAGAGCGGGAAAAAACTAGATTTGAAAAATTAGGCAAAAACAAAACATAAAACTGAGCCCGATCGTAACCCGATCGTATTCAAACAACAGTCCAGATCGCAGTGCGATCGTACCCAAAAGAAGTTGATGGATCGTACTCAAATGGTGATCCGATCGCACTCAATACGATGGTACTAACAAGGGTTATATCGTACTCTTCAGTACAATGGGAGCAGGGGGATCGTACTAACAGATCGCAACCACGATCGCAGCTAGTGATCGTGGTCTTGATCGTGGTTCTGGATCGTAACAACTGATCGCACTCTAGGCGATCGAAGCAGGGACAAGAGGTCCGATCGCACCCCAGATCGCAACAAGTGATCGTGGGCGTGGATCGTACCAGGGAAAGAAGACAGATCGCACTCGAGGCGATCGTAGCCAGGTAAAACCTACTAAGATGGGTAAGGCGACCAGGAGAGAAATAAGCTTAATCCAATAAGCAGTAATCCATTATCATTTTCAAACTTCTAAGAAAAGTAAATAAGCACAAATTCATTATCTTCTAAAAACACTAATAACCGAGACTTAATGAACCGAACGTAAAACAAGAAAACTTTTCAAAACAAAGCGTAGAAATGAATAAGCCGAACATACAAAGAAGCTAATAAGCATCAAAGGCTTATAGCTTAAACGTAGGAGAGCTTATGGAGGAATATAAACATCAAATTCTTAATCACGAAACATCAAAGTTAACAAGAATTGAGAACCAATCGAATCAAGCATTAACTTTTCAGATTAAGATCAAAATAAAGTAAAGAAAGGTAGAAATAGATTAAGGAACAAAAAGCTTAACTTGAATTAGATTAGTGAAATCCAAAATACAAAAAGCTTAAAACTTGAAAAGGTAAAAATGAAGAAAAGAAAAATCTTAGTGAGAGAAAGTTGAGAACTTTCTCTCTCTAAAACTAGAGAGAAATGAAAAAAATGAAAAACTAACTAAAACTAAGTGTCCCAATTTTGTGAAGTAAAGTCCTATTTATAGGCATGTCTTGTGGACTTTGTGAATGGGCTTGGTTTTGGGCTTCTTTTCTTTTTTTCTTCTTTAGTCTTTACGTTTCTTCTAAATAAACGTTTCCGACTTGGATTTGAGAAGTGTCGGTGAATAATTCCAACTCGTCTTATAATCTTTTTTTTAATAGACTCGAGTTCTTCGACATATATGAATCTTCCATCTTTGGCTCTATTCTTCGATAAATCTTCAAATAGGCACAATGATTTCAAATCTTTTGCATCTCTTGGACAATAGACTTCGTCTTGAGTCTTTTTCTTTGATAAAACCCGTGCAATCCCATGTTTTCTTCAATATTCTCCCGGTTGACTCTGAAAACACAATAAACACAAAAAACACGCATAATTCCAAACAAATGATAGTAAATACGTGTTTTGGTCTTGTTTTAGCCAGAAATAAGTGGTAAAAGGATGGGTGTTTTCACACCTATCATCTGTCAAAAAATCAAAATATATTTCTTGTTGTTTTTTTACACCAATCATCATTCCATTAGTGAATTGTGCATCATACATCCCTCTGGACGGATGGTGCAAATTGTTTTCTCGTTAAGTACTAACGAGGTTTGTAAAGAAATGTATTCTGTTTTTTTTGCTTTTACAGGAATGTATAGTGGACTTTTTAAATCAAAAAAATCAAAAAATGTTTTAATTTAAAAAGATTTGAAAAAATGTTTTAATTTTTAAAAATAACTATTTTCGAAGAAAAGCTTAAAATTTTTAAACTTTAAAATGTTAAAAGTAATAATGTAGACCCCGCATCTAAAATCCAAGACAACATGACGTAATTAATTATTCAAAAATAATTAATATTTAGATATTCAGAAATTACAATTTTAAAAATCCATGAACATTAACTTTACGCAACCTCAACTTTAGTTAAAAATGTTACGTATATATTTATTCAGATAATAAATAGTAACTATATAAGTATCGTGTAATTCTTATTTATTCAATAAATAGTACATGTCGGGATTTTAAAACGAGAGCTTAATACACGAACACGCGCACGAATATTTAAAACACGAAAAATTAGAAATGTGTATGTTGTACTTGGGTTGCGTTTTTAACCAAACAAACAAGAAAGGCATTTGGGCTTGGAGGCCAACCCACCCTCAAAGAAACCAAGCGGGAGTAACCCCTTTTTTTTGTCAGAATCAGTAAACAAAGAAAAGAAAAAAAAATATAAACTAGGGTTGTATATTTTGGGGGCTGCCGACAGAAAAGACAAAAGAAAAAGAGGAGATGGACGCCGACAGTAAGAACCAAAAGGGAGGCACGAACTGGTCTTCTTGTTTTAATTGTGTGCACTCATCATTGTCCTCCTAACAGTAATCATCCTTCTCTTTAATTCTTTTAAATCACGAGTTAGTGTTTTCAGAATGTAAACAAATGAGTTATAAATATTGATCACGAAATAATAAACAAGAAGGGGTTGTCGGGTTGTGTGGCTGCACGAAAACCGAGACCATTATGGTCTCGGTGTAGTTGTTGTTTGGGTCAGCCGTGACCCACAAGGGGTGGTCTGGTTTGGTGTGTGACGGCATTAGCAATGAGCCACCAAGGTGTGGCGGGTTTGACTTGATTTACAGCCCAAAAGTCCATCAGGGGTGTTTGGATTTTCGAACAACAACAACGACCCAACAGGGGCGTTTATTTCTAAATAACAGTGGGTAAAAAGACTCGGCAGGGGGGTGTTTGGGATTAACTCGCAAGGGGGGTGTTTGGGTTTGTCAAAAGTGGGGAAAAATAATACTATCGGTGGGAACATAAAACAAACAGTGGGAACCATATAACTAACAGTGGGAACTTATACCAATTGGTGGGAACATGAAACAAGCAGTGGGAACCAAGGGAAAACAAAAATAGTGGGAACCATTGGGTGACGTCAGCAGCAAGGGGGCCCGGTTTGGTTAACCCGAGACATGGGTGTCTCGGGGAGAGTTTTTGACTCGGGTTTTCGGGATCGCGAAAAATAATAAATACACGGGATTATTTAAATTAGTTAAATAATTTTATAATTGAGTTTTATTAATAAATTAATTATATTGTCCAATTTTATTAATGTGTAAAATTAAATTGATTTTAGCTTTATCGTTTTATTCTATTAAAAACATATGATTTATTAATGATTTAATTTTAAAGACGCTAAATTAGAAATCTTTCTAATTTAGGAAACTTTCTAATTATAATGAGTTACTATTTATAGTAATACCAGAATATACATTACACAGTAATCAGGAAATACAGAGTACATTAAATCAGTAATATTAACGAACAGTCAGGACTTATCATATTATATACAAACAATAATACAAATATAAAATAAATCAAACTGAGAACAGTTAATGTTGAATCCAAGATCTTTAGACTCAAACAGCCTAAACCGTCTTATCTAGGATAATCACCATTCATATGATTTAACATAGCGGAATAGAACAATGATTAGAACAAGATGTTTAACAAAGACGAATTCCCAAAGGGTTTGTATTATAGATTAACAGAAACCACTCTAGGTGTGTGTACATTGAATCCCACACCTAGAGATCAAAGCAACAGTAGGTTACATTGTAGTAGTGAATGAATGAATAAAACCTATGACTGGTTGTTCCTTTTATAACTTAAGGAATCCAGGGGTACATGGAAACTAAATAAAGTATTGATGACTAAATCAAAACTGACTTATTCATACTTATCCATTTTGACCAAATCTTTAGCAGTGAGAAGTACTCTAGCAGGGAAAGTACTCCAGTGGTGGGAAGTACTCTAGCAGGGGAAAGTACTCCAGCAGTGGGAACTCTAGCAGTGGGAACTCCAGTAGTGACAATGCCCTATTTGGTCTTTCTTGTTTCTATAGTGTTTGACTCATCAACTTTTAACCCAACAATCTTCCCCTAGTTGATGATATCAAAACACTTCCCCTTAAGCATACAACATCAAAGATCAACAGGCTGCACATTCTTTGTAAACATCTTCCCCATTTTGACATGATCAAATAGGGGTCTTACAAGTGAACAACCTTGATTTTTAATTACTACTAATCAATAACATACTTCTAACACAAGCATTCCACTTTTCAAAATACCCTCCATGAAGCACATAGGCACCTGATCCTAATAAAAAATGATTTTGAGCAATAGATACTCACACTAGTTGTAGTAATATCAATGAGCAGTAGCAAAAATTTTCACTGCAATGTCATATGTGAATGACTAGCACTTTTAACAATATAGCTTCCCATTAAATAGTGCTAATCATTTATGAATCTTCAATTTTGTAGGCTTTATGTAATGATCACATATGAAATCGAATTATAACTTACTTGATGATGAAGTAGAATAACCCGAACTTGCGTTTTATATCTTGTACTAACCAAGTGACAAATAGAGCTATATACAACATCCTCATTTTTTGCAGAAAATGAGACACTGAGCACGAAAATGTAACTCCTTCAAGTGATAGAAAATATGTGCATAGAGTACCATAAGAAAAATCACACATTCCTAGATCTTGTATCACTTTGTCACTAGGTGTTTAAGCATAAAACTCATACCCGCGAAAATCTACTTCGTCCTCAAATAAATGATAAAAACTTTTCTTCGTAATCAATAAAGATAAACCGAGCCTTTATACCTTTAAACCAGTTGCTATGAATATACCAAACTCCAAAACCTTGTTGTCCCAAAAATTAGATTTGACAGCAGGGGAAACTTTTCTGGCAGTAGGGGGATTAATGAAGGCAGGGGGAACGTAGCAGGGGAAACTTTTAATAAAAGCAGGGGAAACTTTTTCAGCAGCAGGGGAAATTTTTAATGCCACTATTTTTGTTATTAACTGTGCCAAACCCACACATAGTGGGAATGAATTTATAACAGTGTAATAAATAACAAAAACAGGGAACTAGAAATAATACCTTCTGTGTACCATGTTGTTTCTGACCTGCTGACATGCACTCTTCTTTTGTACAAACAGTATGCTCATTTTCTACTGTCAACACATCTAACAGCAGCCTGTCACTTCATTATTTTTCAATTCGTTCCATATACCAACGCCTGCTATTGGAACATTATATAAAAAATGGATAGAATAAACCTTGCATTAATTGGACCATAAGTTATGTTCATTCGTGTGAACATAAAATCAAACTGTATGCCCATTCATCCAATTCTCACCCCAATCACTGCCCGCGTGAATGTTTAATATCCACTTTACACATTCGCATCTTATTTGATTTTTTTTCATCCCTTACTTTATTCCCACATTGACTTCTCACTTAAACCGTGTGAACACAGAATGTTTGTTACACCATTCGTGTGAACACAATTCAAATAAGACAACAGGGGTTCGTGTGAACACAATGTTTGCCTCGTGTGAACGCATCAAAATAGCCATTGTGTGAACACAAATCAAAACCTTGTACCCACAAATTTATATTTGTCACCAGTGACTAAAAGATACGAAACCTTTTAATCACAGTATTTTTTTAATACAGTGTGGGTAGCAGTAGCCATTCAGAACCCCCCCAAAAAAAACTTTCACAGCAACATCAATACGAAAAACATCTTATTCTTCTAGATATCTATAACCACCCGATCTGATACCACTTGTTGAATCTAAGATCTTTAGACTCAAATAGCCTAACCCGTTTTATCTAGGATAATCACCATTCATATATAGCGAAGTAGAACAATGATTAGAACAAGATGTTTAACAAAGACGAATTCTTCCCAAAGGGTTTGTATTATAGATTAACACAAACCACTCTACGTGTGTGTACATTGAATCCCACACCTAGAGATCAAAGCAACAGTAGGTTACATTGTAGTAGTGAATGAATGAATAAAACCTACGGCTGGTTGTTCCTTTTATAACTTAAGGAACCCAGGGATACATGGAAAATAAATAAAGTATTGATGACAAAATCAAAACTGACTTATTCATACTTATCCATTTTGACCAAATCTTCAGCAGTGGGAAGTACTCTAGCAGGGAAAGTACTCCAGCAGTGGGAAGTACTCTAGCAGGGGAAAGTATTCCAGCAGTGGGAACTCCAGCAGTGGGAACTCCAATAGTGACAATGCCCTATCTGGTATTTCTTGTTTCTATAGTGTTTGACTCATCAACTTTTAACCCAACAGTTAAGACCAGTAAAAATAAACCGATATCAGTCAACTCATTTATGCGTCCCTTATTTATGTAGTATCCGTACAGTCGGAGTAGATCCTTCAGATTTTATTCTTATTTCATTATTAGACACGAGGTACGGGTTTTCCGTCCTTTCAGTAAGGACTTCCTTTCTATGCATGATTAGGATTTCCCGTCTACAGCCAAATGTTTTTCCTACTATATATTCTAAGCTGTATCAGTAATCATTTTAATATTAAATAAAATTTTGCCTCAGCTTTATCTACAAGCATGACCAGTTATGTACTAGTTACGGAGGTACCGTAACCATGGCACTTGAGGCACCGGTGTCATGACTCTTCTGCGGGGGAGTGATTTCTCGCAGCGTCCAATTTATTTCAGCTTGGTCATTTTATCAGTATTATCAGTGGGGCGTATGGATGCATGCTAGGTTACCAGTTTACAGCTTATCAGGTGAATGTGTTGTGTGCTCTACATCATTCACATTGGAGTTGATCCCTCCACCCAGCACATTATTTAGAGGTCACCCCTCTATAACATGAGGTCACCCCTCCATGTATTCATGCAGATGTTGTTACAGCACATGACCTATATAAGCTCTTGGCAATTAAAATACATTAAATGCATGTTTTCAGATTTAACAGATAACAATTTAGCTATACTATTTATAAATCAGACTTATCAGATTATACACAGATTTTTGCTGCAAATTACTTATCAGTCTTACAGCTTCAGTATTTTGTCATCTGCTTCATTTTAATATTTCTTATCATGCTTTATATCTGTTCACTGGGCGTTATGCTTAGCCATAGTTCCTTTCATGTTCTAACGGCAGGTACACCGGGACGCTCTTAGGATTCTGAGAGCATGTGCATTTGTATGGAAGCTATCCAGACTTCTTACTTTATGAACTTCTTACATTACTTTGCTTATTGGACATTGTTTAGTCCTTTCCTTCAGTATTTACTTTTCATGTTTTGAGCTTATGTTTGGATTACCGATATTTGATTTCAGTATTTCTTTATGGTCAGTTAATGTTTAGGACATTTACCTTATGCTTTGATGACACGCCTTAAATACACGTAACGGTCCACTTATCCAAGTGGGGTGTTACAATCATGGTATCAGAGCTATAGGTTCGACCTGTAGGCTCTAAAACTTGACCTGTGACTAGTGGGTAGTCACTAGGAACTTCTCAGATTTTGGCGTTGTTATCTCTCATGTTTCTCATGCATTTTTCAGTTAGTTTTCTTCATTTATCAGTCGGTTTTCTTAAAGTTTTTGACCAAGTAAAAGGTTGGTACAGGGCTGACCATATTTAGTCGCATGTGCTTTTCTACGAATTTTGTTTTGGTGAACTGACCCTTAGGCGTTCACCCTTGCCCGTTCAAATTTTATATTGGTGAACCGACCCATAGGCGTTCATCCTTACCCATGTCAGTTTCATGTTTTCAATCGAATATTAATTGGTGAACTAGCCAAAGACGTTCACCGTTATTCAGGTCAAATTTCATGTTTTCAGACGATAGTTGTTTTGTGAACCGACCAAAAAGCGTTCACCTTTATTCATATCATGATGTTTCATTGAAATTTTGACTAGTATGGTTTGGATTACAGCCAGCCATATTTAGTCCCAGATTATAAGTTTCTACACATGACATTTCTCAAAAAAATTTTGACACGTATGGATCGAACCAGAATCGCCCATACTTAGTCACATGCTCTCTTCGTTGAATTTTGTGGATTGAACCATAGCCATCCACACCAGTTGATATTAAACCTCAGTTGACTATACCTTTATGTTCTTTGTAACAATCAAGTCTTCATACTCTCACGTGGATGTCGTTTTCATGCTGATAGAATTTCATATTCCCTTATGAGGATTATGTTTCAGCAAGGTGATGACGTTTTCATGCTAAAATACAGAAGAATTACAGCAAACTATGTTTCATGATAAATAATGTTTGGTCTTCATCAATCATGCCTTCATGCTAACCATTGATGAAACTTCGTT
Organism: Glebionis coronaria; assembly: GCA_025667525.1. NCBI lineage: Eukaryota > Viridiplantae > Streptophyta > Magnoliopsida > Asterales > Asteraceae > Glebionis > Glebionis coronaria. The sequence goes on from CM046882.1 coordinate 397,457,537, forward strand.
TAATCATACTTTTGAGCCTCTATACAACCAGCATTAAGTCTACGCAGGAATTGTCAGCCTGTCATGTTACTTGGTTTAGTTCAGTTTGCTAACCAGTTAAATCAAATTATATTCCGTTGACCATGTCAGACGGTTGACACCAGTATTGATCATCTCAAGAAATTGCCATCGGAGCTATATACAGTATTTCTTGTGTACCCCATGAACAGTATCTCAGGTGTACTACATATACAGTATTCATCGTGTACTTCACGTACAGTATTCAGGTGTACTCCACATACCTTACTCCATGTGTATTGTTAATCGATCCTTAATCATCTCAGGCGTTTTCACTTGTCGATATTCTACCAGATGCTGATGCTGCTTGTGAGTTGAAGATTTTACCAGATACTGATGCTGCTAACACTTCGAAGACCTCACGAATGCTGATGCTGCTGATACGTTGGAGATTCCACAAGATGCTGATGCTGTTTATACTATGAAGATTCTTCCGAACAAGGTCGAAAACTGTAAATTTGAAATTTCTGACAAGAATAAACTTCAACCATCAGACACTTCCATCCCATTCCATGATTTTACCTTCTCAACTAGATGTCACACTTCACTCAGCTAACCTTTCACGCAGAAGAGTAGGAACCGGTACCCAGCCGGCCACTCAGCATATTAGTTACAGTTATAATGACCGTCATGAAACTGACCGACAAGGCGGTAGTGACAACCACCGTGCTAATAACTAACCAGTCAGTAACCATCGGAACTCCGAAATGGACGTCGCCAGAAATACATAGGTCAGCAGTCTAACCGGTCCGCCAACCCTAGCAGTTACCAGAAAATCTTAACCTTATTCAGACTCACCTACAAAAACACGTGTCAAGACTTCAGTCAAGACACAGGTCTCAAGTATCATTTCAAAAGACACGTCTCAGGACACCAGTCACGGTACATGTCATAAGAGTGTCGTCTCTAGGTACGAGTCAAGACTCATAATTTCAGTATATCTTTAAACAAGACCCTCAGAAATTCAAGATACCCTCCACGGAGGTATACCCGGTTTGTCATGCCACGCATAAATCAAACCATAAAAGATTCAGCCACCACCACTGGAGTATTATTCAGATTAGACACGTAGTATTCATTCTGTGAGGTTACAAACAAACACATTAAGTGTAAGTCGTCGCGTTTACTTCACGTATTCCTATGTCAGCTTTATCTTAAATCAGATATTTACCTACCTCCCAGCCAGAAAAGACTCCACCGTATCACCCATATTTATAAGGTTTTTCCTTCCAGTTGAAGACAAGATCTGTCTTACTAACTCCCAAATATAGTAATTTTATTTTCTGCCATAAAATCAGTACGAGTTGTTTTGCTTTACATCAAGTGACTTATCATTCTAAAGCTACGAAGACCTTTATAGCTATCAGATATAAATCCACTTCCGAAGTACCTTAAATTCATGATCAACAGATTATTCCAGAGTTCCCAGATGTATTTTCAGAAAGATTTCAAGAAATTCCTTCCTAACCACGAGATAGAATTTAACATCGAGCTAGTCTCAAGAATAGAACCTGTTTTCAAAACTCTTTATTGCAGCGCCTCAGCTGAGTTAAAAGAGTTGCAGCATTAGCTGCAAGAGTTACCAGAACGAGGCTTTAATCTCCCTAGCACACCACCAGAAGGTGCACCGTTTCTGTATATCAGAAAGAAGGCCGGTAACATGAGATCATGTATCGACCACCGGAAAATTTACCAGATCACCATTCTAAATCGATATTCATATCACGTATAGAAGGTCTATCTGATCTGCTACGATGTCTTAAACATTTTTCTAGAACGATTCACGATCATGCCAGCATCAGTTGCGAGAGAAAGAATGTTTTCCAGATTGCTGTTGCACGCGTTATAGTCTCTCTAAAATTTTGATTTATACTTTTGAGCTCCTAAATGCTCCTGCTATATTAAACGGAATTTATGAATCAAATTTTTACACGAATTCTTAAACCAGTTCGCCAGTATATTTATCGATAACATCCTGATCTGCTAGATTTTAGAGGAGAACATGATGATTATTTTTTTTATTTTTTTATTTTCGATTCCGCAGATTCTCCGATAGGAGAAAATCATATACACAGCTTTCCAGATGTGAGTTCCACCTGAACAAGGTGGCATTTCTGAGCCACCCTATTTCAGCAGAAAGAAATTTCAGAAGTACTACGAAGGTGGAGGCCATCACCAGATGGTCAAGACCGACGTCTGTGACTGAAGTATGAAAATTTACCAGAACTTAGTTGACTACTACCATAGAAATTGCTGATAGTTCTCACTAAAATTCTTCCATGATTATTCATCCAGATTTCACTAGAATGTACCATAATCCCAGACATAATTTTGATAGAAGCAGTAGAAACATTGATGCAACTATGTTCATATCTAGATGCCTGACATACCGCAGGTTCAAGATAGCACGCCGTCATGCTAGTAAGTTACTACAACCCTTAAAAATTTCTGAACATAAATGAGACAAGATTCCATGAGGCTATTATCAGGCTGCCGAAGACTCATAAGAAGTATGATACTATCTAAGTCATTGTCGACCATTTAAACCAGCCTACGCGATTTCTCTCATTCGAAGAGATTTCGAAGTAGCAGACCTGTAGGTAATTCAGCAATAGAGCGTACAATTTCAAGTTGTTCCATCAACCATCATATTAGATAGAAATTTCACATACACGTTCACGTTTACGTTCACCTTCATGGTTACGTCTCACGTTCATAATTATGATGTTGTTTCAGTCCATATTTTATGTTATCTCATGATTTCAGTTCACGTTCGCTTTTGTGAGATTGTCACGTTCAAGTTCGTGTTCCATCTCGCGATACACGTTTCGCTGTTTTTTACTGAATACGGTTACAGAAAGCTTGAGAAACCAGACTCAAGTTTAGCACAACTTTTCCATACCCAGGCAGACGTTTCACGTCTCAGGCCGTATCGTTTGGCATTCCTTCCTCAGTCGGCATACGTTCATGATATGTCTAGTATCACGTTCACAGTATGTTTCACGTATCACACTCACGATATATCTATGCCCAGCGTTCATCAGATGATCGCGAACCATGTTCGCAATAGCTCACGTAGCATGTTCAAAATTACTCACGTAGTTTCGACCCTATATGTTTTCAGCAGCTTGCTCAGAGATATAAATGTTATCTTTTCAGATTACTTTGAAGTACCGTTTCATGTATCCTACATGCTATAGCTTATTCATTCTATCAGCGTCAGAAAATCCATCTTAAGTATGGAACTAGAAATTATTCAGCATCGTCGGAACAAGGACATCAGGACCAAGATTTTCATTATGTTTAGACCTTGGAGGAACCTTTTCGAGCGGGAAGCCACGCGGAACAGAGGAGTCCGTGACCTCTCATCCTTTCCTTCAATAATCCAGTCAAGTTCTTTCTGTCATGTTACGTTCCATGTCCTCTTCAGCCACGTCACATTCCATGTTCACGTCAGCCATATCATGTTTATACCTTTTAGCAACAATTATGTCTAATTCGAAGCCGAATTATCTTTCAGCTTATATATCTTTTCAGCTTTCATATTCTTTCAGCCTATGTGTCTTTCCCAGCTTTTATAACTTCATCAACTTATTACTTTTAATTCGAGGACGGATTTCTCCTTTTTAGAGGGGAAGAATTATAAAACCACAGCATTATCGTGTCTCTAATTCGAGGACGAATTATTTTTTTAGAGGGGAAGAGTTGTAAAACCCGCATTTAAAATCCAAGAAAACGTGACGTAATTAATTATTCAGAAAAATAATTAATATTTAGATATTCAGAAATTACCATTTTAAAAATCCATGAACATTAACTTTACGCAGCCTCAACTTTAATTAAAAATGTTACGTATATATTTATTCAGATAATAAATAGTAACTATATAAGTACCATGTAATTCTTATTTATTCAATAAATAAATAAACCATGTCGGGATTTAAAACAAGAGCTTAATACACGAACACGTGCACAGATATTTAAAACACGAAAAATTAGAAGTGTGTATGTTGTACTTGGGCTGCGTTTTAACCAAAAACAAACAAGAAAGGCATTTGGGCTTGTAGCCCAGCCCACCCTCAAAGAAACCAAACGGGAGTAACCCTTCTTTTTTTGTCAGAATCAGTAAACAGAGAAAATAAAAAAAAAATATAAACTAGGGTTGTATGTTTTGGGGGCTGCCGACAGAAAAGACAAAAGAAAAAGAGGAGATGGCCGCCGACAGTAAGAACCAAAAGGGAGGCACGAGTTGATCTTCTTGTTTTAATTGTGTGTATTCATCATTGTCCTCCTAATGGTAATCACCCTTCTCTTTAATTCTTTTAAACTACGAGTTAGTGTTTTCAAAATGTAAACAAATGGGTTTTAAATATTGATCATGAAATAATAAACAAGAAGGGAGTGTCGAGGTTGCGTGGCTGCACAAAAACCGAGACCATTATGGTCTCGGTGTAGTTGCTGTTTGGGCTAGCCGTGACCCACAACGGGCGGTCTGGTTTGGTGTGTGACGACAACAGCAATGAGCCACCAAGGTGTGGTGGGTTTGACTTGATTCGCAGCCCAAAAGTCTATTAGGGGTGTTTAGCTTTTCGAACAGCAACAACGACCCAACAGGGGCATTTATTTCTAAATAACAGTGGGTAAAAAGACTCAGCAGGGGGATGTTTGGGATTAACTCGCAAGAGGGGGGGGGGGGGTTTGGGTTTGTCAACAATGGGGAAAATAATACTATCGGTGGGAACATATAAAAAACAGTGGGAACTATAGAACTAACAGTGGGAACTTATACCAATTGGTGGAAACATGAAACAAGCAGTGGGAACCAAGGGAAAACAAAAACAGTGGGAACCATTGGGCGACGTCAGCAGCAAGGGGGCTAATAACTGAATTTTTGGTTAGTTAATAAAACAGTGGTTTGTTGCAAGATCTTTCTTTGTGTTGCTCGTACCCAATTATATTTGTCCTTGTTTCGTTCTCGGTATCTTCTCGAATTGATCACGGTTCAAAGTGGAATTGTTGTAATTGGTAACTAAAAGGGGGAGCTTTTCATCTATATCTACTAAAAAGGTAAATGCGTGAAGTAATACAAATAAACTAAAAGCAATTAATGAAAATAAAGCCTGGATTAAACTTAAAACTTAAAATAGTAAAATACCTTAACTGAGAAAAACAGCTGATTCGGAATGTAATGCTTGATTCGGAATAATCAGTTCATGCGGAATAACTTGTGTTCATCCGGAATATGAGTTCATCCGGAATACTTGCTTCATTCGGAAAAGAAAAGCTTGACTCGGAAAGATTGATTGATCCGGAATAAAACCCTTCACTCGGAATATCGCTCATCCGGAATAACTTGGTTCGGAATAAAAACCCTTCATTCGGAATAATTTCTTGATTCGGAAAACAACGTTCATCCGGAATAACCTTTGATCCGGAATAAACTGCTCACTCGGAATAATTAACTGATCCGGAATAATTTGCTCACTCGGAATAAATGAAAACAAAAGCTTGATTCGGAATAATTTAAAACAAAGTACTCATGCGAAATATTCAACTCATCCGGAATAATGGTTCATTCGGAATGTATGCTGATCCGGAATAAAATTTGTTTATTCGGAATAAATGGCTTGACTCGGAATAATGCTTGACTCGGAATAAAACCCTTTATCCGGAATAATTAACAAAAAGGTTGGTTCGGAATGTATGGTTCATCCGGAATGTTACTTCATCCGGAATAATCTAAACAAAACCCTTCATTCGGAAAACTTAGTTCATTCGGAATACTTTTAACAAAACGTTGGTTCGGAATAACTACTGATCCGGAATAACTAACTCAAAAGACTCATCCGGAATGTTTTGTTCATCCGGAATCTGGGAAACAGAACATATGCGAAGAACAGGGAAACTTAATCAACACGAATTTAAACCAAAATCCACCAAGTTTTTAACCAAAACTTAAACCAATTTAACCACTAATCATTTACTAATGATAAACATCAAACCAAATCAACAAAAACTCAAAACCCACTTATTTTTGGAGATCAAAATCAACAAAATAAAAACTAAGAACTTGAGAATCAATAAGAAAAGGAAGAACTAGATTAAATGGAAACTTGTAATAAGGATTAAGATTCAAACAAACAAAAGGAAAGATTAAAACTTACAAGATTATGCAGGAATCAAAGAAAAATAAAAATCACCAAACTCCTTAATGGAGTTGGTGTTCCTACGAAATAGGAGAAAAGAAACAACAGAAAATGAAAGCTAGTTGAAAAATGTGAAAGAGGACTCTATTTATAGGCTTTGGCTTGGTTGGTGAGTGGGCTTTCTTCCTTTCTTTTTGTCTTCTCGTCTTTTCAGTAAAGTTGACGTTTTCGACTTCGGTTCGGGATTTATCGACGAATAAATTCAACTCGTCTTTTAATTTCTTCATTTAATAGACTTGAGTTCTTCGACATATATAAATCTTCCATCTTTGGTCCTTTTCTTCGATAAATCTTCAAATAGGCCCATTGACTTCAAATCTTTTGCATTTCTTGGACTATAGACTTCGTCTTTTCGTCTTTTTCTTCGATAAAACCCGTGCAATCCCATGTTTTCTTCAATATTTATCCGGTTGGCTCTGAAAACACAACAAACACACAAACCACACATACTTCCAAACAAATGACATTAAATACGCGTTTTGGTCTCGTTTTAGCAAGCAATAAGTGGTAAAAGGATGGGTGTTTTCACACCTATCAAATCCCCTACACTTAACCATTACCATGCCCTCATGCAATACTTAGTTTCAAAGCACAGATTACATTTCTCATCATAAATAACCTACCTTGGCCTTTATTAAATTCTAAACACTAAGGAAACCAAAAGAACAAAACAAGTAAAGTATTCAAAGACTTACATTGGGGTTTTAGGTTGTCATGAATGTTCATCATTCTCAAGTTTCACGTTCCCCATACCAAGCTTAAAAACGAGATCATTGTAATTGTAAGTTAGCAAACTAACACGAACTCATGTGGCCCAATTATTCACTTAGACTCCCTTATTCCTAGGTGTATCTCTTATATTTTATTGTTGTCTTGAATGATCACGAGGATGTATTGTTTGACTTATTTTGATAGTTATTTAGGCTGAAAACAAAGTGGGACGATTTAATCAATAGTTAGCTAAAGGACAAAATCTTTTAAAACTGCTTCTCGGGACCTCATAAAGTTCATATCTTGGCATAACTCGCTTCACGATTTGAGACCTTTCTCAGACCGATATTTAGCAGCAACTTCATACTTCAAATCTTTGAGAGACGTTCTTGAAATTATGGTCTTCTCTTCATATTAGGAATTTCTTCACTTGAACTTTTGAGAGATTCTTCATATTTGGACCACGACTTCTTCATTTTTCTCCAATCTTTATTTTGGACTTTGATATACAACGATCCGCCTCCTTTTAGGACTTGGATCTATTTATCCTCATACCTTGCTAGGGTCTTTTCAGATAGACTTCTCCATGATCTTTTGGGGAGTATTTGCTTTTTGTCGTGTGTCTCGATCCTTCATATTGATTTTTGATAAATGATTCTTCACATCACTTGGGATCTTTAGCAACAAAATGTAGCCCTCATGCCTTGTTAGGGCCTTTTCGGACTCGCCAATCTTCACATCCCGCTTCAATAAGTTATGCCTTGGCTATGAACTCTAATTAATACCGAGCAACTTTTAAACGATCTTGTGCTAGAAGCTAAGTAACTTTTCAAATCGTACAACCTTATTTATTGCAGATAAATTTATTAGCAAGCGATGGGAGAATAGGCTTATAATCAACTCACATAAATTCACGAAAGAATACCAAACTTATAATTGACTCTATCATCTCTCGTCCTCCACAGTTTAAAATCTCAAGGAATGAGACTCGTGGATGCTTAGCCAATTAAATCACAGCTTTGGGTTTTCGAGTCATCTATAGGATCTTGCAAACTCTTAGACTTTTTCAAGTTTAGAATTCGCATTTTAAAGTTCCCTTGATAAACGACTCTCTAGGATCAATTATAGGAACTTGCGAAAATTTCTTGTTCTTAACCCGTGAGAGTTAAGACTTTCGCGTTTTAAAGTTCCCTATATAAAAGCCTAGCAAAACTTGACTTAAACACGTTAAGGATACTAGCTAGAGTAAACTTAGATAAGTAAACTCGGGTTGAGTCAAAATATTCATGCCTTTGAAAAATTTAAAACCACTTTATTGAAAATTTATTCTAGCAAGGAAAGAAAATAACCATAACGAAGGAAAATACAACTATACAACTAGGCCAAAATAGATTAAAAAATTTGAAAAATGTCGAAAAATCAAATTTTCCGGTTAAATGAAGGCACTTTAATGGAAAAGTCCACTTAAAACTTCGATAGAAGTCTCCCCTACACTTAATATAAACATTGTGCTCAATGTTTAAGCATGTGGGAAAAGTTTCCCCTACACTTGTGACATTGTGCACGTTGGTTAAATCAAGTTAAGGAGGAGACAACTAGAGTGATCAATTTCAAATGTGAGTATGAAGAAAATTGAATCACGATAGTTGAGAGATAGAGCCGGTGCGGATAACATGGGAGCACGGTTCTTCAAAGATTCCAAGAGTGCACTTATCCTTGTAATCACATCACCATACAAACACAAGCAACCTATATAGCTCCCCCTACACTTAGGATGAAAAACGGAAAAGGGGGGATAGATACTCGGGTTGCCTCCTGAGGAGCGCTTGTTTTTGTTAACCGAGTCACGAGCCTGACTCGGTCCCGAAACTAGTTCATGGGAAACGTGGTGAGGGATGGAATCATCTCACAAGAGATGTCCTAACCAAAGTACAACTTCAAACGCTGGCCATTCACCTTAAAATTGGGCCCATTTGGCTGAGAAAGCTCCATGGTGCCATAGGGAAAGACTCTGGCGATGGTGAATGGACCAGACCAGCGGCTCTTAAACTTGCCCGAGAAGATCTTCAACCAAGAGTTAAAAAGTAAGACTTGATCACCAACGTGGAACTCTTGGTTCTTAATTCTAGCACCGTGGATGATCTTGGTCTTCTACTTGTAGATCAATGAGTTCTCGTAAGCTTCATTCCTCAGTTCATTTAGCTCGCTGAGTTGAATCTTGCGAAGATCACCGGCTTTGTTGATGTCGAAGTTATCCCACTTCAAGGCCCAGTATGCCTTATGCTCTAACTCGATTGGGAGGTGGCATGATTTCCCATACACAAGACGATAAGGTGTACAACCAATCGGGGTCTTGTAAGCGGTACGGAAAGCCCACAAAGCATCATCTAACTTATCGGCCCACGAGGCACGATGCTCTCCCACAGTACGTTCCAAGATCCGTTTATGTCCACGGTTGGACACCTTAGCTTGGCCATTGGTTTGTGGGTGATACGCGGTGGAAAGACGGTGATGGACACCATACTTAGCCATGACTCGAGCAAATTGGTCATTGCAAAAATGAGTCCCGCGATCACTAACAATGGCATGAGGCACACCGAATCTAGCGAATAGATGTTTCAAAAAGTTACAAACCACCCTTGCGTCGTTAGTGGGTAAAGCTTTTGCTTCAACCCATTTTGAAACGTAGTCAACGACGACAAGGATGTATTTGTTTCCTTTAGAAGAAGGGAATGACCCCATAAAGTCGATGCCCCATACATCAAAGATTTCACATTCTTGTATGAAATTTTGAGGCATCTCATCTTTATGTGTGATCTTGCCTTGTTTTTGGCAAGCATCACAATGTTTAACCATCTCGTGAGCATCACGATAAATGGTGGGCCAATAAAATCCCGAGTCAAACACTTTTTTGGCGGTGAAGTTGGGACCAAAGTGACCACCGGTGGGTCCTTTGTGGCAAGCCTCGAGAATGTCTAAAGTTGCCGGTCCGTGAACACATCGGCAAATAATCAAGTCAGCGCATTGTTTGAAGAGAAAAGGGTCATCCCAAAAGTAAGTCTTAACATCGTTTAAGAACTTTTTCTTTTGTTGGGATGTTAACCCTTTGATGAGAACACCACCCGATAAGTAGTTTGCAATGTCGGAAAACCACGGGGTGTCATCAAGATTGAGATTTATAGACATTAAGGTCTCACGGGGAAAAGAGTCATTGATCTCTTTGTTCGGATGATCCCCTTGATATGGATCCTCAAGTCTACTTAGATGATCCGCGGCTAGGTTTTCAGCTCCCTTCTTGTCACGAATTTCAATGTTAAATTCTTGAAGGAGTAAAACCCAGCAAAGAAGTCTTGGCTTAGAGTCGTGCTTAGTCATCAAGTACTTCAACGCGTAATGGTCCGTGTATACGATGTGTGGATAAAACAAGATAGGGGCGAAATTTTTCAAAAGCATAGACAACAGCTAAAAGCTCTTTTTCGGTTGTCGTATAATGCAATTGAGCCCCCGTCATTGTCTTGCTAGCAAAATAGATTGGTTGGAAGTGTTTATTCACTCTTTGGCCCAAAACCGCTCCAATAGCAAAGTCGCTAGCATCGCACATCAACTCAAAAGGTAGCTCCCAATTAGGGGTAACCAAGACCGGTGCCTTAGTTAGCTTATCCTTAAGAAGATTGAAGGCTTCAATACACTCTTTAGAAAAGATAAAAGGAGTATCTTTTTCCAAGAGGTGGGTCATCGAGCGAGCGATTTTAGAGAAATCCTGAATGAATCGACGATAGAAGCCCGCATGACCCAGAAAACTTCTCACACCCTTCATGGTTGAAGGTGGAGGTAATTTGGCTATCACATCCACTTTAGCACGGTCGACTTCAAGACCGGCTTTTGAGATTTTGTGTCCTAGCACAATGCCTTCTTTTACCATAAAATGGCATTTTTCCCAATTTAGAACAAGGCGAGTGTCTTCACACCGCTTAAGCATACGTTCTAAATTGGCAAGGCAAGAAGAGAATGAATCCCCAAAGACCGAGAAATCATCCATGAAGACTTCCATGGTTTGCTCAACCATGTCATGGAAAATAGCCAACATGCACCTTTGGAAAGTCCCGGGGGCATTGCATAAGCCAAAAGGTATTCTTTTGTAGGCAAATGTGCCATAGGGACAAGTGAATGTTGTCTTCTCTTGATCTTGGGGATCGATGGGTATTTGGAAATAACCCGAGAAACCATCTAGAAAGCAGTAATATTCATTACCCGCTAAACGTTCAAGCATTTGGTCTATAAAAGGAAGAGGAAAATGATCCTTTCTCGTGGCATCATTGAGTTTGCGATAGTCTATACAAACTCTCCACCCAGTAACGAGACGTGTAGGAATCAACTCGTTGTTTTGATTGGGCACAACGGTGATTCCGCCTTTCTTAGGCACACAATGGACTGACTAACCCATGGTGAATCCGAAATAGGGTAAATCATGCCCGCATCAAGAAGTTTGATAACCTCTTTTTTGATAACGTCATGGATTTTAGGATTCACCCTTCGTTGGCTTTGAATGGTGGGCTTAAAGTCGTCCTCCATGAGAATTTTATGTGTGTAAAAGTGAGGATCACTTCCGCGAATATCGGAGATTTTCCAAGCGATAGCTCTTTTATGTTTCTTGAGAACTTCAATGAGACGAGTTTTCTCATCGGCTTTTAAGTCTTTAGCAATGATAATGGGAAGTTGATCAATGTCCTCTAAGAAAACATACTCGAGATGAGGAGGTAAGTCCTTAAGCTCAAGAGTGGGAGGATCCTCAATAGATGGTGAAACTAACGATGGATCATCATTAGTCACCTCTTTAGGAGAAGGAGGAGAAAAAGGGTCTTCATTGAGAAGTTTCTCAATTGTACGAATGTCTTCTTCCCAATCGGTGGGAGAATCATAATACTTAAGATCAAGTGGACCCAAGCTAGCTTCAAAATCATCCAAAAGAAAGTCACTTTCTCCAAAAGGAGTCAATGACGGAGCAATTGAGGCAACGGTCTCAACATTGGGTAGAGAAGAAAGATTACTTTTGCAAGCATCATTAAAGTGTTCTTCACAAGCCTCATCGAGCACATCAATAGCATTAACACTCTCATATGAATAAGGTTGCTTAGAAATCTTACCCATGTTGAAGACAATTTTATCGTCACCAACTCTCATGATTATTTCGCCCGCGGCTACATCAATGAGAGTGCGACCGGTCCTCAAGAAGGGACGTCTAACGATTAATGAAACACGAGGATCCATCTCGTAGTCAATGACAAAAAATTCCGTCGGGAAGGTGAATTTGTCAACGCTAACAAAGACATCTTCGGCTATCCCCACTAGATAAGCAACCGTACGGTTATCTAGTTCCAAAGTCATTTTGGTGGGGACTAGCTCGGGGAGAGATAATTGCTTCCAAACACTTAAAGGCATTAAGTTTTTACTAGCACCTAGATCGGCTAGGGCCATGCAATTCTCTACTCCCGGGAAGTTGCAAGGAATCAAGAAGCGACCCGGATCACCAAGTTTGGTGGGCAATTTCCTTAAGAGAACCGCGGAGCAATTCTCATTAAGTTGGGTCTGAGTTATGTCAAGAAGCTTTTCCTTGTCACTTAGAAGATCTTTAAACATCTTCGCATATTTAGGCATGTGAGCGAGAGCCTCGACAAAGGAGATGTTAAAATTCAATTGTTTAAACATTTTAAGAAAGTTTGAAACTTGAATATCATCCTTGCTCTTTTACTTCTCTTTCCTCAACCTTGAAGGATAAGGTATATCGGATGAAGAGGAAGGCTTTAGGGGAGTAGGATCACTCACAACCGCGGGTGGTGGGGGAATGGGGGTAGAAGGCAAACGAGGTGAGGAAAGTTTCTCTTTTTCCTTGTTCACAATCACGGGTGGAGGTGTAGGAAGCTCGGGTTCCGTATAACCTTTTCCACTACGAGTGGTGATTGCTTTCATCTCCCCTCATGGATTAGCAACGGTGTTACTCGGAAGAGTACCCGAAGAAGAGGGTTGATTACCTTGGAAGAGAGACCCGATCATATCACGTATGTTATCCGCTTGAGTGCTGAAAGAGTCTCTCATGTCTGCGCGAATATCATTGCTTTGTTTCGCCATGTCATTCCTTAGCTCGGCTCGAATATCACTCCCTTGTTTCGCCATGTCTCCCTTTAAGTTGATGAATTGACTCTGAAGATTCGTCACCATCTCTCTATTAGTCCTCATGAACGTCTCGATGTCTTGATTCAACGCCGTTGGTTGATTGAGAGGTGGAGCTTGGTAAGCTTGAGAATTTCCTTGAGGTGGGTATGGGTTTCTTTGGGATTGATATTGATTGTTAGCACGAGGTTGGCTTTGGTTATTTCGGTTATAGCTTTGTTGTTGGTTTTGGTTTTGAGGAGTAAAACCGGGTGGTGCAAGATAGTTGTTTGAACGATAACTTAGCAAGTTACGGTCTCCTTGAGGACGAGCTTGATAGCCTCCCGTGGGATAAGTACCATATGTCGCGTTAACATTTTCACAAAAATTGCCTTGAGTAGAAGGACAATCATTGTAAGAATGAGGACCACCACATGTTTCACAAGAATTAGCAACGGCTTTAGCTTGTTGAGTATGGTTACTAGCCAAAATTTGCATATTTTTGCTCATTTCGATAATGGCTCGTTCCATGGCGGACATGTCGGTGGTGGAAGAAGTAGATGAAACATTGACTCTCGGATTAGATGTTGAGGATGCGGATGAATCCCAATTCTTGTGATGAGTAGTCATGTTTTCAATCAACTCTCTACACTCCTCCGGTCTCCTTTTCATAAAAGTACCACCGGCGGCGGCGTTGATCGTGTCACGATCACGAAAAGTGAGACCATTGTAGAAAGTATCAATGAGAGTGACGGGGAGCATGTTGTGATTTGGACAACGGTCGATCAAATCATTGTAACGTTCCCAAGCATCAAAGAGCGATTCATCATTGTCTTGCATGAATCCACTAATTTGGTTACGAAGGCTCGTGACCATGGATGATGGGAAGTAGCGCGACAAAAAGCGTTGAGTCATGTCGTCCCAAGTATGAATAAAATTCTTTAGGAGACGGTCAAACCATTTTTCGGCATGGTGAGAAAGCGTGTGGGGAAATAGTTGAAGGCGAAGTACATCCATAGAAACACCGGGCATCTTCATGCTTTGAGTCATGGTAATGAATTTGTCGAGGTTCTTGTTGGCATCATCATCCGGCAATCCGCGAAATGGATTAGTTTGCATTTGTTGGATCATGTGATGTTTCAACGAAAACTCCTGAGCCGTGATTTGCATCGGCGCAATCGAGCCTCCACGTCCATTCATCGTAGGTTGGCATAGCTCCTCCATGGTTCGTAGGTCGGGTAGGGGTGGATTATTCATGTTGGGGTGAGGTGGATTATTATTGTTGTTGTGTACACCGGCCATGTCTAAATTATCGAGAGTCTCGGGCTCGGGATAAGACGTTGATCGAGTACGCATACACTAAAAAGAAAATGCAAGAGAAAATATTTTTTGTTTTTATAGGTTTTTAAATTTTTTTTAGTTTTTGAAAATTTTATATTTTTATGGATTTTTGAAAATTGTTGTACTTGAAAATAACGTTCCCGAAAGAACGGATCCCAAAATCTAATTTTTCTCACAAGAAACCGTTGATCCTTACGAAAAGAGCCGGCAGCGGCGCCATTTTAATAACTGAATTTTTGGTTAGTTAATAAAACAGTGGTTTGTTGCAAGATCTTTCTTTGTGTTGCTCGTACCCAATTATATTTGTCGTTGTTTCGTTCTCGGTATCTTCTCGAATTGATCACAGTTCAAAGTGGAATTGTTGTAATTGGTAACTAAAAGGGGAGCTTTTGATCTATATCTACTAAAAAGGTAAATGCGTGAAATAATACAAATAAACTAAAAGCAATTAATGAAAATAAATCCTGGATTAAACTTAAAACTTAAAACAGTAAAATACCTTAACTGAGAAAAACAGCTGATTCGGAATGTAATGCTTGATCCGGAATAATCAGTTCATGCGGAGTAACTTGTGTTCATCCGGAATATGAGTTCATCCGGAATACTTGCTTCATTCGGAAAAGAAAAGCTTGACTCGGAAAGATTGATTGATCCGGAATAAAACCCTTCACTCGGAATATCGCTCATCCGGAATAACTTGGTTCGGAATAAAAACCCTTCATTCGGAATAATTTCTTGATTCGGAAAACAACGTTCATCCGGAATAACCCTTGATCCGGAATAAACTACTCACTCGGAATAATTAACTGACCCGGAATAATTTGCTCACTCGGAATAAATGAAAACAAAAGATTGATTCAGAATAATTTAAAACAAAGTACTCATGCGGAGTATTCAACTCATCCGGAATAATGGTTCATTCGGAATGTATGTTGATCCGGAATAAAATTTGTTTATTCGGAATAAATGGCTTGACTCGGAATAATGCTTGACTCGGAATAAAACCCTTTATCCGGAATAATAAACAAAAAGGTTGGTTCGGAATGCATGGTTCATCCAGAATGTTACTTCATCCGGAATAATCTAAACAAAACCCTTCATTCGGAAAACTTAGTTCATTCGGAATACTTTTAACAAAACGTTGGTTTGGAATAACTACTGATCCGGAATTATTAACTCAAAAGACTCATCCAGAATGTTTTGTTCATCCGGAATCTAGGAAACAGAACATATGCGAAGAACAGGGAAACTTAATCAACACGAATTTAAACCAAAATCCACCAAGTTTTTAACCAAAACTTAAACCAATTTAACCACTAATCATTTACTAATGATAAACATCAAACCAAATCAACAAAAACTCAAAACCCACTTGTTTTTGGAGGTCAAAATCAACAAAATAAAAACTAAGAACTTGAGAATCAATAAGAAAAGGAAGAACTATATTAAATGGAAACTTGTATTAAGGATTAAGATTCAAACAAACAAAAGGAAAGATTAAAACTTACAAGATTATGGAGGAATCAAAGAAAAATAAAAATCACCAAACTCCTTAATGGAGTTGGTGTTCCTACGAAATAGGAGAAAAGAAACAACAGAAAATGAAAGCTAGTTGAAAAATGTGAAAGAGGTCTCTATTTATAGGCCTTGGCTTGGTTGGTGAGTGGGCTTTCTTCCTTTCTTTTTGTCTTCTCGTCTTTTCAGTAAAGTTGACGTTTTCGACTTCGATTCGGGATTTGTCGACGAATAAATTCAACTCGTCTTTTAATTTCTTCATTTAATAGACTTGAGTTCTTCGACATATATAAATCTTCCATCTTTGGTCTTTTTCTTCGATAAATCTTCAAATAGGCCCATTGACTTCAAATCTTTTGCATTTCTTGGACTATAGACTTCGTCTT
Organism: Glebionis coronaria; assembly: GCA_025667525.1. Classification (NCBI taxonomy): domain Eukaryota; kingdom Viridiplantae; phylum Streptophyta; class Magnoliopsida; order Asterales; family Asteraceae; genus Glebionis; species Glebionis coronaria. The sequence continues at coordinate 397,473,900 of CM046882.1, forward strand.
TTCGTCTTTTTCTTCGATAAAACCCGTGCAATCCCATGTTTTCTTTAATATTTATCCGGTTGGCTCTGAAAACACAACAAACACACAAACCACGCATAATTCCAAACAAATGACATTAAATACGCGTTTTGGTCTCGTTTTAGCAAGCAATAAGTGGTAAAAGGATGGGTGTTTTCACACTTATCAGGGGCCCGGTTTTGTTAACCCGAGACATGGGTGTCTCAGGGAGAGTTTTTGACTCGGGTTTTCGGGATCACAAAAAATAATAAATACACGGGATTATTTAAATTAGTTAAATCATTTTATAAATGAGTTTAATTAATTAATTAATTATTTTGTCCGATTTTATTAATGTAATTAGTAAAATTAAATTGATTTTAGCTTTATTGTTTTATTATATTAAAAACATATGATTTATTAATGATTTAAATTTAAAGACACTAAATTGGAAATCTTTCTAATTTAGGAAACTTTCTAATTATAACGAGTTACTATTTATAGTACTACCAGAATATACATTACCCAATAATCAGGAAATACAGAGTACATTAAATCAGTAATATTAACGAACAGTCAGGACTTATCAGATTATATACAAACAGTAATACAAGTATAAAATAAATCAAACTGAGAACAGTTAAGACCAGTAAAAATAAACCGATATCAGTCAACTCATTTCAACGTCCCTTATTTATGTAGTATGTGAAGTCGGAGTAGATCCTTCAGCTTTCATTCTTATTTCATTACTGGACATGAGGTACGGGTTTTCCGTCCTTCAGTAAGAACTTCCTTTCTATGCATGATTAAGATTTCCCATCTACAGCCAAATGTTTTCCCCAGTATATATTGTAAGCTGTATCAGTAATTATTTTAATATTAAGTTAAATTTTTCCTGAGCTTTATATACAAGCATGACCAATTATGTACTAGTTACGGAGGTACCGTAACCATGGCACTTGAGGCACTGGTGTCATGACTCTTCTGCGGGGGAGTGATTTCTCGCAGCGTCCCATTTATTTCAGCTTGGCCATTTTATCAGTACTATCAGCGGGGCGTATGGATGCATCCTAGGTTATCAGTTTACAGCTTATCAGGTGAATGTGGTGTGTGCTCTACATCCTTCACATTGGAGTTGATCTCTCCACCCATCACATTACTTATAGGTCACCCCTCTACAGCATGACGAGGTCACTCCTCCATGTATCCATGCAGACGTTGTTACAACACATGACCTATATAAGCTCTTGGCAATTAAAATACATTAAATACATGTTTTCTGATTTAACAAATTACAGTTCAGCTTTTCTATTTATAAATCAGACTTATCAAATTATACACAGATTTCCGCTACAAATTACTTATTAGTCTTACAGCTTCAGTATTTTATCATCTGATTCATTTCTGTATTTCTTATCATGCTTTATATCCGTTCACTGGGCGTTATGCTCAGCCGTAGTTCGCTTCATGTTCTAATGGCAGGTACACCGGGACGCTCTTAGGATTCTGAGAGCATGTGCATTTGGATGGAACATCAGTTCTCGATTTTAATTGGATCTGGAAAAACAAATTGGATGAAGAACAAACGATCATCAAAAACAAATCTCGTCTTGTGGTTAAGGGATACCGTCAACAAGAAGGAATAGATTACGATGATTCATTCGCTCCAGTAGCTCGTTTGGAAGCAGTCAGGATATTCCTTACTTATGTTGCACATAAGGGCTTCACGGTTTATCAGATGGACGTTAAAACTGCTTTTCTCAACGATCATTTGAAGGAAGAAGTGTATGTGAATCAGCCGGAAGGATTCGTAGATCCTCACCATCCTAACAAAGTCTACCGTCTCAAGAAGGCTGTATATGGACTTAAACAAGCTCCAAGGGCGTGGTACGAAGAACTATCAAACTTCTTGGTTTCCAAAGGATTCTCCAAAGGTTCTATTGATCCTACTCTCTTTATTAACAAATATGGGGATGACATACTGCTCGTGCAAGTTTATGTTGATGACATTATTTTTGGTTCTACGAACCCAAAACTTTCAAAATGTTTAATGCACAACAGATTTGAAATGTTAATGATGGGGGAGCTAAAATTCTTTTTAGGCCTCCAGATTAATCAATCCCCACGTGGTATCTTTATTAGCCAAGCTAAGTATGCTCAAGAGATACTTCAAAAGCATGGTATGACCTCATGTGCTCGCGTTGGTACACCTTTGTCGACCTTATCCCTAGATGCTGACTTGTACTCACCTCCCGTAGATCAAACGCGGTATCACAGTATGATCGGGTCTCTCATGTACCTTATAGCCAGCAAGCCTGATATTCATCATGCCACATGTTATTGTGCATGATATCAAGCCTGGCCTACTAAAAAACACCTTAAAGAGGTTAAACAGATCTTTCGGTACCTTAATAATACCATTCACATGGGACTCTAGTATCCGAAGGAAACCGGTTTTCATCTAATTGCTTTTTCATATTCTGATCATGCAGGTTTTGATACTAGAAAGAGCACTTCTGGTGGCGTACAATTTCTAGGGGAAGACAAGCTCGTGGGTTGGTCGTCAAAGAAGAAGGATTGCACCTCGCTATCATCCGCCGAAGCAGAGTATGTGTCTCTATCCACGTGTTGTGCTCAAGTCCTCTGGATGAGAACTCAACTCACGGATTATGGCTTCCACTTTGATAAAATACCTATGTATTGTGACACAAAGTCGTCCATAGCCATCTCTTGCAATCCGGTTAGCACTCCCGTACCAAGCACATCGATGTCAGATATCACTTCATCAAGGAACAAGTGGAACGCGGTATCGTAGAATTATACTTTGTCCGAACTGAGTACCAGTTGGAAGACTTGTTTACAAAAGCTCTATCGCAAGATAGGTTTACGTATCTCGTTGGTCGTCTTGGTATGAAGTATAGGACTCCAGATGACTTGGAGGTTCTTGCAAATGAAGCTGCTTGATATTCTCTCATAATGACTTCTAAGTGCATCACAGCTTAGGACTCGGACCTAAAATAAGGAAAGTGTATCTCGGACGATAACTTATCATTCTCAACGAGAAATTAATATTTCTCGGTCATGAGCTTCTCATAAAAACATTCCAAGTTTTTAAGTTCATGAAAAACGATTTCTATGTAAATGTCAGCTTAGAACTCGCACTTCACCTTAAGGAAAGTTTATCACGGATGATAACTTATCCTTCACAACGGGAAATTAATTTTTCTCGGTCGTGAGCTAGTCACAAAACAATCAAAGTTTTGAGCTCATGAAAAGCAGACCCGAAAGGGAAGTGTACGTTTCAGTGCGCTTTCCCTATGCAATAGAAGAGAATTCTTCTATCATGATTATTTTAAAACCGTTGAACACAGTTTTTCACGAATTTCTCAAAAGGTTTCTCTAAATCTTTCAAAATTGTGTGCTCAACACTCCCTTCCTCATAATAGGTTTTTATATCTCAAAAATATCATATGTTATTTTGATCAGTTTTTGAGGGGGAGCGTTTTAAAATCAAGCCTTTAATGTTGTTGGGTACATCTTAGATATTGTCATATTTTATGTATCCAACACATTCCGAAAACGGTCTTATAACTGTCATATGTAATATATTATATCGGAAAAGGCATCTCAATTCCGTACCTCAACATATTTTGTGGTGTCGTTTTCTCCAAAATTTTGTCAAATTTTTGTTTCAAGACACACATATATTGTTGAGGAGGAGCAACCCGACGACAAAAGTTCCATGATTCATGCGTGCACACATGTTTCTCTCCCGATCAGTTTTCAGAAAATGTCATATTTTAATCAGTTGGTATCTCTAATATTAAATTTTTATATTAGAGATAGGGGAGAAAATGTGATTAAAATGTAATATATCGCAACATGTGATCTTAAAGACTCAAGTGCAACTCTTTCCTTCAAATTCTAAACTATTTCGAATATTGATGCATGTGTGTAGGGGGAGCTTTTCGGAAATGTAAAACTCTCAAAGTGTTAAAAGTTTTGATTTTTATGAAGCACTTTGAATGGTTTTCAATGGTTTATGGTTACGATCTATTCCCAAAACAACCTACTATCTACGACGGAACGTTGGAGTCAAAAGGTGGATTAGGATAGGAAACTAAGTCCTATGATCCAACCAGAACCGGGGGGATCTACCCAAGGACAATCCATAGCTAGAAATAGTTGTCCTTAGGAAAGATGGAGTGGAATGAAGCTGAGTGCGGACCAATTACTTAAGTTAACACTTGAACAATCACAACAAGGTGCTAGTGATGACGTATTGGTAAGCATTGAAGGAGTTGAATATTCTATGCAACCTAGGCAGAAACCGGGTCACTACATCCATTGAAGACAAGTCGTAATGGACCGAGTGATGCAATGCACAACCCTTCTTGAGCCATTCGAGTTTCTCTCAAAAGAAACTTGTCTCATTGTCACGAAGATCAACACGTATCTATTGACTTTCTCACTTCGAGTTAGTTAATATTAAAAAGGTGGCAGTCTGCTCCAGCCTCTGACTACTAAATTGCACTTATCGAGTCTAGAGCCAAAAAGAGATCAATCTATTATCTCATTAGGACAAAATTGAGTCCTACACATTAGCCTTGTGATATTGCCAGAACATCTGAGTGATACGATTCACAATGAAGATGGAAATCCTGCTTGAGTCAACCTCAAACAAGCTCATGGTAGGTAACTTGTGCGATTTTACACGAATCAAACATGTGATAACTGGAATGCAACTAAGTTTAGATTCTTAATTGATTTAAACTTGATTCCAGGTTTCTTCGCAAAATCCGTGTGATCTTACTAGAACATTCAGAGTGAAACTATTTAGTGTTTACAGTGACGAATGGAAATACTTCCAGTGTCAACCTCAAATAGCATTGCGGTAGGTAAATCGCAAGATTCTTTATGAATCGAGATTGTGACAAACTGGAAAACAACAATGGTGCGATTCTTATATAATCAAACTTGTTCCAGGAATTCTGAATTGACGACCCTAATCAGACGGATAATTTATCCTTATGATTCACTCTTTATGTTCGCAGTCTGCTTTGAGACGGTCGAGTAAAGAGAACTGGCTACTACCACCGGGAAACCCTGTCAATGAGGTTCTTAATCGAATCTAACCAGTCACAGGTACGGTATCCAATACCGTCTAACGGTCTTCACCGATCGAAGGTAAAACGCTACCGAGTTAGGGTGAAATGTTCAAAGCCATTTCGTCCGTATCTATATTTGTTGCTGCATATCAATATGTTGGCGTAGCTGTGTACTAACCAAAGTCGTCTTCACCTGCTCATACTACAAGTTAAAGACTTCCGCTACTCTGATAATCAACGGATACCTCAAGGTCTAACTTCAACTATATTTGTATGGGAGATTGTTAGCCTTTCGTATCAACAAAGTATGAATATATCGATTCAGAAGTCACAAGAGCACAAGATGGTGATAATCAAGATACCTAAGAATGAAATAGGCCATCTTAGTCACAAGGAGCACAAGATCGAAGATCTCAAGCATTCAAAGTCAAATGACAAAGGCTCAAGATAAAGATCACACAAGCATGAAGGAACAAAGCCGTAACAAACCAGATCAAGACCAAGATACAAGACCCAAGAAGTAAGATCACCTCCACAAGAATGTATTCACTCAATCATATTATGCATTTTAAAGATGACCGATACATTAGGGGAGATTGTTAGCCCTATATTTTATATAGTCGAACAAGAATGTAATAGGCCATCTTAGTCGTTAAAGGTCTTGTATTGTAATAGGTTAGTCGGGAAAACCGGGCTTGGACTTTAAGCTAATATTATCTAAGGTAGGGGCTTTATGCCCAAGTCAAGCCAATCCCGGCCCAAGAAACAAGCCCATGAGCCCACCAAACTCATGGGTATATAAAACCTCTTCCATGTGTGGAAGAGGGTGTTGGTTCATTTTACTTTCTCTCTCTAGTAAACATTAACCTTCCACCATTCTCTCTACTTTCTCTCTCTAACTTTCTTCTCTTTCTCTATCTAAATCTTGTGTTATGGATTGAAGTGGTATTAACAGGAGCTGATCCCTCCACTCATTTTATATATTAATTAGAGGCAGTCCCTCTAATTGCATGATGAGGTCACCCCTCTAAGTATTCATGCACGTTGATATAACATGACCTATATGGGTTCCGGGCATATTTAAAATACAAATTTTCAAGATAAACTAAACATAAGTCTTTTCAAGAAAATAAACCAGTCTTATGAAATTAAACCAGGTTTTCTAGGACATACATTTATTCCGCTGCTATTCATTTCATTTCATTACTTGCTTATGTTTATGCTTTACGTTTTATGTTATATATCCGCACACTAAGCGTATTGCTCAGCCGCATTTCTCTTTCCATGTCCCAATACGACATGTACTAAAGGGAAAAGCTAGGATTCAAGAGTACGTGCATGGAATGAGGCGCCAGTCTTCTTTCACTCTTTAATGCATTTACATACTTTTACTTTGCTGGACATTGTTTAGTCCTTTCCTTTACATACTACTTATGCATTTCGTGTGTGGAGCTTATGTTGGATACGAGGTTTGTTTCCGGGTTCTTTTATGGTCATTTAATGTTTAGAGATTTACCTTGCATACTTTGATGACACGCCATAATTATTACGTAACGGTCCATTTATCCAAATGGGGTGTTATAATTATGGTATTAGAGCCTAGGTTTTGACCTGTAGGCTCTTAAAATTGACATGTGACTAGTGGGTAGTCATCAATGTCTTCCTGAAACTGACAGTTTGTTTTCATGCATTCATTTCATGTATCATTGTTGCAAGAATTTTGACTAAGTAATGGTTGGTACAGGACTGACCATATTTAGTCGCATGTGCTTTAATTTGTATTATTTTGCTTGGTGAACCGACCCATAGCCATAGGCGTTCACGTCAGCTCATGTCATTTTGTTTTGATGAACCGACCCATAGGCGTTCATCCTCGTCATGTCAATTTTGTTTTGGTGAACCGACCCATAGGCGTTAACTCAAACTCGTGTCATTTTCATTGGCTATGCTTTCATAAACTGTTTCATGCATCATTTTCTTATGTTTATCATATGTTCTAATTAGATTAATCATTTCGTGTTTATTTTAAACTGTCAGATGGTCATGACACATGAACAAGAGCTAGCAGCAGCTGTACAAGCAGCTCTGTAGGTAATGCTTCCTCAAATTAGGAACCAGATTTGTGAATGAATACCAGAACATTCCCAATCAAAACAATCCTCCTCCTCCTCCACCGGTTACTTTACGCACTTGGCTTGAGAGGTTTAACAAGAAGAAACCTAGATCTTTTGAGAAAGCTGAGACATCATATGATGCGAAAGACTGGATTTTGCATATGGAGAACATTTTCGAGGCTATGGGAAGTGATGGTGTCTACAAGGCAAGGTTGGCTTGCTATAAGTTTAAAGGATATGCCCTGCATTGGTGGTGGGCATACAAGTTAGCAAATGGAGGTGATGTTTGGCTAGCTGCGTTGAGTTGGGAGAAGTTCAAGACTTTGTTTATGGGTAGTTCTTTCCGACATTTGAGCAAGAGGGACTATCATTCCATTCGTTAGAGAACTAGAGAGACTAGCACTGAGTTTATGCAGAAGTTTCTTAGGTTGGCTGGATTCTTAGGCACTGCTGCGGGTACTGCGGAAGAACAAGCTAAGCACTTTCGTTGGGCTCTACACGCCTCTACAACAGCTCATTTACTTAGTGCTACCTACACTAATATGGCACAAGTTAATGATGCAACACGTAGCTTGGAAATGCTACATGAGCGAGATGACTTCAAGGAACAAGCTCGTCCTGAGAAGAGGTATAAATTTTAGTCATCAAGCGTTATCATCTCATTTCAATATTTATGTTCATTTATACCTTTTCCTATCCAAATGTATCTTTAGGCAGAAGGGTGGAGACATGTCCCAACCGTCCACTCAGCAGAATGCCAACAAGGGGCACGGTCAATCTAACGACCGGATCTGACAGGAAGAATGGTAATGACAATTATCATAACAACAACAGCCAGTCCAACAACAACAGGTCCCTAAATTCTTAAACTTTTCTATGTTAAGTTGCTGTATGTTTTTACATACTAACATGTCAGCATCATAAATAGGAACTCTGCGAGTGGACGTGACCAAAATTCTAAGGGTCAGCAGTCCAACAACTCGTCTTCATCTGGTAAACTATAATTTAAACTTCAGTGCAGTCATGTTTATGCCAAGTAATCATGTCTCACTTATATTCTTAACAGGCTCTCAGGTAACAAGAGTACCTCCAGGAGGTTACACCAACCCCATCTGCACGACTTGTAGTCGTAGACATCCCGGACCATGCCGTAAGTCAATTGGCGTCTGTTTCAAGTGTGGATTACCAGGACACATGTTGAAGGACTGCGAGAAGGGAGATACTACTGGTACTTCTAGTGCTGCTCTTCCTAAGCCACCAGCTTCAGGGCGTGTCTACACTACCACAAGGGACCAAGCTAATAAGTCCTCAGGTACTATCACTGGCATCCTCTTTATGGACGGTCATGCTGCGTGTGTTTTATTCGATACTGGTGCTACTCATTCATTCTATCCACTACATATGCCACTAGTATTAATAAAATCCCTACGCCATTAGAGAATATTTTATGTATATCTACGCCTATGCGAGACTTTGTACGTATTACCCAAGTGTACAGAGATCTTCCACTAAAATTTGATGATAAGATTCGCTCAGTAGACGCACTTCCTTTGGATATGTGCGAGTTTGATCTCATCTTAGGCATGGATTGGTTATCCAAGCATCATACTACTATCGATTGTCATACCTATCGGGTTATCTTCGGGGATGTTCAAGCACCAAAGTACATTCACAATGGTTTTATACCAGGAAAGTCTATACAAATCATCTCTACGTTAGAAGCTCGGGCATTACTAACTCATGCTTGCGAGGGCTTCTTAGCTTCAATTTAAGATATTACTACCGAAGTTCCAACAATCCAAGATCAACCAGTTGTTTCAGAATTCCCTGATGTATTTCTAGAAGAACTTCCGGGTATACCACCTATAAAATAAGTAGAGTTTAACATAGAGCTCATACCAAGAGCTCCACCAATCTCTAAGGCTCCTTATCGCATGTCTTCCATAGAGCTCAAGGAGTTAAAAGATCACCTGCAGGAATTACTGGAGCGAGGTTTCATCCGACCGAGTGTATCACCATGGGGTACACCGGTACTTTTCGTCAAGAAGAAGGATGGCAGCATGAGTTTATGCATTGACTATCGTGAGCTGAATAAGATCACGATTAGGAACCGTTATCCACTACCAAGAATCGATGATCTGTTTGACCAACTACAAGGTGCCAAGCATTTCTCCAAGATTGATCTGAGATCCGGTTATCATCAGCTGTGAGTGAAAGAGTAGGATATACTCAAGATTGCTTTTCGCACAAGATATGGCCATTATGAGTTCGTTGTCATGCCTTTCAGACTCACTAATGCTCCTGCAATTTTCATGGACCTTATGAACCGTGTTTTCCACGAGTACTTATACTAATTTGTTATCGTCATCATCGATGACATCCTCATCTTCCCTAAATCCAAGGAAGAACGTGAAGAACATCTACGTATTGTGCTACAGATCCTTCGTCAGAAACAATTGTATGCCAAATTTTCTAAGTGTGAATTTTGGCTAAACAAGGTGGCATTCTTAGGCCACATTGTCTCCACAGAAGGGATTACTATGGATCCTGCTAAGGTTGAAGCTATCACTAAATGGCTAAGACCGACATATGCAACTGAGGTTCGTAGTTTCTTAGGCTTAGCTGGTTATTATCGCAGATTCGTGGAGAATTTTTCAAGACTAGCCTTACCTTTGACCAAGTTGATAAGTAAGGGAGAGAAATTCGTTCGAATTGATGAGCGGGAGAAGAGTTTGGAAGAACTCAAGAAGCGGTTAGTATCTGCACCTATTCTTACTCTCCCATCTGGTACAGGTGGATTTCAGATCTACATCGATGCTTCGGGTAAAGGATTAGGCTGTGTACTCATGCAACATGGGAAGGTGATTACATACGCATCACGTCAGCTAAAGCCTTATGAGGAGAATTATCCTACACATGACTTGGAGCTAGCAGCAGTAGTCTTTGCACTTAAAATCTGGAGACACTACATATATGGTGAATCATGTGATATCTTCACTGATCACAAGAGTGTCAAGTACATATATACTCAGAGGGAACTTAACATGAGGCATAGAAGATGGTTGGAACTACTCAAGGACTACGACAAAAATCTTCAGTATCATCCCGGCAAGGCGAATGTAGTGGCAAATGCTCTCAGTAGGAAGTCGGGTATGATTAATGGCATCAAGATACAGGAGGAAATCATACGTGACTTGGAACGATTAGACATGGAAATCTTGATACGTGGACAACATGGTTATTGGGCTAATTTGAGAATTGAGCCAGACTTAATTTATCGGATTAAGGCAGCTCAGAAAGACGATGGTGGGATTTGGGCTATCATTCAGAATCTTGATCGGCAGACAAAATTTCGTGTAGATGAAGAAGGCATCGTATGTCAAGGAACTAAGCTATATGTTCCGGATGATCAGACACTCAGAGAAGCTCTATTGACAGAAGCTCACAACTCTCCATTCTCTATTCATCCAGGATCCACCAAAATGTATCATGACATGAACAACATTTCTGGTGGAGTGGCATGAAGTAGGATGTTGCTACTTTCGTATCCAAGTGTCTAACCTGCCAGCAGGTTAAGATTAAGCATCAACGAGCTAGTGGTTTACTGCAACCGTTAGAGATTCCCGCATGGAAGTGGGACAAAATCTCTATGGATTTCATCACCGGACTTCCGCTTACTGTCACACCCCACCATGGCGGAATATATGGGGCGCGACGTATGGATATCATCACAACAATAGCGTGTCTATAGAGTTAACTAAATGAAATAGAAATGTCATAAAAAGGTGACACAATGCCATGACAATATCTCAAACAATGCAGGCACCTAGGTAAGTAGGTAACACGCCTACCTCTTACCAAAGACATACAAATAAACAAACATCAAACATATAGGTGTCTAAAAAGTATCACTTATTCAAACATTATATAAAAACTAAGAGGAAAGGGATTCCTCCTAATGCAGTCTTAGTAGCCTCTAAACTCTAGCCACTTCTAACCTCATCCTCCTCAACTACCTCACCTGAAAATGACACTAAAATCTGTCAACATAAAGTTGGTGAGAACATAGGTTTATGTTATCTAGAACATCATAAGAAACCTTTACATCCGCTGCAAATAAGTTGAAGGAAAACAATTTATAGTAATGGACCATAATGTGATAATCATGTTACATGCATCCACAACAAAACATAAACCAAGTACCGATCACATCTACAATTCACAAAGCACACTATAACAATCAAGAAGTATCCCGTCACACACACAAGAACACACACCACACTATCCGGATCTTTCCCACACCACCTGTGTAAGATGAACTATATCCCCGTCGAGATATCTTGCCTCCGAAGAGACGACGCACAAGTACTCAGGACGGATCGTGCCCCACGAACCAAGAACTCAGGACGGATCGTGCCCCACGAACCAAGAACTCAGAACCAAGAACTCAGGACGGATCGTGCCCCACGCTCCACACACATCACAACTGGTCCCATAGACGCCCATACATCTATGTACCAATCCTAATCATAACACAATCAAGATTCACATATCAGAACATGTATCAAAGTACATATGAGAACACATAAGCACGCATGTCACAAAATAACACATCTATGTCCAAAAATTTATAAAAATATAGTATCGAAACATTTTAAGAACACCACAAGTGTCATCTCCATCCCATACTAGAAGAAAACATTTAAAAACTTAGTAAAAATGAGACTATGAACTCACCTGATAGCACAGCAAGCTAGCACTCCTGTAAACCTATAAAATCATACACGACACCCTTAGCTCAGGTCTTAACACCCAAGTTAAGTAACAATAAAGGAGATGAATCTAATCCCCCAATCCCCATTATCTAGTTCTCCCACTACAAGCTATTCTATACGTAAAATTCCAGTTTTCCCCCGGTACGGTTTACTAGTCACTAAACGATCACATGAAGTGAACTTAGCACCACACTTGACTCCTACCCTACTGGAGTTATGTTGTTATATGATCTAAGAAATTCAAAAACCAATTTTACTTTCTAATTACACGTCTAACCCTTTCGTTTAGTCTCTACGCCAAAAGTCGTTTTCACCAAAACTGATTTTCCGTACATGCTAAATGTTTGACACCAAAACCCCGACCTAAACACCATAAATTTTATTGAAAACCTCCAGTCCTTTTATATACATTATAAAGAGTTCCCAAATCAAATATATTTGGCTATCTCATCCGTTTGGTTAGGTTTTGACTCAAATCCCCGAAATCAAAATATATTCCTAAACAGCGCACTGTTTTTGTAAAAATTATTTGACGACCTTCCCGAACTCCATTTTTGACCAACCTTACATTTTTGAAAAGTAGACTCCCAGAACTTAATTTTAAAAAAAAGAAACTCGACGAAAGGTGCTACCTACTGCCCGGAACAGTCGACACAGGACAGCCTTAAAAATTAGACTGTTTTACGCCTTTATGTACTAACCCTCTAAACATCGTTAATTATCCCTAACTTTATAACACAAACCCTAAAATCATTAATGGATCTTAATTAATATATTTTTCTAGAAAATTAATAAAATCCTAATCATCTCAATGATGGTTAATTAATAATACAATTATGATTAATTAATAAAAACATAAATTATATTAAGGTTTAATTGATCACTTACCTTGAAACAAGAAAAATTAATGAACCCTAATCATAATTTCGACTTCTCTTGATATCCATGGAAGATTTAGACTGATTTTAGGTTTATTTAGGGTTATTAGTCGTTTTTAGGGGTCCAGGGGTGTTTATATAGGCCTTGGTAACCTTCTAGACAAGTTTAGGCCCAATTAGGACTTTTAAATGGTAATTATCCTATTTTTATTAATTTATTTATTAAAATTAAGGCTATGGGACCCACAAATTCGACTCCTCTCTGTGTTTTGTCATATTTACACTCTCCCTTCTATTTTATGTTTACTTATACTCCTATACACTTTCGGGACCAAACCGGGTACCCTTTTGCTAATTTTTCGACTTTTTACGCGATTTTTGAACTAGCCTTCATTTCTAAAAGTTTCTAAATATAGAAAGTAACTATAAAACTTATCCTTACCATATTATATATACTTAATACATACATACAACATACGATACGTACACAAAACCTTATCAAAACGATACCCGAACTTTTCTGCAGTTCATTTCTGAACTCATTTCATTTCGTTTCATTTCCAACTTATACCATGATTTATACATTCATGTGAACTCATGAGCATGAACCAACCCTATCACATCATCATATAACGTACCATGTACTACGTAAACAATGTCTAACATCATGATAAAGTCTCAAATATGAGCACATAACACATAAACGCACACCAAGCACATGATCAACATCAAACAGTCAAAAGTGACAAATCCAAAATCTAGGGTTGTCACATCACTCCCTCCTAATAGAAATCTCGTCCCGATATTTACTCCATAAGCTCAAAAAACTTCATTTCACAACCAACTCGCTATCTCTCTCTTAAGAACGTAATCGGATCATCCGTATGACTACAACAACGCCCTCAATGCATATAAGCTCAAGACAAATTTTAGGACCCCCAACTTCGGATAAAAGATCAAGCCCATGGACATCTAACGGACGTTTACGTGAAAGAATTTAAAAATATGAACCAAAACCTGAGACTCCAAAAGATACTCAACATAAAACATGTATCGACTCCCAACGAACCATGAAAACGGACCAATGACACAAGAAGCACCCAACGACAACCGAAACGTATTACGACCGGTGACATACTATTAAAACCTTGTGCAAAACCAAATTTTACCCCATAATGGATTTTGTACCTTAATGTATATTAATTGTTCTAAAACCATGGTATCACATTAGTAATTTATGTAATCATTTGACGAAAAAAATCTATAGTCTCTTCACGAACGATCAATTGTCTAAAGCACACAACACAATATAACACGTCAACATTGACTCCGGAACCCACATTCTTCATTAATGTAACAATCTCTATGATGGATACATCTAAAATCCTATCCCAAAGCAGCCCTATGTTAGCCTTCTAAGTGTCCACTATCCCAAAATACCCAAAACACGAGTTTTAACCATGTTGTCCGAAAATTAATCTTGAACTCGACAGTTCTACAATTAATTCGACCAAGCTACTGACTTCCATTGACAATACGTTCTAAATATTTGAAAAGTACGCTCCGAGTACATAACTTTAGGCTTTTGAATCACCCGAAAATCTTTAAAAACGAATAAGTTATAACCAAAACGATTTTACCTAGAATCTGCCCAGACATTAGCGACAATTTCTGACAGTTTAGCGATGAATTCTGACAATTTAGCGACAGTTTCTGCCTACTCCGATTTATAACCAAAAAAAAAGATTTGTAACCCTAAGACCCCTCATTAATTACCAAATTCAAGACCTAATTTATTTTAATTCCAGAAAATTAGAAACCCTTACCCATCATATGAGTAATTACATGATTTTAACATATTTAATTAAATAAGAACGAGAATTTAACTAAAGATCATTAGCTTTAGGTGATCAAAACCAATTTTAGTTTTTTTTTTAAAAAATAAAATAAACAAGCCATACTTATATGTTAAAAAAATATATATATATCCCATCTGATTTCAAACACGCTTAAGACACTTAACCCTTATTTCACCGACTACCAACAACTATTTTAACTATTTACAAATTCCATTTCTTTTACCACATAAGATACAAACTAAAAGATATCGTGATCCCAAAAAGAATTCTCCACCCTCTCAATAGCCTCTACACCAAAAGTACCGTACAAACAAATACGTGAAATGAGGACTCGATAAATGCGCTACTACAGAAGTTGAACATACCAAAGAATGAAGAGCTATAAAACCATCCTAAGAATACAACCGATAAGTAGAAGGGATATACACATATATAGGCATAGGCGTACATACACTCAAATCCATACAACATATACAATACAAGCATGTATTAACCCTCTTTCATGCAACCATACTTAGGAATCCATTGATGTCGTGGTACTTGTATAACTATGTTGGCCACCATACTTATACCAGTCCCCTTTCACTAATGCACTCCCTCCTATGATGACACTTATAAGAATTAATACTACACATAACACATCAGTCTACCAACTCAAATAATCACATAGATCCTACA
This sequence comes from Glebionis coronaria, assembly GCA_025667525.1. Classification (NCBI taxonomy): domain Eukaryota; kingdom Viridiplantae; phylum Streptophyta; class Magnoliopsida; order Asterales; family Asteraceae; genus Glebionis; species Glebionis coronaria. Next base: position 397,489,309 of record CM046882.1, read on the forward strand.
ACTCATATAAGCACATAATCCACAACATAACATAAGGTCCAAAAACACATGTATTAAAATAACATAGCCAATGCATGAAACAAATAAACTCGTAGTCCAGCTGAACCAGCGTAGACTAAATTCAAAATCTATAAAGAACATGAAAGCGTAATTAAACGAAATCCAACAATGACTAGCGTATACGACTATAGTTCTACCCGCACTAGTCAAAACTCGTAAAGAAAATAAAATGTAGCTAAGTATGAACTTACTATGGTTCAATTCATACTAGTCAAACATCGTAATAAATAACATCCAAACACATCAATTAATATAAAATGCACACATACTCCTATGACGCCTATATGCAGGGACCCTTAAGCTATAGATTAGGCTACGCGACTAAGCAACCTAATTCTCTATAACCATTGTCTCTGATACCATTCTGTCACACGCCACCATGGCGGAATATATGGGGCGCGACGTATGGATATCATCACAACAATAGCGTGTCAATAGAGTTAACTAAATGAAATAGAAATGTCATAAAAAGGTGACACAATGCCATGACAATATCTCAAACAATGTAGGCGCCTAGGTAAGTAGGTAACATGCCTACCTCTTACCAAAGACATACAAATAAACAAACATCAAACATATAGGTGTCTAAAAAGTATCACTTATTCAAACATTAAATAAAAACGAAGAGGAAAGGGATTCCTCCTAATGCAGTCTTAGTAGCCTCTAAACTCTAGCCACTTCTAACCTCATCCTCCTCAACTACCTCACCTGAAAAATGACACTAAAATCTGTCAACATAAAGTTGGTGAGAACATAGGTTTATGTTATCTAGAACATCATAAGAAACCTTCACATCCGCTGCAAATAAGTTGAAGGAAAACAATTTATAGTAATGGACCATAATGTGATAATCATGTTACATGCATCCACAACAAAACATAAACCAAGTACCGATCACATCTACAATTCACAAAGCACACTATAACAATCAAGAAGTATCCCGTCACACACACAAGAACACACACCACACTATCCGGATCTGTCCCACACCACCTGTGGAAGATGAACTATATCCCCGTCTAGATATCTTGCCTCCGAAGAGACAATGCACAAGTACTCAGGACGGATCGTTCCCCACGAACTAAGAACTCAGGACGGATCGTGCCCCACGAACCAAGAACTCGGAACCAAGAACTCAGGACGGATCGTGCCCCACGCTCCACACACATCACAACTGGTCCCATAGACGCCCATACATCTATGTACCAATCCCAATCATAACACAATCAAGATTCACATATCAGAACATGTATCAAAGTACATATGAGAACACATAAGCACGCATGTCACACAATAACACATCTATGTCCAAAAATTTATAAAAGTATAGTACCAAAACATTTTAAGAACACCACAAGTGTCATCTCCATCCCATACTAGAAGAAAACATTTAAAAACTTAGTAAAAATGGGACTATGAACTCACCTGATAGCACAACAAGCTAGCACTCCTGTAAACCTATAAAATCATACACGACACCTTTAGCTCAGGTCTTAACACCCAAGTTAAGTAATAATCAAGGAGATGAATCTAATCCCCCAATCCCCATTATCTAGTTCTCCCACTACAAGCTATTCTATACGTAAAATTCCAGTTTTTCCCCGGTACGGTTTACTAGTCACTAAACGATCACATGAAGTGAACTTAGCACCACAATTGACTCCTACCCTACTGGAGTTATGTTGTTATATGATCTAAGAACTTCAAAAACGAATTTTACTTTCTAATTACACGTTTAACCCTTTCGTTTAGTCGCTACGCCAAAAGTCGTTTTCACCAAAACTGATTTTCCGTACATGCTAAATGTTTGACACCAAAACCCCGACCTAAACATCATAAATTTTATTGAAAACCTCCAGTCCTTTTATATACATTATAAAGAGTTCCCAAATCAAAAATATTTGGCTATCTCATCCGTTTGGTTAGGTTTTGACTCAAATCCCCGAAATCAAAATATATTCCTAAACAGCGCACTGTTTTTGTAAAAATTATTTGACGACCTTCCCGAACTCCATTTTCGACCAACCTTACATTTTTGAAAAGTAGACTCCCTGAACTTAATTTTAAAAAAAAGAAACTCGACCAAAGGTGCTACCTACTGACCGGAACAGTCGACACATGACAGCCTTAAAAATCAGACTGTTTTACGCCTTTATGCACTAACCCTCTGAACATCGTTAATTATCCCTAACTTTATAACACAAACCCTAAAATCATTAATGGATCTTAATTAATATATTTTTCTAGAAAACTAATAAAACCCTAATCATCTCAATGATGGTTAATTAACAATACAATTATGATTAATTAATAAAAACATAAATTATATTAAGGTTTAATTGATCACTTACCTTGAAACAAGAAAAATTAATGAACCCTAATCATAATTTCGACTTCTCTTGATATCCATGGAAGATTTAGACTGATTTTAGGTTTATTTAGGGTTATTAGTCGTTTTTAGGGGTCTAGGGGTGTTTATATAGGCCTTGGTAACCTTCTAGACAAGTTTAGGCCTAATTAGGACTTTTAAATGGTAATTATCCTATTTTTATTAATTTATTTATTAAAATTAAGGCTATGGGACCCAAAATTCGACTCCTCTCTGTGTTTTGTCATATTTACACTCTCCCCCTTCTATTTTATGTTTACTTATACTCCTATACACTTTCGGGACCAAACCGGGTACCCTTTTGCTAATTTTTCGACTTTTTACGCGATTTTTGAACTAGCCTTCATTTCTAAAAGTTTCTAAATATAGAAAGTAACTATAAAACGTATCCTAACCATATTATATATACTTAATACATACATACAACATACGATACGTACACAAAACCTTATCAAAACGATACCCGAACTTTTCTGCAGTTCATTTCTGAACTCATTTCATTTCATTTCCAACTTATACCATGATTTATACATTCATGTGAACTCATGAGCACGAACCAACCCCATCACATCATCATATAACGTACCATGTACTACGTAAACAATGTCTAACATCATGATAAAGTCTCAAATATGAGCACATAACACATAAACGCACACCAAGCACATGATCAACATCAAACAGTCAAAAGTGACAAATCCAAAATTTAGGGTTGTCATACTTACTCACAGCAAACATGATGCTATATGGGTCATAGTAGATCGTTTGACCAAATCAACTCATTTTCTTCCAATTCGCAAGGACTTCTCAGTTAGCAAATTGGCAGATATATTTCTTAAGGATATCATACAACTTAATGGAACACCGTCAGACATCATATCAGATCGAGATCCTCGTTTCACGTCAAAATTCAGGAAAGGTATGCAGAAAGCTTGGGGCACTAAACTTAGACTTAGCACTGCTTTTCATCCTCAGATCGATGGTCAATCGAAGCATACCATTCAGACCTTAGAAGACATGTTACGGGCTTGTGCATTGGAATGGTCAGGAAGTTGGGACGACTACATTTGTTTGGTAGAGTTTTCCTACAACAACAGTTGGCATGCAAGCATTAAGTGTGCACCTTTTGAGATGCTCTATGGTAGGAAGTGTCTTGCTACAATCTGTTGGGATCAAGTTAGAGAACGAATCCTTGAAAGACCAGAAATGATAAAGGTGACCAATGAGAAGGTTGCCATAGACAAGGCAAAGATACAGGAAGCTTGTGCTCGACAGAAGAGCTATGTTGATAAACATCATAGGGATCTAACGTTTAATATCGGCGACCATGTTTTCCTTAAAGTATCACCAACACGTGGTGTTAAGCGTTTTGGACTCAAGGGCAAGCTCGGTCCTCGTTTCATCGGACCGTTTGAAATCCTTAAACGTGTCAGTGGAGTATTATATCGTCTAGCTTTACCTCCCCAGCTATCTCATGTGCATGATGTATTCCATGTATCCTTACTCAGAGGTTACAACTACCATCCATTGTATAAGGTTACGTATCCACTTGAGCAGATTCGAGAGAATCTATCATATATCGGGGAACCCGAGAGAGTTTTCGACAGCCAAGAACGAGTCATGAGGAGAAAGACGATTCCATTCGTTAAAATATTTTGAAAGGATCATTCCGAGCGGGAAGCCACTTGGGAAACGGAGGAGTCTATCCGGACTTCTTACACTTATTTCCAGTTCTGACTCGGGTATGTCATTTTCAGCTTACATGTATTTCCAACTTTTATGTCATTTCAGCGTTTATTATCTCTTCAGCGTATCGTATCTCTAATTCGAGGACAAATTATTCTTTTAGAGGGGAAGAGTTGTAAAACCCCTTTTAACAATCCTAAGATCATTAAATGCACGAATTACGGTTAAATTTAAACCTTCTATTTAATTAGTATACGCCATGAATCATGAATATTTAATACGAATTATATGTATATTAATTAATTATCATAAGTATTACGTATGTAAACACGATTATAAATGCACGATAAGTATTCATGAATAATACTTAAAGTATACAAGTTATAAAACACGAACATTTAACGAACACACACGCTAATATTTTAAGTCAGGAAAAATAAACGAATGGTATATATGTGTGTGTTACGCTGGCGTCCAAAGCAAAGAAAGAAGGGGCCCAAAGCACAAGTCCAATATTAAATCCTTTTTTTAATTGATAAGGATTCATAAAACTTAAATCACAGAGATTTATTACAACCCTAAAAACACTTTTCCTTCCTCCTTTTCTTTCTTGGCCGCGACAACCACAGCAAACCACAAGGACGATCATTTGATTTTGTATTGATAAACGGTAACGTGTTCGTGTTATTCCCTTTTGTCACACGCATATGGTATCACTCAAATCCTTCTTTGTTTTTATTTAATTTATGTATGATCACTAAAAATAATGCATGAACATGAAAATAAATCACAGATCTAGCAAGATTTAAAAACAAATAATGGTTTGGGGGGTTTGGTTGTCTCGATCGCAACCCAACCGAGACCACTAGGGTCTCGGTGGTGTCGCGTGACCAACGGTCGCAGCCCCATGGGGGTCAGCGTTGGATTTAAACCACCAGCCGCAACCAGTGGGTTGACGGTGGTGGTGTGGTGTTGACAGCCGCAAGGACCAAGACCCCCGGTGGGGTTCTTGGCCCAGCAATAGGAACCGAGGCCCAAGGGGGGGCTCGATGGGTATTAGACGCAAGCAGGGGGAACCCCAATATTGGTTGGGTTGTTTGGTTCGGGCACAACAGCGAGTCGAGAGCCTTTGGATCTCGGTGAGGTGTTTCCGGCTCGAACGAGTCACGACAGCGAGAGGCCGCAACCTTCGGGTTGTGGTGCTTGGTTTTCGGGTCTCGGGTTTGGGGGCTCGGGAACTTGACATGTTTCAAGAACACGTAATTAAGCCAATTATGAAAATAATTTACGCTATGTTTTAATTAATCAATTGCATTAATTAATTTTTGGTTTAACTAAAATAAAAACTTAGGTTATGTTTATTTAAATAAAATCATGATATAACATGTATGTACATTTATTTAACTAAACTTATGTTCTAATAATTATTAATTTAATTATTCATGAACATAGGTTTAATTAATTAAAACTTAGGTTAATTAATTAATATCTCTTATGGTAAAGTTTAATAACATGAAATATGTAATATTATTAATTAATATTAACTTATGATAACATGACATGACATTATTAATTAATAATAATAAGTTAAGCTAAGTCATTATTATTTGTTAAACTTTATAATATAATTATACATGATATAAAATAAGCATATGATTAATTATGGAAACATGTTAATTATGAAAGTATACTAATTATGGCAACATGATAAATATGAAAACACACTAAATATGGTAACATACTACTTATGGAAATACATTAAATATGATAACATGCTATTTATAGAAACATGCTAAATATGGAAACTTTCTATTTTTGGAAACTTACTAATTATGGAAACTCTCTATTTTTAGAAACTTACTATTTAAGGAAACTTACTGTTTTTGGAAAGTTACTATATATGAAAACTTGCTATTTTTGGAAAGTTACTATATATAGAAACATGCTATTTTTAGAAAGTTACTCATTATATTATAACAAGTACTATAACATATAAAACATGAAACAGATGAAACTATAAGAAATACATGATTAAAACATAAAATAATAAGATAAGACAAGAACAAGATTAATAAGTATGCACACGTCAAGTAAACTAAATAACAAGTATGTATAAGTAAGACCGATTATTATTTATGTCCCTTCATTATGTAGCTATTGTGAAGTCGGAGTGATCTTCTATGTTCGTTTTCGTCTTCATTTACTGGACATAAGGTATGGATATTCCGTCCTTCAGTAAGGACATTCTTTCCTATACTTAGGATTTCCCCGTTTGCAGCCATCTGTTTTCCCCAGTAGTTTAAGTGTCTTAAAAACATCAGTATATGTATGATTATTTTAGATTGCCTGAGCTATATACATGCATGCCAGTTTCACCTAGTTATGGGGGTTCCATAACCATAACATTGGAGGCACCGGTGTTATGTCTCTTCTGCGGTGAGAACGATTGCTCGCAACATCCCTTTACAGTATTTGGCCTTTTTATTATTATCATGTGGGGCGAATGGGTGCATCCTAGGACAAGTTAGTATGATTTCATGGTAACTGTGGTGTGTGCCTTGCATCCGTTATAAGAGCTAAACCCTCCACTTATTTTATATATTAATTAGTGGCAGCCCCTTTAATTGCATGATAAGGTCACCCCTCTAACTGTTCATGCACATAGATATAACATGACCTATATGGCTCCGGTCATATTTAAAATACAGATTCTCAAGATAAACTAAACATAAGTCTTTTCAGAAATATAAACCAGTCTTATGAACTTAAACCAGGTTTTCCAGGACATACATTTAAACCAGTCTTATGTTTATGCTTCACATTCTATGTTATATATCCACACATTGAGCGTATTGCTCAGCCGTATTTCTCTTTCCATGTCCCAATACGGCAGGTACTAAAGGGCAAAGCTAGGATTCAAGAGTACGTGCATGGAATGAGGCGCCAGTCTTCTTTCATTCTTTAATGCATTTACATACTTTTGCTTTCCTGGACATTGTTTAGTCCTTTCCTTTAAATTTTACTTATGCATTTCGTGTGTGGAGCTTATGTTGGATCCGATGTTTGTTTCCGGATTCTTTTATGGTCATTTAATGTTTAGACATTTACCTTGCATGCTTTGATGACACGTCATAATTATTACGTACCGGTCCATTTATCCAAATGGGGTGTTACAAAGGGTATCACTCATAATTTCTTGGCTCCAAGAACACCTCAATCAAATGGGGTAGTTGAACGCAAAAAATAGAACGCTTCAAGAAATGAGTAGAACAATGCTAAATGAGTCAAACATGCCTCAAACGTTTTGGTGTCATGCGGTTGATACCTCAACTTATATTTTAAATCGGGTTTTAATTAGACCATTTCGCGATAAAACACCATATGAAATATTAAAAGAAAGAAAACCGACCGTTGGATATATTAGAGTGTTTGGAAGAAAATGTTTTATTCTTAACACTAAGGATTATCTCAGTAAGTTCGACCCAAAGTCGTATAAAGGAATATTTCTTGGATATTCTCAAAATAGCAAAGGTTACATTGTTTCAAATAAACAAACTATATGTGTCGAGGAATCGTTGAACATAAACTTCGACGAAAGTCCACCTCTCTCTAGAACATTACCTTTGGTAGATGATGATCTAGTTGAAAGTCAAGCCAATAATCTACAAGTTAATTTGGAAAAAGACGTGTGAAATGAACCAATTAAAAATCGAACCCTTAAATATCAAAGAATCAAAAGGCCATTCTTTAGATAATGGTGTTGGTAAGTTAAATGAACGGTCCTTAAGGTCACAAACTCAAAATGAAAGTAATTTCTTTTGCTTCTTATCTCAAATTGAACCTAAAAATATTGATGAAGCAATTATTAATGAGAGTTGGGTTTTTGTTATGCAAGAAGAATTAATCAGTTTTTGATTAATGATGTCTGGTATTTGGTACCAAGACCTAAAATCAAACAGTAATTGGAACAAAATGTATTTTTCGAAATAAACTAGATGAAAATGGTATAGTGTCGAGCAACAAGGAATAGGATTGTTGCTCAAATGTATAACCAACAAGAAGGTATAGATTATGATGAAACCTATGACCCGGTTGCTCGGCTTTAGTCCATAAGAATTTTACTTGCTTATGCTTGTGCACACGATTTCAAACTCTATCAAATGGATGTTAAAAGTGCATTCCTAAATGGTTTTATAAATGAGAAAGTGTATGTCGTACAACCTCATGGTTTTGAAGACTTTGAAAAACCTAATCATGTTTATAAACTCAAAAAGGCTCTTTATGGTCTCAAGCAAGCAGCCAAGGCATGGTACGACTGATTTAAGTCGTTTCAAATTGAGCATAAGTATTCAATGGGTCAAGTGGATAATACGTTGTTCACTAAGAAAAAGGGGTTACACATAATTATTGTTCAAATATATGTTGACGATATTGTTTTTGGGTCTATATGTCAAGAAATTTGTGAGGAGTTCTTTAAAATTATGCATGACGAATTTGAAATGAGTATGATGGGTAATACAAGGGATTACTTCGTATGAAAGTTCGTTGATTCCATTCTTTTCGAATTGATTACTAGTTAAAAATGCGACTCAGTCGTTCTTGGTGGAAAAATAAAAGTAAATATGAAAATGTCGTTGAGTAAAATAAAAGCTTTAAAAATTACTAGAAAAACACTTGGTAAAAACAGAGATTTCGGGAAGCGTGCAATATTTGGAAATTAAAACGTAACGAATTTAAAAATTGAAAACTTTGTAAAAACAAGAAATTAAACCCAGTCGGAATCCCTGGTCGGAATACAGTAATCGGAATGTTATCAGAATGCACCAAAAGGAATATGATCGGAATGATGCAAACTAAGTCCTATCGAAATACTAGAAAATCAAAGCTATCGGAATATAAGAAAAAGGCTACCATCGGAATGTAGAAAAACAAGTCCTATCGGAATGTCCCACAAAACACCCACGTCGGAATGTCAAATCGGAATCCCAATCGGAATATAGAAACCCTTTTCCGATCCAGTGATCGGAATAAAGGTGATACTTGTCGGAATGCTGGCTTAATCGGAATACACAATCGGAAAGGGGTTTACCCTTTCTCGATGACTCAAAAATTCGTAATAAGCTAAGTTTAAAAGCTACTTTTTAATAAGCTCAAACCAAACTTAACCGAATCTTTAAAGAAAATAACTAAATAAGCACAAATAAGAACTTTTTAAACTATAAATAAGCAAAACTTTTAAATCAAACCATAAAAGATGAAACTTTTAAGAAAAATGGAAAGTAAATAAGCTAAACACAAACTAAGCCAATAAGCATGAAAAGCTCAAAACTTAATCCGTATTAAAACTTAGAGATGAATAAAAAGATAAACTTTTTAATCAGATAAACATCAAGATTAAACAAAATCAAAGATGATTACGAATCAAAGGTAAATAAAATCAAGAAAGGTAGAAGAAGATTAAAGATAAAACTTAACTTAAACTTGTAGATTAAAGATTCAAAAATACAAGATTGAATTAAAGCTTAAAACATGAAAGAAAGAAAAGATGAAGTTTTAGTGAGAGAAAGTTAAACACTTTCTCTCTCTAAAGATAAAACTACAAAAAGGAAAATAAACTAGCTAACACCCTCCTAATGTGTCATTAGGAGGGTATTTATAGGAGATGGGGAGGTGCATGTGCTTCCTTCTTTCTTTCTTTCTTCTCGACTCGATTTAAATTCTTTGTCTTTCTCGACATCGTCTCGGGATTTGTTGATGTAAATTGAACTCGTCTTCTAATTTTCTTCTATAATTAGACTTGAGTTCTTCGACTTCATTAAACTTCCGTCTTTAGACTTTTTCTTCGATAAATCTTCAGAATAGGCCTTGGACTTCCGTTCTTTTTGCACTCGTGATCTTTTGACTTCGTCTTTTCTCGTTTTCTTTGATAAAAGCCCGTGAAAGCCCGTGTTTTCTTCCTTTTTCATCTTTTGGTCCTAAAACATAATAAAAACACAAACCACGCATAATTATGACTTTTACGACATAAAATACACGTTTTGGTCTTGTTATTATTGGAAATAAGTGGTAAAAGGATAAGTGTTTTCACACTTATTAATGAGTGAACTTAATTTTTTCTTGGGTATACAAATTATGCAAATGAAAGACGACATTTTCTTCAATCAATTTAAATACATAAAAGAAATGCTTAAGAAATTTGGACTAGAAGAATCTAAACCAACAAATAATCGAATGTCAACCAAAACTAAACTAACCAAAGATGGTACTAATGATTATGTTGATAGCACCAAATATGAAGGCATGATTGGTAGTTTACTTTATCTTCCAGCAAGTAGGCCGGATGTTATGTTTAGTGTTTGCATGTGTGCTCGTTTCCAAGACAATCCAAATTTGTCACATCTTGAAGCGGTCAAGATAAACTTTAGATATATCAAAGGAACAACTCATCTTGGACTATGGTATCCCAAAGGAACGGGAATGGAAACCATTGTATACGTGGATTCGGACCATGCCGGTGACTATGTCGATAGAAAAATTACAAGTGGTGTATGTACATTTGTCGGATGTTGTCTCACCTCATGGTTTTCGAAAAACCTAACCGCACTTGCCATTTCTACAAGAGTGTTTGGGTTATCTCAAAAATTATGCATTCTTCACTTATTTGACAAGTAATTTTCAGGTCGAGATAACCGCACCTCCACATTTGTTGCATATATGCACACACTAGGCATTCCTTTAATCATTTTCCTAAACTTGACTAACTTTGAGAAATTGTGCGTTAGGATCAAAATGTCATCCGATTAGACATATGACCACAAAGAAACCGCTAGCTACATTCTCTAACACCATAGGTCTAAACATTTTTCTTCTGCACAAAGAGCTTTGTGCAATGAATTAGAAAATCTCACCCTTTATCTATCTTTTCTCTCTATAATCTCTGCACATATACTAACTCTCTAATCTCTCTTGTCTATTCTCTTCTTACTTGTGATTTAGATCTTTGTGCAATTCAAGATCGGTTACGAGAAATCTCTATTCTAAGCTTTGATCCTTCAAGGCTTCACTTTGAGTGAATGTGTTAAGTGTTACCTATACAATCACCATTGTTGTACCCATTCATCTATCTACTTGTATAATAGTGTGGTTGGTGTTGTAAACCACAAGTGTATAGTGTATAAGGCGTTGTTGTGCCTTTGTATAGAACACGACATGCTAACTTAGGTGTTTTTAAAGATTGTAAGCTTAAGTGTGAAGGTTTCTCCACCGGTGTAAAGGAGATTCATTTACTTGTGAAGTAGTACTCTCGAGTGGATACTAGAGGAGTGGAAGTAGGGGTAAGATAAGTGAGAACTTGCTAGGCCGAACCACTATAAATCATTGTGCATTGTGGTTTGTTTCTTTATTACTTCAAGTCTATCGCTTTGCTAATTCACACTTCATCTATATCCATTCACGATCACGAAAAAGTTTCAAAGTAACTAAAACTAATCGGTAAAAACTATTCAACCCCTTCTAGTTTTCTACACATTTAATGTGAATGGAACCACATCCAATGTGAATGTAGACACAATCAGTGCCAATACTAGAAATGTTATGGAGGATGAAGGCAAGGATTTGAGTGGTTTAGGTGTTAAAAGACAACCTTTTAGAGATACTATTGGCACATTCAGTAGTAATTCAAAAGATACTTGTAATACTTTGGGAGGCCTCAGGGTTAGAAGGGGCATTTGCAAAAAGTTAGGGGCTCCAGAATGGTAGGCATGACAAGTTAGGAAGATGGTTTGGGGTAGATGCACCAACCCCTAAACAAATTCTGAATGCTTCAACTGACCAAGCTCGTTGTTCTGCAACACAGCCAACTCAAGATTCACAAGCTGGTGGTTATGCAACACATGCGACTAAAGATTCACAAGGAGCTGTTCTTCAACACAGACAACTCAAGATTCACAAGCTGGTGGTTCTACAACACATGTAACTCATTTTCATGCTGAAGGAATTAATCAACCTACCATGTAGAATCAAGCAACCATAACATATAATGTGAATACATAGAGACCCAAAAGTTTCAGAATCATACAAAAGAAGCTTTCTGCTAGTCATCCGGGTGTTGGATCTTTAGTTAACAATTCATTAAATGTTGATTAATGGTCTAGTTACATGTTTAGTATCAAGTTGTATTTTATAAACTTTGTACAACTAACTACCTATGGTATTGTATGGTCTTATGATGTAAGTAACTTACATGTATTGGTAATTGGTTATGTTTAACCAAATTACCATTGAAGTGCAGCTGGTTGAAGCCACTTCTACTGCCCTTTTTTGTATTGCTAGGGCATAAAAGTGTATGTTAATGGAAGTTGATTTGTTCCTGCTTAAAATACTAAGTATTTAGCCTCTATTGTTATAGTTGTTCAAAGTTGTTGCCATCAGTGATAGAGTGCCTTAAATTGTTGCAATTAGTAAATTGATAATGTCTTCAACACATAACAAATAAACCATAAATATCTTCATAACATATTACTTCAAAGCTATAAACCCAATTACAATAATAGAAAGGACAACCATAAAAATCAGACCTAAAAGAACCCTATCATAAATTTGAAATTTTGACTTGATAAAAGTCGACTCTATCTTCAACATCTCCAACTCCTGGTTCGAAACATCAACCGTTGTAGAAGCAAGTTGTTTAGCTTTCTTGAGCATTGAATTCAAACGGTTGTTTTCTTTATATAAATTAAATACTAGCTCTTTGTAGTATTGAGATGACAGTTCATGATCAAGAAAACCATAAACATTACATTTTTTGAATTTGTCCTACTAGATAAGAATAATAAGAAACCATATAAAAGAAAGCTATTAAAACATAAAAAAACTTACTCTAATTGGGCAGCTCTTGAATCTTCTTCTTGGATTCTTCAAAAGTTCATGAAATTTGTTCATAAATTACGTGTGGAGGCTTACACTCACACTCTTTGAGGTTTGCAATTCCGATTGGGAAGACAAGCCTTTTTGAGGTTTACATTTCGATTGGTGAATAATAACGATAAGATCTTGAAGACGAGCAAGATGAAGAGCTATCTATTGTCATATGATATGATCTTAAATTGGAGAAATTGTAATTAGGGGTTACCTTTGAAAAAAGGGGTGTTGGTTAATAAGAATGACCGGGGTAGGGCTAAGTGTGCAAATGGGCTTGGGTAGGGTTAAGTGGTGGGTTAATTTTTGTGGGCTAAATAAATGTTAAAAAAAGGTTAATGACATGTAAAATATTGACGCCACGTAGGATGTAATGGCCAAGCCGGTCAATGGATACACACAAAAGTCGATTTCAAAAGTTTTATAGTAAAATAAAAAAAAAAGTTGGCTGCACAACACAATAAAAATGGACAAGTTTAATGTATTTTCAGGGTATTTCCCCAAAATTTTAACAGTAGAATCAAATATGTAAATCCTTTATGCTATGACATTATATATAGTTATTACTTATTTTGGATATTATACTTTTATTACTTATTTCCATCGCGACGAGCGTTTAATTATCTTTCTACCAATATGCACTATGATATATTTTCGAAGAAAAAAATCGCTTTTTTTTCTTGTTAAAATTTAAGTGAAATATCATATATGATAATACTGTTTCATCATATATGATAAAAGTGTTAAATCATATATGATATTGGTTTCTATCATATATGATATGTTATATCATATATGATACTGCTGTTACATATAACATATCTGAGTTGAGATCCCCCTAGACACTAAATATAGCATAGACCAAATGAGACAATCTGGATCATTCATTCATTTTGCATTCAATGGTCAAGATTACACCAACTTTTTACACATAGGGGCAAAAATGTAATCATATAAATAGAATTTTACCAATTTGATACAAGATATTTTGTATGGGTTCAAAACAATTCTCTCGATATCCTCTCGAATTGATCTCGGTCTTAAGTGGAATGATTTGTTCTTGGTTAATAAAAAGTGGTTGGTTTGTTTATCTATTTTAAACTAATGACAAGAAATTAAGTGTCGAAGAGTAAAATTAAAGACTTGAAATATTAAAGTAAGAAACGAGTTCAAAAATAAATGTTGAAAACTTAAAGATTTTAATATAAAATAAATGAACATTCAATAAAAACTAACTCTTGGAAAACTTGGCAAAACTATGAACTTAATTGAAAAGTACTAAAATAAAGTAAGAACGGCACAAAGCAAAACAACTCAATCGGAATAACCATAAAAAGGGGATGATCGGAATGTTATTCCGATCAGATGATCGGAATGTGGCAAGCTATGGTCGGAATGTGGGGCAAGGACCCCAATCGGAATACTTTAAATCCAACCGATCGGAATAATGGAAAAAGAACAACTCAATCGGAAGTGGAGCAAGATCCAATCGGAATAAACGAAATAACATCAATCGGAATGTTTGAAAAAGCTACAATCGGAATCCAGGAAATTGGGGCAAATCGGAAAGGCTAAACCCTCTTCCGATCGACCGATCGGAAAGAGGGGGTGTTGCTTGGTCGGAAAGTACAATCGGAAAAGGGAGTTTCCCTTTCCGAAAATGGTGCAAAATCGGTACAAAAGCAAGGGAAATAAGCTATTAGGACAAGCCAAAACCCAAAACTAACTCGAATCTATTAATAAGCTGATCAAATAAGCACTAAAAACAACTTTTCCAAACTCAAAGTAAACAACTTTTAAATCAAATCAATAAAAAGATGAACTTTTCATAAAAACTTCAAAAAGTAAATAAGCTAAATCAACAAATAAGCCAATAAGAACAAGGATCTCAAAGCTTATTTATGTAAAAACTTAAGGAAACATAAAAAGTAAACAACTTTTTAATCACAAATCATAGATGAACAACACGGATCATACGAGATATGTACCAAAATCAATAAAAGTAAAAGAAAGGAAGGATGAGATTAAAGATTAAAAGGTAAAACTTGAACTTGATTAATGAAAAAGGTAATACAAAGTTGATCTTGAAAGAGAAAAAGATGAAAAGTAGTGAGAGAAAGTTCTAAACTTTCTCTCTCTAAAACTAGAGAAAATGAAAACTAAGCTAAGCTAAGTGTGTGAAAATTTGTGAGGTGAAGGCTTTATATAGGCGTGTGTATGGTGTTGATGGGCTCTTGATTGGGCTTTGATTCGGGCTTCTTTTTCTTCTTTTAGTCTTCATGCGTATTTATATAAACGTTCCCGACTTGGATTTGAGAAGTGTCAGTGAATAATTCCAACTCGTCTTATAATCTTTTATTTAATAGACTCGAGTTCTTCGACATATATGAATCTTCCATCTTTGGCTCTATTCTTCAATAAATCTTCAAATAGGCACAATGACTTCAAATCTTTTGCATCTCTTGGACAATAGACTTTGTCTTGAGTCTTTTTCCTCGATAAAACCCGTGCAATCCCATGTTTTCTTCATTATTCATCCGGTTGACTCTGAAAACACAATAAACACAAAAACCACGCATAATTCCAAAAAAATGATATTAAATACGTGTTTTGGTCTCGTTTTAGCCCGATTTAAGTGGTAAAAGGATGGGTGTTTACACACCTATCAAATCCCCTACACTTAACCATTGCCATGCCCTCATGCAATGCTTAGTGACAAAGCACATTTACACTTTTCTCATTATCAATCAACCATGGCCTTATTAAAATACTACTAAATAAAAATTTAAAGTACTAAGAGAAATTGAAACTTTAAAGTAAACAAAAGGATAGAAAATAGCTATGTGGAAATAACTTGCAAAGAGATCGAGGACTTACATTAGGGCTTCGGTGCTGCGGAGATTTATCATCCTCAAGTTTTACGTTCCCCAAACTAAGCTTAAAAACGAGATCATTGTTATTATAAGTTAGCAATTCAAACACTTACACACATGGCTTAATTAAATGCTTAGACTCCCTTATTCCTAGGTGTATCTCTTATATTTTATTTTTGTTCTTAGAATGATCATGAAGATGCATTTTTGGACTTATTTCGATAGTTTATAAGGGCTGAAAGCAAAGTAGGATGATTTGATCAATAGTTAGCTAAAGGACAAAATCTCTTAAAACTGCTTCTCGGGATATCAAAAAGTTCATATCTTGGCATAACTTGGTTCGCGATTTGACACCTTTCTCGGGCCGATATTTGGCATGTACTTCATGCTTCATATCTTGAGAGACGTTCTTGAGATAATGGTCTTCTCATCGTAATAGAGTTTCTTCACTTGGAGACTTTTGAGGGGTACTCCAACTTTGTTGACCACGACTTCATGATTATTTCTTCAATCTCTAATTGGGATTTTGAGATACAACGATCCGCCTCCTTTTCGGACTTGGATCTATTTATCCTCATACCTTGTTAGGGTCTTTTTGGATAGACTTCTCCATGATCTTTATGGGAGTTGATTGCTTTTCGTCGTGAGTCTTGATCCTTCATATTGATTTTGGGAATAATGCTTTTCACATCACTTTGGATCTTCAGCAATAAAATGGAATCCTCATGCCTTGTTAGGGCCTTTTTGGACTCGCCAATCTTCGCGCCCCGCTTCATAAGTTATGCCTTGGCTATGAACTCTTATCATTACCGAGCAACTTTTAAACGATCTTGGGCTAGAAGCTAAGTAACTTTTCAAATCGTACGACCTTACTTATTGTAGATAAATTATTAGCAAGTGATGGGAGAATAGGCAAATAATTACACCAAGTGAGCTTGCGCAAGAATACCGACTTATAATTGACTCTATCATTTCTCGTCCTCCACAATTTAAAATCTCAAGTAATGAGACTCGTGGATGCTTAGCCTAATAAACCAATTAAGGTCTACCTGGTTAAGGATACTAGCTAGAATAAACTTGGATAAGTCTATTCGGGTTGAGTCAAAATAAACGCAACGGGCCTAATATGTCAAAGATTTCTAAACTAGCTACACCACTTTATTAAAATTTTTGACTTTATTGCGGGATATATACATATGAAAGCAACGATAAAAATTTAAAAATTACGACTAAATGGCCAAAGTTAATTAAAAATTTGAAAAATGTTGAAAAAGATGATTTTCCGGTTAAATGAAGGCATTTTCATGGAAAAGTCCACTTAAAACTTCGATAGAAGTCCCCCCTACACTTAAGATAAACATTGTCCTCAATGTTTAAGCATGTGGGAAAAGTCTCCCCTACACTTATGACATTGTGCACGTTGGTTAACTCAAGTTAAGGAAGAGACGACTAAAGTGATCAATTTCAAATGTGAGTATGAAGAAAATTGAATCACGATAGTTGAGAGATAGAACCGGATTTCGGATAACACGGGAGCACGGTTCTTCAAAGTTTCCAAGAGTGCATTCATCCCTGTAATCACATCACCACACAAATACAAACACCTATGTAGGCCCCCCTACACTTAGGAGGTTAACACATAAAAAGATAGATACTCGGGCTGCCTCCCGAGGAGCGCTTGTTTTTTATAACCGAGTCACGAGCCTGACTCGACCCAAAATTAGTTCATGGGGAACGTGGTGAGGGCTGGAATCACCTCCTGAGAGATGTCCTCACCAAAGTACAGCTTCAGACGCTGGCCATTCACCTTGAAATTGGGCCCATTTGGCTGAGAAAGCTCAATGGTCCCATATGGAAAGACGTTGGCGACGGTGAATGGACCAGACCAGCGGCTCTTCAACTTGCCAGAGAAGATCTTCAACCGAGAGTTGAAAAGTAAGACTTGATCACCAACATGGAACTCTCGGTTCTTGATTTTTGCGTCATGAAGGATCTTCGTCTTCTCTTTGTAGATCAGCGAGTTCTCATAAGCTTCATTCCTCAGTTCGTTGAGCTCGTTGAGTTGAATCTTACGATGATCACCGGCTTTGTTGATGTCGAAGTTAGCCCACTTTAAGGCCCAGTGCGCCTTATGCTCCAGCTCGATGGGAAGGTGGCATGCTTTCCCGTACACAAGACGATAAGGTGTACAACCGATCGGGGTCTTGTAAGCAGTACGGAAAGCCCACAGAGCATCATCTAACTTATCGGCCCACGCGGCACGATGCTCTCCTACAGTACGCTCCAAAATTCGCTTCAATCCACGGTTGGATATCTCGGCCTGCCCATTGGTTTGGGGATGATAAACGGTGGAAAGACGGTGATTGACACCATACTTAGCCATGACTCTTGCAAATTGATCGTTGCAAAAATGAGTCTCGCGGTCACTGATAATAGCACGAGGAACGCCGAATCGAGCGAACAGCGATTTCAAAAAGTTACAAACCACCCTTGCATCATTAGTAGGGAAAGCTTTGGCTTCAACCCACTTAGAAACGTAGTCAACGGCTACAAGGATGTATTTCTTTCCTTTAGAGGAAGGGAAAGGCCCCATAAAGTCGATACCCCAAACATCAAAGATTTCACATTCTTGTATGAAATTCTGAGGCATCTCGTCTTTATGTGTGATCGTGCCTTGTTTTTGGCAAGCATCACATCGTTTAACCATCTCGTGAGCATCACGGTAGATGGTGGGCCAATAAAATCCCGAATCAAACACTTTTTTCGCGGTGTAGTTGGGACCAAAGTGACCACCAGTGGGTCCTTTGTGGCAAGCATCAAGGATTTCGAAAGCTGCCGGTCCATCAACACATCGGCGAATAATCAAGTCGGCACATTGTTTGAAAAGATACGGGTCATCCCAAAAGTAAGTCTTGATGTCTTTGAAGAACTTTTTCTTTTGCTGGGATGTTAACCAGTCAACGAGGATTCCACCCGCCAAGTAGTTTGCAATGTCCGCAAACCACGGGGTTTCGTCAGCAGTCGAGTTTATAGACATTAAGGTCTCCAGGGGAAAAGAATCATTGATTTCTTTATTCGGATGATCCCCCTGGTAAGGATCCTCAAGTCTGCTAAGATGGTCCGCGGCTAGGTTTTCTGCTCCTTTTTTATCGCGGATTTCGATTTTAAATTCCTGGAGCAGTAAAACCCAGCGAAGAAGTCTTGGTTTGGAATCTTGCTTTGTCAACAAGTACTTCAGCGTGGAATGATCGGTATACACGATGGTGGTGGAAAGGACAAGATAGGGGTGGAATTTTTCAAAGGCATAGACAACAGCTAAAAGCTCTTTTTCGGTTGTCGTATAATGCAATTGTGCCCCAGTCATTGTCTTGCTAGCGTAATGGATCGGTTGGAAGTGTTTGTTCACTCTTTGTCCCAGAACCGCTCCAATAGCAAAATCACTAGCATCGCACATCAACTCAAAGGGCAGCTCCCAATTAGGGGTAACCAAGACGGGTGCCTTAGTTAGCTTATCCTTAAACGAGTTGAAGGCTTCAACACACTCTTTGGAGAAGATAAAAGGAGTATCTTTTTCCAAGAGGTGAGTCATCGGGCGAGCGATTTGAGAAAAATCTTTGATGAATCGACGGTAGAAGCCCGCATGACCCAGGAAACTTCTCACACCCTTCACGGTTGAAGGTGGAGGCAACTTTGCGATAACATCGACTTTAGCACGGTCTACTTCAAGACCGGCTTTGGAAATCTTGTGTCCCAGCACGATGCCTTCTTTTACCATAAAATGGCATTTTTCCCAATTCAGAACTAGGCGAGTGTCTTCGCACCGCTTGAGCATACGTTCCAAATTGGCAAGGCAGGAAGAGAAAGAATCCCCAAAGACTGAGAAATCATCCATGAAGACTTCCATGGTTTGTTCAACCATGTCATGGAAGATAGCTAACATGCACCTTTGGAAAGTCCCGGGCGCATTACATAAGCCAAAAGGCATTCTTTTGTAAGCAAATGTGTCATAGGGACAAGTGAATGTTGTCTTCTCTTGATCTTGGGGGTCGATGGGTATTTGGAAATAACCCGAGAAACCATCCAGAAAGCAGTAATATTCATTACCGGCTAAACGTTCAAGCATTTGGTCCATAAAAGGTAGAGGGAAATGATCCTTTCTCGTGGCATCATTGAGTTTGTGGTAGTCTATACAAACTCTCCACCCAGTAACGAGACGAGTGGAAATCAACTCGTTGTTTGCATTTGGGACAATGGTTATTCCGCCCTTCTTGGGCACACAATGGATTGGACTAACCTATGGTGAATCCGGAATAGGGTAAATCATACCCGCATCAAGAAGTTTGATAACCTCTGTTTTGATGACTTCATGGATTTTTGGATTCACCCTTCGTTGGCTTTGAATTGTGGGCTTAAAGTCATCCTCCATGAGAATTTTGTGTGTGCAGAAGTGAGGATCAATTCCACGAATATCAGAAATCTTCCAAGCAATAGCCTTCTTATGATCTTTCAAAACGGCGACAAGTCGGGCTTTCTCTTCATCCTTCAAATCCTTAGCAATGATAACTGGCGACTTCTTCTCTTCATCAAGGAATACATACTCGAGATGGGGCGGCAACTCCTTAAGTTCCAAATCTGGAGGATTTTCGACGGGAGGCGTTTTCAAAGTCGGAGTATCGATAGAAATGACCGTGGGAGATGGAGGCGAAGGATTGTCTTCGGTGAGAAGATTGTCAAAGAAATTCATGTCTTCATCCCCATCGATAGGAGAATCATTAGTAGCTAAATTCACATCTCCCATGGTGTCTTCAAGATTGTTCCAAAATAAATCACTATCTCCAAATAAAGACAATGATGAATCAATAGAGGACACGGTCTCAACATTGGGAAGAGAGGTAGGAATACTTTTGCAAGCATCATTAAAGTGTTCTTCACAAGCCTCATCGAGAACGTCGATACAATTAACACTCTCGTAAGAATAAGGCTGTTTAGAAAGCTTTCCCATGTTGAAGACTACTTTATCGTCACCCACTCTCATGATAAGCTCACCGGCTTCAACATCGATGAGAGTGCGACCGGTCCTCAAGAATGGACGACCAACAATCAATGGCACACGAGGGTCCATCTCGTAGTCGACGACAACAAAATCAGCAGGAAAGGTGAATTTGTCGACTCCTACAATGACGTCTTCGGCTATCCCCACTGGATAAGCAACCGTACGGTTGGCCAATTCCAAAGTCATTTTGGTGGGGACTAGCTCTGAGAGAGATAATTGCTTCCAAACACTTAGAGGCATGAGATTAATACTGGCACCTAGATCAGCTAGGGCCATGCAATTCTCTACTCCCGGGAAATTGCAAGGGATAAGAAAACGACCCGGATCACCAAGCTTGGTTGGCAATTTCCTTAAGAGCACTACAGAGCAATTCTCATTAAGTTGGGTGTTGGCAATATCGAGGAGCTTTTCCTTGTCGCTCAGAAGATCTTTAAACAATTTCGCATATTTAGGCATGTGAGCGAGAGCCTCAGCGAAGGAGATATTGAAATTCAATTGTTTGAACATTTTAAGAAAGTTCGAAACCTGAATATCGTCCTTGCTTTTGAGCTTCTCTTTCCTCAACCTAGATGGATAAGGTATATTGGAAGAAGAGGAAGGCTTTGGTAGAATAGGATCACTCACATCCTTGGGTGGAGGAGGGGTAGAAGGAAGAGGTGGAGAAATTGGGGAAGGAGAAGGATGAGGAATAGGAGCAGGTGACTCGTTCTCCTTAGTCACAACCACCGGTGGAGGTATAGGAAGCTCGGGTTCCTTGGTACCTTTACCACTTCGAGTGGTGATTGCTTTCATCTCCCCTCTTGGGTTCGCAACGGTGTTACTCGAAAGAGTACCCGAAGAAGAGGGTTGATTACCTTGGAAGAAACTAGCCATCATGTTCCTCAAGTCATTTGTTTGACTATCCATAGTGTTTTTCATATCAGCTCTCAGATCATTCCCTTGTTTCATCAGGTCTGCTTTCAAGTTGCGCACTTCCTGTTGGAGATTATCCACGATCACATCGTTAGTCCTCATGTAGGTTCCAATGTCTTGATGTGATGCGGGGGTTTGGTTTGAAGGAGCAGTGTATGCGGGTGGTTGATAAGCAGGTTGCTGGTAAACTTGGGTGTTTCGTTGAGGTGGTTGTTGCTGCTTGTGAGGTGGGATGTATGGTGTACGAGTTTGTTGTTGTTGAGGAGGGCGGTTGAGGTTTTGTTGTTGGTTTTGGTTGTTAGGATTAAAACCAGGTGGTGATATATAGTTGTTGGAACGGTAGCTAAGCAAGTTGCGGTCACCTTGAGGTTTTGCTTGATAAGCAGGTTGAGTATAGGTGCCATATGCTGCATTAACATTCTCAGCAGGGTAGTCTTGGGTGGCGGTACAAGTTGTGTAAGAGTGAGGACCACCGCATATCTCACAAGGTTGGCTGACAGCGTTCACTTGAGCGTTTTTGGCGTTGTTGCTGTTGTTGTTGCTGACGGTGTGGGTGACAAGCGATTCAAGAAGCGTAGTGATTTTGTCTAATCGCTTGTCGCTGTCACTAGTGCTAGCACTAGCGACATTGGTCCTAACACTCTTGGTTTGCACACGAGATTTATTCTCAATGATGTCCCAAGCAGCATTGGAAGTCTTAGCCAATAGATTACCCCCCGAGGCACTGTTCAGTGAATCTTGGTCACTCATGCTTAAACCATTGTAAAAAGTATTAATTTGATGTACTTTGGTAAAACCATGTTGTGGGCATTTTCTTAAAAGATCTTTGAAACGATCCCAAGATTCACTGAACGACTCATCGTACTTTTGTTCAAAATTTATGATCTCATTCCGCAAAGCGGTAGTACGAGAGGGTGGAAAAAAGTAATTGATAAACTTTGTTTCCAAATCCGTCCACGAGAGAATACTCTGTGGCGGTTCCTTAGCAAGCCAATGTCGGGCTTGTCCCTCTAAAGAAAAGGGAAAAAGTTGTAACCTTATAACCTCTTGTGAAACGCCATTGAATTTGACCGTGTTGGTGAGTTGTAAGAATCTCTTGATGTGGTCGTGTGGATCATGAATGGTACGTCCCAAGAATGGTTGAGCGGAGACCATCTGGATAAAGCCTGATTTTAGCTCGAAATTGTTGGCGGCAATTGGAGGTATGACAATTGGGTCCGTGTTTCCATCTACATGAGCTTGCAGCAGTTCAATCATCGGGCGATTATCCGGAAGGGGCTCATTGTTGTTGTTATTGTTCATGTTGTTGAAAGGCGGGTTGTTGTTGTTATTATTGTTTGGAGGTGGTACACCGGCCATGTCTAAGTGATCGAGAGGCTCGGGCTCTTGATAAGACGTGGATCGAGTGCGCATACACCTGCAAAAGAACGAACAAAGAAAAACAAAGCAAAAATATTTTTGGTTTTTATGTTTTTTTAATTTTTTTGTATTTTTGAAAATTTTATATTTTTTAGGATTTTTGAAAATTTTTATGATGAAAAAGTAACGTTCACGGGGAACGGATCCCAAAATCCAAGTTCTCACAAAAAACTTTTGATCTTAACGAGAAGAGCCGGCAGCGGCGCCATTTGATACAAGATATTTTGTATGGGTTCAAAACAATTCTCTCGATATCCTCTCGAATTGATCTCGGTCTTAAGTGGAATGATTTGTTCTTGGTTAATAAAAAGTGGTTGGTTTGTTTATCTATTTTAAACTAATGACAAGAAATTAAGTGTCGAAGAGTAAAATTAAAGACTTGAAATATTAAAGTAAGAAACGAGTTCAAAAATAAATGTTGAAAACTTAAAGATTTTAATATAAAATAAATGAACATTCAATAAAAACTAACTCTTGGAAAACTTGGCAAAACTATGAACTTAATTGAAAAGTACTAAAATAAAGTAAGAACGGCACAAAGCAAAACAACTCAATCGGAATAACCATAAAAAGGGGGTGATCGGAATGTTATTCCGATCAGATGATCGGAATGTGGCAAGCTATGGTCGGAATGTGGGGCAAGGACCCCAATCGGAATACTTTAAATCCAACCGATCGGAATAATGGAAAAAGAACAACTCAATCGGAATGTGGAGCAAGATCAAATCGGAATAAACGAAATAACATCAATCGGAATGTTTGAAAAAGCTACAATCGGAATCCAGGAAATTGGGGCAAATCGGAAAGGCTAAACCCTCTTCCGATCGACCGATCGGAAAGAGGGGGTGTTGCTTGGTCGGAAAGTACAATCGGAAAAGGGAGTTTCCCTTTCCGAAAATGGTTCAAAACCGGTACAAAAGCAAGGGAAATAAGCTATTAGGACAAGCCAAAACCCAAAACTAACTCGAATCTATTAATAAGCTGATCAAATAAGCACTAAAAACAACTTTTCCAAACTCAAAGTAAACAACTTTTAAATCAAATCAATAAAAAGATGAACTTTTCATAAAAACTTCAAAAAGTAAATAAGCTAAATCAACAAATAAGCCAATAAGAACAAGGATCTCAAAGCTTATTTATGTAAAAACTTAAGGAAACATAAAAAGTAAACAACTTTTTAATCACAAATCATAGATGAACAACACGGATCATACGAGATTTGTACCAAAATCAATAAAAGTAAAAGAAAGGAAGGATGAGATTAAAGATTAAAAGGTAAAACTTGAACTTGATTAATGAAAAAGGTAATACAAAGTTGATCTTGAAAGAGAAAAAGATGAAAAGTAGTGAGAGAAAGTTCTAAACTTTCTCTCTCTAAAACTAGAGAAAATGAAAACTAAGCTAAGCTAAGTGTGTGAAAATTTGTGAGGTGAAGGCTTTATATAGGCGTGTGTATGGTGTTGATGGGTTCTTGATTGGGCTTTGATTCGGGCTTCTTTTTCTTCTTTTAGTCTTCATGCGTATTTAAATAAACGTTCCCGACTTGGATATGAGAAGTGTCGGTGAATAATTCCAACTCGTCTTATAATCTTTTATTTAATAGACTCGAGTTCTTCGACATATATGAATCTTCCATCTTTGGCTCTATTCTTCAATAAATCTTCAAATAGGCACAATGACTTCAAATCTTTTGCATCTCTTGGACAATAGACTTTGTCTTGAGTCTTTTTCCTCGATAAAACCCGTGCAATCCCATGTTTTCTTCATTATTCATCCGGTTGACTCTGAAAACACAATAAACACAAAAACCACGCATAATTCCAAACAAATGATATTAAATACGTGTTTTGGTCTCGTTTTAGCCCGATTTAAGTGGTAAAAGGATGGGTGTTTACACACCTATCACAATTATTACTTCATTTTTTTGTTTAAAAAACACACACTCTCTCTCAGGAGGTCTCATCGGCGACCTCCAACTCCATCACAACCATTTTTTCCGGCGACCTCAACCACCACAACAACCTCCACCCCATTTTTTACGGCAACCTCAACCACCACCACAACAAACTCCACCCCATTTTTCCGGCGACCTCAACCTCCACAACTACCTTCCCTAATCACAAACCTTCTTCCCTAATCACAACTAACACAAATATGGCTGATGACGATGCAATTGATGCAGATTCAAGTATAGTTCAATACGAAGAAGATGAAAACCCTATGACTTAGAATCAAAATGAAGAGTCAAATTTTGAAGCCAATATCATTCAAACTCCTGGTAAATCATATATGATTCATTCAATATACAAACAAGTGATTCATCATGAATCATATATGATTCATGATGAATCATATATGTTTCATTCAATATACAAACAAGTGATTCATCATGAATCATATATGATTCTATGATTCTATTAAAATAGTTATTCTTTAAGACACTGTAATTGGTAAAAACTTCAAAAGCAAGTTAGATGAATCATGTATGATTCATCATGAATCATATATGATTCATGATGAATCATATATGTTTCATTCAATATACAAACAAGTGATTCATAATGAATCATATATGATTCTATGATTCTGTTAAAATAGTTATTGTTTAAGACACTATAATTGGTAAAAACTTCAAAAGCAAGTTGGATGAATCATGTATGATTTATCATGAATCATATATGATTCATGATGGATTGTATATGTTTCAGTCAATATACAAACAAGTGATTCATAATGAATCATATATGATTCTATGATTCTGTTAAAATAGTTATTGTTTAAGACACTGTAATTGGTAAAAACTTCAAAAGAAAGTTGGATGAATCATGTATGATTCATGATGGATTATGTATGATTCATGATGGATCATATATGATTCATCATGAATCATATATGATTCATGTTGAATCATATATGATTCAACATGGAACATACATGATTCAGTGTAAAAATAATTTACTAAAACAAAACCTAAATGTTATTGTTTAACAGTTCCAAGGAGCACGCCAACTTTGTTCCCAGAAGGCGAGACACCTAGAGGAACGATATACTGCGAACCAAATGTTAAACGCAATACCTACCTTTTCAGGGGCATGCTTTTGATACAATAGAGCAAGGTGTCGATTTTTATAACACTTACGCTGGAAAGGGAGGGTTTAAAGCTAAAATGACATGACAAAAGAAAACAAAAAGTGGTTTGGTGAAATCAAAGTATGTCATGTGTAATCGAGAAGGGAATCCAAAGGAGATAAATATTAACACATTGGATCCTCAACACAATGATAAGCAAGTTAGAAATACAAGGCATAGACTAACGAGTTGTCGTGCAAGAATTAAGATTGCTTTGGATAGTCGTACCGAAAAGTATGAAACAGTTACATTCGATCCAAGACACAACCACATAATGATTCCGAAAGAATTTAAGCATTTTACAATGAAGCAACGAAAGATGACTCAGACGGAAAAATGTTTGTTATAAAAGCTTCAACAATGAAACTTGGTGGAACAAAGGCGCAACACTTGTATTCTACGATGAAAGGAGGTTCTCAGTATGTTCATGGCACGACTAACGATTTTAAGAATCATGTCTGATGCACATATGGTGATAGAAAAGATGGAAAATAGGAAGTTGTTTGTGCCAAACCTTACATTTTAGTATAAGGTTGAAAACGGCGTGTTAGTTGCACTTTTTTGAGCAGATGAAGTTGATAAATGCAACTACAATGAGTTTGGTGATGTAATATCATTTGACGCAACATTTAGAACGAATAAGTAAGTTGTCGAATAAAAATTTTTTATGTCCTCTATTAGCATATGTATTTTTCTTGTAGAATTCTGTATGGTTCACTATGAAACATATATGATTCATGATGAATTATATATGATTCATGGTGAATCATGTATGATTCATCAGGAAACATGTATGATTCATCCTGAAACATATATGATTCATGGTGAATCATATATGTGTTGTACCTGATTATATGATGATAGATTAAGGAAATGAGATGGAAAAGAGATGAATTTATAGAGAGAGAAAGTGGAGAGAGATATGTGATTAACTATGTGAAATTAGATTAGAGAAAAATGAGAACAACCAACCCTCCTAACATGCTAGGAGGGTGCTTATATAGTCCACCCACATGCGGGCTTTCTATTGGACTATATTTGTTTTGGTTCGGGCTTGAATAAATGCTTAGTACCTTGAAAGAGGCCTTTTAAGCTTACCATCAAGCCCATAATGTCATGACTATTTTAACTAACTATTACAACGTTCTAATAAATGTTACAATATAACCCTATGACCGAACATTCTTGTTTGACTCAACATTTGAGGCTAACAATCTCCCCTAATGTGAGGTCATTCCTCTTCGATATTTGGAGATTACGAATCTCATCATAAATGAGTCTTGAACATGTAATAGTAGTCTTGTTCCTTCATGATGTGATCTTTGAGCCTTTGTTGTTGTCTTTCGAATTTGTCTTTAAACTTAAGATCTTCAAATTATTCTTGACTTGTCTTTGCCATCTTGCGATCTTGAGTCTTCATCCACATGCTCATACTTCGCACCATCTTGAAAGCTTGCTAACAATCTCTTTTGAATAGAGGTCATTCCTCTTCATTAATTGTTAAGGAAGATTTTAATCACCAGATTTGCCAAAGTCTTTAGCTTTCTTGATTGTTGAATGTCTTTGGGCATGAGTATGTGGTTTTGAATCTTTGACTTTGCTGAGTACACCGTAACGCCACCTTCTTGAGACAAAACATAGACACGGACTGAATGGCTTTGACATTCGTCCTAAATCGGTAGCGTTTTACCTCCGGTCGGTGAAGACCGTTACACGATATTAAATATCGTACCTGTGATTAGGTAGAGTCAATTAAGAACCTCCTCGACAAGGTTTCGCGGCGGTACTAGCCGTTCTCTTTACTCGACCGTCTCAAAGCAAGACTACGAACATAAAGAGTGAATAAATTGGATAAATATCCGCTTGATTAAAGTCGTCAATTCAAATTCCTAGAACAAGTTTGATTCTTGAAGAATATTACCATTGTTGCTTTCCAGTTGACACAAGCTTGAATCATAAGAATCTCGCAAGTTACCTACCGTAGCACTGTTTAATGTTAACGCTAGAAGGATTTCCATTGGTCACTGTGAATATTAATAAATATCACTCTGAATGTTCTGGCAAGACGATAAAGATATTGCGTAGAAACCTGAAACGAGTTTGAATCGATAAAGAAACAAACCACTGTTTCTTTCAGTTTTACATATGTTCAATTCATAAAGAATCTTACACATGACCTACCGCAGTGCTTTTTGATGTTAACACTGGAAGTATTTTCGCTCATCATTGTGAATACTAGGTAGTATCACTCTGAGTGTTCTAGCAATATCGCAAGGATATAGCGTAGGACTCTCTTGATCGTCATCCGTGTGTCCTAATGAGATTTGATTGATCTCTTGGCTCTAGACTCGATTTGCGCACTTTTAGTGGTTCGAGGATGGAGCAGATGCCACCTATTCAATATCAACTATATCAGAGTGAGAAAGTCAATGGAAGTTGTGTTGATCTCCGTGACAATAAAACAAACTTCTTTTGAGAGAAGGCTGAGTCAGCTGGGGAGCGGTTGTGCATTACATCACTGGGTCCATGATGCATTGTCTTTATGATGTGTTGACCCGGTTTCTGCCTAAGTTGTATGGAGGGCTAATTGCTTTACACCCTTTATCCTTACGTTTCTTTTTCATTCTTCAACCCCTTCAATGCTTACCAAGACATCATTACTAGCACCTTGTTGTGATTGTTCCAGTGCTAGCATCAGTACTTAGTCGGCATTCAGCTTCGTTCACATTCTACTCCATCTTTCCTAAGGACTTCTAATAATCTATTGAATTGTCCCTGGGAAGATCCCTTCGGTTCTGGTTAGATCATAGGACTTAAACCTAACCACTCTTTTGACACCAATAATGTCGTGAATTAAAGATGTTGTGGGTATTTGATCGTAACCATGAGTGCTTGAGTCTTTAGATCACATTTTAATCACATTTTCTCCCCTATCTCTAATATATAAAATCGTTTGATATTAGAGATACCAAAATTGATTAAAATATATTTTGAAAAATAGTCTTGAAAACTTTCGGGAGAAAAATGTGTCAAACTTAGCATGAATTTGGAACGCTCCCCCTCAAAAATTTATCCAATTGAATTGTCATTACGAGGATATGATCCACATTAAACTTTTGAGGATAGGAGTTGTTGAACACATAATTTTTGAAAGCTTTTGAATATCATTGAAAAATTCTTGAAAAAATTGTGTTCAACGCTTTTTGAAAAATCAATTCTTTTTGTCGAAGTGGTTTTTCTAAAGCATTAACTTGAGTTCCTAGACTTTTGAATGTCTTGACGAATTCACTCAAGTATAAGAAGATTTCTCTTCTTTTGCTGAGGGTAAGCGCACTCAATCGTACACTCCCCTGTGAATATAGATCCGGGTTGCAATCTGAAAGTGATTACAAGCCATTGTGTTGAGCTCAAAACGTTGAATGTTTTGTAACAAGCTCAACCCAAGATAGATTGCTCTACCCGTTGTTGGAAATATTGTCCAAAAGAGACAATTTCATTTATAAAAGATAGAAATGACATGTTTCGAAAAATATTTACAACTTTCATTCGAGCTTTATGTACACACCCGTGTCGTTATTGAGCGACATTTCTAGGTACGTCCATATTATCGATACTGAAAGACATGTCGAGAAGAATATTTTTGGATTTTCAAAGATTTTTAATTTTTAATTTTTAATTTTGCTTTTTCATTAATATATACATGTATATGTTTGATAGATGAATCAAGCAGGCTTCTTTGCCAGAATCTCCAGTTCTGCTGGAGTCAAACATCTCATACCAATTTTCCTAACAAGATACGCAAACCTCTCTTTCAAAAGAGCTTTTGTAAACAAGTCAGCTAATTGGTAATCTGTTCCAACAACGTATAGCTCAATAATACCCCTTTCAACTTGTTCCTTAATGAAGTAATATCTGACATCAATGTGCTTCGTGCAGGAATTTTGTACCGGATTGCAGGAGATGGCTTCGGTGGACTTTGAGTCACAGTACATAGGTACTTTATCAAAGTGGAATCCATAATCCGTGAGTTGTGTTCTCATCCATAGAACTTGAGCACAACACGTAGATAGAGACACATACTCCGGTTCGGCTGATGACAGTGACGTGCAATCCTGTTTCTTGGAAGACCATCCCACGAGTTTATCTTGACCAAGAAATTGTGCACCACCAGAAGTACTTTTTCGTGTACCAAGACACCCTGCATGATCGAAATCTGAATAGGCCGTTAGAAAGAAACCGGTTTCCCTCAGATACCAGAGTCCCATGTGAATGGTATTCTTAAGGTACCGAAAGATCCATTTAACCTTCTTGAGGTACTTTTCAGTGGGTCGTGCTTGATATCATGCACAATAACACGTAGCATGTGATATATCTGGACGGCTTGCTGTTAAGTACATGAGGAGCCGATCATCGAATGATATCTCGTTTGATCTATGGCATCTCCCTCCAAATCAGGATCTAGGGATGTGGTTGATAATGGTGTCCCAACGGTGTCACATGAGGTCATTCCATGCTTTTTGAATATCTCTTGACAATACTTAGCTTGGTTGATAAAGATACCACTTGGGGATTGGTGAACTTGAATTCCTAGAAAGAATTTTAGTTCGCCCATCATTGACATTTCAAATTTGTTGTGCATTACTTTTTCAAACCATTTTGAAAGTTTTGGGTTTGTAGACCCGAAAATAATGTCATCAACATAAATCTGCACAAGCAAATTGTCATCCCCATATTAATAAGTGAACAAAGTTAGATCAATGGAACCTTTTGAGAAACCTTTGGATACCAGAAATTTCGAGAGCTTGTCATACCACGCCCTTGGAGCTTGCTTGAGTCCATAAAGTGCTTTGTGGAGACAATACACCTTGTCAGGATAATGAGGATTGACGAATCCTTCCGGCTGTGTGACATAGACTTCTTCCTTCAAAGGACCGTTGAGAAACACCGTATTTACGTCCATTTGATAAATGATGAATCCCTTATGTGCAACACAGACAAAGAAAATCCTGACCGCTTCCATACGAGCTACTGGTGAAAATGATTCTTCAAAATCAATACCCTCTTTCTGGCCATACCCTTTAGCCACTTGCCTAGATTTATTCTTGATGATCGTGTTTTCTTCATCCATATTGTTTTTCCAGATCCATCGAAGATTTAATGGTGTTACATCGTATGGTCTGTCAACAAGTTCCCAGACTTTAAGTTATTCAAATTGTTGAAGTTCATCCATCATCGATTCAATCCAAGCAGGATCTGCCAAGGCTTCTTTGATATTTGTTAGTTCAGCTGTACTCACGGCGAATGCGAACATACAAACATCACCATCGGTTTCAAGTTTTCGTCTTGTACGAACGGGCTGTGAAGGGTTTCCAATTACTTGAACCAAAGGATTATCTCTGGTCCAATGGTGTGTTAAAGGATGTCGTTGATAGAACGCATGCATATTTGACGGATCAACATGGCGAGTAGAAGACTCTACAGTTTCGTGTACCGGTGTACCAAATGGGTTGATAAAATCGTCTTCGTCATTTAATGCATAGTCTGCTTGATTTGTGTTCTATGGAGCAATGACAATAGTTGTGGATGTTGTAGGAGCGGTTGTTGATGTGATATTCTGAGGAGGTAAATCTGCAGCAACCCGTGTTGAAGTAGATAAAGTTGTATCATTTTGTTGACGATGATCGGTATCATCATTCTTATCATGAGTGACAGCGGAAGACTTTGATACAATATGTTTCTCCCCTGTGAAATATGCATCATAAATTGGTCCATATAACATTTCCAACTCTTCAATTGTCGTGTTGACTGTCATATCTGCTCTTGGAACATTTCCTTGAACCAGCTTTGAACTTGACGATTCATTGTTGTAGTCTTGAGTTCCGAGTTCCGTGCGGTTGTGAACGAAAGTCGTTTGTCATTGTGGATCGGGACTTAAAATGTTTTGTTCAAGTGCCATCTCTTGTAATTCATCAAATCGGATATGAATAGTCTCGACTATTAATTTTGTTCTCTTGTTGTAAACTCTATATCCCTTAGACTGAGTTGCATATCCCACTAGAATACATGCATCACCTTTCTCTTTCCTCTTATCCAGATTTTCACCATCTCGTATAATGTAACAAGTACATCCAAAAACGTGAAGGTGTTTGAGTGAAGGTTTCGATCATGAATTATGTGATATATTGTCTTTTCATGTCTTGGGATAATTAAGGATCGGTTTTGTGTGTAGCATGCGATTGACACAACTTCGGCCCAAAATAATAGTGGAAGTTTTGAAGCGGATAATAATGTTCGAGCAGCCTCAACTAAAGTACGGTTTCGTCTTTCAACAACGCCATTTTGTTCGGGTGTTCGAGCAATAGATGTTTCATGTTCAATTCCTTCGACTTCAAAATAGTTCCTCAGAGTTGAATTCAAAAATTATGTTCCTCTGTCAGTACGTACCACTTTTACTTGAGCTTGAAGACCACATTGTATCAGTTTAAGGAAGTTGATGAGAACTTCGGGTGTTTCATCCTTGGTCCTCAAGAAGTGAGTCCATGTGTACCT
Source organism: Glebionis coronaria (assembly GCA_025667525.1). NCBI lineage: Eukaryota > Viridiplantae > Streptophyta > Magnoliopsida > Asterales > Asteraceae > Glebionis > Glebionis coronaria. The sequence continues at coordinate 397,522,295 of CM046882.1, forward strand.
TGAGTAATCATCGACAATTACCATAATGTATTTCTTACCATTGATACTTTGAACACGCATGGGACCACACAAGTCGATATGAAGAAGATCTAACCGTCCTTTAGATCTTGGTGTAGTCTTTGTCTTGAAGCTACTTTGTTTACCTTTACAAAGCTCACAAGAAGAACAAATATGATCTTTGATGAATTTCAAGCTTGGAAGACCTCTCACAATATCTTTCTTGGAAAGCAAGTTGATGGTATCAAAATTGAGATGAGATAAACGTTGATGCCATAACCATGTCTGAGTCATTGAAGCTTTAGCCATGAAGCAAATTGGAGTTGAGGAAGTTGTGTCTTGAAGTGAAATTGTGTGAAGATCGGTACCCCGTGAACCGGTGAGTAAATCATTCCCATCATAATCACGAACAAAACATGTCTTCTTTCTAAATGCAACCTCCAAATCTGCATCACAGAATTGACCAACCGAGAAAAGATTGTGATTGAGCCCTTCGACGTATTATACCATTTTGATCGTGATATTCCCCTGAATCAAATCTCCATATCCTAGAATCGGTGCAAATTGATCATTTCCGAATCGGACCGTACCCAGGAACTTCTCCACGAAATTAATTAGAAGCTTGAGATTCCCTGCCATGTGCTTCGTGCATCCGGAGTCCAGTATGAAGAGAATTATTTGTATCACCTGTAGAAGAATTAGAACACGATGGAGCATTTGCTAAATTGGAGACCACGTTAGTTGAAATTTCAAAATCATTGGTGTCCTTAGCAATATTTAAAGGCATACTAACACTCGTTGTCACATTCTCTGTCCTAACTTTAGGTATCCATTGATATCCTGGAGGACATTAATTAGCAAACCACCATTTCCAAGACTTGCTAGTAGACTCATATAATTCCCTAATTCTGCTTCTAGGGTTCTTAGTGGTGAGGTCTGATGCAATACTTTTCTTAGTAGGGGTTGCACCAGAATGGTTCACTTTGCATTTGGGTTTACTAGCACTAATAGGCATCACAACTTGCTTCTTAGCTCTAGTATCTACGCCTTTGACATTATTCATAGCACACATAGAATGATTAGCATAAGCACATTTTCCACATTTGACACAAACAAATTTAGCTTTCAAAGGATTCAAATCATTCAAAGCATTCAAATCGTCATTACACGCGATTATAGATGTTTTATTCTTAGAAACATTCAAATTCCTAGGGTGTTCTTCTACTTCCTTCATCTTCCCTTGACTCTTGTGTTTCCAAACCTTATCATTCACTTGAGTGCTCTTAAGCTTAGGCCGGCTAAAACTAGCAGTGGAGACTACTCCTGTAGTAGAAGACATACGAGTATTAGTGTTTCTAGAAGTCTGAGGCGATTGACTAACTTTTTTTGTGGGTTTAGTGGTCATTCTATACATCCCTGGTTTAATCACATTATTATGCTTAACGCTTGGTGCTTGAGTATTCCTTATGGGTTGATTCTATGGTAACCTTTCCTTTCCATCCATCTTGGGGGTAAACACATGTTTTGCAAACGAGGAATTTGAGAAAGCGGATGGTTTTACCAAGATAGAGGGTCTATTCACTTTAGAGGAATTGGGTTGTCTAACAACAGGTTTCTTAACGCTAGGTTCCACAACTTTCCCACCCATCTTAGCAACGAGTTTCTTTAACTCTGCTATTGCTATGTCTTTTTCTTTTAACTGAGCTTTCAAATCCGAAATATCAAGACTTTTTTCGTTTAGTAATCGACATGACTCAGATAATTTTACTTCCAAAGTTGTATCATTTGAAAAGCTGCCAACTTTGTTTTGCAAGCAAGTTCAAGTGAATGACAATTTTTTGAAGATAATCATATCTATGTTGAAGTAACGAAAACTCTTTTTGGTCAACTTTATTCGAAAGCTCAGTTTCAAGACGTTCACACTCTTTGACTTGATCAAGATATTTGCATGCAGCATCAGAATATTCATCAATATCAGCACAAGATGTAACATAAATAGACATAATATCTTTTGAGAGGAATTCTTGCAAGAGTAGATCATATGCTATAGAAAATTCGTCTCTTTCAGGTTGATGGTCGTTCACTTCTTGTTCAAGAGATTCCACATATTTCAAATCATCAAACATTTCTTGCTTAATTAATGTTTCAAATTCCAAAAAATGTTTTTGTGTTCTTTCCGCAAGCAGAATCAAAATACTTTTCACAAGCACAGTTATATCGTGAGGAATTTCTTTGTTGCCTTTCAAACGTTCACGTTCTTTCCAGTCATCGTTAACAACCTTTTTGAAATTTTTGATGTTTTGTTTAAGAAAACTAAGTGTTTGCTTACTCTTGCTTATAGAAGCTTTATATGACAAATACTCAATAAATTTTGAAACATTAGTTTTCTTAGTGGTAAAAATTTATCTCTATTTAATTCTTATTTGTTCACATTCGTAAAATATTTTCTCACGAGTCTTCTGTTTTTGTGGTTTGAAAATTTCATAAAGACTATTTTCATAAGAATAATTATATGGTTTCACAAAGGCTTCATTCACTAGTGATCTACTCTCTTATTCAAAAATTAATGACTCGTCACTATCGGGCCTAACAATTAAACAATCAATGTCGGTCTATTGGGACTCCTCAAGATATAGGCACGGGTTCTCAGATTAAGCTTGCTCGAGGTACTTAGGATTAGCAAAACTAGCGTTACCCTTGAAAAACGAACGAGGTGCCAACATTCGCGTGGTTTGAATAGATTGATTTGTTTTATAAACATTTTTCTTATAAAAATCAATTTGCACTTCAAGTTCCACGACTTTGTCAATGTCTTTAGCTTGTTTAATTTTGAAATCTTTTTTCAAGTTTGCAACCTCTTCCGTTTTCGCATTGACTAGTTTAGTTTTACCCTCTTGAAGAAAATCAATCTTTTGGCTTAACTCATTCACTTTGGTGGTATCAAGATACGTTTTGTGTCGTTCCGTACTTAAAGAAGTGTTATAATTACGTTTCTCTTGTTCTAAAAGCTTAAGAGTTTCGTTGTATTTATTTTCAAAAACATCCTTTACAATAGTAACAACACCCCCTTTGTACCTTGCAAGCTCTTTATCTTTTTGAATAAGCTCAACTCTGCAGCTTGCAAGAAGTTCACTAGATTTTATGACTGCAGCTTTGCTTTCTTCAAAATTTTGAGTGAGCGTAGCGTTTGCCTTCTTTAATTGCTTTTGACTTTTTCTAGTTTCTTTAACATCTTTTTGTAAAGAAGAAATTAAGTTAGCAAGTGCAATACGCTCCTCATCATCGTCATACTCATTTGCATGTTGATCATCCTCAGACTCATTTATTGCACATGTCTGATGAATCGGGTGTGGTATTGCTATCAACCGTTTCCATCATACATGTGTCATTAATGGCTTTGGGTATCTCACAATGCTCATAAATATTACCAAACACATTATATTCCTCTTCAGTGTGTACCTTTTCGATTGGCTCAGTATCAAAGATAGGACCATTGTCATCTTCAGTGACGTTGAGAACTTCTTCAACCTTTGCCATGTACGAGTAATGTGCTTCAAGTTCTTGGTCAGAGGCTTCATCATCAGTATCATCAAGCATTGCTCCTTCACGAATACTGGAGCGGCCATCTATGTCACGTAACTTGTACGCACCCCGTCCTAAGGCTTCCGTGACCTCATACGGTCCTTCCCACTTAGGGCCCAGCTTTCCTGTATTCTCCGCTCGACTTGATTCGTTAGCACGATAGACATAACTTGTACTGGAGCGGCCATCTATGTCACGTAACTTGTACGCACCCCGTCCTAAGGCTTCCGTGACCTCATACGGTCCTTCCCACTTAGGGCCCAGCTTTCTTGTATTCTCCGCTCGACTTGTATTTTCCTTCACGAATACTAGCGTTACCCTTGAAAAACGAACGAGGTGCCAACATTCGCGTGGTTTGAATAGATTGATTTGTTTTATAAACATTTTTCTTATAAAAATCAATTTGCACTTCAAGTTCCACGACTTTGTCAATGTCTTTAGCTTGTTTAATTTTGAAATCTTTTTTCAAGTTTGCAACCTCTTCCGTTTTCGCATTGACTAGTTTAGTTTTACCCTCTTGAAGAAAATCAATCTTTTGGCTTAACTCATTCACTTTGGTGGTATCAAGATACGTTTTGTGTCGTTCCGTACTTAAAGAAGTGTTATAATTACGTTTCTCTTGTTCTAAAAGCTTAAGAGTTTCGTTGTATTTATTTTCAAAAACATCCTTTACAATAGTAACAACACCCCCTTTGTACCTTGCAAGCTCTTTATCTTTTTGAATAAGCTCAACTCTGCAGCTTGCAAGAAGTTCACTAGATTTTATGACTACAGCTTTGCTTTCTTCAAAATTTTGAGTGAGCGTAGCGTTTGCCTTCTTTAATTGCTTTTGACTTTTTCTAGTTTCTTTAACATCTTTTTGTAAAGAAGAAATTAAGTTAGCAAGTGCAATACGCTCCTCATCATCGTCATACTCATTTGCATGTTGATCATCCTCAGACTCATTTATTGCACATGTCTGATGAATCGGGTGTGATATTGCTATCAACCGTTTCCATCATACATGTGTCATTAATGGCTTTGGGTATCTCACAATGCTCATAAATATTACCAAACACATTATATTCCTCTTCAGTGTGTACCTTTTCGATTGGCTCAGTATCAAAGATAGGACCATTGTCATCTTCAGTGACGTTGAGAACTTCTTCAACCTTTGCCATGTACGAGTAATGTGCTTCAAGTTCTTGGTCAGAGGCTTCATCATCAGTATCATCAAGCATTGCTCCTTCCTCAGCCGACAGTTTAACCCCAGCTTCCATCTTCTTACAAAGCAGCATCTTTTCCTTATGATAACCAGAATCCCTAACCTGTTTCAGCTTCCTACATTCCTTGGCCATATGCCCATAACCTTGACAATTAAAGCACTGAATCACACTTTGTTGAACCACTTGAGTTCCAACAGTTTCCCTATTCCTAGCAACAGTAGCAATCCTCTGAGTATCATACTTAGCAGTTTGTCGATCATACCTTGCAGAACCCTCAACATGAGTTGGATTACGTCGATCATACCTAGGAGGACTTTTATCACGTTGACGTGTGTCATACCTTTGAGAGCTCTCAACATATTGGTTCCTTGTGCTAGATGATGTTCGAAGATTGTTGTTGGTGGGTTTGAATATTTTCTTGTAGGTCTTTATAATGAAAGCAATTTGTTGTTTCATCTCCCTATCCTTCTGAGCTAGTTCTTCATCAATGTCCTCTTCAGATGATGGCTCAGATGATGGTGATGGTGCTCTTGGTTCTTTGTCTCGTGATCTTGTGGGAGCTGAAGACTTAGATGAAATGGAGTATCTTGGTGAGGAAGATGTAGTGGAGTATCTTGGTGAGGAGGATGTGGTGGAGTAAGATTTTGGAGCACGAGAGCGATAATCTTGGACATGGTGAGTGGTAGACACCAAAGCAAGTGGATTAGCAGTCTTTGTTACCCGTTCAGCATGAAGTTCATTTGCCTCATTTTGAAATTGTTTCAAAATGTCAAAGAGCGTGTGATAGTTGACCTCGTCCAACTTATTTTGTTGTTTCACCAAAGTTACAATCGTGTCCACTCTGGTTGAAGTTGTTGTAAAATTTGCACATTGACTTGCATGGTGGAGACTTCCAAGTTGTTTCTTGTCATATCATTTGATAAGCTGTAAAATTACCCCTTTAGGAAAAGGAAGGCAATTAGGGCAAGTAGTGAATACGACGATTTAGGAAAACCGTGTATTAATGACCCTAAAATGAGTTCGTTCTCAAGGAGGCTAGTGTGTTATGTGTGTAATGAATTGGATTAGATTTGTGATTATATTGTTGAGAAAGAAAAATAGAAATGAGATTAGAAGAGAATGACGGTTACGAAGACGGATTAAACTAAGTCGAAAAAGGTGTACACGTAAAACCGTAAAAGGTGCTAAAATTAAAATTTTACCCTAAAAATTCCTAAAAATTACCAAAAATCCCTAATAATATTCTAAGAGCTTACAAAAAATCCAAACTTGCCAAAACCTTTTAATTAATTAGATAATGACTTTTTAATGCTAATTAAAGCCCTAAAAATCAAAATTAATTATTAAAAAGTCCCAAACAAGATTTTAAAGTTTGTAAACCTCAAAAATATTCTAATTAAGCTAAAAAGTATTTTTCAAAATTTTAAATCAACTAAAAACTATTTTTAAACAATTAAAAACTACTAAAATCAATTAAAACTTAAATTAATTCTAGAAAATAATTAAAAGACTCTAAAAATATTTGGAAAGTTTCAAAATTCCTAATTAATTGTTTAGAACCTAGGAAAACTATAAAAACTTGTAAAATCAGACTTTTAATTTTTAATAATAAAATAATATTAAAATAATATTAAAAATCCAAAAATCATAAAAAATTCTAAAAACTTGCAAACTAGCTTAATTTAACTTAAATAACTCAGAAATGAAAGTGAAATTACCTAAATACCCTTAATGGGCCTAGAAAATGGGCTAAACCCAAAATAGTACACTATTGGGCCAAATTTGGGCCCAATAATAAGAAGTGTTCAAAATAAGCCCAAAAAGCACAGGTTGACTCAAAATTTGATTTTAAACAACTTTTTCCAAAGGCCCAATAGCTGAAAGTGTGAAATAAGCTAGCTTATACCAAGCAGCTTATTCTTAATGGGCTTTTTGGCCCATTAAGCTATAAGCCAATGCCATAAGCTAAAATTTGACACACAAGCTTCTTTGACCTAATAAAGACTTATGCAAAAAGAAATTTAAAATAAGCCCAATGAATAAGCCTGAAAATGCAATAAGCAATCTACAGAAAACGAGAAAATAGTCGTTTTTGAGTTCTAGGCCACCCCAAGTGCTGATTCAAGTTCCTAAAGCTTTTAAATGACTTAATTAAGCAAAATCAACAAAGAGTTTTCAAATAAGCTGACTCAATAAGCTGGAAAAAGCAAATAAGCACTTATGTAAAAGTCAAATAAGTTGGTTTTCTAGTAAAAAGTCAAAGTCAAAGTCCAATAAGCTCCAGTCTACTTAAATGGGTCAAATAATGAAGACCTATCACAAAAATAAGTTGTTGCAAGTCTGGATAAGCTAGAATAGCTTATTGATAAGCTGAGTTCAAAATTACACTAGCAGGGGCTAGTTTTGGGTGTTGAGTAGTGGGAACTTGTCCCACTGCTTGACTTGTTTGACTTTTTGTCTTTAGTGGCTGTTTTGGAGATTCAGATTACACAAAGGCACCCAAATGATCTTTGAATCAAAAGGAGTCAATAACAATCAAAATATCACAATCACAAACACCCAATTGATACAGTTTAATCAATCAATCACCAGATATGATACAGACATGAACACTTAAGCAGTTGAGCACTTATAAGCAGTTTTAGCACAAATCAACCAGCCAAATTCAACCAAATGCATGCACAAGCTATTATAAACTCCAATAAGCAAGTCTAAACAGGTTTCATGTAATGATTCAAAGAATTAAGCAATATTCAAGCCAATGAATGTTACTGATGAACACTAACACATGCAGTTTAATACTTTGCTGATGTATTTGACAAATAAGCCAGATTCAACACTCAATATCTATCAAATAAGTTATAATAATGATGTTCTAACAACTTTCAACCCTAAGCATGCACAAATACTAGATTTCACCAAAAGCTTAGGTCAAACACAGTTAAATTCACCATGTTATAGCAGATTATGTGATTTGAAGTTTCAAACCCAAAAACTTGCAGCAAAACACTCTCAACAAGGCATATATCAGATACCAAGCATAAACAACACAATCCAACAACACAATATCAAGTTATAATCACAAACAGATAGACCCAAACACCCCTTTATCTTTTCAAAACCAATTTTAAACAAGAAAAAGTGAGATTTAAGACCACCCAAGTTCAAATAAACACAATAACAAGTAAGATTAACAGATTCAAGCAGATTTAAGCCATAAAATTCACAAGAACAGAAGCCACATACAAATATCACCAAAAATCATGAATTTAAGCAGATTTTAGGATTGAGTATGCAAACCTCATGGATGTACATCCACACCCACGAATTTATGAGCTTATGTACTAGCAAGAACAAGTACAAGCTTCCAATAACACCCCTGCTAAGAATCAACAAGGTTAGAAGCACAAGTATAAAAATCAGAAACTTGGAAAATCTTGATTAATGCAACCTTGTTACCCCACACTTGATTATCCCCAAGTTATAAGCCTCACCACACCTTAATCAACTCAATTAGGATGCTATGATCAGCCCTATAACCCAAGAATTCCAAGATAGAAACAAGAACTTAGCAAAATATCAAGAAAATGAGAAAATATGCAAACTTTTAAACACTCCTCTTTTGAAAACAGGTTTTAAACTTCAAAATCAGTAAACTAAGAACATAAACAAGCAGAAATAAGATGGCACTTGGTCTTTCTTCAAAACACTTAACTTAAATTCATAAAACTGAAAAGGGATTTACAAGTGCTTGAACAAAGGAAAAACCAAAAGCAAACGTAAATGTTAAGGCCTAATGCCTTTATATAGGCTACAATGAGACTAAGGAAGCTGAAAAATAACATAAACCCTAGTTGTGAAGTCCCAAAAATGCCCTTGGAAAATTTGAATATCTTGGAGTCTTGTGAAGAATTCTTGGCTGTTTGTTGAAGCTGGCAAAGGGAAAATGCATCCAAGGGTGTAGATGAAGCTTGAAAAGTAAGCCAAGTTCTCGAACGTTGGATTTGCTGGCCTGTTTTGTTTGGACGTGAAGAGTGGGTCAGGGGAGGGTTGGCAATGTCATATGCATGAGAGTGATGGGAGTTTAGGGGTTGGGTTGTGTTAAGTATCACCTTAATCTTAAATCTGGAGAAGATTAAGGTTTAATTGTGAAAAATGAAGGAATACCCAATTTGGCTCAAGAACATCAAGAACAAGGTTTTGATCTGTTTTAATGTTTAAACAAAGTGTTAGGAGCCATAATCTTTATTAAATAAAGATTAGTTAAAAACGGGTATAAGTGGGGTGTGATGTGGCACCAGGGAGGGATTTGATTGGTGGAGAGAGTGAGTGGGGCACGTGTCACCCACTCACTGGTTAAGGTAAGTTTGGTGTCTGGCCAAATATAACCCCCTCTCTTTCATTCTTTTGTCATTTCCATCTTTTTCACTTGCAAACTCGTTTTCCTTTATATTGAAAGTTTTCAATTTCACACTTTGGCCACAAAAGGTTTTAAAAGATGAAATTAGGGGTATTTCTTGCCATTTTTGAATTCTTCAAGGGCTAATTTGGCATTTTGATGATGGATAATGGTCTTGACTTGTATGTTGAGCATTTTGGAGGACTGAAATTGCCAAGTCTTGTTTGATGAGGGACCATTTTTGCCAAATGTTGAAAGTCAAGGGTCCTTTTTGTAATTTTGGGATTTTCAAAGGACCAAACTTGTAATTTCTTGTACTTTGAAGGACTTCATGATATATTTGACTTTGTAGAGGATATTGGTTGACAATTTAGCTTTGTTGAGGGGCTAAACTTGCCAAATCTTCAAAGTGGAGGGCCCTTTTTGTAATTTTGACAAACTTTAGGGACCAAACTTGTAATTATGAGGATACAAGGGTATAAAGTGTCAAATCTTTCATATTGGAGGACCCTTCTTCATAATTCTTCAAATCTTCAAGGGTTGATCTTGGGAAAGTCTTCATTAGGGCTTGGTTCATTGTGCGGCTTCATTTCTCGTGTTCGTTTTTGTATGATTCTTGTGATCTTTTGTCATTTTCTCAATATCCGTACCTAAAATACACAAGCAACAAACACAAGCATATATATGGGTATTTTGATGATATTTAATGCATTTTAAGCCCTATTTGGAAGATGAGACTATGTATAAAAGCAGTCTCATCACTCCCCCATACTAAACCATTGTCGTGCCCTCACGCAATGCTAGAATAAAGTATCGTAGCATCTCCAAAGTTCATTGTTATTCACTTTATTGAACGATAAACTACACTACTACTATTGATACTTCTACTTGCGTTTTAGACATAATGTATGATTTTCATCGCAAAATGGGACGTTTAGGTTCATAGAATAAGAACACGTGAATGCTTCGTTAGAAATAATTTCATCGTCCTCGATTTTCACCCCAATTCCATGCCAAGCGTGTAACGAGATCATTGTCATTATAAGTTAGTAATGCTAACACTACTCATATGCCCTAATCACGTACTTATCCTCCCATTATTCCTAAGTTGTATCTCTTATATTTTATATTGTCTTGAATGTTTCACGAGGATACATTGTTTGACTTATGCGATAATAGAGATTTAGGTCTAAAAATAGAGTCCTAACGGTGTAACCAAGACCATCAAATCAATAACCCCTCCTAATAGACAACGATGTTAAAAAATTAAGTTGACAAGAAGAATCGATAAACACGTTTTTATAACGGGTTTGAACATGAGACTTATTACCAAGACTTTTATACGCCCCCTAACGGAAGGGCCTTATTATCTTTGGTTTACCTCCATCTTTTATTCAACTTCGCCATGAAGCTTTTATTATAACTTCGGTCTTGCCTTGCCTTTTATTATCCACCTCATAGGTAGTTTTATTAGCCAAAGACGTATATCCTCACGCTAAGGCGAATTTTGGATCTTTAAAGCTTCGAAGATTAAGGCTTGATTCACTTTCAATTTTTCATAGATTTTTCGGCCTTGTGGGGCTTCAAATTGTTTGCTTGATCAGGTGAGCACTTGAAATCTTATTATTGGGTGAAGCTTTTGATTATTGGGGTGCCAATACTTCAAAACCGTGACGCCGGTGATACCTTAATGTCTTCCCAATTTAATTACACGGAAGCTACTAGAAAAGACTAGAAACCCAACAATCCCAACTAAACCGTTAAGTCAATATTTATTAAGCAAAAAATATTTACATGCGAAGGGAGAATAAGCAAACAACGAGAACACATGAGTTTTTGAAAGAATACGAGTACTCTACGTTTAGCATAGTAACTTATAATTAACCCTATCATTTCTCGTCCTCATTTGAGAGACTTAGCCTAATGTGTAGTTAAGGAACCAAAGCTAAGTGCTCAACACGCACGGTCGAGTCAAAAATTACTCTTATTCTCGCCTTCGGAAAACCTACATTCGTGTCTTCAAACACTTATAAAACATGAGAAAAATTTTAAAATTTGGCCCTTTTTAGCCTTATTTTGCAACAAAAACGATAAACAAAAAGATAAACTTTGGAAAGCGTGAAGGTTTGACAAGGCAAGTATCTATTCACCCCCCCATACTAAAGTTAAACATTGTCCTCAATGTTTCGAGTCTAGGGGTGCAAACACCCCCATACTAGAAACGTAGTCGAATGCCTAATCTAGCATGGAAAGGGTGTAACCAATAAATTAATAGCCGTTTATGAAGTGTGCCAAAAACCTAAGGTTAGAACATCAAAGGATATATCATGGATATTGAGAAAGTATTCAAAGCAAACGATCGGGTGCTCCCATTAAACGAACACGAGAGGCTCCAATCGTGAAGATCATGATCATCTAAATTCCACAATTCACAAACAACCACGGAACAAAGGTTGGAAGGGCACAAATCCCCACACGTTAACTACATTAGAAAGCGATAATATATACATAGGATAAGCATGGGACTCCCCCAAGAGGCACCTCGTTTTTTATTACCGAGTCATGAGCTCGACTCGATCCCCTCAATACTAATTATCATTGGGGAAGGTGACTTGGTCGAGGTAGTTCAAGGATGGAACTTCCCCGCCAAAGTAGTGCTTCAACCTATGTCCATTCACCTTGAAGTTAGGACTATCATCTTGAGCTAGCTCGATGGTCCCATACGGAAACACTTGAGTCACGGTGAATGGACCGGACCAACGGGATTTCAACCTACCAGAAAAGATTTTCAAGCGAGAGTTAAAAAGCAAAACTTGATCCCCAATGTTAAAAACGCGGTTTTTAATTTTAGAACCATGCAACTTTTTTGTTTTTTCCTTATAAATCAATGAATTTTCATAAGCAATGTCCCTCAATTCATCCAATTCATTTAATTGCATTTTCCGGTGTTTTCCCGCGGTCTCCATATCATCATTACAATGCTTTAGGGCCCAATAAGCTTTGTGTTCTAACTCGATAGGCAAATGACAATTCTTTCCATATACAAGCTTATAGGGAGTGCACCCAATGGGTGTCTTATGAGCGGTCCTAAAGGCCCATAAAGCATCGTCCAACTTATCCGACCATAATTGTCGGTTTTCCCCAACGGATCTCTCCAAGATTCTCTTCAACGCTCGGTTTGAAACCTCGACTTGCCCACTCGTTTGTGGGTGATAAGCCGTAGAAAACCGATGTGTAACCCCATATTTCCTTAGGACCCTTTCGAATTGGTCGTTACAAAAATGGGTTCCACGATCGCTTATGATCGCACGAGGGGTTCCAAACCGAGAAAACAAGCTTTTCAAAAACTTGACTACCACACGAGCATCATTGGTGGGCAAGGCTTTGGCCTCCACCCACTTAGATAGGTAGTCAACCGCAACGAGAATGTACTTATTACCACGAGATGATGGGAACGGCCCCATAAAGTCTATGCCCCAAACGTCAAAGATCTCACACACTTGGATGATATTTTGTGGCATTTCATCTTTTTGTGAGGCTTTTCCTTGTCGTTGGCATGAATCACATAACTTCACAAGATCTTGTGCATCTCGGTAAATAGTAGGCCAAAAGAAGCCGACATCAAACACCTTCTTAGCCGTGAGATTAGCACCGTGGTGACCACCCGTGGGTCCCTCATGGCAAGCTCTAAGGATGTTATAAGCTTCGATGCCAAATACACAACGTCGGATGATTTGATCCGCAGAAGTTCGAAACAAGTAAGGGTCGTTCCAAAAGTAGAACTTGACATCACGAAAGAATTTTCGTTTTTCTTGAGTCGTCATACCCTTAATGATGAAGTTACCCGCATGGTAATTTGCAAAATCCGCAAACCATGGGGTGGAAGAATCAAGCTTAGAATTCACTACACCAAGTGTTTCGAGCAGAAATGTTTCGGTGATTTCCTTGGGCTCGTAAACACTTTGGTGAGGATCTTCCAAACGAGAAAGATGATCGCCCGCTAGATTCTCGGCTCCTTTTTTGTCAACGATTTTGTGATCAAATTCTTGAAGGAGGAGAATCCAACGAAGTAATCTAGGTTTAGCATCTTGCTTCGCCATGAGATACTTAATAGCCGAATGGTCCGTATACACTATGCATTTAGCTAAGACGAGATAAGGTCGGAACTTCTCAAATTCATACACCACGGCAAGGAACTCCTTTTCCGTTGTAGTGTATTTTAGTTGAGCCTCGGTCATCGTCTTGCTAGCATAGTGAATAGGCAAGAAGTGCTTATCATGACGTTGCCCCAAAACGGCCCCAATAGCGTAATCACTAGCATCACACATGAGCTCAAAGGGGAGGTTCCAATTGGGAGCAACAAGAATGGGAGCTTCGGTAAGTTTCCTCTTAAGGATTTCAAAGGCTCGTACACAATCTTCATCAAAGACAAAACGTGCCTCTTTTTCAAGAAGATGTGTAATGGGTCGAGAGATCTTTGAAAAATCCTTGATGAATCGACGATAAAAGCCCGCGTGGCCTAGGAAACTCCTAACTCCCTTAACGGTTTTGGGATGAGGTAATTTGGCGATGACTTCAACCTTAGCTTGATCTACCTCAATCCCCGCTTTCGAGACCTTGTGCCCTAAGACGATTCCACTCTTAACCATAAAATGACACTTTTCCCAATTGAGCACAAGGTTGGTTTCTTCACAACGTTTCAACATTCTCTCAAGGTTCGACAAACACGAAGTGAACGAATTACCAAACACGGAAAAGTCATCCATGAAGACTTCCATCGTCTTCTCGATCATGTCATGAAAAATAGCCATCATGCACCTTTGAAAGGTTCCCGATGCATTACAAAGTCCGAATGGCATTCTACGATAGGCAAACGTTCCATATGGACACGTAAACGTAGTTTTTTCTTGATCACGAGGATCGATGGGAATTTGGAAGTAACCGGAAAAACCATCTAAAAAGCAATAGAAATCGTTTCCCGCAAGACGCTCCAACGTTTGGTCCATGAAGGGAAAGGGAAAATGGTCTTTTCGAGTGGCTTCATTCAACTTACGATAGTCAATGCACACTCTCCATCCGGTCACGAGTCTAGTGGGAATCAACTCGTTGGCATCGTTTGGCACAACAGTCATCCCTCCCTTTTTAGGGACACAATGAATAGGACTCACCCAAGGGCTATCGGAAATAGGGTAAATCATTCCCGCGTCAAGGAGTTTAAGGACCTCCTTTTTGATGACGTCGTGAATTTTGGGGTTCACCCTCCTTTGACTTTGGATTGCGGGCTTGTAATCCTCCACCATTAAGATTTTGTGGGTACAAAACTTGGGATCGATTCCCTTAATGTCGGATAACTTCCACGCAATTGCCCTCTTGTGGTCCTTTAGAACATCGACAAGTGCGGTTTTTTCATCATTCGAAAGTTCTTTCGCAATAATAACCGGCAACTTGTCGTCCTCCTCCAAATAGACATATTCGAGATGAGGAGGTAAATCTTTCAACTCAAGGATAGGTGGTTCCTCAAGTGAAGATTTGGGCTCGATACTCATAACCTCCTCGGGTGGAGGTAATGGGAAATCGTTAAGAAAATCCTTTATAATCGAGAATTCCTCATCGTTGTCGAGGTCTTCGTCATAAGTACGTGGACCATCGAATTTTTCCAACGTAAAACCACCACCTTCAAATGGAGTGAAGGTTGGTGTCGAATTATTAAGAATTGGATCTAACATAGTGGGATTGCCACTAGTTTCTTCATCACCAAAACCTAGAACTTCTTGTGAAAATTCCTCGCAAACCACGTCAATCATATCAACGAGGTTTATGGTTGCAACGGAATAAACATGAGAAATTTGAGAGTTTTGAGTTGCGTTTATAACAAGTTCCTCGTCGTTGAAACGTAAGGTGATCTTTCTAGCATGAACATCGATCAAAGCCATAGACGTATCTAAAAACGAACGACCTAAAATGAGAGGAACTTGAGGATCCGTGGGGATATCAACAACGATAAAGTCTACGGGATAGTAGAACTTCCCCACTTTCACAAAAACGTCTTCCGCCAAACCACATGCGGGAATCGTGGAATGGTAGGCCAACTCGATAGACATTAGTGAAGGAGTAAGATTAGGAAGATTGAGCGACTTGAAGATTGCAAGTGGCATCAAATTAATGCTAGCACCAAGATCGGCCAAGGCATAGCATTCTTCCATATCTTGGATTGCACAAGGGATCAAAAATTTACCGGGATCACCGACTTTTTGGGGTATGCGATTAAGATAAACCGATGAACAACTAGACAATTGGTGCAATTTCTCCTTGTTGTTCAACATACTCTTAAAGTTAGCGGCAAATCGAGGCATCATGACCAAAGCATCGACGAAACTCACATTAAAGTGCAAATCACGAAACATTTTCATAAAAAGCTCAAATTGATAATTGTCGCGCTCTTGACGTTTCTCCTTCCTAAGTCTCGATGGATAGGGCAAAGGTGGTGTGGGTTGAGGCATATTAGGCATAGCCTTTGGAATCTCGGGTTCCAATGATGGTAATGGGTCAACCATAGGTGTGGCATGAGCGGTACTTCGTGGGATTGGGACATGCTCCTTTTGGACCACCACCTCGGGTTCTTCCTCAATTGCTTCCTCCGTAGGAGCAATTGGTTGAGGAGTCGGTTCCTTAAGTGTCTTACCACTACGTGTGGTAATCACTTTTATCTCACCCTTAGGGTTGGATATGGTGTTGATAGGAAGACTACTCGAAGACGGTTTACACATTATTGCCTCAAACATAGACAAGATTTTATCTTCAAAATTGGATTGCCTCAATACGGCCTCGGTTTGCCTTTTCTCGGCCTTAAGCATCTCTTGTTTAATCTCATGTTTCCTTTGTTCCATTTTTTGTTGGTTTTGTTGCAACCTAGTGACATTTCCTTCCATCTTGTTGGTGTGGATCTTAAGTTCATTAGCTAACTCATTTTTCAACTCTTTCTTCAAGTCGTTCTTAAACTCGGATCTTAGGCTAATGATTTCTCTTTGAATATTGTCAAACCTAGCATCATTCCCACTAGCGTATTCAACAAACTCACTTGGAAGATCTTTCAATGTTTGCAAACCCTTGTTGTTGTTTTGAAAATCATTTTGATTCTTGTTTGAAACTTGATTATTAGCCCCTTGATTCCCATAGTTTCCCTTGTTGTAATTGTTTTTGAAACCAACTTGATTGTTGCAATAGTTGTTGTTAGCATTTTGATTTGAACCAAAACCCGGTGGAGTCATTTGATTAGAGCGGGAAACTTGACCGTTTTGGTTGTAATTTCCCGTGGCCGCGAAGGCACTCGAAGTGTTACCACCGTTGGTAATGCACTCGGAGAAATCATGACCTCCACCACAATACATGCAAGAAACCTCAACCGCTTTAGCCGTAGCGGGAGCACTTTGTTCACCAACTTTAAACTCAATCAAAAGTCCTTTTAGCTTATCAAAAATCTTGTTTTCCAAGTTTGCCTCAATTTGGCAAGCATCGATGGTATTAGACAAAGAAGGTGAAGCCGAAGACGAAGCCTTACGAACACTAGACGTGCTACGAGGACTATACACCTTAGATCTATTTTCAATTATCACCAAAGCTTCCTCAACCGTTTTACACAAAAAATTACCACCCGCGGCGGCATTCAAATAATCCCTTTCATGATCATTAAGTCCATTGTAAAACGTGTCAATTTGATGCAAGTCGGAAAAACCTTGATGAGGACATTCATGTAACATTTCCTTAAACCAATTCCAAGCCGTTGAAAAACTTCCATTAAATTCTTGTGAAAACTTTGAAATCTCGTTTTTCAAGTGCGTAGTCTTAGAGGGCGGAAAAAATTGGACGAGATCCTTCCACGTCAATATAGAATTGGGTGGCTCTTTCTCTAACCAAATTTTAGCGGGCCCCACTAAGGAATACGGAAAAAGCATCATCTTAATCGAGTCATTCGAGACATCCTTAAACTTGCAAGTGGCGGTAAGACGATTGAATTGGCGGATATGGTTGTGTGGATTGTCCTTCTCATCACCACGGAATTTGTTGTTTTGGATCATCGACAACAAACCCGTTTTCACCTCAAAATTCTCCGCAAGGATAGCGAGAATCACAATAGCTTCTCCATAACCCTCGGTGGGTGCTTGAAGTAACTCCATCATAGTTCGATTCGCCATGGTTGGTGCTTCTCTTACAATGGGTTCGTCAATAGGAGACTCCTCACTAGAAAGATTGGGAGTGGGAGTTTTGTTCTTTCGTTTACGTGCACGTCTTGCTTGATTACGAGTTAGCATAAACGTCACGTACAACGAGGGGACGAGCAAAGAAGATTCTTTTTGGTGTTTTGTATTTTTCAATTTTTTTGTGGTTTTTGATTGTATTAACCTTTTTGGAATTTGGTGAATGTATTAAGTAGACACAAATCTACGAATCTCCTCCTTAATCAAATCTCTCGATTAAAGAAGCCTCAAGGAATGAAAACGATCACGTGAAGTGAACGCCTTAGATGACTTTAGAACGTTGGTGGAACACCAAAACGTTCAAGAGGGTTTAATCAATGGAAACCAAGAAAATATATATGATACTTAGTAATACTTTGGGCGGCAAAACCCTCGATTAGCTCTCAAAATCAAATACTCACAAGCAAGCGGGGAAACGAGGCGGCGCGAAGCACTTAAGAGCCTTTTTCCTTAGGATATATTTTATAATATCCGCCTTATACCCACCTTATAGTTTGTATTTTTCAAGATTGAGCTTCACGAAAGTATTTATCTATTTTTGCCTTTTTCTTTGTTTTGAGATTCGAATACAATGATTGGGTAATGACCTCCCAAGTCAAGGTTGTGATTTCTCACGTATTTGGAGTACTTGTGAATTTATTGTTCTACGTATACACTATAGTAATAGTATTCACACAAAAACCGAAAACCGATAATACGTATTAGTAGAGTGCTACAAATACAAATACTATTTATGGTTAGTATATAAAAACAACAATTCCAATCAAAACACAACACGCCTCCCCGGCAGCGGCGCCAAAAAGATAAGCTGTAAAATTACCCCTTTAGGGAAAGGAAGGCAATTAGGGCAAGTAGTGAATACGACGATTTAGGAAAACCGTGTATTAATGACCCTAAAATGAGTTCGTTCTCAAGGAGGCTAGTGTGTTATGTGTGTAATGAATTGGATTAGATTTGTGATTATATTGTTGAGAAAGAAAAATAGAAATGAGATTAGAAGAGAATGACGGTTACGAAGACGGATTAAACTAAGTCGAAAAAGGTGTACACGTAAAACCGTAAAAGGTGCTAAAATTAAAATTTTACCCTAAAAATTCCTAAAAATTACCAAAAATCCCTAATAATATTCTAAGAGTTTACAAAAAATCCAAACTTGCCAAAACCTTTTAATTAATTAGATAATGACTTTTTAATGCTAATTAAAGCCCTAAAAATCAAAATTAGTTATTAAAAAATCCCAAACAAGATTTTAAAGTTTGTAAACCTCAAAAATACTCTAATTGAGCTAAAAAGTATTTTTCAAAATTTTAAATCAACTAAAAACTATTTTTAAACAATTAAAAACTACTAAAATCAATTAAAACTTAAATTAATTCTAGAAAATAATTAAAAGACTCTAAAAATATTTGGAAAGTTGAAAAATTCCTAATTAAGTGTTTAGAACCAAGGAAAAATATAAGAACTTGGAAAATCAGACTTTTAATTTTTAATAATAAAATAATATTAAAATAATATTAAAAATCCAAAAATCATAAAAAAATTCTAAAAATTTGCAAACTAGCTTAATTTAACCTAAATAACTCAGAAATGAAAGTGAAATTACCTAAATACCCTTAATGGGCCTAGAAAATGGGTTAAACCCAAAACAGTACACTATTGGGCCAAATTTGGGCCCAATAATAAAAAGTGTTCAAAATAAGCCCAAAAAGCACAGGTTGACTCAAAATTTGATTTTAAACAACTTTTTCCAAAGGCCCAAAAGCTGAAAGTGTGAAATAAGTTAGCTTATACCAAGCAGCTTATTCTTAATGGGCTTTTTGGCCCATTAAGCTATAAGCCAATGCCATAAGCTAATATTTGACACACAAGCTTCTTTTGACCTAAATAAGACTTCTGCAAAAAGAAATTTGAAATAAGCCCAAGGAATAAGCCTGAAAATGCAATAAGCAATCTACAGAAAACGACAAAATAGTCGTTTTTGAGTTCTAGGCCACCCCAAGTGCTGATTCAAGTTCCTAAAGCTTTTAAATGACTTAATTAAGCAAAATCAACAAAGAGTTTTCAAATAAGCTGACTCAATAAGCTGGAAAAAGCAAATAAGCACTTATATAAAAGTCAAATAAGTTGGTTTTCTAGTAAAAAGTCAAAGTCAAAGTCCAATAAGCTCCAGTCTACTTAAATGGGTCAAATAATGAAGACCTATCACAAAAAATAAGTTGTTGCAAGTCTGGATAAGCTAGAATAGCTTATTGATAAGCTGAGTTCAAAATTACACTAGTAGGGGCTAGTTTTGGGTGTTGAGCAGTGGGAACTTGTCCCACTGCTTGACTTGTTTGACTTTTTGTCTTTAGTGGCTGTTTTGGAGATTCAGATTACACAAAGGCACCCAAATGATCTTTGAATCAAAAGGAGTCAATAACAATCAAAATATCACAATCACAAACACCCAATTGATACAGTTTAATCAATCAATCACCCGATATGATACAGACATGAACACTTAAGCAGTTGAGCACTTATAAGCAGTTTTAGCACAAATCAGCCAGCCAAATTCAACCAAATGCATGCACAAGCTATTATAAACTCCAATAAGCAAGTCTAAACAGGTTTCATGCAATGATTCAAAGAATTAAGCAAGATTCAAGCCAATGAATGTTACTGATGAACACTAACACATGCAGTTTAATACTTTGTTGATGTATTTGACAAATAAGCCAGATTCAACACTCAATATCTATCAAATAAGTTATAATAATGATGTTCTAACAACTTTCAACCCTAAGCATGCACAAATACTAGATTTCACCAAAATCTTAGGTCAAACACAGTTAAATTCACCAAGTTATAGCATATTATGTGATTTGAGTTTCAAACCCAAAAACTTGCAGCAAAACACTCTCAACAAGGCATATATCAGATACCAAGCATAAACAACACAATCCAACAACACAATATCAAGTTATAATCACAAATAGATAGACCCAAACACCCCTTTATCTTTTCAAAACCAATTTTAAACAAGAAAAAGTGGGATTTAAGACCACCCAAGTTCAAATAAACACAATAACAAGTAAGATTAATAGATTCAAGCAGATTTAAGCCATAAAATTCACAAGAACACAAGCCACATACAAATATCACCAAAATCATGAATTTAAGCAGATTTTAGGATTGAGTATGCAAACCTCATGGATGTACATCCACACCCACGAATTTATGAGATTATGTACTAGCAAGAACAAGTACAAGCTTCCAATAACACCCCTGCTAAGAATCAACAAGGTTAGAAGCACAAGTATAAAAATCAGAAACTTGGAAAATCTTGATTAATGCAACCTTGTTACCCCACACTTGATTATCCCCAAGTTATAAGCCTCACCACACCTTAATCAACTTAATTAGGATGCTATGATCAGCCCTATAACCCAAGAATTCCAAGATAGAAACAAGAACTTAGCAAAATATCAAGAAAATGAGAAAATATGCAAACTTTTGCACACTCCTCTTTTGAAAACAGGTTTTAAACTTCAAAATCAGTAAACTAAGAACATAAACAAGCAGAAATAAGATGGCACTTGGTCTTTCTTCAAAACACTTAACTTAAATTCATAAAACTGAAAAGGGATTTACAAGTGCTTGAACAAAGGAAAAACCAAAAGCAAACGTAAATGTTAAGACCTAATGCCTTTATATAGGCTACAATGAGACTAAGGAAGCTGAAAAATAACATAAACCCTAGTTGTGAAGTCCCAAAAATGCCCTTGGAAATTTTGAATATCTTGGAGTCTTGTGAAGAATTCTTGGCTGTTTGTTGAAGCTGGCAAAGGGAAAATGCATCCAAGGGTGTAGATGAAGCTTGAAAAGTAAGCCAAGTTCTTGAACGTTGGATTTGCTGGCCTGTTTTGTTTGGACGTGAAGAGTGGGTCAGGGGAGGGTTGGCAATGTCACATGCATGAGAGTGATGGGAGTTTAGGGGTTGGGTTGTGTTAAGTATCACCTTAATATTAAATCTGGAGAAGATTAAGGTTTAATTGTGAAAAATGAAGGAATACCCAATTTGGCTCAAGAACATCAAGAACAAGGTTTTGATCTGTTTTAATGTTTAAACAAAGTGTTAGGCTCCATAATCTTTATTAAATAAAGATTAGTTAAAAACGGGTATAAGTGAGGTGTGATGTGGCACCAGGGAGGGATTTGATTGGTGGAGAGAGTAAGTGGGGCACGTGTCATCCACTCACTGGTTAAGGTAAGTTTGGTGTCTGGCCAAATATAACCCCCTCTCTTTCTTTCTTTTGTAATTTCCATCTTTTTCACTTGCAAACTCGTTTTCCTTTATATGGAAGTTTTCAATTTCACACTTTGGCCACAAAAGGTTTTAAAAGATGAAATCAGGGGTATTTCTTGCCATTTTTGAATTCTTCAAGGGCTAATTTGGCATTTTGATGATGGATAATGGTCTTGACTTGTATGTTGAGCATTTTGGAGGACTGAAATTGCCAAGTCTTGTTTGATGAGGGACCATTTTTGCCAAATGTTGAAAGTCAAGGGTCCTTTTTGTAATTTTGGGATTTTCAAAGGACCAAACTTGTAATTTCTTATACTTTGAAGGACTTCATGATATATTTGACTTTGTGGAGGATATTGGTTGACAATTTAGCTTTGTTGAGGGGCTAAACTTAGCAAATCTTCAAAGTGGAGGGCCCTTTTTGTAATTTTGACAAACTTTAGGGACCAAACTTGTAATTATGAGGATACAAGGGTATAAAGTGTCAATTCTTCCATATTGGAGGACCCTTCTTCATAATTCTTCAAATCTCAAAGGTTGATCTTGGGAAAGTCTTCATTAGGGCTTGGTTCATTGTGCGGCTTCGTTTCCCGTGTTCGTTTTTGTATGATTCTTGTGATCTTTTGTCATTTTCTCAATATCCGTACCTAAAATACACAAGCAACAAACACAAGCATATATATGGGTATTTTGATGATATTTAATGCATTTTAAGCCCTATTTGGAAGATGAGACTATGTATAAAAGCAGTCTCATCATCATTCATCATCTTGTAGAATCTTGAGTAATATGAATCAATTAATTCCCCGTCCAAACAAGTAAACTTACCAAAATTCCAAAACAAGTTTGTTTTGACATCTTGTTTGTTTAATGATTCTCCTTGTTGCAGACGTTCAATTGCAAACAACATCTCTTTAGCAGTAGAGCATGCATCAACCGTTGAGTAAATATCATCCCAATCCCACTTAGAATCAGATAGATTGCTTCTTTCTCTGCATCAATCCAAGCACGGTTCTCTTTGGAAGTATTCTCATATGTTTCCTTAATAGTCTGCTCAGCGGCACCTGGCGTCATGTCTGTTGCTGGAGTTGCAGGAATAGTGATTGTAGTGGGATTATAGGGTCACTCTGTGATGCAACGACCAAGAACATCACCATTAGGTTTTGTGTCAAGATATCAAATAAATCGTGATTAATGATTGTGGTAAACTTACACTTGTTTAGGAAAATAAGGTAAAAGCGGTAAGTATTAAGTGATGATTTAGGAGAATCAAGCACTAATGACCCAATAAAGTTCAAAGTTCGTTTCCCAAGGAGGTATATGTGTGTGAATAATTCGTAATGATATTGGATTAATATTGAGAAAGAAAAGATGAGAAAAGAGAATTACGGATACGTTAAAATTATACTACGACAACACAATTAAAAATCGTAAAAAGTGACAAAATAAAAACTAATTCTAAAAATTCCCAAAACATTACCAAAAATAAATAAAAATAAACTAAGATTTTACAACTGATCAAAACTTTATCAAACCTGTTAATTAATTAAATATTAATTTTTAAATGCTAATTAAAGCCCTAAAAATCCAAATAATTAATAAAAAGCCCAAATAAAGATTTTTCACTTTGTAAAACTATAAAATGACTTAACAAGACTAACAACTATTTTTATGAAATTTTAAACTAATGAAAACTATTTTTAAATGATTAAATACTATTAAAATATTAAAATAATTCTAAAAATTAACAAAATGATAATAAAATTAACCCAAGAGTTTTAAAAATCCTAACTTAATGTGTTTGACCTAGGAAAAATATAAAAGTTTCAAAAATATTAAAAATGAAATTTAATAATAGAATAATATTAAAGTAATATTAAAAATCTAAAAATTATAAAAAATTCTAAAAACTTACAAACTAGTTTATTTTAACCTAAATAAACAGAAAATGAAAGTAAAAATACCAAAATACCCCTATTGGGCCCCCAAATGGGCTAAAAACAAAAACAGTCCACATTATTCGGCTTTTTGGCCCAATAAGTTCAAACTTAACCAAATAAGCTGAAAATCACTAGTCCAGCTTAAAATTCAATTCTAAACACAAAAGTCTGAAGGCCTAAAAGCTGAATGTAAGCTTATCAGAACTTAAATGTACAACAGCTTATTCTTAATTGGCTTTTTGGCCCATTAAGCTATAAGCCAATGCCATAAGCTCTAATTTGACACACAACCTTCTTTTGAGATGCCTAAGAGATCTGTGAAAATAAATTTTGAGAAAGCACAACCAATAAGCCAGAAATAAGCCAAGTACAAAATCACTAAAAGACAAAATAGTTGACTTAGAGTTTTAGACCACCTTAGACCTTGATTCAACTTGTAAAAGACTCTAAATGACTTAAATAAGCCAAATCAATCAAGAAAAGTTCAATAAGCAAAGCCAAATAAGCTGAATGAATTGATAAGCACTTATATAAAAGTCAAACTAGTTGGTTTCCTAGTCAAACCTTAAAGTCAACCACCCAAATGCTCCAGAATGAACAAATTGGTCAAATGACGAGCACCTATTACAAAATTAAAGTTGTTGCAGGTTAAAATAAGCTAGAACAGCTTATTTATAAGCTAAACCAAAAATAACACTAGCAGTGACTAGCAGCAGGGGAAAGGAGTTCCCACTACTTTGACTATTTGACCTTAGATTTTTTAGAGATTTACTTGGATTCAATGGATAATAAGGGCACCCTTACAACCAGTGAGTTGTAAGGAGTCATAAACAAGCAAGAAATCACAAAATCACTCAGCCAATGATACAGATTAAGCAAACAGTCCCTAGATTTGACACAGATATGCAAAATAAGCAGTTATGAAGAAATAAGCAGATTAAGCAATAATAAGCCAACCAAACTGAACCATATGCATACACAAGCTATAATAAACTCCAATAAGCACAAATAAACTTGTTTCAAACATTGATTCAAAGATTTGATTAGGTTTCAAGCTCAAACAGGTTATTGATGAACAAAAGTGATACCCAAAACCTTTTGCTGAACTAAATGACCACGTATCCAATTTCAACACCTCAAATCTCCTACATAGGTTGTATTAACTTAGATTTAGCACTTGTTAACCCTAGTCTACCCTTAGATCTAGGTGTCCCCAAAATTTTAGTCAAAAACAACAAGTTAAACAGATTATATGGCCTCTTGATGGATTATGGTTGATCAAACCTCAAAGCTTGCAGATAAACACCAAATAGCACAAGAACAATGACAAATACCAAATACCCAAAGAAAACCTACTCAAATCAACCCAAACTTAGCTTATGCTGTTAACCCAAACACCCCTATAATCACTGATTAAACAACTTTTCAAAGGATTAGTCAGATTTAACCCACAAATCAAGTTCAAATCAACTGAATATCAACAAACAAACTCCAAAACACAAGATCCAACCACAAAAACACAGATTCACAAACCAAATCTTAGAATCAACATAAATCATGAAAAATATGCATAAAACTAAAAAGGTTTAGAGATGACCACCTCCAAAACATACATCCATGCTTTGGGATGTGTGAGCTTAAGTGGTAGCAGAACAACCACTAGCTTCCTTGTACCTGCTAAGATTCAACAAACACAAGGATGACCAATAATGACTAATTTTTGAAAATAAGGATTTTAAACCATAAAACCTTTCCTCAAAACCCAACAAACAGATTAATGGAACTCAGACTTTAGCTAATCAAACACCAAACTTTTATAAAAACATAAAAGGAATCACAATTTTCAGAAAATACCAACTTATATTTATAAAAAGGAATTACAAAGATTTTAGCTAAAATCTGGAACAAAAGGGCTACTTATAAGTTGAGGCTCCTTTTATAGACTACATTAGACAATTCTAGAATGGAAGATTACATGAAAACCCTAGCTATGAAATCTCAGTTTTGCCCTTGAGTCTTCTAGACGCGTTTGAAGTTGTGAGTTGTCCAAATGAATCCTAGGCGTTCATATTTGCTTTGAGGCCAAGTAAGGAGTATAGGACGTTGATCTTGTGTTGGAAATTCACTTTATGTGACGATATTTAAGAATTCCCATTAGTTATCATAGTCACACACGCTTAGACTAGACTAGGAAACCATGTATAGTTGAGGTGCGTTGTGTGACTATATATACCCCTCCAAGGCTTCCAAGGGGGGGTGTTGCTTGTGTTTCTTTTTTGTTTAATCACATTTTCCTTTCTTTCTCTTTACACACACAACCACTCTCTCTCTAAACTTCAACAATGGCTACCAATACCTTTCACCACCCACCTAGACCACCGGATTAGCTAAAAGCAAATCCACAATTGGTATCAGAGCCTCGGTTTAATCCTTGGATCGTGTTCTTGTTTTTGATTTGGTGGTTTAAAATTTTTTTGGTCTCGTTCTATCATTTTTTTGGTCCGATTTGTTAATTCTTTGTCACGTTGGTCATTCTTTTTTGTAACAGTCTATCCTGTCTCTTATTATATTCATATCTGATATTCTCAGTCATATTATAAGTGTGTCTCACGGTTTCATTTTTTTCATGTCTGATATTATCAGATTGTTTCATGGTCACATATGCTGGTATTCATATCCCACTGGTCCAAAAGTCAAAATTTTTAGATCTGTCCTAGTTTCGATTCATGGTTTCTTTTGTTTTCATTTTTTTAAAGATGAAGATAAGTTTTTACCCAGAAAAACATGATCCTGATAAATCAGAAAAAGGATATCTCTTGGATAACATTTTCTGATGGTCATCATTACGATGGCATCAATCGCATTGAGTGCGATGGGTAGACTGCGATGGTACTACTGCGATGGAACCATTGCGATGGTGTCCATTGCGATGGTGTCCATTGCGATGGTGTCCATCTAGACTGCGATGGCTATACTTTTTAAGACTGCGATGGGTTTAAAACAGACTACGATGGCTTATTTATTTTTTACATTGCGATGGACTCAAAGTTAAGACTGCGATGGCCTTAGTCAAAAATCATTGCGATGTGTTTATAGAAAAAGCATGACCAGTTTTAACAAAACCCGAGACTTTTACCATCAAATCACCAACCTTATTTCTCCCCAACACCAAATCTAACCTATTGCCCATCGTCACTTAATCACCATCTAGACTCAAAACAGTAAATCAAAATGATCTCAGTTTATGTTTCTCTTTATATATTTCAAAGATATTAGATCTTTAAAAATCGAAACTTCCATCATAGATCATTATTGGATATTATCCATTTCAATATTCGAATTTAAAGATTGAATCTAAACAAGCATGTTTAGTTCATTCCTTGATTCGTCTATGACTCAGTAAACAAAACTCAAACCTAACCGAGACCCTAGAGGATCTTGAAGCCTTGAATCAGTTTTCCTTTGGTGTCGAGTTGAAGAAATAGGCTTGTATTCGTACCTTAGAACATATTAAATGGTAGAATGTTTGGTTTTTTGTTTACTTTCGGATATTACAGTAGATCAAATGATCGTAGTTTTTAATTTATTTGATCTTTGAGAAATAATGATATGATGAGATTCGATTCGTTTGTGTTGGGATGAAGAGATTGATGGGGATGGAGATTCCTATGTTATTTGATGGCTGTGTATTATGATTTGATTGAAGATGAATGTGATGGGATTAAAGGTGTTGGTGTATTTTGGGGGCGGATGTAACGAGTTAAGATGGAGATTTGAGTTTGGTGGCTGAGATGGGGAGAGAAAAGGATGAGACGGAGATTCATATGTTGTGATTAGGTTTATGTTATGTGCTCAATATTAGGCTTAGTATTTTATATACCCTAAACTGATTCGGGTATAACAACATTGAGATGGGCTGTGACTTTTTGACATGGGCTGAAACTATTACTTTCTTTGATTGGGCTGATGTTGGATCAAACACGTTTCACATGTTATTTACTTTTTAAACAAAATTTGTTAGACACTGTATTGTTTCAAAATTTGTTAGACACGTTTCACATGTTATTTACTTGGTATAGCAAATTTTGTTATATCAAGTCATATCGGATATAGTTAGACACTGTTTTGGCAAAATGACGTGACAAAGTGATCAAGTGACAAGACAAAATGACAAGAATTATTTTGACGAGGCCAAAAGAAAAATAGGTATATTTTTAGTGACTACAGATTTTTGATCGGGTATTAATTATGTGAAGTTGAAGACGGATTTTTCGAAGGCGTGTACTTATTTTATCTTTCTAAGATAACTTGCTCGTGCTTAATCTTAGAATGAAGACTTGTTTATCTGGTTTCCGGGTTCGGGGTGGTTGGTTGATGACTCGGATAACTATCACTTAAAGGGGTTACATTGTTGTACTCAGTGTCGCGTGCTTAGTCGACATGGATAATTTCAAGAGGGGTTGTGCTTATAGACTTCTTCAGTGACGCATTGGGTACTTAGAGATTTCACCACCGTTCCTCATTCAACAATTGTGCAAGCTTAAGTCACAAGATCGAAGGATTCTTATTCAGTTTCACGTTTGATGTATCTGGTTCATTCTATCAGTGGTCACTTCAAATTGCCTACAAGTGGGTTGGTAAAGATGGCCATGGAGAGTTTATGAGTATAGATTTTTGATCAACAGCTGATTCTCACAAAATATATAATTCAGTTTATTTATTATTCTCACGAGATTTCAGGTACATGTGCGTACGATTTATTGATGGTTCCGAGTTTCGAAACCATCAAGGGGGAAGAAGACACATTGAACGCACAAAGAGTACACGTGATGAACTTCATACCTTCTTTTGATTTGAAGACATTCCGGGATGACATTTGTCATAGCCACAGAGAAAATCAGTGTTTTAACTCATGGCGTTATCAATCCTTAAACGGTACACTACTGATTCGATGTTTAATTGTTTTGTTGTTGCAATTTTCATCATCATTATCCTATATGGAGAGATATGCACTTCCGGGACTTAATTGACTCTGGTGCATCTCCGGAAGAAGATATGTGCATTTCCGGAACTTAATTGACTCTGGTGTTACGATGTCAACTTCATGAATGGGATAAAGTGTCTACTTCAGTATTTGAGCTTCATACAAGGGATTGATTTATTTTCTTCAACTATGTGGGGGAAGAAATGTCTTGATTCTTTCTAGTATGCATAACTTGAACTCTCAACGGGAAGAAAAATTCAGAAGAATTATTCAAGCGTGAGAAGAGAAGTTGTTGATCTACTTGGTGTGCCCCTTACTTTCAATCCCTCATAGCAACATTATCATGTTATATGATGGGGTTTGCTTGTTAAATTCCGCTGTGCGCTTAATCATTCTAAGCTTTATTGAAAGCTTTGAAGTTGCTTACGAGGATTGTCGGTTTAGGGGGAAGCTATTTAAAAGCTTCTAAATCAAGTTTATGTGGCATGAATTAGGGGGAAGTTAATTCAGAAGCTTCTCCTTAACCAGAAGTATATGGATTACTTAGCTCATGCCGTTACAGTATTTCTACTACAAGTTACTTAAAAGATGAGTCGTTTTGAAGTGAAGACTTGAAGTCAAAGGCCTCAGAAGACATCATCAGCATTGGACGCTTCATGGAAGTTTTTGTTCTTAATCATTATGTACTTGTTAGGAAAAATATTGTAAGGAATTCTACACGTCGTCCCATGGGGGAAGATTGTTGGAAATTCACTTTATGTGACGACATTAAGAATTCCCATTAGTTATCATAGTCACACACGCTTAGACTAGACTAGGAAACCATGTATAGTTTAGGTGCGTTGTGTGACTATATATACCCCTCCAAGGCTTCCAAGAAGGGGTGTTGCTTGTGTTTCTTTTTTGTTTAATCACATTTTCCTTTCTTTCTCTTTACACACACAACCACTCTCTCTCTAAACTTCAACAATGGCTACCAATACCTTTCACCACCCACCTAGACCACCGGATTAGCTAAAAGCAAATCCACATCTTGCCATGTGGCTTTGCTTGGAGAGGAGGGTGTCACATGATTGGTGCAGGGCAGGTATGGGTGGGGTCCTTGAGTGAGTGGGTGTGTGAGTTCAAGCGTGGGATGTGTTCATGTGAGTCTCAATTAAGCGTGGGTATGGGTAATTTGAATTTACCCTTTGTTATGAAAAAGGTAAAATTGGGTTTCATATGGTGAATAGTAACATTATTTGATCCGAAATCAGCGGAAACTAAGTTGTTTGGCGCAAAAAACATGTTTGAATGTTTGGTTTTGGCAATAATAGTCCTCAATCTTTGGCAAATGTTGTATAACAAGAAATTCAGCCATAACAAACGCATTCCCTTTGTAATTGAAGTTTCTGTTTTCACACATTGGCCACAAAAAGTTTAGGAAAAGGGATTTAGGGCTTTTATAACTTTGGTGTAATTACACAAATAGCCCTTTTGATGTTTTATCCATTTAAAAAGGACTAAATGTGTAATTTTCTTGAACTTCAAGGATCTTCCTTGTAAGTTTGACTTCATGAGGGACCTTTATTGACAATTTAGATTTGTTGAGGGACTAAACTTGCCAATTCTTTAAAGTTGAAGGACCTTTTTGTCATTTTGACAAACTTAAGGGACCAAACTTGTAATTATGAATATACAAGGGTATTAAGTGTCATTCTTCATAAATGAGGGACCATTCTTGTACATCTTCAAGTCTTCAATGGTTTTTCTTTGATAAATCACAAACTAGGGCCCGGTTCATTGTGCGGCTTCGTTTCTCGTGTTCGTTTTTCCTTGTTTCTTGTGATCTTCTGTCTTTTTCACGATATCCATACCTAAAATACACAAGTAAACAAACACAAGCATATATATGGTATTTTGATGACATTTTATGCATTTAGAGCCCGACAAGAACGATGAGATCATGTATAAATGCCATCTCATCACTCCCCCATACTAAACAATTGTCGTGCCCTCACGCAATGCTAGAATAAAGTATCTAAGCATCTCCAAAATTCAATTTTATTACCCTTTATTGAAAAGTAAAACTTGCTACAATACTACGAAGATGTGTAAAAGACATAATGTATGATTTTCATCACGAAAGTGACTTCTAGGGTCAATGAATAAAAACAAGTGAATGTCTCATAGAGTAAAGTCCGTCATCCTTGATTGTCATACATTCCATGCTAAGTGCAAAAACGAGATCATTGTTGGTACAAGTCATAATGCTAACACTACTCATACTTCCAAATTGTGTAATACTTTTTCTCCCGCCAATCCTAGTTATGATGCAAAGAAAAGGTTTCTAGAATTTTTTAACTAGTTGTCATGGATCACAAGTGATTCATATTGACTTATTTGAGTATTTATTAGTCCGAAAATAAAGTAGCACGATTTAATCGATAGTTAGCAAAAGGACAAAATCTTTTAAAACGGCTTATCATGTATCTCCTTAAGTTCATATCTTGACATAACTCGTTTCACGATTTGAGACCTTTCTCGGACCGATATTTGGCATGTACTTCATTATTCAAATCTTCAGAAGACGTTCTTGAAATTATGGTCTTCTCTTCATATTTTGGAATTTCTTCACTTGACGTTTTTGAGAGATTCTTCATACTTGGACCACGACTTCATCATTTTTCTTCAATCTTTATTTTAGATTTTGATATACAACGATCCGCCTCCTTTTAGGACTTGGATATATTTATCCTCATACCTTGTAAGGGTCTTTTTGGATAGACTTTCTCCATGATCTTTAGGGGAGTAATTGCTTTTCGTCGTGTGTCTCGATCCTTCATATTGATATTGGAATAATGATTCTTCAGATCATCTTGGATCTTTAGCAACAAAATAGAGCTCCTTGATGCGTGGTGTTGGTAACAAGTTTTAAACTTATAAACACGAATTACCGGATTGACTAAAAACGCACGGGCAAGTATAACCCTTTCGTTTGAGTATAGCTTTTATGTGGTAATACCGAGATCGTTCACGGGGATTTAGAAAACCTATGATTATTCTAAAATGAAACTATAATCGTTGATTGTAGCAATTATTGACAACCAAATAATAAGTAAAAATGATGAGATAAATAATATGATTAAAGGTACACTTGGTAAAGACTAGTTTGAGCATTCGTAATGATATGATTGTGATGACACGTTAACATTTGTGATTATGATAATTAGATGGATAATCCAATCTATTGTTTTCAAAAGCTTTAATCTTCGTCAAGACCTTGGTTAAAGAAAACAAGCATTAGACTCAATCACTCAATTCAAGACTTAATCCAATTTCAACACATTCGATTCACGGTCGTTTCATGAATTTGTTAACACTTATAATTATGTTTCTTGATAATCAAAACTTCTTAAGAAATGATCGATACAAAAGATAGCCAATCATAGACAAACCGGCTATGACTTGTTGATAGAAAATAACCCTTTCGACCTATGAAATCTTTATCAACAAATTAAGTTTTGATAACAATTGTCACGTGAAACATAAATATCAATGGATCATAAGGAAGCTCGACATTGAATTAAACATAAATCACAATCACAACCATCACTTCATACTACAAACATCATCCTACCAAGTGTAGAATGAAACTTAGCTACTCATAACAAATGATGAAATAAACTCAGAAATAATAGTATTATAAGTCATAATCAAGAGTCTTACAAAGTGGAAAAATGTTACTAATGATTAGGGTAATGATCCCTAAGAGTTTCGTGATGATAACTTTGCTTATCGGACTCAAAAACTGACTTTTCTAGCACCACTTTGTTCAAATCTGGGAATGGGAGTTTGGACAAGGATGAGAGAGTTATTTATGAGATGATATGAAGAGATACTTGAGTTGTGAAAAGATATATAGTTACATGACCCCAAGGGTCTTATTTATAAGCTTGTTGATGGCATGGAGTGAATGCATGACTTGGAGCCAAAGACAAATACTTGGAGCCAAAGCATGTCTAGAAACTTCTTGTATGATCTTGCATGAATGTGGACACATTTTTGCCTAGACAAATGTTGGAGGAAACTTCACTCATGATGGAGGCAAATCAACTCCCATTTGATGGTGGAGGTAAATCAACTCCCATGTGATGGTGGCAACTTCACTCTTGCCAGTGGCAAGTTGGATGTATGTTGATGGTGGAAACTTTCATATCTTTATTTGCTCCTTGGAAATACTTGTTCTTGCACCCGAAATTGATCTTCAAAGGCTTGTAACTTGTACACGGGTCTTGAACTTGACTAGGATTCTTCGTACTCGTACAATTCTGTACTTTTATGTTGTTTTATACTCCATTCCTACAATTGGCTACACAAAGACTTGCAAACATAATTGGGCACAAATATGCACAAAAGTATCATATAATTAACCAATATTCATATACGAAAGTACGGATAACGCTCCTAAAAACATGTTGGATTTAGGCGTTATCAAATCCCCTCACACTTAAGTTTTGCTTGCCCTCAAGCAAGAAGAAAAGAAAATTAAATCCAAAGGTACATGTATCTTTACAAAAATTCGATGCAAGTCTACCAAGTACAAGTACAAGATAAAACTCATCGACTTAAGTTTTTAAGGTTGAAAATTTGAGATATAAAGTCAATACCCATAAAAATCTAGAAGTCTTTTATTTCTAACTATACTACACTAATAACATATGAATTGAAGCAACATGTATCACGACTTAGCACATTGGCTAATCGGTACCTTTTATTTCTTCTTCTTCCTTCAACTTCATAACATTATAGCTCATTGGCTATTTATTTGTCTTTTTGACTTTTTTCTTTCTTTTTTCTCTTTTTTTTCTTGGCTAAAACTCCTAGCCATGTATCAACATACTTACAAAGTTCATGTTGTATTGACAAACATGGAACTTGCAACTTTCTCCTTTTTTTGGATTTTTCTTCTACTATTATATGAGACTTTGACTTGGGTAAGTTTGACACAAAAATACATCTCAAATTTTCAAAAATTACCGATTGGATAATTTCTTAATTATTTATATACATTACTTGAAACTTTTTATTTACCAGGGCAAAACAAGAACAAAAGTTTTAAAATAGCCCAAAAATATGGCAATTAAGCATCTTTTTCTCGATTTCCCTACAACCCCCTCACACTTAAGTTTAGCATTATCCTCGATGTGATAAAACTGAACAAAAGCATGGGAATGAGAGAAAAACCAGAATCACGGGCATATCATGCATCATACAAGAGTTTTGTCTTCGCCTTCAACTTGCGGTACCTACAAAAAAGATAAAACACACAAAAATACGAAAAAACACTCTATCTTTGGTTTTTATAGGTTTTTATAAAAGCGACACATGCTACACCCCCTCACACTTAAGCAAAACATTGGTTAAAAATGTGGGGTGTAAGCATGAATTTATTTTAAAAAGGAAAATCACACTTAAAAATTGAAAATTAAAAACACACTGGTTGCCTCCCAAGAAGCGCTTATTTTATTATAGAGTCATCAGCCTGACTCGTACTCCTTTTTATTTTTCTTTATTTTTATTGAGCGGAAAGTGTTCACTCCACTCCCCATGGTATAGTTTAACACGGTGTCCATTAACAATGAAGCTTCCTCCATTCTTGTCATACAAGTCAACATAACCGGACGGGTATGCATGTTTTACTATAAAAGGACCGTACCACTTTTGTTTAAGCTTGGGGGCTTTGAACTTTTAGCGCATATTAAACAAGAGAACTTTATCTCCTTTCTTGAATTCTTTTCGGATTCGAAGTTTCTTGTCGTGATAAGATTTGGTACGTGCTTTGTACAATTTCGAATTCTCATAAGCTTGGAGTCTTAATTCATTGAGTTCATGCAGTTGCAAGAACGGTTTTCTCCAACGATTTTGAGATCGGGATTACAGCTTTTCAATGCCCAATAAGCACGGTGCTCGATTCGAAGGGCAAATGACACGTTTTACCATACAATAAACGATAAGGTGTTGTGCCAATTGGTGTCTTATAAGCTGTTCGGAAAGCCCATAGAGCGTCGTCAAGTTTCCTTGACCAAACGGAAGGATTGTCCTTAACCGTTTTTTCGAGTATTCATTTTAAGGCTCTATTGGTATTTTCAACTTGTCCACTCGTTTGTGGATGATATGCGGTTGCAAAGCGATGAGTGACTCCATAACGCTTTAAGATTTTCTCCATTTTTTTGTTACAAAAATGGGAACCTCGATCACTAATTAAAGCTTTCGGCATTCCATAGCGAGAGAAAAGCTTTTTCAGAAAGTTGATTACGGCTCGTGAATCGTTCGTGGGTAAAGCCTCGGCTTCGGCCCATTTGGACACGTAATCAATAGCGACTAAGATATATTCGAACTTATGGGATTTGGGAAAGGGTCCCATGAAATCAATTCCCCATACGTCAAACATTTCGCTAACTTGGATGCTGTTTTGAGGCATTTCGTCTCTTCGTGAGAGGCTACCAGTACGTTGGCAAGCATCACAATATTCGACTAGTGTATAGGCCTCTTTAGAAATTGTTGGCCTATAAAAACTAGCATCGAAGACTTTTTTCGCGGTGGTTGAAGGACCATAATGTCCCCCAGTAGGGCCATGATGACATTCATCAAGGATATTCCTTGTTTCCGTGCTGTAAACACATCTCCTAATCATGCCATCGGGGCATACCTTGAAAAGATAGGGATCTTCCCAGAAATAGTGTTTAGGTCGGAAAAGAATTTACATCTATTGTGATAGGTTAAACCTTTTCTTAGAATTCTTCCAACGAGGTAATTTGCAAAATCTGCAAACCACGGAGATTCGTCCGTAGAGATTTTCATAAGAGTTTCATCGGGAAAATAATCGTCGATATCTTCGTCCCTTAACTCTTCTATGTTTGGATTTTCAAGCTGCGACGTTTTCAGCTCCTTTCTTGTTTTGTATTTTGATGTCAAATTCTTGGAGTATTAAAATCCATCTAATAAGATGCGGCTTAGCATCTTGTTTTGAGAATAGATATTTCAACACGGAATGATCGGTGAATACAATCGTTTTCGACAACACGAGATAGGATCGGAATTTTTCGAAAGCAAAGACTACGACAAGTAGTTCTTTCTCGGTGATCGTGTAGTTGAGTTGCGCGCTATTTAGATTTTTGCTTGCAAAGTGTATAGGACAGAAATGTTTTCCTTCACGTTGTCCTAATACGGCTCCTACAGCGAAATCGCTTGCATCACACATAATTTCAAACGGTCGCGACCAATCCGGTGAAACCATGATCGGTGCATTCGTTAACTTGTCTTTAAGCTTGTCAAATGCCTTTATGCATTCTTCATTGAAATCAAAAACTATGTCTTATTCAAGGAGTTTGGTCATCGGTCTAGCGATTTTGGAAAAATCTTTTATGAATCGGTGGTAGAATCCCGCACGACCTAGAAAACTTCTAACGGCTTTTACGTTAGTAGGTGGTGGTAATTTGGATATCACTTCGATCTTGGCTTTGTCTACTTCCAATCCAGCTGTGACAACCGTGGTTTTGAGGTTCGTCACTTGGTCTTATTCTAAGGTTAATTTATGTGTGACTATGTGATTTGTGTGTTTACATGTTATTTTGCGTGAACGAGGTTGGTGTGGATATCGTTTATGGGTATAAAGTACTCATAAGTAAATCGAGGAACAATTACTTCATGTTCATGAGCTCACAAATTAGTGACTATGAAATGAAATGGTGTTTGATAGGTGTGTAAACACCCATCCTTTTTACCACTTAATTACAATAATAACCGAGCCAAACGTGTATTTTATGTCTTTTATGTCGGAATTATGCGTGGTTTGTGTTTTTGTTATGATTTAGGACGAAATTGTGAAAAGTGGGGAAAACACGGCATTCACGGGCTTTTATTGAAGAAAAAGATGAAAAACGAAGTCAAGAAGTCAAGAGTGCAAAAATAACGGAAGTCCAAGACCAATTCTGAAGATTTATCGAAGAAAAAGTTAAAAGACGGAAGTTTACTAAAAGCCGAGGAACTCAAGTCTATTTTATTGAAGAATTAAAAGACGAGTTCAAAAGAAATCCCGAGCCACAAATCATTAGAGTCCAAGTTTAAAGAAGATTAGAAGGAAAAAGGACTAATGGTGCAATTAATGAAGATTAAAGGCTTAAGGACCTAATGACGCAATTAAGAAGAAATGAAGGAGGGGAGGAAGCTTCCCAATCCTCCCCTATATATAGATTAGATCTTAATTACTTTCATTTTGTTGGCTAATAGTGACAAGTAGTTCTTCCACTTTTAATTACCTTGTCATTTAAATACTTGTCCATTTAATTACCTTGTCTTGCACCTTAATTATCATTTAATTTCAAGTAAGTTTTTCTTTTAATTCTTGTTAATCTTTATCTTTATCTTGTTAATCTCATTCTACCTTTCTTAATCTTTGATTTTTATTGTTTATGTTCATGTTCACGTTCTTATTTTTCTTATTTTGATCAAAGTGGGTTTTGTTTATTTTGATTAGTTTTGTGAGTTTTATTGTTTTAGATAAATTGTTTATGCTTAATAGATGCTTATTTGATAGTTTGATTTATCCTTGTGATTGATTTAGCTTTGTTTTGATTTAATTCGTGCTATATTTCTTTCCTTGTTCTTCGGTATTATTGTTACTGTCTTTCCCAGGAAAACAAGCCCAGCAACATTCCGTATAAGGACTTGACAGGTTGACTATTCGGAATATTGAGGTATTCCGAATGGAGCATTTCTTAGGTGGTCCATGCGGAATATTTGATATTCCGCATAAGAAGGTATTCCGCATAGGACAAATATTCCGCACAGGGGTATTGTTCCGCATAAGGCCACTATTCCGCATAAGAGTTATATTCCGAATGGGCCTGGAGATTCCGCATAGTGAACTTTATTCAGCATAGGAACTTTATTCCGAATGGTATTCCGAATAGAATTGATTATTCCGAATAGGGTTTACATTCCGGGTAGGCTAGTTATTCCGAGTAGGGAATTTTATTCTGCATAGCCTTTATTTTGTTTTATTCCGAATTGCCATTATTCCGAATAGGCTTGGTTGTTCCGAACAGAGGGTATTATTCAGGATAGGTGACATATTTCGAGTAAGCCTAATATTCCGAATAAGGTTTATTCCGGATAGGGTTATTTTCAGTCTCTTTATTTTCAGTTTTTAATTTTCTGCCTTTTTACTTCAAGCCTTATTTTTCCGCCTTTTTAATTAGTTGCACTTTAAATTTTCTTGCCGTAGATTTATTTTAGTTTTGCCTTAGTTTAAGATTTAGTTTTAGTTGCGTTTTAAGTTTGCCTTAGTTAGATTTAAGTTTGCGTTATTTACATTAAGTGCCCTTTAAATTTTAGCTCGCTTTTATATACTTGCACCATTTACTTTAAATTAGATTTAGATTTACTTTAAAGTCATCTACTTTAATTGTTATTGCACTTTTACTTTAATAGTTTTGCACATTTCCCTTTACTACAACGACACACATTTTTATTTCCACCAAAAAACAGCTGAGTCGCACACTTAACCGGATCAATTCGATTAGACCAACACAACGAACTTAATTTTTATACAGGGTGTTAAAACCCATGTATCAAATGGCGCCGCTGCCGGTTTTCAATAAATCCGGTTTTCAATTCGAAGAGATTTGTTCAACGATATTTTTAACCTGAGTAAAATCTAGTTATCAAATGGCGCCGCTGCCGGCTCTTTTCGTAAAGATTAACGATTTTCTGTGAAAGACGCGTTGCTTTTTGGGATCCGTTCACTTGTGAGCGTTATTTTTCTTGCATAAAAAAAAATTCAAAAAATCATAAAAATTAAAAATTGATAAAAATACATAAAAATTAAAATTTTCAAAAATCCAAAAAGATTTTATCTTTATTGTGTATATATATTGTCTTTGTGTTTGGTATTGTTTTCTTTTGCATTTTCAGGTGTATGCGTACTAGATCTTCAAATTATCAAGAGCCCGAGACTCAAGAAGATTTAGCTATGTCAGGTGTTAACAACAATAATCATCCACCGCACCTCAACAATAACAACAATGTTCTTCCACAGCCCGATCTTCGGACAATAGAGGAGCTTTGTCAACCTACCATGTTTGGACGAGGAGGACCGATTGCGCCGATGCAAATCAACGCTACTGAGTTTTCGTTGAAGCACCACATGATTCAGCAAGTGCAAACTAACCCATTCTGTGGATTGCCTGATGATGATGCCAACAAACACCTCGACAAGTTCATTACAATCACCCAAAGCATGAAGTTGCCTGGTGCCACAATGGATGTTCTTCGCCTACAACTCTTCCCACATACTTTATCGCATCATGCCGAGAAATGGTTTAATCGTCTCCCGAAGAATTCTATTCACACTTGGGATGACATGACTTAACGTTTTTTGTCGCGCTACTTTCCACCATCCATGGTCACAAGCCTTCGCAATCAAATCAGCGGTTTCATGCAAGAACCCGATGAATCTCTTTTTAATGCTTGGGAGAGATATAATGTCTTGATCGATAGATGTCCAAACCACAACATGCTCCCTGTGACCTTAATTGATACTTTCTACAACGGTTTGACTTTTCGAGATCGTGATACGATTAATGCAGCCGCCGGTGGCACATTCATGAAAAGGAGATCCAAGGAGTGTAGAGAGCTTATTGAGAACATGACTACTCACCACAAAAACTGGGATTCCTCCGCTTCTTTAAGGAACAACCCGAGAGTCAATGTTTCTTCTACCTCAGCAAACCCTGATATGACCGAACTCACCCGCATGATGACTGAAATGAGCAAAAGTATCACGCTTCTCGCTTCAAACCAACAACAACAAGTTAAAGCGGTTGCCAATCCTTGTGAAACATGCGGCGGTCCACACTCATACACCGATTGTCCTTTTACACAAGGAAATCCGGAAAATGTGTATGCAGATTATGGTACTTATTCACCGAAAAATTACCAAGCTCGACCTCAAGGGGATAGAAATCTGCTGAGTTACCGGTCAAACAACTACCTTTCCCCCGGTTTTTCTCCTCAAAACCAAAACCCTGCCAACAACTACAATAGGAGCAACCAAATCCCACCAAGAGCTTCTAACCCTTATCACCCACCCGCCCAACAAACCCCACCCATTAACCCGGATTTTGAAGCCATCATGAGAACCCAAGGTGAGCAAATCAAAAATCTGCAGAGCCAAATTATCAATCTGAAAGGAGATATCACAAAGCAAGGGAATGAGATAAGATCTGAGGTTCGCGATAATATTCAATCCTCCTTCAGCACACAAACGAATGAATTAAAGAATATGTTGGCTAGTTTCTTGCCCGCCGCTCAACCTTCTTCTTCGAGTTCTTTACCTTCAAACACCGTCACCAATCCGAGAGCAAATGTGAGTGCTATTACTACTCGTAGTGGAATTACCATTGTCGATCCACCAATCCCACCCCCATCATCTACACCTCCTCCACCACCATTTTTCCCTACTCCTCCTACACCTAGTATTAGTGCACCATTACCGTCTCGCCTCGTCATGACGATGTATCTAGCAAGGACCCTTCAACATCTAAACCTTTACCTGCTACACCTGCACCTTCACCACCCAAACCTAATATCCCTTATCCCTCTCGTTTAGGCACGTCCAAACTGCTAACCAAGGAGGACTCTCAAGTGAGAAACTATATCAAGATGATTTCTCAGATGAACTTCAACATTAGCTTTCTTGAAGCACTTGTCCACATGCCCAAATTTGTTAAAGCGTTTAAGGAGTTGCTTAACAAGAAGGAGAAGCTGATTGAACTCGCCAACACACGCTTAAATGAAAACTGCTCTGCAGTTATTCTTAAAGAACTTCCGGAAAAGCTTGGAGATCCCGGTCGTTTTGTGTTGCCTTGCGTTTTCAACAAAACTGAAGAATTTACTGCCCTTGCTGATCTCGGGGCCAGTATTAATTTGATGCCACTGAGTGTTTGGAAAACACTATCATTACCCGACCTTAATCCAACAAAGATGACTCCTGAACTTGCAAATCGCACCCTCGCTTACCCCGTTGGTATTGCCGAAGATGTGTTCATTAAAATTGGCACATTTACTTTCCCGGTCGATTTTGTCGTAGTTGATTATGAAATGGACCCTCGTATTCCTTTAATACTTGGTCGGCCATTCTTGAGAACCGGACGAGCTTTAGTGGATGTGGCCGAAGGTGAGTTAATCTTAAGAGTCGGGGATGATGCACAAGTTTTCAAAATGGGTAAGCTTACAAGCAAATCCTATGGACGAGAATCAGTGAATATGATTAATGTGCTTGATGACTTTGTTGTCTACAACAATCCTCTATTCGAGTCTTACATCGATAATCCACTTTTTCATGATGATGTGGATGATTCTCTCCCTACTTTGGAACCTTCTCCCATTTATGATTCTCCACCGGTCTTTGATGTTTATGATGATTATGATTCTAGCTCAGATTCGGATGATTATGATTGTACTTCTGAGTATCCCGAGATACCCACTTTCGATGATTTTGATGAGGCCAGTACTCTTTCGAGTGATTCTTCACATGATGAAGATCCTCCGCCATCACTCGATCCTACTTTGGACGATTACTCATTTGAGGAAGACTTCTCTGAATTTCTCAACACTTACTTCCCTCATGAGAGTGATGCTCCTCCTTATGACTTTGAAGATTATCGTCTTGATCCTACTTTGGATTTGAAGCACATTCTTTCTAAGGAGAAGAAACCGGTCGACACCAATATCCGCATCACATACGATTTGACACCTCTTTGTCCCACTTCTGAGGACGAGGTTGTGCTTCTTCGCGGATCTTCTTCACACTCTGTTGAGCCTGAGTGCTATTTTCCCTTAAAGGAAACGGTGTTCGACCCCGGTATTGAAATCTTTAAGCCATCTCAGTATCCACCTGATGAAATAAAAGGAAATATCTTTGGAACTCATGGAAATCTGCTTGCACCACTTCACCCTTGCTTCCACCGTGCTCCATCACTGCTTAAGGGAACCTTGCCTATTCTTCTTT
Organism: Glebionis coronaria; assembly: GCA_025667525.1. Lineage (NCBI taxonomy): Eukaryota > Viridiplantae > Streptophyta > Magnoliopsida > Asterales > Asteraceae > Glebionis > Glebionis coronaria. The sequence goes on from CM046882.1 coordinate 397,563,996, forward strand.
GGCTTGCCTTGTTCGCCTTAAGCTTGTGCTATTTGATGGACTAAAACTATGTCTTTGATCCTGGTGGATGTGTTTCATGCTTCTTCCTATGATGATCAAGGTTGAGTCAGGCTCACGACTCGGTTAACAAAAATCAAGCGCTTCTTGGGAGGCAACCCATATGTCTATCTTTTCGCTTTCTTTATCATAAGTGTAGGGGAGACCCGTTGGTTTGCTTTCCTCTCCTCTCTCTTAATCAGGGATTCGAGCGCTCAATGATCCACTCTTGATGATTCTTGACGACCCGTGATTCCGTGTTCCATTTTCCCGGTTCTATCCTAAACTCTTTTCGATTCACTATTTTACATTTTTCAATATTAAAATAGGAATCTCTTTAGTTGTCTCTTCCTTAGCGAGATTTAAAGAAAGTGCACAATGTCCTAAGTGTAGGGGAGTTTACTTCCAAAGGCTTAAACATTGAGGACAATGTTTATGTTAAGTGTAGGGGGGACTTCTATCGAAGTTAAGTGGCTCTTTTCCTTGTATTTGTCCTCATTTTAACCGGAAAATCAATTTTTCGACATTTTTTAAAATTTTTGATCTATTTTGGCCTATTAGTTTTTCCTTTTATATAGTTATTTTCTTGCCTTATTAGAATAAATCTTTAATAAAGTGGTTTTAGTTTTCAAACGTTGTGAATCTTTTGACTCAACCCGAGTTTACTTATCTTAGTTTACTCTAGCTAGTATCCTTAACGTGTTTAAGTCAAGTTTTGCTAGGCTTTTATATAGGGAGCTATAAAACGCGAAAGTCTTAACTCTCACGGGCTAAGAACAAGAACTTTTCGCAAGTTCCTATAATTGATCCTAGAGAGTCGTTTATCAAGGGAACTTTAAAATGCGATTTCTAAACTTGAAAAAGTCTAAGAATTTGCAAGATCCTATAGGCGACTCGAAAACCCAAAACTTTGATTTAATAGGTTAAGCATCCACGAGTCTCATTCCTTGAGATTTTAAACTGTGGAGAACGAGAGATGATAGAGCCAATTATAAGTTTGGTATTCTTTCGGGAATTTATGTGAGTTAATTATAAGCCTATTCTCCCATCGCTTGCTAATATATTTATCTGCTAATAAATAAGGTTGTACGATTTGAAAAGTTACTTAGCTTCTAGCCCAAGATCGTTTAAAAGTTGCTCGGTATGGATTAGAGTTCATATCCAAGGCATAACTTATTGAAGCGGGATGCGAAGATTGGCGAGTCCGAAAAGGCCCTAACAAGGCATGAGGGCTATATTTTGTTGCTAAAGATCCAAAAGTAATGTGAAGAATCATTTATCGAAAATCAATATGAAGGATCGAGACACAAGACGAAAAGCAAAAACTCCCCAAAAGTCATGGAGAAGTGTATCCGAAAAGACCCTGCAAGGTATGAGGATAAATGAAGCCAAGTCCAAAAAGGAGGCGGATTGTTGTATATCAAAGTCCAAAATAAAGATTGGAGAAAAATGAAGAAGTCGTGGTCCAAGTATGAATCTCTCAAAACTTCAAGTGAAGAAATTCCTATTATGAAGAGAAGGCCATTATTTCATGAACGTCTCTCAAGGTTTGAAGTATGAAGTCGCTGCCAAATATCGGTCCGAGAAAGGTCTCAAATCGCGAAGCGAGTTATGCCAAGATATGAACTTTATGAGGTCCCGAGAAGCAGTTTTAAAAGATTTTGTCCTTTAGCTAACTATTAATTAAATCGTTCACTTTATTTTCGGCCTTAATAAATTATCGAAATAAGTCAAAAATGCATCCTCGTGATCATTCAAGACAACAATAAAATATAAGAGATACACCTAGGAATAAGGGAGTCTAAGTGAATAATTGGCCCACATGAGTTCGTGTTAGTTTGCTAACTTATAATAACAATGATCTCGTTTTTAAGCTTGGTTTGGAGAAAGTGAAAACTTGAGGATGATGATTATTCATAACATTTCCAAAACCCAAGGTATGCTTTTTGATTTCTTTACTTTGAATGTTTATAGTTTTCTATCTCTTTAATAAAGGCCACTATGGATTGATTATGATGAAAAGTGTAAACGTGCTTTGTAACTAATGCATTGCATGAGGACATTGCAATGGTCAAGTGTAGGGGATTTGATAGGTGTGTAAACACCCATCCTTTTTACCACTTAATTACAATAATAACCGAGCCAAACGTGTATTTTATGTCTTTTATGTCGGAATTATGCGTGGTTTGTGTTTTTGTTGTGATTTAGGACGAAACTGTGAAAAGTGGGGAAAACACGGCATTCACGGGCTTTTATTGAAGAAAAAGATGAAAAACGAAGTCAAGAAGTCAAGAGTGCAAAAAGAACGGAAGTCCAAGACCAATTCTGAAGATTTATCGAAGAAAAAGTTAAAAGACGGAAGTTTACTAAAAGCCGAGGAACTCAAGTCTATTTTATTGAAGAATTAAAAGACGAGTTCAAAAGAAATCCTGAGTCACAAGTCATTAGAGTCCAAGTTTAAAGAAGATTAGAAGGAAAAAGGACTAATGGTGCAATTAATGAAGATTAAAGGCTTAAGGACCTAATGACGCAATTAAGAAGAAATGAAGGAGGGGAGGAAGCTTCCTAATCCTCCCCTATATATAGATTAGATCTTAATTACTTTCATTTTGTTGGCTACTAGTGACAATTAGTTCTTCCACTTTTAATTACCTTGTCATTTAAATACTTGTCCATTTAATTACCTTGTCTTGCACCTTAATTATCATTTAATTTCAAGTAAGTTTTTCTTTTAATTCTTGTTAATCTTTATCTTTATCTTGTTAATCTCATTCTACCTTTCTTAATCTTTGATTTTTATTGTTTATGTTCATGTTCACGTTCTTATTTTTCTTATTTTGATCAAAGTGGGTTTTGTTTATTTTGATTAGTTTTGTGAGTTTTATTGTTTTAGATAAATTGTTTATGCTTAATAGATGCTTATTTGATAGTTTGATTTATCCTTGTGATTGATTTAGCTTTGTTTTGATTTAATTCGTGCTATATTTCTTTCCTTGTTCTTCGGTATTATTGTTACTGTCTTTCCCAGGAAAATAAGCCCAGCAACATTCCGTGTAAGGACTTGACAGGTTGACTATTTGGAATATTGAGGTATTCCGAACGGAGCATTTCTTAGGTGGTCCATGCGGAATATTTGATATTCCGCATAAGAAGGTATTCCGCATAGGACAAATATTCCGCACAGGGGTATTGTTCCGCATAAGGCCACTATTCCGCATAAGAGTTATATTCCGAATGGGCCTGGAGATTCCGCATAGTGAACTTTATTCAGCATAGGCACTTTATTCCGAATGGTATTCCGAATAGAATTGATTATTCCGAATAGGGTTTACATTCCGGGTAGGCTAGTTATTCTGAGTAGGGATTTATTCCGCATAGCCTTTATTTTGTTTTATTCCGAATTGCCATTATTCCGAATAGGCTTGGTTGTTCCGAATAGAGGGTATTATTCAGGATAGGTGACATATTCCGAGTAAGCCTAATATTCCGAATAAGGTTTATTCCGGATAGGGTTATTTTCAGTCTCTTTATTTTCAGTTTTTAATTTTCTGCCTTTTTACTTCAAGCCTTATTTTTCCGCCTTTTTAATTAGTTGCACTTTAAATTTTCTTGCCGTAGATTTATTTTAGTTTTGCCTTAGTTTAAGATTTAGTTTTAGTTGCGTTTTAAGTTTGCCTTAGTTAGATTTAAGTTTGCGTTATTTACATTAAGTGCCCTTTAAATTTTAGCTCGCTTTTATATACTTGCACCATTTACTTTAAATTAGATTTAGATTTACTTTAAAGTCATCTACTTTAATTGTTATTGCACTTTTACTTTAATAGTTTTGCACATTTCCCTTTACTACAACGACACACATTTTTATTTCCACCAAAAAACAGCTGAGTCGCACACTTAACCGGATCAATTCGATTAGACCAACACAACGAACTTAGATTTTATACAGGGTGTTAAACCCCATGTATCAGTGTTATTTTGGTGTTTACGTATACATATAAGTATTATAGTAAATTGTATTTTTTTAGGATTTGGGGTTTAGCATTTAGAGGTCTCGGGTAAGGTGTTTAGTCATGTGAGTATTTTTCGGGATGGTTTTCCGTCATTTAGGACTTAGTTATAAAGTTTATTTCAAAGTTTAAGATTTTTTTTAAAACTGTATATTTTACGTTTTTTACGGTATACGCGTAAATTTGACTAGTTTTACGGTTTTGAGGTTTTGAAGGCTTTAGGAGCTGAAATAAATTGAGGAAAATTAAGGTAATATTTTTATTACAATTATTAATTAGTTTAATAAAAAAAGAAATAATGGGGGTAAGGGTCAGTTAAAACAAAAGGAAGGAAAAAAAAAAGTTGGCAATTATACTTGGGCTAGGACTTGTCAATAACTATATAAGGTGTAAAATAACATGGAAAAGACATAATCCCTAGAGAAAAAGAAAAAACGACGGGCAATTGAGAAAAGTTAGGGTTCTTCAAAAAAATCTTGGTTTCCATTAATCTTAAGGTAAAACCTTCAAATCCCTTTTCAATTTAATTGTTTTTAACTTTTTCTCAATCATCTTATGATGGATTTAGGTTAGGGTTTAAATTAAAATCTGTATATTAATGATATTATAATGATTAGGTGAATTAGGGCTTGTAATTAGTGGAGTTATGGGTAATTAATTAGACTAATTATGTTAAAATCGTTTTTTAAAAACTGAGAAGAATTTTAGGTCAATTTTTTTTTACCATATATAGAGTTCTACAAACTCTTATTTTACGAACCAAGTATCCCTGGAAAGGTAATTGAGTTGGCTATCAGATGCAAGAAACGAGAACAAAATTGAGGTAGGGAAGTGGGTCAAACACAGGTTACAACAGTCGGAGGTAAAAAGAGTTTTGAAATCAGCGGGTTTTCAATTAATGTTTTAGGGTGATTGGGGTACTTAGGAGTACACTTGAGCCCTCTAATGAGCATGGGAGTTGGTTTATATATTAAATAAGAGGCCTGGAGGACGGCTAAGCAAATGGGATAGGGTAAGACCCCCTAATCATAACAAACTTTTTTTATGTTCAAAATCAGTAAAATCCGGATAGACAAAGGTATATATATATAAATCGGGGCCTTAACAGTAGCTTTAAGGTTGGGTCAAAGGGGAGGAGTTAGCTAACATATGTAAGGGCATAGGGCTTCCTTTACAGAGGTCATGGGTATGGTTAGTTGGGTGTTTGACTTTTAGTTTGGAAACCTAAAAACCGGGACTGTTTTGGGTAAAATGTTAACGAGACGGGTTATGAAGTAAACTAAGTTAAGGGCTTTATAGAGGGGTGTAATGAGATGCTTAGAGCATATAAATGGGGTATATATATGGGAGAAGGTTAGATGTACATCATGGGTTGATGAGCCATCTTAGTGTTTGGTTCATGTTTTGATTGTGTGCTTTTGTTTGTTAGCTTTTTGCTAGTGCGTAGATTTTTGGAGAAGCTCAATCAGGTGAGTTTCATAGTCCCATATCTTTTAATGATTTTGAATTCCAGATGGGATGGAAGAGACACTTGTTATAGTTTTGTAAATTGTTGTTGTGAATGTTTTATGATTGGTGATGGACTTGTGTGTACTTATGTGATTAACTGCTAATTGATTCATGATTGTTTTGTGATTTGACTTGGTACCAAGGGGATGTTGACAAGGCGGGGCCTTGGGGAGATACATAGATGTGTGAGCATCTATGGGACCAATGGATAATGACAAGGCAGGGCCTTGGGATTGGTACATAGGTGTATGGGCGCCTATGGTACCATGGTGTTTGGTAAGGCTGGGAGCCTTGGATTTTGTTTGGAATGATTGATCTTGAATGTTAGTTGTTAATGCATATTTGTAGAACATTGTCCATATGTTTAGTGGTTTATGGTGGTTCACAGCGTATTTTAATATGTTTTCGGTTGGAGTCTAAACCTATGACTCTCACCAACATTATGTTGACGTGTTTTAGTGTCTCTTTCAGGTGATAAAGTGGTTAAGCGTGAGAACATATGTGGTTAGGATTGGAGTCGCGTAGGAATGCATTTAGAAGGAGATCCCTGTTCCTTCTTAGTTTATTTTTCTGTTTGTTTCAATAAGTTATACTATGAACCTATATGTTGATTTGTTTGTGTTATTTGTTTGTCTTGGGTAAAAGGTAGGACTGTTACCTACTTACTTAGACTCCTGCATTGATGAGATATTTTCACGACATTTGTGTCACCTTTTATGACATTTTTAATTCATATAGTTCTCTCTATAGACACGTTGTTGTTGTGATGATATACATACGTCGCGCCCCATATTCCGCCATGGTGGGGTGTGACAGAATGTTATCAGAGCCAATGGTTAGAGAATTAGGTTGCGTAGTCAAGTAACCTAGTCTATAGCTTAAGGGTCCCTACATATAGGCGTCATAGGAGTATGCGTGCATTTTATATTAATTAAAGTTTTCTGGATGTTATTGGTTTTTACTTGCGATGTTTGTTAAGTTTTGACTAGTATGGGTTGAACCATAGTAGTTCATACTTAGCCACATGTTATTTTCTTTTCAGGGTTTGACTAGTGCTGGTTGAACCATAAACATCCACGCTAGTCATTGTCGTATTTTGCTTAAATTGTACATTATAGTACATAATTTGGTACATGGTAGTTTCTATCTTTTGTTGGGTTATTTTATGTACCCGAGGCATAGTATTTTTCTTTTGATGTTTAAGTCATGTTCCCTAAGAATCATATGGTGGTTCGAGTTATTAGGAGTAGGTGGATATGAAGGATTTTAAGCTGTTTCCACTCTTATGGGCGACATGACTTATAACTGATTATGTTTTCGTTTTGGATTTAGTCTATGCTTTTTTAGCTAGACTATGGATTTATGTATTCCAATAGTTTGATTATATATTTTTTTAATGGATGGAGTTTTGGACTTTATTATTTATGTGGTTATGAGCTTATGTGAGTAGATGGATATATGTGTTATGTGTTGTATTAATTCTTATAAGTGTCATCATAGCAGGGAGTGCATTGGGGAAAGGGTAATTGTATAAGTATGGTGGCCAACATAGTCATACAAGTACCATAACTCCAATGGATTCCTAAGTATGATTGCATGAAAGAGGGTTAATACATGCTTGTATAGTAGATGTTAGACGGATTTAAGTATATGTATCCCGATATGCCTATATATGTATGATCCCCTATAATTATCGATTGTATCCTTCGGAGGGTGGCTAGCTCGCTTCTTTTTAGATATTCAACCTCCCTTGTGGCGTATTCTTCGAGTTTCCTATTTCACGTGTCCATTTTAAAATGGTGTCCTTGGTGTTAAGTATATTGAAATAAATTGAGATTTCTTTTGGGATAATGAAATCTTTGTGTTTAGTCTTACATTCCTTTTTGTCGGTATATATTGAATAGACTTGGAAATCTACTATAGGGTTGGATAGTTGGTTGTATACCGTAACATAAGGGTAAGGTGTTGGAATCGTGTTTGAAACAAGATGTAACATAAGAATTCTTAATCAACAATTATTTATTTCAAAATTCTAAAAGACTTCTTTTTTTAAATAAAGCAAAATAAAATTTCTTTCTACTTACATAGTTTATATAATTGAGTTTAACCGATTTATGTCATTTATAATTATTTATATAAGGTTAAATTGAGTTCATGAAAATTTCACATACAATTGTTTCTTTCATTTAAAAGGATTGCATTAATCACTAAGTTTATTCTTTAGTTTTTAGTATAAAATTGTTTTTGTCGTAACTTATTCGTTTTTAAAGCTTTTTGGGTGATTCAAAAGCCTAAAATTATGTACTCGGAATGTACTTCTCAAATATTTGGTCTGTATAGTCATGGGGTGTCAGTAGCTTGATAGAAATTTTGGTACAAGTGACGGGTTCAAGGTTGAGTTTTTAATAGTAGTTTTTTATGATTTGGGATGCACGGGATACCTAGTATTTGAGTTGAGTTTTGAGATCGTCTAGAAGGTTGTTTGTAGATTGTTTGAGTCACATAGATGTGGTGAGGAAAGAAAAAAAAATTCTTTTGGAAAAGTCGATCTTGTGCACGGTTTAAATAATATATCGCGGGGCATAAGATGTTTTGGTTGCCATTAAGTGTTTCTTGGATCATTTTTCGTTGTCATGAGTCATTTGAATTGGTACATGTTTGAGTTTTCCTTTTGAGTTTTTGGGGTTTTGGTCTGTTTTAACTCGTGCACGTGAAATGTCGTTAGTTATCCATGGGTTTGGTTCGTTGATCGTATCTAGTGGATTCAGGATGTAGTTTTGGGTTCGTATTGATTGGGAGCGTTGAGGTAGACATATGAAAGACTTGGTCGTGCCTACACGATTAAGTAGGTGGCCCTGAGAGAATGGTCGGAATGCCCTTAGTGGGGATGAAAGAGATAAAAGTTCGTAGACGAACTAATGTGGTCATGAGGTCTCTTAGGAGTGCCAACGGAGATGAATAGAGATTTGTATAATGTATGGATATTGGCACAAGTAACGCGCCATAGAGAGTGTTGGACGGGGATATAATACCTCAAAGGTATTTATGATTGTTCGTAAGGCATGTAAGTTTTCCGAAAATTTTCTGAGATTTAGTAGGTTTGCCTATTACTGTGAGGTAGAACCATAAATAGAGCAAGTAGGAGAAGTGAGAGGAGTTGTAGTTAGTGCCTTTCCAAGGAAATTGTTGATGGAATGATTTTAAGAGCAAGAGTTGTTAAAAATTGCAACGGATGCAAGGTAAAATTTGAGTTGCTTAGTAGTAGATTGGCTGTGAAAAGCGGTTGAGTGGTCTGATAAGAGGAAGTATTGGTCTTTTAGAATACGTGTAGATTTTCTCGAGTAGATCGAGGTAGAAATTTATTCGTATTGCTTCTAAGAGAGGGTGCAAGGAGGACGTAGTTGAAACTGCTAAGGATGTTGTATGAACGCTTTGGGTTTACAGTTATGATTTTGGCTTCGCCGAGGCGCTAGCAGTTTTCATGGAGTCAATGAACCGAGGGTGCATGAAAATATATAAACGAGTTGTCATCGGGAGCATCGACGACATCTTGATCTACTCAAATCTAAGAAGGAGAGTGAGGCGAATTATGAGTTGGTTTTGGAGTTGTTAGGAAATGGAATTATACGTGAGATTTTCAAGTGTGAGTTTTAGGATTAAGTTGGCCAGAACGAGTAGTCAGAGATGATGGCATATCGTGGAACCAGCAAGGGGCAAAGTGAAGAAGGGTGAGGAAGCGTTTTGGAGGCTGAAGAGGTGGATTAGATAATGAGCAAATCTTGGAATTATCGGAAGGACTGGATGAATTCGCGAAGCATGACGATACGTGGAGCAAGGATTTGGATGTATACGAGAACGACAAAGAAAGGCGGTTGTTTATACGTTGTGGGAACTAAAGATTTGGAAGAACTAGATAGACTTAGTTAGTGGAGCTGGATTGTTATATCTGCCAAGAATACTAGAGGCATTTGGGGTACGAGACGTAGAGAATGATCTATGCAGATCATGAACGTATCCAACACATATTTAATCATCTCGATTGAACATTTGGAAAAGGTGATGGGTGGAGTTAAGTGATGAAAGAAAATTGCAAGGCCAAGTACCATCTAGGAAAGGCAAGCATGGTTGATGAGACATGGAATAAGAAGAATGAAGTGAAGCTGAGACGAACTTGAACTATATGGATGACGTATTAGGGTGGTTTGGATGAAGGATGGAGGTTGCACGAGTTGAGTTGTCTAAAGCAGAGAACGCGTCAACATTTATGTTGCGTGGCTTGGACAATCATATGGAGAAAAGGGACGTAGACTATACTTCCTACATCGATAGGAGTGGCTTAGAAAGGGCAATGTAAGGACGAATTTGGTGGAAGGGATACATAATGGGGTGGAGGAATAAGTACGACGAGAGTTGGGTGATAGTCGATAGACTGACTAATTCATCTCATATTTCAAGAGGATTGAGAAGTCACGTAGTTGAGAAGTTGGAAGGATTGCGTACGGATGTGATGGAATAGAGGGTTTTGCGTAAAAGTTAGCCTAATATGTATGGAATGCCTTATGAAGGATTATGGCAAGGGAAGAAACGATGGGAAGCAAGCGTAGTATACCGTTGATAGACTAATGTTTGGTATGAGCATACTATAGAGGTAATTGAGAAAGACGCCTAGAGCATTAGCGTGAGATTTGGAGATAGTTGGAGAACGCATTATATTAGGAAGAATTCTCCTACAAAGAGAGAGTCACCGGTGAGAGGGGCATATTCCCCGTTGATGAGGATGTAAGGAATAAAAGAGGAAACGCCTAAATTATAGGCTGAAGACAGGATATAAGATGGTATGAAAATTAAGACTGTGGAAATACAAGCGAAAAGTAGTATGGAGGAAGAATGATTAGAGGGAGCAAGAGGTTGTCAAGATGGTGGGGTGATATTGAAGGGAAAACCGTTATAGCAAGAGGTTAGTAGTCACGAACAATGGAACGTTCACCTAGAGAAAAGGTGTAGCACCTGTTAGTATGAAGGATTGTTAGTTACTTGGTTTCGAGCATGGGAAAGCAAGGATGAGGTGGTGGTTATGACATGTTTCATGTGAATGTTATGGGAAGCTTTTGGTTATGCAATCCTGCATATACCATTGGATGTGATAAAGGTTGGGAGAACTTCTGAATGATGGAAAATCCGTAGAGAATAAAAGCCGTTAGGTCTGGTAATAGGAATTGTAGTAGAAACTGTTGGAGTTAATTCATAGGAGATGAGGTGGATCACCGTTATAGTGGGATGAAGTTAGAAGCGGCCAACGTATTGGACCGGAGGTAGATCGGAAAACTATGGAGGTGGTGGCAGTGCTTAAGTAGAGGTTGAAAATGGCAAAGAACCGACAAGAGAGCTGTACGGACGAGAGGCATAAGCCGTTGGGATTTAAGATTAGAGGTAAGGTTATGCTAGAGGTTTCACCATGGAAAGGAGTGATGTGGTTTGGAAAGAAAGGGAAGTTAGCACCTAGATTTGTGGGTCCATTTGAAATCCTTGAAAGGATTGGGCTAGTGGCATATAGGTTGAGATTACCGGAGGAATTGAGTAGTGTGCATGACGTATTTCATGTATCAAACTTGAGGAAATGCTTAGCAAGAACTGACTTGCAAGTACCGTTAGATGATATTAGTATGGATACGAGTCTTCGTTTTATCGAAGAGCCGATAGAGATTTTGGGTCGTGAAGCTAGGACGTTGGATAAAAAGGGTAATATACCGTAGTTATGGGTAGATGGAATTTGGAACGTGGACTAGAGTTCACGTGGGAACGGGTAGGATTTATGAGGAGCAAGTATCCTCAGCTAATTGATAATGACGATCCTAAGGAGTAAATCTCGGGACGAGATTTCTATTAGGATGGAGTGATGGGACAACCGTGGTTTTGAGGTTCGTCACTTGGTCTTATTCTAAGGTTAATTTATGTGTGACTATGTGATTTGCGTGTTTACATGTTATTTTGCGTGAACGAGGTTGGTGTGGATATCGTTTATGGGTATAAACTACTCATAAGTAAATCAAGGAAAGGTTATTTCATGTTCATGAGCTCACAAATTAGTGATATGAAATGAAATGGTGTTATTTTGGTGTTTACGTATACATATAAGTATTATAATAAATTGTATTTTTTTAGGATTTGGGGTTTAGCATCTAGAGGTCTCGGGTAAGGTGTTTAGTCATGTGAGTATTGGATGATTTTCAGTCATTTAGGACTTAGTTATAAAGTTTATTTCAAAATTTAAGATTTTTTTTAAAACTGTATATTTTACGTTTTTTACGGTATACGCGTAAATTTGACTAGTTTTACAGTTTTGAGGTTTTGAAGGCTTTAGGAGCTGAAAGAAATTAAGGAAAATTAAGGTAATATTGTTATTACAATTATTAATTAGTTTATTAAAAAAACGAAATTATGGGGAGTAAGGGTCGGTTAAAACAAAAGGAAGGGAAAAAAAGGAAAGTGGCCAATTATACATGGGCTAGGACTTTTCAATAACTATATAAGGTGTAAAATAAGATGGAAAAGACATAATCCCTGGAGCAAAAGAAAAAAACGACGGCCAATTGAGAAAAGTTAGGGTTCTTCAAAAAAAACTTGGTTCCATTAATCTTAAGGTAAAACCTTCAAATCCATTTTCAATTTAATTGTTTTTAATTCTTTCTCAATCATCTTATGATGGATTTAGGTTAGGTTTTAAAGTAAAATCTGTATATTAATGATATTATAATGATTAGGTGAATTAGGGCTTGTAATTAGTGGAGTTATGGGTAATTAATTACACTAATTATGTTAAAATCGTTTTTTAAAAACTGGGCAGAATTTTAGGTCAATTGTTTTGACCATATATGGAGTTCTACAAACTCTTATTTTACGATCAAAGTATCTTTGAAAAAGGTAATTGAGTTGGCTTTCAAATGCAATAAACGAGAACTAAATTGGAGGTCGGGAAGTGGGTCAAAAACAGGTTACAACAGTCGGAGGTCAAAACAGATTTGAAATCAGCGGGTTTTCAATTAATGTTTTAGGGTGATTGGGGTACTTAGGGGTACACTTGAGCCCTCTAATGAGCATGGGAGTTGGTTTATATATTAAATAAGAGGCCTGGAGGAGGGCTAAGCAAATGGGTTAGGGTAAGACCCCCTAATCATAACAAACTTTTTGTATGTTCAAAATCAGTAAAATCCGGATAGACAAAAGTATATATATATATATATATATATATATATATATATATATATATATATATATATATATATATATATATATATATATATATATATATATATATATATATATATATATATATATATATATATATATATATATATATATATATATATATATATCGGGGCCTTAACAATATCTTTAAGGTTGGGGAAAAGGGGAGGAGTTAGCTAACATATGTAAGGGCATAGGGTTTCCTTTACAGAGGTCATGGATATGGTTAGGTGGGCGTTTGACTTATAGTTTGGAGATCTAACAACCGAGACTGTTTTGGGTAAAATGTTAACGAGACGGGTTATGAAGTAAACTAAGTTAAGGGCTTTATAGAGGGGTGTAATGAGATGCTTAGAGCATATAAATAGGGCATATATATGGGAGAAGGTTAGATGTCCATCATGGATTGATGAGCCATCTTAGTGTTTGGTTCATGTTTTGATTGTGTGCTTTTGTTTGTTAGCTTTTTGCTAGTGCGTGGATTTTTGGAGAAGCTCAATCAGGTGAGTTTCATAGTCCCATATCTTTTAATGATTTTGAATTCTAGATGGGATGGAAGAGACACTTGTTATGGTTTTGTAAATTGTTGTTGTGAATGTTTTATGATTGGTGATGGACTTGTGTGTACTTATGTGATTAACTGCTAATTGATTCATGATTGTTTTGTGATTTGACTTGGTACCAAGGGGATGTTGACAAGGCGGGGCCTTGGGGAGGTACATAGATGTGTGAGCATCTATGGGACCAATGGATAATGACAAGGCGGGGCCTTGGGATTGGTACATAGGTGTATGGGCGCCTATGGTACCATGGTGTTTGGTAAGGCTGGGAGCCTTGGATTTTGTTTGGAATGATTGATCTTGAATGTTAGTTGTTAATGCATATTTGTAGCATATTGTCCATATGTTTAGTGGTTTATGGTGGTTCACGGATTATTTTAATATGTTTTCGGTTGGAGTCTAAACCTATGACTCTCACCAACACTATGTTGATGTGTTTTAGTGTCTCTTTCAGGTGATAAAGTGGTTAAGCGTGAGAACATATGTGGTTAGGATTGGAGTCGCATAGGAATACATTTAGAAGGAGATCCCTTTTCCTTCTTAGTTTATTTTTCTGTTTGTTTCAATAAGTGATACTATGAACCTATATGTTGATTTGGTTGTGTTATTTGTTTGTCTTGGGTAAGAGGTAGGACTGTTACCTACTTACCTAGACTCCTGTATTGATGAGATATTGTCACGACATTTGTGTCACCTTTTATGACATTTTTAATTCATATAGTTCTCTCTATAGACACGCTGTTGTTGTGATGATATCCATACGTCGCGCCCCATATTCCGCCATGGTGGGGTGTGACACCAGCTCCGGAGACTTTGTGTCCAAGCACAATTCCTTCAGTCACCATGAAGTGACATTTCTCCCAATTGAGCACGAGATGAGCTTGTTTGCATCGGATGAGCATGCGCTCTAGATTAAAAAGGCAAGACTTGAATGAGTTCCTGAAGACTGAGAGATCATCCATGAAAACTTTCATGGATACTTCGATCATGTCTTGAAAGATTGCGATCATACACCTTTGAAAAGTCGCAGGTGCATTGCAAAAACCAAAAGGCATACGCTTATAAGCGAACGTTCCAAAAGGACACGTAAAAGTGGTCTTGTCTTGATCGGATGGTTCGATAGGTATTTGAAAATATCCGGAAAATCCATCGAGAAAACAAAAGAATTTGTTCCCCGCTAGTCTTTCCAACATTTGGTCCATGAATGGTAGAGGAAAATGATCTTTTCGTGTGGCATCGTTCAATTTGCGGTAATCAATACACACACGCCAACAGGTAACGGTTCTTGTAGGAACAAGTTCGTTATTTTCGTTGGTCACAACAGTCATTCCTCCTTTTTTAGGAACGCAATGAATAGGACTAACCCAAGGACTATCCTCTATGGCATAGATGATTCCTGCCTCAAGGAGTTTGATGATTTCGGCTTTTACTATCTTCTTCATGTTTGGGTTAAGTCGACGTTGCCTCTCAATAACGGGTTTGGAATCGTCTTCGAGATTGATCTTGTGTTTGCAAAAATTTGGGCTAATACCCAGTATATCGGATGTTTTCCAAGCAAATGCTTCTTTGTGGTTTTTGAGCATAGAAACGAGACGTTTCTTTTGATCTTTTTCGAGCTTGGCTGAGATAATCACCGGAAGGAGTGAATCCTTCTCTAGATAAGCGTACTCGAGATGTTCGGGAAGAGGTTTCAACTCAAGATCTGTCGGTGGATTATGAATAGATTTGTGAATTATAAAGTTCGATTTCGAAGGCAAAACTTCAGACGGCTTGTTTTCCTCTTCTTCGAGAGTTACTTCGGAATCAAGGGCCATGAATTCTTCGAATTCACGATCACGATCGATATCGTTAATCTTTTCCGAAGTTGTTTGGAATGGTGCGTTTTCATCAAGCGATGCGTCCAACTCTTCTTCCGTTACTTTATCGATAACATGGAAGCATGTGTCATCATTGGAATGGGAGTGCTGCATAGCTTTATCGACTAAGAATGTGACTCGATCGTCACCAACTCCAAGGTTGAGTTCTTTATTCTTCACACGAATGATAGCATCGGCGGTGTGCAAGAATGGTCGTCCTAAAATGAGAGGGACTTGATGGTCTTCCTCCATCTCAAGGATTATGAAGTCGGTGGGAAATATGAATTTGCCAACTTGAACAAGCATGTTCTTGGATATCCCAATGGGATATTGGTAGGTGTGGTTAGCCAAACGTATCCTCATACTCGTAAGTTTCAAAGTATTGTTTGAAAGATTATTGAATAATGAGTACGGCATAAGATTGATACTTGCGCCTAGATCGGCCAAGGCATGACATTCGACATTGTTGTTTAGGGTGCATGGTATGAGAAAGCTTCCTGGATCTCCGAGCTTTGGTGAAAGTTTGCTTTGCAAGGCTGCAGAACATTCTTCATTTAGAAACGCAGCAGAGATTTGCTCCGTCTTACTATGGTTGCTCACAAGATCTTTGAGGAATTTCCTATAGTTGGGCATGCTTGTTAAGATATCAACAAGTGGAACGTTGATCTTAACTTCCTTGATCATCTTAAGGAATTTGGCATTACGAGCCTCCATCTTTTCTTTTCGTAGGCGTTGAGGATACGGAATTTTTGGTTCATACGCCTTCGGTGTTGGTATTGGAATAGGTGTTGTTTGTTTTGGTTTGGGTTTGGAAGGAGGAACGGTTTCTTCCTTCTCGGGCTCATCGGCCTCGTCTTCACTTTCATCGGCGAAAGTGGGAGCTTTGGTGTTCGGGTTGTGGTGGATCATAACTCAGCCCACTTCTTGTGAATACGGCATTCACAAGTTCATTACGGGCGGGTGGTGGGCGGTACGGTTTATCCGTAGATGGTTTTGGGTTTGTTTGAGTGTTGCTTGGTAGCGAACCACTTGGTCGATTGGCTAATTGATCGGTGATTCGACCGAGTTTGGTTTCGAGATCATTAATGGTTGCAGTGTGGTATCTTTGTCCTCTTTCAACGTTGGCTTTGAGATCGAAGAATTGGTTCTTAATAAACGTGTTTGTCAATTTTTGAGATTCTATGAAAGCTAACAACGTTTTCTCTAGGGTCGACTCTTCGGATTTCTTTTCGTTTGATGGACCAGAATTATCGTTCTCACGGGGTTGTAAGTTACGATTTTCGTGTTTGGGATACTCACGCCATATGCCGGGATTTCTACCGTACTAGTTATCTCGATAACCACTTCCTCGGTATCCTCCTTGGGCGTAGTTTGCTTCTTGTGGCGGTTCTCTTATTGGTGTATCATCACACGCCGTGGATGGGTGTGGTCCTCCGCAAAGAGTACATTCGCCTCGCATCTCCTTCGTTTCGTCTTTGATGGTTTTGAATTGCGAGTCGAATTTAGATGTGAGAGCGTCCATCTTTTCCATGAGTTTGGAATTTTCATCACTTTCAACAAAAGCAGCGGTTTTCTTGAAAGGTTTGGTTCGGTTATCTTTGGACCAATCGAGTTTTAAGAGAACTCGGTCCTCGAGCAATTGATATGCTTCGTTGGGACTATTATAGAGAAAGAGTCCACCAGCGTCAAGGATTGCTTGCGTCGGTTCATTGAGACCATGATAAAAGATTTGGATGATGGTTCCTTTTAGTAAACCGTGTCCATGACAACTACGAAGTAGATCTTTCATTCGATTCCACGCATCAATGAGTGTTTCTTGTGGAAGTTGGGCGAAACCTCGGATTTCTCCCATGAGTCTTTCGTACATGGCGGGTGGAAAGAAACGGCTAACAAAAGCGGTTCTCATTTGTTCCCGTGTTTCAATGGTACCGGGCGTCAACTCATTGTACCAAACTCTTGCATCTCCGGATAGAGATGATGGGAAGAGTTTGAGTTTTATGGCGTCTCCATTGACGTCGGCTCCATAACGGAACATGCCACATATTTCTATGAATTCGGATATGTGTTTATGCGGATCGGCCCGCGTACGGCCGTTAAATAGGCGGTCTTTGATCATTGAAAGGTGATGTCCTTTCACGGTAAATTTTTCTCCAAGCTCAACTTGAACAATAGCAGCCTCGGGGGTAGGTGCTACTACTTGGTTGGTTGCCCACACTGATTGATCGTCAGCCATTGGAAATGGTAGATCGTTAAATGGGTTATATATGACAAAGGCGTCTAAGAGATTATCAAATGGTGGGTTTTTAGTTTTTGAGATTCGGTTTTCAAAAGAAACAAAGGGGTGTTTCTTGCGGTTTTTCTTTCGAGATTGGTGAATATAACGTTCGGGATCGGTGTATGGACTAAGCAATTCTTGACCGGAAGAACGTGTGTTCATTCAAGTCTTGAACGACTTTTGAAAAGGATTACAAGTAATAAAAACAAAAACAAACAAAATATAACTAATAAGAAAATAAGTAAATAGGAAATTAAATAAACCAAACAAAATAAAAACATAAAAATTTTTATTTTTTTTTTGGTGTCTGGGACCTTGCCGGCGGCAAACAGGGGTTGCCGGACGGCAAAACACCTTTTGTTTTTCGCTTGCCAGCGGCAGGACTACCTTGCCGGACGGCAAAGGTGGTTCTGTGATGATGATGTCGGCGGCAGGAGGGTGTTGCCGGCGGCAATGCTCTCCTATCAGAAAAAAAATTTATTTTTTATTTTTATTTTTTGGGTTTGTTTGCAATGAGGACACTATAATGGGTTTGATTATAGGATGATTCTGGAACTAAGAACACAATCAAATCCCCGGCAGCGGCGCCAAAAACTTGATGCGTGGTGTTGGTAACAAGTTTAAAATTTATAAACACGAATTACCGGATTGACTAAAAACGCACGGGCATGTATAACCCTTTCGTTTGTGTATAGCTTTTATGTGGTAATACCGAGATCGTTCACGGGGATTTGGAAAACCTATGATTATTCTAAAATGAAACTATAATCGTTGATTTTAGAAATTGTTGACAAACAAATAATAAGTAAAAATGATGAGATAAATAATATGATTAAAGGTACACTTGGTAAAAACTAGTTTGAGAATTCGTAATGGTATGATTGTGATGACACGTTAACATTTGTGATTATGATAATTAGATGGATAATCCAATCTATTGTTTTCAAAAGCTTTAATCTTCGTCAAGACCTTGGTTAAAGAAAACAAGCATTTGACTCAATCACTCCATTCAAAACTTAATCCAATTTCAACACATTCGATTCACGGTCGTTTCACGAATTTGCTAACACTTATAATTATGTTTCTTGATAATCAAAACTTCCTAAGAAATGATCATACAAAAGATAGCCAATCATAGACAAACCGGCTATGACTTGTTGATAGAAAATAACCCTTTCGACCTATGAAATCTTTACCAACAAATTAAGTTTTGATAACATTTGTCACATGAAACATAAATATCAATGGATCATAGGAAAGCTCGACATTGAATTAAACATAAATCACAATCACAACCATCACTTCATACTACAAACATCATCCTACCAAATGTAGAATGAAACATAGCTACTCATAACAAATGATGAAATAAACTCAGAAATAAAAGTATTATAAGTCATAATCAAGAGTCCGACAAAGTGGAAAATGTTACTAATGATTAGGGTAATGATCCCTAAGAGTTTCGTGATCATAACTTTGCTTATCGGACTCAAAAACTGACTTTTCTAGCACCACCTTGTTCAAATCCGGGAATGGGAGTTTGGACAAGGATGAGAGAGTTGTTTATGAGATGATATGAAGAGATACTTGAGTTGTGAAAAGATATATAGTTACATGACCCCAAGGATCTTATTTATAAGCTAGTTGATGGCATGGAGTGAATGCATGGCTTGGAGCCAAAGACAAATACTTGGAGCCAAAGCATGTCTAAAACTTCTTGTATGATCTTGCATGAATGTGGACACATTTTTGCCTAGACAAATATTGGAGGCAACTTCACTCATGATGGAGGCAAATCAACTCCCATTTGATGGTGGAGGCAAATCAACTCCCATGTGATGGTGGCAACTTCACTCTTGCCAGTGGCAAGTTGGATGTATGTTGATGGTGGCAACTTTCATGCTGAATATCTTTATTTGCTCCTTGGAAATACTTGTTCTTGCACTCGAAATTGTTCTTCAAAGGCTTGTAACTTGTACACGGGTCTTGAACTTGACTAGGATTCTTCGTACTCGTACAATTCTTTACTTTTATGTTGTTTTATACTCCATTCCTGCAATTGGCTACACAAAGACTTGCAAACACAATTGGGCACAAATATGCACAAAAGTATCATATAATTAACCAATATAAATGTACAAAAGTACGGATAACACTCCTAAAAACATGTTGGATTTAGGCGTTATCACTCCTCATGCCTTGTTAGGGCCTTGTTGGATCTTCACCAATCTTCGCATCCCGCTTCAATAAGTTATGCCTTGGTTATGAACTCTATTCAACCCCGAGCAACTTTTAAACGATCTTGTGCTAGAAGCTAAGTAACCTTTCAAATCGTACGACCTTACTTATTTCAATTATTTTATTTCTAACGCATTGATCTTATGGGAGAAAAATCCATAATTAAAAATATATGAGTTTTTGAAAGAACATTTTCATGTTCTACGTTTAGCATGATCACTTGTCTAACTCTATCACTTCTCGTTCTTCACTATTTAAATACCTCTAATTAAATAGACTCGTGAATACTTAGCCATGCAAGTCAAAATTAAGCCAAATTTGGATTAGCTTTCATTAAGACTATATCAAATCGAATTTTGGGTTTTCAAGCCACCTATAGGATCTTGCACTTTCTTAGACTTTTTCGAGTTTAGAGAATGCATTTTAAAGTTCCCTTGATAAGTAAATTTCTAGAATCAATTATAGGAACTTACGAAAAGTTCTTGTTCTTAACCCGAATGAGCTAAGACTTTCGCGTTTTAAAGTTCCCTATATAAAAGTCTAGCAAAACTTGATTCAAGCAGGTTAAGGAATGTAAGGGGCTCCAAATGCCCATCAAGTCAAAAATTAACTCTTATTCTACCCATCGGAAAATATACATTCGTGTCTTAAACACACTTATGAAAACTAAGAAAATTTTTAAAATTTGGCCATTTTTAGCCTTATTAGCAACAAAACAAAACAAAACGTTGAAAGTAGGAAAACGTGAGGTTGTAGCAAGGCAAGTATCTATTCACCCCCCATACTAAAATTAAACATTGTCCTCAATGTTTCGAGTCTAAAGGTGGAGCACCCCCATACTAGAAACGAAGAGTCGAATGCTTAGGATCTAGCATGGAAAGGGTGATGAACAATATATCTAAATCCGTTTATGAATTATGCTAAGATAATTGTTAGAACAATAAAGGATATGTCATCGATTCGTGAAAAATTCTTCAAGCAAACGATCGAGGCTCACGTAAACGAACACGAGAGTCTTCAATCGTTGCGATGATGATGATCTAGATAACACATTTACAAACAACCATGAGACAACGAGTTGGAAGGGCACAAATCCTCTCTCATTAACTACATTAGAAAGCGATAATATGTACAATGGATAAGCATGGGATCTCCCCCATGAGGCACCTCATTTCTGATTATCGAGTCATGAGCTCGACTCGATCCCCTCAATGCTAATTATTTAGGGAAAATCTTGGTGTGGTCATTTTTGGTGGGGCTTACATGATGAACAATGCCCTAAAAGCAACCGGTATTAAGGACTAAGTCCTTTGATGATGCAAAATACCGGGATCGAAGATGGCGTCTTCATTTTCATTGGATAAACAAACCAACGCTACTTCAACGTATGCCATAAACTCAAAGAGTTTAAAGAAAATAGATAAGAAGTAGAAGGGTGGGACAATTAGTAAGACAAACTTTTGAGCTACTCGAGGTAGACTCGCACCAAGCAAACGAATAAGATTTCCATCTATTGCATCGGTGGAAGACCGAGATTTCCCTTTACATGAAATTACAGGATCGAATATCTCGTCCTCGGTGGAGAAAAGTGAGGAAACATAAGGGGCTCCCCCAAACTAAAACCACACAAAGCATCGTCAAAAGGAGTAGACGAGCTTGTAGTACTCAAAACACGTGGTGATGACGGAGTTAGATTTGTAAAAAAATCTTTTAAATCAAATTCAAAATCTTTTCCTTTTTTTTCTTTTAAACTCTCCTTATGAAAACCCGTTTTGATTATGTCGAAAACATTTGGTGTTTCTAAGAGGATGTTAGGCACACTAAAAATTCTCACATTTAAGTTGCGTTTTAATGGTGGTAAGTTCTCAAAACGTGTATCAGTAAAGAAAACCTCCCCATCGGGGTCAACATATTCGTCATCCGAAAGATCTTCCGTAAGAACCGGTAACTTATCAACGCTTTTCAAGAATGAATGTTCGAGGTGAGGCGAAAGATTTTTCAACTCAAGCATTGACGGTTCCTTGTTTGTAGGTTTAACACTCATAACCTCCACCGGTGGAGGAAATGGTAAATCGTTTTTGTTGACATTTCCTAAAACTCTTGGTGAAAATTCCTTGCAAACGACATTGGTTGAATCACCATGTTTTAAAGTTGCAATAGAATAGACATGAGAAAGCTTGGAGTTTTGTGTTGCATTGATGGCAAGTTCTTCCTCATTGAAACGTAGGGTGATTTTTCTAGCATGAACATCAATAAGTGCTCTCGATGTATCCAAAAATGAACGACCCAAAATGAGAAGAACTTTAGGATCCGTAGGAATGTCTACAACGATAAAGTCCACGGGATAGTAAAGCTTTCAACTTTTACGAAAACGTCCTCGGCTACTCCACATGCTAAAATCGTAGAATGATCGGCCATCTCGATAGACATGTTCGAAGGAGTAAGAGCCGGAAGTGATAATGATTTAAATATTTCAAGAGGCATTAAATTAATACTAGCACCAAGATCGGCCAAGGCGTAGCATTCCTCCATATCTTGAATTGCACGTGGAATCAAAAATTTACTGGGATCACCGACTTTTTGGGGTATGCGGCTAAAAAAACAGATGAACAACTAGACGATTGTTGTAATTTCTCTTTGTTATTCAACATACTTTTGAAGTTTACGGAAAATCGAGGCATCACGATTAAAGCGTCGGCAAAACTTATATTAAAATGCAAATCACGAAATATTTTCATAAAAGTTCAAATTGGTATTGGTTATGTCTTGTGCCTTTTCCTTGTTTCGTCTCAAAGGGTAAGGTAAGGGTGGTGTGGGTTGGGGCATAAGCATCGGCCTTGGAATCTCGGGTTACACTATTGGTATTGGTTCAACCGTAGGTGTGGTATGAGCGGTACTTCGTGGGCTTGTGATATGCTCCTTTTCGACCATCACCTCGGGCTCTTTCTCGATTTCCTTCTCCGTAGAAGTACTAGGACGAGAGATTGGTTCCTTGAAATTTTACCACTACGAGTAGTAAAAACCTTAATTTCTCCCTTTGGGTTTACAATGGTATCACTAGGAAGACCACCCGAGGAAGAGGGTTTACACATGATTACTTCAAACAATTTAGCCATTCGATCTTCAGATTTTGATTTCCTTAAATCCGCTTTTAACAACTCTTGCTTAATCTCATGTTGACCTTGTTCCATATTTTGTGATTTTGTTGAAGACGTTGAACGTTTCCTTCCATTTTATTAGCATGAGTTTTCAATTCATTAGCTAGTTCATTTTTAAGCTCGTTTGTCAACTCGGATCTTATGCTAATCATCTCACGTTGCATGTTATCAAACGTAGCATCGTTTGCTTTTGCATAATCCAAAAATTCTCCGTAAAGATTTTTAGTGTGAGAATTTTGAAAACCTTGTGTAGTGTTTTGAAAATCACGGTTTTGGTGTTGATTTTGAACTTGCCCATTCCCACTTTGGTAATTCCCTTTGTTGTAGTTACATGAATTGCCTTGATAACCACCATTTTGATTGTTGTTTCGATAGTTGTTAGCATTTTGATTTTGTAGAGCTTGATTTGGGCGGGAACCTTGGCCGTTTTGGTTGTAAGTTCCCGTTGCTACGTAGGCACTCGAAGTGTTACCACCGGCGGTAATGCACTCGGAAAGATCATGAACTCCACCACAAGATAAACAACTCTATTCAACATCTTTAACCGATGCGGAATTCAAATCATCTTGTGCTTTCCAATGTGTCATAAGCGTCGAAAATCTATCGAAAAACCGGTTTTCCTCATTTGCTTCATCATGTAAGGCATTCATGTTACGAGATGATGAGGATGACGATGAACCCATATTGGCAACACTCGGTGTGTTACGAGGGTTATAAAACTTAGATCTATTCTCGATAATCTTTAAAGCTTCATCGGTCGTTTTGCACAAAAGATTACCACCCGCGACGGCATTCAAATAATCTCGTTCATGATCATTTAGCCCATTGTAAAAAGTATCAATTTGATGCAATCCGAAAAATCATGGTGTGGACATTCATGTAACATTTCCTTAAATCGTTCCCATGCCATTGAAAAACTTTCATTATTGCGTTGTGTAAACCTTGAAATCTTCATTTTTCAAATGTGTTGTCTTAGATGGTGGAAAAAATTGGTTCACAAACTTAGAGATGAGATCACCCCATGTCAAAATCGAATTTGGTGGTTCTATCTTGAGCCAAATTTTTGCGGGTCCATCCAACGAGTATGGAAACAACATCATCTTAATGGTGTCATGTGGAACATCCTTAAACTTGCTTGTTGCGGTGAGACGATTAAAATTCCTTATGTGATATGTAGGTTGTCTTTCTCATGACCTCAAAATTTTTTTGCTTGTAGCATCGACATTAAACCCGTCTTAATCTCGAAATTCTCCGCAAGGATGGTGGGAATCACAATAGCTTCTCCAAAACCCTCGGTGGATGCTTGAAGCAACTCCATCATGGTACGATTAGCCATGGTGACTATTGGTCTACAACGGGTTCGACAATTGGATTTTCTTCTTCAATCAAATTGCCTTGGTTTTGATGACGTTTGCGAGCTCTTTTTGCTTGATTACGAGTTTGCATAAACGTGACGTAGAATGTGGAGGTGAGCAAAGAAGATTCTTTTGGGTGTTTTGTGGATTTTCAATTTTTTTGTGTTTTTGATTGTTTTTAATTTTTTGTGTATTCGTAGACAACGATCTACCAAAACTCTCCTCGAATCAAACTCTTGATTAAAGAAGCCTCAAAAGAATGAAAACGATCACGTGGAGTGAACGCCTTCTATTGACTTTAGAACTTTGGGGAACAAATTGTTCAAGAGGGTTTAATCACAAAGAAACCAAGCAAATATATATGATACGTAATGATACTTTGGGCGGCAAAACCCTCGATTAGCCTTCAATCTCAAATACTCACAAGCAAGCAGAGAAACGAGGCGGCGCGAAGCATTTAAGAGCCTTTTTCTTTAGGGTGTATTTTATAACACCCACCTTATACCCACCTTATAGTTTGTATTTTTCAAAATCGAGCTTCATGAAAGTATTTATCTATTTTTACCTTTTTCTTTTTGTTTGAGATTCGAATACAATAATTAGGAGATCAAATCCCAATTAAGGTTGTGTTTTCACACTTTTGGAGATATTTTGAATTTGTTGTGATGCTTATGCAATATAGTAATAATATTTCATAAGAAAAACGAAAAAACTGATAATACGTATTAGTAGAGTTCTACTAATACAAATATTATTTATGGTTACATATCAAAAACAAAATGAACAAATTAATCACGACACACCTCCCCGACAATGGCGCCAAAATGATTGTGGTAAACTAACACTTGTTTAGGAAAACAAGGTAAAAGCGGTAAGTATTAAGTGATGATTTATGAAAATCAAGCACTAATGACCCAATGAAGTACAAAGTTCGTTTCCCAAGGAGGTATATGTGTGTGAATAATTCGTAATGATTTTGGATTAATATTAAGAAAGAAAAGATGAGAAAAGAGAATGACGGATACGTTAAAATTATACTACAACGACAAAATTAAAAATCGTAAAAAGTGACAAAATAAAAATTAATTGAAGAAATTCCCAAAAAATTACCAAAAATAAACTAAGAGTTTACAAATGATCAAAACTTTTTCAAACCTTTTAATTAATTAAATATTAATTTTTAAATGCTAATTAAAGCCCTAAAACTCCAAATAATTAATAAAAAGCCCAAATAAAGATTTGTCACTTTGTAAAACTCTAAAATGACTTAACAAGACTAAAAACTATTTTTATGAAATTTTAAACTAATGAAAACTATTTTTAAATGATTAAAAACTAATAAAATATTAAAATAATTCTAATAATTAATAAAATGATGATAAAATTAACCCAAGAGTTTTAAAAATCCTAACTTAATGTATTTGACCTAGGAAAAATAAAAAAGTTTTAAAAATATTAAAAATTAAATTTAATAATAAAATAATATTAAAATAACACTAAAAATCTAAATACTATAAAAAATTCTAAAAACTTGCAAACTAGTTTATTTTAACCTAAATAAACAGAAAATGAAAGTGAAATTACCAAAATACCCCTATTGGGCCCCAAAATGGGCTAAAAAAACAGTCCAAATTATTGGGCTTTTTGGCCCAATAAGTTCAAACTTAACCAAATAAGCTGAAAATAACTAGTCCAGCTTAAAACTCAATTCTAAACACAAAAGTCTGAAGGCTCAAAAGCTGAATGTGAGCTTATCACAGCTTAAATGTACAACAGCTTATTCTTAATAGGCTTTTTGGCCCATTAAGCTATAAGCCAATGCCATAAGCTCTAATTTGAAACACAACCTTCTTTTGAGATGCCTAAGAGATATGTGAAAAGAAATTTTGAAAAAGCACAACCAGTAAGCCAGAAATAAGCCAAGTACAAAATCACTAAAAGACAAAATAGTCGACTTAGAGTTTTAGACCACCTCAGACCTAGATTCAACTTGCAAAAGACTCTAAATGACTTAAATAAGCCAAATAAATCAAGAAAAGTTCAATAAGCAAAGCCAAATAAGCTGAACGAATTGATAAGCACTTATGTAAAAGTCAAACTAGTTGGTTTCCTAGTCAAACCTTAAAGTCGACCACCCAAATGCTCCAGAATGAACAAATGGGTCAAATGATGAGCACCTATTACAAAATTAAAGTTGTTGCAGGTTAAAATAAGCTAGAACAACTTATTGATAAGTTAAACCAAAAATAACACTGGCAGTGGCTAGCAGTAGGGGAAAGGAGTTCCCACTACTTTGACTATTTGATCTTAGATTTTTGAGAGATTTACTTGGATTCAATGGATAACAAGGGCACCCTTACAACCAGTGAGTTGTAAGGAGTCATAAACAAGCAAGAAATCACAAAATCACTTAGCCAAATGATTCAGATTAAGCAAACAGTCCTCAGATATGACACAGATATGCAAAATAAGCAGTTATGAAGAAATAAGCAGATTAAGCAATAATAAGCCAACCAAACTGAACCATATGCATACACAAGCTATAATAAACTCCAGTAAGCACAAATAAACTTGTTTTATACACTTATTCAAAGATTTGATTAGGTTTCAAGCTCAAACAGGTTACTGATGAACAAAAGTGATACCCAAACCCTTTTGCTGAACTAAATGACCATAGATCCAGTTTCAACACCTCAAATCTCCTACACAGGTTGTATTAACTTAGATTTAGCACTTGTTAACCCTATTCTACCCTTAGATCTAGGTTTCCCCAAAATTTTAGTAAAAAACAACAAGTTAAACAGATTTTATGGCCTTTTGATGGATTATGGTTATTCAAACCTCAAAGCTTACAGATAAACACCAAATAGCACAACAAGAACAATGACAAATACCAAATATCCGAAAAACACCTATTCAAATCAACCCAAACTTAGCTTATGTTGTTAACCCAAACACCCCTTTAATCACTGATTAAATAATTTTTCAAAGGATTAGTCAGATTTAACCCATAAATCAACTGAATATCAACAAATAAACTCCAAAACACAAGATCCAACCACAAAAACACAGATTCACAGACCAAATCTCAGAATCAACATAAATCATGAAAAATATGCATAAAACTAAAAAGGTTTAGAGATGACCACCTCCAAAACATACATCCATGCTTTGGGATGTGTGAGCTTAAGTGCTAGCAGAACAACCACTAGCTTCCTTGTACCTACTAAGATTCAACAAACACAAGGATGAACAATAATGACTGATTTTTGAAAATAAGGATTTTAAACCATAAAACCTTTCCTCAAAACTCAACAAACAGATTAATGGAACTCAGACTTTAGCTAATCAAACACAAAACTTTTATAAAAACATAAAAGGAATCACAATTTTCAGAAAATAACAACTTATATTTATAAAAAGGAATTACAAAGATTTTAGCTAAAATCTGGAACAAAGGGCTACTCACAAGTTGAGGCTCCTTTTAAAGACTACATTAGACGATTCTAGAATGGAAGATTACATGAAAACCCTAGCTATGAAATCTCAGTTTTGCCCTTGAGTCTTCTAGACGCGTTTGAAGTTGTGAGCTGTCCAAATGAATCCTAGGCGTTCATATTTGCTTTGGGGCCAAGAAAGGAGTATAGGATGTTGATCTTGCCACGTGGCTTTGCTTGGAGAGGAGGGTGTCACATGATTGGTGCAGGGCAGGTATGGGTGGGGTCCTTGAGTGAGTGGGTGTGTGAGTTCAAGCGTGGGATGTGTTCATTTGAGTCTCAATCAAGCGTGGGTATGGGTAATCTGAATTTACCCTTTGTTATGAAAAAGGTAAAACTGGGTTTCATATGGTGAATAGTAACTTTGTTTGATCTGAAATCAGTGGAAAGTAAGTTGTTTGGCGTAATAAACATGTTTGAATGTTTGGTTTTGGCAATAATAGTCCTTAGTCTTTGGCAAATGT
The DNA here is from genome assembly GCA_025667525.1 of Glebionis coronaria. Lineage (NCBI taxonomy): Eukaryota > Viridiplantae > Streptophyta > Magnoliopsida > Asterales > Asteraceae > Glebionis > Glebionis coronaria. The sequence continues at coordinate 397,592,196 of CM046882.1, forward strand.
TGTATAAGAAGAAATTAAGCCTTAACAAATGCATTCCCTTTGTAATTGAAGTTTATGTTTTCACACATTAGCCACAAAAAGTTTAGGAAAAGGGATTTAGGGCTTTTATAACTTTGGTGTAATTACACAAATGGCCCTTTTAATGTTTTATCCATTTAAAAAGGACTAAATCTATAATTTTCTTGAACTTCAAGGATCTTCATTGTAAGTTTGACTTCATGAGGGACCTTTGTTGACAATTTAGATTTGTTGAAGGACTAAACTTTCCAATTCTTCAAAGTTGAAGGACCTTTTTGTCATTTTGAAAAACTTAAGGGACCAAACTTGTAATTATGAATATACAAGGGTATTAAGTGTCATTTCTTCATAAATGAGGGACCATTCTTGTACATCTTCAAGTCTTCAAGTTTTTTCTTTGATAAATTACAAACTAGGGCCCGGTTCATTACGCGGCTTCGTTTCTCGTGTTCATTTTTCCTTGTTTCTTGTGATCTTTTGTATTTTTCACGATATCCATACCTAAGATACACAAGTAAACAAACACAAGCATATATATGGTATTTTGATGACATTTTATGCATTTAAAGCTCAAAAAGAACGATGAGATCATGAATAAATGCCGTCTCATCAATTACCATTGTGCATATCGGCCGAACACAAGAATTGGTGGTCTCTCTTTGTTACCCGCCACCATGATGTTGTTATTAGTAACACGATATTCAGTAGTAGAATCCATCTCGAAAATGAAGTGAATAGGATCTTAAGTAGATGTTGTTGTGAGTAGATTGTGGTTGATATTCCAAGAAACTTTGTGAAAAACCCTAAACAATGTCTTCGTAAGAAACCAAAAATTCTTAGACCAAAAAACTCGCGATTTTGAAAATTTTATAATACAACAATTTGGAATATATCTTCAATGAACAAGTCGGAATCCACTTGTGTAAAAAATCCGGAATGACAAGTCGGAATCACTATTCGGAATCCTCAATCTGTACAGAAGTCAGAATCACTATTCGGAATCGCTATTCGGAATACCACTATTTTGAATCACTATTCGGAATCCTCAATCTTCTAATAATTCGGAATGCAAATTAAAGACCTAATCCGAAATAAAAGTTTTATAGGTAATCCGGAATAAAGGTTGTTTAATTAATACGGAATCCGTAATCCGGAATAAAGGTTTTATAAGTAATCCGGAATGTGAGTTGGTTAAATAATTTGGAATCCGTAATTAGGAATGTGACTCAAGAAATTAATCCGGAATATGGAAACTTAATGCTAATTCCGAATGCACTAGCACTTAATTCGGAATATCCTAATCAGGTACTAATTTGGAATCTGCTCAAGTACTAATTCGAAATCAACTTGAATCAAGTACTTAATTCAGAATGAGAGGCAACTGCTAATTCGGAATCAACTTATAATCCGGAATACCCAAATGTACACACAAGTCGGAATAAGCTAAACCCTCATATTCTGACTTAAGAAACCCTTTTATTCCGAAAACTCTAAAAACTTGATATGACGAATTTTTACCAAATAATCAAGCCAAAACTTCCACTTTTTTCGTGAAAATCACCAAAAAGACTAACACAAATTCCTACCACAACTTTGTAGGCAATTTGTACAAAGATTTAGAGCTCGAAAACACAAAATGTTTTTGAGATGAGATGATTTGATGATAAAATCACACGAATCAAAAAAAATAACCACAAACTAAGCACGATACTATCCCATGGCGATTGATACCAATTGTTATCCCTAATTATATAATGATAGATTAAAGAAATGAGATAGAAAAGTGAGAACAACCAACCCTCCTAACATGCTAGGAGGGTGCTTATATAGTCCACCCACATGCGGGCTTTCTATTGGACTATATTTGTGTGATACCCGTGAAAGTGCCGTATGATGCTAAGTTATTGTCTCAAGAGCTGTTCAGTATGATCATCTCTCTTAAGTTGCGACTCACTTGGGGATATGATATCCCGAGCCCAACGTCATTTATTAAATCTTATTTTACGAATATTTTTGAAATTTTTAAGAAATTTCGTTTGCTATATATTTGACGGTTTAATTTGAAACCAATGATCGAGGCCTTAATATTAACATTTGACGATTTAAGGAGAACTGATAACGACTACGATACCGACGGATGCCCAAAAATTATCTTTTATTATCAATTGATCGATATTTGAGTTTTTCGAGATTTTATTTTTATTACGTGTTAAGTCGAGTCGGAACCATGTGTATATTCGTTTTGTGTGCATTTTAACCTTTGGAAAGTAATTTTTACAAATCCCGACATCCCGTAAATTTTCAAAATCGACTACTAGTCATAATCCCGCTCTTTAAATAGTTGTTTGCTAAAAATGCTAAAATATAGCTAAGTTGTCAACTTTAGTCCCTCAAACTTTACAAAAAGGAGAAAAGTAAAACACACAAACAAACACACCCCAAAAATTTTTACCTCCTTCTCTCTTTCTCTCCTATGGCCGTCGGCCATCATCACCACCACCATCATAATTCTTTTTTTTTCTCTTGTTTTGATCTAAACTAAGATTAGACCACATCCTAGTTTTCATTTGTAAGTGTTTTTATACAATTAATTTCAACATGCATTAACACAAATTTTTCAAGAATCAATGATTTTTCAAAAACATGTTTTCATCTAATTAAACCCATTTATTGTTTAATTCATGTTTTTATAATGATAATTAATCCATAAAACAAGATGGGGTTTATGTTGTTGGTGTTCTACAGCCCCCAAAACCCACGAAATATGGGGGTGTTTGGTGGGTTCATGGTGTTTGATGAAATGTGTTATGGGTTTGTGTTTTTAGTGATGTTTTTAGTGTTTTTAAATGATTTAAACTTATTGCATGTATGATTTAGGATCGGGTTTGATTAGGATTTGAGGTTCATAGTGTTCTAGACTGATTAGAATGAATGGGAATGGGTATAAGTGGTTAATATAGGTTTAGGTGATGTTAGATTAGATTGGAAACAAGTGTTAGATTGATTTTGAAAGAGGAAAATTTAGGCAGATTGTTCAAGCTTTTTTTTCGTGGGTTTAACTTTGTAAACAGGTCATAAACATAGGATATAGTTGTAGAGCTTTGTCTTAGCTTCGTTTTGGTATAAGGTAGAGCTTATGACTCCAAACGAGTCAAAAGTTATGCTATTTTGAAAGTTCGTGTACCGGGAGATGAGAATCAACATAATCCGAAATTATGTTTGGTTTTACGTCAAATCCCGGGGACCATAGCTAGAGTTTTATAAAGAGTTGAAACTTGTTCTTTGGTCTCAAACCTGCATTTTTGAGTCTATTTTTAGACTAAATGGTCATTTAGCAAATGGTACATTTTAAATGAGTCAAACAAGTCTTACAATGTAGAAGTGCAAAATCAGTCCGAAAAGTTTACATTTAGTAATATAATGAGTAACGGGATATGGGTTTTATACAGGTCATAAGGTATTTTTACAAATTTTCTTGTAGTTTATATAGGTGCTTAAGTCATAGCAAACAGCCCGTACTTTTGGTAAGTACCGGTAAATCTATAAAATGGGAATCAACTTTAATTACGTCGGTAAATGGTATAAGTCTAGTAACAAATACTTGTTTAGTTTTGGCGTGAGTTTTCATAAGCATTGAGTGTGTTTGCATATGCGTGTGTTTAGTACAATAATGTACGCGGAGTATTGATTTGGTTTTCGTACCTTGATTTTTAGGTCAAGTGTTAGATTTTCCCAGGCATCCACGTCGTCGGTGACATTTCTCGTTACGTCTTCGCTAGAACCACTACTACTACGCCAGGTGAGTCTATAGCCTCGCTCTTTACTTATTTCAAACGTTTTTATCCGCGAGAGGGATACATGCTATTTAAATGAAAATGAACATAAGACATGAATGATTGTTGGACCCGGATGTTGCCTTGAATTGTGTTGAGTACCTAGTTGTAAAAGTCCCTAGATTCGTGAACTATTAACTATTGTCTTGCCCTTGTGTGGGTTGGAGATAGCCGCTTATACAATTGATAGTACTATGGGGTTGACGACCCTATCCGAGACGAGAGCTAGTACGTTGAGTACCCTCTGCGGACGGATAACTTGTGATAAGAAATAAGGTATGATTACAACTAATGCCTTTAGAAGGGGCACTGGTTTCACTTAAATCATGCCGGTCTATGTACGCGGGTGATTGAGTTAACGGATTAGTGACACGAGCTTAAACACAATTATTAGCTATTGTTAAATATAATATCCTTGAATAATAGATTGTGAGTACGACAATGCTATTGAATGGTCATGATTGGTTTTTAAATACTTATGTTCAACTTATGATTTGATAAACCTATAGATTCGCTCAACCTTTGTGTTGACAATTTTAAGCATGTGTTTCAGGTAACCAAGATTGATAGCAGCGGAGCATGCGAGGATGGAAGTTGTTGTGGCGTGGCGGTCTACTTTGTTTTTCCTCCCTTTTTATCACTTAAAATTTTTATATTATGTTATGTGAAACAAGTAATGTACTTTTGGGTTGAGATTCAGTGGGGACCTAAACGCAGCTCTGTTTTGTATTATTTTTGGGATTTGGAAAACAATAGACTTTGATGTTTTAATCAATCTTTAACTTATATTTAAATTTCTACGTCTCTTTGAGTCGTTCGAAATAGCTTATGTGTGATGATAACTGCCTAGCACCCAAATGTTGTAGTTCCGCTGCGCAAAGCATTTGTTGGGGGTGTTATAGATTGGTAATCAGAGCCATGAGTTATAGAGAACTAGGTCATTTTGAAAAATCCTAAACTATAACTTTTGGTGTCGTAAGGAATTGTCCAGGCACACAACTATCCTGCATGGCTCCAGTAAGATTTCTTTAGCATTGCTTTATATTTTAGATGTATCCCTCAAAATTGATATGAATTCCCTAGTATTTAGTAAGTAAATACTATGTTAATATATTGAGATATATTGTTATGTACGTCGAGTACTTAATATCGTAATTTGCAAACATTTATACGGCTATCATATATGTTGCATGTAATTGGCATACGGGCTACATTGCATTACATGGCAACACTGTGTTGGGATCCTATGTGTATGTGGGAATGATTGTATATATAGGTATGTATATACTATGGTATTTAAAGGCATTGCACGTGAAGCAATGGTCCTTGCGTGGTTATCGTACATTAAAAATGCGGCTTTGTTGAGAATTCAGCCTTATCGCAAATTATCAATCTTGATATATTTATTGATCGAATAACCGAGTGTGAACCTATTTTGATACTCTAGATACGTAAATAACGCCTCGTAACATATTGTATATCGACTAGATCGATCTCGATTGTCGTTATCGCACCATGATGTGTCATTTTTGGGACTTCTTCTTTTTTGGAACGTAATTTACCTATATATATTATTTTATTTCCTTTATCCCTTATGGGTTTGATATATTAGTTCGCGTAACTATAACAATAGACAAAGTATAATCAACGATGCGTGCATCGTAGCGGCGAATCATGTGTGTATATTATGAAACATGGTTGAGGCGTATCGCTATTTAATCGTTTTTATCATCCTACTTGGATTTAAATATGCGTTTTAAGGATAGACTAGTGTTGTGATCAATCGCGATAACTTGAAATTTGGTTGGTTTGTGTTAATTTTGTGGTGTACGATTTCGAGACTCATCCGAGGCCAATAACAACACTTAGTTGACATACGTATTCTCGCTTCGTTTATTTCATTTTGTTTTTGTTGTTTCATTATTTTGAATTCGATATTATACATGACGAGGTCCGGCATTTGTGTGAGTTAAAAAAGCATTAAACTTTGTTGATCGAATGATTTAAACATAAAGTGTTTTACATATTAAATAAATGGTGAATGAAACTTTTGGATAAAAATGACTTATGATGTGTCTTGTAACCAATAAAATATGTGTAGAGAGTAAATGGACAAAGTGAAATTATTTTTTTTCTTTTAACTTTGGTTGGTAGATCATAATAAGTAATTATTATTACTCGTAAAACCCTTGTTTTCATATATTAATAATTTGATACTAGAAGCTTGGGATAAATTTGTGAAGAATTTGTTTAATTTAATTTGAGAAAAGAGTTATAATAAAATTTACAATACGAATATCGAGTATAGACGGCTTGAGGTTTGGTGTGAATTAATTTTGGGTCAATATAGCAAACTTTTGGCGTATCATTTAATACAGAAAATGAGTAGAAAAATTGGTCATGTACTTTGGAGCTAGAGACTTTGTAAATTTGGTTTTATTTTAAACATGAGTTCATGTTATATGCATTGGTGTAAACTAGAACTCGTCACTTGTTGTAGTGAATAAACAGGGATAAAATCGAGAGATACACTTTAAGTAAGAAATTATAATGCTTGAAACAGATTATTAAATATTGATGGAACGTTATTTTATTCCGCTGCGAGATGTGTGAATTTTAAAATCGTTTGATAACAGGCTAAAGATTAAAAGTTGAATTTTATATATTTTAGAATTAATTGAAATAAGCATCTTAATTATTTATTATTATTATTATTATCATCGAGATTCAAGTGTCGACTAAAATCAGTAATTTATCCGAAATAATACTACGTGAAACTTCTTTAGCATTTGAGTCGAATCGCGTGAATATGATTTAACAAATCAGCTTTAAGGAAGACATGTGTATAATAAAAAGTCAAAGGTTGATTTTTAAGAGTTAATTGGACTAGTTTGAGTCATGTTGTATACGTGTATATTTGTGATAATATAAGTCGTAATAATAATAACGTAAAACTTTGAAAATTCTTACTATGTACGTTTTTGGTACTTAAGATATGAACATTAATGACATTTTGACATAAGTAGCGAGACTTTCAAACTTAATGATTTTGTCGATTATGATAACCGAGTCACCGCATCTACTAATGTTAATAATTTCCGAGAGATTGAAATTTTTCTAGAAATGAAAACTTCGTAAAGATTGAAAAATGAAAGGTATAAATTCTTTAATGGTGTAACACAAATTAAAAATGTGTAAATGCTCGCTTTTACAAGGTACATGGTAACATTAATTAGGAAATGAAAATGGATTACCCAACACACGCCTACTTGTATAATATTTTCTTAAGATGTAATATTTTGAGTCACGATGGTTCGATCGTATAGCATCACTTCTTTGATTTTGCGAGTCTATATCTAAACTTGAGTAGTCATGTGGTTGTTTATTTTAATATTGTATATGGTATGAAATCATTATTATTATATTTATTTTTGAATCGCTACTTCACTATTACATGATAATAAGGGTATGTCACCCGGTGTATTTTTGTCATATTCATGGACGCCGTAACTTTTCTTCTTTCGGTTAATGGAACCCAAAATTTTTGTATTTACTTGAATGATGCTATAAATCTTCATTAAAGTGGTTATTTTTTTGTAATGGAACAAAAGCGAGGAGGCGAAGCCGCTTTACCAAATTATAGAGGTGAAAGAACTCGATCTTCATGGTGAAATTGTTTCTATTCGACCAAGTGATTATTCTCCTCTCCCCGTATACCCTTGGTGGAATGTGTGTGCAACTCGAGACGATGGGAATTATGATCGTTGTTCTATTTTTTACGCTTGTGTTGATATTCAATTTTTACTCCATGTATTCGTAGATCGCTGTTGTTATCCCGAGACTTTTGTCATATATTTGAAGTATTTTAATTTTCTAATGTAGTTAATTTCCGTTGGAAAATATATTGCTCGTTTACCTCGTTTGATCTCATTGATTTTTGATTTTATTATTTGTTGTGCTTACAATGATCTCTAATCTTGAACCACCTTACCATTATTCGGTAAATAGTCTCTTTTGAAAATATGTATGAGTGTGTCAAATGGTCCGCTTAACCAAATGCAAATGGTGTCGATCTATTTATTTATTTATTTTCACATAAAAAGGCAAAGTAAAAGTATATTTCCAAAGTGGAAAAAAAAATAATAATAAATAAAATAAAATGTTTGATGTGTTCTTTAAAACGATGGTAGCAATATTTCCCCATTTCAAATGATTTAATTATTTTGAAGATTAGGTCGAAAACTTTCATAGTCATATTTGGTGTGTAATAATAATGTTTGTGTCGTCACTCGATCCTCAATTATGCACAGCTTAGCTAACTATGCATAATTCGGGAAGAGTCCTGTTGTGTTGGTTGTTGTTGCTTGATCCTCAAGTATGCATGATCTGGCTAATGATGCATAGTTTAGGAAGAGCACTATTGTGTCAAATAAATTGGTCATCTTGAAAACTTGTAGTGTTTTGATAAATGTTTGGGTGAAAACGCTTTTAAAAAAAATAATGGTGGATCCTTATGCAAGTAATCGTATTCTCCTTGATTCCTAAAGAAATTTTTTGAATTTTCTTGTGTTCCTTGAAATCTTTTCTTTTTGTTTGGTATTGACTTAGTAAGTCACCGTGACCGAGTATTTTGGAAAATGTTTTATGTGTTGTATGTAACGTGTGAATTCCATCGGAATCACTATGGTGTTGATGAAATACCAAAGGGGCTGATGCCGACGCTGAGAAGAGATTTAAACAAAAATAGAAGACTGCCGAAGTAGAGGAAATCCGAGTTCGAATAAATCTGAGGGAAATGACGAAGACTTATCCTACATCAACTGTATCGTACTTTATTTATTTTCTTTTCTCGTTCTTTTGATATGTTTAACGACACGCGATAAACTGTTGAAGTTTACCAACTGTGCACCGGTAGTTGGAAGACAATTCCATTTGCCGTCTTCGTTTATTCAAGTGAGGAATCCTCTTTGCTTGACTCGATCTTCTTTGATCATCGAAGGTTAAACGATAGATAGACATAGTTGATGTTTTTTTGGTAACCCTTGTCTTTTATGTATTTATGTCGTATGTGATCTAGTCGAGTGATCGAAAGTTGTGAGAACTTGAAACGACATTGTCCAAGGACGTCCGATCATGGAGAACACGTGCCATGTAATATATATTCTTTTAACTATGAACGATGATGCTAATTGAGATTTTGACCACGTTTGGGACGGAAGTGAGATGGTGTTCTTGTATTATATATATATTTTTTTTTGGGTATGGATCCGTGTGTGAGCACCCTGCGATGACATATGTTTGTATTTTATTTCTTTTGGATATGCATCCATAGCTAGCAAGCTCGTGAACTTTCTTTAACTTGAAATTTTCTTTTGACAGGACACATCCGAAATCATGTCAAATATTCTTATTTTATCATGGCTCGGCTGAGTAGCAAGCATGAGTTAACTTGATTGAACTCATTGACTTGGCATGGTTTGGCTATGTTGCAAACATGTCGTAATGTGACTGTATGTGTTTTATAGTGGCTCTTGTGTTTGATTGGATTGCGATGTTTTCGAGTGTTATGTATACGTCGAATGATTTCCGTATCGATGGGTTCATTTTCAATGAGCTAGGGTTGTATGTACGTAATATTGCAATAAGGTGATTTTGTAAGACTGATATTAATTACCTCGTCTTGTATATTTTGAACGTGTTCGATGGGGCTATGTGTGGCTCGTGTGATTTTTCTTTATGAATTAATTATTTTTATGAAACCGATGAACCAAGTGAAAGGACGATTCGAACGTTGGAAGACATGCTCCGAGCGTGTGTGAATGATTTTGATAGTTGTTGAGACCGACACTTGTCGTTGGTAATATCTTTGTACAACGACTTTTACCATGTTAGCCTTGAAGTTGCACCATTGGAAGAATTATGTTGATGAAAATGTAGATCGCCAGATTGGATGAAATGAAGTAGGAAAAAGTCAGTTGAATGGACTTGAGATGATTCGAGAGGCTACGAAAGAATGGTGTAAATTAAGAATCACTTGTTAACCGCGAGAAGCTGTAGGAAGAGACGTGTTGATAACTGTAGGAAGAATTTGGGAAATTAAAGTGGAGATTATGGATCGAGATGCTAAGAGATTGAAGCAAGGTATAATACTCATGGTGAAGGTGTGATGGAACCCGAGACGTGAACCGAAGTCCACATCTGAATGTGAAGACCTCTTTAGGAAGTAGTACCCTCATCTTTCTAGTAGTACGGAATGCGAGCATAAGAACCGGAGAGCGCCAGGACGTCGCTCCCTTAAGGAGGGGAGGATGTGATACCCGTGAAAGTGCCGTATGATGCTAAGTTATTGTCTCAAGAGCTGCTCAGTATGATCATCTCTCTTAACTTGCGACTCACTTGGGGATATGATATCCCGAGCCCAACGTCATTTATTAAATCTTATTTTACGAATATTTTTGAAATTTTTAAGAAATTTCGTTTGCTATATATTTGACGGTTTAATTTGAAACCAATGATCGAGGCCTTAATATTAACATTTGACGATCTAAGGAGAACTGATAACGACTACGATACCGACGGATGCCCAAAAATTATCTTTTATTATCAATTGATCGATATTTGAGTCTTTCGAGATTTTATTTTTATTACGTGTTAAGTCGAGTCGGAACCATGTGTATATTCGTTTTGTGTGCGTTTTAACCTTTGGAAAGTAATTTTTACAAATCCCGACATCCCGTAAATTTTCAAAACCGACTACTAGTCATAATCCCGTCCTTAAATAGTTATTTGCTAAAAAGGCCAAAATATAGATAAGTTGTCAACTTTAGTCCCTCAAACTTTACAAAAAGGAGAAAAGTAAAACACACAAACAAACACACCCCAAAATTTTTCACCTCCTTCTCTCTTTCTCTCCTATGGCCGTCGGCCATCATCACCACCACCACCATAATTCTTTTTTTTTTCTCTTGTTTTGATCTAAACCAAGATTAGACCACATCCTAGTTTTCATTTGTAAGTGTTTTTATACAATTAATTTCAACATGCATTAACACAAATTTTTCAAGAATCAATGATTTTTCAAAAACATGTTTTCATCTAATTAAACCCGTTTATTGTTTAATTCATGTGTTTATAATGATAATTAATCCATAAAACGAGATGGGGTTTATGTTGTTGGTGTTCTAGAGCCCCTAAAACCCACGAAGTGTGGGGATGTTTGGTGGGTTCATGGTGTTTGATGAAATGTGTTATGGGTTTGTGTTTTTAGTGATGTTTTTAGTGTTTTTAAATGATTTAAACTTATTGCATGTATGATTTAGGATTTGGGTTTTGATTAGGATTTGAGGTTCATAGTGTTCTAGACTGATTAGAGTGAATGGTAATGGGTATAAGTGGTTAATATAGGTTTAGGTGATGTTAGATTGGATTGGAAACAAGTGTTAGATTGATTTTGAAAGAGGAAAATTTAGGCAGATTGTTCAAGCTTGTTTTTCGTGGGTTTAACTTTGTAAACAAGTCATAAACATTGGATGTAGTTGTAGAGCTTTTTCTTAGCTTCGTTTTGGTATAAGGTAGAGATTATGACTCCAAACGAGTCAAAAGTTATGCTATTTTGAAAGTTCGTGTACCGGGAGATGAGAATCAACATAATCCGAAATTATGTTTGATTTTAGGTCAAATCCCGGGGACCATAGCTAGAGTTTTATAAAGAGTTGAAACTTTTTCTTTGGTCTCAAACCTGCATTTTTGAGTCTATTTTTAGACTAAATGTTCAAATTAGCAAATGGTACATTTTAAATGAGTCAAACAAGTCTTACAATGTAGAAGTGCAAAATCAGTCCGAAAAGTTTACATTTAGTAATATAATGAGTAACGGGTCTTAAAAGTGAAAACTTTTTATGGGATTAAATATGGGTTTTATACAGGTCATAAGGTATTTTTACAAATTTTCTTGTAATTTATATAGGTGCTTAAGTCATAGAAAACAGCCCGTACTTTTGGTAAGTACCGGTAAATCTATAAAATGGGAATCAACTTTAATTACGTAGGTAAATGGTATAAGTCTAGTAACAACTACTTGTTTAGTTTTGGCGTGAGTTTTCATAATCATTGAGTGTGTTTGCATATGCGTGTTTTTAGTACAATAATGTACGCGGAGTATTGATTTGGTTTTCGTACCTTGATTTTTAGGTCAAGTGTTAGATTTTCCCAGGCATCCACGTCGTCGGTGACATTTCTTGTTACGTCTTCGCTAGAACCACTACTACTACACCAAGTGAGTCTATAGCCTCTCTCTTTACTTATTTCAAACGTTTTTACCCGCGAGGGGGATACATGCTATTTAAATGAAAATGAACATAAGACATGAATGATTGTTGGACCCGAATGTTGCCTTGAATTGTGTTGAGTACCTAGTTGTAAAAGTCCCTAAATTCGTGAACTATTAACTATTGTCTTGCCCTTGTGTGGGTTGGAGCTAGCTGCTTATACAATTGATAGTACTATGGGGTTGACGACCCTATCCGAGACGAGAGCTAGTACGTTGAGTACCCTCTGCGGACGGATAACTTGTGATAATAAATAAGGTATGATTACAACTAATGCCTTTAGAAGGGGAACAGGTTTCACTTAAATCATGCCGGTCTATGTACGTGGGTGATTGAGTTAACGGATTAGTGTCACGAGTTTAAACACAATTATTAGCTATTGTTAAATATAATATCCTTGAATAATAGATTGTGAGTACGACAATGCTATTGAATGGTCATGATTGGTTTTTAAATACTTATGTTCAACTTATGATTTGATAAACCTATAGATTCGCTCAACCTTTGTGTTGACAATTTTAAGCATGTGTTTCAGGTAACCAAGATTGATAGCAGCGGAGCATGCGAGGATGGAAGTTGTTGTGGCGTGGCGGTCTACTTTGTTTTTCCTCCCTTTTTATCACTTAAAATTTTTATATTATGTCATGTGAAACAAGTAATGTACTTTTGGGTTGAGATTCAGTGGGGACCTAAACGCAACTCTGTTTTGTATTATTTTTGGGATTTGGAAAACAGTAGACTTTGTTGTTTTAATCAATCTTTAACTTATGTTTAAATTTCTACGTCTCTTTGAGTCGTTCGAAATAGCTTATGTGTGATGATAACTGCCTAGCACCCAAATGTTGTAGTTCTGCTGCGCAAAGCATTTGTTGGGGGTGTTATAATTTGTTTTGGGTCGGGCTTGAATAAATGCTTAGTACCTTGAAAGAGACTAAGCTAGCCATCAAGCCCGTAATGTCATGACTATTTTAACTAACTATTACAACGTTCTAATAAATGTTACAACATAACCCTATGACCGAATTTTCTTGTTTGACTCAACATTTTGAGGCTAACAATATGATTCATGATGAACCATGTGTCTAATCATTATCGATGAACCATGTATCTAATCATTCTCGTCTGATTATGATTTAGTTAATGTTTTTAACAGTTATTCTTCATTTACATGTACGACGTGGTTTTTGTTCCATTCATCGCCATAGATAATCACAAAAAATCAGTGATAGTGGGCGCGGGATTGTTGTTATGTGAAGACACAGATGCTTATATATGGCTATTAACTTCATTCTTAACTGCTCACCCAAAGTAACCCGATATGGTTGTAACAGATCAAGATGGGGCAATGAAGAGATCAATTGAATAAGTGTTTACGTAGTCTAAACATAGATTATGCATGTGGCACATCATGCAAAAAATTCCATCAAAGGTGAATTTCATTAACATAATTCTGTATTTTTCTTGTAGAATTCTGTATGGTTCACCATGAAACATATATGATTCATGATGATTCATATATGATTCATGATGAATCATATATGAATCATGGTGAATCATATATGATTCATCAGGAGACATGTATGATTCATCCTGAAACATATATGATTCATGGTGAATCATATATGAATCATGATGAACCATGTATCTAATCATTCTCGTCTGATTACTTTTATAGATATGTAAAGAAACATATGAAGAAACAAATTTTAAAGAACATTTCAACAAACTTGTGTGGAATATGTTCATAGAGCCTAAGGAGTTTGAAGAAAGATGGAATATATTAATCTAAGACTTCAAATTGCAAGACCACAAGTGAATCATACATGTTTCATGATGAATCATACATGTTTCCTGATGAATCATACAGGTTTCATAATGAATCATACATGATTCATGATGAAACATACATGAATCTTGGTAAATCATATATTATTTTGGTAAATGCCCAAGTATTAATTTTGTTTTTAATGTTTCATAATCAGGTTCTGCGTCATCCAGAATACGTTTCAATTAATTGTACTTGTAGACATTTCACTCGGTATGGTTTTCTGTGTCGACACATATTTCGTGTTTTGAAGAACCGTGATGTTGAAAAGATTCCATAAAAATACATTCTAAGGCGTTGGAGAAGGGATTTAATACCACTTGGATTGAGAAGAAAGACAAACAGATACGGAGAAAAGAACGAAACCATTGAAAAATTAACTAATGACGCCAACAACGTGGTCGATGAATGCTTGTTTTGGTTGAGTAAAGATGAAGCAAAGTTGGCAGAATTTGTGCAAACATTTGAAAAAATTAAGAAGGAAATACAAGTTCAAGTTCCTAAGCCACCTTCACAGAAAACAAGTGATGTAATTCTAGATATATATGCAATTGGAAAGCCGGCTGCTGATAAACCGATCATAGGAAATCCAGAAGGGGCTCAAAACAAAGGCGGTCTTAAAGGAGAATGTAAAGCAGAACGTAAAGGAGCACGTATAAAAAGTGCAAGAGAAATCGCTATAAAATCTAAGAATAAGCAGGCTAGGAAATGTTTGTGTTGTGGAACGAAGACAAATCAACATACCAAGAACACATGTCCATTAAATCGAAAGTATATTGCAAAGTTGGCGCTTATGGAAGCTGCTCAAGCAGAAGCTGGAAATGTTGCTGCTACAGAAGCTGGAAACATTGCTGCTACAGAACAAACAACAAACACGGCTTGTTGATCATTCTATGTTTTTTCAAGTCATATTTACTTTCAATATGTTTTTCAATTAATACTTTGTTTCATACTTAGTTTTATACTTTGTGGTTATGAGGATCTAATTTGAATCAATTTTGCTTTGATATATAGTTCAATTAATACTTGATTATTTATGCATTATCATTTTAATTTGAAGTGTTTTGGGATGAAACATACATGATTCAACATGAAACATGTATGATTCATGATGAAACATACATTATTCATCATGAATCATGTATGTTTCATCATGAATCATGTATGATTCATCATGAATCATGTATGTTTCATCAAGAGTCATATATTATTATTGGTAAAAAAACCTCTAATTCTACTAAGTTCAAAACAAAGTGTCATTATTCATACATGTGTCTTGATGAAACATATATGATTCATGATGAATCATATATGATTCATGATGTCATACATGTGTCTTGATGAAACATATATGATTCATGATGAATCATATATGATTCATGATGTATCATATATGATTCATCAAGACACATGTATCATTCTTTGTACACAAAGTTAAACCTGGTAATTATCAAAGATTTGAACACATATAAAATACCAACATGTAATTCATACTACCTTGTACAGACTAAACTGTTTTGACTACCTTGTTCAAAATACAACGATTACTACGAATTAAAAACATCAGGGGGCCAACAGCTAGATCTACCAAAAGAGACCCATATTAGTGTTTTTTCCTATGCTTCTCCCTTCTTGGCGGAGAAAACCTTACATCGTCGCTTACATTATTTTCCGACACTAATCCAAATATCGAGACCTAATCTTTAGCTAGGACCAATCTACACAACGTTGCCTACTTCACAATTTAACGACACAAGGCTAGATGTCGAGTTCTAATCTCAAGGTAGAACCAATCTTCACGACGTTGCCTACTTCACCATTTTACGACACAAGGCTAGATGTCGAGTTCTAATCAAAAGCTAGAACCAATCTTCACGACTCTTCACTTTGAAGCTAAGTGAGAACTTCACACGACACAACTACTAATCACTTTTAAGTTTAGTGAGAACTCGCAAGACACAACCACATCACTTTATAGTTTAGTGAGAACTACTAGACAATCTATTACAACTCAACTAGACATATCCAAGTACACACATGTAGCTTGGATCTACACAACATAAATCCAAGCAAACACATATGAAATGGATGTACACAACAAATCCAAGTATTCACAAATATCTTGGATAAACACAACTAGTCTAAGTATTCATACATACAATGGATTAACATAAAACAAAAAGGCTAACATGATGAACATGACTAATTCATGGATTCATCTTTATCACAACACTAGTGAGTGAGTGATCTTCTCTTTGGACAAGGTAAAGGAGGGGATCAAGAGGATAATTATATGTAAACATACTTAACACATTAAGTGATCATTTACTAATGATTATGCTATAGAAAAAAGAAAGGGGGCTGAGAAAAACGTACAAAAAGGGTTATTGGAAAATGAGATTGGATCCACTATTTATAGGAGACAAAGTGCAACGGCTAGTTGGGTGCGGTTCCTTATCTAGCCCGGCGGTTCCTTATCGCTAGAGAACCGCCTAGCTATTTAAAGGACCACCCAGTAGACTACGCTCTGATTTTTTCTTTTAGTGGGGTAGGAATATCTGAGGTTTTTTAAACCTTCAAAGGATATTCTTATGGCATATGGAATATGCCATTTTCAAATTTACATTTTCTATTTTAATAAAACATTTTCTTAAAAAGAAAGTTTATTAAAAAATCTTTTATCATATTAACAAAAGTGAGTTTTAAGGATAATCACTTTGATGATCACTATGTATGATTAAGAAAAGTTAATGATATGATTATTACCTTGATGATAGTGTTAGTTAAATAATTCGTTTTGTGTTTTATACTAAATGTGTTGTATAGTTTATTGTGATCAAAACTAAGAAAGATTAGTTAACACTAATAATGTTTTTAGGCATCACTTGCATTAACAATCTCCCCCTTTTTGATTACGACAAACTATAAACTCATTTACGTAGAAACACAAAATATCAAATTATTAACGAGTTTATCACTATCATTTCTCCCCCTTTGTCGTAGCAAAAAGGTTAGCACAAGTCTTTGAAGAAAACCGGACTTTGCTAGTAGCTCCCCCTTGGTGGTTGCTCCCCCTTGCTTGGGGCACCAAGTGTATGAGCTAAGGTGACATGCTACACAAAGGTTAGTAGAAAGAAAAGAAACACCAATGTATATATGATCACTACCTACTAAGTAACTTGAGAGGGAGAAGGAGAAGAAATCTCAAATTAGAAGCAAGTATTGCTAAGTATGTCCAAAGAGGTAAATGACAAAATCAAAGTTCAATTGGTGGAATGGAGATAGAAAAGAAACATCCAACCAATGAAGATGATAAATTTGTCAAGGGGTTAAAGTTTAGAATTGATGGAATCACCCATAATCAATTGTAAAGATTAACCACGATCAACTCAAAAGAAAAAGAGAGAATGATCAAAGAAAGAAAGAAAAAAACAACATAAAGGTTTCATATTACAAAAATATGAAAGAAACAAACAAGGTAGATAGTCATACACACAATATGAGTATCTAAAGCAAAAAATATGGAAAATAAACCACAAAGCATAAGCTATTCTAATAGTGATAATTTTCCAAGATTGCTTAAAATGTTATTGACTCCAAAACAACTGAAGTATTATTGACTCCAAGAGTGCTTAGTCCTTTAGTCGGAAAAATAAGATGATGAGGCATCATTCGAAGTTTTGTCCACGGGAACGAAAACCTTGAGAGGAGGTTGAGTGAGGAGGAATTCAAGAAAATTTAACTTCTCATACACATGAGCAAGTTCAATTTTTTGAAATAGACAACAAGCACACGAGGATCCATGATGCAAAACAAATTCGGTTGATGGGGGAAGGCCATCAAACCTAGGGTTTGGTGGTGGTAAGGAGAGTGGGTAGGAAATGTTTTCACAATGCCTTGTGAGGTTTGGGAAGGTTGAAAGGTCATTAAGTTGAGGGGTGTCGAAAGTTTTTGGTGGTGGGGGAACATTTTCCTTTTCTCCGGTGATGGGGTTAATGGAGTAGGTCTCATTCCAATACTTGATTGGAGAGAAGGTGGGGTTCTTGGTAGTTTGGAAGAAGGGGGTTCATTTTTCTTGATCCAAATAGGTCGAACCGAGATCTTCGGTTTCTTGGAAAGATTGGATGAGGAAGTTTGGGTGAGGAGGTTTGTGACAATGAAATGTCAAGGTTATGAAAGGAGGAGTTAGGCATTGTTGAGGTGTGAGAATGAAATCTCAAGGTGGGGGTATAAGAAGAAAGTAGACAAGGCAAAGATTTGAAAATAAAATGTGAAGTGTCAAGGAATGTTTAGCCAAATTGAGTAAACATGGAATCTTGATAGGGGATAGGGTGATGAAGAAAGACCAAAAACGAGCCAAAAATTGGCTATCATTCCGCGGTTCCTGATAGGGACCGACGGTTCCTTAGCACTTAAGGGACCGCGCGACTTAATGAGCCGCGTACAGTGGACGTAAAACCATGATTTTCCAAGGTTTTGAGAAAAACTAAGACTTTTTCAAAATAGAAAATCTTGGAATTTTACCTCTATTAGCACTAAATTAAGCTAGGGTTGCATAAAAGCAACACATTCATAAAGAATGTCTTGAAAAAGGGTGACAAAATATTTAGATAACATTTTGAACCAATTTTAGTCAAGTTTTAGAGGTTGTGATAGATTTAGGTTCAATTTTAATTTAAAATTAAAGTTGGTTAATGTGCACATAAAGATAGAAACACATAAAGCTAAATCTATAAATCATCCTCATGAAAAACTCATGGAGGGAAGGAAATACAATAAGGAAATGAAAAAAGCTAACTAAATAAAAGTTAGCTTAAAACTAGTTCTTGATGAGTAGTCTTCTTTGGCTTGATTTTTCTTGAAAAACACTTATTAAAGAAATCATCATTCATCTCCTAGGAGGAGGCATGGTAAACAAGGTGAGCAAGAAATCTTGCAACCTCCTATGAAGTCCAAACATCTCCATCCTAAGGTTGTGAATGATGTTGTTGTAGAGGCAACATGGACAATGAGAACCATGAGCTTCTAGGAACCCAAAGAAGTAAGGATCACCCATAAAGAGGGGAAGTGGGACACCCAAAATGGGAGTGTTTGAGGGAGGTGGAGGTGGAGGAGGTATGTTCTCCAAGGGTGAAATAGGTGATGTGGGTGAGTTTGGAGGGGTAAAAGGTGAAGTCACCAAGGTATCAACAAAGTCATTCACAATGGGAATGATTTGGATAGGTTGAGGTTGGGTAGGCACATCCAAGAGAGTACTTGGAGTGAAGGGTGAGGTTAGCTCATTCATTCTATATTAGAATGAAGAGGAGGTAGAACTATGAGAATGGTTGGTACCATGGGTTGAGGTAGTCTTGCATGGAGCAAGAGGTGGTGAGGGTGATGAAGAGATGAGAATTGGAACAATCTCATTCTTGGGTGTGTGAAAGGGTGAAGAGTTAAGTTTGGGCAACTTAATCTTAATCTTAAGGTTTTTCTTTGAAGGGGAGGTTTTGGATGAGTTTGAGGTTCTTGTAGAAACCATGGTTGTAATGAGTGGTTTAAGGGTTAAGGATGAATGGTTTGATGTGTGAAGAACATGGCTAACAAGGTGGGTTTAAAAGGGTGAGGGGATGATCCAAACTAGTAATGGGTTAAAAACATTTTATGTGAATAATGAATTTAGGTAACCTAGTTTAGGAAATGTGCAGGTTTTTGCAAAGAATCAAGCCAGGTTTACACAGATTAAGGAAAATAGTGTAAAGCAAAGATTCTGTCGGACACAGTAGCCGGTGGTTCCCTATCTAGGATGGGCGGTTCCTTATCGATAAGGAACCACTGGTCGATATGGAACCGCGGCCAGAGGTGTTCAAAAATCGCACTTCCTCAAACATCGGTTAGCCCAGATTTTTACCAAAGGATTAACAAGCCAAACTTAACTACTGACCAAAATCTAGGAAGCTAACTAACACATAGGATGCACAAAGCTATGCAAATCATAAACACGATGGCATAGACAACATTAGGATTAAAATAATAAGTAATCCAAACAAGTAGTTTAGTTAATACACAACAAAAATAAAGTAAAAAGAAGCAAATGTTCAACATCACATTACATGTTTAGCAACATGTATACTTTGAAACAATTTAAAGTCTTCATCTTATTTTCTTTCCCAATCCCTTGATCATGTTTCCCAAGTACTTGAATCCCTTCCTTGACTCAACTCGATGATTATGTAACTCACCTCGGGTTCGAAGACTTTGACGGTAAAGTTCCTCCATATTGAGATTATCCGGAACTTCACTAGTGGAATGATGAGGAGGGGAAACAATGTCATCTAAACCGTCCACGAATGAGTTTGTGGAGTGGTGAGAAGTACTCGAAGAGCCAATGGGAGCACTTGTGCCAATGCCATCACCATCACTTGTTGGCATGTCAATGTACTCATCATCAGACTCTTGTTGTTCGGATTTTCTAGGTCTACGATCACATCTTGTCTTTCTCTCATATACCTCTTGAATAGGTAGCATAACCTGTTTGACCGGTTGAAAACGAGAAAGATCAGGATTGGGAAAATCACGTCCAACCCTTTTTAAGAGGCGAGTGAGAAGCATTGCGTAAGGGAGGTTTGTTTTTAGGCTTGTGAATAGCATAATTGATCCGTTAAGCGATAAAATATGCCAAATTGTAATTGGTGTTGGTAAAGATGCAAAATAACATATGCACTAAACACGCCGGAACATGATCCCGGTTTCCACCAAGACAAAACACATTTTCCCTAAGGATATTGGTCCATTGGACCATATTATCATTAAGGTCGCTTAAGAGAACTTCATGACGTTTCACCGAACGTACCTTAGTATGAAGGCTTCTTACAACGGGTCGATTACACTTTTTGGAGACAATGTCAACTATGTAGTCAAGATCAATTTTCGCATGATCATTTGGAGGACAATTGTTGGATTCAAGGAGAGCACTAAGCTTCCATTTATCCGTGAAGCGACAAGTGCCTAAAAATGGGACATCAAGAATTTGACCGAAGACTTCGAGAGAGTATTGTATGAGTTGACCATTCAAGATGAACCTAAAAAATATTCCATCATTGTTTTCAATGACGGAATATGTGCTAAAGAACTCCAATAGGAATCGGGGATAGATGTCTTCTTTAATGTGCAACAAACAATCAAACCCAATGTTTTCAAACATAGATTTGATGTAGACATAATCCGTAATATCATTTTTGGACAACTCTACCCTCATGAAAACAACGGGATTGAAGGGAGGAATAAGTATGGGCGAGATGTGTTGAGTGACAAAAGTCGGAAAGGTTAGGCATATATTGTTTAGTGAGTTGATGATCCTTTTGGTATTGTGAAGGCATGATTAGTACCTAAATAAACACAAGAAAATATATTTCCAATCACTATGAAAAATAAAATCAAAAATCAAAATATGAGAATGTGTTATATCAATTTCTTGACAAACAAAGGGTTGAATCCATATTATTCTCATGTTCACAATGTATCTATTCCATTATTAACCAAGAACATATGAACTATGTTGGATCAACAATGGACTAGAACATTGATTTTTCAAAACAAGGTTTTTAGGTAAGCATTAACAATGCAATTACCTATTTGTTCATGGGTTCATCTCAATTCCATCTTTTAAACAAAATCATTTAGCCAAAATTCGGATTTGTTCTACAAGTGGGTTTTAGTGAAATCTCAATGAATATGAACCTAAGGAATCATAGTAAAATAACCATGTCAACCCATATTCCTATTAAGGTTCTAATTCAATTTCAATTTTAAAAAATCCCCAATTATGAAAGGATGAACCCTAGAACAAAATAGATGAAACTGAAAGAAAATACTTACAATTAATTGATGTTTGATGAAGGATGAGTGAAACCCACAACTTGGAATCAATTAATTTGAGTGATTGAAGGTTTTTGAAGCTTCAACAATGGTGGAAAAAGGGGAACCCGACGACTGTGTGTTTTTGGGAGAGAGAGGGTTTTGTTTGAAAAAGATTAAATTAATAAAACTGGCGCTCTAACAAGTTTTACTGCCCGCGGTTTCTTATCGATAGAGAACCGCAGGTTTGAACCGCCAGAGATAAAGAACCGCCTACAGAGGCAGGTTTTTATCAATGAAATACGCCAATTTTTTGAAAACCAAGTTTTCTAAAATACTTAAAAATATATCTTAAACCTTTTAGAATATCATTGGATCATCATAACACTAAGCAATATGCCTTAATGAACGATTACGAGTTGAATCGAGATCGAAAAGAACCAAAACGGACAAACGACTACTCGTAGCGAAAAAGCAAAGTAGAGAGAAGTCAAGGGAAGTGAATCAAGACTAAGACCAATGCTCAAGGGATTAATAAAAATCTTCAAATCGTGGAGACGAAGAGCTTGTGTCATATATAGTGGTTTAAGACGTGCCTTTCTGGCGAAGTGTTAAACGGCTTTGGTAATGAATAAACACAAAGCAAATATTGATGCATAGACTAAGATCACTTTCAATAATAGTCTTAGTCTAAAACAAATTATGAGCAAGGTATTAATTCACTTTCTCTCCCACAAAGGGCCTACTAACCGTATGGGTGCAAACCATGGATATCATGCTTGATACTTTAAGCTACTACTAACTCACTCTACATCACCATAGTGAGTCAAGTATCCAAGCAATGAAGGTTTGAGAGGATAAAAGAAAAGAATCACAAACCACAAACAAATGTCAAGGCAAGGATGCCAAGAACAAGCACATAGTCAAGTGATGATCAAAAGAATGATCAAAGGGCGTGTGGGAGAACGAAAGCGTACCTTGGCACAAAGAGCATTCCAATCCGTCAAGGAATCAATGCAAAGCCCAACAATGACTATGATGAGTACTAAGTCTTCAAGGACTAGTATCATTCCTAATCATCTTGATATCATCATTCAAAGATGTTGAAGATCAATGAAGATGAGTCTTCTACAAGTGCAAGTAACTCAATCCACAACCAATTAAATGATTGATCTTCATGAGTACCTACACAAAGCAAGATGCAAACTAGTAGATACATTTCAAGAGTAGATCTAAAATGCATAAAAGCTACTAATCTAAGAGGGATGAAATATTACCAATTAAAAGACTTATTTTACAAGAAAAAAATAGTTTTGACCAAAGAGAAACTTTAGTACAACTTGACCTTCTAATTTGAGGAGACAATAGATCGATCCAAGTTTTAAAGTACAATATACTTCAAAGATCTTGAGTGACCATCGCTCTGATACCAATTGTAGAAACTAGAAGGGGGGGGGGGGGGTGAATAGTTTCTCTTTGATTAGTCACCTAATTAAAATTACTTTAGATTAGGTTTGTATCAAAACTATCTTTTACATGAAGCTAAGTTGCATAATTATTAGGTTCAATTCAAATGCATTAGAAATGGTAATAGGTAAGTGTAATGATAATGAAATAAGTAAAGAGTAAGGAAAGAGACAACCTAATGAGAAGACACCAAGATTTATAGTGGTTCGACAACGAGGCTCTATCCTCGTTTCTACTCCACTCCTCGAATACACCTACTCGAGATTTCCACTATATCCACAAGCTCCCTTCTTGGCGGAGAAAACCTTACATCGTCGCTTACATTATTTTCCGACACTAAGCCAAATGTCGAGACCTAATCTTTAGCTAGGACCAATCTACACAACGTTGCCTACTTCACAGTTTAACAACACAAGGCTAGATGTCGAGTTCTAATCTCAAGGTAGAACCAATCTTCACGACGTTGCCTACTTCACCATTTTACGACACAAGGCTAGATGTCGAGTTCTAATCCAAAGCTAGAACCAATCTTCACGACTCTTCACTTTGAAGCTAAGTGATAACTTCACACAACACAAATACTAATCACTTTCAAGCTTAGTGAGAACTCACAAGACACAACCACATCACTTTATAGTTTAGTGAGAACTACTACACAATCTATTACAACTCAACTAGACATATCCAAGTACACACATGTAGCTTGGATCTACACAACATAAATCCAAGCAAACACATATGCAATGGATGTACACAACAAATCCAAGTATTCACAAATAGCTTGGATAAACACAACTAGTCCAAGTATTCATAAATACAATGGATTAACAGAAAACAAAAAGGCTAACATGATGAACATGACTAATTCATGGATTCATCTTTATCACAACACTAGTGAGTGAGTGATCTTCTCTTTGGACAAGGTAAAGGAGGGGATCAAGAGGATAATCATATGTAAACATACTTAACACATTAAGTGATCATTTACTAACGATTATGATATAGAAAAGAGAAAGGGGGCTGAGAAAAACGTCCAAAAAGGGTTATTGGAAAATGAGATTTGATCCACTATTTATAGGAGACAAAGTGCAACGGCTAGCTGGGCGCGGTTCCTTATCTAGCCCGGCAGTTCCTTATCGCTAGAGAACCGCCTAGCTATTTAAAGGACCGTCCAGTAGACTACGCTCCGATTTTGTCTGTTAGTGGGGTAGGAATATATGAGGTTTTTAAACCTTCAGAGGTTATTCTTATGGCATATGAAATATGCCATTTTCAAATTTACATTTTCCACTTTAATAAAACATTTTCTTAAAAAGAAAGTTTATTAAAAAATCTTTTGTCATATTAACAAAAGTGAGTTTTAAGGATAATCACTTTGATGATCACTAAGTATGATTAAGAAAAGTTAGTGATATGATTATTACCTTGATAATAGTGTTAGTTAAATAATTCGTTTTGTGTTTGACACTAAATGTGTTGTATAGTTTGTTGTGATCAAAACTAAGAAAGATTAGTTAACACTAATAATATTTTTAGGCATCACTTGCATTAACAGTGGAAAGTGGATGTTTCATTATTTTTTATTTTAGTTGTGAGCAATGTTTTAAAACCCGGTTTTTTAATTGACCCGGTTGAATCACTGGTTCACCGGGTTACCCGGTTCAACCGATTGAACCACCGAGTCAACCCGGTTCAATATAAATAAATAAATAATTACCGATACTTGAAGGATAAGGAGAGATCAAGATAAGAAAATTATTTATGAATATTTGTATAAACATTTTAACAACACCTCACACTAGTAGTACTAAACAAGCCATAGGATGGCACACCTTTTCATATTTCTCTATTGACTCAACTGTCATAGCTCTATCCCCTCAGCCTACTTGTTACACCCCATTTTGATAAATAGAATGTCACGCGTAATTATGGCGTGTCATCAAAGCATACAAGGATAAATGTCTAAAACATTACATGACCATAGGGATAACCGGAATCAAACATCGGTTCCCAAACATAAGCCCAAAACATAATAAAGCAAAAGAAATGAATGAAAGACTAAACAAGCATAAGTATATGAAGGCAAATAGGAAAAGAAGTCTATGACAGCTTCCATCCTATGCATGTCCTCCAAAATGCTCGAGTCCGTCCTTGGGTACCTGCCATTTTGGGACATGGAAAGGAAAGTAACGGCTGAGCAAAACGCTCAGTGCACGGATATAGACATAGTATAAATGACTGAAACATAATAAAGACTTAATAGCAGCGGAAATGTATAAGTCCTGGAAAACCTGGAACATGTTCATAAAACTGGTTTTATAGTTTGAAAAGCCTTATGTTTATCTTATAAAAACTGTTTAACATATTTTACCATTAGCCAATATAGGTCATGAAAATCCACCGTGCATGAATACTTGGAGGGGTGACCTCATCATGCAAATTAGAGGGGCTACCTCTAATTTAATATACTGGTTTGGGTAGGAGGGATCAGCTCCTTGTGAAGGATGCAAGGCACACACCACATTCACACTGAGTAATCTGCTTGTAAACACGTAACTAGGATGCACCCATACGCCCCACATGAATAATATAATAATATGGCCAAAAGCTGAAGGGACGCCACGAGCAATCACTCTGCCGTGGTGAAGTCATAACACCAGTGCCTCTATGTTATGGTTATGGTACCTCCATAACTAGGTGAAACTGGTCATGCATGTATATGGCTTTAGGTATTCTAATTAAACATAAGCAATTCAAAACATATAAAACATATACTGGGGAAAACAGTTGGCTGCATACGGGAAATCCTAATAAGGAAGAATGTCCATACTAAAAGGACGAGAATCCGTACCTTATGTCCAGTGAACGAAGAAGACGAACGGAAGAGAGTCCTACTTCGGTATCACTAATGCTACATAAATACATACGTGTATAAGTATCTGATTACTAAATACGTAACTGATTTTATGTCATGTCTTAGCTTATTTTATACGTTCATGTCATGTTTTACTGTTTTAAGCTTTATACTGTGTTTATCTTATATTCTGTCTATTCTGATTAAGTATTGCTTGTATTTCATGTATTATTATACTTGTTGTGTAATAATAAGTAACTTTCAAAAAATAGCAGGTTTCCTAAAATAGAAAGTTTCCAAAAATAGAAAGTTACCAAAAACAGAAAGTTTCCAAAAATAGCAAGTTTCCAAAAATAGAATTACTGCTTAAAATAGATAAGTTTCTAAAAATAGAAAGTTTCCATAAATAGATTAGCTGCCTCAATTAAATAAGTTTCTAAAAATAGAAAGTTTCCATAAATAGAAATAAGCTGGTTAAATAAGCTAAATATATAAGCTTAAGTGTTATCCGTTTATTATTCTAAGTCATGTAGTTATAAAGTATAGTTTATTAATTATTCCATGTATTTTTAATAAACTATAGGTTAAAGCATTTAATTAAATATAATGTGATTTAATTAAATAAAGATATAACTACTTAGGTTAAAACATGTATTAATATTTATTATTAATATAACCTAAGTCATGATAATTAATTAATTATAAGTCATGTTTAATAATTAACTAATTACTATAGTATAAATTAAATAATAAAATACTTAGGTTAAAATCATGTATTATTAATTAATAATAATAAACCTAAGTCCATGTTTTAATTAAATTAATTATCTAGCATGTTAAATTAATTTAATTAATCTTGTAATAAATAATCTTGTAATTATAAGTCGTGTTTTACTAATCCAATTTACCTTGTAAATTACATACATGTTTAACCTAATAACTTGTAAAAGTAATAACCCGACTCATGTATTATTTATCCAAACGTGTCGTAAATCAACCCGTGAAAACCCGTGAAAACATGTTGTGTTTAACAAATAAGCCGAACCAAACAACCCTCTAATTACGTTTATTAGACTAACAGCCAAACGCACCCTTAAGTCTTGTTTTTAAACCCAAAATCCAAACACCCCTTAACTGCTAGTTTCCCCCTGGCAGTTCTGGGTTTCCCCTGCTTGCTATAATTTCCCCACCGAGACCTGGGTGGTCTCGGTTCCCACTGCTAGCACAAACCCACCACTGGGCGCAACCAGTGGTTCCCCCTGCCAGGCCAACACTGCCACTGTTAAGCCAAACGCACCCCTACTGACAACAAGGGTTGCGGCTGAGGAAGAAAAGGCCATTCGAGACCATGAGTGGTCTCGGTTTGTGTGCAAACTGGCCAAACGAAACCCCCTATTAATCTGACATCAATCCCAACGTGTTTTTAACATGTTTTACTTATTGGATTCGGATCTTGGCCAATTAAATAAAAGAAAAGAAAGCAAAACGCGATTAAGGTTTACCTTGTTTAAGGTTTTTAGGAATGACAAACGTGAATCAAACGTCTTGATTTCTTGAATCTGAAAACACGATTTACCCTTGGTTTCTTGGTGTATACCCGACGGCAGCAAATGAGGCACAAGCAGAAACATACGGCTATTTTATTAGTTTTAGGGTTTTAGGTGTGAGATCTAATTTGTCCAAATATTAAATATGCCTCCCCCGTCCCTTTTGGTATACACGGCCACAACCACAAACACTTGGGCCTTGGCCTAAGTCCCACTTCTTCCCTTGTTGTCTAAAATAGCCCTTATACTTTTCCCTATCGTTGGTATTAATTATATAATAAAACGTACGCGTGTTTATATAATTAAAGTGTCGTGAATTTCACGGTTATTCCCATGCGTGTTTAACGTAATATTAATTACGTAATTACTTGTCGTGTTATTTTAAATATACGTAATAATAATAATCGTTTAAATGTTCGTGATCACGTTTTACGTAGTTTACGTAATTTAATTAGTTTTCGATCTTGACTCAATATATTTATTCGTGTTCGTATAAATATATATACGTAATTAATATTCTCTCGTGATTAATTTACGTTCATGATTTCATGATCGCATGTTCGGGATTAATTATAGTTTAAATAATTATTGTGCGTTCGTACGTAATAAATACTTATCGTGTTCTAACACGTACGTAATACGTAAAATTCTAACACGTGCACGTAATCATGCTATAATAGGAAAGTTTTAATCTAGTACGTACGATCTTAAGGGTACTATTCATGGTAAAAGCATGCGGGTTTTACACTACTCATTCTGTACTTTGCCTTTTCTCATCCTTTTTTCTTTAATAAAATAAGATCTCATAAACCAAAAGTTACACAACAGATGATTCTTCATTTCAACTGCTATCACCAAATCTCGTTACCGGTTACTCCATTGTACTAATCTAGTGTTACCTCTTTGGATCTTCTTTGGTGATTCTTTCTTTTCAACTACTACAATCTATCCTAAAGTTCATCTACACAACTAACAAGTCCAGTGATTAATCTAGTGTTGCTTCTTTCTTTTCCTTTGATAAGTGTTGAACCGGTGGTTTTCCGGTTGTCGGGTCGTTTAAAACCCGGCGGTTCAACCTGGTTCGTTTTAGTTGGAACCCGACTCACAACGGACCGGTCGTCGTTCTGGTTCCTGGTTCAATCGGTCGAACCGGCCGGGTTGAATTGGGTTTAAAAACATTGTTTGTGAGTGTGGTAAGTATTTAGTTAGATATATTTTATATAAACTCGGTATTTTGATAAAATGTACTACGATTAGAAAACAAACTGAATAAGGAAGTAACAGTTTTTTCTATGGCAATCCCCGGAATGGTATGAGGATTTCCAAGATTGGAATAGAGAAATTTAATTGAAGTGCAGCTATAATGGTCTTCAATTCTCCTTAACAGAATTTCCTCAAAATTGGTTAATAGACGGTTTTCAGATCAAAATCAGCCTTCAAATATCTTGATAAAATTTGGTTTAAGTTTTCTACAAGTTACCATTTGACATGTGAGAAAAGTAATCATAGTATTTTTTACGTTTATACTAGAGGTGGCAAAATGCTTGGTTCGGGTTGGGTTGGGTCATGGGTCTAAATGGGTCATGGGCCTAGATGGGTTTGGGTATAGATGGGTTTTATAGGAGAATGGGCTTAGATGGGTTTGGGTCTACATGGGTTTGGGTTTAAAAGGGTTTGGGTGTAGATGGATCTTTAGGAGGAGAATGGGTTTTTTGGGGTTTTTTTGGGTTTAGATGGGTTTTCCGGAGGAGTTTGGGTTTTTTACGTTATCATTTGCTTTCTTTATTTCTTTCACGTTTTTTTGTCGTTTTTTGTCAGTTTTTTACGTCTTCACCGGTTTTTTCACGTTTTCGTTAGTAATTTTAGGTTTTCATAGTAATTCTACGTTTTCGTCAGTATTTTTACATTTTCGCCAGTATTTTTACGTTTTCGTCAGTAAATTAACGCTTTCATCAGTACTTTTACGTTTTCTTTAGTAAATTTACGTTTACGTTAGCATTTTTACGTTTTCGTCAGTAAATTTACATTTTCGTCAGTATTTTTACCTTTTCGTCAGTAAATTTACGTTTTCGTCAGTAAATTTACGTATTCGTCAATAAATTTACGTTTTCGTTAGTATTTTTACGTTTTCGTCAGTAAATTTACGTTTTCGTCAGTAACTTTACGTTTTCGTCAGTATTTTTACGTTTTCGTCAGTAGTTTTACGTTTTCGTCAGTATTTTTACGTTTTCATCAGTAAATTTACATTTTTATCAGTATTTCTACGTTTTCGTCAACAATTTTACGTTTTCGTCAATAATTTTACGTTTTCGTCAGTATTTTTACGGTTTTTTCTAGTAAATTTATGTTTTCGTCACTAAATTTACGTTTTCATTAGTACTTTTATGTTTTCTTCAGTAAATTTACATTTCATAAGTATCTTTACATTTTCATTAATAAGTTTACGTTTTTGTCAGTTTATTTACATTTTCATCAGTAAAATTACGTTTTCGTCAGTAAATTTACGTCTTCATCATTAAATTTATGTTTTCGTCCGTAAATTTACGTTTTCATCAGTAAATTTACGTTTTCGTCAGTAGTTTGACGATTTCATCAGTAATTTGATATTTTCGTCAGTATTTTTACGTTTTCGTCAGTATTTTTACGTTTTCGTCAGTAAAATTACGTTTTCGTCAGTGTTTTTATGTTTTCTTCAGTAAATTTAGGTTTTCATCAGTAAATTTAGGTTTTCGTCAGTAAATTTACGTTTTCGTGAGTAGTTTTATGTTTTCGTCAGTAAATTTACGTTTTCGTCAGTATTTTTACGTTTTCCTCAGTAAATTTATGTTTTCATCAGTATTTTTATGTTTTCGTCAATAATTTTACGTTTTCATCAGTATTTTTCAGTTTTCATCGGTAAATTTACGTTTTCATCAATAAAATTAGGTTTACGTCAATAAATTTGACGTTTTCTTCAGTGACTTTTACGTTTTCGTCACTAAATTTACGTAAAAGTATCATTATTTACAAAAATGTATAAATGCTGACGAAAATGTAAAATTAACGTCAAATTACTGATGAAAACGTCAAACTACTGACGAAAACGTAAATTTACTGACGAAAATGTAAATTTACTTACGAAAACGTTAATTTACTTAATAAAACGTAAATTTACCGACGAAAACGTGAAAGTACTGAAGAAAACGTTAATTTACTGATGAAAACGTCAAAATATTGAAGAAAACGTAAACTTACTGACGAAAGCATAAATTTAGTGACGAAAACGTAATTTTACTGACGAAACCCTAAATTTACTGACGAAAAAGTAAATTTACTGACGAGAAACATAAAAATATTAACGAAAACGTCAAATTACTGATGAAAACATCAAACTATTGACGAAAACGTAAATTTACTAACGAAAACGTAAATTTACTGACGAAAACTTAAATTTACTGACAAAAACATAAATTTACTGATGAAAACGTAAAAATATTGATGAAAACGTAAGTTTACCGATGAAAACGTAAATTTACTGACGAAAACGTCAAATTACTGGTGAAAACGTCAAACTACTGACAAAAATGTAAATTTACTGACGAAAACGTAAATTTACCGATGAAAACATATTACTAACGAAAACTTAAATTTACTGACGAAAACGTTTATTTACTTACGAAAACGTAAAATTATTGCCGAAAACGTAAAAACTGATGAAAACGTTAAAAAATAACAAAACCGTGAAAAAATCGAAAAAAAACGTGAAAAACTGACAAATGTGTGAAAATTTGACAAACCTGCGAAAAGAACTGTAAAAAACATATTTGATATTACTAGACCTATTGGGTGACCCATCAAGACCCGTTAGTAATATTAAAGAGACCCATCTAGACCCATGTAAACATATGAGGTGACCCAAGTAGACCCATCTATAATTTTAAGAAGGAGCTTGTTTGACCCATCTAAGATATTAAAGGAGACTTAACTAGACCCCATCTCTAAAAATATTTAACCAACTTGACCCATATTTAACCAATGGGTCTTATTTTGCGACCTCCAGTTTATGCTAACTAAGATATTTATATTATGTGTTAGTTTTTTTTTTGATAATTTTATTGTTTTAATATATGAAAATACATTATGTGTTTTGCAAGTAAATAATCTTAGTTTTTTTTGATAATTTTATTGTTTTAATATATGAAAATACATTATGTGTTTTGCAAGTAAATAATCAAATAATCAAAACTATTGTTATAAGACGCGATTTTAAGAATAGTGTTTGGATCTGAATTATGTTCTTTGAAATTGTAATAGTCAAATCATATTTTTTAATGTTTGTCAAATCAAATTATTTGTTTAATTAATAAGTAAAACGACTAAAATAGACATGTACGTATTTTAAAATTGATTTTACAATATTAAAAGCTAAAATAAATAATTATGTAAATTTGAGTCAGACTTGTGTAAACTGCGTTTTCAAAAAACTTCAATCACTTTTTTTATACTCCATTTTGAATCATTAAAAACACAAATACTCACTACTTTTTTGTATAACTTATCTTCATTTTGAACACGTAACCTAAACACCCTAAGTACTTTTTGATGATCAAAAGTTCAAAATAGAAAATTGTTAGTGCAAACATTACAATGCTTTGTCGATATAATCTCTTTATGTTTTGTTGATGACAAACGTATAATTCGCAATACATTATGTAAAATGTTAAGGTACTCGTAATCACTCAAGAATAAATTTGTATGCTTCTCTCGACACCTACAAGATCACATTCGGCATGAATCACTCAAGGTATGTACAAACATGTCATTAACCTAACTAAGTGATCAAGGATTAATATTTTCTTAAAACTCATATTTAATCAAATGTGACAAAAGATTTTAATTAACTTTATTTTTAAGAAAATGTTTTATTAAAAAAATGGAAATTTGAATTTGGCATATTCCATATGCCAAAGGAATATCCTTTGAGGGTATAAACTACCCCAGATGGCATATCCCCACTAAAGGATAAATTTGCACGGACTCCAACGCGGAGGTTCCTTAAAGGAACCCGCGGTTCCTTATTGATAAGGAACCGCGGGTAGAGATAAGGTGTAAAACCCGCATGCTTTTACCATGCATATTACTTTAAGTTAGTACGTACTAGTTAAAAACTTTCCTAATATAGCATGATTACGATTAAGTATTAGGAGTTTATGTATTACGTACGTGTTAGAACATGATAAGTATTTTAATTGCACGATCACTGATAGGTGTATAAACACCCATCCTTTTACCACTTAATTCTGGCTAAAACAAGACCAAAACACGTATTTAATATCATTTGTTTGGAATTATGCGTGTTTTTGTGTTTATTGTGTTTTCAGAGCCAACCGGATGAATATTGGAGAAAACATGGGATTGCACGGGTTTTACTGAAGAAAAGGACTCAAGATAAAGTCTATTGTCCAAGAGATGCAAAAGATTTGAAGTCACTGGGCCTATTCGAAGATTTATCGAAGAAAAGGACCAAAGATGGAAGATTTACACAAGTCGAAGAAACTCAAGTCTATTAAACGAAGAAATTAAAAGACGAGTTGAATTTAATCGACGACAAATCCCGAATCAGAATCAAAAACGTCAACTTTTCTGAAAAGACAAGAAGAACGGGAGAAAGCCCACTCACCAACCAAGGGAAACACCTATAAATAGTCCACCCCTCACACTTTCCTTGGAGTTAGCTTTAGTTTTTCTCTCCTCCCCCTTTTTTCTCCTTTTTAGTTCGTATCATCACCATCACCTCTAGGGTGATTGGTGATTTTAATCTTTGATTTTATAATCTTGTAATTTTAATCTTTGTTTTATCTTGTCAAAACATTAATCATTCAATACAAGTTCTTGTTTGATCTTTCCATTTCATCTTGTTCATCATCATTTTTCTTTTCTAGTTCTTAAGTTCTTATTTTCTTGATTTGATCTTCAAAAGTTGTTGGGTTTTGTGTTTTTGTTGATAGGATTCGTAGTTATTGGTTAGTAAATCATTTGTGTTAAGTTGTATTTAAGTTTTTGGTGAAAAATTTGGTGATTTTTAGATTAAAATCGTCTCCCTTGTTCTTCGGGATAAAGTTTCTGATTTTGAATTCCCAGGTTCCGGATGAACAGTAAGTTCCGGATGAACACCTGAAGTTCCGAATAAAGCTGTTTTCCAAAAGTTCCGAGTGAACTGAAAAGTTCCGAATGAGTTTTGTTTCTGAAAAGTTCCGAATGAGTTTTGTTTAAAAAGTTCCGCATGAATCACAAACTTCCGAACGAACCATAAAGTTCCGGATGAATCCAATCTTCCGAATGAACTGAAGTTCCGGATGAACAGTAAGTTCCGAATGAATGTGTTTTAAAAAAGTTCCAAGTGAGTTTTTCCCTTAAAAGTTCTGAATCAGTAAAAAGTTCCGAATGAACCTAAAGTTCCGAATGAAGCAAAACTTCCGGATGAACCAAACTTCCGAATAAACTTCCGATTAAAGTTCCGAGTGAAGGTAACCAAAAAGTTCCGAATGAAGACTTCCGGGTGAAAAGTTCCGGATGAACAAAGTTCCGAATCAAGGTTAAAAAGTTCCGAATCAATTTTATTTATCTTTAAGAGTAACTGTATTACTGTTTCTACTGTTTCTTTAGTTTAACTTTAATTTCAGTTTTCATTTTAATTTTAAATTGTCATTAAATTAATTATCTTTTATTTAAGTTTTCATTTTATTACATTTTAACATTTAGTAGATTAGAAAACCAAACCTTTTTTTTAGTAACCAAGAACAATCATTCCACTTAAGGCCGAGATCAATTCGAGAGGACTGTGAGACATAATCTGAACCCAATCTAAAAACCTTGTATCAAATGGCGCCGCTGCCGGCTCTTCTCGTTAAGATCAAAAGTTTTTTGTGAGAACTTGGATTTTGGGATCCGTTCCCCGTGAACGTTACTTTTTCACGAAAATTTTCAAAAACAACTAAAAAATATAAAATTTTCAAAAATACAAAAAAATTAAAAAAAAAAAAACATAAAAACCAAAAATATTTTTGCCTTGTTTTTCTTTGTTCGTTCTTTTGCAGGTGTATGCGCACTCGATCCACGTCTTATCAAGAGCCCGGGCCTCTCGATAACTTAGACATGGCTGGTGTACAAAACAACAATAACATACCACCTCCGAACAACAATAATAACAACAACAACCCGCCTTTCAACAACATGAACAATAACAACAACAATGAGGCCCTTCCGGATAATCGCCCGATGATTGAACTGCTGCAAGCTCATGTCGATGGCAACACGGATCCAATTGTCATACCTCCAATTGCCGCCAACAACTTTGAGCTAAAATCAGGCTTTATCCAGATGGTCTCCGCTCAACCATTCTTGGGACGTACCATTGATGACCCACACGACCACATAAAGAGATTCTTGCAACTCACCAACACGGTCAAGTTCAATGGTATTCCACAAGAGGTTATAAGGTTACAACTTTTTCCCTTTTCTTTAGAGGGACAAGCCCGGCATTAGCTTGCTAAGGAACCGCCACAGAGTATTCTCTCGTGGACGGATTTGGAAACAAAGTTTATCAATTACTTTTTCCCACCCTCTCGTACTACCGCTTTGCGGAATGAGATCATAAATTTTGAACAAAAGTACGATGAATCGTTCAGTGAATCTTGGGATCGTTTTAAAGATCTTTTAAGAAAATGCCCACAACATGGTTTTACCAAAGTACATCAAATTAATACTTTTTACAATGGTTTAAGCATGAGTGACCAAGATTCACTAAATAGCGCCTCGTGGGGTAATCTTTTGGCTAAGACTTCCAATGCTGCTTGGGACATCATTGAGAATAAATCTCGTGTGCAAACCAAGAGTGTTCGGACCAATGTCGCTAGTGCTAGCACTAGTGACAGCGACAAGCGACTGGACAAAATCACTACGCTTCTTGAATCGCTTGTCACCCATACCGTCAGCAACAACAACAGCAACAACGCTAAAAACGCTCAAGTTAGTGCTGTCAGCCAACCTTGTGAGATATGCGGTGGTCCTCACTCCTACACTACTGTACTGCCACCCAAGACTACCCTGCTGAGAATGTGAATGCGGCATATGGCACCTATCCTCAACCTGCTTATCAAGCTAGACCTCAAGGTGACCGTAATTTGCTTAGCTACCACTCCAACAACTACCTCCCACCACCCGGTTTTCCCCCAAACAACCCAAACCAACAACCAAACCTCAATCGCCCTCCTCAACAACAACAACAACCTCGACAACCATACATACCTCCTCACAAGCAGCAACAACCACCTCAACGAAACAATCAAGTCTACCAACAACCTGCTTACCAACCACCTGCATACAATGCTCCTCCCAACCAACCCACCGCTCTTCACCAAGAAGTGGAAACTTATATGAGGACTAACGATGTGATAGTGGGAAATCTTCAGAGAGAAGTGCTTAACCTGAAAGCAGACTTGGTCAAGCAAGGAAACTATTTGAGAGCCGACATGAGAAATACGTTGGACAGCCAAACTAATGACTTGAGGAACATGATGGACAGTTTCTTCCAAGGTAATCAACCCTCTTCTTCGGGTACTCTTCCGAGTAACACCATTGCGAATCCAAGAGGGGAGATGAAAGCAATCACCACTCGAAGTGGTAAAGGTACCAAGGAACCCGAGCTTCCTATACCTCCACCGGTGATTGTGACTAAGGAGAACGAGTCACCTGCTCCTATTCCTCATCCTTCTCCTTCCCCAATTTCTCCACCTCTTCCTTCTACCCCTCCTCCACCCAAGGATGTGAGTGATCCTATTCTCCCAAAGCCTTCCTCTTCTTCCAATATACCTTATCCATCTAGGTTGAGGAAAGAGAAGCTCAAAAGCAAGGACGATATTCAGGTTTCTAACTTTCTTAAAATGTTTAAACAACTGAATTTCAATATCTCGTTCTCTGAGGCTCTCGCTCACATGCCCAAGTATGCAAAAATGTTTAAAGATCTTCTGAGCGACAAGGAAAAGCTCCTCGATATTGCCAACACCCAACTTAATGAGAATTCCTCTGCAGTACTCTTAAGGAAATTGCCAACCAAGCTTGGTGATCCGGGTCGTTTTCTTATCCCTTGCAATTTCCCGGGAGTAGAGAATTGCATGGCCCTAGCCGATCTAGGTGCCAGTATTAATCTCATGCCTCTAAGTGTTTGGAAGCAATTATCTCTCCCAGAGCTAGTCCCCACCAAAATGACTTTGGAGTTAGCTAACCGTACGGTTGCTTATCCAGTGGGGATAGCCGAAGACGTCATTGTAGGAGTCGACAAATTCACCTTTCCTGCTAATTTTGTTGTCGTCGACTACGAGATGGACCCTCGTGTACCACTAATTGTTGTTTGTCCATTCTTGAGGACCGGTCGCACTCTCATTGATGTTGAAGCCGGTGAGCTTATCATGAGAGTGGGTGACGATAAAGTAGTCTTCAACATGGGAAAGTTGTCTAAACAGCCTTATTCATATGAGAGCGTTAATTGTATTGACGTTCTTGATGAGGCTTGTGAAGAACACTTTAATGATGCTTGCAAAAGTATTCCTACCTCTCTTCCCAATGTTGAGACCGTGTCCTCTATTGATTCATCATTGTCTCTATTTGGAGATAGTGATTTGTTTTGGAAAGATCTTGAAGACACCATGGGAGATGTGAACTTATCTACTGATGATTCTCCTGCCGATGGGGACGAAGACATGCATTTCTTTGAAAGCCTTCTTAACGAAGACAATCCTTCCCCTCCATCTCCCACGGTCATTGCTATCGATACTCCGACTTCGAATACGCCTCCCGTAGACAATCCTCCGGATTTAGAACTTAAGGAGTTGCCGCCCCATCTCGAGTATGTATTCCTTAAAGAAGAGAAGAAGTCGCCAGTCATCATTGCTAAGGATTTGAAGGATGAAGAGAAAACTCGACTTGTCGCCGTGTTGAAGAAGCATAAAACAACTATCGCTTGGAAAATCTCTGACATTCGTGGAACTGATCCTCACTTCTGCACACACAAAATTCTCATGAAGGACGACTTTAAGCCCACAATTCAAAGCCAACGAAGGGTGAATCCAAAAATACATGAAGTCATCAAAACAGAGGTTATCAAACTTCTTGATGCGGGTATGATTTACCCTATTTCGGATTCACCATGGGTTAGTCGAATCCATTGTGTGCCCAAGAAGGGCGGAATAACCGTTGTTCCCAATGAACACAACGAGTTGATTTCCACTCGTCTCGTTACTGGGTGGAGAGTTTGTATAGACTACCGCAAACTCAATGATGCCACGAGAAAGGATCATTTCCCTCTACCTTTTATGGACCAAATGCTTGAACGTTTAGCGGGTAATGAATATTACTGCTTTCTTGATGGTTTCTCGGGTTATTTCCAAATACCCATCGATCCCCAAGATCAAGAGAAGACGACATTCACTTGTCCCTATGGCACATTTGCTTACAAAAGAATGCCTTTTGGCTTATGTAATGCGCCCGGGACTTTCCAAAGGTGCATGTTAGCTATCTTCCATGACATGGTTGAACAAACCATGGAAGTCTTCATGGATGATTTCTCGGTCTTCGGGGATTCTTTCTCTTCTTGCCTTGCCAATTTGGAACGTATGCTCAAGCGGTGCGAAGACACTCGCCTAGTTCTGAATTGGGAAAAATGCCATTTTATGGTAAAAGAAGGCATCGTGATGGGACATAAAATTTCCAAAGCCAGTCTTGAAGTAGACCGTGCTAAAGTCGATGTTATCGCAAAGTTGCCTCCACCTTCAACCGTGAAGGGTGTGAGAAGTTTCCTGGGTCATGCGGGCTTCTACCGTCGATTCATCAAAGATTTTTCTCAAATCGCTCGCCCGATGACCCATCTCTTGGAAAAAGATACTCCTTTTATCTTTTCCAAAGAGTGTCTTGAAGCCTTTGACTCGCTTAAGGATAAGCTTACTAAGGCACCTGTCTTGGTTACCCCTAATTGGGAGCTGCCTTTTGAGTTGATGTGCGATGCTAGTGATTTGGCTATTGGAGCGGTTCTGGGACAAAGAGTGAACAAACACTTCCAACCGATCCATTACGCTAGCAAGACAATGACAGGGGCACAATTGCATTATACGACAACCAAAAAAGAGCTTTTAGCTGTTGTCTATGCCTTTGAAAAATTTCGCCCCTATCTTGTCCTTTCCACCACAATTGTGTATACCGATCATTCCGCGTTGAAGTACTTGTTGACAAAGCAAGATTCCAAACCAAGACTTCTTCGCTGGGTTTTGCTGCTCCAGGAATTTAAAATCGAAATTCGCGATAAAAAAGGAGCTGAAAACCTAGCCGCGGACCATCTCAGCAGACTTGAGGATCCTTACCAAGGGGATCATCCGACCAAAGAAATCAATGATTCTTTTCCCTTGGAGACCTTAATGTCTATAAATTCGAATTCTAATGAAACCCCGTGGTTTGCGGACTTTGCAAACTACTTGGCGGGTGGAATTCTCAAGGAAGGGTTGACGTCCCAACAAAAGAAAAAGTTCTTCACCGACATTAAGACTTACTTTTGGGACGACCCTTACCTATTCAAACAATGTGCCGACCTGATTATCCGCCGATGTGTTGATGGACCGGCAGCGTCAGAAATCCTTGATGCTTGCCACAAAGGACCCACCGGTGGTCACTTTGGTCCCAACTACACCGCTAAAAAAGTGTTTGATTCGAGATTTTATTGGCCCTCCATATATCGTGACGCTCACGATATGGTTAAAAGATGTGATGTTTGCCAAAAACAAGGCACGATCACACATAAAGACGAGATGCCTTAGAATTTCATTCAAGAGTGTGAAATTTTTGATGTTTGGGGTATCGACTTTATGAGGCCATTCCCTTCTTCTAAAGGAAACAAATACATCCTTGTAGCCGTTGATTACGTTTCAAAGTGGGTTGAAGCTAAAGCTTACCTACTAATGACGCCAGGGTGGTTTGTAACTTTCTGAAAGCTCTTTTCGCTAGATTCGGTGTGCCTCGTGCCATTATTAGTGATCGTGGGACTCATTTTTGCAATGACCAATTTGCTAGAGTCATGGCTAAGTACGGTGTAAATCATCGTCTTTCCACAGCCTACCACCCACAAACTAATGGCCAGGCTGAAATATCCAACCGAGGTCTTAAGCGAATTCTGGAAAGAACCGTAGGAGAGCATCGTGCCTCATGGGCTGATAAACTTGATGATGCTTTGTGGGCTTTCCGTACTGCTTACAAGACCCCGATCGGCTGTACGCCTTATCGTCTTGTGTACGGGAAAGCGTGCCACCTCCCCATTGAGTTGGAGCACAAGGCTTACTGGGCCTTGAAGTGGGCCAATTTTGATATTAACAAAGCCGGTGACCTACGCAAGATCCAACTCAATGAGCTCAATGAACTCCGTAATGAGGCTTATGAAAATTCTTTAATCTATAAGGAAAGGACTAAGCTCATTCACGACTCTAAGATTAAGAACCGAGAGTTCCATGTTGGAGACAAAGTCTTACTTTTTAACTCTCGGTTGAAAATCTTCTCGGGAAAGCTCAAATCTCGTTGGTCCGGCCCATTCACCATTACCCAAATTTTTCCATATGATACTCTCGAGCTCGCTCAACCTAATGGACCTAATTTTAAGGTGAATGGCCAACGAGTGAAGTTGTACTTTGGTGAGGACACCTCTCAGGAGGTGATTCCATCCCTCACCACGTTCCCCATGAACTAATTTTGGGTCGAGTCAGGCTCGTGACTCGGTTATCAAAAACAAGCGCTCCTCGGGAGGCAGCCCGAGTATCTATCCTTTATGTTTTAACCTCCTAAGTGTAGGAGGACTTCTATACGTGTTTGTCTTTGTGTGGTGATGTGATTACAGGGATAAGTGCACTCTTGGAATCTTTGAAGAACCGTGCTCCCGTGTTATCCAAAATCCGGTTCTATCTCTCAACTATCGTGATCCAATTTTCTTCATACTCACATTTGAAATTGATCACTTTAGTCGTCTCTTCCTTAACTTGAGTTAACCAACGTGCACAATGTCATAAGTGTAGGGGAGACTTTTCCCACATGCTTAAACATTGAGGACAATGTTTATCTTAAGTGTAGGGGGACTTCTATCGAAGTTTTAAGTGGACTTTTACATGAAAATGCCTTCATTTAACCTGAAAATCCTATTTTTCAACATTCTTCAAACTTTTTATTAACTTTGGCCATTTAGTTGTAATTTTTAAATTTTTATCTTTGCCTTCATATGTATATATCCCGCAATAAAGTAAATTTTTTTTAATAAAGTGGTGTAGCTAGTTTAGAAGTCTTTGACATATTAGGCCCGTTGCGTTTATTTTGACTCAACCCGAATAGACTTATCCAAGTTTATTCTAGCTAGTATCCTTAACCATGTAGACCTTGATTGGTTTATTAGGCTAAGTATCCACGAGTCTCATTACTTGAGATTTTAAATTGTGGAGAACGAGAAATGATAGAGTCAATTATAAGTCGGTGTTCTTGCACAAGCTCACTTGGTGTAATTATTTGCCTATTCTCCCATCACTTGCTAATAATTATCTACAATAACTAAGGTCGTACGATTTGAAAAGTTACTTAGCTTCTAGCCCAAGATCGTTTAAAAGTTGCTCGGTAATGATAAGAGTTCATAGCCAAGGCATAACTTATGAAGCGGGGTGCGAAGATTGGCGAGTCCGAAAAGGCCCTAACAAGGCATGAGGATTCCATTTTATTGCTAAAGATCCAAGGTGATGTGAAAAGCATTATTCCCAAAGTCAATATGAAGGATCAAGACTCACGACGAAAAGCAATCAACTCCCATAAAGATCATGGAGAAGTCTATCCGAAAAGACCCTAACAAGGTATGAGGATAAATAGATCCAAGTCCGAAAAGGAGGCGGATCGTTGTATCTCAAAATCCCAATTAGAGATTGAAGAATAATCATGAAGTCGTGGTCAAAAAAGTTGGAGTACCTCTCAAAAGTCTCCAAGTGAAGAAATTCTATGAACAATGAGAAGACCATTATCTCAAGCACGTCTCTCAAGATATGAAGTATGAAGTACATGCCAAATATCGGCCCGAGAAAGGTCTCAAATCGTGAACCGAGTTATGCCAAGATATGAACTTTTTGATATCCCGAGAAGCAGTTTTAAGAGATTTTGTCCTTTAGCTAACTATTGATCAAATCGTCCTACTTTGCTTTCAGCCTAAATAAACTATCGAAATAAGTCCAAAAATGCATCTTCATGATCATTTTAAGACAAAAATAAAATATAAGAGATACACCTAGGAATAAGGGAGTTTAAGCATTTAATTAAGCCATGTGTGTAAGTGTTTGAATTGCTAACTTATAATAACAATGATCTCGTTTTAAGCTTAGTTTGGGGAAAGTGAAACTTGAGGGTGATAAATCTTCGCAGCACCAAAGCCCTAATGTAAGTCGTTGATCTCTTTGCAAGTTATTTCCATGTAGCTATTTTCAAGTGAAAATGGTTTTCTATCCTTTTGTTTCCTTTAAAGTTTTAATTCCTTTTAGTACTTTAATTTTTGTTTAGTAGTGTTTGAATAAGGCCAAGGTTGATTAATTATGAGAAAAGTGTAAATTTGCTTTATCACTAAGCATTGCATGAGGGCATGGCAATGGTTAAGTGTAGGGGATTTGATAGGTGTATAAACACCCATCCTTTTACCACTTAATTTTGGCTAAAACAAGACCAAAACACGTATTTAATATCATTTGTTTGGAATTATGCGTGTTTTTGTGTTTATTGTGTTTTCAGAGCCAACCGGATGAATATTGGAGAAAACATGGGATTGCACGGGTTTTACTGAAGAAAAGGACTCAAGATAAAGTCTATTGTCCAAGAGATGCAAAAGATTTGAAGTCACTGGGCCTATTCGAAGATTTATCGAAGAAAAGGACCAAAGATGGAAGATTTACACAAGTCGAAGAAACTCAAGTCTATTAAACGAAGAAATTAAAAGACGAGTTGAATTTAATCGACGACAAATCCCGAATCAGAATCAAAAACGTCAACTTTTCTGAAAAGACGAGAAGACAAGAAGAACGGGAGAAAGCCCACTCACCAACCAAGGGAAACACCTATAAATAGTCCACCCATCACACTTTCCTTGGAGTTAGCTTTAGTTTTTCTCTCCTCCCCCTTTTTTCTCCTTTTTAGTTCGTATCATCACCATCACCTCTAGGGTGATTGGTGATTTTAATCTTCGATTTTCTAATCTTGTAATTTTAATCTTTGTTTTATCTTGTCAAAACATTAATCATTCAATACAAGTTCTTGTTTGATCTTTCCATTTCATCTTGTTCATCATCATTTTTCTTTTCTAGTTCTTAAGTTCTTATTTTCTTGATTTGATCTTCAAAAGTTGTTGGGTTTTGTGTTTTTGTTGATGGGATTCGTAGTTATTGGTTAGTAAATCATTTGTGTTAAGTTGTATTTAAGTTTTTGGTGAAAAATTTGGTGATTTTTAGATTAAAATCGTCTCCCTTGTTCTTCGGGATAAAGTTTCTGATTTTGAATTCCCAGGTTCCGGATGAACAGTAAGTTCCGGATGAACACCTGAAGTTCTGAATAAAGCTGTTTTCCAAAAGTTCCGAGTGAACTGAAAAGTTCCGAATGAGTTTTGTTTCTGAAAAGTTCCGAATGAGTTTTGTTTAAAAAGTTCCGCATGAATCACAAACTTCCGAACGAACCATAAAGTTCTGGATGAATCCAATCTTCCGAATGAACTGAAGTTCCGGATGAACAGTAAGTTCCGAATGAATGTGTTTTAAAAAAGTTCCGAGTGAGTTTTTCCCTTAAAAGTTCCGAATCAGTAAAAAGTTCCGAATGAAGCAAAACTTCCGGATGAACCAAACTTCCGAATAAACTTCCGATTAAAGTTTCGGGTGAAGGTAACCAAAAAGTTCCGAATGAAGACTTCCGGGTGAAAAGTTCCGGATGAACAAAGTTTCGAATCAAGGTTAAAAAGTTCCGAATCAATTTTCTTTATCTTTAAGAGTAACTGTATTACTGTTTCTACTGTTTCTTTAGTTTAACTTTAATTTCAGTTTTCATTTTAATTTTAAATTGTCATTAAATTAATTATCTTTTATTTAAGTTTTCATTTTATTACATTTTAACATTTAGTAGATTAGAAAACCAAACCTTTTTTTTAGTAACCAAGAACAATCATTCCACTTAAGGCCGAGA
Source organism: Glebionis coronaria (assembly GCA_025667525.1). Taxonomy (NCBI): domain Eukaryota; kingdom Viridiplantae; phylum Streptophyta; class Magnoliopsida; order Asterales; family Asteraceae; genus Glebionis; species Glebionis coronaria. The sequence continues at coordinate 397,636,154 of CM046882.1, forward strand.
TCAATTCGAGAGGACTGTGAGAGAAATTAGAACCCATACAAAACCCTTGTATCAATCACGTAATAATTATTTAGTAATAATTATTCACGAACATACGATCACGAGATCACGAGCGTAATTAAAACACGAGATATTATTAATTACGTATATATATTTAATACGAGCGTAATTAAATATATAAGTGTAGGATATTTACGTAACGAGAACTTTTAAAACACGAACTAAATTAAACGTAAACGTGTATAAAATCACAAAACACGAAACGAGGTACGGGACCCCCACAAGGGAGTCCCTACCCGCGGCCAAACAAGAAACAATGGGCCAAGCCCATTGTTAATTTTACTTAAGGGGGGTTAATTAATTTTCACTACTTAGATTTACTCTACAGAAGATTTTCAAGAAAACCTAAAACCCCTTCCTCCTTCTTCTTGTGTGCCGCCACCTACAAATCACCATAAGGGGGTGATTTTGATCTTGGATCTTGTTGATTTAGTAATTGTTCGTGTTTGTTCTTCACCCTTTTGATCCACGAATACGGTAAAACCTTTTTACTTGTTTTCTTTTTAATTAATCTTGTATTAATTAAGAACACGTGTTGTTTTTTTAAAAACATATTAATTAAGCCTAGATCTAACATGTTATGGTCATTAATTAATCAATGGGATCGATCTAAGGGGTGCTTGTTTTGGGCCGCAGGAACAACCGACCCCAAGGGGGTTCGGTTTGTTGTTAACCGACCACCACCAAGACCTTTTTGGTCTTGGTTGGTGCGTGTGGGTCCCAAGGCAGCAAGGGGGTACCCCGATTTGGTTCGGGGTACGGTGTTTGTTAAGATCCGGTGCATGTTTTTAAGCCTAGATCCGGATCATGATTATGTTAAATGTTTATGTCATAAACTTAGGTTAAGAATTAAATTAATAAGATGTAATTAATTTAATAACATGACTTAGGTTAACTAATTAATTATAAACATGAATTATTTTAACCTAAGTATTTTTATTAGTAAGACTTATAATTAATTAATTATTTTAAAACCATGGATATAATTAATTAATTAAACATGACTTAGGTTATATTATTAGTATTTAATAATACATATTTTAACCTAAGTATTTAATATATTTAATTAAAAGCATGTCATACTTTAATTAAATATTATAACCTATAGTTTAATTAAATTACATGAAATAATTATTAAACTATATAATATACCATATGACTTAGAAAATAATCATGAAAATACGTAGGCTTATTTACTTAGCTTATTTAACCAGCTTATTTCTAATTATGGAAACTTTCTATTTTTAGAAACTTAATTAAATAAGGCAGCTATTTTATTTATGGAAACCAGCTATTTTTAGAAACTTATTTATTTAAGGCAGTTAATCTATTTATGGAAACTTATTTAATTAAGGCAGCTAATCTATTTATGGAAACTTTCTATTTTTAGAAACTTATCTAATTTAAGCAGTAAATCTATTTTTGGAAACTTTCTATTTTTAGAAACTTTCTATTTTTGGAAACTTTCTATTTTTGGAAACTTTCTATTTTTGGTAACTTTCTATTTTTGGAAACTTTCTATTTAAGGAAACCTGCTATTTTTGAGAAGTTACTTAATATTACACAGTAAGTATAATAACACATGAAATATCAGAAATACTTAATCAGAATGAACAGAATATAGGATTTAACACAGTTTAAGGCTTTAAACAGTGTAAATGGTAAGAACACATAAATAAGCTAAGACATGATATAAAACCAGCTATGTATGTAGTAAGCAGATACTTATTTCATGTACGTATTTATGTAGCGTTAGTGATTCAGAAGTAGGACTCTCGCAGTTCATCGTTCTCGTTCACTGGACATAAGGTACGGATTCCCGTCCTTTCAGTATGGACATTCTTTCCTTATTAGGATTTCCCCGTATGCAGCCAACTGTTTTCCTGTAGTATAAGTATGAGTTTGATTGCTTATGTTTTAAATATGATTACCTATAGCCATATACATGCATGACCAGTTTCACCTAGTTATGGAGGTACCATAACCATAACATTAGAGGCACTGATGTTATGACTTCACCACGGCGGAGTGATTGCTCGTGGCGTCCCTTCAGCTTTTGGCCATTTATTTATATTTATCATGTGGGGCGTATGGGTGCATCCTAGTTACACGTTTTTATTCAGGATTACAAATGTGGTGTGTGCCTTGCATCCTTCACAAGGAGCTGATCCCTCCTACCCATTAAACCAGTATATTAAATTAGAGGCAGCCCCTCTAATTTGCATGATGAGGTCACCCCTCCAATTATTCATGCACGGTGGATATTCATGACCTATATTGGCTAATGGTAAAATATGACAAACAATTTTTATAAGATAAACATAAGTCTTTCAAACTATAAAACCAGTTTTACTAAGACTTAACCAGGTTACTCGGGACTTAGTTTCTTTCGCTGTTATTATGTTATATGCTTATCCTATTCATGCTTTATTGTACATCCGTGCACTGAGCGTATTGCTCAGCCGTTTTCCTTTTCTATGTTCTCAAAACGGCAGGTACTTAGGGACGCTCGTAGACACTAAGAGTACGTGCATATGGACTGGAAGCTGTCTATCCTTCTTTACATTATGCATTTCCTTTCTTTATGATACTTATGCTTTGGACATTGTTTCGTCCTTTTCATTTACTATATTATGTTTGTGTGTGATGAGCTTTACTTTTGGACTACCGATGTTTGATTCCGGTATTTTCCTTTATATGGTCAAGTAATGTTTAGACATTTTACCTTGTATGCTTTGATGACACGCCATAATTACTGTGATATTTCCATTTCCAAAATGGGGTGTTACAATTATGGTATCAGAGCCAAGGCTTCGACCTGTAGGCTCTCAAATATGACCTGTGATTAGTGGGTAGTCACTACGGTCTTCCTAGAACTGACAGTTGTTTTCATGCATCCATCATTTTTAAGCATACATATATATATGTCATTGTTACAGGGTTTTTGACTAAGTAATGGTTGGTACAGGACTGGCCCTGTTTAGTCGCATGTGTTTTATCGAAACTTTTAGATTTGGGACCGACCCATAGGCGTCCCCTCGATATGTCTTTTGTTTTGGGTGAACTGACCAGAGGCGTTCACTCTCGAGCATCAAAAGTTTTCATAAAACTGCATCATGCATTCATACAAAAATTTTCTTGCATAAAATTTTTCTCGTGAAATTTTTTAGTATAAAATTTTTTTCATGTATATATGTTATATTTTATGTTTTGAACTGTTAATCATATGTTTTATGTCATACTGTCAGATGGCAAACGCAAACGATATCTGGGCAATATTTGCAGCTGCTGATGCAGAGATGCAACATGCTCTTCTTCATAACGACGGTTATCCTCCTCCGCCTAACATCTTCCCCATGGAAGGAAGGAATCGGCTCATGAGGGAATACTATAGCATCAGACAGCGACCCGACGAAGACAACAATGACTTCATGCAGCGTTTCCTTCGCTATACTGGTGTCCTGAGAGCAGCTGCGGGCACCACTGAAGAACAAGCAATACATTTTCGTTGGGCTCTAAATCCAAGAATTGCAAATAACTTGTCAGGTGCCCCGTTGGATACGGTAGCACAAGTAGCAGATGCAGCACGTAGACTGGAGATGCTGCAGGAGAGGGATGAGTTCGGGGAAGCTGAAAGACCCGACAAGAGGTAAAACCTTCATATTCAAGCGGTGATCAATCCGTATATCTTTCATATGTCAAACTATTCATCTCTTAAAATGTATCTTCCAAGCAGAAAACTGGGGACCGGTCTCAGCCGGCTACTCAGCAGCAGCCTCATCAGCCCAAGGGAAACGGTCAGACTAATGACCGATCTGCTATGGATAGGCGTGGCGGTAATGACCATTACCGTAACAACGCCGGGCAATCCAGCAACAGCAGGTCCTAATACTTACGAATTTTCTTATGTTTTATGTTATAAATCATATTCTGACACTCTAGCAAAATTCTACTAGGAACCATGGAAACGGTAGGGACCAGAACCAGAGAGGTTCGCAGCCTAGCCGTCCAGCTATCACTGGTATTCAATCTTACGATTATCCGCTTTGTCCTTTGTACCCAACTATTATGTCTCATGTAAAATGTTTTATCAGGTCCTCAGCCAGCCAGAGCACCTGCTGGAAGATACACTCATCCTCTTTGCTCTACTTGCCACCGTAGGCACCCAGGACCATGTCGCCGTAATACTGATGCGTGCTTCAAGTGTGGTCTTCCTGGCCATATTATGAAGGATTGCCGTAAGGGCGAGATGGAGGGTACATCGGGACATGCTGATACCAAGCCGCCTCCTACTGCCGGGCATGTCCACACGACATCTCGAGACCAGGCCAACAAGTCTACAGGTACCATCATTGGAATCTTGTATATGTATGGTCGTGCTGCATGTGTTCTTTTCGATACGGGTGCTACTCACTCGGTTATTTCTACTGCTTATGCTAAGAACATTAGGATGCCTCCCTTGCCACTAGAAAATAGGCTTACTATTTCCACGCCTTTGAGGGACTCTGTATTAATCACCCATGTATACAAGAGTCTTCCCCTAGAATTTGATGATAAGGTTCGACCTGTCGACGCACTTCCGCTGGACATGAATGACTTCGACATGATTTTGGGCATGGATTGGCTATCCAAGTATCATGCTACCATAGACTGCCATTCATATCGAGTTATCTTCGGTGATGTCAATGCACCAGAGTACATTCATAATGGGTTCATACCCGGGCGGTCTGTACAAATCATATCTACCCTGCAAGCGCGTGCACTACTGTCACATGGCTGCGAGGGTTATCTAGCTACGGTTCACGACATGGATGCTGAATCTCCATCGATTCAGGATCAACCAATAGTGTCGGAATTCCAAGACGTGTTTCCAGCAGAACTTCCGGGCATACCACCTGCATGAGAAGTGGAATTCAGTATCGAGCTGATTCCAGGAGCTGAACCAATCTCCAAGGCTCCTTATCGTATGGCTCCCATAGAGCTGAAGGAGCTGAAGGATCAACTACAAGAACTTCTTGAACGAGGTTTCATTCGACCGAGCGCATCTCCATGGGGCGCACCGGTTTTGTTTGTTAAGAAGAAGGACGGCAGTATGCGTCTTTGCATAGACTATCGCGAGCTCAACAAGTTTACCATTCGAAATAGATATCCACTGCCACGCATTGACGATCTGTTTGACCAACTCCAAGGGGCCAAACACTTCTCCAAGATCGATCTTAGGTCAGGCTATCATCAGTTACGAGTCAAGGAGAAGGATATCGCTAAGACTGCCTTTCGTACTCGTTACGGCCACTACGAGTTTGTAGTTATGCCATTTGGCCTGACCAATGCTCCAGCAGTGTTCATGGATCTGATGAACAGAATCTTCCATGAATTTCTGGACAAATTCGTCATTGTTTTCATCGATGACATCCTGATTTTCTCTAAGTCCAAGGAGGAACACGAAGACCATCTTCGTACAATACTACAGATTCTTCGCCAGAAGCAGCTGTATGCTAAATTCTCCAAGTGTGAGTTCTGGTTAGACAAGGTGGCATTCTTAGGTCACATTGTATCAGCAGAAGGAATCACTATGGATCCAGCGAAGGTTGAGGCCATCACTAGGTGGCCGAGGCCGACATCAGCGACGGAAGTCCGTAGTTTCTTAGGCTTAGCTGGTTATTACCGTAGGTTCGTGGAGAACTTTTCCCGCTTAGCACTACCATTGACCAAACTGATGCAGAAAGGGGAGAAATTCGTCTGGACTGAAGATCGAGAGAAGAGCTTTGAAGACCTGAAGCAGAAGTTAGTATCAACACCTATTCTTACTCTACCATCTGGTACGGGTGGATTTCAAATCTACAGCGATGCATCGGGGAAGGGACTTGGCTGTGTTCTCATGCAACATAGGAAAGTGATCGCGTACGCTTCACGGCAGCTTAAGCCTTATGAAGAGAATTACCCCACGCACGATCTGGAACTTGCTGCAGTCGTGTTTGCATTGAAGATATGGAGACATTACTTATATGGAGAATCATGTGACATTTTCACGGACCACAAGAGCTTGAAGTATTTCTTCACTCAACGTGAACTGAACATGAGGCAGAGGAGATGGTTAGAGCTGTTGAAGGATTATGACATTAATCTTCAGTATCATCCCGGAAAGGCAAATGTAGTAGCAGATGCCCTTAGCAGGAAGTCCGGAATGATCAACAACATTAGAATCGAGGAGGAAATCATAAGAGACTTGGAGCGACTAGACATCGAGATCATGGTACATGGACAACACGGTTGCTGGGCTAATCTTAGAGTAGAACCCGAGTTACTATCTAAGATCAAGGAAGCTCAGAAGGATGACGGAGAAATATGGGCGATAATACAGAATTTAGAGAAGCAGACAGAATTCAGAGTAGATGCAGATGGTATCGTATGGCAGGGCACTAGACTTTGTGTTCCTGACGACCAAGAACTCCGGGAAGCTTTGCTAGCAGAAGCTCATAGCTCCCCATTCTCGATACATCCTGGTTCAACTAAAATGTACCATGACATCAAGCAGTACTTTTGGTGGAGTGGTATGAAGCAGGATGTGGCCACTTACGTCTCCAAATGTCTTACCTGCCAGCAGGTTAAGATCGAGCATCAGCGATCTGGCGGTCTCCTTCAAACGTTAGACATCCCAGAGTGGAAGTGGGATAAAATCACCATGGATTTTGTTACCGGTCTTCCGCCTACCAAAAGGAAGCACGATGCAATTTGGGTTATCGTTGATCGACTTACCAAATCAGCTCATTTCTTACCGATCCGCAAGGAAGATCCGGTAAGTAAACTCGCAGATACGTACAGACGAGAGATCATGAGACTACACGGTGCACCATCCAGCATCGTCTCAGACAGAGATCCTCGATTCACTTCACGCTTTTGGAAAAGTCTGCAGAAAGCTTGGGGTACACAACTTAAGCTTAGCACGACCTTTCATCCTCAAACGGACGGACAGTCGGAGCGAACCATTCAGACATTGGAAGATATGTTAAGGTCATGTGCGTTGGAATGGACGGGTGATTGGGACGAATACATCTGTTTGGTGGAGTTTGCATACAACAACAGCGGGCACGCGAGCATCAAGTGTGCTCCATTTGAGATGTTGTATGGCAAAAAGTGTCGCGCCCCAATCTGCTGGGATCAGGTTGACGAGCGAACACTCGAAGGACCAGAAATCATAGAGATGACAAACGAAAAGATCGCAGTAGCTAGACAGAGGATTCAGGAGGCACGGTCACGTCAAAAGAGTTACGCCGACAAGCATCGTAGGGATTTACACTTTAACGTAGGAGATCACGTCTTCCTTAAGGTTTCGCCGGCACGTGGTGTTAGACGCTTCGGGATTAAAGGGAAGCTCAGTCCTCGTTTCATCGGACCGTTTGATATCATTGAACGAGTCGGTGAAGTATCTTACCGATTGGCGTTACCTCTGCAGCTTTCGCATGTGCACAATGTGTTTCATGTGTCATTACTCAGAGGGTACCAATATCATCCCTTTCACATGGTTCAGTATCAACTGGAACAGATTCGTGAAGATCTCACTTTTATAGAAGAACCCGAACGAGTTCTTGGCAGACAAGAACGCGTCATGAGAAAGAAGACGATTCCATTCGTCAAAATTCTATGGAGGGATCATACCGAGCGGGAAGCCACTTGGGAAACAGAAGAGTCTATCCGGACTTCTTACCCTCATTTCATATTTTGAATTCGAGTATGTTCTTCTTTTCCAGTTTACTTTATCTATAATTCGGGGACGAATTATTCTTTTTAGGGGGGAAGAGTTGTAAAACCCGCATGCTTTTACCATGGATATTACTTTAAGTTCGTACGTACTAGTTAAAAACTTTCCTAATATAGCATGATTACGATTACGTATTAGGAGTTTATGTATTACGTACGTGTTAGAACACGATAAGTATTTTAATTGCACGATCACGTAATAATTATTTAGTAATAATTATTCACGAACATACGATCACGAGATCACGAGCGTAATTAAAACACGAGATATTATTAATTACGTATATATATTTAATACGAGCGTAATTAAATATATAAGTGTAGGATATTTACGTAACGAGAACTTTTAAAACACGAACTAAATTAAACGTAAACGTGTATAAAATTACAAAACACGAAACGAGGTACGGGACCCCCACAAGGGAGTCCCTACCCGCGGCCAAACAAGAAACAATGGGCCAAGCTCATTGTTAATTTTACTTAAGGGGGGTTAATTAATTTTCACTACTTAGATTTACTTTACAGAAGATTTTCAAGAAAACCTAAAACCCCTTCCTCCTTCTTCTTGTGTGCCGCCACCTACAAATCACCATAAGGGGGTGATTTTGATCTTGAATCTTGTTGATTTAGTAATTGTTCGTGTTTGTTCTTCACCCTTTTGATCCACGAATACGGTAAAACCTTTTTACTTGTTTTCTTTTTAATTAATCTTGTATTAATTAAGAACACGTGTTGTTTTTCTTAAAAACATATTAATTAAGCCTAGATCTAACATGTTATGGTCATTAATTAATCAATGGGATCGATCTAAGGGGTGTTTGTTTTGGGCCGCAGGAACAACCGACCCCAAGGGGGTTCGGTTTGTTGTTAACCGACCACCACCAAGACCTTTTTGGTCTTGGTTGGTGCGTGTGGGTCCCACGGCAGCAAGGGGGTACCCCGATTTGGTTCGGGGTACGGTGTTTGTTAAGATCCGGTGCATGTTTTTAAGCCTAGATCCGGATCATGATTATGTTAAATGTTTATGTCATAAACTTAGGTTAAGAATTAAATTAATAAGATGTAATTAATTTAATAACATGACTTAGGTTAACTAATTAATTATAAACATGAATTATTTTAACCTAAGTATTTTTATTAGTAAGACTTATAATTAATTAATTATTTTAAAACCATGGATATAATTAATTAATTAAACATGACTTAGGTTATATTATTAGTATTTAATAATACATATTTTAACCTAAGTATTTAATATATTTAATTAAAAGCATGTCATACTTTAATTAAATATTATAACCTATAGTTTAATTAAATTACATGAAATAATTATTAAACTATATAATATACCATATGACTTAGAAAATAATCATGAAAATACGTAGGCTTATTTACTTAGCTTATTTAACCAGCTTATTTCTAATTATGGAAACTTTCTATTTTTAGAAACTTAATTAAATAAGGCAGCTATTTTATTTATGGAAACCAGCTATTTTTAGAAACTTATTTATTTAAGGCAGCTAATCTATTTATGGAAACTTATTTAATTAAGGCAGCTAATCTATTTATGGAAACTTTCTATTTTTAGAAACTTATCTATTTTAAGCAGTAAATCTATTTTGGAAACTTTCTATTTTTGGAAACTTTCTTTTTTTGGAAACTTTCTATTTTTGGAAACTTTCTATTTTTGGAAACTTTCTATTTTTGGTAACTTTCTATTTTTGGAAACTTTCTATTTAAGGAAACCTGCTATTTTTGGAAAGTTACTTAATATTACACAGTAAGTATAATAACACATGAAATATCAGAAATACTTAATCAGAATGAACATAATATAGGATTTAACACAGTTTAAGGCTTTAAACAGTGTAAATGGTAAGAACACATAAATAAGCTAAGACATGATATAAAACCAGCTATGTATGTAGTAAGCAGATACTTATTTCATGTACGTATTTATGTAGCGTTAGTGATTCAGAAGTAGGACTCTCGTAGTTCATCGTTCTCGTTCACTGGACATAAGGTACGGATTCCCGTCCTTTCAGTATGGACATTCTTTCCTTATTAGGATTTCCCCGTATGCAGCCAACTGTTTTCCCGTAGTATAAGTATGAGTTTGATTGCTTGTGTTTTAAATATGATTACCTATAGCCATATGCATGCATGACTAGTTTCACCTAGTTATGGAGGTACCATAACCATAACATTAGAGGCACTGATGTTATGACTTCACCACGGCGGAGTGATTGCTCGTGGCGTCCCTTCAGCTTTTGGCCATTTATTTATATTTATCATGTGGGGCGTATGGGTGCATCCTAGTTACACGTTTTTATTCAGGATTACATGGTGAATGTGGTGTGTGCCTTGCATCCTTCACAAGGAGCTGATCCCTCCTACCCATTAAACCAGTATATTAAATTAGAGGCAGCCCCTCTAATTTGCATGATGAGGTCACCCCTCCAATTATTCATGCACGGTGGATATTCATGACCTATATTGGCTAATGGTAAAATATGAAAAACAGTTTTTATAAGATAAACATAAGACTTTCAAACTATAAAACCAGTTTTATTAAGACTTAACCAGGTTACTCGGGACTTAGTTTCTTCCGCTGTTATTATGTTATATGCTTATCCTATTCATGCTTTATTGTACATCCGTGCACTGAGCGTATTGCTCAGCCGTTTTCCTTTTCTATGTTCTCAAAACGGCAGGTACTCAGGGATGCTCGTAGACACTAAGAGTACGTACATATGGACTGGAAGCTTTCTAGCCTTCTTTACATTATGCATTTCCTTTCTTTATGATACTTATGCTTTGGACATTGTTTCGTCCTTTTCCTTTTCTATACTATGTTTTTGTGTGATGAGCTTTACTTTTGGACTACCGATGTTTGATTCCGGTATTTTCCTTTATATGGTCAAGTAATGTTTAGACATTTTACCTTGTATACTTTGATGACACGCCATAATTACTGTGATATTTCCATTTCCAAATTGGGGTGTTACATAAGGAACCGCGGGTGTTTTTTACCGTTGCATTGTTGCCCTATAAATAGTGGATCATTTCCAGATTTTCTTTCAACCCTTTTTGTACAGTTTCTTTAAAAACATCTTTAAACCCTTGATTAGTTAGTTTAGATTAATCTTGTTTAAGATGTGATTCTCTCATTCAATCTCCTCATCCTCTTAAGTGCAAAGAGAAGATCACTCACACATTTGTGATGTAATTAAAGATGAAGTCTTGATGAAGATCATCATGTTCATCATTTTTATTTGTGTCTTGTGTAGATCCAATGCATATGTGTATACTTGGATCAATCTTGTGTAGATCCAATGTATATGGGTATACTTGGATCAATATTGTGTAGATCCAATATATTTGTGAATACTTGGATTAGTTGTGTTAATCCATTGTATTTGTGAATACTTGGATTAAGTCTTGTGTAAATCCATTATATATGTGTATATTTGGATTTATGTTGTGTAGATCCAATTTACATGTGTACACTTGGATATGTGTTTTATTGAGTTGTAATAGGTAAGAGTTGTGAGTTCTCACTAAACTATAAAGTGATGTGGTTGTTTCTTGTGAGTTCTCACTAAACTATAAAGTGATGTAGTTGTGTCTAGTGAAGTTCTCACTTAGCTTCAAAGTGAAGAGTCGTGAAGATTGGTTCTACCTTTTGAGTAGAACTCGACATCTAGCCTTGTGTCGTAAAATGGTGAAGTAGGCAACGTTGTGAAGATTGGTTCTACCTTTCGATTAGAACTCGACATCTAGCCTTGTGTCGTTAAATGGTGAAAGGGGCAACGTTGTGTAGATTGGTCCTACCCAAGATTAGGACTCGACATCTAGCTTAGTGTCGAAAATTGTGTAAGCAACGTGTATGGTTTTCTTCGTCTTGAAAGGAGTTTTGTTGACTAGTGAAGTAACTCTCGAGTAAGGTGTACTCGAGGAGTGGAGTAGGGCGAAGAGGAGCTTTGTGACCGAACCACTATAAATAATCGCTTCGGTACTTTCATTTACATTTATGTCTTTACCTCTTTAGATGTATTTATAGTTGCATGATTGTTGTTGTGTGTTGTGTGCATCTCATAATCTAAACATCTAAGTTGTGGAAAAGCTAAGGCCTAGTACGTGCGTGCTTCATGTTTACATTATGGTCAAGTGTACATCACTTAGTCTAAACATCCTAGTTGCGGAAAAGCTTATGCTTAGTACGTGTATGCTTAATGTTTAGACTATTGCTTGATGTACTCTTGATTTGATGTGTTTGTGTGTTTACTTACTTGTAGTATTTATCTTTCAATCAAACACATCTCATATCTAGTCAAGCTTGATCGAGAATTTGATACAAAGGATTGTTAAAGTTTAACAAGTAACAAATGGCATCGTCCACTGTCGGCGGTTCCTTAAAGGGACACGCGGTTCATTAGTGATAAGGAACCGCGGGTATGTTTAAAGAACCGCGCACAGTGAATTATGCGAAATGTTCAAAAAAATGAACTAGAAACTATTCAACCCCCCATTCTAGTTTCTACAATTGGTATCAGAGCGATGTTATTCAAGATCTTTGAAGTATATTGTACTTTAAAGCTTGGATCGATCTTTGCTCTCTTTTTGAAAACAAATTATTTTTAAAATGAAAACGGTTTTTAAAAATAGATACGACCTTTGTATCAAATTGTTCATGAAGAGTGAGTACTTATGAAATGTGTTTTGTTGTTTCATTCGTACAAGTTTTGGTGTTAAATAAACTTTGTATAATAGCTTGAATTAAATCTTTTCATGTTTGGAAGTATAAAAATCTTTTGTGTCATAATTAACTCTAAAATACGAGTTCTATGTGTCTAAAATGATTTTTTAGAGTCCTAAGTCCTTCCAAAAAGTTACCAAATGATTTTGGCTAAAAACCCCATTTTTTTCCTCTGGACGCGGTTCTTTATCTATTCCCCACGGTTCCTTATCAATAAGGAGTCGCGGTCAGTCCGACACAGATTTTTGAAAACTTTGAAAAATCATATAAAATCAACCGTAAGTCCGTAGAAGTCGTGCCACCCGTCATTTCAAAGGTAATTGAATTTTCTTTCAACTAAAAATGCTTCCAAACCTTTATTCAAACTTTAAAATTTGGATGGTTTCTAAGTTCCATACTTTGTCCAAAGTATTGAGCGTCGGTTTGTCGTAAAACTTGTGTTTTACTTTTTTCTATTAAGTTGGACATCTCTTGGTGATATATCTTTGATAATTGATATATTTACAAAGTGTTAAACTTAATTAAATTTTAAATGGGTCAAAGACTATTTTCAAATAAAATCAAGCTATGAATACTTTGTTGTATCTAACACTCAAAACATGGACGAATGCTTTTATGTGTTAAGCTAATTGTTTGTGTGTGTTTCCTTGTGTGTTATTATTATATGTAGACATTATTAAGTGTTCCTTGCTATTTGTAGTAGTATTGCTTATATGTCTAGTCTCTTGTGCCTTGCTTGGTATTTGTTAGTATCTAATTTTTCTTAATTAGGATGTATGCTAGATTTCTTGCATTTTAGTTGCAACATTATTTGTGCATTGCATATAGGATCAACATCTCTAGGTTTAAATATGTTATATAAACATCTTGTACACCTCGTTATGTTTATTAACACTCTTAGGTTTGAAAGCTTTGTAAGCTTGTCAAATCTTTTGATGTGGGTCGTCTTACTCGATCACTGTCTTATTAGTTCAAGTAGATTAATGTCTCACTATAAAACATGAAACACCCTTTGAAAATCTTAGCTATTTTCTATGAAAGGAGTGTTAGTGTGAATCAAGAAAGATTTCAAATATATATCAATTCATTATTCAAATTATGATTGATATCATTATCGAATCTAATTGACATGTTTTTAGTGTAGACATGAACGTGGACTATTAATAATATACATCGGATCATAACTCACACTTGTGTTGTTGATGGTATATTGAATATACTTGTTCAAATTATTAGACATGTTTTGTTTAATAATTGCTTATAATGCACAATGGAGTCGGTTTGACAGCTTGGATGTTTCATCTGAAATACTCAAGTAATTTACATTGCAATACAATTTGTAAATGTGTCATTTCCGAAAGACCAATCAAAAGTGTTCCTTTGTTTTGTGTAAACATTGTTTATACACTTCAAAGTTACTGGCCTCAAATTCTATTAAGGTAAATAACCTTAACTAGACTTGTTTGACAAGATTTGCAATGGTGCATTCTTAACCCTCATTAGGTTGTGCATTGTGTCGTCATTCAAGTTTCATCCTTGTTACACTACATTACGCAAATGTAGGAATTACATTTTTTCTAACATGAGAATGACTACTAGAGAACCTATTGCACTAGAAATTCCATTTGACCTAACGGTTAAATTACTTCATGTGAGAATTTGAGTTGGTGTATAACTCGTAAAAATGGTTATGCTTAGCCGTAATTGAGCATCTCTAGTGATAGTCTCATACTCAGTCTCAAATTTGATTAAATGGCTCTTCCTAATTATGACTAATGATAGCTTACATCGATGAACTTTGTATGTCATTAGGAGTCTTTTTCTTTTGTAGCCATTAGGTTTTTCTTAACTTTCTTCCTACGTGCTAATTGAACCTATGTGTTTTTCCTTTGTGTGTGTTCTAGTTTTTATTGCTCTTAAGCATGACTTTATGATAAGTTAGACTAGAACATTAGGATTTGCTGAATTGGAAAATCCTCCATTCACCACCTAAACCAAGCCTCTGTAGGCGGTTCTTTAAATAGACCGCAATTCCATATCAATATGGAACCGTCGGTGGAGATAAAGAACCGCGGGCAGAAGCTCTCAAATTCGGGTTTTCAGAAACTTCCCAATTGTTCCAACACCCTTTTGAATCTTTGTTTCAAAACTTTTATCACCCCCTCATCCTTTTAATCCCTCCTTGTTAACCATGTTCTTCACACTTCAAACCACTCATATTTACCCTTCATTACAACCATGGTTTGTACAAGAACCTCAAAATCACCCAAAACCTCCTCTTCAAAGAGGAACCTCAAAATCAAGATTAAGTTGCCCAAACTTAACTCTTCACCTTTTGCCACACCTAAGAATGAGATTGTGCTCATTCTCATCTCTTCATCACCCTCATCACCTCTTGCACCATGCAAGACTACCTCAACCCATGGTACCAACCATTCAAATGGTTCTACCTCCTCTTCATTCCAATCTAGAATGAATGAGTTAACCTCACCCTTCACTCCTAGTACTCTCTCGGATGTGACTACTCAACCTCAACCTATCCAAAGCATTTCCTTTGAGAATGACTTTGTTGAACCCTTGGTGACTTCACCTTTTACCCCACCAAATTCACCCACTTCACCCATCTCACCTTTGGAAAACATACCACATCCTCCACCACCCATCACCCATCACCTTGTCTTATAATTAAGCATGTGCATTGCTTATTAATAAGACACCCAATTTAAGCAAATCTTAGATTTCTAGTGTAACTAGGATTAAAATTATGCTTAAGTTTTAGGCTTGTGTTTCATACATTTTTGTATGATCTTTACTCTCCTGTATTTCCTTTCATGTTTTTCATGATTCGTCTTTGGATCTTGGATCTCGTTATTCTCGTGATCTTTCTTTTCTTCTTTATTTTCTCACTCGGTTGTCAAGGAAGGTTAGATTTATATCTAATTCGTCTCCTAGTAAGATTGACAACTAAAGTGTGAAAACACTTATCCTTTTACCATTTATTTCCAATAATAACAAGACCAAAACGTGTATTTTATGTCGTAAAAGTCGGAATTATGCGTAGTTTGTGTTTTTATTGTGTTTTAGGATCAAAAGATGAAAAAGGAAGAAAACACGGGCTTTCACGGGCTTTTATCGAAGAAAAAGAGAAAAGACGAAGTGAAAAGATCAAGAGTGCAAAAAGAACGGAAGTTCAAGGCCTATTCTGAAGATTTATTGAAGAAAAAATCTAAAGACGGAAGTTTAATGAAGTCGAGTAACTCAAGTCTAATTATAGAAGAAAATTATAAGACGAGTTCAATTTATAGCGACAAATCCCGAGACGACGTCGAGAAAGACAAAGGATTTAAATCGAGTCGAGACGAGAAGAAAGAAAGAGGAGGCAACACATGCACCTTGATAAGTGTGAAAACACTCATCAATAATGATCCAAATACCACTCAAAACACAGTCAAATACATTATTTTAACTTTAAAATATCAGAATTACGCGTGTATTTGCGTTTCATGTGTTTTCAGGTAAAAAGATACATTTTTGAGCAAAGATGCGTTTTCAAGGACTTATTTGATGAAAAGACGAAGAAAAGGACGAAAGAGCTTCTAAGGACTTAATTTGCCACTACTTCAAAGATTGAGGGCTTAAGTTGCAACTTTTACAAGATGAAAGATTAAAAAGAATTTGCTTAAAAGTACTTAAACACATTTGGAAAGAATGAAAGATAAGGGACCAAAAGAGAATTAAATGGAAAGTTTATTAAACTTTTAATATATACTTGGTCACATTGACCAAACCGGTCAAAACACAAACACAAAAACGCGTCTTCTTCATCAGGAGAGAGAGAAGCTTTATCTTTTCTTATCTTTCTCCTTAACCTGCAATCGAAAATCAAGTAAGCTACACGAAGATTCAAGGGAAACCTTCAACAGCAAAAATGATCACCTTGCTCTCCTCTACAAGATGATATAGTCTAATTAGATCAAGTTTGAAGAATAAAGAAACCCCCAAATGAGATGAAAGATGAAGGACGAGTTTTATCCTCGTATTTACACGTGGATGATTTTAATTGGTGGAGCCACGTCATCCACCCTCTCTTGACGCCTATAAAAGGAAGATGAAGACATCAGTTTCAACGGTTAGACTAGGAGTAGTTTACACATAGTAGATAGTTAGGATTAGTTAGTTAGTTTTATTTTCTCTCAAAGCTATTTGATTTTCAGTTTAAAGTTTGTTAGAAATCAGTTGAGAATAGTTAATCTTCTTTTAACCGAATTTGATTTCTGCCATTAATGAACAAATGAAGTTTTTTTGATTTCTCATCTTATTACTCTTGTTCCCTGTTTTCACTATTAATGAGAATGTTATGATTTATGTTTAAAAAAAAAAAAAAAAAAAAAAAAAATATATATATAAAAATAGTAAACCATCTCCTATCAATACCCTCTTAAACACATTAGGAGGGTGGTTAGCTAGTTTTATTTTCCTTTCTTTAGTTTTTAGAGAGAGAAAGTTTTAGCTTTCTCTCACTAAGTTTTCATCTTTTCTTCATTTTTATCTTTCATGTTTAAGCTTCATTTCATCCTTGTATTTGGAATTCATTAATCAAAAGTTCAAGTTAAGCTTTTTGTTTATTAATCTCTTTCTACCTTTTTTGATTTTAGTTTGTTTTTGATCCGAAATTTTAATGCTTTTTGTGTAATCTTGATGTTTTTGTGACTAAAAAGTTTATCTTTTTATTCCTTACTAAGTTTTTATACGGTTTAAGCTTTAAGCTTGTTGTGCTTATTGGCTTATTTCGTATATATAGCTTATTATCTTTTAAGTTTTCTTAAAAATTTAGTCTTTCGAAAGTTTAATTCATAAAGTTTGCTTATTTCGTGTCTTGAAAGTTTTTAAATTTGTGCTTGTTTTCATTTTGTTAAGATTTAAATAAGTGCTTATTTGTCTTTGCTTATTTGTGCTTATTCGGTTTTGCTTATTTGCCTTTGAATCCCATCGTAACTGTTTTGATGCGTTACCCAGTACGATCGAGTAAGTGTGATCGCATAAACCTCTAGGGTTTCTACTTGCGATCCATTACTGTGATCCATAGCACGATCGTTCATTACGATCACACTCCTTAATCCTCACCACGATCACTTGTTGCGATCGTGGGTACGATCAAGAGTACGATCTGTGGTTACGATCCCTGGCTACGATCACATTGGGTGCGATCGCTTGTTTCCATCGCATTGAGTGCGATCTTACTGACTACGATCACTAGCCTACGATCGATTGTTACAATCGTAGGGTGCGATCACTTATTGCGATCAAAGGTTACGATCGAGGGTACGATCCAAGTGCGATCCAGGCACGATCAAGCACCCCGATCGCATTGACTGTGATCCAATTTCAAATTTTTAATTTTATTTCTTATTTTTATTTTAAGTTTCAAATTTAATTTTTCCCGCATTTTTACTTAGTGTTATTTTTAAACAAGTTTTGTCTTAGTTTATTTTTACCAAGTTTTCAACTTTTAAATTCATTACGTTTTTAGTTTAATTTTTAAAGCTTTTATTTTACTCAACGACATTTAATATTTGCTTTTAGTTTAAAATAGATAACCAAACCATTTTATTTGTCCACCAAGAACGACTGAGTGGCACTTTCTACTAGTAATCAATTCGAAAAGACTGGAATAACGAAACTTTCATAACTAAGTGAAAACCTAGTTTCTCGGGACCTATTAAATGTCGCACTTTTTACTCTCATGTATTTCCTTTCATGTTTTTCAACATGATCCGTCTTTGGGTCTTGGATCTCGTTATTCTCGTGATCTTTCTTTTCTTCTTTATTTTCTCACTCGGTTGTCAAGGAAGGTTAGATTTATATCTATTTCATCTCCTAGTAAGATTGACAACTTAAAATATTTCTTTTGAAATATTCAAGCAATTTTAACTTGCAATTGAAATTGTTAAAAGTCACATCCGAAGCATTAACTTTCAAGCCTTTTAGCATCTTATGTTAAATTGTTTGACCAAGTGATTTTCCTTTGAGTCGATAATCGTTTTTGGACACCCAATGTCCACGGTTCCTCAAATAACCTTGGGTCTCATTATTGATAATGAACCACAGACCTATTTAACGAACCGCGGCCATTGAGTCCCTTGTTCGTTTTGGTCTTTTTCTCTTTTGACGAGTTTTCTTGAAGATTCCCTCTTTTCTTCTCTTTTGAGTTTTTTCTCTCGTTTCGTGAAGTTATCCTTAATTTCTCTGTTGAGTCTCTCTCAATTCATTTTAAGCATGCTCTTCTAAGTCGAGTCACTTTCTTCTATTCTTTCTAAACTAAGTTGAGTCGAGCCTCGCCCTTTCCTCATCATGTAATTGTTCTTTGAACATTCATAATGATTAAGAAGAGCTACGAAACTTTGAGCATGTAGTTTATCGTATGCTAAACACCATTTGGTGTCGACATTCATAAGCATCCTTGCCTATAATTTCTTATATCCAGAAATTTTTTTAAAGCGTCGATGTATCCGCTTTTGGTTTTTTTTTTGTCAAAAATGTCTCTAGGTTGAGATTTTTTTGTTCTTCTTTGTTGAGAGTTGATTGCGGTTAAAATTTACAATTAGTATGGGTGATTCCATCAATTCTAAGTTTTTAACCCCTTGAGATGATATCTTCAAATTCTTGGATGTTTCTTTTCTACCTCTATTCCAACAATTTTGAATTGATTTCCTCAAAATCCTCTCCTTGTTTTTTTGAGATTTGATGGTTAAATCTTGAATTTTCCTGGGTGATTCCAAAAATTCTAAGCTTTTTACCCTTTGAGATATTACAATTGGTATGGATGTTTCTTTTCTACCTCTATTCCAACAATTGTGAATTGATCTTGTCAAGATCCTCTCCTTTGTTTTTTTTTTGGATTGATAGTATCGCGTGCACACTTATTTCTCCAATGCTCGTCATTGTTTGTACAAACGACTTGTTTATCATCCTCGTTTTATTTTTCCATCATAGTCATTCTTCCTCTCTTTTCGACTATATGGGATCTTATTTTTTTTGTCATTGTCATACTCTCTTTGATTTGGTATTTCTTGCCAAAATATTAAAAGTGGAGTATGTTCTCTCGATAATATTTTTCTCTTAAATTGGACATCTCTTTTCTCTCTTAGTCCTCTTTATATATTTTTTTGGTGTCACCAAAATAAGTTGGGTTCTATATTCTTTCTAATAGCCCCCTTCTTTTTCTTAACTTGTCATATTTTTTACACTTCTAAAAGTTAAGATTGTTTTAGCTTTCTCTCGAGTCCCTCTTTTTTTTACTCGAGTTGTTTAAAGCTAACTCCGTTTGGGTGACATCTCATTATGCATATGCTCTTGTCCACTAACTTTGTTTTGTAGGACACTTCTAACCCAATTTCGTAGCTCGTCACTATTCTTGCTTTGTTGGTGCCTCAAGAAAGGGGGAGCTCATATCAAGGGGGAGCATTTGCAAGAGTTCAAGTCATTACATTTGCGATCGTTGACTCACTCAAATTGCATTCATCGAACATCTTCCAAGTAATGCATTTTGGACACTCGTAGATAAGCATATTATTATGCTTGGAGTTGGTTAACCTATGGTGATTGAAGACTTCACTAGGTCGACGCAAACTCAATATTTTTGTATGATGGGTTTATGGTTTGGATTCTCGCCTCTCAAACGACAACCACAATGGATGATTAGATTTTTGGATGCATGTTCTCTCGAAGTCGATCCTCCTCTTCTACAAATGAAGACTACCTTTCGGATGCAAGCTCGTGTGACGTCAATTCTTTTCTTCTTCAAATGACGTGCTTTCGATGACTACCTCTTTAGACGTGTTCTCTCTCGACGTTGCTTCTTCTCTTCTTCTAGACGTTGACTACCTTTATGATTCGACAAAAGGGGGAGAAGTAAGTGTAAACGAGTAACTTATGCATTTTAATATGTGTTGCAGTTTACTTGTTTGTCATCATCAAAAAGGGGGAGATTGTTAGTGCAAACATTACGATGCTTTTTCAATATAATCTCTTTATGTTTTGTTGATGACAAACGTATAATTCGTAATACATTATGTAAAATGTTAAGGTACTCGTAATCACTCAAGAATAAATTTGTATACTTCTCTCGACACCTCCAAGATCGCATTCGGCATGAATCACTCAAGGTATGTACAAACATGTCATTAACCCAACTAAGAGATCAAGGATTAATATTTTCTTAAAACTCACATTTAATCAAATGTGACAAAAGATTTTAATTAATTTTATTTTTAAGAAAATGTTTTATTAAAAAGAAAATGGAATTTTGAATTTGGCATATTCCATATGCCAAAGGAATATCCTTTGAGGGTATAAACTACCCCAGATGCATATCCCTACTAAAGGACAAATTTGCACGGACTCTAACGCGGAGGTTCCTTAAAGGAACCTGCGGTTCCTTATTGATAAGGAACCACGGGTAGAGATAAGGAACCGTGGGTGTTTTTTACCGTTGCAATGTTGCCCTATAAATAGTGGATCATTTCTAGATTTTCTTTCAACCCTTTTTGCACAGTTTCTTCAAAAACATCTTTAAACCCTTGATTAGTTAGTTTAGATTAATCTTGTTTAAGATGTGATTCTCTCCTTCAATCTTCTCATCCTCTTAAGTGCAAAGAGAAGATCACTCACACATTTGTGATGTGATTAAAGATGAAGTCTTGATGAAGATCATCATGTTCATCATTTTTATTTGTGTCTTGTGTAGATCCAATGTATATGTGTATACTTGGATCAATGTTGTGTAGATCCAATGTATATGGGTATACTTGGATCAATATTGTGTAGATCTAATGTATTTGTGAATACTTAGTTTAGTTGTGTTAATCCATTATATTTGTGAATACTTGGATTAAATCTTGTGTAAATCTATTGTATATGTGTATACTTAGATTTATGTTGTGTAGATCCAAGTTACATGTGTACACTTGGATATGTGTTTTATTGAGTTGTAATAGGTAAGAGTTGTGAGTTCTCACTAAACTATAAAGTGATGTGGTTATGTCTTGTGAGTTCTCACTAAACTATAAAGTGATGTAGTTGTGTCTAGTGAAGTTCTCACTTAGCTTCAAAGTGAAGAGTCGTGAAGATTGGTTCTACCTTTCGATTAGAACTCTACATCTAGCCTTGTGTCGTAAAATGGTGAAGTAGGCAACGTTGTGAAGATTGGTTCTACCTTTCTATTAGAACTCGACATCTAGCCTTGTGTCGTTAAATGGTGAAGTGGGCAACGTTGTGTAGATTGGTCCTACCCAAGATTAGGACTTGACATCTAGCTTAGTGTCGGAAATTATGTAAGCGACGTGTATGGTTTTCTCCGCCTTGAAAGGAGTTTTGTTGACTAGTGAAGTAACTCTCGAGTAAGGTGTACTCGAGGAGTGGAGTAGGGAGAAGAGGAGCTTCGTGACCGAACCACTATAAATCATCGCGTCCGTACTTTCATTTACATTTATGTCTTTACCTCTTTAGATGTATTTATAGTTGCATGATTGTTGTTGTGTGTTGTGTGCATCTCATAATCTAAACATCTAAGTTGCGGAAAAGCTAAGGCCTAGTACGTGTGTGCTTCATGTTTAGATTATGGTCAAGTGTACATCACTTAGTCTAAACATCCTAGTTGCGGAAAAGCTTATGCTTAGTACGTATGTGCTTAATGTTTAGACTATTGCTTGATGTACTCTTGATTTGATGTGTTTATGTGTTTACTTACGTGTAGTATTTATCTTTCAATCAAACACATCTCATATCTAGTCAAGCTTGATCGAGAATTTGATACAAAGGATTGTTAAAGTTTAACAAGTAAAAAATGGCATCGTCCACTGTCGGCGGTTCCTTAAAGGGACACGCGGTTCATTAGTGATAAGGAACCGCGGGTATGTTTAAAGAACCGCGCACAGTGAATTATGCGAAATGTTCAAAAAAATGAACTAGAAACTATTCAACCCCTCCCCCCCCCCCCCCTTCTAGTTTCTACAATTGGTATCAGAGCGAGGTTATTCAAGATCTTTGAAGTATATTGTACTTTAAAGCTTGGATCGATCTTTGCTCTCTTTTTCAAAATAAATGGTTTTTAAAATGAAAACGGTTTTTAAACATAGAGACGATCTTTGTATCAAATTGTTCATGAAGAGTGATTACTTATGAAATGTGTTTTGTTGTTTCATTCGTACAAGTTTTGGTGTTAAATAAACTTTGTATAATAGCTTGAATTAAATATTTTCATGTTTGGAAGTATACAAATCTTGTGTGTCATAATTAACTCTAAAATACGAGTTCTATGTGTCTAAAATGATTTTTTAGAGTCCTAAGTCCTTCCAAAAAGTTACCAAATGATTTTGGCCAAAAACCCCATTTTTGTCCTCTGGACGCGGTTCTTTATCTATTCCCCACGGTTCCTTATCAATAAGGAACCGCGGTCAGTCCGACACAGATTTTTGAAAAATTTGAAAAAACATATAAAATCAACCGTAAGTCCGTAGAAGTCGTGCCACCCGTCATTTCGAACGTAATTAAATTTTCTTTCAATTAAAAATACTTCCAAAACTTTATTCAAACTTTAAAATTTGGATGGTTTCTAAGTTCCATACTTTGTCCAAAGTATTGAGCGTCGGTTTGTCGTAAAACTTGTGTTTTACTCTTTTCTATTAAGTTGGACATCTCTTGGTGATATATCTTTGAAAATTGATATATTTACAAAGTGTTAAACTTAATTAAATTTTAAATGGGTCAAAGACTATTTTCAAATAAAATCAAGCTATGAATACTTTGTTGTATCTAACACTCAAAATATGGACGAATGCTTTTATGTGTTAAGCTAATTATTTGTGTGTGTTTCCTTGTGTGTTATTATTATATGTAGAAATTATTAAGTGTTCCTTGCTATTTGTAGTAGTATTGCTTATATGTCTAGTCTCTTGTGCCTTGCTTGGTATTTGTTAGTATCTAGTTTTTCCTAATTAGGATGTATGCTAGATTTGCATTTTAGTTGCAACATTATTTGTGCATTGCATATAGGATCAACATCTATAGGTTTGCATATGTTATATAAACATCTTGTACACCTCGTTATGTTTATTAACACTCTTAGGTTTGAAAGCTTTGTGAGCTTGTCAAATCTTTTGATGTGGGTCGTCTTACTCGATCATTGTCTTATTAGTTCAAGTAGATTAATGTCTCACTATAAAACATGAAGCACCCTTTGAAAATCTTAGCTATTTTCTCTGAAAGGAGTGTTAGTGGGAATCAAGAAAGATTTCAAATATATATCAATTCATTATTCAAATTATGATTGATATCATTATCGAATCTAATTGACATGTTTTTAGTGTAGACATGAACGTGGACTATTAATATACATCAGATCATAACTCACACTTGTGTTGTCGATGGTATATTGAATCTACTTGTTCAAATTATTAGACATGTTTTGTTTAATAATTGCTTATAATGCACAATGGAGTCGGTTTGACAGCTTGGATGTTTCATCCGAAATACTCAAGTAATTTACATTGCAATGAAATTTGTAAATGTGTCATTTCCGAAAGACCAATCAAAAGTGTTCCTTTGTTTTGTGTAAACATTGTTTATACACTTCAAAGTTATTGGCCTCAAATTCTATTAAGGTAAATAACCTTAACTAGACTTGTTTGACAAGATTTGCAATGGTATATTCTTAACCCTCATTAGGTTGTGCATTGTGTCGTCATGCAAGTTTCATCCTTGTTACACTACATTAGGCAAATGTAGGAATTACATTTTTTTCTAACATGAGAATGACTACTAGAGAACCTATTGCACTAGAAATTTCATTTGACCTAACGGTTAAATTACTTCATGTGAGAAGTTGAGTTGGTGTATAACTCGTAAAAATGGTTATGCTTAGCCATAATTGAGCATCTCTAGTGATAGTCTCATACTCAGTCTCAAAATTGATTAAATGGCTCTTCCTAATTATGACTAATGATAGCTTACATCGATGAACTTTGTATGTCATTAGGAGTCTTTTTCTTTTGTAGCCATTAGGTTTTTCTTAACTTTCTTCCTACGTGCTAATTGAACCTATGTGTTTTTCCTTTGTGTGTGTTCTAGTTTTTATTGCTCTTAAGCATGACTTTATGATAAGTTAGACTAGAACATTAGGATTTGCTGAATTGGAAAATCCTCCATTCACCACCTAAACAAAGCCTCTGTAGGCGGTTCTTTAAATAGACCGCGGTTCCATATCAATATGGAACCGTCGGTGGAGATAAAGAACCGCGGGCAGAAGCTCTCAAATTTGGGTTTTTTGAAACTTCCCAATTGTTCCAACACCCTTTGGAATCTTTGTTTCAAAACTTTTATCACCCCCTCATCCTTTTAAACCCTCCTTGTTAACCATGTTCTTCACACTTCAAACCACTCATATTTACCCTTCATTACAACCATGGTTTCTACAAGAACCTCAAAATCACCCAAAACCTCCTCTTCAAAGAGGAACCTCAAAATCAAGATTAAGTTGCCCAAACTTAACTCTTCACTTTTTGCCTCACCTAAGAATGAGATTGTGCCCATTCTCATCTCTTCATCACCCTCACCACTTCTTGCACCATGCAAGACTACCTCAACCCATGGTACCAACCATTCAAATGGTTCTACCTCCTCTTCATTCCAATCTAGAATGAATGAGTTACCTCACCCTTCACTCCTAGTACTCTCTTGGATGTAACTACTCAACCTCAACCTATCCAAAGCATTCCTTTTGAGAATGACTTTGTTGAACCCTTGGTGACTTCACCTTTTACCCCACCAAATTCACCCACTTCACCCATCTCACCTTTGGAGAACATACTACATCCTCCACCACCCACATCACCCATCACCTTGTCTTATAATTAAGCATGTGCATTGCTTATTAATAAGACACCCAATTTAAGCAAATCTTAGATTTCTAGTGTAACTAGGATTAAAATTATGCTTAAGTTTTAGGCTTGTGTTTCATATATTTTTGTATGATCTTTACTCTCCCGTATTTCCTTTCATGTTTTTCAGCATGATCTGTCTTTGGGTCTTGGATCTCGTTATTCTCGTGATCTTTCTTTTCTTCTTTATTTTCTCACTCGGTTGTAAAAGAAGGTTAGATTTATATCTAATTCGTCTCCTAGTAAGATTGGCAACTTATTATTACACAATAAGTATAATAATACAAGAATACAAGATAATACATAATCAGAATACATGAAATACATGATTAATACAATATATTATTTAAAACAGTAAAACAAGACAAGAACATATAAAACAAGCTAAGAACATGCTAGAACCAGTAACGTACTCAGTAATCAGAAGACTTATACATTTCCCTTATTCATGTAGCATTAGTGAGGTCGGAGTAGGACTATTCATCCTTTCATCTTTCCTCGTTCACTGGACACAAGGTACGGATTTTATGTCCTTCAGTATGGACATTATTTCCTTATTAGGATTCCCCGTTTGTAGCCAAATGTTTTCCCAAGTATATGTTTTATATGTTTTGGTTACTTATGTTTAGTTTTAAATGCCTAAGTCATATACATGCATGACCAGTGTCACCTAATTATGGAGGTACCATAACCATAACACTGGAGGCACTAGTGTTATAACTTCCCCACGTCGGAGTGATTGCTCGTGGCGTTCCTTTACAGTTTTGGCCATATATTTATATTATCATGTGGGGCGTATGGGTGCATCCTAGTTACATGTTTTACAGGATTTTCATGGTGAATGCGATGTGTGCCTTGCATCCTTCACAAGGAGTTGATCCCTCCTACCCAGACCAACTAATTAGAGGCAACCCCTCTAATTGCATGATGAGGTCTCCCCTCCAAGTATTCATGTACGGTAGAACCTCATGACCTATATGGGCTATTGGCTAATTAATACAGATTTCATATAAAAACATAAGTCTTTTCAAACTATAAGACCAGTTTTATGAACATGTTCCAGGTTATCTAAGACTTATATATTTCCGCTACTATTAGTCTTTTATGCTTATGTCATTTCAAGCTATACTTTTATATCCGTCCACTAGGCGTTATGCTCAGTCGTTTTCCTTTCATGTTCCCAAACAGCAGGTACTTAAGGATGCTCGTAGACTTTGA
This sequence comes from Glebionis coronaria, assembly GCA_025667525.1. NCBI lineage: Eukaryota > Viridiplantae > Streptophyta > Magnoliopsida > Asterales > Asteraceae > Glebionis > Glebionis coronaria. The sequence goes on from CM046882.1 coordinate 397,662,884, forward strand.
GAGTATGTGCATACGGATGGAAACTATCTATCCTTCATTTTCCATACATTACGTTACTTTATTTCTTTGGAAACTGTTTAGTCCTTTTCTATTTCAGTACTTATATTCATGTGTGTGAGCTTATACCTGGATTACCGTTGTTTTTTCCATTATTTCCATTCATGACCAATGTTTTTAGACATTTACCTTGCATGCTTTGATGACACGCTATAATTACCTATGATATTCTATTTACCAAATTGGGGTGTTACAATTATGGTATCAGAGCCAAGGCTTCGACCTGTAGGCTCTTAAAACATGACATGTGATTAGTAGGTAATCACCATGGTCTTCCTAGAACTGACAGTTGTTTTCATGCATTTATTCATGTATCATTGTTGCAGGGATTTTGACTTAGTAGTGGTTGGTACAGGACTGGCCATATTTAGTCGCATGTGTTTTTAATCGAATCATTTTGTTTTCATGAACCGACCCATAGGCGTTCATCCTCTTCATGTCATTTTGTTTAGGTGAACCGACCCATAGGCGGTCACCCAAACCCATGTCATTTTAATTATCATGCATTCATACACTATTTTCATGCATAATTTTTTTTTTCATGTGTATATGCATAAAAAAAATTTCATGTATATATATTATGTTTTAATTAGTTTAATCATTGCATTGTGTTTTATACTGTCAGATGGTTCTCACACGTGAACAAGAGCAACTGAATGCAGCAGTTCAAGCTGCTATGCAGGCCATGCTTCCTCAACTGAGGAATGAAATTCGGGCTGAGGTGCAAGCTGCCAACAATCAGCACCAACACCAACACCAGAATCCTCCTCCTCCACCTCCAGCTATCTTGATCACATGGCTGGAGCGATTCAATAAGGAGCGTCTGAAATCTTTCGAGCAGACTGACAGCCCTACTGAGGCTGAGAGTTGATAGCTCATATTGAGAAGAACTTTGACGCAATGAGATGCGACCTTATCTTTAAGGCAAGGTTGGCTTGTTACAAGTTTGAAGGGAATGTGCTGGCATGGTGGAAGGCACTGAAGCTGTCGAATGGAGGCGATGACTGGGTGACTGGATTGACTTGGGCAGAGTTCAAGGAGTTGGTGATTGGGCAGTTCTTCCTGAAAGCTGAGCAGGACAAGATCGAGAGGGAGTATCATGGGATTAGGCAGAGAGCTAGGGAAAACAGCAATGAGTTCATGCAGAGGTTTCTTCGACTGGCTGGATTCCTTGGCGCAGCAGCCGGGACCGCAGAGGAGCAGGCGTACCACTTTCGTTGGGCTCTTCGCACATATGTCGCCAATAACTTGGTATATGCCACATTCAGTACTGTTGCACAAGTAGCAGATGCAGCCCGCAAGTTAGAGATGCTGCAATAGAAGGATGAGTTTGGAGAGGCAGAAAGACCCGATAAGAGGTATATTTCGTCCTTCAGCGGTGATCATTTCATTACACTCAGTACTATCCAAATATTTATCTTTCCCTATACAATTGCATCTTTCAGGCAGAAGACTGGGGACCGGTCCCAACCGGCCACTCAGCAGCAGAGTCAGCACGAGGGTAACGGTCAGACCCAAGACCGTTTTGCTTTAGATATGCGTGGAGATAATGACAATTACCGTAACAACGCCAACAACTCCAACAGCAACAGGTCCCTAAACTTACTCATTTCTTATGTTATATGCTTTATGATTCATAATTCTGACACTTCAGCATATTCTACCATGAATAATGGCAACGGAAGGGAGCAGGACTGTAGAGGTTCACATCCTAACCGTGCAGCTACATCTGTATCACGTCTTACGATTTTATGCATTGTCTTATTTATACCCATTAACCATGTCTCACGTATACTTTTCTGAACAGGCTCCCAGCCAGCTAGGGCACCTGTTAGAGGGTATACTCACCCTCTCTGCACTACGTGCAACCGCATGCACTCAGGGTCGTGTCGTCGTGAGAGTGATGCTTGCTGCAAGTGTGTCCAGCAAGGCCATCGCATGAAGGACTGTCGTAAGGGTGAGATCGAGGGCACTTCTGGACATGCCGACTCCAAGCCACCTCCTACTACTGGACGGGTGTACACGACCTCGCGTGATCAGACCAACAAGTCAATAGGTACCATCACTGGAATCTTGTATATGTATGGTCAAGCTGCATGTGTATTATTTACACGGGTGCTACTCATTCGGTCATATCTACTGCTTATGCCAAGAGTGTTAGGAATTCCCCTATGCCGCTAGAAAACGTCTTAAACATTTCCACGCCCTTAAGAGACTCTGTACGCATCACACATGGGTACAAAGATCTTCCCCTTAAGTTTGATGACAAGATTCGTTCAGTTGACGTACTTCTATTGGACATGTGCCATTTCGACATGATATTAGGCATGGACTGGCTATCCAAATACCATGCCACCATTCACTGACATCTATATCGGGTCATTTTCGGTGATGTAAACGCACCAGAGTACATTCACAACGGTTTTATACCAGGAAGGTCTGTACAAATAATTTCAACCTTACAAGCACGTGCATTATTGTCACATGGTTGCGAGGGCTTCTTAGCTACTGTTCATGGTATGGAGGCTGAATCTCCATCCATCCAGAATCAGCCAATCGTGTCAGAATTTCCAGATATGTTTCCTGAAGAACTTCTGGGCATACCACCTGCTCATGATGTAGAGTTTAATATTGAGCTCATCCCAGGAGCTGAGCCAATTTCCAAGGCTCCTTATCGCATGGCTCCAATAGAGCTTAAGGAGTTAAAGGAACAATTACAGGAACTTTTGGAACGAGGTTTCATCCAACCTAGTGCATCTCCATGGGGTGCACCGGTTTTAATCGTAAAGAAGAAGGACGGCAGTATGCGTCTCTGTATTGATTATCGTGAGATTAATAAGATCACCATCAGGAATCGATATCCTTTGCCACACATTGATGATCTGTTTGACCAACTCCAGGGGGCCAAACATTTCTCCAAGATTGATCTAAGGTCGGTGATGAGATGGCATTTATACATGATCTCATCGTTCTTTTCGGGCTTTAAATGCACAAAAATGTCATAATATACCATATATATGCTTGTGTTTGTTTACTTGTGTATTTTAGGTATGGATATCGTGAAAAAGACAAAAGATCACAAGATACAAGGAAAAACGGACACGAGAAACAAAAGCCGTACAAAGAACCGGGCCCTAGATCATGGAATATTCAACAAATACCCTTGAAGACTTGAAGACATACAAGATTGATCCTCATTTAATGAAGAAATGACACTTAAAACCCTTGTATATTGATAATTACAAGTTTGGTCCCTTAAGTTTGTCAAAATTACACAAATGGTCCTTCAACTTTGAAGAAATTGCAAGTTTAGTCCCTCAACAATTCCAAATTGCCAATTATGGTCCCTCATGAAGCCAAAGATACATTGAAGACCTTTGAAGATCAACAAAGTCCAAGATCAGCCCTTGAATTATCTCAAAATGGCAAAAACAACCCTTTGAAACCTTTTTCCAAAGTTTTGTGCCAAAATTGCCAAAGTCTGAAAGTTGTCAACAAAGGAATTGGGCGCTGACACATTTTTAAACACAAATGAAAGAAGAAAAGAAGAAGGAGGGCCAAAGCTGCCAAGTTTAGAAGTTTAAACTCAATAAACACGCGCCAAACACAAATCCTCCACTAAATTCGGATCAAACGTGGCACTATTCACACGTATGAACCCAGATTTCACTTTTTACCAGCAAAGGGGTTTTTACAATTACCTACACCAAAACATAATTAACCTCCACACGAACCAATCCCATGCCTAAACTCACACTCCCACTCACCCAAAGGACCCCACCATTCAAACCGTCTCACCCATCACATCACCACTTCTTCCCAAAGGTATGCCACGTGTCAAGATCAACAGTTGAGAGCCTTTGCTTCACCCCAAAGCTACTTTAAACGTATAGGATCATTTTGGATAGCTCACAACCAAGAATTATCTAGAAGACCTCAAGGACAAATGTGGAATTTCAGTGCTAGGGTTTTTGAATAGTGTTAGCCAGGCATTTGCCTATAAAAGGAGACCTCAACATGTGAGAGTCCCTTGGTTCCAGTTTTAGGCTATCAATCTTTGTAATTCCTTTTTAAGTTAATAAAATTTGAATTTCTTAAAATTTTGAATTCTCTTTTGTGATTGATTAAAAGTTGGTGTTAGAATAGACTAAATCTGAGTTCCATTTGATTGTTAAGACCTTCCTTAATCTTGTGGTTAAGGCACGTCTTGGTTTATAAGGTTTTCAAGGTTCAAAAACCTTGAAATCCTAGTTTCTGATTTTGGTTATCATTGTATACTAACCCTCAGCCATAAGCCTTGAGCTCCTTCAAGCTTGTTGACACCAAGCCTGGGAAGAGTTCTAAGCCTTTGGTTGAGTTGTTTGCTATTTTGTGTTAAAGACATATCATAATCAAAACCTTGTTCTACTTTGAACATCAGCAGTCTTTGATCTTCTTCTTTGAAGTACCTTGGTCTTGTTCTAGTTGTTGAACAAGGTCCAAGGAGCATAGCTGGCTCTCATAGGATGTTGTGGAGGGCAGGTATAATCTCTTGATTAAGTTTCCTCTCAAAATTTCATGTTACTGCCTGTTTTGGATTTGGTGCTTTGATTTTGTGTTCTTGTGTTTGTGCTGGTGATTTTTGAGTTTGATTCTGTTAGTTGCTACCTAGTAAGTGTTTTTGATCATTAAAATCAGTAGATTATTAGTAAGAATCACAAGTTGCTTTGTTAAGTAGTTGATTAAGGGGTGTTTGGGTCAACTGCTTGATTTGGATTTGTGGTGTTTTGAGTGGATGTTTGTTGATGCTATTGACTCCTACTTGTTTATCTGATATACTTGGTTGCTTTGTTGCTCATTTTGTGGTTTGAAACACATAGATTCATAGATTGGGTATAAAATCTTGTTTACTTGGTGAAATTGACTGAAATTTAGGGGACACCTAGATCTAATCATAGACTAGGGTTAACAAGTGTTAAATCTAGGTTAACAACACCAGGGAAGTAGATTTGAGTGCCTGAAATTGGATCTAGTGTCAAATAGATCAGCAAAATAGTTTCTGCATATGCACCTTGTTCATCAGTAACTTTGAATGCTTTGATCTTGTTGTTTACTTTGATTCAGTGTTTGTTATAAGTTGATTTGTGCTTATTCATAGTTAATATAGCTTGTGTATGCATCCTGTTGAGTTTGGTTGGCTTATTCTTGCTAAATCTGCTTATTAAGTGCATAACTGCTTATTTCCATGTCTGTGCATGATCTGGTGACTGTTTGATCATTTGTGGCTTATTGTGTGAACCAAATTTGGATTTTCTTGTTGCTATTGACTCCTTGTGATTCACAGATCACAAGGGTGCCCTTGTTTCCAATTGAATCCAACTAAAACTCTCTAAAAAGCTTAGTCAAATAGTTAAAGCAGTGGGAACTCCTTTTCCCTGCTGGTTACCACTGCTAGTGTTAAATTGGTGTCAGGTTATCAATAAGCTATAATAGCTTATTTTAACCAACAACAACTTGGATTTTGTAATAGGTGCTCATTATTTGACCCATTTGTTCATACTGGAGCATTTGGTGGGTTGACTTTAGGGTTTGACTAGAAAACCAACTTAATTGACTTTTTCATAAGTGCTTATTGGCTTCTTCTGGCTTATTGGTTTTGCTTATTGGAATTTTGTTGATTGTTTTGGCTTATTGAGTCCATTTGTGATCTTTTGCAAGTTGAATCAAGTCCTGAGGTGCCTTATTTCTCAAAAACGACTATTTTGTCTTTTAGTGAAATAATACTTTGCTTATTTCTGGCTTATTGAGTGTGCTTTTTTAAAATTTCTTTTTATAGATCTCATAAGCATCCCAAAAGAAGGTTGTGTGTCAAATTAGAGCTTATGGCATTAGCTTATTGCTTAATGGGCTGAAAAGCCCAATAAGGATAAGTTGTTTGCTTATTAAGCTATGATAAGCTCACATTCAGCTTTTGGGCCTTAGAGTTTTGTGTTTAGAATTAAATTTTGAGTCAGATAGGGCTTTTCTAAGTCAATTGGGCCAAGTTTGACTTTTTGGGTTAAAAAGCCCATTAAGGTTGACTATTTTTGATTTTGGCCCATTTGAGGGCCCAATAGGGGTATTCTGGTCATTTCACTTTGATTTTCTGTTTAGTTAGGTTATAATAAACTAGTTTGCAAGTTTATAGAATTTTTTTATAATTTTCAAATTTTTAATAATATTTTAATATTATTTTATTATTATTTTTCAAATTTCACATTTTCCAACTTTTTACATTTTTCTTAGCTTTAATACATTAAAATAGGAATTTAGCAACTTTTAGAATAATTTTATCACTTCTAGATTAATTTTTATAATTATTTTAAGTTTTAATAGTTTTTAAATCATTTTAAATAGTTTAAAAATTTCTAAAAATAGTTTTTAATCTTTTTAGGTCATTTTAGAGGTTTACCCATTGAAAAATATTTATTTGGGCTTTTTGATAATTTATTTGATTTTTAGGGCTTTAATTAGCATTTAAAAATTGAATATTTAATTATTTAAAAGGTTTGAAAAAGTTTTGATCGTTGGTAAACTCTTAGTTTATTAATTTTGATTTTTGGTGAATTTTTGGTAATTTTTAGAATTAATTTTTATTTTTGTAGTTTTTACGGTTTTACGTTTTGTCGTCGTAGTAGTAATTTTCACGTCTTCGTCATCTTCTTTTCTCATCCCCTTCTAAACCAATCATTAATCACAAACATTTAACAAGTTTTTCACACACATATACCTCCTTGGGAAACGAACTTTCACACCATAAGGGTCATTAGTGCTTGATTTTCCTAAATCATCACTCGATACTTACCGCTTTTACGCACCTTTTCCTAAAGGTCGTATTTTACCACAATCATTTTGGCGCCACTGCCGGGGGGTGTGTCGTGATTAATTTGCATCGTTGTTTTTAATATTAACCAAAAATAGTATTTGTATTAGTAGAAATCTACTAATACGTATTATCGGTTTTCTTGGTTTTTCTTGTGAAATTATTATTACTATATTGTATTAAGTATCACAACAAATAAACAGTATCTCCAAAAGTGTGAAAACACAACCTTAATTGGGATTTGATCTCCTAATTATTGTATTCGAATCTCAAACAAAAAGAAAAAGGCAAAAATAGATAAATACTTTCGTGAAGCTCGATTTTGAAAAATACAAACTATAAGATGGGTATAAGGCGGGTATTATAAAATATACCCTAAGGAAAAAGGCTCTTAAGTGCTTCGCTCCGCCTCGTTTCCCCGCTTGCTTGTGAGTATTTTGAAATTGAAGGCTAATCGAGGGTTTTGCCGCCCAAAGTATTATTACGTATAATATATTTGCTTGGTTTCTTTGTGATTAAACCCTCTTGAACAATTTGGTTTTCACCAAAGTTCTAAAGTCATTCGAAGGCGTTCACTCCACGTGATCGTTTTCATTCCTTTGAGGCTTCTTTAATCAAAAGTTTGATTCGAGGAGAGATTTTGTAGATTGTTGTCTACGAAGATACACCAAAATCCAAAAAAATTTAAATACAATCAAAAACACAAAAAAATTGAAAATTCACAAAACACCCAAAAAGAATCTTCTTAGCTCACCTCCCATTCTTCGTGAAGTTTATGATCACTCGTAATCAAGCAAAACGAGCTCGTAAACGTCTTCAAAAGCAAGCCAATCAAGAGACGTTGATTAAAGAACAACCTCTAATTGTTGAACCTATTGTAGAACAAGAAGTCGTCATGGCTAATCGTACTATGATGGAGTTGCTACAAGCACCCACCGAGGGTTTTGGAGAGGCCATTGTGATTCCCGCCATCCTTGCGGAGAATTTCGAGATTAAGACGGGTTTAATGTCGATGTTGCAAGCAAATAAGTTTAGAGGTCATGAGAAAGACAACCCGCACTACCACATTAGGAATTTTAACCGTCTCACCGCTACTAGCAAGTTTAAGGATGTTCCACACGACGCCATTAAGATGATGTTGTTTCCATACTCGTTAGATGGACCCGCAAAAATTTGGCTTGAGAAAGAACCGCCAAATTCGATTTTGACATGGGGTGATCTAGTTTCTAAGTTTGAGAACAAGTTTTTTCCACCTTCTAAAACAACACATTTGAAAAATGAGATTTCACGATTTGTGCAAAGAAATAATGAAAGTTTTTCAATGGCATGGGAAAGCTTTAAAGAAATGTTACATGAATGTCCACACCATGATTTTTCGGAATTACATCAAATTGATACTTTTTATAATGGGCTTAATGATCATGAACGAGATTATTTAAATGCCGCCGCGGGTGGTAATTTTTTGTGCAAGACGACCAATGAGGCTTTACAAATCATCGAGAATAGATCTAAGGTTTATAGCCCTCGTAACACACCGAGTGTTGCCAATTTGGGTTCGTCTTCGTCATCATCGTCTCGTAGCATTAATGCCTTACATGATGAAGCTAATGAGGAAAATCTCCCATTGGAAAGCTCAAGAAGCTTCAAATTCCGCTTCGGTTAAAGCGGTTGCTAAGAGTTGTTTGTCTCGTGGTGGAGCTCATGATCTTTCCGAGTGCATTACCGCGGATGTTAACACTTCGAGTGCTTATGTAGCAACGGGAACTTACAACCAAAACGGTCAAGGTTCCCGCCCAAATCAAGCTCCACCAAATCAAAATGCTAATAACTATCGAAACAACAACCAAGGTGGTAATTACCAAGGCAATTCACGCAACTACAACAAAGGGAATTATCAAAATGGGAATGGACAAGTCACTAATCAAAACCAAAATGGTGATTTTCAAAACACTACACAAGGTTTTCAAAATGCTCACACTAAAAATCTTCAAGGAGAATTTTTGGATTATGCTAAAGCAAATGATGCTAAATTTGATAACATGCAACGTGAGATGATTAGCTTAAGATCCGATTTGAAAAACGAGCTTAAAATGAACTTGCTAATGAACTTAAAACTCATGCAAATAAAATGAAAGGAAATGTCCAACGTCTTCAACAAAATCAACAAAAGATGGAATTAGGACAACATGAGATTAAGCAAGAGTTATTAAAAGCGGATGCTAGGCAATCAAAATTTGAGGACCGAATGGCTAAGATGTTTGAAGCAATCATGTGTAAACCCTCTTCCTCGGGTGTTCTTCCTAGTGATACTATTGCAAACCCGAAGGGAGAAATGAAGGTTATTACTACACGAAGTTGTAAAACTTTCAAAGAACCAATCTCTCGTCCAAGTACTTCTACGGAGAAGGAAATCGAGAAAGAACCCGAGGTGATGGTCGAAAAGGAGCACATTACAATCCCACGAAGTACCGCTCAAACCACACCTACGGTTGAACCAATACCTATTGTGGAACCCGAGATTCCAAGGCCGTTGCCTAATGACCAACCCACACCACCTTTACCCTACCCTTCGAGACGAAACAAAGAGAAGTTGCAAGAACGTAACAAACAACAAATCGAGCTTTTTATAAAAATGTTTCAACAAGTGCATTTTTATGTGAGTTTAGCCGACGCGTTGTTGTATATGCCTCGTTTCGCTTCCACTTTTAAAAGTATGATGAGCGATAAGGAAAAGCTTTCAAAGCTTGCTAATTGTTCTTCGGTTTATCTTAACCGCATACCGGAAAAAGTTGGTGACCCCGGAAAGTTTCTCATTCCTTGTGACATACAAGATATGAAAGAATGCCTCGCCTTGGCCGATCTTGGTGCGAGCATTAATTTGATGCCATTTTCAATTTGGAAATCGTTTTCGCTTCCGGCTCTTATTCCTTCGAACATGTCTATCGAGATGGCCGATCATTCTACGATTTTAGCATGTGGAGTAGCCGAAGATGTTTTCGTGAAAGTGGGGAAGTTCTACTATCCCGTTGATTTTATAGTAGTTGACATCCCCGCGGATCCTCAAGTTCCTCTAATTTTAGGTCGTTCATTTTTAGACACTTCGAGATCGCTTATCGATGTTCATGAAAGAACTATCACTTTGAGATTCAACGAAGAGGAACTTGTTATAAACGCTACTCAAAACTCAAAACCTTCTCATGTTTATGCAATCGCTACCATCAATCACATTGACATCGTTAATGTGGTTTGCGATGAGTTTTCACAAGAAATGTTAGGTTTTTCCGATAGCTCGTCAAGTGGCAATCCCACTATTTTGGATCCGATTCTTGCTAATTCCACACCAAATCTCACTCCATTCCAAGGAGGCGATCTCACTTCAAATGAAATCGAAAATGAAGATGAGGTGTTGATTAGCGATGATACTTCTATTCCACCATTTCTTCCGCCGATGGAAGTTATGAGTGTTGAACCAAAATCTTCAATCGAGGAACCACCTATCCTTGAATTGAAAGATCTTCCTTCTCACCTTGAATACGCATTCTTGGAAGGTGATGACAAGTTGCTGGTTATTATTGCAAAAGGTCTTGCCAATGATGAAAAAACCGAGCTCTTGAAAGTTCTTAAGGCTCATAAAGGGGCAATTGTGTGGAAAATTTCCGACATTAAGGGTATTGACCCAAAAAATTTTATTCGCGAGATTTTAATGGAGGAGGACTACAAACCCGCAATTCAAAGTCAAAGAAGGGTGAATCCCAAAATTCACGATGTCATTAAAAAGGAGGTCCTTAAACTCCTTGACGCGGGAATGATTTATCCTATATCCGATAGCCCATGGGTGAGCCCAATCCATTGTGTCCCTAAAAAGGGAGGAATGACCGTTGTGCCTAATGAAAACAACGAGTTAATTCCCACTCGTGTTGTGACCGGTTGGAGGGTGTGTATTGACTACCGAAAGTTAAATGACGCCACTCGTAAAGACCACTTTCCTTTGCCCTTCATGGATCAAATGTTGGAGCGACTCGCGGGAAATGAATTCTATTGCTTTTTAGATGGTTTTTCCGGTTACTTTCAAATCCCTATCGACCCTCGTGATCAAGAGAAGACTACTTTTACGTGTCCTTATGGAACGTTCGCTTATCGTAGGATGCCTTTCGGACTCTGTAATGCACCTGGTACGTTTCAACGGTGTATGATGGCGATTTTTCACGATATGATCGAGAAGTCGATGGAAGTGTTTATGGATGACTTCTCGGTGTTTGGCAATTCGTTCACGTCATGTTTATCTAATCTCGAGCAAATATTAAAACGTTGTGAAGAAACCAATCTTGTGCTTAATTGGGAAAAATGTCATTTTATGTGTAAACAAGGAATCGTCTTAGGACATAAGGTGTCGAAAGTGGGGATTGAGGTCGATAAAGCTAAGGTAGACGTCATCGCCAAGTTACCTCATCCCAAAACCGTTAAGGGAGTTAGGAGTTTCCTAGGCCACGCGGGCTTTTATCGTCGTTTCATCAAGGACTTTTCGAAAATCTCTCGACCTATGACACACCTTCTCGAGAAGGATGCTCCTTTTAACTTCAATGAGGATTGTGTTAGAGCTTTCGAAACTCTCAAAAGGAAACTTACCGAAGCTCCCATTCTTGTTGCTCCTAATTGTGAATTACCCTTTGAAATCATGTGCGATGCAAGTGATTATGCTATAGGGGCCGTCTTAGGGCAACGTTATGACAAGCATTTCCGTCATATCCACTATGCTAGTAAGACGATGACCGAGGCTCAATTAAAGTACAACACAACGGAAAAGGAATTCCTTGCCGTGGTCTATGCTTTTGAGAAATTCTGACCTTATCTCGTCTTGACTAAAAGCATCGTGTATACCGACCATTCGGCTATCAAGTATCTCTTAGCTAAGCAAGATGCTAAGCCGAGATTGCTTCGTTGGATGCTCCTCCTCCAAGAATTTGATGTCACCGTGCTTGACAAAAAAGGAGCTGAGAATCTAGCGGCCGATCATCTCTCTCGTCTAGAAGATCCTCACAAAGATGTTTTCGAGAACAAGGAAATCACCGAAACATTTCCTCTCGAGACTCTCGGTGTAGTGAATTATAAAGACACCACCCCATGGTTTGCCGACATTGCAAATTACCATGCGGGCAATTTCATAATCAAGGGTATGACGACACAACAAAAATGAAAATTCTTTCTTGACGTCAAGTTCTATTTTTGGGACGACCCTTATCTCTTTCGGGTTTGTGCGGATCAACTCGTTCGGCGTTGTGTTTATGGTGCCGAAGCTTCTAATATCCTTAGAGCTTGTCACGAGGGACCCACGGGTGGTCACCATGGTGCTAATCTCACGGCTAAGAAAGTGTTCGATACCGGCTTCTTTTGGCCTTCTATCTATCGTGATGCACACGCACTTGTGAAGTCGTGTGATTCGTGCCAACGTCAAGGAAAATCGTCTCAACGTGATGAAATGCCGCAAAACATAATTCAAGTGTGTGAGATTTTTGACATATGGGGAATAGACTTTATGGGGCCGTTCCCATCGTCTCATGGCAACAAATATATCCTCGTCGCGGTGGACTACCTTTCTAAGTGGGTGGAAGCTAAGGCTTTACCTACTAATGATGCTCGTGTGGTAGTGAAGTTTTTGAAGCAACTATTCTCTCGGTTCGGAACCCCTCGTGCTATTATAAGCGATCGTGGAACCCATTTTTGTAATGACCAATTCGAAAAGGTTCTAAAGAAATATGGAGTTACTCATCGTCTTTCTACGGCTTATCACCCGCAAACGAGTGGGCAAGTCGAGGTTTCGAACCGAGGTTTAAAGAGGATTTTAGAAAGGTCAATTGGAGAAAACCGTGCTTCATGGTCCGACAAACTTGATGACGCTTTATGGGCCTTTAGGACCGCTTATAAGACACCTATCGGTTGCACTCCTTATAAGTTAGTCTATGGGAAGAATTGTCATTTGCCCATTGAGTTGGAACACAAGGCATATTGGGCCCTAAAGCATGCAAACTTTGACTTGAAGACCGCGGGAGATCACGGGAAAATACAATTGAATGAATTGGATGAATTAAGAGATAATGCTTATGAAAATTCATTAATTTTTAAAGAATAGACTAAAAAGTTTCATGATTCAAAGATTAAAAACCGGGTTTTTAACGCTGGGGATCAAGTGTTACTTTTTAACTCTCGACTTAAGATATTTTCCGGGAAATTGAAATCTCGTTGGTCGGGTCCGTTCACCATTACACAAGTGTTTCCTTATGGGACCATCGAGCTAGCTCAAGATGATGGTCATAATTTCAAGGTGAATGGACATAGGTGTGACAACCGGGAATTTTCTAGACCTTCAATAATAAAAATTTATATTATTTAATAATCGAAATTCGTTTTCGAGAGATATCAAAGTTATTTTAATTAAAAACGAGAGTTTATTTTACATATTGTAAAATACTGCGCAAAATCTAAAAACTGACGCGATATAAATTAAATTTATATTTAATTACTCAGAAATATTTGCTAAAAATATTTATTGAATTATCTGACATTTTTGTTTTGGTTTTAATAACGTACGTTGGAAACGAGAACATTCAAGTGGAATTTTATTTTTCCATGAACGCAACTATTTGAGTTAAACGATAAACAATAACGATTTTAAATAAAAATGTAGACAATTGTGAAAATTAGTCGAGTAACTACTCTACTTTAATGGAAAAGTAATTTTGAAATGAACGGCGCAACATTCGTTGAATGAATCAAATTTTTACTTTTATAAACGAGTCCCGAATCATGTATTAACAAAAGTTATAAGAAAAATTACATTTTTAATCCTTGTATTATTAAAAACCTTTCATTTTGTTTTATCAAAAGTTTATTAGTATAAATAAGCAAAAATTAGGGTTTTATTTCATTTTCCCCTCAAACCCTAACCCTAGACAAACACACACATAACCCTAGCCATTTCTGGCGCCTACACTTTTTCCGGCGAGTAATTCTGGCCACCAGAATCTGCCGCCGCCGCCACTTAGAATGTATAGATCGAATAGATACATGTTATGTACCATTCGAATCCATCACTTATCATCACCAAACCACCATCTCCCGCTGCCACCATCTAAAATACCACCGTCGTCCGGTGTGTCCGACCACTACCTAAAACACTATCTTCATCATTTGATCAATAGATCTATATAACCCTCATCCCACCACCAACGAAACACAACCTCATCACCACTGATTTGTGTTATCATAGATCCACCAACACTCTTGTGACCACACACCAGCCGCAACCTTTGATAATCACAATCGCCACCCACTACTTCTTAGAACTACCGTCACCACCACCACGCCTTCACCCTCGGCGCACTATCAGATTAATCAGATCCGTCGGAGCTGTGTTAGCCACCATGTTCATCCATCTCCATCACCATCACGATGCCATTACTGGTCTTGTTCACCATCGTGGCATACCAGCTGTCTCCATTTGACCAGCAGAAGACGCCACCATTGGGGTGCGTTCGGGTTGCAACCACCACCGACAGTCACCCACTATTGTAGTGTGTTTGTTTCGGATTTAAATGCAGCCAAAAGGGTGTTTGCTATATTGTTATAGATCGGTAAGGAGGTGATTGTTTCGGAAGAAAGACCAGGTGAGGGTGTTTAGGTCAGCCTAAGGTGTTTGTCTACAGCAGCAACACCATGAGGGTGTGTAGGTTTACAGCAGCACCAACTGTGTGTTTGCTTGGTTAGCAGAAAACACCTCCAAAAGGTGCGCCGGGTTGGGATTAAAAACACCACTAGGGGCGTTTGTTTCTAGTTATAACACAAGGGTTCATTTCGGTGCAGTAGAAACACCACAAGGGACGTGTTTGGATTCAGCAGTAAAACCACTAGTAGGTTCGTTTGGGTGGCAGAGACGACATAAGGGCGTGTTTGGTTGCGCGTGAGACGACATAGGATTTGTTGGACTAGCAGAAAAACGCAGCAGGCTGTTTTTATCTGCTGTTAACAGCAGTATGGGTGCGTTTAGGACTGCTGTTAAGTAGTAAGGGTGCGTTTGGGATTACCAGCTGCAGTAAGGGTGTGTTGGGATTGACAGCGCGTGTTAAGAGGCTGTTTGGGTTAGCAGCAGCCCATAAGGGTGCGTTTGGGATCTCAGAAAGTTTAAAGGGGCGTTCGGGTTTGCTGATTATTAGTTTCGGGAGTGCTCGGACGCGAGACTTCAAAGGTTTAGAAGTGCCGGGCGCGATTTTAGCTCGTGGTTTGTTGTGGTTTAGAAATCGGCTAATAACGTATATAATTTTATAATTAATTATAATGGATTAAACGGTGGTATACATATACAAATATATATAAATGGTTAAATAGATATGTCGAATATTATCGTTATCACGAGAACTATAAAAATGACTATACGCTTAAATATGTGTTTTAATAGCTCACATCGGGCACTTGACTTTTAATTTATAACACATAGGTTGTTTTTTAGTTCTATTTAATTATGGTAATTAAATAGTCTAGTTGGGTATATGTTTGCTACAAACTACTATTATATATGTAAACCGATAAAATAAATAAATATCATTATATTTATAAACCAACAAAACAAATAAGTATTAGTAGATTTGTAAACCGATAAATTTATTATATTTATAAACCGATAAAATAAGTGGATTTCTATTGTATTGATAAACCGAACAAAGTTATACTTTTACTTAAAAGTGAGAATTATTAATTAAGTGATGATTTCCTTATAAGGTGTCGAACTATGTTGTCTAATTATTCTTATCACGATCTTTATATAATAACTGTAAAATAAATATATACATTAGTTTATTTTGTAAGATTGTTGTCTATATTATATAGTTCAACATAAGAATGTTTTAGTCTTCGGTTTACGTAATGTGTAGGGAATACACTACGTATTTGGTGTGTGTGTGCCTAATTTATTCACTTTATTTAACCAACCACCGAACTATTATAACTTGTAACTAAAATATATTATCAACGGGTAACGTTGATGTACATATCTATCGAGGACTCAAATACACATTTTTTTAAGTTATTGGATTTAGCCGATTAGTAAACCACAACACCATGACCAGGCCATATCGATTTTCGTTTGTGCGGAGCGTATTAATAGCATCACTAGCGTTTGCTCTACATCGTCGAGGTGAGTTCATACCCCACATTTTCTTGTTTTAAATCGAATTATAAATGTTTTATAATTGCTCTTTGGGGGAGGTACATGCTTGGTCAGAAACTACTTATAAACTTGTTTGGTTGTCAATAACTGTTTATCTGTTTATAAACGTCTTGATTGTCATAAGATAATTTTAAGCTTATTTGGTTGGTCATAAACTATCTTTAAACTGGTTTAACTGTTACGTGCTGAGTGGTCAACTCCATTAATTGTTATACGTAGTACTTATGAATGTTGATACCAAAATTTCTATTGTGGATTTCGTAGCCCAAAACTTTAACTGCTTTTTCACTGGTTCTCGGGTAGAGACAATGGTTGCAAGAATGAACACAAGTGCATATACTCGTTTATGTATTGGTCTAAGTCCCGTTTTAACCCAATTACTTTGGCCCATTGTCATGAACCGTTAATTTCGGCTGGATGACCGGACGAAAGCGCGAATGTTATGGATAGATCTATCGGGGTTGACGCCCCTGTCCGGCTTGGTCCAACAGAGGAGAAGCGGACACAGTTTCATTTGAGTCTGAGGACGGATGTCGTGGGTTAGGCATCCGTAGGGGCTGCATTATATGATTATACTACCGGTGTTGTTAACGCTTCGGTTTCATGAGCTTAGACAATAATAAATGCTTTTTATGGTGACTTTGTATTTTTTATATTGTCACCAATGTTTGGGAAAATCTTGTGGTTCATCAAACACTTCTTTTATTATCAAGAATCTTACTTATGAACTGGAATATATTTTATCATCAGGGAATTCAATTATTAACGAGAACATCTATTATCATCAATAAACTCTGCTTATACAAATAAACTTTGGTTTTATCCATAAACTTTATCTATACTATTCAACATTGTTTTATCATAAACCCGTTATTATTAACAAAGTTTGTTTCCATCAAGAAACACATTTTACTAAGAAACTATAATTTTTAAACTCTTATTTTTACTGCAAGGTGCAGGGGTTGATATAAACTCTAAATTTTCGTAAACACCTTAAAACAAAACTTATGAACTCACCAACTTTATGTTGACATTCTTAAGCATGTATTTCAGGTACTTGACTATGTGGATTATTTGGAGTCTACTTTGTGGTTTTTGGCATGTAGAGGTCGTTTTGCGAATCAAGCTCTCGATTACTCATGAAGTCACAGCCTTCCAAAGCCAGTCTTCCGCTGCGGTGAATTTGGGGGTGTGACAGATTGGTATCAGAGCCTTGGTTATAGAGAACTAGGTTGCATTAGTAACTCTAGACTATAACCGGCTCTCGGTTTTATTTAGTAGTAACATTCATCACATCATACTTATTCCGCTGCTATATGAATATTTACAATGCACGCTTGCTATTGTTTTGTTGCCTATCATGTTATTATTTGTTTACATGAGTTCAATTGCTTGATTAGTCCACGCTGACATATTATATATTTTTTTATATATGAACGATAGAACATTTATTGGTAATTGTGAGTTACACAATGGTCCCGCAGTTCGTTTTATAACAAAAACTAGAGACATTATGTGAATTTTTGTTAACGATTGGTCGTGAGTAATCCCCAGGTTCGAGTTAATTCATTCAAAAAGGTTGAGAGGTATAACAATACTTAACTATGCCTCGGTGGGCCTCATGTTTGATTGAGTGTGAGATGGAATTAAGTATGGGACGTTACACAACCTATGATTTTTGATGGATTATCTCGAGGGTGGGTAAGACTCGTAGTCTTACGTAATAATATGGAATGTGTTGTATGCTCAGAGTTGAGCTGAGTCATCGAAAGGTTGGGATGTGTAATCATTCATAACAAAACCCGGGGCCATTCTTTGTGAGTGCGTTTCGAGGCTGGGTTATGATAAGTTATTACTCAGCTTGATATTTGATGAGTCTTCCTCGAGGATCGGAAGGTTTTGTGTGATTGGATGATTGCTTATTTAGAACCGAGTACTATATAATTATCCTACTTATAACCGGGAGTTTCTTTGCTTGATATACGTCTACAATCGCCTTATCGCCTATCGACACTTATGTTCTTTGATCCGGTACCCTCGAAACGTCTACTTATGAAAGACGACTTATTTGCAACTCATGCGCTTTACTTTTGGTAATTTTGGATATTATCGTTTAGAAATTTTAACGATTATGAATTGGGTATTTTGTCGGTGACACTTAGGTAGGATAATTTATGAATTCTTTATTGAAATAGATTGGGACGCCTTTGCATTTGAATAAAGAAATCATAAATCACCGAACCATAAGTTTATAATGACATATTTGCATAGATAAGGACGCTTCTGATATGTGTGTAAACACACATCTTTTCTACCACTTAATTACAATAATAACCAGACCAAAACGTGTATTTTATGTCTTTTATGTCGGAATTATGCGTGGTTTGTGTTTTTGTTGTGATTTAGGATGAAAAGGTGAAAAGTGGAGAAAACACGGGAATTCACGGGCATTTACGGACTTTTATTGAAGAAAAGGATGAAAGACGAAGTCAAGAAGTCAAGAGTGCAAAAAGAACGGAAGTCCAAGACCAATTCAGAAGATTCATCGAAGAAAAAGTCAAAAGACGGAAGTTTACTTAAAGCCGAGGAACTCAAGTCTTATTTATCGTAGAATTAAAAGACGAGTCCAAAGAAATCCCGAGCCAAAAGTCATCAAATTCCAAGATTAACAAAAAGATTAAGAAGGAAGGACTTGATGACGCAATTAAGGAGAAAGGAAGGAGAGGAGGAAGCTTCCTCTAACCACTCTCCTAATCCACCTATAAATACCCCTCTTATTCATTCATTTAGTTTTGTTGGCTAGATTGACAAACTAGTTCTTCCACCTTTATTTTATGCACCTTTAATTACTTGCACATTTAAATACATGTTTTGCACCTTAATTACCTTTTAATTTCAAGTAAGTGTTTCTTTAATTACTCGCACCTTTACTTTATCTTGTTAATCTTCTTCTACCTTTCTTTAATCTTTGATTTACACGTTTTTATCTTGTTAAGTTGTTTAAAGATTTCATTTTTATGCTTTTGATTGTTTTAAATCTCTTATTTTCATAGATTATTTGATTTATTTTCAAGTTTATATAGTTTTTACAAAAGTTATTTTTATATAAAAAGTCGTTTTTCTTAAAGTTTATCTTTTTCGTGTTTTAAAAGTTGTTAACTTTCAGTTTCGTAGCTTATTTTTACACGGTTTTAACTAAGTTTTTAGTCTTGTGCTTATTAGGATTATAGCTTATTTACTTAGCTTATTTTTGGTTCTTTCCTACGTATTCCGATTGGTCAAGATCTGAAAGGGGTTTTACATTCCGATTGTTATAATCGGAAAAGGGTTTGTATATTCCGATTGGGGTTGAACTTGGATATTCCGATCAGAAGTGTAAGAGATATTCCGATTGGAACAAGTGACAGATATTCCGACTGAGGGTTTTCTTTGCCACATTCCGATTGAGGTGCTAACTTGGATATTCCGATCGTGTGTAGTGACAGTATTCCGATTATAGGGGTTCCGATTAGCATTCCGACCAGGTCACCATATTCCGATCAGGTAGGTTTCATCATTCCGATCTGAGGGTCGTGGGTTATTCCGATTGGTGTAAGTGACATATTCCGATTGGACAACCTTGACATTCCGACAGGTTTGGTTTGATATTCCGATCAAGGTGTGATCGGAATATATTCCGATTGGAGTAGTTTTTCTTGTTTTGTCTTATTCAATTTTTAGTTTACGTTTTTAATACTTGTCTAATTTTAATTCTCGTCATGCTTTTATTTTTAGTCATTTAATTATTTTACTTTCCGTCACGTCTTTTAATATTGCACCTTTCTTTTAATTAGATTTAGATTTAATTTCACGCTCTTTTAATACTTGCCCTTTACTTTAACGACATTTACTTTTAAGTCTTGCACATTTAAATTAAAAACCAACCAAAAATATTCTTTTTCACCAAAATAAAACTGAGTCACATAGAGAACCTAGATCAATTCGATTAGACCAACACAACGAACTTAATCTTAACTTTTATACGGGTGTCAAAAGCCTTGTATTAAATGGCGTCGCTGCCGGCTCTTTTCGTAAAGATTAACGGTTTTCTGTGAGAGACGCGTTGCTTTTTGGGATCCGTTCACTTGTGAGCGTTATTTTCTTGTTAAAAAAATCAAAAAATCATAAAAATTAAAAATTGATAAAAATCCATAAAAATTAAAAATTTCAAAATCCAAAAAGATTTTATCTTTATCGTGTATATATATTGTCTTTGTGTTTGGTTTTGTTTTCTTTTGCATTTTCAGGTGTATGCGTACTAGATCTTCTACTTATCAAGAGCCCGAGACTCAAGAAGATTTAGCTATGTCAGGTGTCAACAACAATAATCCACCGCACCTTAATAATAACAACAATGTTCTTCCACAGCCCGATCTTCGGACCATGGAGGAGCTTTGTCAACCAACAATGTTTGGACGAGGAGGACCGATTGCGCCGATGCAAATCAACGCTCCTGAGTTTTCGTTGAAGCACCACATGATTCAGCAAGTGCAGACTAACCCATTCCGTGGATTGCCTGATGATGATGCCAACAAACACCTCGATAAGTTCATTACAATTACCCAAAGCATGAAGTTGGCCGGTGCCACAATGGATGAACTTCGCCTACAACTCTTTCCACACACTTTATTACATCATGCCGAGAAATGGTTTGATCGTCTCCCGAAGAATTCTATTCACACTTGGAATGATATGACTCAACGCTTTTTGTCGCGCTACTTTCCACCATCCATGGTCACGAGCCTTCGCAATCAGATCAGCGGTTTCATGCAAGACCCTGATGAATCTCTTTTTGATGCTTGGGAGAGATATAATGTCTTGATCGATCGATGTCCAAACCACAACATGCTCCCTGTGACCTTAATAGATACTTTCTACAACGGTTTGACTTTTCGAGATCGTGATACGATTAATGCAGCCGCCGGTGGCACATTCATGAAAAGGAGACCTGAGGAGTGTAGAGAGTTAATTGAGAACATGACTACTCACCACAAAAACTGGGATTCCTCTGCTTCTTCAAGGAACAATCCGAGAGTCAATGTTTCCTCCACCTCAGCAAACCCTGATATGACCGAACTCACCCGTGTGCTGACTGAAATGAGCAGAAGTATGCAACTCTTAGCTTCAAACCAACAACAACAACAAGTTAAAGCTGTTGCACCTTCTTGTGAAACATGCGGCGGTCCTCACTCATACACCGATTGTCCTTCGACTCAAGGAAATCCGGAAAATGTGTATGCAGCTTACGGTAATTATTCACCGGAAAATTACCAAGCTCGACCTCAAGGGGATAGAAATCTGCTGAGTTACTGATCCAACAATTACCTTTCACCCGGTTTTTCTCCTCAAAACCAAAACCCCGCCAACAACTACACTAGAAGCAACCAAATCCCACCAAGAGCTTCTAATCCTTATCACCCACCCGCCCAACAAACCCCACCCATTAAATCCGATGTTGAAGCCATCATGAGAACCCAAGGTGAGCAAATCAAGAATTTGCAGAGCCAAATTATCAATCTAAAAGGAGATATTACCAAGCAAGGAAATGATATAAGATCCGAGCTTCGACATGATATTCAATCCTCTTTCAGCAATCAAACCAATTATTTGAAGAATATGCTTGCTAGTTTCTTGCCTGCCGCTCAACCTTCTTCTTCAAGTTCTCTACCTTCAAACACCATCACCAATCCGCGGGCTAATGTGAGTGCTATTACTACTCGTAGTGGAGTCACCATCGTAGGACCACAAATCCCACCCCCCATCATCTACACCTCCTCCACCACCATGTGTCCCTACTCCTCCTACACCTAGTATTAGTGCACCATTACCGTCTCCGCCTCGTCATGACGATGTACCTAGGAAGGACCCTTCAACATCCCAACCTTTACCGACTACTCCTTCACCACCCAAACCCAACATCCCTTATCCCTCTCGTTTAGGCAAGTCCAAAATGCTAACCAAGGAGGACTCCAAAGTGTCACGCTATGTTAAGATGATTTCTCAAATGAACTTCAACATTAGCTTTCTTGAAGCACTTGTCCATATGCCCAAATTTGTTAAAGCATTTAGGGAATTGCTTAACAAGAAGGAGAAGCTGATTGAACTCGCCAACACACGATTAAATGAAAACTGCTCTGCAGTTATTCTTAAAGAACTGCCGGAAAAGCTTGGAGATCCCGGTCGTTTTGTGTTGCCTTGCGTGTTCAACGAAACTGAAGAATTTACTGCCCTCGCTGATCTCGGGGCTAGTATTAATTTGATGCCTTTGAGTGTTTGGAAAACACTATCATTGCCTGACCTCACTCCAACAAAGATGACTCTTGAACTTGCAAATCGCACTCTCGCTTACCCTGTTGGTATAGCCGAAGACGTGTTCATTAAAGTTGGCGCATTTACTTTCCCGGTCGATTTTGTCGTAGTTGATTATGAAATGGACCCTCGTATTCCTTTAATACTTGGTCGGCCATTCTTGAGAACCGGACGAGCTTTAGTGGATGTTGCCGAAGGTGAGTTAATCTTAAAAGTCGGGGATGATGCACAAGTTTTCAAAATGGGGAAGCTTACTAGTACAACTTTTGGAGGCCGAGAATCAGTGAATATGATTAATGTGCTCGATGACTTTACCGTCTATGACAATCCTCTATTCGATTCTTCCATCGATAATCCACTTTTTGACGATGATATGGATGATTCTTGCTCCACTTTGGACGCTTCTCCCATTTATGATTCTCCACCGGTCTTTGATGCTTATGATGATGATGATTCTAGCTCAGATTCGGATGATTTTGATTGTACTTCTGAGTATCCCGAGCTGCCCACGTATGATGATTTCGATGAGGCTGATACTCTTTCGAGCGATTCTTCACATGATGAAGATCCTCCGCCATCATTCGATCCTACTTTGGACGATTACTCATTTGAGGAAGATGTCTCTAAATTTCTCCACATGTACTTCCCTCATGAGAGTGATGCTCCTCCTTATGACTTTGAAGATTATCGTCTTGATCCTACTTTGGATTTGAAGCACATTCTGTCAAAGGAGAAGAAACCAGTCGATACCAAAATCCGTTGCACATATGATTTGACACCTCTTTGTCCCCCTTCTGAGGACGAGGTTGTGCTTCTTTACGGATCTTCTTCACACTCGGCTGAGCCTGAGTGCTATTTTCCCCTAAAGGAAAAGGTGTTCGACCCCGGTATTGAAGTCTTTAAGCCATCTCAGTATCCACCTGATGCAATAAAAGGAAAAATCTTTGGACATTTTGAAGACATGCTTGCACTTCACCCTTGCTTCCACCGTGCTCCATCACTGCTTAAGGGAACCTTGCCCCTTCTTCTTTGGCTTGCCTTGTTCGCCTTAAGCCTCTGCTATTTGATGGACGAAAACTATGTCTTTGATCCTGGTGGATATGTTTCATGTTTCTTCCGTTGATGATCAAGGTCGAGTCAGTCTAATGACTCGGTTAACAAAAATCAAGCGCTTTTTGGGAGGCAACCCATGCATCTATCTTTTCGCTTTCTTTATCATAAGTGTAGGGGAGAACCGTTGGTGTTTGCTCTCTCCTCACTTCTTAATCAGGGATTCGCGCTTCAAAAGTCACACTCTTGATGAATCTTGACGACCCGTGATTCCGTGTTCCACTTCATCCCGGTTCTATCCTAAACTCTTTTCGATTCACTATTTTATATTTTCTCAATATTAAAATAGGAATCTCTTTAGTTGTCTTTTCCTTAGCAAGATTTAAACAAAGTGCACAATGTCCTAAGTGTAGGGGAGTTTACTCCCACATGCTTAAACATTAAGGACAATGTTTATCTTAAGTGTAGGGGGGACTTCTATCGAAGTTAAGTGGTCTTTTCCTTGTATTTGTCCTCATTTTAACCGGAAAATCAATTTTTCGACATTTTTCAAAATTTTTGATCTATTTTGGCCTATTAGTTTTTCCCTTTGTATAGTTATTTTTCTTTCCTTATTAGAATAAATGTTTAAATAAGTGGTTTTAATTTTCAAACGTTGTGAATCTTTTGACTCAATCCGAGTTTACTCTAGCTAGTATCCTTAACATGTTTAAGTCAAGTTTTGCTAGGCTTTTATATAGGGAGCTATAAAACGCGAAAGTCTTAACTCTCACGGGTTAAGAACAAGAACTTTTCGCAAGTTCCTATAATTGATCCTAGAGAGTCGTTTATCAAGGGAACTTTAAAATGCGATTTCTAAAAACTTGAAAAAGTCTAAGAATTTGCAAGATCCTATAGGCGACTCAAAAACCCAAAACTTTGATTTAATAGGCTAAGCATCCACGAGTCTCATTACTTGAGATTTTAAACTGTGGAGAACGAGAGATGATAGAGCCAATTATAAGTTCGGTATTCTTTCGTGAATTTATATGAGTTAATTATAAGCCTATTCTCCCATCGCTTGCTAATAAATTTATCTGCTAATAAATAAGGTTGTACGATTTGAAAAGTTACTTAGCTTCAAGCCCCAGATCGTTTAAAAGTTGCTCGGTATGGATTAGAGTTCATAGCCAAGGCATAACTTATTGAAGCGGGACGCGAAGATTGGCGAGTCCGAAAAGGCCCTAACAAGGCATGAGGGCTATATTTTGTTGCTAAAGATCCAAAGTGATGTGAAGAATCATTTATCGAAAATCAATATGAAGGATCGAGACACACGACGTAAAGCAAAACTCCCCAAAAGTCATGGAGAAGTGTATCCGAAAAGAACCTAACAAGGTATGAGGATAAATAGATCCAAGTCAATAAAGGAGGCGGATCGTTGTATATCAAAGTCCAAAATAATGATTGGAGAAAAATGAAGAAGTCGTGGTCCAAGTATGAATCTCGTGAAGAAATTCCATTATGAAGAGAAGACCATAATTTCATGAACGTCTCTCAAGATTTGAAGTATGAAGTCGCTGCCAAACATCGGTCCGAGAAAGGTCTCAAATCACGAAGCGAGTTATGCCAAGATATGAACTTTATGAGGTCCCGAGAAGCAGTTTTAAAAGATTTGGTCCTTTAGCTAACTATTGATTAAATCGTTCACTTTATTTTCAGACCTAATAAACTATCGAAATAAGTCAAACAATGCATCCTCGTGATCATTCAAGACAATAATAAAATATAAGAGATACATCTAGGAATAAGGGAGTCTAAGTGAGTAATTGGCCCACATGAGCTCGTGATAGTTTACTAACTTATAATAACAATGATCTCGTTTTTAAGCTTGGTTTGGAGAAAGTGAAAAGTTGAGGATGACGATTATTCATGACATTTACAAAACCCAAGGTATGCTTTTTAATTTCTTTGCTTTGAATTTTTGTGATTTTCTATTTTTTTTTTAATAAAGGCCAGCGTGGATTAATTATGATGAAAAATGTAAACGAGCTTTGTAACTAATGCATTGCATGGGGACATTGCAATGGTCAAGTGTAGGGGATTTGATATGTGTGTAAACACACATTTTTTCTACCACTTAATTACAATAATAACCGGACCAAAACGTGTATTTTATGTCTTTTATGTCGGAATTATGCGTGGTTTGTGTTTTTGTTGTGATTTAGGATGAAAAGGTGAAAAGTGGAGAAAACACGGGAATTCACGGGCATTTACGGACTTTTATTGAAGAAAAGGATGAAAGACGAAGTCAAGAGTGCAAAAAGAACGGAAGTCCAAGACCAATTCAGAAGATTCATCGAAGAAAAAGTCAAAAGACGGAAGTTTACTTAAAGCCGAGGAACTCAAGTCTTATTTATCGTAGAATTAAAAGACGAGTCCAAAGAAATCCCGAGCCAAAAGTCATCACATTCCAAGATTAACAAAAAGATTAAGAAGGAAGGACTTGATGGCGCAATTAAGGAGAAAGGAAGGAGAGGAGGAAGCTTCCTCTAACCACTCTCCTAATCCACCTATAAATACCCCTCTTATTCATTCATTTAGTTTTGTTGGCTAGATTGACAAACTAGTTCTTCCACCTTTATTTTATGCACCTTTAATTACTTGCACATTTAAATACATGTTTTGCACTTTAATTACCTTTTAATTTCAAGTAAGTGTTTCTTTAATTACTCGCACCTTTACTTTATCTTGTTAATCTTCTTCTACCTTTCTTTAATCTTTGATTTACACGTTTTTATCTTGTTAAGTTGTTTAAAGATTTCATTTTTATGCTTTTGATTGTTTTAAATCTCTTATTTTCATAGCTTATTTGATTTATTTTCAAGTTTATATAGTGTTTACAAAAGTTATTTTTATATAAAAAGTCGTTTTTCTTAAAGTTTATCTTTTTCGTGTTTTAAAAGTTGTTAACTTTCAGTTTCGTAGCTTATTTTTACACGGTTTTAACTAAGTTTTTAGTCTTGTGCTTATTAGGATTATAGCTTATTTACATAGCTTATTTTTGGTTCTTTCCTACGTATTCCGATTGGTCAAGATCTGAAAGGGGTTTTACATTCCGATTGTTATAATCGGAAAAGGGTTTGTATATTCCGACTGGGGTTGAACTTGGATATTCCGATCAGAAGTGTAAGAGATATTCCGATTGGAACAAGTGACAGATATTCCGATTGAGGGTTTTCTTTGCCACATTCCGATTGAGGTGCGAACTTGGATATTCCGATCGTGTGTAGTGACAGTATTCCGATTATAGGGGTTCCGATTAGCATTCCGACCAGGTCACCTTATTCCGATCAGGTAGGTTTCATCATTCCGATCTGAGGGTCGTGGGTTATTCCGATTGGTGTAAGTGACATATTCCGATTGGATAACCTTGACATTCCGACAGGTTTGGTTTGATATTCCGATCAAGGTGTGATCGGAATATATTTCGATTGGAGTAGTTTTTCTTGTTTTGTCTTATTTAATTTTTAGTTTACGTTTTTAATACTTGTCTAATTTTAATTCTCGTCATGCTTTTATTTTTAGTCATTTAATTATTTTATTTTCCGTCACGTCTTTTAATATTGCACCTTTCTTTTAATTAGATTTGGATTTAATTTCACGCTCTTTTAATACTTGCCCTTTACTTTAACGACATTTACTTTTAAGTCTTGCACATTTAAATTAAAAACCAACCAAAAATATTCTTTTTCACCAAAATAAAACTGAGTCACATAGAGAACCTAGATCAATTCGATTAGACCAACACAACGAACTTAATCTTGACTTTTATACGGGTGTCAAAAGCCTTGTATTACTTCTGTATGCAAATATGTGATTATAAATAAGTGGGCTTAAGGATATCCGACGTGACCATGTATATTTATGGTATTGATTTAGTTCTCCATCTTTGGGAGGGTATTTCTTTTGACTCAGGATTCGTCCATAAAAATTTATCTTATTTCGCCTTGTATCGTATCATTACAACATTTTGATGAGTGATACCTTAAGCTTCATTTGATTTGCGAATTGTTACGAGAATCTTTCTGAATATATACAAATCGACGTGAAGTAATGGGATGGTGGTGGTGAACCCTTAGAGACGTTTAAGAACTAACGATTTTTCTCAACTCTTCGTTTCGAATTTTATCGTTCTATGAACGACGACCGATTTGTCAGATTGACATTTAGAACCGCTAAGATATATTCCTCTTCTACCTATTGCTTACCTAATTACCTATTGGTGGAAACAAGATTTTAGAAGTTCGGACAGAATGATCTGTGAGCAGATATAAGTATATTCGATAGAACATTGGTGTAGAACATCAAATCCTTTTCTCTACACTTTTTTTTACGGTAACAACGATTGAGTTCGAGGACGAACTCCAAATAACACGGATGTACTGTGACAACCGGGAATTTTCCAGACCTTCAATAATAAAAATTTATATTATTTAATAATCGAAATTCGTTTTCGAGAGATATCAAAGTTATTTTAGTTAAAAACGAGAGTTTATTTTACATATTGTAAAATACTGCGTAAAATCTAAAAACTGACGCGATATAAATTAAATTTATATTTAATTACTCAGAAATATTTGCTAAAAATATTTATTGAATTATCTGACATTTTTATTTTGGTTTTAATAACGTACGTTGGAAACGAGAACATTCAAGTGGAATTTTATTTTTCCATGAACGCAACTATTTGAGTTAAACGATAAACAATAACGATTTTAAATAAAAATGTAGACAATTGTGAAAATTAGTCGAGTAAATACTCTACTTTAATGGAAAAGTAATTTTGAAATGAACGGCGCAACATTCGTTGAATGAATCAAATTTTTACTTTTATAAACGAGTCCCGAATCATGTATTAACAAAAGTTATAAGAAAAATTACATTTTTAATCCTTGTATTATTAAAAACCTTTCATTTTGTTTTATCAAAAGTTTATTAGTATAAATAAGCAAAAATTAGGGTTTTATTTCATTTTCCCCTCAAACCCTAACCCTAGACAAACACACACATAACCCTAGCCATTTCCGGCGCCTACACTTTTTCCGGCGAGTAATTCCGGCCACCAGAATCTGCCGCCGCCGCCACTTAGAATGTATAGATCGAATAGATACATGTTATGTACCATTCGAATCCATCACTTATCATCACCAAACCACCATCTCTCGCTGCCACCATCTAAAATACCACCGCCGTCCCGTGTGTCCGACCACTACCTAAACCACTATCTTCATCATTTGATCAATAGATCTATATAACCCTCATCCCACCACCAACGAAACACAACCTCATCACCACTGATTTCTGTTATCATAGATCCACCAACACTCTTGTGACCACACACCAGCCGCAACCTTTGATAATCACAATCGCCACCCACTACTTCTTAGAACTACCGTCACCACCACCACGCCTTCACCCTCGGCGCACTATCAGATTAATCAGATCCGTCAGAGCTGTGTTAGCCACCATGTTCATCCATCTCCATCACCATCACGATGCCATTACTGGTCTTGTTCACCATCGTGGCATACCAGCTGTCTCCATTTGACCAGCAGAAGACGCCACCATTGGGGTGCGTTCGGGTTGCAACCACCACCGACAGTCACCCACTATTGTGGTGTGTTTGTTTCGGATTTAAATGCAGCCAAAAGGGTGTTTGTTATATTGTTATAGATCGGTAAGGAGGTGATTGTTTCGGAAGAAAGACCAGGTGAGGGTGTTTAGGTCAGCCTAAGGTGTTTGTCTACAGCAGCAACACCATGAGGGTGTGTAGGTTTACAGCAGCACCAACTGTGTGTTTGCTTGGTTAGCAGAAAACACCTCCAAAAGGTGCGCCGGGTTGGGATTAAAAACACCACTAGGGGCGTTTGTTTCTAGTTATAACACAAGGGTTCATTTCGGTGCAGTAGAAACACCACAAGGGACGTGTTTGGATTCAGCAGTAAAACCACTAGTAGGTTCGTTTGGGTGGCAGAGACGACATAAGGGCGTGTTTGGTTGCGCGTGAGACGACATAGGATTTATTGGACTAGCAGAAAAATGCAGCAGGCTGTTTTGATCTGCTGTTAACAGCAGTATGGGTGCGTTTAGGACTGCTGTTAAGTAGTAAGGGTGCGTTTGGGATTACCAGCTGCAGTAAGGGTGTGTTGGGATTGACAGCGCGTGTTAAGAGGCTGTTTGGGTTAGCAGCAGCCCATAAGGGTGCGTTTGGGATCTCAGAAAGTTTAAAGGGGCGTTCGGGTTTGCTGATTATTAGTTTCGGGAGTGCTCGGACGCGAGACTTCAAAGGTTTAGAAGTGCCGGGCGCGATTTTAGCTCGTGGTTTGTTGTGGTTTAGAAATCGGCTAATAACGTATATAATTTTATAATTAATTATAATGGATTAAACGGTGGTATACATATACAAATATATATAAATGGTTAAATAGATATGTCGAATATTATCGTTATCACGAGAACTATAAAAATGACTATACGCTTAAATATGTGTTTTAATAGCTCACATCGGGCACTTGACTTTTAATTTATAACACATAGGTTGTTTTTTGGTTCTATTTAATTATGGTAATTAAATAGTCTAGTTGGGTATATGTTTGCTACAAACTACTATTATATATGTAAACCGATAAAACAAATAAATATCATTATATTTATAAACCAACAAAACAAATAAGTATTAGTAGATTTGTAAACCGATAAATTTATTATATTTATAAACCGATAAAATAAGTGGATTTATTTTGTATTGATAAACCGAACAAGTTATACTTTTACTTAAAAGTGAGAATTATTAATTAAGTGATGATTTCCTTTTAAGGTGTCGAACTATGTTGTCTAATTATTCTTATCACGATCTTTATATAATAACTGTAAAATATATATATATACATTAGTTTATTTTGTAAGATTGTTGTCTCTATTATATAGTTCAACATAAGAATGTTTTAATCTTCGGTTTACGTAATGTGTAGGGAATACACTACGTATTTGGTGTGTGTGTGCCTAATTTATTCACTTTATTTAACCAACCACCGAACTATTATAACTTGTAACTAAAATATATTATCAACGGGTAACGTTGATGTACATATCTATCGAGGACTCAAATACACATTTTTTTAAGTTATTGGATTTAGCCGATTAGTAAACCACAACACCATGACCAGGCCATATCGATTTTCGTTTGTGCGGAGCGTATTAATAGCATCACTAGCGTTTGCTCTACATCGTCGAGGTGAGTTCATACCCCACATTTTCTTGTTTTAAATCGAATTATAAATGTTTTATAATTGCTCTTTGGGGGAGGTACATGCTTGGTCAGAAACTACTTATAAACTTGTTTGGTTGTCAATAACTGTTTATCTGTTTATAAACGTCTTGATTGTCATAAGATAATTTTAAGCTTATTTGGTTGGTCATAAACTATCTTTAAACTGGTTTAACTGTTACGTGCTGAGTGGTCAACTCCATTAATTGTTATACGTAGTACTTATGAATGTTGATACCAAAATTTCTATTGTGGATTTCGTAGCCCAAAACTTTAACTGCTTTTTCACTGGTTCTCGGGTAGAGACAATGGTTGCAAGAATGAACACAAGTGCATATACTCGTTTATGTATTGGTCTAAGTCCCGCTTTAACCCAATTACTTTGGCACATTGTCATGAACCGTTAATTTCGGCCGGATGACCGGACGAAAGCGCGAATGTTATGGATATCGGGGTTGACGCCCCTATCCGGCTTGGTCCAACAGAGGACAAGCGGACACAGTTTCATTTGAGTCTAAGGACGGATGTCGTGGGTTAGGCATCCGTAGGGGCTGCATTATATGGTGTTGTTAACGCTTCGGTGTCATGAGCTTAGACAATAATAAATGCTTTTTATGGTGACTTTGTATTTGTTATACTGTCACCAATGTTTGGGAAAATCTTGTGGTTCATCAAACACTTCTTTTATTATCAAGAATCTTACTTATGAACTGGAATATATTTTATCATCAGGGAATTTAATTATTAACGAGAACATCTATTATCATCAATAAACTCTGCTTATACAAATAAACTTTGGTTTTATCCATAAACTTTATCTTTACTATTTAACATTGTTTTATCATAAACCCGTTATTATTAACAAAGTTTGTTTCCATCAAGAAACACATTTTACTAAGAAACTATAATTTTTAAACTCTTATTTTTACTGCAAGGTGCAGGGGTTGATATAAACTCTAAATTTTCGTAAACACCTTAAAACAAAACTTATGAACTCACCAACTTTATGTTGACATTCTTAAGCATGTATTTCAGGTACTTGACTATGTGGATTATTTGGAGTCTACTTTGTGGTTTTTGGCATGTAGAGGTCGTTCTCGGATCAAGCTCTCGATTACTCATGAAGTCACATCCTTCCAAAGCCAGTCTTCCGCTGCGGTGAATTTGGGGGTGTGACAATAGGCTTAAGCACTACTTTGGTGGGGAAATTCCTTCAATGGTTGCCCTCGACCAAGTCACTTTCCCCAATGATAATTAGCATTGAGGGGATCGAGTCGAGCTCATGACTCGGTAATCAAAAACGAGGTGCCTCGTGGGGGAGATCCCCATGCTTATCCTTTATGCTTACTATTCACTAATAAGGGGACTTGTACCCTTTCAACTCGTTGTCTCGTGGTTGTTTGTGATTGTGTTATCTAGATCATCATCATCATCTACGATTGAAGACTCTCGTGTTCGTTTACGCGAGCCTCCATCGTTTGCTTGAAGAAGTTTTTCACGAATCCATGACATATCCTTTATTGTTCTAACAATTATCTTTTAGCATACTTAATAAACGGCTTTAGATATATTGTTGATCACCCTTTCCATGCTAGATCCTAAGCATTCGACTCTTCGTCTCTAGTATGGGGGTGCTCCACCCTTAGACTCGAAACATTGAGGACAATGTTTACTTTTAGTATGGGGGGGGTGAATAGGTACTTGCTTTGCTACGCCCTCACGCTTTCCAACTTTCAATGTTTTGTTTTGTTGCTAATAAGGCTAAAAATGGCCAAATTTTAAAAATTTTCTTAGTTTTTATAAGTGTTTTTAAGACACGAATGTATATTTTCCGTTGGGTAGAATAAGAGCTAATTTTTGACTTGATGGGAATTTGGAGCCATTTACATTCCTTAACCCGCTCAATTCAAGTTTTGCTAGACTTTTATATAGGGAGCTTTAAAACGCGAAAGTCTTAACTCATTCGGGTTAAGAACAAGAACTTTTCGCAAGTTCCTATAACTGATCCTAGAAAGTCACTTATCAAGGGAACTATAAAATGCATTCTCTAAACTTGAAAAAGTCCAAGAAAGTGCAAGATCCTATAGGTGGCTTGAGAACCTAAAACTTTGATTTGATATAGTCTTAATGAAAGCTAATCCAAATTTGGCTTAATTTTGACTTGCATGGCTAAGTATTCATGAGTCTCTTTAATTAGAGGTCTTTATATAGTGAAGAACGAGAGATGATAGAGTTAGACAAGTGATCATGCTAAACGTAGAACATGAAAATGTTCTTTCAAAAACTCATATGTTTTTAATTGTGGCTTTTTCTTCCCATAAGATCAATGCATTAGGAATAAATCATAATTGCAATAAGTAAGGTCGTACGATTTGAAAGGTTACTTAGCCTCTAGCGCAAGATCGTTTAAAAGTTGCTCGGGGTTGAATAGAGTTCATAGCCAAGGCATAACTTATTGAAGCAGGACGCGAAGATTGGCGATCATCCAAAAAGGCCCTAACAAGGCATGAGGAGCTCTATTTTTGCTAAAGATCCAAGATCATGTGAAGTATCATTATTCCTAAATCAATATGAAGGATCGAGACACACGACGAAAAGCAATTACTCCCCTAAAGATCATGGAGAAAGTCTATCCAAAAAGACCCTTACAAGGTATGAGGATAAATATATCCAAGTCCGAAAAGGAGGCGGATCGTTGTATATCAAAATCCAAAGTAAAGATTGAAGAAAAATAATGAAGTCGTGGTCCAAATATGAAGAATCTCTCAAAAACGTCAAGTGAAGAAATTCCAAATATGTGAAGAGAAGACCATAATTTCAAGAACGTCTTCCCAAGATTTGAAGTATGAAGTACATGCCAAATATCGGTCCGAGAAAGGTCTCAAATCGTGAAACGAGTTATGCCAAGATATGAACTTAAGGAGATACACGAGAAGCCGTTTTAAAAGATTTTGTCCTTCGGCTAACTATCGATTAAATCGTGCTACTTTGCTTACGGACTAATAACTACTCGAATAAGTCAATATGAATCACTTGTGATCCATGAAAAATAGTAAAAAAATGCTAGTAACCCATTTCCTTTTATAATAACTAGGATTGCGGGGAGAAAAAGAATTATATAATTTGGACGTATGAGTAGTGTTAGCATTGTGACTTGTACCAACAATGATCTCGTTTTTGCACTTAGCATGGAATGTATGACAATCAAGGATGACGAAGTTTACTCTAAGGGACATTTGTTTGTCTCTATTCTTTGACCCTAAAAGTCACTTTCATGATGAAAATCATACATTATGTCTTTACGCATCTTCGTAGTATGTTGCAAGTCTTTTACTCTTCAATAAAGGTTAATAAAATTGAACTTTGGTGATGCTTAGATACTTTATACTAGCATTGCGTGAGGGCACGGCAATGGCTTAGTATGGGGGAGTGATGAGATGGCATTTATACATGATCTCATCGTTCTTTTCTGGCTTTAAATGCACAAAAATGTCATAATATACCATATATATGCTTGTGTTTGTTTACTTATGTATTTTAGGTATGGATATCGTGAAAAAGACAAAAGATCACAAGATACAAGGAAAAATGGACACGAGAAACAAAAGCCGTACAAAGAACCGGGCCCTAGATCATGAAATATTCAACAAATACCCTTGAAGACTTGAAGACATACAAGATTGATCCTCATTTAATGAAGAAATGACACTTAAAATCCTTGTATATTGATAATTACAAGTTTGGTCCCTTAAGTTTGTCAAAATTACACAAATGGTCCTTCAACTTTGAAGAAATGGCAAGTTTAGTCCCTTAACAATTCAAAATTGCCAATTATGGTCCCTCATGAAGCCAAAGATACATTGAAGACCTTTGAAGATCAACAAAGTCCAAGATCAGCCCTTGAATTATCTCAAAATGGCAAAAACAACCCTTTGAAACCTTTTTCCAAAGTTTTGTGCCAAAATTGCCAAAGTCTGAAAGTTGTCAACAAAGGAATTGGGCGCTGACACATTTTTAAACACAAATGAAAGAAGAAAAGAAGAAGGAGGGCCAAAGCTGCCAAGTTTAGAAGTTTAATCTCAATAAACACGCGCCAAACACAAATCCTCCACTAAATTCGGATCAAACGTGGCACTGTTCACACGTATGAACCCAGATTTCACTTTTTACCAGCAAAGGGGTTTTTACAATTACCTACACCAAAACATAATTAACCTCCACACGAACCAATCCCATGCCTAAACTCACACTCCCACTCACCCAAAGGACCCCACCATTCAAACCGTTTCACCCATCACATCACCACTTCTTCCCAAAGGTATGCCACGTGTCAAGATCAACAGCTGAGAGACTTTGCTTCACCCCAAAGCTACTTTAAACGTCTAGGATCATTTTAGACAGCTCACAACCAAGAATTATCTAGAAGACCTCAAGGACAAATGTGGAATTTCAGTGCTAGGGTTTGTGAATAGTGTTAGCCATGCATTTGCCTATAAAAGGAGACCTCAACATGTGAGAGTCCCTTGGTTCCAGTTTTAGGCTATCAATCTTTGTAATTCCTTTTTAAGTTAATAAAATTTGAATTTCTTAAAATTTTGAATTCTCTTTTGTGATTGATTAAAAGTTGGTGTTAGAATAGCCTAAATCTGAGTTCCATTTGATTGTTAAGACCTTCCTTAATCTTGTGGTTAAGGCACGTCTTGGTTTTAAGGTTTTCAAGGTTCAAAAACCTTGAAATCCTAGTTTCTGATTTTGGTTATCATTGAGTACTAACCCTTAGCCATAAGCCTTGAGCTCCTTCAAGCTTGTTGACACCAAGCCTGGGAAGAGTTCTAAGCCTTTGGTTGAGTTGTTTGCTGTTTTGTGTTGAAGACATATCATAATCAAAACCTTGTTCTACTTTGAACATCAGCAGGCTTTGATCTTCTTCTTTGAACTACCTTGGTCTTGTTCTAGTTGTTGAACAAGGTCCAAGGAGCATAGCTGGCTCTGCTAGGATGTTGTGGAGGGCAGGTATAATCTCTTGATTAAGTTTCCTCTCAAAATTTCATGTTACTGCCTGTTTTGGATTTGGTGCTTTGATTTTGTGTTCTTGTGTTTGTGCTGGTGATTTTTGAGTTTGATTCTGTTAGTTGCTACCTAGTAAGTGTTTTTGATCATTAAAATCAGTAGGTTATTAGTAAGAATCACAAGTTGCTTTGTTAAGTAGTTGATTAAGGGGTGTTTGGGTCAACTGCTTGATTTGGATTTGTGGTGTTTTGAGTGGATGTTTGTTGATGCTATTGACTCCTACTTGTGTATCTGATATACTTGGTTGCTTTGTTGCTCATTTTGTGGTTTGAAACACATAGATTCATAGATTGGGTATAAAATCTTGTTTACTTGGTGAAATTGACTGAAATTTAGGGGACACCTTGATCTAATCATAGACTAGGGTTAAAAAGTGTTAAATCTAGGTTACCAACACCAGGGAAGTAGATTTGAGTGCCTGAAATTGGATGTAGTGTCAAATAGATCAGCAAAATAGTTTCTGCATATGCACCTTGTTCATCAGTAACTTTGAATGCTTTGATCTTGTTGTTTACTTTGATTCAGTGTTTGTTATAAGTTGATTTGTTCTTATTCATAGTTAATATAGCTTGTGTATGCATCCTGTTGAGTTTGGTTGGCTTATTCTTGCTAAATCTGCTTATTAAGTGCATAACTGCTTATTTCCATGTTTGTGCATGATCTGGTGACTGTTTGATCATTTGTGGATTATTGTGTGAACCAAATTTGGATTTTCTTGTTGCTATTGACTCCTTGTGATTCACTGATCACAAGGGTGCCCTTGTTTCCAATTGAATCCAACTAAAACTCTCTAAAAAGCTTAGTCAAATAGTCAAAGCAGTGGGAACTCCTTTCCCCTGCTGGTTACCACTATTAGTGTTAAATTGGTGTCAGCTTATCAATAAGCTATAATAGCTTATTTTAACCAACAACAACTTGGATTTTGTAATAGGTGCTCATTATTTGACCCATTTGTTCATACTGGAGCATTTGGTGGGTTGACTTTAGGGTTTGACTAGAAAACCAACTTAATTGACTTTTTCATAAGTGCTTATTGGCTTATTCTGGCTTATTGGTTTTGCTTATTGGAATTTGTTGATTGTTTTGGCTTATTGAGTCCATTTGTGATCTTTTGCAAGTTGAATCAAGTCCTGAGGTGCCTTATTTCTCAAAAACGACTATTTTGTCTTTTAGTGAAATAATACTTTGCTTATTTCTGGCTTATTGAGTGTGCTTTTTCAAAATTTCTTTTTACAGATCTCATAAGCATCCCAAAAGAAGGTTGTGTGTCAAATTAGAGCTTATGGCATTAGCTTATTGCTTAATGGGCTGAAAAGCCCAATAAGGATAAGCTGTTTGCTTATTAAGCTGTGATAAGCTCACATTCAGCTTTTGGGCCTTTAGAGTTTTGTGTTTAGAATTAAATTTTGAGTCAGATAGGGCTTTTCCAAGTCAATTAGGCCAAGTTTGACTTTTTGGGTTAAAAAGCCCATTAAGGTTGACTGTTTTTTATTTTGGCCCATTTGAGGGCCCAACAGGGGTATTCTGGTCATTTCAATTTGATTTTCTGTTTATTTAGGTTAAAATAAACTAGTTTGCAAGTTTTTAGAATTTTTTATAATTTTTAGATTTTTAATAATATTTTAATATTATTTTATAATTATTTTTCAAATTTCACATTTCCAACTTTTTACATTTTTCTTAGCTTTAATACATTAAAATAGGAATTTAGCAACTTTTAGAATAATTTTATCACTTCTAGATTAATTTTTATAATTATTTTAAGTTTTAATATTTTTTAAATCATTTTAAATAGTTTTTATTAGTTTGAAAATTTCTAAAAATAGTTTTTAATCTTTTTAGGTCATTTTAGAGGTTTACCCATTAAAAAATCTTTATTTGGGCTTTTTGATAATTTATTTGATTTTTAGGGCTTTAATTAGCATTTAAAAATTGAATATTTAATTATTTAAAAGGTTTGAAAAAGTTTTGATCATTGGTAAACTCTTAGTTTATTAATTTTGATTTTTGGTAATTTTTAGAATTAATTTTTATTTTTGTAGTTTTTACGGTTTTACGTTTTGTCGTCGTAGTAGTAATTATCACATCTTCGTCATCTTCTTTTCTCATCCCCTTCTAAACCAATCATTAATCACAAACATTTAACAAGTTTTTCACACACATATACCTCCTTGGGAAACGAACTTTCACACCATAAGGGTCATTAGTGCTTGATTTTCCTAAATCATCACTCGATACTTACCGCTTTTACGCACCTTTTCCTAAAGGTCGTATTTTACCACAATCAGTCGGGCTATCATCAGCTACATGTTAAAGAACAGGACATCGCCAAGACTGCTTTCCGTACACAATATGGACACTACGAATTTGTAGTCATGCCATTTGGCCTTACCAATGCTCCATCAGTTTTCATGGACTTGATGAATCGTATCTTCCATGAGTTTCTGGACAAGTTCGTCATTTTCTTCATTGACGATATTCTGATTTTCTCGAAGTTAAAGGAAGAACACGAAGTCCATCTTCGTAAAGTATTACAGATACTTCTCCAGAAGCAGATGTATGCCAAGTTCTCCAAATGCGAATTCTGGTTGAGTAAAGTGGCGTTTCTAGGCCACATAGTATCCGCAGAGGGAATACTCATGGATCATGCGAAGGTTGAGGCTATTACCAAGTGGCCAAGACCGACATCAGCAACTGAAGTTCGCAGCTTCCTAGGCTTAGCTGGTTACTACCGTAGGTTCGTAGAGAACTTTTCCCGATTAGCACTAACATTGACCAAACTGATGCGGAAAAGGGAGAAATTCGTCTGGACTGAAGAAAGAGAGAAGAGTTTTGAAGACCTAAAGCAGAGGCTGGTATCTACACGGATTCTTACTCTCCCATATGGTACAGGTGGATTTCAAATCTACAGTGATGCTTCAGGGAAGGGACTTGGCTGTGTTCTCATGCAACATGGGAAAGTGATTGCTTACGCATCACGGCAGCTTAAGCCTTATAAGGAGAACTACCCTACGCATGACTTGGAACTTGCAACAGTCGTGATTGCACTGAAGATATGGAGGCACTACTTGTATGGCGAATCATGTGATATCTTCACAGATCACAAGAGTCTGAAATACATCTTCACTCAGCGTGAACTGAACATGAGGCAGAGAAGGTGGTTAGAGCTGTTGAAGGATTATGACATTAATCTGTAGTATCATCCCGGCAAGGCGAATGTAGTGGTAGATGCTCTTAGTAGGAAGTCGGGTATGATCAATGGCATTAAGATAGAGGAAGAGATTATAAGAGACTTGGAGCGACTAGATATTGAAATCATGGTACGTGGACAGCATGGCTACTGGGCTAATCTTAGAGTGGAGCCTGGCTTACTCTCTAGGATCAAGGAAGCTCAGAAGGATGATGGTGAAATTTGGGCAATTATTCAGAACTTAGAGCAACAGACGGAGTTTCGGTTAGATGACGACGGTATCTTATGGAAGGGCACTAGACTTTGTGTTCCTGATGATCTTACACTCAGGGAAGCGTTATTGGTTGAATCTCATAGCTTCCCATTCTCCATTTATCCTGGTTCAACCAAGATGTACCACGACATCAAGCAGTATTTCTGGTGGAGTGGTATGAAACAGGATGTTGCTACATATGTCTCCAAATGTCTTACCTGCCAGTAGGTTAAGATCGAGCATCAACGATCTAGTGGTCTACTACAACCATCAGACATTCCAGAGTGGAAGTGGGACAAGATCACCATAGATTTTGTCACCGGACTTCCGCAGACCAAGAGGAAGCATGATGCAATTTGGGTCATCGTTGATCGACTTACCAAGTCGGCTCATTTCTTACCAATCCGCAAGGATGATCCAGTTAGCAAATTGGCTGACACATATAAGAAGGAGATCATGAGACTTCATGGTGCTCCATCTAGTATCATCTCAGACAGAGATCCTCGGTTTACTTCGCGATTTTGGAGGAGTCTACAGAAAGCTTGGGGTGCCAAACTTAAGCTCAACACGGCTTTTCATCCTCAAACAGACGGACATTCGGAGCGTACCATTCAGACATTAGAAGACATGCTTCGAGCGTGTGCTTTAGAATGGACAGGAAGCTGGGACGAATATATCTGCTTGGTAGAATTTTCATACAACAATAGTTGGCATGCTTGCATCAAGTGTGCACCGTTTGAGATGTTGTATGGCAGCAAGTGTCGCGCCCCAATCTGCTGAGATCAGGTTGGTGAGTGAACACTTGAAGGTCCGAAGAAGATAGAGTTGACCAACGAGAAAGTCGATGTAGCTAGGGCGAAATTACAAGAAGCTCGTGCACGTCAAAAGAGTTATGCTGACAAGCATCGTAGGGATTTGCATTTCAACGTGGGAGATCATGTCTTTCTTAAGGTATCACCGACACGTGGTGTTAAACGTTTTGGAATCAAAGGAAAACTCAGTCTTCGATTCATCGGACCATTTGATATCATCGAGCGAGTCGGTCAAGTATCGTACCGTTTAGCTCTACCTCCGCAGCTTTCTCATGTTCATGACGTTTTCCATGTGTCCTTACTCAGAGGGTACAAGTATCATCCCCTTCACATGGTTCAGTATCCACTTGAACAGATTCGTGAAGATCTTACCTTCATCGAGGAACCCGAACGAGTTCTTGAGGAAGAAGATGATTCCATTCGTCAAAATCCTTTGGAAGGATCATACCGAGCGGGAAGCCACTTGGGAGACAGAGGAGTCTATCCGGACTTCTTACCCTCATTTCAAGTTTTGATTCGGGTATGTTCCTCTTTCAGTTTACGTTACCTATAATTCGGGGACGAATTATT
Source organism: Glebionis coronaria (assembly GCA_025667525.1). NCBI lineage: Eukaryota > Viridiplantae > Streptophyta > Magnoliopsida > Asterales > Asteraceae > Glebionis > Glebionis coronaria. Next base: position 397,703,601 of record CM046882.1, read on the forward strand.
CTTTTTAGGGGGGAAGAGTTGTAAAACCCGCATATAAATTCCATGAACAGTACACTACATAAACATACGAACCAATTAAAACTTTCTATTTATGTCATGTACACGTGTCACGAATATTAAGTTCAGAAACTATGTACGTGTTAGTGCACGATAATTATTAAGTACATAATAATACACGATAATTATTAAGTATAATAATTATAATCACGAACATTTATGAACATGATAATTATTACGTATAATAATTATAACACGACTACTAGAACACGATATATGTACGTAGTATTTATAACACGAACGTTAAACACGAACTAGAACGAATATTAAACACGAACGAACACGTAAAATAATTAAACATGAAAAAGCCCGGTTTGCCCTTTGGGCCTTATGGTTGTCGCGGACAAAGGAGACAAGAGGGGGCCCAAGCCCATTTTGGTTTAACTAAGGAAAAACTAAACACAGCAGTTTTAACAAAAAACAACTAAAAACCCTAGCTCTTTCTCTCCCTCTTGCCGCCAGCTACACAAGAACACCAAGGGTGTTTGGTTGATTTTGATCTTTGACTTTGGGTTAATCGTGTTCGTGTTCTTAGTTCTTTTCCAGTCACGCGTTCGGTATCATCATAACCTTCATGTTTTTATTTTTATTTTCTTTTAATTATGTTCTAATAAAAATATAATTAAAAACATGATAGATGGATCCAAGAAACATGGTAAAAGGGTTGGTTTGGTGGGTTTTGGTTCGGCCGACACACAACCGAGAGCCACCAAGCTCTCGGCTTGGTTTGTTTCGCACCACCAGCCGAGACCATGAGGTCTCGGTGTGGTCTTGGTCGCTCGACCGTAAGGACAAGGGAACCCCGACGTGAGTCGGGGTGACGTTTGGTTTCGGTGTGGGTCTCGGCGCAGCAGCAAGCACCACCGGCTTAAGCCGGTGGCTGCTTTGTTCGGTCGGTGGGAAACGCAACCAAGCAGGGGGGAACCACCGGCTTCAGCCGGTGGTGTGTTTGGTTCGACAGTGGCAAGCCGAGCCACGGCAGTGGCAACCGGCTAGACCGGGTTAGCCACTGTCGGGACGGTTTGGTTCGGCTCATGTTTCGGCTTATATTAAAACACGGAAATGGGCAAGGGATTATTTTTATAAGTTATATTTTACAAGAATAATTAAATTAATTAAACATGACTAATAATTAATTTAATTTAAATATGGACTTAGGTTATATTATTTTTAATAAATAATGCATGTTTTAACCTAAGTATTTTGTCATTTAATTTAGACTATAGTTATTAATTAATTATTAAAATATGGACTTATAATTAATTAATAAACATGTCTTAGGTAATAATTAATAAATTATTAACACATGATTAACCTAAGTATTTTATTTAGACTAATTTAATTAAATCATGTCTTTATTTAATTAAATCACATAACCTATAGTTTATTAAATTACCATGACATTTATCTAATAAACTATGCTATTTATTACATGACTTATGACTTTTAACCAGTGAACTTTAGCTTATATTATTAGCTTATTTGTCCAGCTCATTTCTAAATATGAAACTTTCTATTTCAGGAAACTTACTATTTTAGAAACTTTCTATTTTTAGAAACTGATCTATTTTTGGAAACTTACTATTTTTAGAAACTTTCTATTTTTGGAAACCTACTACTTTTAGAAAGTTACTTATTATTATACAGCAAGTATAATAATACAAGAATACAAGAGAATACATAATCAGAATACATAAAATACATTATTAATACATTATATCATTTAAAACAGTAAAACAAGACAAGAACATATAAAACAAGCTAAGAACATGCTAGAACCAGTAACGTACTCAGTAATCACAAGACTTATGCATGTCCCTTATTTATGTAGCATTAGTGAGGTCGGAGTAGGAGTATTCATCCTTTCATATTTCCTCGTTCACTGGACACAAGGTACAGATTTCCCGTCCTTCAGTATGGACATTCTTCCCTTATTAGGATTCCCCGTTCGCAGTCAACTGTTTTTCCAAGTATATGTTTTATATGTTTTGATTACTTATGTTTAGTTTTAAATGCCTAAGCCATATATATGCATGACCAGTGTCACCTAGTTATGGAGGTCCAATAACCATAACACTAGAGGCACCAGTGTTATGACTTCCCCACATCGGAGTGATTGCTCGTGGCGTCCCTTTACAATTTTGGCTATATATTTATATTATCATGTGGGGCGTATGGGTGCATCCTAGTTACATGTTTTACAGGATTTTCATGGTAAATGTGATGCGTGCCTTGCATCCTTCACAAGGAGTTGATCCCTCCTACACAGGCTAACTAATTAGAGGCAACCCCTTTAATTTCATGATGAGGTCTCCCCTCCAAGTATTCATGCAAGGTGGAACCTCATGACCTATATGTTGGGTCAAAAAGTTGATGTGGCAGAAACTCAAAAATGAAGAAAACGTGAAGTTATTGTCTAAGCGTTGTCAAGACTAATTTGGGCGTTAACAAGAGTTAATTAGGCGTTGATGGCTCAAGCATTGTCGTGTGCAATCCAAGCATTGTCACATGCAATTCAAGCATTGACAAAACGTAGACAAAGAAGCTTATGGAAGCTTCTATTTAGATAAACATGCAAAAGATATTTTGCATAAGTTTATTTAAATAGAAGATTTACTTGTTTATTCATTCTTATCTCTTGTAAACCCTAATCCTTACACTATAAAAGGAACCAAGGGTAATAGGTTTTATTCATTCAATTCATTCATAATGTAAACCTAAAGTGTGTGTCGACTAGACGTGGGATTCAATGTATACACGTCTAGTGATTGTTTGTTATTAATATAATGAACAATCCATGTGTTTTAATTCATGTTTCGTGCCTAAACACCCTGTTAATGGTTGTTGTTCTAATTCCGCTTTGATTGTTTAAATCATATGAACAATGATCATTCCTAGTAGCTTAAAAGATCCAGAAACCAAGGTTTCCACAATTGGTATCAGAGCCTCGTGGCTCGTGATGCTAGGACCAACAAGGTGTTCGTATTTGGAGAAGAAAAGAAAAATTCGTATAGAGTTTTTCTGGACGTTTTTGTGTGCGCAGCAGTATTCAGAAGGTCATAACTTTTGATTGACCCGTTGGATCGTCACGAAATTTTATATGTGTGTTCTACATACATAGATCTAAACATCCACCGGAGGGATTGTCGAGTTTTATCCCCAGGCAAAAGTTATTAGGCGTCAAAGTAGGCAGCATAGGTGATTTTCAGATTTTTATATTCACATGAAATCATGATTTAGGGTTTCTGAAAACCCTAGATCATTGCATATAACAGAAGATCTGATGTTTTATGACGAATTGGAGGTGATAAAGTATTAGGGTTTCATCCAAAACCCTAGATCTAAGATTCGATTTTAGGGTTTTATGAATAAACCCTAGAATAATCATTGCTGATGTTAACGTGATGGGACGTGAAGAAAGTTTACATCTGTGAACGTGAGCTGCTATTGAATGGTCCTAAATTTGGTTGCTGTATATTCATCACGTGAATTAAAGTAATCAAGTTTGGTTGTTGTTCGAATCAAGGTTTTCTATTGTCTGACGTTGACAACATATGCATGAACGCTGACATAATATGCATAACATTGACAAAATATGCATTGTTTATTACTACGAATGTTGTACGTCCAAGGGCAACTAGAGACAAACAATTTTGTTCACACGGTTAGAAGATTCTAATTGGTGGAAAGGTTGTGTTCGACGATGCTACACTTTGGTCATTCACACGAAGCAAAGTCTTCCAATTAGTGGATACATGACAGCGTGATTTAAGGTACATAATTGTGTTCACACGGATTGAGTATTATGATTGGATGACATGTCTACGCTTCACACGATCAAGAATGGAATTCTGTGTTCACACGACCAAAGGAATCACACATATGGAATGTTTATAAGTATTTAAGAATTATATTTGATTTCTTCAAATATTCTTCTAAAATATTTTTGGATGTGATTATAAGATGGCTAATATTTAGGAGCTTATATAGGTTGATCAGAATCCTTATTTTGAACAATATGGTTCACGCATGGATTCAAGATACAGTAATCATTCAAGCAAAGTGACGTAAGATCAATTCTTATCTATTCACACGGTGCTTGTTTCTTATTGGCGTAAAAAGGGATATATTACTGTTCTTATGGAATACAAGCTCTAGATGATGTCAGCAGAGTATTGACGCTGACAAGGGTTGAGTCGACGCTGACAGAAAGAATTTTGACGCTGACAGAATAAGTCAACGCTGATAGAGTTGACAGTGTCGTCCGATATATACACTTCAACGCTGATAGGTATTGTCAGATATTGGACAATACATCTGCCAAAGATATTGGACAGAAGAGGATATTGGACAACACAAGGATTGCTGCTGTTTGGAAAATTGGTACGTTTTGAGCACACAAAAAGGTGATATTTACACACGAAGGTACATGGAATCTCCGTTTTAATTTAGAATATCATGATGATATTTATGGCTCGGATATTTTGAAAGGAATTAATGATCTTAAAGCGAGTTAGCAATTATTCGTGAGAATTTGATGGATATTTTAAACTATGTAATCGGGATAGCCTTGCGAAAGAGTTATCCGGTCTAAGACTTTTACATATGGTATGAAGATGTTATTCCATTAAATTTGTCATGAAGAGGTGTTGGCTTAAGGGGAAGAATTCTTATGGTAAGTTTGATGATTGAAGAAGATTTTCGCGAGTTTGTGTTCTATCATATCTTAAAGTCGTGGACTCTCAACCATAGACTTTAAAGGTAACTTGTTCGTGCTTTACATGTTTGGTGATGAAGACTTGTCATAACACTTGAAGGAGTTACATTATCGTGCTCAGTGTCTCACAAAGGATGAGAATATTGACAAGGGATCGAGGTCTACTTATATCCTCCTCTATAAGTTCTTAGTCACATGGATAGTACAAGACATGGAACACAAGGTTGGGTTATTCTACTTCTACATCAAAAATATTATATTAATTGTTCTTCAAGATCATTACATAGAGCCTACATATGGAGAATCTTCAACATTGCAACATTGTTTACTTCCTTGTTGATGTGACAAAAAGGGGAAGAAATACGTGCTACACTTGAGGGGAAGCAATTTGAAGATCATGTACAACTTACAAGAGATACACATAGAGTTTTGCCACTATCAACTAGGGGAAGATTGTTGGGTCAAAACGTTGATGTGGCAGAAACTCAAAAATGAAGAAAACGTGAAGTTATTGTCTAAGCGTTGTCAAGACTAATTTGGGCGTTGACAAGAGTTTATTAGGCGTTGATGGCTCAAGCATTGTCGTGTGCAATCCAAGCATTATCACATGCAATTCAAGCATTGACAAAACGTAGACAAAGAAGCTTATGGAAGCTTCTATTTAGATAAACATGCAAAAGATATTCTGCATAAGTTTATTTAAATAGAAGATTTACTTGTTTATTCATTCTTATCTCTTGTAAACCCTAATCCTTACACTATAAAAGGAACCAAGGGTAATAGGTTTTATTCATTCAATTCATTCACAATGTAAACCTAAAGTGTGTGTCGACTAGACGTGGGATTCAATGTATACACGTCTAGTGATTGTTTGTTATTAATATAATGAACAATCCATGTGTTTTAATTCATGTTTCGTGCCTAAACACCCTGTTAATGGTTGTTGTTCTAATTCCGCTTTGATTGTTTAAATCATATGAACAATGATCATTCCTAGTAGCTTAAAAGATCCGGAAACCAAGGTTTCTACAATTGGTATCAGAGCCTCGTGGCTCGTGATGCTAGGACCAACAAGGTGTTCGTATTTGGAGAAGAAAAGAAAAATTCGTATAGAGTTTTTCTGGACGTTTTTGTGTGCGCAGCAGTATTCAGAAGGTCATAACTTTTGATTGACCCGTTGGATCGTCACGAAATTTCATATGTTTCACTCTTAAAAGAGTCCCAAAGGTTTTAACCTTTTGGGGGGCTGAATAATCACACTCAGCTTTCCTAGGGGCAGCGACTGGCGATCCATAAACAACATATGTTTCACAATCAAAAGAGTCCCAAAGGTTTTTTACCTTTTGGGGGGGCTGAATAATCACACTCAGCTTTCCTAGGGGCAGCGAATGGCGATCATTAACCATACTTTATTCACACTTAAAAGAATCCCAAGGATTTATCCTTTGGAGTGGCTGAGTAATCACCCTCAGCCTCTCTGGGACAGCGAAATGGCGACCATTCCCCTTATATTTTTCCCTGTTACTAATTACAACAAACTTGCAGGCTGAAACTGTACAGCCAGTCGTAGAGCCTCAGGTACAACAAGAAACGGAGGCTGATACAATGACTCAGGACAACCCAAATGATGAAGAGCCTGTGATAAATGCTGATGAAGAAATGCTCTCATTAGAGGATTATGTCTCTGATATTGAGCAAATGCCTGAAGATGAATTCCCTGAGGGAATGTTTGATGACGAGGATGAAGAAGATGAGGACGACCAGCTGTCTACCTCTCCTCCTAAAGATATAGCTGTGTCCACACCAGCTGATGACAAGACTTCTCCTCTCAAGGAAGCTGTTGACACTCCAAACTCTGCTACATCCGCAACAACAGTCTTCCAAAGACCAACATATGATCCAACAGCCGAATTTCTCATGTTTGATCATCCTGCCCAGACCAACTTTGACTTAATTCCAAGGGGGGATGATTTTGCTCAGCAAAGCCTCAATATCAAGAATCTTCAGCCCGTCCATCATCAATCTGATATTGAGCGCTTATCAAGAAAGTTGGATGTGATCAAGTCTGAAATGCACAACTTCACTGTGACATTTCCAGGCATCATCAAAAAGGCTGTGACTGAGGCTGTCACTGAGCCAATTCAGGATGGTGCCAGACGAGGTGTAGCCCAGGGACTCGGTCATCTTTCAACAAGGATAAAGGATGCCATTGACTCAGTTGTCCCTGCTATGTTCCATGCACATGAAAACACCATGAACAAGAAATTTAATGCGGTTCGCAACAGGCAATACAATCATGCTAACTTTATTGTCAGGCGTGTTCAGGCGAATACTAATGCAAATGCCAACCTCCTGCTAAAGATTGCCAGGGCCTCAAGAAAAAGGCAACGTGCTATGGCTGCATCTGTGGAGCAGATTGCAAGACGTTTTCAGGCACGTTCATCCAAGCATCTGCGAAGCAAGGATAAACGTGAGGGGGAGAAGAATACTACACTCAGCCTTGCATCTGCTGAACAAGGCTCATCATCAGCTAATCCCTCAACTACACCTGTTCCTCTCCAAGTCATCACACCAGTTATAATACCTGATGATGAGGATGATACTCAGGGGGAGCAACAAACTCAAGATGGAGCTGACTCATCTAAATCTCTGATCTTAGTCAACATCAGCAAGCCTGAGGATGATGATGAGCCAGCGGCCAAGAAATTAAAATTCACTGTTAGCTCTCTCCCCAAAGCTATTCAAACTCAGGCTCAGACAGCGTTCATCAATAGAGCTGATGTTTTTAAAAACATAAGTGTGGAGTCCTCTGTCTCGAAGAAAGGAAAGGAGATAGTTTTGGTTGATACTGACACCAAACTTAAGAAGATAGCTGCGATGCTAGAGACAGGAGGATCCACCACAGACCTTTCCCATTTTTCAACCTTTACACCTTCCGATGAGATTCCTTTGACCCCTGAAGAAATAGAGCAACAGGATGAAGAATTCAAAAGACTAAATGAGCTCAAGACAGCCAAAGAATTAAATGAAGCTACTCTGAGGAAGATGACACCACCTGAAAGGGAAAAACAAAAACAAAGGTTGAGGGAAATGGAAACTAAACGCGCTGAGGCTTTAAGGAAAGTCAAAGCTGACTATGATGCCTGCGTGAACAATAGATATGCTGCTGGCAAGATAACCAAGTTCAAATACACCATTCATAAATCCACAAACACCCCACAGATGATCTTATGGAGGGAAAACCAACAGAGAAATATGGATGTGTTTGACAACTTCAGGTTAAAGACACTTGGGTTATCAGAATGGTTCGAACTCGAAGCCTTAGCTGCCAAAAAGTCTGGACAGGCAAATTTCCTTCTGCTTAAAACTCTTAAGGCCAAGTTTAACTGGATCAAGGAAACAGCAGCCAAACTCAAGATTGATCCCCCACCACAGCTGTTTGAACAAGAACCCCCAAAGATAGGCAACAAAAGGAGAAGAATTTCACAAATTGTTAATGAAACTTTTGTTACTGAAGATGTTCATGTGGATGGTATGCACAGGGATTTGATCCTTCCAAATGGTATTGTTGGCCCTGTTGATGGTCAGACATACTCAGAGCCTGAAAGAGGAATGGCATTTATGAACAAGGCTTGCCAGTATGCTTTTCAGAGGGAAGATGAGCTGTGCTTGGCTTCAACTATTCAGCTACTCTGTCACAAGAAGTGTCTCAAGATCAACACAGAGTATTCCAAGAAGTTTGCAAAGACTTTGCAGGATGAAATTGATAACAGATTAGACGTGGCCGAAGCTGAAGAAAGAATCAAAAATGATGACTATTGAAGATGGTCTCAGCCCTTTTTACCTTCATCTTTTATTTTACTTATGTAATGAACTTGTAATTTTCTTTAAGTCTTAATAAAATCATGAGGTATGTTTGTTTAGATCTGTTATGTGTAAGAAGAAGTTGTTAAACTCACTTACCTTAACTTAGTTAGATCTAGCATTATTTATGTTTAAATAGGGGGAGATTGTTGGGAATCTAAACTTATTAGATTCCCTGATCATTGATTTAAACATAATTAGGCTGATAGATAGTCCCTTGCCTGTGCCTAGGAGGCAGGCAAGTTTCGCAAGACTCACAGAGATCCAAGTCTCTGTGAGCAACCTCAGAGGAGTCCATGTCAGAGACATTGTCAGGGAAGTCGAAGATTACCTGAAGACATACTCATTGGCTGTGATGGATAACAGCCAAGATGTATCAGGGACTCTGAGGGGTTGAGAGTTAACAGGGGTGGCAATACCCTGATAACTCTCAGCACACTTTGGACATGCCATTTGTGTGTTCGAGACTATGAAGAATAAGGAAACTGTTTTTGACAACTGTTCCTTAAAGCATAATGGAAGACTACCAAGAATAGAAGGACATCATGTGACTGATGTGGGAACTTGTAAAAGCTTGTGTAGTCGACATCAAGTACTGTTTAAGTCAAACTCGTAACACTATAAATAGGATGTGAATCCATGCATTAATGTTTAACACTTTGAGATATTAAGAACATTAGTGCATATAACTTAGTGAATCAAACAGCTACGACTGTATTCATAAGTTAGGGTTTATTGTTGTTCAAAGTGTGCACAACACATTGTCATCAAACTGTGTTATCCATAACACTTGTAATTCTTTATTATACAATAATAAGATTACGTTTGAAAAGTAATACCTTGTGTTGATTAAGTTAAGATTAGGGTTTCTTGCATTGATTAGGGACTTTCAGCAATTATTCGTGAGAATTTTATGGATATTTTAAACTATGTAATCGGGATAGCCTTGCGAAAGGGTTATCCGGTCTAAGACTTTTACATATGGTATGAAGATGTTATTCCATTAAATTTGTCATGAAGAGGTGTTGGCTTAAGGGGAAGAATTCTTATGGTAAGTTTGATGATTGAAGAAGATTTTCGCGAGTTTGTGTTCTATCATATCTTAAAGTCGTGGACTCTCAACCATAGACTTTAAAGGTAACTTGTTTGTGCTTTACATGTTTGGTGATGAAGACTTGTCATAACACTTGAAGGAGTTACATTATCGTGCTCAGTGTCTCACAAAGGATGAGAATATTGACAAGGGATCGAGGTCTACTTATATCCTCCTCTATAAGTTCTTAGTCACATGGATAGTACAAGACATGGAACACAAGGTTGGGTTATTCTACTTCTACATCAAAAATATTATATTAATTGTTCTTCAAGATCATTACACAGAGCCTACATATGGAGAATCTTCAACATTGCAACATTGTTTACTTCCTTGTTGATGTGACAAAAAGGGGAAGAAATACGTGCTACACTTGAGGGGAAGCAATTTGAAGATCATGTACAACTTACAAGAGATACACATAGAGTTTTGCCACTATCAACTAGGGGAAAATTGTTGGGTCAAAAAGTTGATGTGGCGGAAACTCAAAAATGAAGAAAACGTGAAGTTATTGTCTAAGCGTTGTCAAGACTAATTTGGGCGTTGACAAGAGTTAATTAGGCGTTGATGGCTCAAGCATTGTCGTGTGCAATCCAAGCATTGTCACATGCAATTCAAGCATTGACAAAACGTAGACAAAGAAGCTTATGGAAGCTTCTATTTAGATAAACATGCAAAAGATATTCTGCATAAGTTTATTTAAATAGAAGATTTACTTGTTTATTCATTCTTATCTCTTGTAAACCCTAATCCTTACACTATAAAAGGAACCAAGGGTAATAGGTTTTATTCATTAAATTCATTCACAATATAAACCTAAAGTGTGTGTCGACTAGGCGTGGGATTCAATGTATACACGTCTAGTGATTGTTTGTTATTAATATAATGAACAATCCATGTGTTTTAATTCATGTTTCGTGCCTAAACACCCTGTTAATGGTTGTTGTTCTAATTCCGCTTTGATTGTTTAAATCATATGAACAATGATAATTCCTAGTAGCTTAAAAGATTCGGAAACCAAGGTTTCCACACTATATGGGCTATTGGCTAATTAATACAGATTTCATATAAAAGCATAAGTCTTTTTCAAACTATAAAACCTGTTTTATGAACATGTTCCAGGTTATCTAGGACTTATACATTCCCGCTGTTATTGGTATTTTATGTTTATGTCATTTCATGCTATACTTGTATATCCGTTCACTAGGCGTTATGCTCAGCCGTTTTTCTTTCATGTTCCTAAACGACAGGTACTCAAGGACACTCGTAGACTTTTAGAGTATGTGCATACGGATGCAAGCTATCTAGCTTTCATTAATTTATGCATTTCCATACATTGCGTTACTTTATTTCTTTGGACATTGTTTAGTCCTTTCCCATTTCAGTACTTATATTCATGTGTGTGAGCTTATACTTGGATTACCGATGTTTGTTTCTGATATTTCTATTCATGGTCATTTAATGTTTTTAGACATTTACTTTGCATGCTTTAATGACACGCCATAATTACCTGTGATATTTCATTTACCAAAATGGGGTGTTACAAGAATCATAGAGCTACGTGAAAATAATTTCATCTAAAAGGTTAAAACGTTTAGCAAACAATTTTCTCGTTAATATTAAGCTAAAAATGCTTACTTAGTTTTTTATTTTATTGAAAAACTAAAAGGAAGGTAGAAACATTCATTTTATTTTATTTTTCTTTTTATCCTAGATACTCCCTTTACAATTTAGAGTTAATTGCAAAAATTGTTTATATGATTGTCAAGGTCTCATGAAAATGGTTTATTTATTGGGACAATTTCATATCTCCCCTCCTTTTGAACAGAAATTTCATATATACCCAAATATCTATATCTATATCTATACCCCTTATAAAAGGTGCATCCATTTTTTTGAAAAAGTGAAAAACTTAAAACTTAAACTTCTATAAATAGCTTGCTGAAAACTTAAACATCTTCAACAACTCTCTACATTTGAAAATAGGAATGTCTGACTAAGGAAAAAAGGGAACAACATGTATAAATGGAATGTCTGTCTAACGAAAAAAGAAACAACATTTATACTTGGAATTGTGTGGCTGTCAAAACAAGAAAACGTGTCATTCTTAAAAATGCGTCCCATATATATATATCTTCTATCTTCTATCTTATTCTTCCTCTTCTTCTATATACTACAAAAGCATCATCTCAATAGTTGAAAAAACTTAAATTTTCAATAATTCCAAAATTAGCATACTTGCTTTGCGTCTGTTTTTTAAAAAACATAGAAAAGAAAATTATCTTTGGAAAGTATTATATCTACATGCTGGAACTTTATTATAAACCGAAACTTTCGGAGAAAGCATCCGTGTTTCCAGTTAAAAATGGCAACACCCCTAACGTGTTACTGGAAAATATACATATGACTTTTACAACTTGTGACCTTTACAACTTTTGGAAACACCCCTAATGCCTTTACTGGAATGCGTTTCATATTTTTCAACTAGCAGTAAGCATAAAACTTTTGAATTTTGAATTACAACCCTAATGCCAATGCCTATATAAAGGTGTATGTTTCTATCATTTGAGTTTAAAATTAAGAAAAAGAAGATGGCAGTGCTCAATAAAAAAATATTCCTCATTTCTCGTGATGAGCGCAAGGCGGAAGAAGATTTTGATGTTTGTTTTATTTACATTCGAGAACACTGATTACTTCACTTTCATGCCATTTTTCGAGTTCCATGATGTTTTTGTTTACACTTTTGTTTACGTGTTGATGATCTTGACGTACGTTTTCGATGGCCATCATCCTGGAGACGATGAGGTCCTTCTATTTGCAACCAGGTATTCAATTTGCCATGAATAATAAATATACACTTGCAATCTCTTTTCAGGTAACCTAATGTTGAATTATTTTTTCTAATTATCCATATATTGTACTTCTATTCAGGTTCATCCCCTATCTTGATTAACTGTAACCCACATCCAATCTCGTTTTTGAACCCAAATCTAATACACTGTAATTGGGATGACGTATTTGTTATCTCAAGTGATGACGATTCTGATGAAGAAGCTGAAGAAATTCTAATGGCGACTTCTGAGACTTGAGTACTTAGTCGGAAAAGGGCGTATTATACTATTATTTACTGAAAGTAATGCTGAAGAATAAAGTTGTTTTTTCGTTTATTGATCTTGAGGCTGTTGTTTTCGTTAAATTCATGTTTAATTACAATTTGGGCCACCTTGTAATAGTTGTGATTTTCATTAATTATTCTTTTAGATATGATTCTTTTAGCTAAATATGTAATAACACATTAGCTTTATTATTTGCGCGGTAGATCTTTCCTACATTTAGCTTTTTCTTGTGTGTATATTACATTATTCTTTGTGTTTGTCTATGCTTCGAATATATATAATGTTTTTCTTGAATTTAACTATGGTAGATGATCCTTATATGCGCATGCTTCATATTATAGCTATTTGACGAAGAGGAAGTGGTCTGATCATAATAAGACAATAACTTTTTTTCTTGCTTTTTTCTTATATTAATGTGGCGGATTGTTTATCTCAATGATAAATTTAATCCGTCCCGCCATTCCTTACTTAGGAAGGAATATAGTAAGAGACGACTGCTTATCTGATATTCAGATTTTGTATGGGTTCAATTTTACTCTCGATATCCTCTCGAATTGATCTAAGTCTTAAGTGGAATGATTGTTCTTGGTTACTAAATAAAAGGGGTTGGTTTAATAAAAAGTGGAAATGAAAATTTAAATTAAAAACAATTACTTTAATTATAATTGACTAAGACTTGTTTGAAATTAAAATCAAAATCAAAATTAAAATTAGAATTTAAAGTTCAAATCAAAATTAAAGTTAAAATATAAATTGTGAAATTGTGAAATCTGAGTAAAGAAATAGTAAAACAACAACAGTAAAACAGCAACTTTAAAATACCCAAAGATAACTGATTCGGAACTTTCTGATTCGGAAGGTACTATTCACTCATCCGGAACTCAATGATTCGGAAGTCTGACAATTGATTCGGAAGTTTCTCTTGATTCGGAACCTTCCGGATGAAGAGGTTGATTCGGAACTTGCTGACTCGGAAATAACTGGTTCGGAACTTTCAGCTTGATTCGGAAACTTCCGGATGAAGAGGTTGATTCGGAAGTTCTTCTTGATTCGGAAGTTTGAGACTTCCGAATGAAGGTGTCTTGATGCGGAACTTAAAGACTTATGCGGAACTTAAGGCTTGATTCGGAACTTTCCGAATGAAAGCTTCATTCGGAACTTTTAGCTGATTCGGAAGTTATGAAACCCAGATACAGTAGCAGTCACGAAGAACACGGAAGCAATGATTTTAATCAAAATCAAACCAAATACTTAAAAAGGTTTTACCAATTTAAACACAAATCATTTAGACACCATAAGCAACGAATCCCACTAATAAAAACATAAATCCAAACAACTTTTGAAGATCAAATCAAGAAAATAAAAACTTAAAAACTTGAAGGTAAAGATGATGATGAACAAGATGAAATGAAAGATTAAACAAGAACTTGTATTGATTGATTAATGTTTTGACAAGATAAAACAAAGATTAAAATTACAAGCTTAAAGAATTAAAGATGAAAATCACCAATCACCCTAGTGGTGATGGTGAAGCTACGAACCAGGAAGAAAAGTGGGGAGGAAGAAAGAATGAAAAAACTAGCTCTAAAATGTGTGAGGGGAAGGCTATTTATAGTCTTGTCCTTTGGTTGGTGAGTGGGCTTTCTCCCGTTCTTCTTGTCTTTTCGTCTTTTCAGAAAAGTTTCCTTTTTTGATTCTGATTCGGGATTTGTCGTCGATTAAATTCAACTCGTCTTTTAATTTCTTCGTTTAATAGACTTGAGTTTCTTCGACTTATATAAATCTTCCATCTTTGGTCCTTTTCTTCGATAAATCTTCGAATAGTCCCAGTGACTTCAAATCTTTTGCATCTCTTGGACAATAGACTTTATCTTGAGTCTTTTTCTTCAGTAAAACCCGTGCAATCCCATGTTTTCTTCAATATTCATCCGGTTGGCTCTGAAAACACAATAAACACAAAAACCACGCATAATTCCAAACAAATGATATTAAATACGTGTTTTGGTCTCGTTTTAGCCCGAATTAAGTGGTGAAAGGGTGGGTGTTTACACACCTATCAAATCCCCTACACTTAACCATTGCCATGCCCTCATGCAATGCTTAGTGATAAAGCAATTTTACACTTTTCTCATAATTAATCAACCTTGGCCTTATTTAAAATACTACTAAACAAAAATTAAAGTACTAAAGGGAATTAAGATTTTGAAGGAAACAAAAGGATAGAAAACCATTTTCACTTGAAAATAGCTATATGGAAATAACTTGCAAAGAGATCGATGACTTACATTAGGGCTTTGGTGCTGCGAAGATTTATCACCCTCAAGTTTCACGTGCCCCAAACTAAGCTTAAAAACGAGATCATTGTTATTATAAGTTAGCAATTCAAACACTTACACACATGGCTTAATTAAATGCTTAAACTCCCTTATTCCTAGGTGTATCTCTTATATTTTATTTTTGTCTTAGAATGATCATGAAGATGCATTTTTGGACTTATTTCGATAGTTTATTAGGGCTGAAAGCAAAGTAGGAAGATTTGATCAATAGTTAGCTAAAGGACAAAATCTCTTAAAACTGCTTCTCGGGATATCAAAAAGTTCATATCTTGGCATAACTTGGTTCACGATTTGAGACCTTTCTCGGGCCGATATTTGGCATGTACTTCATACTTCATATCTTCGAGAGACGTTCTTGAGATAATGGTCTTCTCATCATAATAGAGTTTCTTCACTTGGAGACTTTTGAGAAGTACTCCAACTTTGTTGACCACGACTTCATGATTATTTCTTCAATCTCTAATTGGGATTTTGAGATACAACGATCCGCCTCCTTTTCGGACTTGGATCTATTTATCCTCATACCTTGTTAGGGTCTTTTCGGATAGACTTCTCCATGATCTTTGTGGGAGTTGATTGCTTTTCGTCGTGAGTCTTGATCCTTCATATTGACTTTAGGAATAATGCTTTTCACATCACTTTGGATCTTCAGCAATAAAATCGAATCCTCATGCCTTGTTAGGGCCTTTTCGGACTCGCCAATCTTCGCGCCCCGCTTCATAAGTTATGCCTTGGCTATGAACTCTTATCATTACCGAGCAACTTTTAAACGATCTTGGGCTAGAAGCTAAGTAACTTTTCAAATCGTAAGACCTTACTTATTGCAGATAAATTATTAGCAAGTGATGGGAGAATAGGCAAATAATTACACCAAGTGAGTTTGCGCAAGAATACCGACTTATAATTGACTCTATCATTTCTCGTCCTCCATAATTTAAAATCTCAAGTAATGAGATTCGTGGATACTTAGCCTAATAAACCAATTAAGGTCTACATGGTTAAGGATACTAGCTAGAATAAACTTGGATAAGTCTATTCGGGTTGAGTCAAAATAAACGCAACGGGCCTAATATGTCAAAGACTTCTAAACTAGCTACACCACTTTATTAAAATTTGACTTTATTGTGGGATATATACATATGAAAGCAACGATAAAAAATTTAAAAATTTACAACTAAATGGCCAAAGTTAATAAAAAATTTGAAAAATGTTGAAAAATAGGATTTTCCGGTTAATTGAAGGCATTTTCATGGAAAAGTCCACTTAAAACTTCGATAGAAGTCCCCCCTACACTTAAGATAAACATTGTCCTCAATGTTTAAGCATGTGGGAAAAGGTTCCCCTACACTTATGACATTGTGCACGTTGGTTAACTCAAGTTAAGGAAGAGACGACTAAAGTGATCAATTTCAAATGTGAGTATGAAGAAAATTGAATCACGATAGTTGAGAGATAGAACCGGATTTCGGATAAACACGGGAGCACGGTTCTTCAAAGATTCCAAGAGTGCACTTATCCCTGTAATCACACCACCATGCAAAGACAAGCACATATAGAAGTCCCCCCTACACTTAGGGGATTAGAATATAAAAGGATAGATACTCGGGCTGCCTCCCGAGGAGCGCTTGTTTTTGATAACCGAGTCACGAGCCTGACTCGACCCAAAATTAGTTCATGGGGAACGTGGTGAGGGATGGAATCACCTCCTGAGAGGTGTCCTCACCAAAGTACAACTTCACTCGTTGGCCATTCACCTTAAAATTTGGTCCATTAGGTTGAGCGAGCTCGAGAGTACCATATGGAAAAATTTGGGCAATGGTGAATGGGCCGGACCAACGAGATTTGAGCTTTCCCGAGAAGATTTTCAACCGAGAGTTAAAAAGTAAGACTTTGTCTCCAACATGGAACTCTCGGTTTTTGATCTTGGAGTCGTGAATGAGCTTAGTTCTTTCCTTATAGATCAAAGAATTTTCATAAGCCTCATTACGGAGTTCATTCAGCTCATTGAGTTGGATCTTGCGTAGGTCACCGGCTTTGTTAATATCAAAATTAGCCCACTTCAAGGCCCAATAAGCCTTGTGCTCCAACTCAATGGGGAGGTGGCACGCTTTCCCGTACACAAGACGATAAGGCGTACAGCCGATCGGGGTCTTGTAAGCAGTACGGAAAGCCCACAAAGCATCATCCAGTTTATCAGCCCATGAGGCACGATGCTCTCCCACGGTCCTTTCAAGAATTCGCTTAAGACCTCGGTTGGATATTTCGGCATGGCCATTAGTTTGTGGGTGGTAGGCTGTGGAAAGACGATGATTTACACCGTACTTAGCCATGACTCGAGCAAATTGGTCATTGCAGAAATGAGTCCCACGATCACTAATAATGGCGCGAGGCACACCGAATCTAGCGAAAAGAGCTTTCAAAAAGTTACAAACCACCCTTGCGTCATTAGTAGGCAAAGCTTTGGCTTCAACCCACTTTGAAACGTAGTCAACGGCTACAAGGATGTATTTGTTTCCTTTAGACGAAGGGAATGGCCCCATAAAGTCGATATCCCAAACATCAAAAATTTCACACTCTTGAATGAAATTCTGAGGCATCTCATCTTTATGTGTGATTTTGCCTTGCTTTTGGCAAACATCACATTTTTTAACCATATCGTGAGCGTCACGGTATATGGAGGGCCAATAAAATCCCGAATCAAATACTTTTTTAGCGGTGTAGTTGGGACCACAGTGACCACCGGTGGGTCCTTTGTGGCAAGCATCAAGGATGTCCGACGCTGCCGGTCCATCAACACATCGGCGAATTATCAAATCAGCACATTGTTTGAATAGGTAAGGGTCGTCCCAAAAGTAAGTCTTGATGTCGGTAAAGAACTTCTTCTTTTGCTGGGACGTCAACCCTTCCTTGAGAATTCCACCCGCCAAGTAGTTTGCAAAGTCCGCAAACCACGGGGTTTCATTCGACTTCGAGTTTATAGACATTAAGGTCTCCAAGGGAAAAGAATCATTGATTTCTTTGGTCGGATGATCCCCTTGGTATGGATCCTCAAGTCTACTAAGATGGTCCGCGGCTAGGTTTTCTGCTCCTTTTTTATCGCGGATGTCGATTTTAAATTCCTGGAGCAGCAAAACCCAGCGAAGAAGTCTTGGTTTGGAATCTTGCTTTGTCAACAAGTACTTCAACGCGGAATGATCGGTGTACACAATGGTGGTGGAAAGGACAAGATAGGGGCGGAATTTTTCAAAAGCATAGACAACAGCTAAAAGCTCTTTTTCGGTTGTCGTATAATGCAATTGTGCCCCAGTCATTGTCTTGCTAGCGTAATGGATCGGTTGGAAGTGTTTGTTCACTCTTTGTCCAAGAACCGCTCCAATAGCAAAATCACTAGCATCGCACATCAACTCAAAAGGAAGCTCCCAATTAGGGGTAACCAAGACGGGTGCCTTAGTTAGCTTATCCTTAAGCGAGTTGAAGGCTTCAAGGCACTCTTTGGAGAAGATAAAAGGAGTATCTTTTTCCAAGAGGTGGGTCATCGGGCGAGCGATTTGAGAGAAATCTTTGATGAATCGACGATAGAAGCCCGCATGACCCAAGAAACTTCTCACACCCTTCACGGTTGAAGGTGGAGGCAACTTTGCGATAACATCGACTTTAGCACGGTCAACTTCAAGACCGGCTTTCGAGATCTTATGTCCAAGCACGACGCCTTCTTTTACCATAAAA
This sequence comes from Glebionis coronaria, assembly GCA_025667525.1. Lineage (NCBI taxonomy): Eukaryota > Viridiplantae > Streptophyta > Magnoliopsida > Asterales > Asteraceae > Glebionis > Glebionis coronaria. Next base: position 397,722,510 of record CM046882.1, read on the forward strand.
TGGCATTTTTCCCAATTTAGAACAAGGCGAGTGTCTTCGCACCGCTTTAGCATACGTTCTAAATTGGCAAGGCAAGCAGAGAAGGAATCCCCGAAGACCGAGAAATCATCCATGAAGACTTCCATGGTTTGTTCAACCATGTCATGGAAGATAGCTAACATGCACCTTTGGAAAGTCCCGGGCGCATTACATAAGCCAAAAGGCATTCTTTTGTAAGCGAAAGTGCCATAGGGACAAGTGAATGTAGTCTTCTCTTGATCTTGGGGATCGATGGGTATTTGAAAATAACCCGAGAAACCATCGAGAAAGCAGTAATATTCATTACCGGCTAATCGTTCAAGCATTTGGTCCATGAAAGGTAGAGGGAAATGATCCTTTCTCGTGGCATCATTGAGTTTGCGGTAGTCTATACAAACTCTCCACCCAGTAACGAGACGAGTGGGAATCAACTCGTTGTGTTCATTGGGAACAACGGTTATTCCGCCCTTCTTGGGCACACAATGGATTGGACTAACCCACGGTGAATCCGAAATAGGGTAAATCATACCCGCATCAAGAAGTTTGATAACCTCTGTTTTGATGACTTCATGTATTTTTGGATTCACCCTTCGTTGGCTTTGAATAGTGGGCTTGAAGTCGTCCTCCATGAGAATTTTGTGTGTGCAGAAGTGAGGATCAATTCCACGAATATCCGATATTTTCCAAGCAATAGCCTTCTTATGAGCTTTCAGCACGGCAACGAGGCGAGTCTTCTCTGCATCTTTCAAATCCTTTGCAATAATGACGGGTGACTTCTTGTTGTCGTCAAGGAACACGTACTCGAGATGAGGCGGCAACTCCTTAAGTTCCAAATCCGGAGGATTTTCGACGGGAGGCGTTTTCAAAGTCGGAGTATCGATAGCAATAACCGTGGGAGATGGAGGTGAAGGATTGTCTTCGGTGAGAAGATTGTCAAAGAAACTCATGTCTTCATCCCCCTCGGTGGGAGAATCATTAGTAGCTAAATTCGCATCTCCCATGGCATCTTCAAGATTGTTCCAAAATAAATCACCATCTCCAAATAGAGACAACGATGAATCAATGGAGGACACGGTCTCAACAGTGGGAAGAGAGGTAGGAATACTTTTGCAAGCATCATTAAAGTGTTCTTCACAAGCCTCATCAAGAACGTCAATACAATTAACGCTCTCATATGAATAAGGCTGTTTAGACAACTTTCCCATGTTGAAGACTACTTTGTCGTCACCCACTCTCATGATAAGCTCACCGGCTTCAACATCAATGAGAGTGCGACCGGTCCTCAAGAATGGACGACCAACAATAAGTGGCACACGGGGGTCCATCTCGTAGTCGACGACAACAAAATCAGCAGGGAAGGTGAATTTGTCGACTCCTACAATGACATCTTCGGCTATCCCCACTGGATAAGCAACCGTACGGTTGGCCAATTCCAAAGTCATTTTAGTGGGGACTAGCTCTGGGAGAGATAATTGCTTCCAAACACTTAGAGGCATGAGATTAATACTGGCACCTAGATCGGCTAGGGCCATGCAATTCTCTACTCCCGGGAAATTGCAAGGGATAAGAAAACGACCCGGATCACCAAGCTTGATTGGCAATTTCCTTAAGAGCACTGCAGAGCAGTTCTCATTAAGTTGGGTGTTAGCAATGTCGAGGAGCTTTTCCTTGTCGCTCAGAAGGTCTTTAAACATTTTGGCGTATTTGGGCATGTGAGCGAGAGCCTCAGCGAAGGAGATATTGAAATTCAGTTGTTTAAACATTTTAAGAAAGTTAGAAACCTGAATATCATCCTTGCTCTTTTGCTTCTCTTTCCTCAACCTAGAAGGATAAGGTATATTGGAAGAAGAGGAAGGCTTTGGGAGTATAGGATCACTCACAACCACGGGTGGAGGAGGGGTAGAAAGAAGAGGTGGAGAAATTGGGGAAGGAGAAGGAGGAGGAATAGGAGCAGGTGACTCGTTCTCCCGAGTCACAACCACCGGTGGGGGTATAGGAAGCTCGGGTTCCTTGGTACCTTTACCACTTCGAGTGGTGATTGCTTTCATCTCCCCTCTTGGGTTCGCAACGGTGTTACTCGGAAGAGTACCCGAAGAAGAGGGTTGACTACTTTGGAAAAAACTAGCCATCATGTTCCTCAGATCATTAGTCTGGCTATCCAACGTGTTTCTCATGTCAGCTCTCAAATCATTTCCTTGCTTGACCAAATCTGCCTTCAAATTGCGCACTTCCTCTTGGAGATTTCCCACAATCACATCATTGGTTCTCATGTAGGTGGTGACCTCTTGGTGTAATGCAGTGGTGGCTTGGTTGGGAGGAGCATTGTATGCAGGTGGTTGGTAAGCAGGTTGTTGGTAGACTTGATTGTTACGTTGAGGTGGTTGTTGTTGCTTGTGAGGTGGGATGTATGGTTGTCGAGGTTGTTGTTGTTGTTGAGGAGTGCGGTTAAGGTTTTGTTGTTGGTTTGGGTTGGTTGGAGGAAAACCAGGTGGTGAAAGATAATTGTTTGAGCGATAGCTAAGCAAGTTACGGTCACCTTGAGGTCGGGCTTGATAAGCAGGTTGTTGGTAGGTGCCATATGCCGCATTCACATTCTCAGCAGGGTAATCTTGGGTGGCGGTACAAGTTGTGTAAGAGTGGGGACCACCGCATATCTCACAAGGTTGGCTGACAGCGTTCACTTGTGCATTTTTGGCGTTGTTGCTGTTGTTGTTGCTGACGGTGTGGGTGACAAGCGATTCAAGAAGCGTGGTGATTTTGTCAAGTCGCTTGTCGCTGTCATTAGTGCTAGCACTAGCAACATTGGTCCTAACACTCTTGGTTTGCACACGAGATTTGTTCTCAATGATATCCCAAGCAGCATTGGAAGTCTTAGCCAATAAGTTACCCCCCGAGGCACTATTCAGTGAATCTTGGTCACTCATGCTTAAACCATTGTAAAAAGTATTGATTTGATGTACTTTGGTAAAACCATGTTGTGGGCATTTTCTTAGAAGATCTTTAAAGCGATCCCAAGATTCACTGAATGACTCATCGTACTTTTGTTCAAAGTTTATAATCTCATTCCGCAAAGCGGTAGTACGAGAGGGTGGAAAAAAGTAGTTGATAAACTTTGTTTCCAAATCCGTCCACGAGAGAATACTCTGTGGCGGTTCCTTAGCAAGCCAATGCCGGGCTTGTCCCTCTAAAGAAAAGGGAAAAAGTTGTAACCTTATAACTTCCTGTGGAACTCCATTGAACTTGACCGTGTTAGTGAGTTGTAGAAATCTCTTGATGTGGTCGTGTGGATCATCAATGGTTCGTCCCAAGAACGGTTGAGCTGAGACCATCTGGATAAAGCCTGATTTAAGCTCGAAATTGTTGGCGGCAATTGGTGGTATAACAATTGGATCCGTATTGCCATCGACATGAGCTTGCAGCAATTCAATCATTGGGCGATTATCCGGAAGGTGCTCATTGTTGTTGTTATTCATGTTGTTGAAAGGCGGATTGTTGTTGTTATTATTGTTGTTCGGAGGTGGTATGTTATTGTTGTTTTGTACACCAGCCATGTCTAAGTTATCGAGAGGCTCGGGCTCTTGATAAGACGTGGATCGAGTGCGCATACACCTGCAAAAGAACGAACAAAGAAAAACAAAGCAAAAATATTTTTGGTTTTTATTGTTTTTTAATTTTTAGGATTTTTTTGAAAGTTTTATATTTTTTAGTGTTTTTGAAAATTTTTATGGAAAAGTAACGTTCACGGGGAACGGATCCCAAAATCCAAGTTCTCACAAAAAACTTTTGATCTTAATTTGAGAAGAGCCGGCAGCGGCGCCATTTGATATTCAGATTTTGTATGGGTTCAATTTTACTCTCGATATCCTCTCGAATTGATCTAAGTCTTAAGTGGAATGATTGTTCTTGGTTACTAAATAAAAGGGGTTGGTTTAATAAAAAGTGGAAATGAAAATTTAAATTAAAAACAATTACTTTAATTATAATTGACTAAGACTTGTTTGAAATTAAAATCAAAATCAAAATTAAAATTAGAATTTAAAGTTCAAATCAAAATTAAAGTTAAAATATAAATTGTGAAATTGTGAAATCTGAGTAAAGAAATAGTAAAACAACAACAGTAAAACAGCAACTTTAAAATACCCAAAGATAACTGATTCGGAACTTTCTGATTCGGAAGGTACTATTCACTCATCCGGAACTCAATGATTCGGAAGTCTGACAATTGATTCGGAAGTTTCTCTTGATTCGGAACCTTCCGGATGAAGAGGTTGATTCGGAACTTGCTGACTCGGAAATAACTGGTTCGGAACTTTCAGCTTGATTCGGAAACTTCCGGATGAAGAGGTTGATTCGGAAGTTCTTCTTGATTCGGAAGTTTGAGACTTCCGAATGAAGGTGTCTTGATGCGGAACTTAAAGACTTATGCGGAACTTAAGGCTTGATTCGGAACTTTCCGAATGAAAGCTTCATTCGGAACTTTTAGCTGATTCGGAAGTTATGAAACCCAGATACAGTAGCAGTCACGAAGAACACGGAAGCAATGATTTTAATCAAAATCAAACCAAATACTTAAAAAGGTTTTACCAATTTAAACACAAATCATTTAGACACCATAAGCAACGAATCCCACTAATAAAAACATAAATCCAAACAACTTTTGAAGATCAAATCAAGAAAATAAAAACTTAAAAACTTGAAGGTAAAGATGATGATGAACAAGATGAAATGAAAGATTAAACAAGAACTTGTATTGATTGATTAATGTTTTGACAAGATAAAACAAAGATTAAAATTACAAGCTTAAAGAATTAAAGATGAAAATCACCAATCACCCTAGTGGTGATGGTGAAGCTACGAACCAGGAAGAAAAGTGGGGAGGAAGAAAGAATGAAAAAACTAGCTCTAAAATGTGTGAGGGGAAGGCTATTTATAGTCTTGTCCTTTGGTTGGTGAGTGGGCTTTCTCCCGTTCTTCTTGTCTTTTCGTCTTTTCAGAAAAGTTTCCGTTTTTGATTCTGATTCGGGATTTGTCGTCGATTAAATTCAACTCGTCTTTTAATTTCTTCGTTTAATAGACTTGAGTTTCTTCGACTTATATAAATCTTCCATCTTTGGTCCTTTTCTTCGATAAATCTTCGAATAGTCCCAGTGACTTCAAATCTTTTGCATCTCTTGGACAATAGACTTTATCTTGAGTCTTTTTCTTCAGTAAAACCCGTGCAATCCCATGTTTTCTTCAATATTCATCCGGTTGGCTCTGAAAACACAATAAACACAAAAACCACGCATAATTCCAAACAAATGATATTAAATACGTGTTTTGGTCTCGTTTTAGCCCGAATTAAGTGGTGAAAGGGTGGGTGTTTACACACCTATCATTATCCATCATCTTTTATGAGTGAAACAACGAGCTCTATGACTATTTGTATTTTAGCCGAAGGCCTTTTGACCGTTATAGTCTCTCGCTTGGACTCTTCTCACGAATTGGATTCGAACCAATATGCTCCTTTCGGCGCGACTTCTCCTTTTAGTTGATCGTGAGTAGATCTGTCATCCCCCTCATTATAGTCCTCCTAGAATCAATAGCATTTCGTCGGAATACATCCTGTCTTTTCACCTTAGTAGTCCTATGCATAATCAGTACTATAGCCCCAATCATGGCTACTAATAAAATCAGACTAGGAACCAAAAACCAGACGGAATAGTAAGTATAAAGTAAATTGCCCAATGTTTCCAAATTAGTCCCACTTCGGATCATCGCTCTCCTTTCTCTCTCAGATATTATTAGTTCAGTACGGTAGAACATCGATGATAGGAGAATTTTTCCACGAGTTTTAAAGGTTGCGGTTTTATATGGTGGCGTCAACATCTAAATTAACAATAGGTTCTAAATGCCTTCACATTGTCGTTGGAATTTCGGGGAGGATTCTTGCACTTGCCAGAGACAAAGATCTCACATTTAAGAGTGTTAAGTATTTTATACTCCGATGAGTGCGACAAAATGCTCGAGTCACTTGCTATGCGATAATTTATATATGATTGTTTTACGTTTTCATAAATTGATTAAAACTTTCGTTGACATGTATTTTTTATGATTTCAAGACATGAGGAGACATGTTTAAGAAATTATCAAAATGATTCCTCATACTAGATAAGTACACTAATGATTTTCAAACAACACTGAGCAATGAGACTCACCCTGTCTGCAACAAAGTTATGCAAAAATTTTCGTATAATTAAAGACTTGTCGTGATAGAAATTCGAAGTCAAACCTATATGTAAATCATTCAATAATTACCTTTGCTAGATTACACAAATATGTTAACAAATCTTCCCTAAATCGAAACTGACAAAATACAAAGTAATTATTTAGATTCCAAAGTTAGAAAATATTTTATATACGTTTACAACAAAACGAAAATGAAACTTATGTAAGCATTTAAACATAATTTTCGAAAGTGAAAAAAAATAGTGATTTTTTTATATAAACTAAAATGCAATAATTATAAAATCAAACATTTAATACACGTTGAGTCATCGACTCACGATTCGATGATCGAATCAATCTGGTCGAGTCACCGGATTATGGATTTCACCATCGGGCCAATCTGATTGAGTCACAGGTCACGAGTTCGACCACCGGGCCAACTCGATGGTGTCACCGGACACGGGTTCGACCACCGGTTCAACCCTGTTGACTCACCGGGTTACTGATTCGATCACCGGGTCAATTAGCATATCGTTAACTATATGTCGCTAGCTAGGAAATTTCCAAGTCATGGGTTCAACCACCGGATCAATTAGTATATCGTTAATTATATGTCGCTATGTAATTCCGCTGCTATGCGCGGGTAATCGTCTAGTGCATTAAAAACATTGTAAAATATGCATTCATAACTTGCACTTTGGGTATATATGAAATTAAACATGAAAGTATATTGATATATGAAATTAATCCTTATTTATTTGTTTAATTCGGATCCTCTCTATGTGATTGTGACCAATAACTAGTTTGGTCTTGATCAATGTTTCTGTTAGTTTGATTGTTAATTAAATGATTAAATAATTGATATTGATATAATTACCCTTGTACGGTTAATAGTATGATCTCTGAGATTTGTGTGATATGACAGATTTAATCTCTAACTTTCAGTTAATAATTCTTTTACTTTTTATTTAATTAAAAATGGTTCAAAGTCTATTTTGAATTAAGAAAAATTTAAAAAATCTTTTAAAATTTTTGCAAAATTATTTTGTTAAGTTTTCGAACATAAAATTAAATAAAACTTTTTTGTTAAAAATTGACCAAAACTTTTACGCAAAAAACTAACCGCAAATCTTCGTTAATTTTTTTTAAATAAAAGTGACCAAAATTTATCGGCAAAAGTATCCGCATAATATTCTTTGGCACAAAATTTTAAAACCTTTTAGTAAAACTTTTCTACAAATTCTCGAATATTTTTTGCGTACTTTTTGGCATAATGATTTTACTTTTTGTTAATTATTTACAGAAAATAAATTTGCAAAGTATATTTTTCTTAATAAATTTTTTGAATAATTTTACATAAAAATTTTTAAAAAATGCTCTTTTTAAAATTTTAAGATATAATTGCTGCGATTTCTTAAATTATTTAAAAATTACTCTAAAATTATTTTGAAAATTTTTCCGACACTAAAAATGCTTTTCTTTAATATGGTATGGATTTTCTCAAAAGAAATTGCCAAAAGTTAGCGATTTTTTATATAAAATAATGTAAAATAGTTATAAAAAAGTACGGTCAATTTTGCTGGTTAATTTTATGTTCAAAGTTTAACGAAAACAATTATCTAAGAGTTTTTGGTTACTTTTAAAAAAAAATATTATTAGGATATTAATAAATATTTTTTTAGTATGTTTGAACAATATCTTGAAAATCTGAAGAAATATTTAATAATATGAAAAGAAATTGTATATTTTTTAATATCTTTAAAACAACTTTTTGTAATTTTTCTTTATGCAAAATATGTTTTAAATACTTTTGAATAATTTAAGTATAAAAGTTATCACTCATATTAATATGACACTTTAAAAAACTATTAAAAAAAGTTAGAACACAAATCACAGGGAATATATTGTTAGACACGGGAGGATAATTATGTCATTTCAACCGTTTTAATTCATATAAAACTTACAAAGTTATTGGTTAAACTATCAAACAGTTATAAGTCACAACCACAAGGAGAGGATCAAAGAAAGAAATAGATGGACCAATTTCGTTAAATCCGAACAAACAAAAAAAAAAAAAAAAAAAAAAAAAAAAACTTTCAATTTATGTTAATCCCAAATTCAAAATCACAATCAAGCGGAAGAACTCCAACCATTCTTTTCATTTCAAACACCACCGTCACTGTAACAAATGGTACCATTTGTATTTTTTACACTGTAATTGAATTATGTATTGGTAATAGACTGATATGCATGTTTATTTAGGGTTTTATATGTGTTATGTGTATTAGTTCGTTTTATTAGTGGTAAAACCCTATGTACAATTATTTGCGATAGCCTCTTGGTAGTGCCGAACCTAGATGAAAAGTTGAAAATTTTCATTTGTGAAAATTAATATACGTCTACATAGCAATGTGTCGAAAATTGGGGGCTTGGAATAACACACTTACGTTCGTCCATGCCCCCAGGATAAGTATATAAATGTCTGTGTGCAGTCTTCTGCATATACACTTCAGCGGTCAAGAATGGTATTATAGTTGTCAGTTGATACTAACTCGTGTTTTTGGAAGGTTTTATAAGAAAAAATGTCACAATTTTTATTCCTGAGTGACTTGCATATGCACATACATAATACTAGTTTTTTTGCCAGGGAAATCAAAGTCAATCTTTTGTAAACTTTCATGTGTTAGTAACTTAGTATAGTTTTTGTTAAGTTGTAACATCCCTTGAGCAAACTGCTTAGAGGCATGCCATATTTGTAATTCGGCTTATAAAATGTGAGTAGGAAAAGCGAGATGGTTCTCAAATTTGAGCAATACTAACCATATATGTTTGAGACAGATATAATTGGCATTTCATATAATTATATTTGATGTTCTATGAGCATTCCATAGTTCACACATGATACTTTAGTGCTTGCTACTCTTCTTGTGTTTTAATGTTTCGAACTACCAAGAATAGAAGGACATCATGTGACTGATGTGGGAACTTGTAAAAGCTTGTGTAGTCGACATCAAGTACTGTTTAAGTCAAACTCGTAACACTATAAATAGGATGTGAATCCATGCATTAATGTTTAACACTTTGAGATATTAAGAACATTAGTGCATATAACTTAGTGAATCAAACAGCTACGACTGTATTCATAAGTTAGGGTTTATTGTTGTTCAAAGTGTGCACAACACATTGTCATCAAACTGTGTTATCCATAACACTTGTAATTCTTTATTATACAATAATAAGATTACGTTTGAAAAGTAATACCTTGTGTTGATTAAGTTAAGATTAGGGTTTCTTGCATTGATTATGGACTTTCAATTGGTATCAGAGCGGTGTTTGATATTAAAACCTTCAAGAAACATCGTTCTCAGTTTTATAATCAAGATCCACCATGCCGGAAACTTCTAGCCCACAATCACCTTCCACAAACCCATCTTCACCAAGACTTAACCCTCCAGCCAATGACGATGATCTACCCCAACTTCTTGACTCAAGAGGTGGATCACACGTAACCAGTGTACCAGTCTTTGATGAAGAAGACTTTGCCAGTTGGAAGAGTCAATTTCTTGTATACCTTGATGGACTTGAACCTTTTCTCTTAGAAATTTTAGAAAATGGTCCATATATTCCCATGGCGCTTACATCCACTGAAGAAAACCCTCTTCCCAAACCTATTAAACAATGGACTTCAGCTGATAGGAAATTAGCAAACCAAAATAAACGTCTCAAAAGCATCATAATTTCCTGTCTTCCCAAGCATATCATGAAGTCTGTCATTCAGTGTCCCACAGCTAAACAAATGTGGACAGACCTCATTCTTGGCCATGAAGGACCCTCTGAAACAAGAGAGACAAAGATTCAGGCACTCAGACTTCAGTTTAATGCCTTTAAGTCACTTGAAGGTGAAAAGGTTCAGCAAACCTATACTAGGCTGAAGATTCTTCTAAATGACCTGGCTATGAATGATGTCACTATTGGTCAAGCTGAGATCAATGCTACTTTTGTCAACAGCCTTCCAAGAAAGTGGCTGAGCATGAATCAGACTCAGAGAGCTAACAATTCAATCAAAAATGATACCCTTGCTCAGCTCTATGGTAAGTACAATTATGAAGAAGGGCTGATCGATACTATCTACAAATCAGAGACTGAAAGATTTGTAGTCCAAGGAGCATCTTCCAAAGCTTTGATCTCTGCAACACATCCTCATGACAGCGATTCTGATATTGAAGAATATACCCGTAGCAGCCAAGAGTTCTTGTCAGACCTCAATGCAGAATTCCATGAAAGAGCATTGCTAGCCAACCAAAGAAGATACTACAAAAGATCTGGAAGAGTAGGATCAGCTAGCAAACCAAATGACAGGTCAAAAGAAACATGTTTTGCCTGTGGAAAGCTTGGACATTATCAAAAAGATTGTCCTTCCACCAAGACATCCTCACCCTCCTATCCATCATCTTCATCCAAACCCTACAAGTTCAAACAACATAACAACTCATCTCAATCCAATTCTTCAGACACTGAGAAGAAAGATTACAAAAATAAGTACAAGGCACTTAAAGCTGAGTTAGAACAAATGAACTTGAAGATTGAAGCTATGTCCAAAAAGAAAGGTGGTGAGAAAAAGACAGAGAAAGGGTTGGTTGCTGAAACTTATGATTGGAATGATGAACCACTGACTTCAGATGAAGAAGACACCACAAGAGTCAGGGCTTTTATGGCGATAGCTAAGGATGAACCAGCTGTTGGAAAAGGTGATGCAAGATCAGGACAATGGATTGACATCACAATGAAAAAGGTACACAGGCTTTTATCTATGTCTGATAGTGATGAACGTAAGCATGTCCTTGATTACACCATTGTTGATTTACACTTTGTTGAGGAACAAAGAAAGAACCTACTTGATAAGTTTCACTCTATTAAATCTGAAATGATAAATGCTAAGGCTGAATGTGAAACTCTCAGGCGGGTTAATTTAGAGAAAATATCCCTGCAAAATGAAGTAGCTAGATTAACCTTGAAAAACATAGCTTTAAATGATCAAGTCTCTGAATTGAACAAGATTATTGAAAAATGGTTGTGTGCTAGGTTTACTATTGATGAATTGCTTAGGGATGAAGTGCCTGCTGACTTAAACAGGGATATAACTGCTAAGAATAAAAAGCTGAGGATTCTCACCAAACCCAAAGACATTGTCTTTAAATCTACAGAGACTATTCATATGTCAGATAACTCTTTGACTAATGACCCTGTCTCTGAAGATGTGGCTGAGCTACCACCTTTGCCCAAACTCTCTGGAGTTGAACCTAGCAGTTCTTCTAGATCTGCTAAGGACGAACTTAGGACAGATATTGAGAATCCTCCAGCCAAAGTTTTTCGTGTGCCTGCTAAACAAACTGGTAAACAAGTAGCCTTTAAGCCAGTTACTTCTAAAGCTGTGAATAAGGTTGACCCTTCCACTGAAGATCGCCTGTTGTCTCTTATGAAAGAAGTAGAACTCTTGAAACAACACATTAAGCCTTCCGCTGAATGCTCTACTTCTCATGAACCTAAGTCAGTCCTAGGTGAACCCAAAGGGGAAAGGTTAATCAAACCTTATTGCAATGTATGTAAAAATTCTCACCATTCGACCTTAGATCATGACAGACACATGGCAGCTAAAAGAGCTCAGACACCCTCTAGGGACAGACCACAGAGTTCCAAAAGGCAACAGGGAAATTACAAACCTTATCCTCCCTGTAAATTTTGTGGGTTCACAGACCATCACTCAGACGAGTGTGGTGACTTCCCTGGGTGTGATATCTGTGGGAGTTATAACCATGAAACAATGAACTGTCCATCCCAATGCCAAAAGTTTTTCAGAAACACAAGAGTTCCTAACAAGCAATTCAGGGAACCCACTGGAAAGTGGGTTCACCATAGGAACTAATCTGTTTCTATGTATCTGTGCAGAAATATCTCAAGGAATCGGTATGGTATCTAGATAGTGGCTGTTCTAGACACATGACAGGGATTCAACAATACCTGCACAGATACTCAAAGGAGCCAGGTCCCAAAGTGGTGTTTGGAGATAACTCTTCAGGTGACACAGAAGGATATGGCTCAGTGAACTGCAATGGGATCACATTTACCAGGGTTGCATATGTGAATGGTCTTAAACACAATCTTATTAGCATCAGCCAATTATGTGATGCTGACTATAAGGTTTTGTTTACTAAGACTCAGGGAACCATATTCAACAAAAACAATGATGTTGTGCTGATTGCACCCAGAAGGAGAGATGTTTATGTCATCAACATCGTTGTGTGCTCTGAAGACAGTTCAAATTGTTTTCTTGCCAAAGCCTCTGAAAGTGTCAAATGGCTGTGGCACAAAAGACTGTCTCATCTCAACTTCAAGAACATCAATAAGATAGCCACTCAAAACTTGGTTGCTGGTCTACCTTCAGTAATGTTTTCCAAAGACAAAACGTGTTCTGCCTGTGTCAAAGGAAAACATCACAGGTCTTCATTCAAGACTAGGCAATCATTCTCTATTGACAAGTGCTTACATCTCCTTCACATGGATTTGTTTGGGCCTGTCAAACCTCAAACCATTAATCACAACAAATACACCTTGGTCATAGTTGATGAATTTTCAAGATATACATGGGTGTTCTTCCTCAGAAGGAAAAGTGATGCAGCTGAAACCATCATGTCCTTCATCAGACAGGTTGAAAATATGAATGATATTAGAGTCAAAGCTCTAAGAAGTGATAATGGTACAGAATTCAAGAATCATCAACTTGAATCATTTTGTGATGAAAAGGGATTTCTCAGAACTTCTCTTCAGCTGGCACTCCTGAACAAAATGGTGTGGCTGAAAGAAGAAACAGGACTTTGATTGAAGCAGCAAGAACTATGTTAAATGGTGCAGCCTTACCAAAGCAATTTTGGGGAGAAGCTGTTCACACTGCCTGCTACACTCAAAACAGATCAATCATTGTCAAAAGACATGGTAAAACCTCCTATGAAGTTTTCAGAAAAAGATCACCAGACGTCAGCTATTTTCATGTGTTTGGATGCCCTGTGTTTATTTATAACTACAGGGATAAACTTGGAAAGTTTGATGAAAAAGCTGATGATGGTTTCTTTTTGGGATACTCTCCAACAGCCAAAGCCTTCAGAGTATTCAACATCAGAAGACAATAAGTAGAAGAAACATTCCATGTCAGATTCAATGAAGATGATGAAGTCATACAGAGAACAGGAACAGAGGGTGATGAAATAGATTTTAATGAAAATATTTCTTTCCCAAGTGATGAGTTCACAGAACCCAGACCTACCAGTCATCATCACTCCAACACTCTCACTCCTTATGTCCCTGCTTTTGACCCTCTGTCAACTCACAACATAGAAGTTCCTACCTCTCAGGAACTTGATGAAGAAGAACCACAAATCTCTGATGATCCTTCTCATGACATTGATGACTCACCAATTCTTCAAATCCCTGAAGATTCTCCTGCTGATAATGAAATAGCTTCCCTTGAAATGGCTGAAGAAGACTCTGACACTGAAATAGTCTTTGAAGAAAGTCCTCCTAGTCAGCAGGATGAGACTCAACTTGCATCAGCTGTGCCCTCAAGTACCCCTGTCCTTGAATATCCAGCTCCTCAAAATAAGTGGTCAAGAGATCAACACATACTTCTTGTCAATATTATTGGGGAACCAAATGCAGGGGCACAACAAGACAGCGAATCCAAGACTCTGAGTCAGCCTCAGCCAATGAGTGTCTCTTTGCTGAATTTCTCTCACAAATTGAACCTAAAAGAGTTGCTGAGGCACTAGTAGAAGAAGGATGGGTAGCTGCTATGCAAGAAGAAATCAATCAGTTCAAAAGGAACAAAGTATGGACACTAGTGCCAGATCCACCTGGAAAGAATATCACAGGCACTAGATGGATCTATAGAAATAAGATGGATGAAATTGGGAACATCATCAGGAACAAGGCAAGACTGGTAGCACAGGGGTTCTCTCAGACTGAAGGAATTGATTATGATGAAACTTTTGCACCTGTTGCTAGACTTGAGGCCATCAGAATCTTCCTTGCTTATGCTGCCTATATGAACATCACTGTGTATCAGATGGATGTTAAGAGTGCCTTCCTCAATGGTGATTTGGTTGAGGAAGTGTATGTTGCACAACCTGAAGGATTTGAGAACAGCGAGTTTCCCAACCATGTGTACAGACTTCACAAGGCAATATATGGTCTGAAACAAGCTCCAAGAGCATGGTATGAAACTCTTTCAAATTTCTTATCTGAAAATAAATTTATCAGGGGTTCTATTGATAAAACACTCTTTACCTTCAAGGACAAGAGTGATTTCATCATTGTGCAGATTTATGTGGATGATATCATCTTTGGGTCAACAAATGTCAATCTTAGTAAACGTTTTGCTAAATTAATGACCAAGAAATATGAGATGAGTATGATGGGTGAATTAACTTACTTTTTGGGCTTTCAAATTAAACAATGTCCTAAGGGAATTTCTATTTGTCAAGAAAAGTATGTTAAGGATTTACTTAAAAAATATGAATTAGCTGATTGTGCATCAGTGAAATGCCCCATGCTTCCACCCAACAACTTGGGCCCTGATGAGTCAGGGGTCTCTGTCAATGAGACTTTATATAGAGGCATGATTGGGTCACTGATGTAACTAACAGCCAGTCGTCCAGATATCTAATTCTCCACATGTCTGTGTGCAAGGTACCAAGCTAACCCAAAAGAATCCCATCTAGTGGCTGTTAAGAGAATTTTCAGGTATCTCAAAGGAACACCATCCCTAGGTCTATGGTATCCAAAGGAATCAGGCTTTGATCTCAAGGCCTATTCAGATTCAGATTATGCTGGATGCTGTATTGACAGGAAAAGCACATCAGGCAGCTGTCAAATCCTAGGAGGAAAATTGGTTGGATGGAGTGCTAAGAAGCAAAACTCTGTGGCTATGTCTTCAGCTGAAGCATAATATGTCGCTGCAGCCAGCTGTTGTGCTCAGGTGCTCTGGATGAAAAGTCAATTGGCTGACTATGAAATCTTGTATGACAAAGTACCAATCTTTTGTGACAACACCAGCGCCATTGCCATATCCAACAACCCTGTTCTTCACTCTCGTACCAAACACATTGATATCAGGTATCATTTTATCAGGGATCATATAATGAAGGGAGATATTGAGCTGCATTTTGTTCCCACTGAGCTGCAACTAGCTGATATCTTTACAAAGCCTTTGGCTGAACCTTCGTTCAACAGGCTAGTTGCTGAGCTAGGGATGCTCAATATCTCAAAGCCTGTGGCTTGATATTAAATGTGTTCATTAAATGATTGATTCTATATTAAATGTTTTTCACATGAAACTAGGTAGTTACTTTCCAAGTAAATGCAAAAAACATTCTCAAATATTTAATCATTTATTTTTCGGATAACGAGGAGACAAACTTTTTGAAAGGTCAAGGGGACCCACTTGAGCAGTCATTTCCGCACCTTGCATTTAATACGGTTGAATAACTGTTCACTCAAGTTTGAATATATATTGTCTTCTTTCTCTTCTCACCCACCACCATTCTAAAATCTTCTTCTCTCTCTAAGTTCTTGGAAGTCCCTAATCAATGCGAGAAACCCTAATCTTAACTTAATCAACACAAGGTATTACTTTTCAAACGTAATCTTATTATTGTATAATAAAGAATTACAAGTGTTATGGATAACACCGTTTGATGACAATGTGTTGTGCACACTTTGAACAACAATAACCTTAACTTATGAATACAGTCGTAGCTGTTTGATTCACTAAGTTACACGCACTAATGATCTTAATATTGCAAAGTGTTAAATCTTAATGCAAGGATACACATCCTATTTATAGTGTTACGAGTTTGACTTGAATAGTACTTGATGTCGACTACACAACTTTTACAAGTTCCCACATCAGTCACATGATGTCCTTCTATTCTTGGTAGTCTTCCATTATGCTTTAAGGAACAGTTGTCCAAAACAGTTTCCTTATTCTTCATATTCTCGAACACACAAATGGCATGTCCAAAGTGTGCTGAGAGTTATCAGGGTATTGCCACCCCTGTTAACTCTCAACCCCTCAGAGTCCCTAATACATCTTGGCTGTTATCCATCACAGCCAAGGAGTATGTCTTCAGGTAATCTTCGACTTCCCTGACAATGTCTCTGACATGGACTCCTCTGAGGTTGCTCACAGAGATTCGGATCTATGTGAGTCTTGTGAAACTTGCCTGCCTCCTAGGCACAGGCAAGGGACTATCTATCAGCCTAATTATGTTTAAATCAATGAACAGGGAATCTAACAAGTTTAGATTCCCAACAATCTCCCCCTATTTAAACATAAGTAGTGCTAGATCTAACTAAGTTAAGGTAAGTGAGTTTAACAGCTTCTTCTTACACATAACAGATCTAAACAAACATACCTCATGATTTTATTAAGACTTAAAGAAAAATTACAAGTTCATTACATAAGTTAAATAAAAGATGAAGGTAAAAGGGCTGATACTTTCTTCAATAGTCATCATTTTTGATTCTTTCTTCAGCTTCTGCCACATCTAATCTGTTATCAATTTCATCCTGCAAAGTCTTTGCAAACTTCTTGGAATACTCAGAGTTGATCTTGAGACACTTCTTGTGACAGAGCAGCTGAATAGTTGAAGCCAGGCATAGCTCATCTTCCCTCTGAAAAGCATATTGGCAGGCTTTGTTCATAAACGCCATTCCTCTTTCAGGCACTGAATAAGTCTGACCATCAACAGGGCCAACTATACCATTAGGAAGGATCAGATCCCTGTGCATGCCATCCACACGAACATCTTCAGTAACAAAAGTTTCATCAATGATTTGGGAAATTCTTCTTCTTTTGTTGCCTGTCTTTGGGGGTCCTTGTTCGAAAAGCTGTGGTGGAGGATCAATCTTGAGTTTGGCAGCTGTTTCCTTGATCCAGTTAAACTTAGCCTTAAGAGTTTTGAGCAGAAGGAAATTTGCCTGTCCAGACTTTTTGGCAGCTAAGGCTTCGAGTTCAAACCATTCTGATAACCCAAGTGTTTTTAACCTGAAGTTGTCAAACACATCCATATTCCCCGTTTGATTATCCCTCCATAAGATCATCTGTGGAGTGTTTGTGGACTTGAGAATGGTGTATCTAAACTTGGTTATCTTGCCATCAGCATACCTGTTGTTTACGCAGGCATCATAGTCAGCTTTGACTTTCTTTAAGGCCTCAGCGCGTTTAAGTTCCATTTCCCTCAACCTTTGTTTTTGTTTTTCTTTTTCAGGAGGTGACATCTTCCTCAGAGTGGCTTCATTTAATTCTTTGGCTGCCTTGAGCTCACTTAGTCTTTTGAATTCTTCAGCCTGTTGCTCTATTTCTTCAGGCGTTAGAGGTCTCTCATCAGAAGGTGTAAAGGTTGAAAATTGGGAAAGGTCTGTTGTGGATCCTCCTGTCTCTAGCATCGCAGCTATCTTCTTAAGTTTAGTGTCAGTATCAACTAAAACTATCTCTTTACCTTTCTTTGAGACAGAGGACTCCACACTTATGTTTTTCAAATCATCAGCTCTTTTGAGAAACGTTGTCTGAGCCTGATTTTGAATTGATTTTGGTAGGGAGCTCACAGTGAATTTAAGCTTCTTGGCTGCTGGTTCATCCTTATCCTCAGGTTTGCTGATGTTAACTAGGATCATGGATTTAGATGAGTCATCGCCATCTTGTGATTGTTGCTCCCCCTGAGTCTGATCCTCATCATCAGGTATTATAACTGGTTCGATGACTTGAAGAGGAACAGGTGTTGTTGAAGGGTTGGCTGAAGATGAGCCTTGTTCAGCAGATGCAAGGCTGAGTTAGTAGTCTTCTCCCCCTCACGTTCATCCTTACTTCTCTTGTGCTTGGATGAACGTGCCTGTAATCTGCTTGCAATCTGCTCCACAGAGGCAGCCATGGCACGCTGTCTTTTTCTTGATGCCCTGGCAATCTTCAGCAATAAGTTGGCATTGGCATTGGTATTTGCCTGAACTCGCCTGACAATAAAACCAGCATGGTTGTATTGCCTGTTGCGCACTGCATTGAAGTGTCTGTTTATGGTGGTTTCTTGTTCTTGGAACAATGCAGGGACAACTGAGTCAATTGCATTCTTGATGCGCGTCGAGAGATGACTTAGTCCTTGAGCCACACCTTTTCTTGTACCCTCCTGAATAGGCTCAGTGACAGCCTCAGTCACAGCCTTCTTTATAATACCTGGAAAGGTGACAGTAAAATTATGCATCTCTGACTTGATCACGTCCAGCTTTCTTGACAAGTGCTCAATATCAGACTGATGGTGTACAGGCTGAAGATTTTTGATATTGAGGCTTTGTTGAGCAAAATCATCCTCCCTTGGAATTAAGTCGAAGTTGGTCTGGGTAGGATGATCAAACAAAAGGAATTCAGCTGTTGGATCATATATTGGTCTTTGAAGGACTGTTGTTGCAGATGTAGCAGAGTTTTGTGTGTCAATAGCTTCCTTAAGAGGAGAAGTCTTGTCATCTTCTTTAGGAGGAGAGACTGACAGCTGGTCATCCTCATCTTCTTCCTCTTCCTCATCAAACATTCCCTCAGGGAATTCGTCTTCAGGCATTGGTTCAAACTCAGCGACATAATCTTCTACAGAGAGCATTTCTTCATCAGCATTGAGCACAAGTTCTTCTTCGATCTGAATGTCCTGAGTTATTGTTTCAGCCTCTTTTTCATGTACCTGAGGTTCTTTGACTGGCTGTACAATTTCAGCCTGCAAGGTTGTTGAAATTAGTAACAGGGAAAACATAAAGTGGATGGTCGCCATTTCGCTGTCCCAGAGAGGCTGAGGGTGATTACTCAGCCACTCCAAAGGATAAATCCTTGGGATTCTTTTAAGTGTGAATGAAGTGTGGTTAATGGTCGCCATTCGCTGCCCCTAGGAAAGCTGAGTGTGATTATTCAGCCCCCCCCAAAAGGTAAAAACCTTTGGGACTCTTTTGATTGTGAAACATATGTTGTTTAATGATCGCCATTTCGCTGCCCCTAGGAAAGCTGAGTGTGATTATTCAGCCCCCCCAAAAGGTAAAACCTTTGGGACTCTTTTAAGAGTGAAACATATGTTGTTGTAGGTCGCCTGTTACGCTGCCCCTAGGAAAGCTGAGGGTGATGATTCAGCTCCCCCTGAAAGGATAAATCCTTTGGGACTCTTTTAATGAGGGAACCAAGAGGCTGTGTGAAGTACAGCCATCAAGGTTGAGACATTAATGTATTCAGGTTGTTGTTAGCCTGAATACTGTCTAGAGGGTTCAAGGTCATCGGGGTGCTTTATAAACACAAATGAATCACTCCCTGGTGCAAAGACAGAGTGTACAGAAGTCTTAAAGAATTCTAAGTGAAATGACAGACTTCTATGGGTCGAGGATTACCCTAACTTCACCACTCTCTCCTACAGACAAATGAGAGTGGTTGCTTGTGAACCTCTAAAAATGTACACTGATTACCTGTGAGATATCAGCTTGGTTTGGCTGGTTTCCTGTAGTCTCTGCTGACCTAGAGACACTAGACGCCTGTTGTTTGTCAGCCAAAGATTCTGTATCCACAAGAGTATCTGGACCAGATGCGGTTTCAATCTTCTTTTCCTTGGCCTTGCTAACAGCTTTAGGTTGGGAAGAAGAGGGGATTTTCTTCTTCTTTGGCTGTTGGCCAGAAGAAGCCTTGGACTTGGTAGTGTGCTGCCCAGAGGTCAAAGACGTAGACTTGCCAGCGACACTAGAAGTATTCACCTTCTCAGAGGAAGGGAGCAAGGGCTTCTCAGCGTTGGGTACCTGGTTAGCAACGTTCAGCATGTGAGCGGTCACAGGGAAATCCTCAGCTCCTATCTCCTTGTAAATGGCGCCTGTAATGCGATAGGGCTTCAGGGTTGTCAAGGCCTTGTTATGGTAGTTTTCTCCCAGCAAACTCTCAAAGATCAGGGACAAATAACGCACGTAACAGATGTTCTTTTCCCTGACCTGATTCCTTCCCTTTAGTTGTTCTACTAGGTTAGAGAAAAGAAGGCTTCCAACGTCAACATCAGCTCCCCAAATTAATCCATATGCAATAGTCTGATGTTTGAACGACATTTGATCTTGTGATCCCTGCATGCCTCCCAGGGACTTCACAATGTGGGTGAAGAGGACACGCCACATAGGAGAGAAATACTTGATCTTCAGGGGTGCTTTAGCAAGGATATCAGCTGGTGTGAGGGCAGGGTTAATGTCATGACAGGGTTTGAGTGTGGCCAATGCTTCCTTGACAGCCTTTTTGTCAACTGTCTTCAAGCAATCATCTCCATGTTTAAGTCCGGCCACACTGGCAAAATCAGCAAGGGAAAAGGCAAAAGGATGTTCATTGCAAGAAAGGCTGAAGGTAATGGTGTCTTCTTCAACTTCGGCAGAATACCAAAATTCCCTAAGGTATTCTTGGTAAAAGGTGGAAGGAGATTTGGTGAAGGCTTCGTTTAGGTCACAATTCTGCATGAAATTTACCAGATCCGAATAGGTGTTGTTGGGTGCCTTGATCCATCCAATAGCGTTATTTGAGGCGATGATGCTCTCGTTGATCTCGAAGTTCACATTGGAGGCTTTTGGTACAGGAAACGCCATTGATATAAGGTTGAAAGTGAATGAAAATGGCGGATGGTTGAGAGAGATAAGAGTTTTAGAGAGAGAAAAAGATTTTGAGAATGGTGGTGGGTGAGAAGAGAAAGAAGACAATATAAATATTCAAACTTAGAGTGAACAGTTATTCAACAGCATTAAATGCAAAAGCGAAAATGACTGCTCAAGTGGGTCCCCTTGACCTTTCAAAACGTTTGTCTCCTCGTTATCCGAAACTTAAATGATTAAAAAATGTGAGAATGTTTTTCGCATTTACTTGGAACGCAACTACCTAGTTACATGTGAAAAACATTTAATAAAACATTTAATATAGAATCAATCATTTAATGAACACATTTAATATCAAGCCACAGGCTTTGAAATATTGAGCATCCCTAGCTCAGCAACTAGCCTGTTAAACGTAGGTTCAGCCAAAGGCTTTGTAAAGATATCAGCTAGTTGCAGCTCTGTGGGAACAAAATGCAGCTCAATATCTCCCTTCATAATATGATCCCTGATAAAATGATACCTGATATCAATGTGTTTGGTACGAGAGTGAAGAACAGGGTTGTTGGATATGGCAATGGCGCTGGTGTTGTCACAAAAGATTGGCACTTTGTCATACAAGATTTCATAGTCAGCCAATTGACTTTTCATCCAGAGCACCTGAGCACAACAACTGGCTGCAGCGACATACTCAGCTTCAGCTGAAGACATAGCCACAGAGTTTTGCTTCTTAGCACTCCATCCAACCAATTTTCCTCCTAGGATTTGACAGCTGCCTGAAGTACTTTTCCTGTCAATACAGCATCCAGCATAATCTGAATCTGAATAGGCCTTGAGATCAAAGCCTGATTCCTTTGGATACCATAGTCCTAGGGATGGTGTTCCTTTGAGATACCTGAAAATTCTCTTAACAGCCACTAGATGGGATTCTTTTGGGTTAGCTTGGTACCTTGCACAGAGACATGTGGAGAATTGGATATCTGGACGACTGGCTGTTAAATACATCAGTGACCCAATCATGCCTCTATATAAAGTCTCATTGACAGAGACCCCTGACTCATCAGGGCCCAAGTTGTTGGGTGGAAGCATGGGGCATTTCACTGAAGCACAATCAGCCAAGTCATATTTTTTAAGTAAATCCTTAACATACTTTTCTTGACAAATAGAAATTCCCTTAGGACATTGTTTAATTTGAAAACCCAAAAAGTAAGTTAATTCACCCATCATACTCATCTCATATTTCTTGGTCATTAATTTAGCAAAACGTTTACTAAGATTGACATTTGTTGACCCAAAGATGATATCATCCACATAAATCTGCACAATGATGAAATCACTCTTGTCCTTGAAGGTAAAGAGTGTTTTATCAATAGAACCCCTGACAAATTTGTTTTCAGATAAGAAATTTGAAAGAGTTTCATACCATGCTCTTGGAGCTTGTTTCAGACCATACATTGCTTTGTGAAGTCTGTACACATGGTTGGGAAACTCGCTGCTCTCAAATCCTTCAGGTTGAGCAACATAGACTTCCTCAGCCAAATCACCATTGAGGAAGGCACTCTTTACATCCATCTGATAGACAGTGATGTTCATATAGGCAGCATAAGCAAGAAAGATTCTGATGGCTTCAAGTCTAGCAACAGGTGCAAAAGTTTCATCATAATCAATTCCTTCAGTTTGAGAGTATCCCTGTGCTACCAATCTTGCCTTGTTCCTGATGATGTTCCCAATTTCATCCATCTTGTTTCTATAGATCCATCTAGTGCCTGTGATATTCTTTCCAGGTGGAGCTGGCACTAGTGTCCAAACCTTGTTCCTTTTGAACTGATTGATTTCTTCTTGCATAGCAGCTACCCATCCATCTTCTACCAGAGCCTCGGCAACTCTTTTAGGTTCAATTTGAGAAAGAAATTCAGCAAATAGACATTCATTGGCTGAGGCTGACTCAGAGTCTTGGATTCGCTGTCTGGTTGTGACCCCTGCATTTGGTTCCCCAATAATGTTGACAAGAAGAATGTGTTGATCTCTTGACCACTTATTTTGAGGAGCTGGAGTTTCAAGAACAGGGGTACTTGAGGGCACAGCTGGAACAATTTGAATCTCATCCTGCTGATTAGGAGGGCTTTCTTCAAAAACTACTTCAGTGTCTGAGTCTTCTTCAGCCACATCTAGGGAAGCAATTTCATTATCAGCAGGAGCAACTTCAGAGTTTTGAAGAATTGGTGAGTCATTAATATCATGAGAAGGACCATCAGAGATTTGAGGTTCTTCTTCATCAAGTCCCTGAGAGGTAGGAACTTCTATGTTGTGAGTAGACAGAGGATCAAAAGCAGGAACATAAGGAGTAAGAGTGTTGGAGTGGTGATGACTGGTAGGTCTGGGTTCTGTGAACTCATCACTTGGGAAAGAAATATTTTCATTAAAATCTACTTCATCACCCTCTGTTCCTGTTCTCTGTATGACTTCATCATCTTCATTAAATCTGACATGGAAAGTTTCTTCTACTTCTTGTCTTATGATGTTGAATACTCTGAAGGCTTTGGCTGTTGGAGAGTATCCCAAAAAGAATCCATCATCAGCCTTTTCATCAAACTTTCCAAGTTTATCCCTGTAGTTATAAATAAACACAGGGCATCCAAACACATGAAAATAGCTGACGTCTGGAGATCTTTTTCTGAAAACTTCATAGGAGGTTTTGCCATGTCTTTTGACAATGATTGATCTGTTTTGAGTATAGCAGGCAGTGTGTACAGCTTCTCCCCAAAATTGCTTTGGTAAGGCTGCACCATTTAACATAGTTCTTGCTGCTTCAATCAGAGTCCTATTTCTTCTTTCAGCCACACCATTTTGTTCAGGAGTGCCAGCTGAAGAGAAGTTCTGTGAAATCCCTTTTTCATCACAAAATGATTCAAGTTGATGATTCTTGAATTCTGTACCATTATCACTTCTTAGAGCTTTGACTCTAACTTCATTCATATTTTCCACTTGTCTGATGAAGGACATGATGGCATCAGCTGCATCACTTTTCCTTCTGAGGAAGAACACCCATGTATATCTTGAAAATTCATCAACTATGACCAAGGTGTATTTGTTGTGATTAATGGTTTGAGGTTTGACAGGCCCAAACAAGTCCATGTGAAGGAGATGTAAGCACTTGTCAATAGAGAATGATTG
Source organism: Glebionis coronaria (assembly GCA_025667525.1). Classification (NCBI taxonomy): domain Eukaryota; kingdom Viridiplantae; phylum Streptophyta; class Magnoliopsida; order Asterales; family Asteraceae; genus Glebionis; species Glebionis coronaria. Next base: position 397,746,588 of record CM046882.1, read on the forward strand.
CCTAGTCTTGAATGAAGACCTGTGATGTTTTCCTTTGACACAGGCAGAACAAGTTTTGTCTTTGGAAAACATTACTGAAGGTAGACCAGCAACCAAGTTTTGAGTGGCTATCTTATTGATGTTCTTGAAGTTGAGATGAGACAGTCTTTTGTGCCACAGCCAGTTGACACTTTCAGAGGCTTTGGCAAGAAAACAATTTGAGCTGTCTTCAGAGCACACAGCCATGTTGATGACATAAACATCTCTCCTTCTAGGTGCAACTAGCACAACATCATTATTTTTGTTGAATATGGTTCCCTGAGTCTTAGAAAACAAAACCTTATAATCAGCATCACATAACTGGCTGATGCTAATAAGATTGTGCTTAAGACCATTCACATATGCAACCCTGGTAAATGTGATCCCATTGCAATTCACTGAGCCATATCCTTCTGTGTCACCTGAAGAGTTATCTCCAAACACCACTTTGGGACCTGGCTCCCTTGAGTATCTGTGCAGGTATTGTTGAATCCTTGTCATGTGTCTAGAACAGCCACTATCTAGATACCATACCGATTCCTTGAGATATTTCTGCACAGATACATAGAAACAGATTAGTTCCTATGGTGAACCCACTTTCCAGTGGGTTCCCTGAATTGCTTGTTAGCAACTCTTGTGTTCCTGAAAAACTTTTGGCGTTGGGATGGACAGTTCATTGTTTCATGGTTATAACTCCCACAGATATCACACCCAGGGAAGTCACCACACTCGTCTGAGTGATGGTCTGTGAACCCACAGAATTTACAGGGAGGATAAGAGTTGTAATTTCCCTGTTGTCTTTTGGAACTCTGTGGTCTGTCCCTAGAGGGTGTCTTAGCTCTTTTAGCTGCCATGTGTCTGTCATGATCTAAGGTCGAGTGGTGAGAATTTTTACAAACATTGCAATAAGGTTTGATTAATCTTTCCCCTTTGGGTTCACCTAGGACTGACTTAGGTTCATGAGAAGTAGAGCATTCAGCGGAAGGCTTAATGTGTTGTTTCAAGAGTTCTACTTCTTTCATAAGAGACAACAGGCGATCTTCAGTGGTGGGGTCAACCTTATTCACAGCTTTAGTAGGAACAGGCTTAAAAGCTACTTGTTTACCAGTTGGTTTAGCAGGCACACGAAAAACTTTAGCTGGAGGATTCTCAATATCTATCTTAAGTTCATCCTTAGCAGATCTAGAAGAACTGCTAGGTTCAACTCCAGAGAGTTTGGGCAAGGGTGGAAGCTCAGCCACATCTTCAGAGACAGGGTCATTAGTCAAAGGGGTGTCTGACATATGAATAGTCTCTGTAGATTTAAAGACAATGTCTTTGGGTTTGGTGATAATCCTCAGCTTTTTATGTTTAGCAGTTATATCCCTGTTTAGGTCAGCAGGCACTTCATCCCTAAGCAATTCATCTATAGAAAACCTAGCACACAGCCATTTTTCAATAACTTTGTTTAATTCAGTGACTTGGTCATTCAAAGCTATGTTTTTCAAGGTTAATCTAGCTACTTCATTTTGCAGGGATATTTTCTCTAAGTTAACCCGCCTGAGAGTATCACATTCAGCCTTAGCATTAATCATTTCAGTTTTAACAGAGTGAAACTTGTCAAGAAGGTTCTTCCTTTGTTCCTCAACAAAGTGCAAGTCAACAATGGTGTAATCAAGAACATGCTTACGTTCATCACAATCAGACATAGAAAGAAGCCTGTGTACCTTTTTCATTGTGATGTCGACCCATTGTCCTGATCTTGCATCACCTTTTCCAACAGCTGGTTCATCGTCAGCTATTGCCATAAAAGCCCTGACTCTTGTGGTATCTTCTTCATCTGAAGTCAATGGTTCATCATTCCAATCATAGGTTTCAGCAACCAACCCTTTCTCAGCCTTTTTCTCACCACCTTTCTTTTTGGACATAGCTTCAATCTTCAAGTTCATCTGTTCTAACTCAGCCTTAAGTGCCTTGTACTTATTTTTGTAATCTTTCTTCTCAGTGTCTGAAGAATTGGATTGTGATGAGTTGTTATGTTGTTTGAACTTGTAGGGTTTGGATGAAGATGATGGATAAGAGGGTGAGGATGTTTTGGTGGAGGGACATTCTTTTTGAAAATGTCCAAGCTTTCCACAGGCAAAACATGTTTCTTTTGACCTGTCAGTTGGTTTGCTGGCTGATCCTACTCTTCCTGATCTTTTGTAGTATCTTCTTTGGTTGGCTAGCAGTGCTCTTTCATGAAATTCTGCATTGAGGTCTGACAAGAACTCTTGGCTGCTACGAGTATCTTCTTCCATATCAGAATCACTGTCAATAGGATGTGTTGCAGAGATCAAAGCTTTGGAAGATGCTCCTTGTACTACAAATCTTTCAGTCTCTGATTTGTAGATAGTATCGATCAGCCCTTCTTCATAATTGTACTTTCCATAGAGCTGAGCAAGGGTATCATTTTTGATTGAGTTGTTAGCTCTCTGAGTCTGATTCATGCTCAGCCACTTTCTTGGAAGGCTGTTGACAAAGGTGGCATTGATTTCAGCTTGACCAATAGTAACATCATTCATAGCGAGGTCATTTAGAAGAATCTTCAGCCTAGTATAGGTTTGCTGAACTTTTTCACCTTCAAGAGACTTAAAGGCATTAAACTGAAGTCTGAGTGCCTGAATCTTTGTCTCTCTTGTTTCAGAGGGTCCTTCATGGCCAAGAATAAGGTCTGTCCACATCTGTTTAGCTGTGGGACACTGAATAACAGACTTCATGATATGCTTTGGAAGACAGGAAATTATGATGCTTTTGAGACGTTTATCTTGGTTTGCTAATTTCCTATCAGCAGCGGTCCATTGTTTGACAGGCTTGGGAAGAGGGTTTTCTTCAGTAGAAGTGAGTGCCATGGGAATATATGGACCATTTTCTAAAATTTCTAAGAGAAAAGGTTCAAGACCATCAAGGTATACAAGAAACTGACTCTTCCAACTGGCAAAGTCTTCTTCATCAAAGACTGGTACACTGGTTACGTGTGATCCACCTCTTGAGTCAAGAAGTTGGGGTAGATCATCGTCATTTGGTGGGGCGGTAAGTCTTGGTGAAGATGGGTTTCTGGAAGGTGAGTGTGGGCTAGAGGTTTCCGGCATGGTGGATCTTGATTATAAAACGGAGAACGATGTTTCTTGAAGGTTTTAATATCAAACACCGCTCTGATACCAATTGGAAGTCCCTAATCAATGCGAGAAACCCTAATCTTAACTTAATCAACACAAGGTATTACTTTTCAAACGTAATCTTATTATTGTATAATAAAGAATTACAAGTGTTATGGATAACACCGTTTGATGACAATGTGTTGTGCACACTTTGAACAACAATAACCTTAACTTATGAATACAGTCGTAGCTGTTTGATTCACTAAGTTACACGCACTAATGATCTTAATATTGCAAAGTGTTAAATCTTAATGCAAGGATACACATCATATTTATAGTGTTACGAGTTTGACTTGAATAGTACTTGATGTCGACTACACAACTTTTACAAGTTCCCACATCAGTCACATGATGTCCTTCTATTCTTGGTAGTCTTCCATTATGCTTTAAGGAACAGTTGTCCAAAACAGTTTCCTTATTCTTCATATTCTCGAACACACAAATGGCATGTCCAAAGTGTGCTGAGAGTTATCAGGGTATTGCCACCCCTGTTAACTCTCAACCCCTCAGAGTCCCTAATACATCTTGGCTGTTATCCATCACAGCCAAGGAGTATGTCTTCAGGTAATCTTCGACTTCCCTGACAATGTCTCTGACATGGACTCCTCTGAGGTTGCTCACAGAGATTCGGATCTCTGTGAGTCTTGTGAAACTTGCCTGCCTCCTAGGCACAGGCAAGGGACTATCTATCAGCCTAATTATGTTTAAATCAATGAACAGGGAATCTAACAAGTTTAGATTCCCAACAGTTCTTATCTCTCTCAACCATCCGCCATTTTCAGTCACCTCCAACCTCAAATCCATGACGTTTTCAGTCCCAAAAGCCTCTAATGTTAACTTCGAGATCAACGAGAGCATCCTCGCCTCCAACAACGCCATTGGATGGATTAAGGCACCAAACAGCACCTATTCAGATCTGGTAAATTTCATGCAGAATTGTGACCTAAATGAAGCCTTCACCAAATCTCCATCCACCTTTTACCAAGAATACCTTAGGGAATTCTGGTATTCTGCTGAAGTAGTAGAAGACACCATTACATTTAGCCTTTCATGCAATGAACATCCTTTTGCCTTCTCCCTTAAAGACTTTTCTAGTGTGGCCGGACTAAAACATGGAGATGAATGCCTAAAGGCAGTTGACAAAAAGGTTGTCAAGGAAGCCCTGGCCACACTCAACCCTTGCCATGACGTTAACCCTGCCCTTACACCAGCTGAGGTCCTCGCCAAATCCCCTCTGAAGATTAAGTATTTCACTCCTATGTGGCGTGTCCTCTTCACCCACATTGTGAAGTCCCTGGGAGGAATGCAGGGATCACAGGATCAGATGTCGTCCAATCATCAGGCTATTGCGTATGGATTAATTTGGGGAGCTGATGTTGACGTTGGAAGCATCCTATTCTCAAACCTGGTAGAACAACTGAAGGGAAGGAATCAGGTCAGGGAAAAGAACATCTGTTATGTGCGCTTCCTGTCCCTGATATTTGAAAGTTTGCTGGGAGATAATTACCACAACAAGGCCTTGACTGCTCTTAAGCCCTATCGCATCACAGGCGCCATCTACAAGGAAATAGGAGCTGAGGATATCCCTGTCACCGCCCACATGCTGAACGTGGCCAACCAGGTACCAAACGTTGAGAAGCCCTTGCTCCCTTCCTCTGAGAAGGTGAATACTTCTAGTGTTGCTGGCAAGTCTATGTCTTTGACCTCTGGGCAGCACACTACTAAGTCCAAGGCTTCATCTGGCCAACGGCCGAAGAAGAAGAAAATCCCCTCTTCTTCCCACTCCAAAGCTGTTATCAAGGCCAAGGAAAAGAAGACTGACACCGCCTCTGGTCCAGATACTCTTGTGGATTCAGACTCTTTGGCTGACAAACAACAGGCGTCTAGTGTCTCTAAGTCAGCTGAGACAACAGGAAACCAGCCATCTCAAGCTGATATCTCACAGGTAATCAGTGTACATTTTTAGAGGTTCACAAGCAGCCACTCTCATTTGTCTGTAGGAGAGAGTGGTGAAGTTAGGGTAATCCTCGACCCATAGAAGTCTGTCATTACACTTAGAATACTTTAAGACTTCTGTACACCCTGTCTTTGCACCAGGGAATGATTCATTTGTGTTTATAAAGCACCCCGATGACCCTGAACCCTCTAGACAGTATTCAGGCTAACAACAACCTGAATATACTAATGTCTCAACCTTGATTAGCTGTACTTCACACAGCCTCTTGGTTCCCTCCTTAAAAGAGTCCCAAAGGATTTATCCTTTCAGGGGAGCTGAATCATCACCCTCAGCTTTCCTAGGGGCAGCGTAACAGGCGACCCACAACAACATATGTTTCACTCTTAAAAGAGTCCCAAAGGTTTTAACCTTTTGGGGGGCTGAATAATCACACTCAGCTTTCCTAGGGGCAGCGACTGGCGATCCATAAACAACATATGTTTCACAATCAAAAGAGTCCCAAAGGTTTTTTACCTTTTGGGGGGGCTGAATAATCACACTCAGCTTTCCTAGGGGCAGCGAATGGCGATCATTAACCATACTTTATTCACACTTAAAAGAATCCCAAGGATTTATCCTTTGGAGTGGCTGAGTAATCACCCTCAGCCTCTCTGGGACAGCGAAATGGCGACCATTCCCCTTATATTTTTCCCTGTTACTAATTACAACAAACTTGCAGGCTGAAACTGTACAGCCAGTCGTAGAGCCTCAGGTACAACAAGAAACGGAGGCTGATACAATGACTCAGGACAACCCAAATGATGAAGAGCCTGTGATAAATGCCGATGAAGAAATGCTCTCATTAGAGGATTATGTCTCTGATATTGAGCAAATGCCTGAAGATGAATTCCCTGAGGGAATGTTTGATGACGAGGATGAAGAAGATGAGGACGACCAGCTGTCTGCCTCTCCTCCTAAAGATATAGCTGTGTCCACACCAGCTGATGACAAGACTTCTCCTCTCAAGGAAGCTGTTGACACTCCAAACTCTGCTACATCCGCAACAACAGTCTTCCAAAGACCAACATATGATCCAACAGCCGAATTTCTCATGTTTGATCATCCTGCCCAGACCAACTTTGACTTAATTCCAAGGGGGGATGATTTTGCTCAGCAAAGCCTCAATATCAAGAATCTTCAGCCCGTCCATCATCAATCTGATATTGAGCGCTTATCAAGAAAGTTGGATGTGATCAAGTCTGAAATGCACAACTTCACTGTGACATTTCCAGGCATCATCAAAAAGGCTGTGACTGAGGCTGTCACTGAGCCAATTCAGGATGGTGCCAGACGAGGTGTAGCCCAGGGACTCGGTCATCTTTCAACAAGGATAAAGGATGCCATTGACTCAGTTGTCCCTGCTATGTTCCATGCACATGAAAACACCATGAACAGGCAATTTAATGCGGTTCGCAACAGGCAATACAATCATGCTAACTTTATTGTCAGGCGTGTTCAGGCGAATACTAATGCAAATGCCAACCTCCTGCTAAAGATTGCCAGGGCCTCAAGAAAAAGGCAACGTGTTATGGCTGCATCTGTGGAGCAGATTGCAAGACGTTTTCAGGCACGTTCATCCAAGCATCTGCGAAGCAAGGATAAACGTGAGGGGGAGAAGAATACTACACTCAGCCTTGCATCTGCTGAACAAGGCTCATCATCAGCTAATCCCTCAACTACACCTGTTCCTCTCCAAGTCATCACACCAGTTATAATACCTGATGATGAGGATGATACTCAGGGGGAGCAACAAACTCAAGATGGAGCTGACTCATCTAAATCTCTGATCTTAGTCAACATCAGCAAGCCTGAGGATGATGATGAGCCAGCGGCCAAGAAATTAAAATTCACTGTTAGCTCTCTCCCCAAAGCTATTCAAACTCAGGCTCAGACAGCGTTCATCAATAGAGCTGATGTTTTGAAAAACATAAGTGTGGAGTCCTCTGTCTCGAAGAAAGGAAAGGAGATAGTTTTGGTTGATACTGACACCAAACTTAAGAAGATAGCTGCGATGCTAGAGACAGGAGGATCCACCACAGACCTTTCCCATTTTTCAACCTTTACACCTTCCGATGAGATTCCTTTGACCCCTGAAGAAATAGAGCAACAGGCTGAAGAATTCAAAAGACTAAATGAGCTCAAGACAGCCAAAGAATTAAATGAAGCTACTCTGAGGAAGATGACACCACCTGAAAAGGAAAAACAAAAACAAAGGTTGAGGGAAATGGAAACTAAACGCGCTGAGGCTTTAAGGAAAGTCAAAGCTGACTATGATGCCTGCGTGAACAATAGATATGCTGCTGGCAAGATAACCAAGTTCAAATACACCATTCATAAATCCACAAACACCCCACAGATGATCTTATGGAGGGAAAACCAACAGAGAAATATGGATGTGTTTGCCAACTTCAGGTTAAAGACACTTGGGTTATCAGAATGGTTCGAACTTGAAGCCTTAGCTGCCAAAAAGTCTGGACAGGCAAATTTCCTTCTGCTTAAAACTCTTAAGGCCAAGTTTAACTGGATCAAGGAAACAGCAGCCAAACTCAAGATTGATCCCCCACCACAGCTGTTTGAACAAGAACCCCCAAAGATAGGCAACAAAAGGAGAAGAATTTCACAAATTGTTAATGAAACTTTTGTTACTGAAGATGTTCATGTGGATGGTATGGACAGGGATTTGATCCTTCCAAATGGTATTGTTGGCCCTGTTGATGGTCAATACTCAGAGCCTGAAAGAGGAATGGCATTTATGAACAAGGCTTGCCAGTATGCTTTTCAGAGGGAAGATGAGTTGTGCTTGGCTTCAACTATTCAGCTACTCTGTCACAAGAAGTGTCTCAAGATCAACACAGAGTATTCCAAGAAGTTTGCAAAGACTTTGCAGGATGAAATTGATAACAGATTAGACGTGGCCGAAGCTGAAGAAAGAATAAAAAATGATGACTATTGAAGATGGTCTCAGCCCTTTTTACCTTCATCTTTTATTTTACTTATGTAATGAACTTGTAATTTTCTTTAAGTCTTAATAAAATCATGAGGTATGTTTGTTTAGATCTGTTATGTGTAAGAAGAAGCTGTTAAACTCACTTACCTTAACTTAGTTAGATCTAGCATTATTTATGTTTAAATAGGGGGAGATTGTTGGGAATCTAAACTTATTAGATTCCCTGATCATTGATTTAAACATAATTAGGCTGATAGATAATCCCTTGCCTGTGCCTAGGAGGCAGGCAAGTTTCGCAAGACTCACAGAGATCCAAGTCTCTGTGAGCAACCTCAGAGGAGTCCATGTCAGAGACATTGTCAGGGAAGTCGAAGATTACCTGAAGACATACTCATTGGCTGTGATGGATAACAGCCAAGATGTATCAGGGACTCTGAGGGGTTGAGAGTTAACAGGGGTGGCAATACCCTGATAACTCTCAGCACACTTTGGACATGCCATTTGTGTGTTCGAGACTATGAAGAATAAGGAAACTGTTTTTGACAACTGTTCCTTAAAGCATAATAGAAGACTACCAAGAATAGAAGGACATCATGTGACTGATGTGGGAACTTGTAAAAGCTTGTGTAGTCGACATCAAGTACTGTTTAAGTCAAACTCGTAACACTATAAATAGGATGTGAATCCATGCATTAATGTTTAACACTTTGAGATATTAAGAACATTAGTGCATATAACTTAGTGAATCAAACAGCTACGACTGTATTCATAAGTTAGGGTTTATTGTTGTTCAAAGTGTGCACAACACATTGTCATCAAACTGTGTTATCCATAACACTTGTAATTCTTTATTATACAATAATAAGATTACGTTTGAAAAGTAATACCTTGTGTTGATTAAGTTAAGATTAGGGTTTCTTGCATTGATTAGGGACTTTCAGCAATTATTCGTGAGAATTTTATGGATATTTTAAACTATGTAATCGGGATAGCCTTGCGAAAGGGTTATCCGGTCTAAGACTTTTACATATGGTATGAAGATGTTATTCCATTAAATTTGTCATGAAGAGGTGTTGGCTTAAGGGGAAGAATTCTTATGGTAAGTTTGATGATTGAAGAAGATTTTCGCGAGTTTGTGTTCTATCATATCTTAAAGTCGTGGACTCTCAACCATAGACTTTAAAGGTAACTTGTTCGTGCTTTACATGTTTGGTGATGAAGACTTGTCATAACACTTGAAGGAGTTACATTATCGTGCTCAGTGTCTCACAAAGGATGAGAATATTGACAAGGGATCGAGGTCTACTTATATCCTCCTCTATAAGTTCTTAGTCACATGGATAGTACAAGACATGGAACACAAGGTTGGGTTATTCTACTTCTACATCAAAAATATTATATTAATTGTTCTTCAAGATCATTACACAGAGCCTACATATGGAGAATCTTCAACATTGCAACATTGTTTACTTCCTTGTTGATGTGACAAAAAGGGGAAGAAATACGTGCTACACTTGAGGGGAAGCAATTTGAAGATCATGTACAACTTACAAGAGATACACATAGAGTTTTGCCACTATCAACTAGGGGAAGATTGTTGGGTCAAAAAGTTGATGTGGCGGAAACTCAAAAATGAAGAAAACGTGAAGTTATTGTCTAAGCGTTGTCAAGACTAATTTGGGCGTTGACAAGAGTTAATTAGGCGTTGATGGCTCAAGCATTGTCGTGTGCAATCCAAGCATTGTCACATGCAATTCAAGCATTGACAAAACGTAGACAAAGAAGCTTATGGAAGCTTCTATTTAGATAAACATGCAAAAGATATTCTGCATAAGTTTATTTAAATAGAAGATTTACTTGTTTATTCATTCTTATCTCTTGTAAACCCTAATCCTTACACTATAAAAGGAACCAAGGGTAATAGGTTTTATTCATTCAATTCATTCACAATATAAACCTAAAGTGTGTGTCGACTAGACGTGGGATTCAATGTATACACGTCTAGTGATTGTTTGTTATTAATATAATGAACAATCCATGTGTTTTAATTCATGTTTCGTGCCTAAACACCCTGTTAATGGTTGTTGTTCTAATTCCGCTTTGATTGTTTAAATCATATGAACAATGATCATTCCTAGTAGCTTAAAAGATCCGGAAACCAAGGTTTCCACAATATATGGGCAATTGGCTAATTAATACAGATTTCATATAAAAGCATAAGTCTTTTTCAAACTATAAAACCTGTTTTATGAACATGTTCCAGGTTATCTAGGACTTATACATTCCCGCTGTTATTGGTATTTTATGTTTATGTCATTTCATGCTATACTTGTATATCCGTTCACTAGGCGTTATGCTCAGCCGTTTTTCTTTCATGTTCCTAAACGACAGGTACTCAAGGACACTCGTAGACTTTGAGAGTATGTGCATACGGATGCAAGCTATCTAGCTTTCATTAATTTATGCATTTCCATACATTACGTTACTTTATTTCTTTGGACATTGTTTAGTCCTTTCCCATTTCAGTACTTATATTCATGTGTGTGAGCTTATACTTGGATTACCGATGTTTGTTTCTGATATTTCTATTCATGGTCATTTAATGTTTTTAGACATTTACTTTGCATGCTTTAATGACACGCCATAATTACCTGTGATATTTCATTTACCAAAATGGGGTGTTACAAGAATCATAGAGCTACGTGAAAATAATTTCATCTAAAAGGTTAAAACGTTTAGCAAACAATTTTCTCGTTAATATTAAGCTAAAAATGCTTACTTAGTTTTTTATTTTATTGAAAAACTAAAAGGAAGGTAGAAACATTCATTTTAGTTTATTTTTCTTTTTATCCTAGATACTCCCTTTACAATTTAGAGTTAATTGCAAAAATTGTTTATATGATTGTCAAGGTCTCATGAAAATGGTTTATTTATTGGGACAATTTCATATCTCCCCTCCTTTTGAACAGAAATTTCATATATACCCAAATATCTATATCTATATCTATACCCCTTATAAAAGGTGCATCCATTTTTTTGAAAAAGTGAAAAACTTAAAACTTAAACTTCTATAAATAGCTTGCTGAAAACTTAAACATCTTCAACAACTCTCTACATTTGAAAATAGGAATGTCTGACTAAGGAAAAAAGGGAACAACATGTATAAATGGAATGTCTGTCTAACGAAAAAGGAAACAACATTTATACTTGGGATTGTGTGGCTGTCAAAACAAGAAAACGTGTCATTCTTAAAAATGCGTCCCATATATATATATCTTCTATCTTCTATCTTCTTCTTCCTCTTCTTCTATATACTACAAAAGCATCATCTCAATAGTTGAAAAAACTTAAATTTTCAATAATTCCAAAATTAGCATACTTGCTTTGCGTCTGTTTTTTAAAAAACATAGAAAAGAAAATTATCTTTGGAAAGTATTATATCTACATGCTGGAACTTTATTATAAACCGAAACTTTCGGAGAAAGCATCCGTGTTTCCAGTTAAAAATGGCAACACCCCTAACGTGTTACTGGAAAATATACATATGACTTTTACAACTTGTGACCTTTACAACTTTTGGAAACACCCCTAATGCCTTTACTGGAATGCGTTTCATATTTTTCAACTAGCAGTAAGCATAAAACTTTTGAATTTTGAATTACAACCCTAATGCCAATGCCTATATAAAGGTGTATGTTTCTATCATTTGAGTTTAAAATTAAGAAAAAGAAGATGGCAGTGCTCAATAAAAAAATATTCCTCATTTCTCGTGATGAGCGCAAGGCGGAAGAAGATTTTGATGTTTGTTTTATTTACATTCGAGAACACTGATTACTTCACTTTCATGCCATTTTTCGAGTTCCATGATGTTTTTGTTTACACTTTTGTTTACGTGTTGATGATCTTGACGTACGTTTTCGATGGCCATCATCCTGGAGGCGATGAGGTCCTTCTATTTGCAACCAGGTATTCAATTTGCCATGAATAATAAATATACACTTGCAATCTCTTTTCAGGTAACCTAATGTTGAATTATTTTTTCTAATTATCCATATATTGTACTTCTATTCAGGTTCATCCCCTATCTTGATTAACTGTAACCCACATCCAATCTCGTTTTTGAACCCAAATCTAATACACTGTAATTGGGATGACGTATTTGTTATCTCAAGTGATGACGATTCTGATGAAGAAGCTGAAGAAATTCTAATGGCGACTTCTGAGACTTGAGTACTTAGTCGGAAAAGAGCGTATTATACTATTATTTACTGAAAGTAATGCTGAAGAATAAAGTTGTTTTTTCGTTTATTGATCTTGAGGCTGTTGTTTTCGTTAAATTCATGTTTAATTACAATTTGGGCCACCTTGTAATAGTTGTGATTTTCATTAATTATTCTTTTAGATATGATTCTTTTAGCTAAATATGTAATAACACATTAGCTTTATTATTTGCGCGGTAGATCTTTCCTACATTTAGCTTTTTCTTGTGTGTATATTACATTATTCTTTTCTTTGTGTTTGTCTATGCTTCGAATATATATAATGTTTTTCTTGAATTTAACTATGGTAGATGATCCTTATATGCGCATGCTTCATATTATAGCTATTTGACGAAGAGAAAGTGGTCTGATCATAATAAGACAATAACTTTTTTTCTTGCTTTTTTCTTATATTAATGTGGCGGATTGTTTATCTCAATGATAAACTATTATTAGTTCAGTACGGTAGAACATCGATGATAGGAGAATTTTTCCACGAGTTTTAAAGGTTGCGGTTTTATATGGTGGTGTCAACATCTAAATTAACAATAGGTTCTAAATGCCTTCACATTGTCGTTGGAATTTCGGGGAGGATTCTTGCACTTGCCAGAGACAAAGATCTCACATTTAAGAGTGTTAAGTATTTTATACTCCGATGAGTGCGACAAAATGCTCGAGTCACTTGCTATGCGATAATTTATATATGATTGTTTTACGTTTTCATAAATTGATTAAAACTTTCGTTGACATGTATTTTTTATGATTTCAAGACATGAGGAGACATGTTTAAGAAATTATCAAAATGATTCCTCATACTAGATAAGTACACTAATGATTTTCAAACAACACTAAGCAATGAGACTCACCCTGTCTGCAACAAAGTTATGCAAAAATTTTCGTATAATTAAAGACTTGTCGTGATAGAAATTCGAAGTCAGACCTATATGTAAATCATTCAATAATTACCTTTGCTAGATTACACAAATATGTTAACAAATCTTCCCTAAATCGAAACTGACAAAATACAAAGTAATTATTTAGATTCCAAAGTTAGAAAATATTTTATATACGTTTACAACAAAACGAAAATGAAACTTATGTAAGCATTTAAACATAATTTTCGAAAGTGAAAAAAAATAGTGATTTTTTTATATAAACTAAAATGCAATAATTATAAAATTAAACATTTAATACACGTTGAGTCATCGACTCACGATTCGATGATCGGATCAATCTGGTCGAGTCACCGGATTATGGATTTCACCATCGGGCCAATCTGATTGAGTCACAGGTCACGAGTTCGACCACCGGGCCAACTCGATGGTGTCACCGGACACGGGTTCGACCACCGGTTCAACCCTGTTGACTCACCGGGTTACTGATTCGATCACCGGGTCAATTAGCATATCGTTAACTAACTATATGTCGCTAGCTAGGAAATTTCCAAGTCATGGGTTCAACCACCGGATCAATTAGTATATCGTTAATTATATGTCGCTATGTAATTCCGCTGCTATGCGCGGGTAATCGTCTAGTGCATTAAAAACATTGTAAAATATGCATTCATAACTTGCACTTTGGGTATATATGAAATTAAACATGAAAGTATATTGATATATGAAATTAATCCTTATTTATTTGTTTAATTCGGATCCTCTCTATGTGATTGTGACCAATAACTAGTTTGGTCTCTTGATCAATGTTTCTGTTAGTTTGATTGTTAATTAAATGATTAAATAATTGATATTGATATAATTACCCTTGTACGGTTAATAGTATGATCTCTGAGATTTGTGTGATATGACAGATTTAATCTCTAACTTTCAGTTAATAATTCTTTTACTTTTTATTTAATTAAAAATGGTTCAAAGTCTATTTTGAATTAAGAAAAATTTAAAAAATCTTTTAAAATTTTTGCAAAATTATTTTGTTAAGTTTTCGAACATAAAATTAAATAAAACTTTTTTGTTAAAAATTGACCAAAACTTTTACGCAAAAAACTAACCGCAAATCTTCGTTAATTTTTTTTAAATAAAAGTGACCAAAATTTATCGGCAAAAGTATCCGCATAATATTCTTTGGCACAAAATTTTAAAACCTTTTAGTAAAACTTTTTTACAAATTCTCGAATATTTTTTGCGTACTTTTTGGCATAATGATTTTACTTTTTGTTAATTATTTACAGAAAATAAATTTGCAAAGTATATTTTTCTTAATAAATTTTTTGAATAATTTTACATAAAAAATTTTAAAAAATGCTCTTTTTAAAATTTTAAGATATAATTGCTGCGATTTCTTAAATTATTTAAAAATTACTCTAAAATTATTTTGAAAATTTTTCCGACACTAAAAATGCTTTTCTTTAATATGGTATGGATTTTCTCAAAAGAAATTGCCAAAAGTTAGCGATTTTTTATATAAAATAATGTAAAATAGTTATAAAAAAGTACGGTCAATTTTGCTGGTTAATTTTATGTTCAAAGTTTAACGAAAACAATTATCTAAGAGTTTTTGGTTACTTTTAAAAAAAAATATTATTAGGATATTAATAAATATTTTTTTAGTATGTTTGAACAATATCTTGAAAATCTGAAGAAATATTTAATAATATGAAAAGAAATTGTATATTTTTTAATATCTTTAAAACAACTTTTTGTAATTTTTCTTTATGCAAAATATGTTTTAAATACTTTTGAATAATTTAAGTATAAAAGTTATCACTCATATTAATATGACACTTTAAAAAACTATTAAAAAAAGTTAGAACACAAATCACAGGGAATATATTGTTAGACACGGGAGGATAATTATGTCATTTCAATCGTTTTAATTCATATAAAACTTACAAAGTTATTGGTTAAACTATCAAACAGTTATAAGTCACAACCACAAGGAGAGGATCAAAGAAAGAAATAGATGGACCAATTTCGTTAAATCCGAACAAACAAAAAAAAAAAAAAAAAAGAAAAAAAAACTTTCAATTTATGTTAATCCCAAATTCAAAATCACAATCAAGCGGAAGAACTCCAACCATTCTTTTCATTTCAAACACCACCGTCACTGTAACAAATGGTACCATTTGTATTTTTTACACTGTAATTGAATTATGTATTGGTAATAGACTGATATGCATGTTTATTTAGGGTTTTATATGTGTTATGTGTATTAGTTCGTTTTATTAGTGGTAAAACCCTATGTACAATTATTTGCGATAGCCTCTTGGTAGTGCCGGACCTAGATGAAAAGTTGAAAATTTTCATTTGTGAAAATTAATATACGTCTACATAGCAATGTGTCGAAAATTGGGGGCTTGGAATAACACACTTACGTTCGTCCATGCCCCCAGGATAAGTATATAAATGTCTGTGTGCAGTCTTCTGCATATACACTTCAGCGGTCAAGAATGGTATTATAGTTGTCAGTTGATACTAACTCGTGTTTTTGGGAGGTTTTATAAGAAAAAATGTCACAATTTTTATTCCTGAGTGACTTGCATATGCACATACATAATACTAGTTTTTTTGCCAGGGAAATCAAAGTCAATCTTTTGTAAACTTTCATGTGTTAGTAACTTAGTATAGTTTTTGTTAAGTTGTAACATCCCTTGAGCAAACTGCTTAGAGGCATGCCATATTTGTAATTCGGCTTATAAAATGTGAGTAGGAAAAGCGAGATGGTTCTCAAATTTGAGCAATACTAACCATATATGTTTGAGACAGATATAATTGGCTTTTCATATAATTATATTTGATGTTCTATGAGCATTCCATAGTTCACACATAATACTTTAGTGCTTGCTACTCTTCTTGTGTTTTAATGTTTCGAATTGCCATCAAGGTTGACCTATATTGCCTTTGGATTTGATTTACAAGCAACAGCCCAAGTACTCGTTGCTTGATATACATATCAATGACTGACCTCGAGCAACAACATGAGGTAAGTAATGGTGTCTTGACTTATTTTTCCATTTCTTTTATGCTTTACACTAAATTCTACATTTTTGTTAACTCTTCAGTAAAAGCAAATGTATTGGAGATTCTAGAGGTGCTGCTGACATGTCAACCCGAAATAATATGCGTCAAAATGCCAAATCTTACGATAATTCACCGAGCCAACATAAAATTTTGAAATCTAATTTTCTTTTCTCTTTGACACCGCAAAAGCATTCAGTTGGAGAAACAATGGCTGCTACTGCAAGGTATGTTCTTTTGCTATTATATACATTCATATGTCTCATAAGCTGTTTGGTTTCTCTGGGCTTATATGGAGTACGATGGTCTACATGTTTGTTTGCATAACCTAGTATCTAGGTTTTGGTATCTCTTAATTTGTTGGGCTTAATTCAGTCTCTCTTTTCTCTAGCATGGTTGTAAAACTCGCTAGGTAGTAGGTAGTACTCGAGCGGTTGGCTACCTTGTAGAGAGTAATCGGCCCAGTGTGACACGATCATAGCACCATCAAATTGCTCATAGGACCCTATAAAACGTTTAGAAACATTAACACGGTTGTTCAAATACTTCAAACAGACTTCTGACCTAGTCGACCAAATTTTGACCAACCCGATTTTTTTGGTCGATTCAACTCAACTCGACTCATCCACGGACCTTGTAGCGAATAACTGCCGATTACTCAGCCGTGTGATACACTGTTCTCTAGTGTTCGTTTGATTACAGTAGTAATGACACTAGTGAGTGTTGGTAGAGTTTAAGTTTGTTTTGTGTGATCATGGATGCATGTGGAATATTTATATTTGTACACAGGGTGTATTTCTTCAAAGCACAATGATCCTTTAACTTAATGTGTCCAGGCCAAAGAAATTCTTTACTCATATATCCTGTATTTTCTTTGCATATAAAATATTAAGAGTCCACCATTTTTCTCTGTGTTTCAGATCATTCTCTTTTAATGATCAGAATGTTACAAAGGCACACGCCCCACAAGTCGACAAGGTATAACACTTGTTTCGTTACTGCATTATTCTCATTTGTCCTAATTCCTAAATCTTCATGTTCATTTCTGCTTTACACTTAAGTGTACCTTACTGTTTGATTTATTACTCTTTATGTCCCAATTTGTTAAAAATCAATTCTTATAAGATGGAGATTTTTTTTACAGGCTTGGCAAGCTCTTTCCAGTCTCAACTTATCTTCTAAAGGTAAGTTGAATACGTGGTAATATACATTATATAAGCTGTATGTTTGTATGTCTGATTTAGTTTTGCAACAATCTTTGCAGATAGCAACTCTAATGATAAAGCAAAGTTGGACAACGTGATCGTCATACCTGATGATGAGTCAAGTGATGATGATGTGATATTTCTAGCTGACATGGACATGTTTCCAAGTGAGAAAGACCAATGTAAAGTTACTGCCAAAGAGTTACGAGACATGCTTGATGCACGCGGACCAACTCAAGCAACAAGGAAAACGAAGTATCCATCCACATCAAATGTTGAACAAACTTCTTTGCGATCAAAATTTAAGCAACGTAAGAGGACAATCGCTAACACTATAGTTGTTGACAAAGGTGGAAAAGTCAAAAGACCACGTCCTGTCAGAAACAGATGAGAAGGCAAAGAAAGGATGGTAAAAAAGCTATGGCTTGAATGATTTTGTGTTGTTGTCCTTATGGTGTCTTAATTGGTGTTTAAGAACCTAAAATTGTATGAATTTTCGGCAAAGTTTTTTTGATTTTCTTGTTACAATACAATCTTTCGATTCTTTCCTAACCATATTTTCAATCACATGAATGATTTATCAAACATGCAATAACAAGACAAAGTGGTCAACTGCATAACAAATAATAAAAACCAGATTTGAAAACCATAAAAAAAAAAAAAACAAAAACAAATTAGATTCATATTCATTCAACGTTAAGCACCATATATATACACACAAAAAAAAACATCAACAAACGGCTAAACCCATAAAACCACTAACCAAAATCCATGTGGACTGAACCGTAACCTAGCTAGTATCCATAGATTCATTTTACTAACAAAATATGCTTCTCACGATGGGATTCATTCGCCATAGACGCGTGACATTCTCAAATCATGCCGTTGAACCCGTCCCAACAAATGGGTCATGGGTCATGGGTTATAGGTCAAATGGGTCATCATTAATGAGTCTAACGGGTTTGGGTCAAATGATTTGCGTCGGGTCAACCCACTAACTTACAATATTTTCCTATCTTTTAACATGTTTAAACATTTTTAGCTGTATTCGTTCGTTTTTTACGTTTTGGTCAGTTGTTTTAAATTTTTCATCGATTTTTACGTTATTATCAGTTTTTTTACGTTATCATCAGTATTTTTTACATTTTCGTCAGTAAATTTACGTTTTCGATAGAAATTTTGCATTTTCGTCTGTAAATTTACGTTTTACTCAGAAAATTTACGTTTTCGTCTATAAATTTACATTTTCGTCTATAAATTTACGTTTTCGTCAGTAAATTTACGTTTTCGTCAGAAAATTTGCGTTTTCGTCAGAAAATTTGCGTTTTCGTCAGTAAATTTACGTTCTCGTCATAAAATTTACGTTTTCGTCAGTAAATTTACGTTTTCGTCAGTAAATTTACGTTTTCGTCAAAAAGTTTGCGTTTTCATTAGAAATTTACGTTTTCATCAAAAAGTTAACGTTTTCGTCAGAAAATTTACGTTTTTGTCAGTAAATTTACGTTTTCGTCTGTAAATTTACGTTTTCGTAAGTAAATTTACGTTTTCGTCAAAAAGTTTACGTTTTCGTCAAAAAGTTTACGTTTTCGTCAGAAAATTTACGTTTTCGTCAGTAAATTTACGTTTTCGTCTGTAAATTTACGTTTTGTCTGTAATTTACGTTTTTGTCAGTAAATTTACGTTTCCGTCAGAAAATTTACGTTTTCGTCAGTAAATTTACGTTTTCGTCAGAAAATTTACGTTTTTGTCAGTAAATTTACGTTTTCGTCAGTAAATTTACGTTTTCCTCTGTAAATTTACGTTTTCGTCAGTAAATTTACGCTTTCGTCAGTCAGTTCACGTTTTCGTCAGTAAATTTACGTTTTGGACAGAAAATTTACGATTTTCGTCAAAAAAATTTACGTTTTCGTCGGAAAATTTACGTTTTCGTCAGTAAATTTTACGTTTTCGTCAGAAAATTTACGTTTTCGTCAGTAAATAAACGTTTTCGTCAAAAAGTTTACGTTTTCCTCAGAAATTTTACGTTTTTGTCAGTAAATTTGTGTTTTCGACAGAAAAATTACTTTTTCATCAGAAAATTTACGTTTTTGTCAGAAAAATTACGCTCTTGTCAGAAAAATTACTTTTTCGTCAGTAAATTTACATTTTTGTCAGAAAGTTTACGTTTTCATTAGAAATTTACGTTTTCGGCAGTAAATTTATGTTTTCGTTGGTAAATTTATGTTTTCGACAGAAAATTTACGTTTTCATCAGAAAATTTACGTTCTTGTCAAAAAATTTACATTTTCGACAGTAAATTTACGCTTTCGTCAGAAAGTTTACGTTTTCGTTAGAAATTTACGTTTTCGGCAGTAAATTTACGTTTTCGTCTGTAAATTTATGTTTTCGTCAGTAAATTTACGTTTTCGTCAGTAAATTTACGTTTTCGTCTGTAAACTTATGTTCTCGTCAGTAAATTTATTTTTTTTCCGTAATTTATATTTTCGTCAGTAAATTTACTGACGAAAATGTAATTTACTGACAAAAACGTAACTGTTCTGACGAAAATGTAAATTTACAGACGAAAACGTAAATTCTCTCACGTAAACGTAAATTTACAGATGAAAACGTAAATTTTCTGACGAAAACGTAAATTTATAGGCGAAAACGTAGATTTTCTGACGAAAACGTAAATTTACTGACGAAAACGTGAATTTAAAGACGAAAACATAATTTTTCTGACGAAAAGGTAAATTTATTGTCGAAAATGTAAAAATAATGACGAAAACGTGAATACACTGAAGAAAATGTAAATTTATTTTCGAAAACGTAAAATTTTCTAACGAAAACGTAAATTTATTGACGAAAACGTAAATTTAAAGACGAAAACATAAATTTACTGATGAAAAAGTAAATTTACAGACGAACACGTAAATATACAGACTAAAAGGTAAATTTACTGACGGAAACGTAAATTTACTGACGAAAACGTAAATTTACTGATAAAAAGGTAAACTTTCTGAAGAATACGTAAATTTACTGACGAAAGCGTAAATTTTCTGAAGAAAACGTAAATTTAGAGACGAAAAGGTAAATTTACTGACGAAAACGTAAATTTTCTGACGAAAACGTAAATTTTCTGACGAAAACGTAAATTTTCTGACGAAAACGTAAATTTACAAACGAAATCGTAAATTTATTGACGAAAACGTAAATTTTCTGACGAAAACGTAAATTTACAGGCGAAAACGTAAATTTAGTAACTTAATAATAAAAACTAACTTTTTACACTATTGGGTTTTTGGTCCAACAATAGGAACCATTAGACTCATTCTTAAACCCATTTGACCCATTCTCAAACTCATTTGACCCAAACTTCATTTTACACAAAGAAAGGGGGTGACCCATTTGACCCATCACTCTATTTTTGCTCAACCCATTCCAACCCATAACGTTATGGAAATTAAACCTAATTGACCTAGTTTTGGTTGAATGGGTTAAAATTGCCACCTCTAGTTAGCACAAAACCTTTCAAACTCCTCTTTCACCTCTTCCATTTCTTTAATAATGGTTGTCACCTCTTCATATAGCTGTCGAAACTTTTTCTCAAGCTTCAACTCACTCACCTCCTCACATAACTCTCAAAACTTTTTCTCAAGCTTCAACTCACTCTCTATTTGTCTCCATATTAAGATTACCATCTCATCTTCACTTTTAATAGACTTTGCAGCCTTTGCAAGGTTGTACATACAAGCCATTTTTTAATGAAGACCCATGTTAATGAAAATGAGTTCTTTGTAAGGAGTGATAATGCAAAAGATGATTGGAATAACTTATTGCTTGCCATTGATTAACACAATATATAAAGTTTTAGGATTATTCTTGTAAAACCTCTGATTTTACCTAATTCACTTTGTCAACGGTTGTACTCTTTATTTTTAGAATCTTTATAATTCCATTTTTATATGATTAATTAAGTATCATCTTCATTTGTCATACTATCATTTCATATTTATTTTTATTATATATATGAACCTTTAGTCTTTCTGACTACTCTGGCAATTGACTGACCACACTTTTAAACAAGGACTCATCACCTCAGTACATATTTTTGGAAAACAATAATTTTATTTACTTAATTTATTAAGTACCTGGATTTATTACATATACCTTATACTATGAACAAACATACGTCATCATAGAACAATGTCTATTATCTCACATTGACATTTATTTATTTTCTCAAGTATAATAATTATAGTGTTATACACATTATATACTTTCACCAAATGACTTAAAGGTTTAACCAAAATACCTATAAACCTTACAAGTACCTACACAATATTACATAGGCTTAAGTTAACTCTCAGTTTTAGACAAGTCAACACATTTTCTACCCTAAAACAATGTCTATTATCTCACATTGACATTTATTTATTTTCTCAAGTATAATAATTATAGTGTTATACACATTATATTCTTTCACCAAATGACTTAAAGGTTTAACCAAAATACCTATAAACCTTACAAGTACCTACACTATATTACATAGGCTTAAGTTAACTCTCAATTTTAGACAAGTCAACACATTTTCTACCCTAAAACCCATGTCTAGCCGTTTATGTGTATATACACATACATTAATTCACACTAAACTTACAAGTTACCATTATCACTTACTATACCTTTCAACTATGCAACCATACTATACACCATACATACACTACTATTTCATGACACACTTGTCTACTTTGACTCTAAAAACACACGACAACAAGGAAGGAAGCAAAGATGCACATGTTTATACCAATTGTGGAAATAGTACTACAAATCCTAAACATATCTTACACAATATTTCATGTATCCTACTTAGATACTATAGTACTATGATGTGATCTCCCAAATCTTCGATATATGAGATATAGCCAAATATCCCAAGGAACACACAACACAAAACACTTGAATCTTCCTCACTCTCTCTCTCTCTCTCAACTCTCGGCTTCATTTTATTTCCTTCACCAAGATTCACAAAACTCATTTACTTCTTCATTTACTAACCTTAAAACATGTCTCATGCAACATAAAAGCTATTCATCACTCTTTACTACTCCTAACTTACACTACAAGGCAACAAAAGAAACCATAGGATCACCATAGAAGGCCACGGATAGGATTTGTTTAGGCTATCCACTATTGTTGATCACAAGCTCAAGCTATCCCTAGTGCACTTGTTCTTTCCTTAAACTCACTTAACAAGTAAGTATCATGAAGCTTATCTTTTTCTTGAATACCTTCATTTATCATTCACATGAACATACATATGGAACTCCTAGTGTAAACTTAACATAAACACAAATCTTGAAAACCTAGACTTGTTGAAGGTCACGGCTAAAAATGTAGTATCACTTAAAGTGATGAGAAATCTAGCTAACTATGATAACCATGATCTTTTAAACATGCTAACCTAGAAAAATCATGAAAACCTATGCATGTGTATATTATGCCGTGAGTTTCACTATAGTTTTTAGGGTGATGGATAACTTAGAAATGTTATAGAAAGCCTAGAAATCATTAGATCTATGTTTCTCCTAAACATGTTTAACTAGTTTTCTTTAATGGATAGTAAGCCTAAATGAATAGTACTTAAAATAGTTAGGCCCATTAAGCCCACTATGTAAGCCCAATAAAAACTAGGAGCTCACTAGGCCCACTTATGCTTCATAAAGCCCATTAAGATATTTATGCTTAAGTTAAACTTTTCATGTGTTAAATATACATATTATAAAACTTTTGTGTCAAAAAGGTGATTTATTAAAGTTTCGGGTTTAAAATGTGAATTATGAAAGTTTCGGACCTAAATATTAATTTATAAAACTTTCAGATAAAAATGTAAATTTAATAAAGTCTAAGGATTTAAATTGTGACTTTTGGAAACTCATTAAACAAGATACAAAATATAAGGACCTATATTGTAACTATTCAAAAGTATAAGGTTAGAAAACACCCTATTAGAGACTTAATCAAAGTAGATGGTCTGTATTTGTAAATCCTTGTAAGTTAAATACACTTGTGTAACTCTAATATAACTTTAAGGACCAATTGTGCCATTTGCCGAAACCCTTAGAAACCCTAGGGACCATTTTCGTCACATGTAGAAAGTTATAAACCCTAACTCTAACCCTAGGGACTAATATGGTCATTAGTCGAAACTATTCCAAGCCCTAGGGGGTTGTTTTGTAACTTGTGCATGCCTAAACCCTAAACCGAAACAACAAGGACCAAAAGTGGCCATAGATGAAACTTATACAAGCCCTAGTTACACGTGTAACTAGGGGGACTTGTTTTGCCAATTATTGAAATTAAAATAAGCCCTAGGGGTATTTATATAGATTGTCGCGGGTATTATATATAATCGAGGGACTAAATTTCAATTTTCCTAAACCTAAACTAAACCCTAATTTTATATATAAGACTAATATTAAAAAGGTGTAACTTAAATAAATCTATAAGTACAAATCGTTATTTTTCCCAAACATATAATTTAAATAAATTATACAGACTTCGGGGACTTTAAATTAAATTAAATTAAATGTAATACATTTTAAAACGTTATTTATATAAGTTGTATATAAATTGAATACAATTAATTTATAAAAGTAAATATATTAATTATATTTATTATTATCCTTCTCCATTTTAAATATATATAAAACTTTCTTTTATAAATATTTAAATCACTTTACAACGATACAAGTACGGGAATAATTAATTAAACGAATTAATTACTTGAACGATATTATTTATTACGCACTTAAAAATAAATACTTCTATTACTTGTACAACGATAAAATTAAATTACAAAAATCGTAATAAAATGCTTAAAACCAGTATAAGCATGCACATATTTGTTCAGAGACTTTTATGCATTATTTTATGCATTTACTGAGACTGTATAATTATTTAGGTTGTTGACTATGTCGTGAGAATCACATTGGATTTCTTGTGACTTATTACTGTACTACTGAGGTGAGTTGATGGCCCCACTTTATATATTGACAAACTTTTAAACTTTTTATGGGAAAGGAAACATGCAACATATTTTTATTTAATGGACATAGACTGAACTACGAAACCTTTGATTATATTTGCCTATTGTAGAATGCCTCCTTTACCCGGGAACTAGAACTGTTAAAATTATTGAATTGCCTGAATGTATAGATAGATCTATTTGGGATTGACCATCCCTATCTGGGTGAGTAACGCTCACTGTGCCTGGGCCAAGGACAAGAGATGTTTATCATGTCGGAACGGAATATTGGGTGCATTTTTATTAATGTGAAGGGTCCTCATATGGTGTACGACCTAACGTGTCAAGTGTCAGTTTCGGGCAATAGGAAATGTAGTTACCTTTAAAGTGTTGATGTTATGTGCATTACTACTTCAGTGAATGTTTATTGTCCGAACTTAATTTATTTATTTAATCCTGTGAATCACCAACTTTATGTTGACTCTCTAAGCATGTTTTTCTCAGGAAACTAAAGCAGGTATTTGATGTGCATGGATTCAAGCATCAGGATAGGCTGCATTTATAGAGCTCATCTGGGGTTTTATAAACGGGGAAATCATCCAAACTATTGAATAATGTTTAAGACAATTTTTATAACATTTGCACTTTGATTCATGTAATAATTGTATTGATAATCTTTTATCTGTTGCTCTACATACTATCTACTGTTGATCCACCTACGTGACACCCAAATATTATTTCCGCTGCATTTGACCAATTTGGGGGTGTCACAGAATGGTATCAGAGCGATAGTTATAGAGAACCAGACCAAAAATAAATTAAATATAAAAATAAAATTTTTTATATAAACTGGACTATAACTGCTTTAAAAATCTTGTTTCGGGACTAGAATAGTTAAGCATATAGAGTGTAGAGCATACATTTATTATGTGGATAACTGTTCATCGATTATTAACATCCGGTTGATTAATCTTATAAGTATTAACGTAACCTTTAACTTGCGATGTTAAAAGGGACTATTATATGATTTACAACTATTATTTCTAAAAACTTTTAACTTGAGTAAGACTATACTTACGTCAATTAAAACGATATTATTTCAGATTCATTATGACATCACCAGCTGCTCTCCTGCTGCTCTATCACCGACATCAGTTCTACATGGTTGGATATCGATTAGTGAGTCCGACGACAGTCACACTACCGGCGATGTCGTACCCGTCGATACTCCCATTGTTACTCCACCCGTTGCACCTGTATCCTCCGCTGGGGATGAGGACCAACCGACTGCAGCCTTACCACCCCTACCACCAGCTTCCTCACTTTGGGGCTACGCACTCGAGTCTCTACCACCTCGTAAGAGGAGGTACGAGGCGCCTCTCGACTCTACATTTGAGATCGGTGACGGTTCCGGGGCGAGACGAGTTGACCCCGTCCAGGCCCAGATTGTTGCACTAGCCGCACGCCAGGCTCAGGATATAGCGAAGATTCATACTCTGCTATGAGCTGGACAGGCTGGATGCACTGTTCTACAGGAGCGTCAGGACCTAATGTCTTAGACTGTCAGTGTCGAGGCACACGCTGTTCGGGGAGCATGGTCTACGACCTATCACTCCCTACAGTGGCTGATGGATGAGAACGAGTTTCTCCGCCAACAGATCTAGACCTTGGAGGTTTAGCAGTACGCGACTCATGCTGCCCTCATGTCCATAGAGCAGACACTCTCGATCTTCTATGATCTTCAGGAGGTGCGCCACCAGGGTTTGACTGCCGAGACTGCCCATCTCAGAGGAGCCGACGAGACCTTCAGAGCTCAGATTCTAGAGGCACTCTGACTCCTTATAAAGACCCGAGACGCCATGATTACGATGCATGATGCTATGCAGGCACCAGCAGTCTCATCACCACCAGTAGCACTGGCCGTCTCAGAGGAGTCGGTTAGACATGAGTAGACTAGATGTACTAGATCTTTTGTACATCATGACAAGCTTTTCAGGTTGCATCCCAGCTATCATGATATAGGACCTCATGTATTTTATTTCCTTTTATCTATATCCTATCCTTGTTATGTACTATTTTAGAATAGGCATTTGTAGACGATGTACTCTAGATTATGTGTACCACTATCCCAGACAGGCGGGTTGTGCTCTGTCTTGGATTGGTTGTGCCTCTTGTTATTGTTATTCTACCTTAGAAATGACATGTACTCATTATCTTTTGTTATATTATGTGTTGTATTATATTGTGAACTCTTAACAGGTTATCCAATTTGTTGTGAATTCTATGCATGAATTTCTTTCGTGTATTTAAATATAAAACTGTGCTAACGCCTAAAACTAATGATTTCATTTTTTTGTATGATTATAGACAAATGGAAATCACTAGAACGAACCCCAACAATGCCGACGCTATCCAAAACATCACTGCCGCCCAATTAAGGGAAATGATTGATCAGGGCATCACAACTGCGATGGCTGCTAGTAGGAACATGGACGATAGCCAAAACTCCAACGCCCGCAGGAACAACCAGACCACCAAGGGTTGCTCCTATCCTGACTTTCTGAAGTGTAAGCCCTCATACTACAAAGGCAAAGAGGGTGTTGTGGAGTTGATGCAGTGGTTTGAAAGGTTGGAGACCGTGTTCCGCATTAGCGATTGTGCTCAGGAGAACAAAGTCAAGTTTTCCACCTGCACGTTGCTCGAAAGTGCTCTTACTTGGTGGAACTCTGTAGTTGCTACTCTTGGACACGATGCTGCCTATACTCTCAACTGGACTGATCTGAAGGAGAGGATGACGGAGAAATACTGTCCAAGGGGTGAGATGAAGAAGCTTGAAATCTAATTGTGAGATCTCAGATGCAGAAACAATGACATCGTGGCATACAACCAAAGATTCCAAGAATTGACCCTGATGTGTACCAGAATGTTCCCTGAGAAAGATGAAAAGATTGAGAAGTATATTGGTGGACTCCCAGACGCCATTCATGATAGCATACTTGCATCTCGACCCATTACTGTCGAGAGTGCCATTGAGTTCGCTACTGAATTGATCAACAAACGAGTATGCACCATGTCTGAAAGGCAAACTGAAAGCAAGCGGAAGGTAGATGAAAATTCTCGCAGTCAGCACCAGCAGCCTCCCAAAAGGCAAAACGCTGGACAGGTTTACAGTGCTACCACTACAAGAGCTAAGCCATACGTGGGTACAAAACCCTTGTGCTCAAAGTGCCACTATCATCATACTGTTGATAGCCCACGTCAGTCCTACCACAAATGTTGAGAAGTTGGTCATTTTGCCCGTACCTGTCAAGTCAATGTTGTCACTCAGGTCCGACCCAACCACAACAACGGGAACCACAACAACAGGGGCGGATACAATGCCCGTGGGAACGGGAACGGACAGCAGGGAAACCGCAATACTGCCGGAGGAAATGGCAATGGACCCAAGAAGGGAGTTGTGTGCTATGAGTGTGGAGCACCAGGACATGTGAGACCAGGTTGTCCCAAGTTGGCCAACCAGAACAAGAACAGTGGAGGAGCTTCATCAAGAGTGTACGTGGTTAGCAATGCAAAAGCCAACCCCGATTCTAAAGTCGTTACTGGTACGTTCCTACTCAACAACCGTTATGCATCTGTTTTGTTTGATACTAGAAGAGACCGCAGTTTTATATCCACTGAATTTAGCAATGTATTAGAATTCTTCCCATCGATTCTAGATCATCGCTACACCGTAGAATTAGCTGACGGTAAAACTGTAGATGTTGACACTATCGTTAGAGGTTGTACCTTAAATCTTTCTAAACATCCCTTCAACATTGACCTTATCCCAGTAAACCTTGGTAGTTTTGACATTATTATTGGTATGGACTATTTGGCAAGATAGTGCACAGTCATTATTTGTGATGAAAAACTAGTATGTATTCCACGGGGAAACGAAACCTTGATCACTCGAGGAGACGGTAACACCGACCTTACTGACACTAGACTTAGTGTTATCTCTTGTACTAAAGCTCAGAAATATCTGTTGAGAGGATGTCCTATCTTCTTGGCTCATATTTCTCAAACAAATGAGGAAGACAAATCCGAGAAGAAACAAATCAAGGACGTACCTATCGTCCGAAATTTTCCCGAGGTCTTTCCTGATGAGTTGCCAGGCTTACCACCAACCCGACAAGTAGAATTTCAAATCGATTTGATTTCCGGAGCTGCACCTGTGGTTAAAGCTCCATACCGGTTGGCAGCATCAAAAATGAAAGAGCTAGTTGAACAACTTCAAGAATTATCTGACAAAGGATTTATCTGACCCAGTTCCTCGCCATGAGGAGCTCCTGTTTTATTTGTCAAGAAGAAAGATGGTTCCTTCCGAATGTGCATCGAATACAGAGAACTGAATAAGTTAATTATGAAGAATCGTTATCCACTTCCTCTCATTGACGACCTATTTGACCAACTGCAAGGGTGAAGTGTGTATTCCAAGATTGACTTGAGATCTGGATACCATCAACTAAGGGCCAGGGAGGAAGATATTCCAAAAACAGCTTTCAAAACCCGTTACGGTCATTACGAATTCCAGGTTATGCCATTTGGGTTGACCAATGCACCAGCCATTTTCATGGACCTTATGAACCGTATGTGCAGACCCTACCTGGATAAATTCGTGATAGTCTTCATTGACGATATACTAATTTATTCCAAGAACAAACAAGAACACGGGGAACACCTTGCACAAGTACTAAAAGTACTCAAGGATGAACAACTTTATGCTAAATTCTCCAAATGTGAATTCTGGATTCCCAGAGTGCAATTCCTCGGTCACGTCATCGATTGTGACGGTATTCACGTAGATCCAGCAAAGGTCGAATCTGTCAAATATTGGGTATCCCCTAAGTCGCCAACGGAGATCCGCCAATTTCTAGGCCTTGTCGGGTACTACCGCGGATTTATCGAAGATTTCTCCAAAATAACCAAACTGATAACCAAACTCACTTAGAAAGGAATAAAGTTCGATTGGGAGAGAAGGAAGAATCAGCTTTTCAGCTGATCAAGCAAAAGTTGTGTAGTGCACCTATTTTAGCCTTAACTGAGGGCAACGATAATTTTGTTGTATATTGTGACGCTTCACACAAAGGTTTAGGTGCAGTACTGATGCAGAGAATGAAAGTGATCACCTATGCTTCAAGACAACTGAAGAAGCATGAGAAGAGCTACACCACTCATGATCTAGAGATTGGATCCGTAGTATTTGCTCTCAAAATCTGGAGACATTACCTGTACGGAAAAAAGTGTATTGTGCATACTGACCACAAAAGTTTGCAACACATATTGGATCAGAAGGAGCTGAACATGAGACAACGCCGTTGGATTGAGTTGTTAAGTGACTACGACTGTGAGATCAAATACCACCCCGGTAAAGTAAATGTTGTTGTTGATGCTCTAAGTCGTAAGGAAACGGACCCTCCTAAGAGAGTCCGAGCACTGGTTATGACAACCAGTTTGGACATACCCAAGCAGATTTTGGAAGCTTAGACATAAGCCCGAGTACCTGAAAACCTCGTGAAGGAAGACATCGGGGGAATGCTCATAACCGACCTTACTAAGGAGAAGTTAGAGCCAAGAGCAGATGGAACCCTGTGCCTTCACGGGAGGAGTTGGTTACATTGTTATGGAGATTTGAGAAACGTGATCATGCACGAATCTCATAAGTCTAAATATTCTATACATCTCGGATCTGAAAAGTTGTACTAAGATATGAAGAAGTTATACTGGTAGCCAAATATGAAAGCTGACATCGCCACGACGCCACCTATGTCCAAAAATGCCTGACATGTTCACGTGTCAAAACTGAACACCAGAGACCATCGGGTTTACTTGTACAGCCCTAGATACCAAAATGGAAGTGGGACAACATCACCATGGATTTTGTCACCAAACTCCTAAAGTCATCTCACGGTTACGATACTATCTGGGTAATCATCGACCGACTCACCAAGTCCTCTCATTTCCTACCAATTAGGGAATATGATTCCCTGACAAAACTAGCAAAAACGTACCTGAAGGAGATAGTGACCAAACATGGAATACTAGTCTCAATAATCTGTGATTGAGACGGTAGGTTCACATCGAACTTTTGGAAGGCTTTCCAACGAGCTTTAGGTACCAATTTGGACATAAGCACTACTTATCATCCACAGAATGACGGTCAAAGTGAACGAACCATCCAGACTCTAGAAGACATGCTACGAGCATGTGTGATTGACTTTGGAAATGGATAGGTTGACCACATTCCTTTAGTGGAATTCTCCTACAACAACAACTATCACGTCAGTATCAAGGCTGCCCCTTTTGAAGCACTATATGGTCGAAAGTGTCGTTCACCTGTGTGCTGGGCAGAAGTAGGTGAATTTTAGCTCACTGGACCCGAGTTAATCCAGTAGACTACCGACAAGATCGTCCTCATAAAGCAAAGAATTCAAGCTGCTCGTGATCGACAAAAGAGCTACGCTGACCAGAAGCGTAAACCTATGCAATTTGAAGTGGGTGACCGCGTCATGCTCAAGGTATCACCTTGGAAGGGTGTCGTACGTTTTGGTAAACGTGGAAAACTAAATCCACGTTATGTCGGCTCTTTCAAAGTAATAGCCAGGATCGGGGAGGTAGCTTATCGCTTAGAGTTACCCCAGCAATTAAGTCGGGTACACTCTACTTTCCACGTGTCTAATCTGAAGAAGTACTATGCTGAAGAACATTGGCTATGCCATTGGAAGGAGTTCAGTTTTACGACAAACTCCAGTTCATAGAGGAACCAGTAGAAATCATGGAGAGAACGGTTAAGAAATTGAAATGCAGTCACATCCCGTTGATCAAAGTACGTTGGAACTCGAGGAGAGGTCCTGAGTTCACATGGGAACGAGAAGACTCGTTCAAAACCAAGTACCCACATTTGTTCACCTGACAGGTAACTTCATCTTAAGCTTTGAGGACAAAGCTAAAATAACAGGATTATGCTGTAAAACCTCTGATTTTACCTTATTGACATTGTCAACTGTTGTACTCTTTATTTTTGGAATCAGTATAGTTCCACTTTTATATGATTAATTAAGTATCATCTTCATTTGTCATACTATCATTTCATATTTATTTTTATTATATATATGAACCTTTAGTCTTTCTGACAACTCTGGCAATTGACTGGCCACACTTTTAAACAAGGACTCATCACCTCAGTACATATTTTGGGAAAACTATAATTTTATTTACTTAATTTATTAAGTACCTGGATTTATTATTATATGTATATATTTAAATATACCTTATACTATGAATAAACATACGTCACCATAGAACAATGTCTATCATCTCACATTGACATTTATTTATTTTCTCAAGTATAATAAATATAATTTTATACACATTATATACTTTCACCAAAAGACCTAAAGGTTTAACCAATATACCTAGAAACCTTACAAGTACCTACACTATATTACATAGGCTTAAGTTAACTCCCAATTTTAGACAAGTCAACACATTTTCTACCCTAAACCTCATGTCTAGCCGTGTATGTGTATATACACATACATTAATTCACACTAAACTTACAAGTTACCATTATCACTTACTATACCTTTCAACTATGCAACCATACTATACACCATACATACACTACTATTTCATGACACACTTGTCTCCTTTGACTCTAAAATACACGGCAACAAGGAAGGAAGCAAAGATGCACATATTTATACCAATTGTGGAAATAGTACTACAAATCCTAAACATATCTTACACAATATTTCATGTATCCTACTTAGATACTATAGTACTATGATGTGATCTCCCAAATCTTCCATATATGGGATATAGCTGAATATCCCAAGGAACACACAACACAAAACACTTGAATCTTCCTCACTCTCTCTCTCAACTCTCGGCTTCATTTTATTTCCTTCACCAAGATTCACAAAACTCATTTACTTCTTCATTTACTAACCTTAAAACATGTCTCATGCAACATAAATGCTAATCATCACTCTTTACTACTCCTAACTTACACTACAAGGCAACAAAAGAAACCCTAGGAGCACCATAGAAGGACACAACTAGGATTTGTTTAGGCTATCCACCATTGTTGATCACAAGCTCAAGCTATCCCTAGTTCACTTGTTCTTTCCTTAAACTCACTTAACAAGTAAGTATCATGAAGCTTATCTTTTTCTTGAATACCTTCATTTATC
This sequence comes from Glebionis coronaria, assembly GCA_025667525.1. Lineage (NCBI taxonomy): Eukaryota > Viridiplantae > Streptophyta > Magnoliopsida > Asterales > Asteraceae > Glebionis > Glebionis coronaria. Next base: position 397,779,403 of record CM046882.1, read on the forward strand.
CTTTACATGAACATACATATGGAACTCCTAGTGTAAACTTAACATAAACACAAATCTAGAAAAACCTAGACTTGTTGAAGGTCACGGCTAAAAATGTAGTATCACTTAAAGTGATGAGAAATCTAGCTAACTATGATAACCATGATCTTATAAACATGCTAACCTAGAAAAATCATGAAAACCTATGCATGTGTATATTATGTCGTGAGTTTCACTATGGTTTATAGGGTGATGGATAACTTAGAAATGTTATAGAAAGCCTAGAAATCATTAGATCTATGTTTCTACTAAACAAGTTTAACTAGTTTGCTTTAGTGGATTAGTAAGCCCAAATGAATAGTACTTAAAATAGTTAGGCCCATTAAGCCCACTATGTAAGCCCAATAAAAATTAGGAGCCCACTAGGCCCACTTATGCTTCATAAAGCCCATTAAGATATTTATGCTTAAGTTAAACTTTTCATGTGTTAAATATACATATTATAAAACTTTTGTGTCAAAAAGGTGATTTATTAAAGTTTCGGGTTTAAAATGTGAATTACTAAAGTTTCAGACCTAAATATTAATTTATAAAACTTTCGGATTAAAATGTAAATTTAATAAAGTCTAAGGATTTAAATTGTGACTTTTAGAAACTCATTTAAACAAGATACAAAATATAAGGACCTATATTGTAACTATTCAAAAGTATAAGGTTAGAAAACACCCTATCCGAGATTTAATCAAAGTAGAGGGACTGTTTTTTTAAATCCTTGTAAGTTAAATACACTTGTGTAACTCTAATAGAACTTTAAGGACCAATTGTGCCATTTTCTGAAACCCTTAGAAAGCATAGGGACCATTTTCGTCACATGTAGAAAGTTATAAACCCTAACTCTAACCCTAGGGACTAATATGGTCATTAGCCGAAACTATTCCAAGCCCTAGGGGGCTGTTTTGTAACTTTTGCACGCCTAAACCCTAAACCAAAACAACAAGGACCAAAAGTGGCAATAGATGAAACTTATACAGGCCCTAGTTACACGTGTAACTAGGGGGACTTGTTTTGCCAATTATTGTAATTAAAATAAGCCCTAGGGGTATTTATATAAATTGTCGCAGTATTATATATAATCGAGGAACTAAATTACAATTTTCCTAAACCTAAACTAAACCCTAATTTTATATATAATCTTAATATTAAAAAGGTGTAACTTAAATAAATCTATAAGTACAAATCGTTATTTTTCCCAAACATATAATTTAAATAAATTATACAAATTTCAGGGACTTTAAATTAAATTAAATAAAATGTAATACATTTTATAAACGTTATTTATATAAGTTGTATATAAATTGAATACAATTAATTTATAAAAGTAAATATATTTATTATATTTATTATTATCCTTCTACATTTTAAATATATATGAAACTTTCTTTTATAAATATTTAAATCACTTTACATCGATAAAAGTACGGGAATAATTAATTAAACGAATTAATTACTTGAACGATATTATTTATTACGCACTTAAAAATAAATACTTCTATTACTTGTACAACGATAAAATTAAATTACAGAAATCGTAATAAAATGCCTAAAACCAGTATAAGCATGCACAGATTTGTTTAGAGACTTTTATGTATTATTTTATGCATTTACTGAGACTGTATAATTATTTAAGTTGTTGACTGTGTCGTGAGCATCACATTGGATTTCTTGTGACTTATTACTGTACTATTGAGGTGAGTTCATGGCCCCACTTTATATATTGACAAACTTTTAAACCTTTTATGGGGAAGAAAACATGCAACATATTTTTATTTGATGGACATAGACTGAACTACGAAACCTTTGATTATATTTGCCTATTGTAGAATGCCTCCCTTACCCGGGAACTGGAACTGTTAAAATTATTGAATTGCCTGAATGTATTGATAGATCTATTTGGGATTGACCATCCCTATCTGGGTGAGTAACGCTCACTGTGCCTGGGCCAAGGACAACAGATGTTTATCATGTCAGAACAGAATATTGGGTGCATTTTTATTAATGTGAAGGGTCCTCATATGTTGTACGGCCTAACGTGTCAAGTGTTAGTTTCAGGCAATAGGAAATGTAGTTACCTTTAAAGTGTTGATGCTATGTGCATTACTACTTCAGTGAATGTTTATTGTCCAAACCTAATTTATTTATTTAAACATGTGAATTCACCAACTTTCTTTAATTTATTTATTTAAACCTGTGAATTCACTTACTTTATGTTAACTCTCTAAGCATGTTTTTCTCAAGAAACTGAAGTAGGTATTTGATGTGCATGGAGTCAAGCATCATGATAGGCTGCATTTATAGCGCTTATCTGGGGTTTTATAAACGGAGAAATCATCCTAACTATTGAATAATGTTTAAGACAATTTTTATAACATTTACACTTTGATTCATGTAATAATTGTATTGATAATCTTTTATCTGTTGCTCTACATACTATCTGTTGTTGATCCATCTACGTGACACCCAAATATTATTTCCGCTGCATTTGACCAATTTGGGGTGTCACAATTCTAGAAATGGGCTTAGGCTTAAAAAATAATAAAGCGTGAGGGTCATAACAAATAACACTTCCAACACTCTTCCGCAGTTTGAACGAAAGAAGAACGAAACTCTGGTACAAAATTTCATAAAAAGCGCAGACGACAACCTCTGGTGAAGATGTTGGCATACTGGTAATGAGATGACACATGAAGTACACAAACCTGTCCTCGAGCAACCATATCACGAAAAAATGTATAACAATCTCTATCTTTATGGTCCATCGATGTTGAACAATATTAGTTGTCATGTAAATGGCACTAACATTATCACAATAAACAAGTGTAACAGAAAATAGCAATAAGACAATACGAGTTTGTGAAGCTCACGAAGTATATTATGAAGCCAAGGAGTCTCAGATACAACATTAGGTACACCACGATATTCAGCCTCAGCACTGGAACGAGAAAGCGTGTGTTGCCGCTTTCATGACCATGACAAAAGATTATTCCCAGATAACACACAATACCCTGAAGTGGACCGTCTAGTGATTGGGCATCCCGCCTAATCATCATCAGAGTATACCATTAGTGAAGACATGGAGGATGCATAAAGTTGAAGCCTAAAATCCAGAGTACCGCGAACATAACGAATAACCCATTTGAGAGCAGACAAATAAGGCTCCCAAGGGTCATGCACATAAAGACATATATGTTGCACAACATAGAAAATATTTGGCTGAGTAAATGTGAGACACTAAAGACCACTTGCAAGACTGCGATATGAGTAGGACGATAGGTCGTATCCCCATCATAACCAATTTTGGATTCCGTGTCAACCAAAGTCCTAGTAGCATTACAATTTGACATATGTACACGCTCCAACAATTCCATAGCATATTTATTTTGAGAAAGAAACATGGATCTAGCATATCGTGTAACTAAAATCCCCAAGAAATAATTAAGAGCCCCCAAATAATGTCATGTCAAACTCTTTATGTAAGAGAATATAATACGATGTACTAAAGTTGTAGATGAACTTGTTTGAAAAATGTCATCAACGTATATCAATAAATATACAACCTCAATACTATGTTGATAAACAAAAAGAGACGAATCACACCGACTTGAAGTAAATCCTACACGAAGACAAACCCACAAAGAGTTGCAACCAAGCACGAGTTTCATGTTTTAATCCATATGGACATCCATTCAATGGATGGAAAAACAAATATCATGTGGGACCACCATGTTACTTCACACAAATTAATATACCACCTTTTCAAGAAATTCAAGTCTGTAAGAACCTTTGATCAAACATTTGGAGGAATCTGTCAAAATAAATACAAGAATGGGGAGCTAATGAAGATCTTGCAGGAGCAATCTGACACTAATCTTAAGAATCAGAATGCATCTCTCAAGAGCCTTGAAACCTAATTGAACCAACAATAAATTGATGAACATGAGGAGAAGGAAAAATCTTAATGTTTGGTTATTAATGACAGGAAGGAGGAAAATGAGTTGCCTAGAGACATACCATGACAGATGCCACCTAAGGAACCTGAACCAGTAAATTTTACTATCCCTTGTTCTATAGGTAATTTTACTACTAATGCTTTAGCTAATTTAGGTGCTAGCCTTAACATGATGCCTAATAATATGTTTGATAAATTAAACTTAGGTAATCTTAAAAGCACAAATATAGTAGTAGAATTGGCCAACATGTAAAAAATAAAGCACATAGGGATGGCTGAGAATGTCTTAGTTAGAATTGATAAGTACTTTGTCAAAGCAAACGATGCTTTGTGATAACTAACTTTTCTTAGTTATGATCACGAGAAAGTGTAAAAACCAAGGTTGCAAAAATCGTGAATCGCTAGTCGGCCGGTCGACCACCATGTAACTTGTAATCATTCTTGGCGAGATTAATCGGATCCGCATGTTTAGTAAATTTTGAGTTTTTTTTGGCAATCTGGATATTTCTAATGAGTTTTAGGTATTTTCGACAATATTATTCTTAAAATCCATCTTACCATACATATAACTAGTTGCTATAAGTGATAAACACAAGTTTACAATGAGTTTTTGGTATTTTCAGAAATATTTCCTTGTTTCTAGCAAGTTTGATCTCCCTTGATCGTCGTTGAGCACAGTTGACTACCGTTACTCACTCTTACATTAATCGGCAAGGTTGATGGCCTTATAGCGATTAATCAACCTTATAGACATTTTTTGCAACATTGCTAAAAACATTTATCGTTAAAGATAATTGCAAGACGAATTATTTAACAAACACTATCATTTAGGGTAATAATCATTTAAGTCATACACAAACATATCTCTAACATGTTTAGTGATCATTAAAGTAAATTATTCCAAATGTATCTGATTTTCTTAAAATCACACAAATACAAAATACCCGTGTAATTATGATATTTTACAAATATTTTCTCGTGAAAGCTTGTATTTGTTCCAAATGTATCTGATTTTCCTGAAATCACATAAATACAAAATCCTCGCGTAATTTTGATATTTTACAGTTTAATATAATGTATTTGATCGTGTTTTAAGTGATTTTTGGTTATTAAATGTGAGTGTTTACACACTCATTAATCAGCTAGGAGGGCACTGTATAAAGCTTTGTTAAGGAGTAACCAACATAGGTTGGACATGGGACAAATTTAAAGGTTACACTTTTGACAATTGGAGAGCATGGCATATCCTATGTGGGAAGGGATATGCAGACATAACATCAAGATTAAATCTTCAATTGAAAGGTGTAACACCCCGAAAACCGAGGTCATTATTTATCCTATTTTACGCATATTTTTAAAAAATTTGAGAATTTTTATCATGGAATTATTTGATGGTTTAAGTTGAAACCAATAAACAAGACTAAAAATCGATGTTTGACGATTTAAGAAGAATCGATAATGATCGCGATACCGACGAAAGCCAAAGTTTATATTTTATTATCGATTGATCGATATCTTAATTTTCGAAATTTTTATTTTTACTTACGTGTTAAGTCGGATCAGAACCATTTTTACTTTATTTTATGTGAGTATAGGCATATAAATATGTTTTAGAAAGCCGGGACGAACCCCGACTTCTGCAAAAACTCAAAACCGACTAGTGAGTTGATTCCCGCCTTTAAAATGTGTCGTTTAAATTTAAGGCCAAAAGATAGCTAAATTGACAAGTGTGGTCCCTCAAATTTTTACAAAAGGGAAGAAAGGAAAAACACACAACACAATTTCATTTAAAAAAAATTCTCTCCTTTCTCTCTTGAGCCGCCGGCCACCCACCACCCAAAACCACCACCACCACTTGATTTTCTTGAGTTTTTGAGAAAAATAAGCAAAGACCACATCTTGTAATCCCTTTGTAAGCACTCTTAAACACTCAAATCCAACATACATTCATTTGATTTTTCCAAAAATTAAAGATTTTTAAAAATGGAGTTTTGATTAAATTAATCTTTATGCATGTTTTAGATTTCATGTTTATGTTGATAATTGATGATAAAAACAAGTAGGTAAAATGTTTTCCTTGGTGGTTTTGTTCTCCAAAACCCACGGCCCTAAGGGGGTGTTTGTTTGATTTTGGTTTTGATCTAAATGTGATATAGATATGTGTTGTGATGATGTTTTTGATGTTTTTAATTTGTTTAAACACATTGCATGTGTTTTTTTTGAAATGGGTTTTGTGAATTATTGATCATACAAGTGATATAAGGTGTTTAGTATATTTTATGTTGTTCATATGATGCTATAAGAGGTCTAAGAACTGTTAGAAATGATTGAAATGGTGATTTGATGTAAGTTTTAATGTGTCTTTTTCAAACAGATTGTTTAAGGCCATTTTTCGTAGTCTTAAGTCTAAGTTCAGGTCTAAAGGATTAGATTTAGTTGTAGAGCTTTTCTCAAGCTTCGTTTTGATATAAGATAGAGCTTTTAACTCCTAACGAGTAAAAAGTTATGCTACTTTGAAATTTCGTGTACCGGGAGATGAAAGTCGACATAATCCGAAATTGTGTTCGATTTTAGGTCAAATCTCGGGGACTATAACTAGAGTTTAAAAAGGGTTGAGAGTTTTTCTTTAGCTATAAACCTGGGTTTTGAGTCTATTTTTAGACTTAGGAGTCAAATTTGGAAGTGGTATATTTTAAATGTGTCAAAGAAGTCATACAATGTGAAGGTATAAAACTGTCCGAAAATTGAAGTTTAGTAATGGGACGAGCAAAAAATCTTAAAAGTGAAAACTTTTTATGAAATTTAATATGGGTTATCTACACGTTATAAGTGAATTTTACAAATTTTCTCATAATTTATGGTGAGGTCTAAGTATAAGAAAACAGCCCGTACATTTGGTGTGTACCGGCAGAATTATAAAATGAGCAACCTTTAGTTACGTAGATAAATGGTACGAGTCTAGTAACTATCACTTGTTTGGGTTTGGCGTACGTTTGTAATAATGACAATTGACTTTATTTAAGTATTATTCAATACCTAATAGTATATAAATGAGTTGACTCATTTCGCGTTTATTCGCTAGGTGTTGTGATCGAATTTCCCAGGCATACTCATCGTCGGTGATCGTCTTCCATTACTTTGACTAATACTTATACATAAGGTTTCACAACCCCGGTTTTGAGGTTCGTCACTTAGTTTTATTTTGTGCTAGTTACGTGTCTTTACGTGTTTATGTGCTAATTGGTGTGTATAGATTGTGGTTTGGATATCGGTTCCGGTACGGGGTACCTTGTGAGTGAAACGATGTGTGATGATTTCATGTTCATGAGTTCACATGGTAGTGACTATGAAGTGAGATGGTGTTATTTGGTGGTTTTACGTATACGTATATGTATTATAGAAAATCTTATTTTTACGATTTACGGTTTAGCATTTAGAGGTCTCGGATGAGGTGTTTAGTCATGTGAGTATTTTTCGGGATGGTTTTAAGTCATTTAGGACTTAGTTATAAAGTTTATTTAAAAATTTGAGATTTTTTATAAAAGTGTATATTTTACGTCTTTTACGGTAAAACGCGTAAATTTGACTAGTTTTACGGTTTTGAGGTTTTGGAGGCTTTAGGAGCTGAAATAAATTAAGGAAAATTAAGGTAATATTAATAAGATATTAATTAATAATAAAATTAAAAAAACGAATTAAGGGGGGGTGTTAGTCGGTTTGAACGCAAGAAAAGAAAGAAAAAAAGGAAAAAAAGAGAAAAAGGAAAGGGGTTTTTGGGTTGGGCTAGGAATGGGTTATCACACCCTATATATTATTTATTCACAACAAAAAAATCAGAATTTCTTTCCCCTGGAGTCTTGAATTCGACGGCTTATACAGTGTTTTTAGGGTTTCATGTTTTTTTTTCATCTTCCATTAATCTAAAGGTAAAACCTTCATAACCCTTTTCAATTAAATTGTTTTAATGTTTTCTTTAATCATCTTATGATGGATTTAGGTTAGGGTTTCAATTAAAAACAGTAAATTAATGATATATTAATGATAATATAATGATTAAATAAATTAGGGCTTGTAATTAGTGGGATTATGGGTAATTAATTAGGTTAATTTAATTAAACCCGTTTTTAAAAACTGGGCAGAATTTAGGGTCAATTGTTTTGATTATATAGGGAGTTCTAAAAACTCTTATTTTGCGATCCAAGTATCCCTGGAAAGGTAATTGAAGTGGCTTTCAAATTCAAGAAACGAGAACTAAATTGGAGGTCGGGAAGTGGGTCAAAAACAGGTTACAACAGTCGAAGGTCAAAACAGTTTTGAAATCAGCCTGTTTTCTTTTTAAGTTTTGGGTTGTTTGGGGTACTTAGGGTTGCATTGGGATCTTCAAACGAACATGGGAGATGGTTTATATATTTTAGGAAGTATCTGCATTGGGGCTAAGATTGTGGTTTAGGGTAAGACCCCCTAATCTTAACAAACTTTTTGTATGTTTAAAATCAGTAAAATCTGGATAGACAAAAGTATATATATATATATATATATATATATATATATATATATATATATATATATATTGGGGCCTTAACAGTAGATTTAAGGTTGGGGGAAAAAGGAGGTGTTAGCTAACATATGTAAGGGCATAAGTATTCCCTTTACAGAGATCATGGGTATGTTTAGGTGGCCGTTTGGCTTATAGTTTGGAGACCTAAAAGTTGGGACTGTTTTGTGTAAAATATGAACGGGATAGTTATCAAACTTAACTAAGTTAAGGACTTGTTAGGGAAGGGTAATGGGGTGTTTGGAGCATATTAATGAGGGTCATATATGGGATAATGCTAGATGTCCATCATAGGTTGATGAGCCGTCTTAGTGATTGGTTCACGTTTTGATTATGTGTTTTTGGTTTGTTAGCTTTTTACTAGTGCGCGGACTTTTGGAGAAGCTCAATCATGTGAGTTTCATAGTCCCATGTTTACTAATGATTTTGACTTCCAGATGGGATGGAAGAGACACTGTTTTGTTTTTATAAATGATGTTGTGAATGTTTTGTGTTTGGTGATGGACTTGTGTGTGCATACATATGTGATTAACTGCTAGTTGATTTTTGATTGTTTATGTTTTGACTTGGTACCAAGGGGATGATGACAAGGCGGGGCCTTGGGATTGGTTCATAGGTGGTTGGATGCCTATGGGAGCATGGTGTTTGGTATGGCTGGGAGCCTTGGTTTTGGTTTGATTGGTTAATTCTTGAATGTTAGCTGTTAATACATGTTTGTATCACATTGTCCATATGTTTTAACTTTTGGTTGTTACTCACAGCTTATAGTTTGGTTTTGGCGTTGGAGTCTAAACCTATGACTCTCACCAACTTTATGTTGACGTGTTTTAGTGTCTCTTTCAAGTGATATTATGGTTAAGCGTGAGAACATAAGTGGCTAGGATTTGGAGTTGCGTAGGAATGCATTTAGAAGGAGATGCCCGTTCCTTCTTAGTTTCTTTTGATTATTAAATAAGTGATACTATTGGCACCTATATGTTTGTTTTGGTTATGTTATTTGTTTCTCTTGGGTAAGAGGTAGGACTGTTACCTACTTACCTAGACTCCTGCATTGTTGAGATATTGTCATGACTTTTGTGTCACCATTTTATGACATTTCTTATTTCATTTAGTTATCTCTATAGACACGCTATGTTGTGATGATATCCATACGTCGCGCCCCATATTCTGCCATGGCGGGGTGTGACAGAATGGTATCAGAGCCAATGGTTATATAGAATTAGGTTGCCTAGTCGCGTAGCCTAGTCTATAGCTTAAGGGTCTCTGCATATAGGCGTCATAGGAGTATGTGTGCATTTTATATTAATTGATGAGGTTGGATGTTATTTATTGTGATGTTTTGACTAGTATGAATTGAACCATAGTATGTTCATACTTAGCCACATGTTATTTTCTTTTCGGGATTGTGACTAGTGCGGGTTGAACCATAATCGACCACGCTAGTCATTGTCGTATTTTGCTTAAATTATACACTACAGTACATAATTTGGTACATGGTAGTTTCTATCTTTTGTTGGGTTATTTTTTGTATCTGAGGTAGGGTATTTTTCTTTCGATGTTTAAGTCATGTTCCCTAAGAATCATGTGGTGGTTTGAGTTATTAGGAGTAGTTGGGTATGAAGGATTTTAAGCCGTTTCCACTCTTATGGGCGACATGACTTATAATTGATTATGTTTTTGTTTTGGATTTTGTCTATGCTGTTTTAGCTAGACTATGGATTTCTGTATTCCAAGAGTTTGACTATGTTATTTTATTAGTTGGAGTTTTTGATCTTATTGTTTATGTGGTTATGTGCTTAGGTGAGTTGATGGATTTATGTGTTATGTGTTGTATTGATTCTTATAAGTGTCATCATAGGAGGGAGTGCATTGGGGAAAGGGTAATTGTATAAGTATGGTGGCCAACATAGTTATACAAGTACCACAACTTCAATGGGTTCCTAAGTATGATTGCATGAAAGAGGGTTAGTACATGCTTGTATATGATGAGATGTTGATCATTGGTATATGTATAGTATATGGGTTTATGTAATGGCTGCCTATGATATGGCTATTTTTTTAATGTGTTATATGTTTTGAGTTATAGTCATGTTGTGTGATTATGGGGTCACACGATATGGGTTGGTTTTGGTGATGGGTTTTGTGCCTTTTTGTGGCATGGTGAGATGGTGAGATGGGGATTACTCGTATGGAAAAACGAGTGTATGACGCGATTGGTTGATCTGACATGTATGGTAACGAGTATGTTTTGGGTGAAAGGTATATATGCTGATGTATATATACTAGTATGTGTTAAGTTATGATATATGGTCGTTCAGTAGTTATTAACTTATTATAACTTAAACGTACCTTGTGTTTGCTCGTGTTTTATGGTGCTGGAGTTTAATGGAGTTTGAACGACGTTTTGAGTCTTTTGATGTGTGTCTACATTCGGGTATGTATTTTTATTAATGCGAACTACTAAATTTTCTTGCAAATAAGTATGGCTGATTATAGGAAAACGGTTTTGAAAATAATTTGTAAGTGTATGGTATGATATCGTGACTTACATATTTTTTTAAGTTTGTGGTAGTAAGCTATAAAAAATTTGTCTTGAAAATAATTGGATTAGTTTTCTATGTAACATGTGATAATACATTTTAAAGGGGTAAATAAATTTTACAAAAAATTTCTTAAGTGTAGTTAAAATTTTAGAAGTATTTAACTAGACGGCAAGAGTAAAAAGGAAGATTTTATTATATTAATGATAATAATAACACCACACCTTGTAAACGTGTAGTAGTTTAGTTATAACCAGCCTAAATGGATTTTATAAAATAATAATAAAAAAAAACACTGTATTTTATAAACATGTATTGGTTTCATAATAACAAGTGAAATAAGTTTAAGATGGGTAAACAAGATAATGGTTAGAATAAGATTGTAGTATATTAACTAGTTGATATCTGAATAAAATGATGAAGATAAAGGATGAGTTATTGGTTAAAAATGAGTATGATTGATTTTCGTAGTGTTGGAGCTTGGTTCTTATGAGAAGTAACTAATTGGGATAGAAGTTTTAAATTTTCTAATGTATCAAAATTTGGTAATACTAATCGTGACGAGTCTAATTTTTCGTTGTTGGCACACTCCATTGATCTTTCGGATTACATTGTTTTGTTTTCAGTTGTTTTGGCTAGGGTTCGTTTTACCCTATGTTTTATTGGGACACAATTGTTTGGAATTCTTTTGTTACACGTCATGGTTGATTTATTTATGCGATTGTGGGAACGTTAGGATGAGAGGATAGAGTTGGGTAGTAATACTTATGGTTAGATACTATAATGGAGAGATGTGTTTTGGTTTAAAGGTTGTGTTAAAGGAATGATTAAGAGTTGTTGAGTTTTGAAACTTAGATTAGTTACGGGAATAAGGGAGTAAGTAAAGTTAGTTGAGTGGTCATGGGAACGAGATGTCATGCTATGAGAAGTTGGTTGAAGTACTTTTAGAAATATTGCGGTTGATGATTTGAAGTTAGAAGCTACTACGTAGTGTGAAGTTCCTAGGTAACATCATGGAGACGAGAAGGAGTGCGTAAAGAGCCACATCGCGAAGCAAGGAGCTGAAAGGACTACGTGTCGGCTGCAAGAAGGATGCAAGAGTTTTCGAAGGAGTCACAAAAGTTGCAAGGACTGGAAAGGTGACAAGCACTATGATGGGAAATTTACGTATGGTTCGTGACGAAGAAGGACAGATCGAGTACCAGAATGGAGCTACAAAGAGCTGAACCAGTGGATCGTGATGAAGTGAATACATGACATGGGGGATTTAGAACTTGTGGAAATAACAAGGGGAGTCGAGTGACTACGCGGATAGAACTTTTGTGGCAACCAATATCGAGGGATGAGTAGTGAAGCTGAGCTGAATAAGTTCGTGGAGAAGTGATTAGAGAGTCGGTTTTGTGAGTGTGTTATGAAAGATCTTTGGAAGAGACAGCTATGCATTATCCAATGCACTAGTGATTTCCATAGATTTGAGGAATGAAGTATGGAATTTCTGTTGGACGGGATAGTGTAGGAATAGGGAGAACCATGGAAGGAGAGAACCAAGTATTCCTAGAATATGATGATTGAAAGTACCTCATGTTGGGTGCAAGATCAATGTAGAAGTATGAGATTTGAATAAGAATTCAAAATATGGCTTAATAGACAAATGGGAACTAATGTGGGTATAAGATGAGAGTGTGATCCGCATGGAATCACATGAAACTCTAGTCTGTCCCTATTAGGAGGGAGTAGGAGAACTGGTTGTGAGAAAAACAAGTGAAGCTACTTGGAAAATTTTGGCGTATAGATGACTAGATAGACTTAGTTAGTGGAGCTGGATTGTTATATATGCCTAAAATGCTAGAGGCATTTGGGGTACGAGACGTATAGAATGATCTATACAGATCATGAACGTCTCCAACACATATTTAATCATTTTGATTGAACATTTGGAAAAGGTTATGGGTGGAGTTAAGTGATGAAAGAAAATTACAAGGCCAAGTATCATCTGGGAAAGGCAAGCATGCTTGATGAGACATGGAATAAGAAAAATGAAGTGAAGCTGAGACGAACTTGAACTATATGGATGACGTATTAGGGTGGTTGGGATAAGGATGTAGGTTGCACGAGTTGAGTTGTCTAAAGCAGAGAACGCGTCAACATGTATGTTGCATGGCTTGGACAATCATATGGAGAAAAGGGACGTAGACTATACTTCCTACATAGATAGGAGTAGCTTAGAAATGGCGATGTAAGGACGAAATTGGTGAAAGGGATACATAATGGGGTGGAGGAATAAGTACGACGAGAGTTGGGTGATAGTCGATAGACTAACTAATTCATCTCATATTTCAAGAGGAATGAGAAGTCACATAGTTGAGAAGTTGGAAGGATTGCGTATGGATGTGATGGAATAGAGGGTTTTGCGTAAAAGTTAGCCTAATATGTATGGAATGCCCTATGAAGGGTTATGGCAAGGGAAGAAACGATGGGAAGCATCACATCGTGATGTATGGTATGAGTCGAGGAAGAAGAAGGAAGTGTGTATAGAAGCGAAGCATGAATGAAATAGGTCGAGATAGGAACCGAAGGTAAAACTTTGGTAGAGCCTAATGAGTAGAATAAAGCACAAAGCAGGCTAATACTGTCGTAGTGTGGAAAAGGAATTGGCACTTACCTATACTGATTGATTGGGAGGCTTAGTATCGATAATCGAATGGATGAGGAGTTATAGGTGTGATGTGCCATAGGGACGAAGGGCTTGGTCTAACTGAGACAAGATAAGGATCAATGTGACCTTGAAGGTAAGACATTGTGTAGGTATAAAGGAAGTGTTGAGTATAAAAAAAATCATGAAGAAAAGTGAGAAAGAAGTGTATAAGTGCTACTAATGAGCTATCCAAATTTAATGGAAGTAGTTGTAGCATGAGTTTGGATGGCAGTTGATAGACTAACTGAGATAACCGTCCTTTTCATGATGTGTATAGATCATAAGTTGATTTGGATTGGAAGAACTAATGGATATGTGAAAGACCGTCATAGGTCACTTTGTAAGGAAATTGGAATTTTTAAGTAGTTTGGGGTACGGACTAAAGGGAGTTGATGAACATGATTGGATATGAGTATATCCAGCTAACTGGAAAAGGATGGGCAAGTGAGATATTTATACAACCTTAGGAGTTACACTAAGGGCATGAGTGATTGATTTAAAGGGAGTTAGGAAACTCTTTAGCGATGGCTGAGTTTTCATATAATGATAGTTATCATACTAGAAGTCGATAAATGCCATCTGAGGCACTATATGAAAGGATAGGGTGAGTTGTCCCCATTGTGGACTAGAATTGGTAAAAGAGGCTAATAATGTGGTAATGGTGTTTGTGGAAAGGATGAGAGCAACAAGGGATGCTATGTTGAAAAGGAGGAAACCACTAGAGTTTAGTGACAAAGTTATGTAGGAAGTTTCACCCATATTAACGGGTGGTATGTTTTGGTAAAATGGAAGAGTTGATGTAGAGTTTTGTAGGTCCATTTATGATCTTTGGAAAGATCGGACCAGTAGCTTATGAGCATAGAATTACCTGAGGGGAAATGAGTGGTACACATGTTATATTTCATGTATTAACATTGGTAAATGTTGTTGGAGCATGCATATTTGCAAGTACAGTTATTTAGGATTTGTGTTAATAAGAGTCTTTGTTTTATCAAAGAGTCATTTGTGAGATTTATTGACTGTGAGGTCAAGAGTTTGGCAATGAATTTAAATATTGTTGGTTAGTATATGTGGTAATTTGAGACTTGAACTAAAGCTCACGTGGAAATGAGAGGAGTTCATTTAGAAGAAGTATCCTCAGTTGTTTGCTGATGGTATGTTGGATCCTACGGAGTAAATCTCGGGACGAGATTTCTATTAGGAGGGAGTGATGTGACAACCCCGGTTTTGAGGTTCGTCACTTAGTTTTATTTTGTGCTAGTTACGTGTCTTTACGTGTTTATGTGCTAATTGGTGTGTATAGATTGTGGTTTGGATATCGGTTCCGGTACGGGGTACCTTGTGAGTGAAATGATGTGTGATGATTTCATGTTCATGAGTTCACATGGTAGTGACTATGAAGTGAGATGGTGTTATTTAGTGGTTTTACGTATACGTATATGTATTATAGAAAATCGTATTTTTACGATTTACGGTTTAGCATTTAGAGGTCTCGGATGAGGTGTTTAGTCATGTGAATATTTTTCGGGATGGTTTTAAGTCATTTAGGACTTAGTTATAAAGTTTATTTCAAAATTTGAGATTTTTTATAAAAGTGTATATTTTACGTCTTTTACGGTAAAACGCGTAAATTTGACTAGTTTTACGGTTTTGAGGTTTTGGAGGCTTTAGGAGCTGAAATAAATTAAGGAAAATTAAGGTAATATTAATAAGATATTAATTAATAATAAAATTAAAAAAAAACGAAATAAGGGGGGTGTTAGTCGGTTTGGACGCAAGAAAAGAAAGAAAAAAAGGGAAAAAAGAGAAAAAGGAAAGGGGTTTTTGGGTTGGGCTAGGAATGGGTTATCACACATTATATATTATTTATTCACAACAAAAAAATCAGAATTTCTTTCCCCTGGAGTCTTGAAGTCGACGGCTTATAGAGTGTTTTTAGGGTTTCATGTTTTTTTTCATCTTCCATTAATCTAAAGGTAAAACCTTCATAACCCTTTTCAATTAAATTGTTTTAATGTTTTCTTTAATCATCTTATGATGGATTTAGGTTAGGGTTTCAATTAAAAACAGTATATTAATGATATATTATTTTTGATTAAATAAATTAGGGCTTGTAATTAGTGGGATTATGGGTAATTAATTAGGTTAATTTAATTAAACCCATTTTTAAAAACTGGGCAGAATTTAGGGTCAATTGTTTTGATCATATAGGTATTTTTACAAACTCTTATTTTGCGATCCAAGTATCCCTGGAAAGGTAATTGAAGTGGCTTTCAAATGCAAGAAACGAGAACTAAATTGGAGGTCGGGAAGTGGGTCAAAAACAGGTTACAACAGTCGGAGGTCAAAACAGTTTTGAAATCAGCCTGTTTTCTTTTTAAGTTTTGGGTTGTTTTGGGTACTTAGGGTTGCACTGGGATCTTCAAACGAACATGGGAGATGGTTTATATATTATAGGAAGTATCTGCATTGGGGCTAAGATTGTGGTTTAGGGTAAGACCCCCTAATCATAACAAACTTTTTGTATGTTTAAAATCAGTAAAATCTAGATAGACAAAAGTATATATATATATATATATATATATATATATATATATATATATATATATATATATATATATATATATATATATATATATATATATATATATATATATATATATATATATATATATATATATATATATATATATATATATATATATATATATATATATATATATATATATATATATATATATATATATATATATATCGGGGCCTTAACTGTAGCTTTAAGGTTGGGGCAAAAAGAGGTGTTAGCTAACATATGTAAGGGCATAAGTATTCCCTTTACAGAGATCATGGGTATGTTTAGGTGGGCGTTTGGCTTATAGTTTGGAGACCTAAAAGTTGGGACTGTTTTGTGTAAAATATGAACGGGATAGTTATCAAACTTAACTAAGTTAAGGACTTGTTAGGGAAGGGTAATGGGGTGTTTGGAGCATATTAATGAGGGTCATATATGTGATAAGGCTAGATGTCCATCATAGGTTGATGAGCCGTCTTAGTGATTGGTTCACGTTTTGATTATGTGTTTTTGGTTTGTTAGCTTTTTGCTATTGCGCGGACTTTTGGAGAAGCTCAATCAGGTGAGTTTCATAGTCCCATGTTTACTAATGATTTTGACTTCCAGATGGGATGGAAGAGACACTGTTTTGTTTTTATAAATGATGTTGTGAATGTTTTGTGTTTGGTGATGGACTTGTGTGTGCATACATATGTGATTAACTGCTAGTTGATTTTTGATTGTTTATATTTTGACTTGGTACCAAGGGGATGATGACAAGGCGGGGCCTTGGGATTGGTTTATAGGTGGTTGGATGCCTATGGGAGCATGGTGTTTGGTATGACTGGGAGCCTTGGTTTTGGTTTGATTGGTTAATTCTTGAATGTTAGCTGTTAATACATGTTTGTATCACATTGTCCATATGTTTTAACTTTTGGTTGTTACTCAAGCTTATAGTTTGGTTTTGGCGTTGGAGTCTAAACCTATGACTCTCACCAACTTTATATTGACGTGTTTTAGTGTCTCTTTCAGGTGATATTATGGTTAAGCGTGAGAACATAAGTGGCTAGGATTTGGAGTTGCGTAGGAATGCATTTAGAAGGAGATCTCGTTCCTTCTTAGTTTCTTTTGATTATTAAATAAGTGATACTATTGGCACCTATATGTTTGTTTTGGTTATGTTATTTGTTTGTCTTGGGTACGAGGTAGGACTGTTACCTACTTACCTAGACTCCTGCATTGTTGAGATATTGTCATGAATTTTGTGTCACCATTTTATGACATTTCTTATTTCATATAGTTATCTCTATAGACACGCCATGTTGTGATGATATCCATACGTCGCGCCCCATATTCCGCCATGGTGGGGTGTGACATAAGGTGAGTGTATAACCTCGCTTTCTACTGTATTTCAAATGATTTTTACCCGCGAGGGGGATACTGCTATTTAAATGAAAATGAACATAAGTCATGAATGATTGTTGGACCCGAATGATGCCTTGAATTGTGTTGAGTACCTAGTTGCAAAAATTCCCTAATTTCATGAACCGTTAGTTATTGTATAATTCTTGTATGAATTGGAAATAGCCGCCTATACAATTTGTGGTACTACGGGGTTGACGACCCAATTTGATACGAGAGTTGTACGTTGAGTACCCTCTACGTACAGATATTTTGTATGAGAGATAAGGATTAATTGCAACTAATGCCTTTAGAGGGGCAATGGTTTCATATAAGTTACGCCGACATTTGGCGCGGGTGACTAATTAGTTAACGGCTCGGTGTCATGAGCTCAAACACAATTATTAGCTAATGCTAAAGATAACAGCCTTGAATAATAGATTATTTGATCGATAACTCTATGAATGATCGTGAATGAATTTTATACAATTATGTTTCAAATGTGATTGTAAAACCTATAGATTTCGCTCAACATTATTTGTTGACCCTTTTAAGCATGTGTTTCAGGTAATGAAGGCTAGGATGTGGCGGAGAATGCTATGGAAAGTTGGTGTGGCTTTTGTGGTCTATTATGTTTTCCTCCCTTGTATCTAAACAATTTAAATCTTATTTTATTTAAATTGTAAGAATTTGGTTATTTGGTTGAGATTCAGTGGGGACCTAAACGCACTCTGTTGTAACTTTTGGGTTGGAAAAACTAATTAGACTTTGTTGTTGTACATTTTTATAAATGTAAACTTTTCAACGTCTCCTTTGAGTCGTTTTGTATGACTAGTGTGTGATGATAACTGCCTAGCACCCAAATTATGTATTTTCGTTGCGCATGTAATTTGGGGGTGTTAGAAATTGGTAATCAGAGCCACAAGTTGTAGAGAATTAGGTCGATTTTTGAAAATGTCCTAAACTATAACTTTGGCGTCTCAAATGTTTTCAAACGCACACAACTTCTTCGCATGGGGCTCCGGTAAGATTACTTTTAGCATTGCTTTATTTATTTTTAGATGTATCCCCTATAACTGAAATGATTTCCCTATTTATTAAGTAAGTACTATGGTATTGTATCGTGATTTTGTTGGAAGTATGTTGAATACTAATCATTGTAGATTTTTGGCATTGCATTTGCATGGCTATCATATTATTGCATCATATAAGCATACGTACTACATTTTTGCATGTGCATGTGTATATATATTTTGGATAATGACCTTACCCTCGAACTTTCTGTGATTGTAGAAATGTCGGAAGTCCCACCTGTAGAAACTAGAAGGGGGGGGTTGAATAGTTTCTCTTCGATTGATGACCAAATTAAAATTACTTTCAATTTGGTTTGTATCAAAACTATCTTTTACTTAAAGCTAAGTTGCATAATGATTAGGTTCAATTGAAATGCACTAGCAATAATAATAAGCAAGTATAATGATAATGAAATAAGTAAAGAGCAAGGAAGGAGACAACCTAGTGGGAAGACACCAAGATTTATAGTGGTTCGACAACGAGGCTCTATCCTCGTTTCTACTCCACTCCTCGAGTACACCTACTCGAGATTTCCACTATATCCACAAGCTCCCTTCTCGGCGGAGAAAACCTTACAACGTTGCTTACATTATTTTCCGACACTAAGCTAAATGTCGAGACCTAATCTTTAGCTAGGACCAATCTACACGACGTTGCCTACTTCACAATTTAACGACACAAGGCTAGATGTCGAGTTCTAATTCTTAAGGTAGAACCAATCTTCACGACGTTGCCTACTTCATCATTTTACGACACAAGGCTAGATGTCGAGTTCTAATCGAAAGCTAGAACCAATCTTCACGACTCTTCACTTTGAAGCTAAGTGAGAACTTCACACAACACAACTACTAATCACTTTAAAGTTTAGTGAGAACTCGCAAGACACAACCACATCACTTTATAGTTTAGTGAGAACTCCTAATCAAATCTATTACAACTCAACTAGACTTATCCAAGTACACACATGTAGCTTGGATTTACACAACGCATATCCAAGCAAACACATATGCAATGGATGTACACAACAAATCCAAGTATCCACAAATAACTTGGATGAACACAACTAGTCCAAGTATTCATAAATACATTGGATTGACCTAAAATAAAAAGGTATGATGATGAATATGACTAGCTCATAAATTCATCTTTATCACTACACTAGTGAGTGAGTGATCTTCTCATTGGACATGGTAAAGGAGGGGATCAAGAGGATAATCATATGTAAACATCCTTAACAAATTAAGTGATCATTTACTAATGATTATGCTATAGAAAATAGAAAGAGGGCTGAGAAAATCGTCCAAGAGGCTTGCTGGAAAATGAGATTTGACCCACTATTTAAAGGAGACAAAGTTACAACGGATCTATAACGGATACTGTGCGCGGTACCTTAACTCACCCCGCGGTACCATATCGATAAGGTACCGCCTAGGTACTTAAGGTACCGCCACTAGACTCCGCTTCCTTTTTTGTCTTTTAGTGGGGTAGGAATATCTGAGGTATTTAAACCCTTCAAAGGATATTCTAACAGCATTTGGAATATGCCATTTTCAAATTTTCATTTTCCATTTTAATAAAACATTTTCTAAAAAAGAAAGTTTATTAAAAATACTTTTGTCTTATTAGCAAAAGTGAGTTTTAAGGATAATCATTTGGATGATCACTAAGTATGATTAAGAAAGGTTAGTGATATGATTATTACCTTGATGATAGTGTTAGTTAAATAATTCATTTTGTGTTTCTACACTAAATGTGTTGTATGGTTTGTTGTGATCAAAACTAAGAAAGATTAGTTAACACTAATAATGTTTTTAGGCATTACTTGCATTAACAATCTCCCCCTTTTTGATTACGACAAACGATAAACTTATTTACGTATAAACACAAACTATGGAATTATTAACTAGTTTATCACTATCATTTCTCCCCCTTTGTCGTAGCAAAAAGGTTAGCATAAGTCTTTGAAGTGCATCGAACTTTGCTAGTAGCTCCCCCTTGGTGGTTGCTCCCCCTAGCTTGGGGCACCAAGTTTGTGAGCTAAGGTGACATGCTACACAAAGGTTAGTAGAAAGGAAAGAAACACCAATGTATATATGGTCACTACCTACTAAATAACTTGAGAGGGAGAAGGAGAAGAAATCTCAAATTAGAAGCAAGTATTTTGCTAAGTATGTCCAAAGAGGTAATTGACAAAATCAAACTTCAATAAAGTGAAGATGATAAGCTTATCAATGGGTTAAAGCTTTAGAATTGATGGAATCACCCATAAGCAATTGTAAAAATTTAACCAAGATCAACTCAAAAATAGAACTAATTAGATAGCACACAAATAACACACAAGTTAAAAAAAATACAACAAAGAGGATAGTCATACACATAGTATGAGTATCTAAAAGCAATAAGTATGGAAAATAAACCATTAAGCATAAGCTAGTCTAATAGTGATATTTTCCAAGATTGCAAAAAAAATAAAACTAAAAAGACGACGATGCATCATTCGAAGTTTTGTCCACCGGAACGAAAACTTGAATAGGAGGTCGAGTGAGGAGGAATTCAAGAAAATTTAACTTCTCATACACATGAGCAAGTTCAATTTGTTGAAAACGGCAACAATCACACGAGGATCCATGATGCAACACAAAATCGTTTGATGTGGGTATGGCATCAAACTTAGGGTTTGGAGGTGGTGGGGTAAAGGGTTTGGGAGTATTTTCACAATGCCTTGTGAGGTTTGGGAAGGTGGAAAGGTCATTGAGTTGGGGGTGTTGAAGGATTGTTGTGGTGGTGGAACATGTTCTTTTGCTCCGGTGATGGGGTTTATGGTATAAGTCTCATTCCAATACTTGATTGGAGAGAAGGTAGGGTTTTTGGGTGGTTTGGACGAAGATGGTTCATTCTTCTTAACCCAAACGGGTCGAACCAAGATTTTCGGTTTCTTAGAAAGCTTGGATGAGCAAGCTTTGGGAGAGTGGGGTTGTGACAAAGAAATGTCAAGGTTAGGAATGTAGGATTTAGGCATTGTGAGAGTGTGAGAGTGATATCTCAAGGTAATGTGAGAATGAATTCTCAAGGTTGGGAAGGTGTGAGAATGAAATCTCAAGGTTGGGGTATAAGTAAAATGTAATCAAGGTAAGAATTTGAATACAAAATGTGTATTATCAAGGAATGTTTAGTCAATTTGAGTAAACAAGGAATCTTGACTGGGAATAGGGTTTAAAGGTTTTGACCAAAAAATTCGTCAAAAGCCACATTCTGGCCGCGGTACCTTATGTGGACCGGCGGTTCCATATCACTAAGGAACCGCGGATCCTTAAGGAACCGCGTCCAGAGGACTTTAAACCAAGTTTTTCCTGGGTTTTGGGAAAAACTAAGACTTTTTCAAAAAAGTTGCAAATCTTGGATTTTTACCTCTATTAGAACCAAAATATGCTAGGGTTGCATAAAGCAACACATTCACAAATAATGTCTTGACAAAGGGTGACAAAATAATTTAGATATCATTTTGAACCAATTTTAGTCAAGTTTAGGGGTTGTGATAGATTTAGGTTCAATTTTAATTTCAAATTAAAGTTGATTAGTGTGCACAAAAGGATAGAATCACACAAAGCTAAATCCATAACACACCAACAAGAGACATTCATTAATAAGGAAACAAGAACAAAGATAAATAAAACTAACTAATACATAGCTAGCTTATCATAAAATCTAGATAAATAGTTTTCTTTGGCTTGTTGTTGTTGAAAACTCTTATTAAGACACCTCCATCATTCATCTCCTAGGAGGAGGCATGGAGAACAAAGTAAGCAAGAAATCTTGCAAACCCCTATGAAGTCCATACATGTCCATCCTTAAGTTTTGGATGAGGAAGTGGTTGTAAAGACAACATGGACATCTAGGACCATGAGTTTGTTGAAACCCAAAGTAAGGATCACCCAAGAGGAGGGGAAGAGGGACACCCAAAATTGGGATGTTTGAGTTGGGTGGAGGAGGAGGAGGCAAGTTCTCCAAGGGTGATGTGGGTGAAAGTGGAGGCATGTTCCCCAAAGGGGAAATGGGTGAATGTGGAGGTAAATCCTCCAAGGTTGGTGAAATGGGTGAGTTGTGAGGGATAAATGGTTAAGTCACCAAAGTGTCATCAAAGTCATTCCCAAAAGGAATGCTTTGGATTGGTTGAGGTTGTGTGGTCACTTCCAAGGGTGCACTTAGAGTGAAGGGTGAGGAAAGCTCATTCATTCTAGAATTGAATGATGAGGAGGTAGAACCAATGGAGTGGTTAGTACCATGGGTGGAGGAGGTCTTGCATGGTGCAAGAGGTGGGGAAGGTGATGAAGAAATGAGGATAGGAGCATTCTCATTCTTGGGTGTAAGGAAAGGTGAAGAGTTAGGCTTAGCTACCTTAACCCTTATTTTGAGTGTTTTTCTTCGGGTGGAGGTCTTGGAAGTGTTTGAGGTTTTGGTACACACCATGGTTGATTAGGGTGGTTTAAGGTTTAGGGAAGTATGTTTGATGTGTGAAGAACATGCAAACAAGGTGGGTTTAAATTGTTGAGGAGATGATCCAAACTAGTAATGGGTTAAAATCATTTTAGGTGAATAATGAATTTAGATACCCTAGTTTAGGAAATGTGCAGTTTATTACTGAAAATCATGCAAGGTTTACACAAAATTAAGAAAACAGTGTAAAGCAAAGATGTTGTCGTGCACAGTGGCCGGCGGTTCCTTATCTAGGACCGGCGGTACCTTATCGATAAGGAACCGCGGGTCAATATGGAACCGCGTCCAGAAGGTTTTCAAAAATTTCCCATTTTAGTTTTTGATAAACCCATATTTTTTCCCAAAGGTTTTACAAGCCAAAGTTAACTAAAGATCATAATCCAATAAGCTAACTATCATATGGCATGCACAAAGCTATGTAAAACACAAACATCATTGCAAGAGCAACATTTAGGATCAAAATAAGTAATAATCCAAACATGCAACATAAGTAAATAAACAACTAAACCAAAGTGTTAATAAGCAAATGTTTAAGCTGCAAATGATAATCAAACTTTGACAAAACTCAAAGCCTTCACCTCCTTTCCTTTCCTAAATCCTTGATCATTTTTCCCAGATACTTGATTCCCTTTCTTGACTCAATCCGGTGTTCATGCAACTCACCTCGGGTTCGAAGATTTTGACGGTAAAGTTCCTCCAAATTGAGATTATTAGGAACTTCACTAGAGGAATGGTGGGGAGGGGAAGCAATGTCATCTAAACCATCCACGAATGAGTTTGTGGAGTGGTGAGAAGAACTCGAAGAGTCAATGGGAGCACTTGTGCCAATACCATCACCATCACTTGTTGGCATGTCCATGTCCTCATCACTGAACTCTTGTTGATCGGATTTACGGTCAGATCTTGTCTTTCTCTTATATACCTCTCGAATAGGTAGCATGACCCGTTTGACCGGTTGAAATTGAGAAAGATCAAGATTTGGAAAATCACGGCCAACCCTTTTAAAAAGGCGAGTGAGAAGCATTGCGTAAGGGAGGTTTGTTTTAGGCTTGTGAATAGCATAATTGATCCGTTGAGCGATAAAATATGCCAAATTGTAATTGGTGTTGGTAAAGATGCAATATAACATATGCACTAAACTCGCTGGAACATGATCCCGGTTTCCACCAAGACAAAACACATTTTCCCTAAGGATATTGGTCCATTGAACCATATTATCATTAAGGTCGCTCAAGAGAACCTCATAACGTTTCACCGAACGTACCTTAGTATGAAGGCTTCTCTTAACGGGTCGATTACGCTTTTTGGAGACAACGTCGACAATGAAGTCAAGATCAATTTCCTCATGATCATTTGGAGGACAATTGTCGGTTTCAAGGAGAGCACTAAGCTTCCACTTATCCGTGAAGCGACAAGTGCCCACAAATGGTACATCAAGAATTTGACCAAACACTTCAAGAGAGTATTGAATGAGTTGATCTTTCAAGATGAACCTAACAAATATTCCATCATTGTTTTCAATGACAGAGTATGTGCTAAAGAACTCCAAAAGGAATCGAGGATATATGTCTTCCTTAATGTTCAACAAACAATCAAATCCAATGTGTTCAAACATGGACTTGATGTAGACATAATTCTTGATATCCTCTTGAACAACTCTACCCTCATGAAAGCAACGGGATTGGAGAGAGGAAAAAGTATGAGCAAGGTGAGTTGAGTGACAAAAGTCGGATAGGTTTGGCATATACTTTTTGGTGAGTTGATGATCCTTTTGGTATTGTGAAGGCATGATTAGTACCTAATTATAAACACAAGACAATATTTCTCCAATCACTCATATGAAAATCAAAAAGAAAAACGAAAAATGAAAATGTGTTATATCAATTTCTTGACAAACATAGGATTGAATCCTTATCATTTTCATATTCACAATGTGTATATTCCATCATTAACCAAGAACACATGATCTATGTTAGATCAACAATGGACTAGAACATTGGTTTTTCAAAACAAGGTTTTTAGGTAAGCATTAACAATGTCATTACCTACTTGTTCATGGGTTCATCTCAAATCCATAATTCAACCAAAATCATTTAGCCTTAATTCGGATTTGTTCTATAAGTGGGTTTTAGTGAAATCTTAATGAATATGAACCTAAGGAATCATAGTAAAATAACTATGTCAACCCACATTCCTATTAAGGTTTTAATTCAATTTCAATTTAAAAAATCCCCAATTATGAAAGGATGAACCCTAGAACAAAATAGATGAAATTGAAAGAAAATACTTACAATTAATTGATGCTAGATGATGGATGAGTGAAACCCACAACTTGGAATCAATTAATTTGAGTGATTGAAGGTTTTGGAAGCTTCAACAATGGTGGAAAATGAAAAACCCGTCGGCTGTGTGTTTTTGGGAGAGAGAAAGTTTGGTTTGAAAAAGAATAAAAAAACACAAACTGGCGCTCTGACAAAAGTTTCTGCCCGCGGTACCTTATCGATAAGGTACCGCGGGTTTTGAGCCGCGGAGATAAGGAACCGCCGGCAGAGGTTGGTTTCTATCTGTGAAAAACGCGAAATTTTGAAAATCCAGTTTTTCTAAAATACTTAAAATTAAATCATGAGCCTTTTAGAATATCATTGGATCATCATAACACTAAGCAATATGCCTTAATGAAGGATTACGAGTTAAATCAAGATCGAAAAGAACCGAAACGGACAAACGACTACTCGTAGCAAAACGACTAAGTGGAGAGAAGTCAAGAGAAGTGAATCAAGACTAGGATCAATGCTCAAGGGATTAATGACAATCTTCAAGTAGTTAAAACGAAGAGCTTGTGTCATATATAGTGGTTTAAGACGTGCCTTTCCGGCGAAACGATAAACGGCTTTGGTAATGAATAAGCACAAAGCAATTATTCAAGTCTAAACCAAGATCACTTTCAATAATAGTCTTAGTCTAAACTAAAATATGAGCAAAGTATTAATTCACTTTCTCTCCCACGAAGGGCCTACTAACCGTATGGGTGCAAACCATGTACATCATGCTTGATACTTTAAGCTTCTACTAACTCACTCTACATCACCATAGTGAGTCAAGTATCCAAGCAATGAAGGTTTGAGAGGATAAAAGAAAAGAAGCACAAACCACAAATAAATGTCAAGGCAAGGATGCCAAGAACAAGCACATAGTCAAGTAATGATCAAAAGAATGATCAAAGGGCGTGTGGAAGAACGAGAGCGTACCTTGGCCACAAAGAGCAATCCATGAACGAATAAGTGCTATGCCCAATCAATGACTATGATGAGTACTAAGTCTTCAAGGACTAGTATCATTCCCAATCATCTTGGTATCATTATTCAAAGATGTTAAAGATCAATGAAAATGATTCTTCTACAAGTGCAAGTAACTCAATCCATAACCAATAAATTGATTGATCTTCATGAGTGTAGAAATGCTAAATAGGATCCGGTGGTCTAATGTGGTGGTAAGTGGTGGTGGAAGCCATTGTTGGCTTAGAGAGAGAGAAAGAGAGGTTGAGAGTAAAAGTGTGTGTGTTCCTCAAAATGAACAAAATACAATCAACACCCCTCCTTGGAAGCTAAGGAGGGGTATATATAGTCACGCACACAACCTAAACTATACAAAGAGCCTAGTCTAGTCTAAATGTGCGTGACTATGATAACTAACGGGAATTCTTAAATGTCGTCACATAAAGTGAGTTTCCAACAATCTTCCCCCATGGGACGACGTGTAGAATTCCTTACAATATTCTACCTATCAAGTACAAAATAATTAAGAACAAGAGCTTCCATGAAGCATCCAATGCTGATGATGTCTTCTGAGGCCTTTGACTTCAAAACGACTCATCTTTAACTTGTAGTAGAAATACTGTAACGGCACGAGCTAAGTAACCCATACACTTCTGGTTAAGGAGAAGCTTCTGAATTAGCTTCCCCCTAATTCATGCCACGTAAACTTGATGTAGAAGCATTTTAAATAGCTTCCCTCAAGTAGATCAACAACTTTTCATCTCACGCTTGAATAATTCTTCTGAATTTTTCTTCCCCCTGAGAATTCAAGTTATGCATACCAGAAAGAATCAAGACACTTCTTCGCCCACATAGTTGAAGAGGGTAAATCAATCCCAATTATGAAGCTCAAATACTGAAGTGGACACTTTATCCCATTCATGAAGTTGACATCGTAACACCAGAGTCAATTAAGTCCCGGAAATGCACACGTCTTCTTCCGGAGATGCACCAGAGTCAATTAAGTCTCGGGAATGCATATAGGATAATGATGATGTTTAATTGCAACAATCAAACAATTAAACCTCGAATCAGTAGTGTACCGTTTGGAGATTGATTGATAACGACACGAGTTAAAACACTGATTTTCTCTGCGGCTATGACAAATGTCATCCCGGGATATCTTCAAATCAAAAGAAGGTATGAAGTTCATCACGTGTACTCGTTGTGCGTTCAATGTGTCTTCTTCTTCCCCCTTGATGGTTTCGAAAGTCGGAACCATCAATAAATTGTACGCACGTGAACCTGAAATCTCGTGAGAATAATAAATAAGCAGAATTATATATTTTGTGAGAATCAGCTGTTGATCGAAAATCTCTTCTCATAAACTCTCCATGTCCACCTTTACCATACCACATGAAAGCAATTTGAAGTGACCACTGAAAGAATGAACCGGATACATCAAACGTGAAGCTGAATAAAAAATCCTTCGATCTTGTGACTTAAGCTTGCACTATTGTTGAATGAAGAACGGTGGAGAAATCTCTAAGTACTCAATGCATCACTGAAGAAGTCTATAAGCACAACACCTCTTGAGATTATCCACGTCGACTAAGCGCGTGACACTGAGTACAACAATGTAACCCCTTTAAGTGATAGTTATCCGAGTCATCAACCATCCACCCCGAACCCGGAAACCAGATAACCAAGTCTTCATTCTAGGATTAAGCACGAGCAAGTTATCTAGTCAAAGATAAAATAAATACACGCCTTCGAAAAATCCGTCTTCAACGTCACGTAATTAATACCCGATCAAACAAAATCTGAAGCCACTAAAAAATCGCCCATTTTTCTTGATCTCGTCAATATAAATTCTTGTCACATTTGTCATGTCAATTTGTCTCGTCACATTTCTCGTCACCCAATCAGTGTCAAGAAAAAATTAAAGAACCACAAATGCAACAAAAAAACTACAAATTCAAAAAAGGAATTTGCTTGTTTGAGCATCTATTCTCCTTAACAATATCTCGACACTTTTAGTCCTGATAATGTCCAAATTCTATCATAATACACAAAATGTTTATTCAAAATGAATAAATTTGAAACAAACAATTTTGTGTATATATGGTTTGAAGACACACGGCCCAACATAATTACACATAACCATTGTTAACCGAAATGGAGTGTCCAAGGCCCAATCATTTGGAATGTAAAACTTGGCCCATCAAAATCCATTACCAGGTTATAACACTCGTTTATAACTTTCCAATCCATAAAAATCGCACACAAGTTTAAAACCTAATCTCACCACTTCTCTCACACATTCTTGTTTACACCGCCCTCACCAAACTCTCTCTCCTTCACTCCCAACCTTGTAACCATCGCCCCCTTATCTCTCTCCGTCCCCCAGACGCCATCTCCTCACAACATCACCAAAACTAATCTCCCATCACTTTTCTTGAAACCGGTTAGATCATCCAAACCTCTATAAACTACATACAAATCATCACGCCTCAATTATCCACGATTAATACACCTCTGACCCACGAAGACCATTTATTCTTACTATTCATCTACTAAGCACGAATGATTACTGGTCTTCAAGATCTTGTAAAGGGATCTCAAGTAGGTGTTTATGTTTAATTCGATTTTGTTGTTTAAAACGAAATATTGAGTTGATTGAAACAAACTTGTTATCAATCTTTCATTAATTTCGAATATTAAATGATGTCCGAATATAAACTGAGATATGTGATGATGAGCTCGTGTTAGATCTAAAAAGATCATGACATGCATGTTGTTATTTTAGTTTGTGTGTATCGAGTCTATTCTCGAATCGAGAGAAACAAGAACTAAACTTTCTAGTTTGAGTTCTTTTCATTCAGATTCGTATAGAAACACAGATCGATGCGGATATATTTCGAACTTACAAGATCTTCAAAAAAAATCTTTCAAAGTGTTACGAATATGAGATTGGTTATATATGTTGTGAGTCGGGTCTAGAATTGATGGGATTAGGAGACGAAGGGCTTAGTTAGATTTGGTGTTGAGGAGATAAAAGGTTGGATGGGATTGGATTAAGTGTAGAGTCGACTCAGTGAGTGATCTGAGTCAACTCGGTAATTACCGAGTTGACTCGGTTGGGTTGATTTTGGTTTTAAGTCACATTTTTGTTCACAAGTCTAACAAAAACAGGCCAATCGGAATGTAAAAACAATCCAATCGGAATGTTTTAGTGCGTGGTCATCGGAATATTTTGGTATGTCTCATCGGAATCAAACGAGCTCCCCAATCGGAATGACCAATCCGAAAGTACAATCGGAAAGTCAATCTGAAACCCAATCTGAAAGTTTAATCTGAAACCCAATCTGAAAAGGCAATATGAATATCCAATCTGAAAGTACAATCGGAAAAAGGCAATCTGAAAACCCAATCTGAAAGTCAATCTGAATAACCAATCTGAAAACCCAATCTGAAAAGGGTTTTGAATGACCCTAAAAAGATGGAACTGCAGACTTGTCCTTTTCTAACTGCATAAACCCAGAAAGATTAACCCAGAAAGTTTGACCAAAATTGTATGACTTTGACCATGAAGATTGATGAAACCGAGACACAAATAGATATGATAAGACCCAAAAACGTGTAACTGAATGGACAAATTGGACAAAAAATTATGACGTGACCCCAAAAAAATTTTGTGACAATGGACAGAAATATTATAAACGAGACACAAGAAATAAAATAGACCACCAAATCGACTAAATAAACACGATCCAAGGATAGAACCGAGGCTCTGATGCCAAATGTAGAAATGCTAAATAGGATCCGGTGGTCTAATGTGGTGGTAAGTGGTGGTGGAAGCCATTGTTGGCTTAGAGAGAGAGAAAGAGAGGTTGAGAGTAAAAGTGTGTGTGTTCCTCAAAATGAACAAAATACAATCAACACCCCTCCTTGGAAGCTAAGGAGGGGTATATATAGTCACGCACACAACCTAAACTATACAAAGAGCCTAGTCTAGTCTAAATGTGCGTGACTATGATAACTAACGGGAATTCTTAAATGTCGTCACATAAAGTGAGTTTCCAACAATGAGTACCTACACAAAGCAAGATGCAAACTAGTAGATACATTTCAAGAGTATATCTAAAATGCATAAAGGCTACTAATCTTAAGTGGGATGCAATATTTTTAATTAAAGGACCTATTTTTTAAAGAAAACATAGTTTTGACCAAAGAGAAACTTTAGTACAACTAGACCTTCTAATTTGAGGAGACAATGGATCGATCCAAGTTTTAAAGTACAATATACTTCAAAGATCTTGAGTGACCATCGCTCTAATACCAATTGTAGAAACTAGAAGGGGAGGTTGAATAGTTTCTCTTCGATTGGTGACCAAATTAAAATTACTTTCAATTTGGTTTGTATCAAAACTATCTTTTACTTAAAGCTAAGTTGCATAATGATTAGGTTCAATTGAAATGCACTAGCAATAATAATAAGCAAGTATAATGATAATGAAATAAGTAAAGAGCAAGGAAGGAGACAACCTAGTGGGAAGACACCAAGATTTATAGTGGTTCGACAACAAGGCTCTATCCCCGTTTCTACTCCACTCCTCGAGTACACCTACTCGAGATTTCCACTATATCCACAAGCTCCCTTCTCGGCGGAGAAAACCTTACAACGTTGCTTACATTATTTTCCGACACTAAGCTAAATGTCGAGACCTAATCTTTAGCTAGGACCAATCTACACGACGTTGCCTACTTCACAATTTAACGACACAAGGCTAGATGTCAAGTTCTAATTCTTAAGGTAGAACCAATCTTCACGACGTTGCCTACTTCACCATTTTACGACACAAGGCTAGATGTCGAGTTCTAATCGAAAGCTAGAACCAATCTTCACGACTCTTCACTTTGAAGCTAAGTGAGAACTTCACACAACACAACTACTAATCACTTTAAAGTTTAGTGAGAACTCACAAGACACAACCACATCACTTTATAGTTTAGTGAGAACTCCTAATCAAATCTATTACAACTCAACTAGACTTATCCAAGTACACACATGTAGCTTGGATTTACACAACACAAATCCAAGCAAACACATATGCAATGGATGTACACAACAAATCCAAGTATCCACAAATAACTTGGATGAACACAACTAGTCCAAGTATTCATAAATACATTGGATTAACCTAAAATAAAAAGGTATGATGATGAATATGACTAGCTCATAAATTTATCTTTATCACTACACTAGTGAGTGAGTGATCTTCTCATTGGACATGGTAAAGGAGGGGATCAAGAGGATAATCATATGTAAACATCCTTAACAAATTAAGTGATCATTTACTAATGATTATGCTATAGAAAATAGAAAGAGGGCTGAGAAAATCGTCCAAGAGGCTTGCTGGAAAATGAGATTTGACCCACTATTTAAAGGAGACAAAGTTACAACGGATCTATAACGGATACTGTGCGCGGTACCTTAACTCACCCCGCGGTACCATGTCGATAAGGTACCGCCTAGGTACTTAAGGTACCGCCACTAGACTCCGCTCCCTTTTTTGTCTTTTAGTGGGGTAGGAATATCTGAGGTATTTAAACCCTTCAAAGGATATTCTAACAGCATTTGGAATATGCCATTTTCAAATTTTCATTTTCCATTTTAATAAAACATTTTCTAAAAAAGAAAGTTTATTAAAAATACTTTTGTCTTATTAGCAAAAGTGAGTTTTAAGGATAATCATTTTGATGATCACTAAGTATGATTAAGAAAGGTTAGTCATATGATTATTACCTTGATGATAGTGTTAGTTAAATAATTCATTTTGTGTTTCTACACTAAATGTGTTGTATGGTTTGTTGTGATCAAAACTAAGAAAGATTAGTTAACACTAATAATGTTTTTAGGCATTACTTGCATTAACACCACCTAACGACAATGGAGATGAGTATGTTAATGAACCGAATCTGCAGAATAACGGTAATGGAGAAGAAGAAGAGAGTGTTGGTAATAATGTTGTGGTTCAAGCCGAGTTGGATGATGTGCAGGATGGTCGACCAGAGTTCGTGTTCCTAGACCTACCCGTATTTCTCATTTGGTTGGTATGCCAGGTATTAACCGTGCTAGTTTTGGTCATGCTGATGTGTCTGACGCCGCAGCTTGTGCAAATTCTCTCCACGAGGACATTTCTAGAGTACTTTGCCCTGGTCCGAGGTCGTATGAAAACACTACCCATTTATTGAGGAAGTTGGACAGGTTAATGTATGAACGTTATGTTGTGGAAACTCGGGTGATTAGAAGGTTTTATGAAAATGAGAAAGCTTTTTTCAGAAACTGTTGCCATGGACTACAAGAGCTGAGTATGACGGGATGGTGGTTAGAAGTGAAATGGATAGTTTGAGGTCCATGATCAAGAATTTGAGTGCTAGCCTTGAGCAGATGAGAGAGGATCAAGCTAAGTTGCAAAGGATGCGAAGTTGGGAGCATCGTGTGAGACCATCTCTACCGCAAGAATGGAGGTTTGTTGACAATTCTGAGTATGCTACCAATGACTTTATGGTTCAACCACCCACCTGGGGTGAGTGTATTACTTGTGAGAACCAAACATCACTTGAGATCGGATCAACTTCGAGGAGGAAGAGAGTGGTGGAGTGTGACCTTAATGACAAAGGCAAGAGGATAATGGGCAATGAAGAAGATAGCGATGAGGAAGAACCCGAAGAAGATGGTGATGATGAGATGCAACCCAAGAAATCATGTGGATCACCTTGTGATTAGTTCTTGTTTTTAGTATTTCATTTTCTATTTCCTCGTTGTAATCGAACTTGTTTAGACTTGTGTACTATGGATTTGTGATGAACCTTAATATCCTTTTGATTTAATCGGTAATAGATTGTAGTGATATGACGTGTCACAAGTTTTGTGAATATCAATGCAATCGATGTTTACCCTTCATGATCTATGTTATGTCTTTATTTAGCTCTTTTGTGATATGGTTAATGAATGCTTGTGATTTTTGTTGATTGTATAACATGTACATCGACAACATGGCAATGTTATACTTATATTATATCCTGAAAAGAAATCCTTCTTGATCTTGATGTGTATACTTATCATGTTCTTTTTCCCTATGATTGCAGAGAAGGAGTAAAGAGGCATTTTTGGTCGTTGTGGATCACTACTTGACTAGTCCTTCAATATGCCTCCCAAGTTAACTACTGATACTATTAACAACATGATTCAACAGGCGATCGTTGTAGCTCTCGCTGAGGATCGTGCTAACCGAGTGCAAGGTGCTGGAAGCAATGTTGGGAACAATGTTGGACCGTAAGGCCCAAGGGAGTGTACTTATGCTAGTTTTGTGAAGTGTGGACCTACACAACTTCGTGGAACTGGTAGGTGATACAATGTTTTTGTATGGGTTCAATTTGTCTCTTAGTCCTCTCGAATTGATCTCGGTCTTAAGTGGAATGATTGTTCTTGGTTACTAAATAAAAGGGTTTGGTTTTCTAATCTAATCAAAAACAATTACTTTAATGACAATTAATAGAGACTTGAATTAAAATTGAAATTAAGATTAAAATTAAGATTAAAGCCTCAGTTATAATAAAAACAAGGAATAAAAACAAGATATAAAGAAACAGTAAACAGTAAGAAAACCTTAAAGATACCCAAAAGAAATTGATTCGGAAGATTGTCCTTGGTTCGGAAGTTTAGCTTCATTCGGAAGTTAGGACTGATTCGGAACTTTTTGGTTCGTTCGGAAGTTAATGCTCATCCGGAAGTTTAGCTTCATTCGAATGTTAGGACTGATTCGGAATTTCTTGGTTCATCCGGAACTTTGTGGTTCATTCGGAAGTTTGGACTGATTCAGAAGTTTTTGGAAAATAAACCTTCATTCGGAACTTTTCATTTCATTCGGAACTTTCTACTGATTCGGAAGTTTTTGGTTCATCCGGAACTTACTGTTCATTCGGAAGTTTTGCTTCGTCCGGAACTTTGTGGTTCATTCGGAAGTTTTACTTATTCGGAACATCTAGACTCATTCGGAACTTACTGTTCATCCGGAACTTTTGCTTCGTTCGGAAGTCTGGGGATTCAAGAACAGTAGTTTACCCGAAGAACAAGGAAAATCAGTTTAAATCCAAAAATCACCAAATTTTTAACCAAATCTTAAATAAAACTACACACAAAGCATCTACTAACCATAAACTACAAATCCCATTAACAAAAACACAATTCCCAACAACTTTTGAAGATCAAATCAAGAAAATAAAAACTCAAGAACTTGAAGATAAAGATGATGATGAACAAGATGGAATGGAAAGATTAAGCAAAGAACTTGTATTGATGATTGATGTCTTAACAATAACAAAACAAAGATTAAGAATTACAAGATTGAAAATCAAAGATCAAAATCACCAAACACCCTAATGGTGTTGGTGATGGGACGAACTAAAGGGAGAAAAAGAAGGAGGAGAGAAAACTAAAAATTAACTAGTAACTGGCCTAAATGTGTGAGGGGTGAGCTTTATATAGGCTTGTCCTTTGGTTGGTGAGTGGGCTTTCTCCCGTTCTTCTTGTCTTTTCGTCTTTTCAGAAAAGTTTCCGTTTTCAATTCTGATTCGGGATTTTTCGTCAATTAAATTCAACTCGTCTTTTAATTTCTTCGTTTAATAGACTTGAGTTTCTTCGACTTATGTAAATCTTACATCTTTGGTCCTTTTCTTCGATAAATCGTCAAATAGGCCCAGTGACTTCAAATCTTTTGCATCTCTTGGACAATAGACTTTATCTTGAGTCTTTTTCTTCGATAAATCCCGTGCAATCCCATGTTTTCTTTAATATTCATCCGGTTGGCTCTGAAAACACAACAAACACAAAAACCACGCATAATTCCAAACAAATGATATTAAATACGTGTTTTGGTCTCGTTTTAGCCAGAATTAAGTGGTAAAAGGATGGGTGTTTACACACCTATCAAATCCCCTACACTTAACCATTGCCATGCCCTCATGCAATGCTTAGTGATAAAGCAAGTTTACACTTTTCTCATAATTAATCAACCTTGGCCTTATTAAAATACTACTAAACAAAAATTAAAGAAATAAAACTTTAAAGGTAACAAAGGGATAGAAAACCATTTTCACTTGCAAATAGCTACATGGAAATAACTTGCAAAGAATTCGATGACTTACATTAGGGCTTTGGTGCTGTGAAGATTTATCACCCTCAAGTTTCACGTTCCCCAAACTAAGCTTTAAAAACGAGATCATTGTTATTATAAGTTAGCAATTCAAACACTTACACACATGGCTTAATTAAATGCTTAAACTCCCTTATTCCTAGGTGTATCTCTTATATTTTATTTTTGTCTTAGAATGATGATGAAGATGCATTTTTGGACTTATTTCGATAGTTTATTTAGGCTGAAAGCAAAGTAGGACGATTTGATCAATAGTTAGCTAAAGGACAAAATCTCTTAAAACTGCTTCTCGGGATATCAAAAAGTTCATATCTTGGCATAACTTGGTTCACGATTTGAGACCTTTCTCGGGCCGATATTTGGCATGTACTTCATACTTCATATCTTCGAGAGACGTTCTTGAGATAATGGTCTTCTCATCATAATAGAGTTTCTTCACTTGGAGACTTTTGAGGGGTGCTCCAACTTTGTTGACCACGACTTCATGATTATTTCTTCAATCTCTAATTGGGATTTTGAGATACAACGATCCGCCTCCTTTTCGGACTTGGATCTATTTATCCTCATACCTTGTTAGGGTCTTTTCGGATAGAATTCTCCATCATCTTTATGGGAGTTGATTGCTTTTCGTCGTGAGTCTTGATCCTTCATATTGATTTTAGGAATAATGATTTTCACATCACTTTGGATCTTCAGCAATAAAATTTGAATCCTCATGCCTTGTTAGGGCCTTTTCGGACTCGCCAATCTTCGCGCCCCGCTTCATAAGTTATGCCTTGGCTATGAACTCTTATCATTACCGAGCAACTTTTAAACGATCTTGGGCTAGAAGCTAAGTAACTTTTCAAATCGTACGACCTTACTTATTGCAGATAATTTATTAGCAAGTGATGGGAGAATAGGCAAATAATTACACCAAGTGAGCTTGTGCAAGAATACCGACTTATAATTGACTCTATCATTTCTCGTCCTCCACAATTTAAAAGCTCAAGTAATGAGACTCGTGGATACTTAGCCTAATAAACCAATTAAGGTCTACATGGTTAAGGATACTAGCTAGAATAAACTTGGATAAGTCTATTCGGGTTGAGTCAAAATAAACGCAACGGGCCTAATATGTCAAAGACTTCTAAACTAGCTACACCACTTTATTTAAATTTTTGACTTATTTGCGGGATATATACATATGAAAGCAACGATAAAAATTTAAAAATTGCGACTAAATGGCCAAAGTTAATTAAAAATTTAAAAAATGTTGAAAAAGATGATTTTCCGGTTAAATGAAGGCATTTTCATGGAAAAGTCCACTTAAAACTTCGATAGAAGTCCCCCTACACTTAAGATAAACATTGTCCTCAATGTTTAAGCATGTGGGAAAAGTCTCCCCTACACTTATGACATTGTGCACGTTGGTTAACTCGAGTTAAGGAGAAGACGACTAAAGTGATCAATTTCAAATGTGAGTATGAAGAAAATTGAATCACGATAGTTTGAGAGAAAGAACCGGATTTTGGATAACACGGGAGCAAGGTTCTTCAAAGATTCCAAGAGTGCACTAATCCCTGTAATCACATCACCACACAAATACAAACACTCTATAGAGGTCCCCCCTACACTTAGGGGATTAAAACATAAAAGGATAGATACTCGGGCTGCCTCCCGAGGAGCGCTTGTTTTTGATAACCGAGTCACGAGCCTGACTCGACCCAAAATTAGTTCATGGGGAACGTGGTGAGGGATGGAATCACCTCCTGAGAGGTGTCCTCACCAAAGTACAACTTCACTCGTTGGCCATTCACCTCAAAATTAGGTCCATTAGGTTGAGCGAGCTCGAGAGTACCATATGGAAAAATTTGGGCAATGGTGAATGGGCCGGACCAACGAGATTTGAGCTTTCCCGAGAAGATTTTCAACCGAGAGTTAAAAAGTAAGACTTTGTCTCCAACATGGAACTCTCGGTTCTTAATCTTAGAGTCGTGAATGAGCTTAGTCCTTTCCTTATAGATTAAAGAATTTTCATAAGCCTCATTACGGAGTTCATTGAGCTCATTGAGTTGGATCTTGCGTAGGTCACCGGCTTTGTTTATATCAAAATTAGCCCACTTCAAGGCCCAGTAAGCCTTGTGCTCCAACTCAATGGGGAGGTGGCACGCTTTCCCGTACACAAGACGATAAGGCGTACAGCCGATAGGGGTCTTGTAAGCAGTACGGAAAGCCCATAAAGCATCATCAAGTTTATCAGCCCATGAGGCACGATGCTCTCCCACGGTTCTTTCAAGAATTCGCTTAAGTCCTCGGTTGGATATTTCAGCCTGGCCATTAGTTTGTGGGTGGTAGGCTGTGGAAAGACGATGATTTACACCGTACTTAGCCATGACTCTTGCGAATTGGTCATTGTAAAAAGGAGTCCCACGATCACTAATAATGGCACGAGGCACACCGAATCTAGCGAATAGAGCTTTCAAAAAATTACAAACCACCCTTGCGTCATTAGTGGGTAAAGCTTTGGCTTCAACCCACTTTGAAACGTAGTCAACGGCTACAAGGATGTATTTGTTTCCTTTAGAAGAAGGGAATGGCCCCATAAAGTCGATACCCCAAACATCAAAGATTTCACACTCTTGAATAAAATTCTGAGGCATCTCGTCTTTATGTGTGATTTTGCCTTGCTTTTGGCAAACATCACATCGTTTAACCATATTGTGAGCATCACGATATATGGAGGGCCAATAAAATCCCGAATCAAACACTTTTTTAGCGGTGTAGTTGGGACCAAAGTGACCACCGGTGGGTCCTTTGTGGCAAGCATCAAGGATTTCAGACGCTGCCGGTCCGTCAACACATCGGCGGATAATCAGGTCGGCACATTGTTTGAATAGGTAAGGATCGTCCCAAAAGTAAGTCTTGATGTCGGTGAAGAACTTTTTCTTTTGTTGGGACGTCAACCCTTCCTTGAGAATTCCACCCGCCAAGTAGTTTGCAAAGTCCGCAAACCACGGGGTTTCATTCGGCTTCGAGTTTATAGACATTAAGGTCTCCAAGGGAAAAGAATCATTGATTTCTTTGTTCGGATGATCCCCTTGGTAAGGATCCTCAAGTCTGCTGAGATGATCCGCGGCTAGGTTTTCAGCTCCTTTTTTATCGCGAATTTCGATTTTAAATTCCTGGAGCAGCAAAACCCAGCGAAGAAGTCTTGGTTTGGAATCTTGCTTTGTCAACAAGTACTTCAGCGCGGAATGATCGGTATACACAATAGTGGTAGAAAGGACAAGATAGGGGCGAAATTTTTCAAAAGCATAGACAACAGCTAAAAGCTCTTTTTCGGTTGTCTTATAATGCAATTGTGCCCCCGTCATTGTCTTGCTAGCGTAATGGATCGGTTGGAAGTGTTTGTTCACTCTTTGTCCAATAACCGCTCCAATGGCAAAATCACTAGCATCGCACATCAACTCAAAAGGAAGCTCCCAATTAGGGGTAACCAAGACGGGTGCCTTAGTTAGCTTATCCTTAAGCGAGTTGAATGCGTCAAGACACTCTTTGGAGAAGATAAAAGGAGTATCTTTTTCCAAGAGGTGGGTCATCGGGCGAGCGATTTGAGAAAAATCTTTGATGAATCGACGGTAGAAGCCCGCATGACCCAGGAAACTTCTCACACCCTTCACGGTTGAAGGTGGAGGCAACTTTGCATAACATCGACTTTAGCACGGTCTACTTCAAGACCGGCTTTGGAAATTTTATGTCCCAGCACGATGCCTTCTTTGACCATAAAATGGCATTTTTCCCAATTCAGAACGAGGCAAGTGTCTTCGCACCGCTTGAGCATACGTTCCAAATTGGCAAGGCATGAAGAGAATGAATCCCCGAAGACCGAGAAATCATCCATGAAGACTTCCATGGTTTGTTCAACCATGTCATGGAAGATAGCTAACATGCACCTTTGGAAAGTCCTGGGCGCATTACATAGGCCAAAAGTCATTCTTTTGTAAGCGAATGTGCCATAGGGACAAGTGAATGTAGTCTTCTCTTGATCTTGGGGATCGATGGGTATTTGGAAATAACCTGAGAAACCATCAAGAAAGCAGTAATATTCATTACCCGCTAAACGTTCAAGCATTTGGTCCATAAAAGGTAGAGGGAAATGATCCTTTCTCGTGGCATCATTGAGTTTGCGGTAGTCTATACAAACTCTCCACCCAGTAACGAGACGAGTGGAAATCAACTCGTTGTGTTCATTGGGAACAACGGTTATTCCGCCCTTCTTGGGCACACAATAGATTGGACTAACCCATGGTGAATCCGAAATAGGGTAAATCATACCCGCATCAAGAAGTTTGATAACCTCTGTTTTGATGACTTCATGGATTTTTGGATTCACCCTTCGTTGGCTTTGAATTGTGGGCTTAAAGTCGTCCTCCATGAGAATTTTGTGTGTGCAGAAGTGAGGATCAATTCCACGAATATCCGAAATCTTCCAAGCAATAGCCTTCTTATGATCTTTCAACACGGCGACAAGCCGGGCTTTTTCTTCTTCTTTTAGGTCCTTTGCGATGATGACGGGCGACTTCTTCTCTTCTTCAAGGAATACATACTCGAGATGGGGCGGCAACTCCTTAAGTTCTAAATCCGGAGGATTTTTGACGGGAGGCGTATTCGAAGTCGGAGTATCGATAGCAATGACCGTGGGAGATGGAGGAGAAGGA
This sequence comes from Glebionis coronaria, assembly GCA_025667525.1. Taxonomy (NCBI): domain Eukaryota; kingdom Viridiplantae; phylum Streptophyta; class Magnoliopsida; order Asterales; family Asteraceae; genus Glebionis; species Glebionis coronaria. Next base: position 397,819,870 of record CM046882.1, read on the forward strand.
TTGTCTTCTTTGAGAAGGTTTTCAATGAAGCTGAGATCTTCATCCTAATTGGTAGTAGAATTATCATTGTCTAAATTCACATCTCCCATGGTGGCTTCCAAATCTTTCCAAAGGAAATCACTTTCTCCAAATAGAGATAGTGATGAGTCGATAGAGGAAACGGTCTCAACATTGGGAAGAGAGGTAGGAATACTTTTACAAGCATCTTTGAAGTGTTCTTCACAAGCCTCATCAAGAACGTCAATACAATTAACACTCTCGTATGAATAAGGCTGTTTAGAAAGCTTTCCCATGTTGAAGACTACTTTATCATCACCCACTCTCATGATAAGCTCACCGGCTTCAACATCGATGAGAGTGCGACCGGTCCTCAAGAATGGACGACCAACAATGAGTGGCACACGGGGGTCCATCTCGTAGTCGACGACAACAAAATCAGCAGGGAAGGTGAATTTGTCGACTCCTACAATGACGTCTTCGGCTATCCCCACTGGATAAGCAACCGTACGGTTAGCTAATTCCAAAGTCATTTTGGTGGGGACTAGCTCTGGGAGAGATAATTGCTTCCAAACACTTAGAGGCATGAGATTAATACTGGCACCTAGATCGGCTAGGGCCATGCAATTCTCTACTCCCGGGAAATTGCAAGGGATAAGGAAACGGCCCGGATCACCAAGCTTAGTTGGCAATTTCCTTAAGAGCACTGCAGAGCAATTCTCATTAAGTTGGGTGTTGGCAATATCGAGGAGCTTTTCCTTGTCGCTCAGAAGATCTTTAAACATTTTTGCATATTTAGGCATGTGAGCGAGAGCCTCAGCGAAGGAGATGTTAAAATTCAATTGTTTGAACATTTTAAGGAAGTTCGAAACCTGAATATCATCCTTGCTCTTTTGCTTCTCTTTCCTCAACCTAGATGGATAAGGTATATTGGATGTAGAAGAAGGCTTTAGGGGAATAGGATCACTCACAACCATGGGTGGAGGAGGGGTAGAAGGAAGAGGTGGAGAAATTGGGGAAGGAGAAAGATGAGGAATAGGATCAGGTGACTCGTTCTCCTTAGTCACAACCACCGGTGGAGGTATAGGAAGCTCGGGTTCCTTGGTACCTTTACCACTTCGGGTGGTGATTGCTTTCATCTCCCCTCTTGGGTTCGCAACGGTGTTACTCGGAAGAGTACCCGAAGAAGAGGGTTGATTACCTTGGAAGAAACCAGCCATCATGTTCCTCAGATCATTAGTTTGGCTATCCAACGTATTTCTCATGTCGGCTCTCAAATCGTTTCCTTGCTTGACCAAGTCTGCCTTCAAGTTTCGCACTTCCTGTTGGAGATTTTCCACGATCACATCATTGGTCCTCATGTAGGTTGCAACCTCTTGGTGTAATGCAGTGGTGGTTTGGTTGGGAGGAGCATTGTATGCGGGTGGTTGATAAGAAGGTTGTTGGTAAACTTGGTTGTTACGTTGAGGTGGTTGTTGCTGCTTGTGAGGAGGTATGTATGGTTGTCGAGGTTGTTGTTGTTGTTGAGGAGGACGATTAAGGTTTTGTTGTTGGTTTGGGTTGGTAGGAGGAAAGCCAGGTGGGGAAAGATAATTGTTGGAGCGGTAGCTAAGCAAGTTACGGTCACCTTGAGGTCTAGCTTGGTAAGCAGGTTGAGGATAGGTGCCATATGCCGCATTCACATTCTCAGCAGGGTAGTCTTGGGTGGCGGTACAAGTTGTGTAAGAGTGAGGACCACCGCATATCTCACAAGGTTGGCTGACAGCGTTCACTTGAGCATTTTTGGCGTTGTTGCTGTTGTTGTTGCTGACGGTGTGGGTGACAAGCGATTCAAGAAGCGTAGTGATTTTGTCCAATCGCTTGTCGCTGTCACTTGTGCTAGCACTAGCGACATTGGTCCGAACACTCTTGGTTTGGACACGAGACTTATTCTCAATGATATCCCAAGCAGCATTGGAAGTCTTAGCCAATAGATTACCCCCCGAGGCACTGTTTAGTGAATCTTGGTCACTCATGCTTAAACCATTGTAAAAAGTATTAATTTGATGTACTTTGGTAAAACCATGTTGTGGGCATTTTCTTAAAAGATCTTTGAAACGATCCCAAGATTCACTGAACGACTCATCGTACTTTTGTTCAAAATTTATGATTTCATTCCGCAATGCGGTAGTACGAGAGGGTGGAAAAAAGTAATTTATAAACTTGGTTTCCAAATCCGTCCACGAGAGAATACTCTGTGGCGGTTCCTTAGCAAGCCAATGCCGGGCTTGTCCCTCTAAAGAAAAGGGAAAAAGTTGTAACCTTATAACCTGTTGTGGAACGCCATTGAATTCGACCGTGTTGGTGAGTTGCAAGAATCTCTTGATATGGTCGTGTGGATCATCAATGGTACGTCCCAAGAATGGTTGAGCGGAGACCATCTGGATAAAGCCTGATTTTAGCTCAAAGTTGTTGGCGGCAATTGGAGGTATGATAATTGGATCCGTGTTGCCATCGACATGAGCTTGCAGCAGTTCAATCATCGGGCGATTATCCGGAAGGGGCTCATTGTTATTGTTATTGTTCATGTTGTTGAAAGGTGGGTTGTTGTTGTTATTATTGTTTTGAGGTGGTACACCAGCCATGTCTAAGTGATCGAGAGGCTCGGGCTCTTGATAAGACGTGGATCGAGTGCGCATACACCTGCAAAAGAACGAACAAAGAAAAGCAAAGCAAAAATATTTTTGGTTTTTATTGTTTTTTATTTTTTTTGTATTTTTGATAATTTTATATTTTTTAGTTGTTTTTTAAAATTTTTGTGAAAAAGTAACGTTCACAGGGAACGGATCCCAAAATCCAAGTTCTCACAAAAAACTTTTGATCTTAACGAGAAGAGCCGGCAGCGGCGCCATTTGATACAATGTTTTTGTATGGGTTCAATTTGTCTCTCAGTCCTCTCGAATTGATCTTGGTCTTAAGTGGAATGATTGTTCTTGGTTACTAAATAAAAGGGTTTGGTTTTCTAATCTAATAAAAAACAATTACTTTAATGACAATTAATAGAGACTTGAATTAAAATTGAAATTGAGATTAAAATTAAGATTAAAGCCTCAGTTATAATAAAAACAAGGAATAAAAACAAGATATAAAGAAACAGTAAACAGTAAGAAAACCTTAAAGATACCCAAAAGAAATTGATTCGGAAGATTGTCCTTGGTTCGGAAGTTTAGCTTCATTCGGAAGTTAGGACTGATTCGGAACTTTTTGGTTCGTTCGGAAGTTAATGCTCATTCGGAAGTTTAGCTTCATTCGGAAGTTAGGACTGATTCGGAAGTTCTTGGTTCATCCGGAACTTTGTGGTTCACTCGGAAGTTTGGACTGATTCGAAAGTTTTTGGAAAATAAACCTTCATTCGGAACTTTTCATTTCATTCGGAACTTTCTACTGATTCGGAAGTTTTTGGTTCATCCGGAACTTACTGTTCATTCGGAAGTTTTGCTTCGTCCGGAACTTTGTGGTTCATTCGGAAGTTTTACTTATTCGGAACATCTAGACTCATTCGGAACTTACTGTTCATCCGGAACTTTTGCTTCGTTCGGAAGTCTGGGGATTCAAGAACAGTAGTTTACCCGAAGAACAAGGAAAATCAGTTTAAATCCAAAAATCACCAAATTTTTAACCAAATCTTAAATAAAACTACACACAAAGCATCTACTAACCATAAACTACAAATCCCATTAACAAAAACACAATTCCCAACAACTTTTGAAGATCAAATCAAGAAAATAAAAACTCAAGAACTTGAAGATAAAGATGATGATGAACAAGATGGAATGGAAAGATTAAGCAAAGAACTTGTATTGATGATTGATGTCTTAACAATAACAAAACAAAGATTAAGAAATTACAAGATTGAAAATCAAAGATCAAAATCACCAAACACCCTAATGGTGTTGGTGATGGGACGAACTAAAGGGAGAAAAAGAAGGAGGAGAGAAAACTAAAAATTAACTAGTAACTGGCCTAAATGTGTGAGGGGTGAGCTTTATATAGGCTTGTCCTTTGGTTGGTGAGTGGGCTTTCTCCCGTTCTTCTTGTCTTTTCGTCTTTTTAGAAAAGTTTCCGTTTTCGATTCTGATTCGGGATTTGTCGTCGATTAAATTCAACTCGTCTTTTAATTTCTTCGTTTAATAGACTTGAGTTTCTTCGACTTATGTAAATCTTCCATCTTTGGTTCTTTTCTTCGATAAATAGTCAAATAGGCCCAGTGACTTCAAATCTTTTGCATCTCTTGGACAATAGACTTTATCTTGAGTCTTTTTCTTCGATAAATCCCGTGCAATCCCATGTTTTCTTTAATATTCATCCGGTTGGCTCTGAAAACACAACAAACACAAAAACCACGCATAATTCCAAACAAATGATATTAAATACGTGTTTTGGTCTCGTTTTAGCCAGAATTAAGTGGTAAAAGGATGGGTGTTTACACACCTATCAGTAGGGCTTTGGAATTGTGTCGATGGATCGAGAAGATTGAAAGTGTGTTTGAGATTAGTGGTTGTTCGGAAGCTAACAAGGTGAAATTTGCAACTGCTACCCTCCTAGACGATGCTTTGAGTTGGTGGAAGAACCAAGCAGCGACTGTTGGGCTAGAAGAGGCCAATGGGAGAACTTGGGCTGCCACTAAGGCATTGTTGACTAAAAGGTTTTGTCCCAAGGAAGAGCTGAGTCAGTTATAAGATGAGTTGAGACACTTGATGTTGAGAAACAATGACATTGCTAGTTATACCCGCAAATTTAATGAGTTATGTTTGCTTTCTCATAATGCTTTTGTGGATGACCGCAAAAAGATGAGACAATATATCAAGGGATTGTCAAGTAATATCAAGGGTGAGACGACTTCGTCAAGGCCTACAACCTTTGATGAAGCAGTGCAAATGGCTCATGCTTTGATGGATGTGAAAGTTTAGGATAAGAAAGCTAGTGTGGCTGAAGGAAATATAAGGAAATGGGAGACTGCCCAATCTAATCAGACTCAAGGTCAAAATCGTGGAGGTCATCAAAGAAAAAATCAAGGGCCGAACCGTAATCAAAAGTTTAATCAGAGAAGGAATGATGGGGTTAGAGCTGCTACTATGACAAGAGGAAACAAGATTAACCCTAAGTGTGGTCGGTACAATTTGTATCATGTAGGTAACTGCCCACCTGCATGTGTCAAGTGTGGAAAAGCTAGACATAAGACTGTAGAGTGCAAATCCAGAGGTGTGGCTACGGGTGGTAATGCTACTAGAGTGATGGATTGCGTTGGTTGTGGAGAAAGAGGACACCAGCAAGGGAGTTGTCCTAAGGTTGGGAATAATCAAGGTGGAACTGTTGCTGCTCCAGTGTATGCTGTAGGGAATGTGGACAAGCCTCAAGGTCCGAACGTGGTGAATGGTACGTTCTTACTTGACGCTCGTTATGCTAGTGTAATGTTTGATTCTAGTTCAGATAGGATTTTTGTAGATATACAATTCAACCACTTTATCGATAGAGAACCAATAGAGTTAGCAACTAGTTATAATATGGAATTAGCGGATGGGAAAATTGTTAGCATTAATTCAATACTAAAAGGGTGTTCCTTGAAGTTGGGTAATTACATGTTTGAGATCGATTTGATGCCTATAGATCTAGGATCTTTTGATGTAGTGGTTGGTATGGATTGGTTGATTTTGCATAGTGCGGTGATTGTTTGTGGGGAAAGGCTAGTCTAGATTCCGTTAAAGAATAGGGTATTAACTGTGAAAGGTGATGAATGTACTTCTCGTTTGAATGTTATATCTTGCTTGAAAATGATGAGGTATATGGAGGAAGGTGGTGATGTATTTCTGGCTCAGATCACTAGTGATGGTGTGGTTGAGAAGAAATTGGAAGTCGTGCCAGTAATTAGAGATTATCCTGAAGTTTTTCTTGAAGAGTTGTCGGGTTTGCCGCCACCTCGGGAAGTTGAATTTCGGATTGATTTGGTGCCAGGAGTTGTGCCAGTGGCTCGCGCGCTTTATCGATTAGCGTCATCAGAGTTGAAGGAGTTATCTGATCAGTTGAAAGAATTGATGGATAAGGGATTTATTAGACCGAGTTCATCACCATGGGGAGCGCCTGTTCTGTTTGTGAAGAAAAAGGATGGATCGTTCAGAATGTGTATTGACTATCGAGAGCTTAACAAATTGACGATTAAGAATCGGTATCCGTAGTCGAGGATTGATGATTTATTTGATCAGTTGCAAAGTTCATGTGTGTACTCGAAGATCGACTTGAGATCGGGTTATCATCAACTGAGAGTTTGAGAGGAAGATGTTCCTATAACTGCTTTCCGTACTCGATATAGACATTTTGAATTCCAAGTGATGCCTTTTGGTTTAACGAATGCGCCTGCCGTATTCATGGATCTTATGAATCGCGTATGTAAGCCGTATTTAGATAAGTTTGTCATAGTGTTCATTGATAATATCCTTATCTACTCCAAAAGCAAGAGGGAGCATGAGAAGCACTTGAGGACGATTTTGGAATTGTTGAAGAAAGAGGAGCTTTATGGCAAGTTTTCGAAGTGTGAATATTGGTTGGATATGTGCAGTTTATTGGGCATGTGATTGACAACAAAGGTGTTCGTGTAGATCCTGCCAAGATTGAAGCTATCAGGGATTGGTCGGTACCAACGACACCGACTGAAGTCCGTTAATTTCTAGGTTTAGCGGGATATTATCGAAGATTTATTGAAGGATTTTTGTTGATTGCTAAGTCTTTGACTAAGTTGACTGAGAAGAATCGAGAGTTTGTGTGGGGACAAGATGAAGAGACCGCTTTCCAAACTCTTAAAGAAAAGTTGTGTTCTGCACCGATTTTGTCGTTACCTGAAGGAACTGAAGATTTCATGGTCAATTGTGATGCATCTCACAAGGTCTATGGAGCGGTATTGATGCAGCGCGAGAAAATGATCGCTTATGCATCAAGACAACTGAGAAAGCATGAAGAAAACTACACGACTCATGATTTGGAACTTGGAGCTGTTGTTTTCGCTTTAAAGTTGTGGAGACATTATTTGTATGGAACCAAGTGTGTGGTGTTTACTGACCACAAGAGTTTACAACACATATTGGATCAGAAAGAGTTGAATATGCGAAAAAGGATATGGGTTGAGCTATTGAGTGATTATGACTGCGATATTCATTACCACCCTGGTAAAGCGAATGTTGTGGCTGATGCGCTTAGTAGGAAGGAAAGGGAAAAGCCGCTGAGAGTTAGGGCTTTGGTGATGGCTGAAAAGGTTGACTTGACCGAGTTGATATTGAAAGCTCAAGCCAATGGTTTGTTGAGGAAGCATGTTAAGATAGAGAATTTGGGAAGGATGATGAATCCGTTGTTTGAAGTGAGGTTGAATGGGATGAGATATTTTGATAATAGAATCTGGTTACCTTTGTGTCCACTTAAGAATGGAGCACAAAGAGTGCGAGATTTGGCGATGAATGAATCCCATAAGACAAAGTATTTGATACATCCTGGATCGGATAAGATGTATCATGATTTGAAGAAGGTGTATTGGTGGCCGAATATGAAGGCAGATATTGCGCGCTATGTTAGTAAGTGTTTGACTTGTGTGAAGGTTAAGGCTGAACACAAGAGACCGTCCGGATTATTGGTTCAACCTGAGATTCCTGAATGGAAGTGGGAGAAGATTGCTATGGATTTTGTCACAGGTTTACCAGAACTCCTAGTGGTTGTGATATGATATGGGTGATTGTGGATAGATTGACTAAATCTGCACACTTTTTGCCTATGAAGAAGACAGATAGTATGGGGAAGTTCGCGGAGGTGCATGTGAAAGAGATTGTTTTTCGTCATGGAGTGCCGTTGTCGATTATTTCGGATCGTGACAGTCGGTTTACTTCGGAATTTTGGAGATCTCTTCAACGTGCTATGGGCACCGAGTTGAGTTTGAGTACTGCTTATCATCCCGAAACCGATGGCCAAAGTGAAAGGACTATACAAACGTTGGAGGACATGCTCCGAGCGTGCGTGATAGACTTTGGTAGTAGTTGGGAACGTCATTTTCCTTTAGTAGAATTTTCATATAACAACAGTTATCATGCGAGTATTAAGGCTGCACTGTTTGAAGCGTTGTATGGGCGTAAGTGTAGATCTCCAGTGTGTTGGAGCGAAGTAGGGGAAAGTCAACTGACTGGACCTGAAATGGTGTTTGAGACGACTGAGAAGATTGTGCAAATCAAGAATCGATTATTAGTTGCAAGAAGCTGACAGAAGAGTTATGCAGATAATCGTAGGAAGCCTTTGGAATTTGAGATTGGAGACATGGTTATGCTTAAAGTATCGCCATGGGAAGGTGTGATTCGTTTTGGGAAGAGAGGAAAGTTGAGTCCGAGATATATTGGACCTTTCATGATTGTGAAACGAATTGGACCGGTTGCATATAAATTGGAGTTGCCAGTTGAGCTTAATGCTATTCATAACACATTTCACGTGTCGAACTTGAAGAAGTGCTTAGCGGACCAAGAATTGGTGATTCCTTTGGATGAGATACAATTTGCCGATAAGTTGCATTTTATTGAAGAACCAGTGGAGATTATGGATCGAGAGGTTAAGAAGCTGAAGCATAGTAGAATTCTGATTGTGAAGGTATGATGGAATTCTAGACGTGGACCGGAATTCATGTGGGAGCGTGAGGATTTCTTCAAGGAGAAGTACCCATATTTATTCTAGTGGTACGAAATGTGAGTATAAGAGGAGGCGAACGCCAGGACGTCGTTCTCTTAAGGAGGGGAGGATGTAACACCCCGAAAACCGAGGTCAGTATTTTGTCATATTTTACGCATATTTTTTAACTTTTTGAGAATTTTTATCGTGGAATTATTTGACGGTTTAAGTTGAAACCAATAAACGAGACTAAAATTCGATGTTTGACGATTTATAAGAATCGATAGTGATTGCGATACCGAAGGATGCCCAAAGTTTATATTTTATTATCGATTGATCGATATTTGAATTTTCGAGATTTTTATTTTTACTTACGTGTTAAGTCGGATCGGAACCATTTTTACTTTCTTTTGTGTGAGTATAGGCATATAAATATGTTTTAGAAAGTGATAGGTGTGTAAACACCCATCCTTTTACCACTTAAATCTGGCTAAAACAAGACCAAAACACGTATTTAATATCATTTGTTTGGAATTATGCGTGGTTTTTGTGTTTATTGTGTTTTCAGAGCCAACCGGATGAATATTGAAGAAAACATGGGATTGCACGGGTTTTACTAAAGAAAAAGACTCATGATAAAGTCTATTGTCCAAGGGATGCAAAAGATTTGAAGTCACTGGGCCTATTCGAAGATTTATCGAAGAAAAGGACCAAAGATGGAAGATTTATATAAATCGAAGAAACTCAAGTCTATTAAACGAAGAAATTAAAAGACGAGTTGAATTTAATCGACGACAAATCCCGAATCAGAATCGAAAACGGAAACTTTTCTGAAAAGACGAAAAGACAAGAAGAACGGGAGAAAGACCACTCACCAACCAAAAGACAAGCCTATAAAAGGAGTCCCCTCACACATTTTAGCTAGTTAGTCTGGAGTTTTCCTCTCCTCCCCTTTTTTCTCTTTTCTTGTTCGTTTCTTCACCATCACCACTAGGGTGATTGGTGATTTTAATCTTTGTTTTTCTAGTCTTGTGATTTTAATCTTTGTTTGATCTTGTTGAAACATTAATCATTTAATACAAAGTCTTGTTTAATCTTTCCATTTCATCTTGTTCATCATCATCTTTATTCTCAAGTTCTTAAGTTTTTATTTTCTTGATTTGATCTTCAAAAGTTGTTGGGATTTGTGTTTTTTGTTGATGGGATTTGTAGCTTATGGTTAATAGATGCTTTGTGTTTAGTTTTATTTAAGATTTGGTGAAAAACTTGGTGATTTTTGGATTAAAACTAGTTTCCATGTTCTTCGGTATTGTTTCTGTACCTGGGTTTCCCAGACTTCCGAACCAAGCCAAAAGTTCCGGATGAGCTTGAACTTCCGAACGAAGTAAAAGTTCCGGATGAGCTTGAAGTTCCGAATGAACATTAAAAGTTCCGGATGAGTTTTGTTTTAAAAAGTTCCGAACCAATTTTCATATAAAACTTCCGAACCGATTTCTTCCGAATCGGAACTTTGAAAAGTTCCGAACCAATTCTCGAAAAAGTTCCGAATCGGAACCACAAAAACTTCCGAACCAAGCAGAAAGTTCCGAACGAAGCCAAATGTCACACCCCACCATGGCGGAATATGGGGCGCGACGTATGGATATCATCACAACAACAGCGTGTCTATAGAGAGAACTAAATGAAATTGAAATATCATAGATGGCGACACAAATGTCGTGACAATATCTCAACAATGCAGGCGTCTAGGTAAGTAGGTAACAGGCCTACCTCTTACCAAAGACATACAAATAAACAAACATCAAACATATAGGTACCAAAAAGTTCACTTAATCAAAACACAAAGTAAAATCTAAGAGGAAAGGGGATTCCTCCGAATGCAATCCTAGCAGCCTCTATACTCTAGCCACTTCTAACATCATCTTGCACAACTACCTCACCTGAAAATGACACTAAAATCTGTCAACATAAAGTTGGTGAGAACATAGGTTTAAGTTATCTAGAACATCATAAGAAACCTTGACATCCGCTGTAAATAAGTTGAAGAAAAACAATTTATAGTAATGGACCATAATGTGATAATCATGCTACATGCATCCACAACAAAACTCAAGCCAAGTACCAATCACATCTACAATTCACAAAGCACATTATAACAATCAAGAAGTATCCCGTCACACGCACAAGAACACACACCACACTATCCGGATCTTTCCCACACCACCTGTGGAAGATGAACTATATCCCCGACGAGATATCTTGCCTCCGAAGAGACGATGCACAAGTACTCAGGACGGATCGTGCCCCACGCTCCACACACATCACAACTGGTCCCATAGACGCCCATACATCTATGTACCAAAGCCAATCACAATCCAAACAAGATTCACATAGCAGAACACGTACCAAAGCACATATGAGAACACATAAGCACGCAAGTCACACAATAACACATTTATGTCCACACATTTTATAACATAGTACTAAATCATGTTAAAGAACATTACAAGTGTCATCTCCATCCCATACTGGAAAAAAAACATTTAAAAACGTAGTAAAATGGGACTATGAACTCACCTGATTGCTTCTCCAAAGTCCTTGCTCTAGCCCCAAGCTAATAATCCAAAAACACATAAATCAATACATGAACCAACCTCTAAAATGGTTCATCAACCTATGATGGACATCTAACCTCCTCTCATATAAATACCCCATTTATAACTCTAAACACCCCATTACCCTTCCCCTAACAAGTCCTTAACTTGGTTAAGTTTAATAGCTATCCCGTTCACAATTTTACACAAAACAGTCCCAGTTTTAGGTCTCAAAACTTTAAGTCAAACGTCCACTTAAACATACCCATGGTTTCTGTAAAAGGAATATTCATACCCTTACATATGTTGGCTAACACCTCCCACTTGCCCTAACCTTAAAGCTACTGTTAAGGCCCTGATATATATATATATACTTTTGTCATTCCAGTTTTCCTGATTTTAAACGTATGAAAAGTTCATTACCATTAGAGGGTCTTACCCTAAACCACAATCTTAGCCCAAGTGCAGATCCTTATTACAATATATAAACCATCTCTCATGTTCGTGAGAAGATCCCAATGCAACCCTAAGTACCCCAAACAACCCAAAACTTAAAAAGAAAACAGGCTGAATTCAAAACTGTTTTGACCTCCGACTGTTGTAACCTGTTTTTGACCCACTTCCCGACCTCCAATTTAGTTCTATTTTCTTGCATTGGAAAGCCACTTCAAATACCTTTTCAGGGGTATGTGGATCGTAAGATAAAAGTTTGTAGAGCTCCATATATGATCAAAACAATGACCTAAAATTCTGCCCAGTTTTTAAAAACGGGTTTAACAAAATCAACCTCATTAATTAACCCTAATCCCTCTAATTACAAGCCCTAATTTATGTGATCATCATATTATGATTAATACAACATTAATTTACTGTTTTTATATTAAACCCTAACCCTAATCCATCAATAGATGATTAAATAAACATAAAAACAATTTAATTAAAAAGGGATTTGAAGGTTTTACCTTTAAATTAATGGAAGAAGAAAAAAACTATGAAACCCTAAAAACTCTCCCAAAAACCGTCGACCATTAATCTCCAGGGATTTAATTATGTTCTTTTGGTAGTAAATAATATAATATATATAGGGTGTGGGTGAATCCTTGTCCAACCCAAACCCAACTTTCCTTTTTCCTCTTTTTTTCTTTTTTTTTCCTTCTTTTCTTTTTTTCCAAACCGACTAACACCCCCTTAATTTTCGTTTTTTTTTTCTTTTTATTATTAATATATGTATTAATAATATTACCTTAATTTTCCTTAATTTATTTCAGCTCTTAAAGCCTCCAAAACCCCAAAACCGTAAAACTAGTCAGTTTTTACGCGTTTTACCGTAAAAGACGTAAAATATACACTTTTATAAAAAATCTCAAATTTTGAAATAAACTTTATAACTAAGTCCTAAATGACTTAAAACCATCCCGAAAAATATTCATATGGATAATTACCTCACCCGAGACCTCTAAATGCTAAACCGTAAATCCTAAAAAAAATACTACTACTATAATACTTATACGTATACGTAAACACCACAATATCACCATTTTCATTTCATAGTCACCACTTGTGAGCTCATGAACATGAAATAACCATTCCTCGATTTACTTATGAGTACTCTATGCTCATAAACGATAACCACACCAACCTCGTTCACACAAAATAAACACGTAAACACACAATTCAAGTAAGCACACATAAAATAACCTAAAAGTAAGACCAAGTGACAAACCCAAAACCTAGGGTTGTCACATCACTCCCTCCTAATAGAAATCTCGTCCCGAGATTTACTCCCAAACTCAAACTTATTCTCAGCAAACAAACGAGGATACATATCCTTGATAAAACCTTCACGTTCAAACGTGAACTCAGTTTACACGAAAATAATCTCAACCAACAACACATGAGCCTTAACCGTCCGCGAGGAAACTTATCAAAACCATAAATCAAAACTCATCAAAATATAACCACGTATAATAAGGTCTAAAGAACTCTCAAATTCCTTCCCAACTCATTTCTATGTTAACCCTCCAAGTGTTCATTACCGAAATATACCCAAAACACGAGTTTAAACCATGTTGTCCGAAAATTAACCTTGAACTCAACACTTGTATAATTAATTCGACCAAGCTACTGACTTCCAATTACGAAACTTTCTGAATATTTGAAAAGTATGTTCCGAGTACATAATTTGAAAAGTATGTTCCGAGTACATAATTTTAGCCTTTTGAATCACCCAAAAACCTTTAAAAACGAATAAGTTATGACCAAAACGATTTTTCTCAAAATCTGCCTAGGCATTAGCGACAGTTTCTGACAGTTAGCGACATATTTTGACAGTTTAGCGACAGTTTCTGCCTACTCCGATTTATACCAAAAAAAACGATTTTTAAACCCTAAAACCCCCCATTAATTACCAAAACTAGAACCTAATTTATTTTAATTCCAGAAAATTAAAACTCTATTAATTACATGATTTTAACATATTTCACTAAATAAGAACAAAATTTTTAACTTAAGAACAATAACTTTAGGTGATCAAAACCAAAATATTTTAAAATAACCGAGTCATGCTTATATGTTAAAGATTTTATATTCCACCTTATTTGAAACATGATCCCGACACTTCCTTATTTCATCGACTACCAACAACATTTTTTTCAATTTGCAAGTTCTTTTTTTTACCATGTATAACTCGAAACAAAAGACATCGTTACCCCAAAAAGAAATCTCCACCATCTCAAAATCCTTCACGCCAAAAGTACCGTACAAACAAACACGTGAAATGAGGACCCGAGAAATGCGCTACTACAGAAGTTGAACATCTCAAAGAGAAACGAGCTAGCAACCATCCCAAGAATACAACCGGTAAGTAGAAAATAATTTTACATACATAGGCATAAGCGTACATACACTCAAATCCATCCAACATATACTATACAAGCATGTATTAACTCTCTTTCATGCAATCATACTTGAAAGTCCAGTGGTGTTGTGGCACATATATAATTATGTAGGCCTCCATAATTATACATGTTCCCTTTCACCAATGTACTCCCTCCTATGATGGCACTTATAAGAAATTAATACTACACATAACACATAATCCAACAACTCACAAGCACATAACCACACAAGATAAGATCCAAAACCCCATGTATTAAAATAACATAGCCAATGCACGAAACACATAAACTCGTAGTCCAGCTGAACCAGCATAGACAAAATTCAAAATGTATAAAGAACATGAAAACATAATTAAGCGAAATCCAACAATGACTAGCGTATACGACCATGGTTCCACCCGCACTAATCAAAACTCGTAAAGAAAATAACATGTAGTTAAGTATGAACCATAGTAGTTCATAACCAAACAAATTCTGCGAAAATAATATTCAAACACATCAACTACTATAAAATGCACACATACTCCTATGACGCCTATATGCAGGGACCCTTGAGCTATAGACTAGGCTACACGACTAGGAAACCTAATACTCTATAACCATTGGCTCTGATACCATTCTGTCACACCCCACCATGGCGGAATATGGGGCGCGACGTATGAATATCATCACAACAACAGCGTGTCTATAGAGAGAACTAAATGAAATTAAAATATCATAGATGGCGACACAAATGTCGTGACAATATCTCAACAATGCAGGCGTCTAGGTAAGTAGGTAACAGGCCTACCTCTTACCAAAGACATACAAATAAACAAACATCAAACATATAGGTACCACAAAGTTCACTTAATCAAAACACAAAGTAAAATCTAAGAGGAAAGGGGATTCCTCCGAATGCAATCCTAGCAGCCTCTATACTCTAGCCACTTCTAACATCATCTTGCACAACTACCTCACCTGAAAATGACACTAAAATCTGTCAACATAAAGTTGGTGAGAACATAGGTTTAAGTTATCTAGAACATCATAAGAAACCTTGACATCCGCTGTAAATAAGTTGAAGAAAAACAATTTATAGTAATGGACCATAATGTGATAATCATGCTACATGCATCCACAACAAAACTCAAGCCAAGTACCAATCACATCTACAATTCACAAAGCACATTATAACAATCAAGAAGTATCCCGTCACACGCACAAGAACACACACCACACTATCCGGATCTTTCCCACACCACCTGTGGAAGATGAACTATATCCCCGTCGAGATATCTTGCCTCCAAAGAGACGATGCACAAGTACTCAGGACGGATCGTGCCCCACGCTCCACACACATCACAACTGGTCCCATAGACGCCCATACATCTATGTACCAAAGCCAATCACAATCCAAACAAGATTCACATAGCAGAACACGTACCAAAGCACATATGAGAACACATAAGCACGCAAGTCACACAATAACACATTTATGTCCACACATTTTATAACATAGTACTAAATCATGTTAAAGAACATTACAAGTGTCATCTCCATCCCATACTAGAAAAAAAAACATTTAAAAACGTAGTAAAATGGGACTATGAACTCACCTGATTGCTTCTCCAAAGTCCTTGCTCTAGCCCCAAGCTAATAATCCAAAAACACATAAATCAATACATGAACCAACCTCTAAAATGGTTCATCAACCTATGATGGACATCTAACCTCCTCTCATATAAATACCCCATTTATAACTCTAAACACCCCATTACCCTTCCCTAACAAGTCCTTAACTTGGTTAAGTTTAATAGCTATCACGTTCACAATTTTACACAAAACAGTCCCAGTTTTAGGTCTCAAAACTTTAAGTCAAACGTCCACTTAAACATACCCATGGTTTCTGTAAAAGGAATATTCATACCCTTAAATATGTTGGCTAACACCTCCCACTTGCCCTAACCTTAAAGCTACTGTTAAGGCCCTGATATATATATATATACTTTTGTCATTCCAGTTTTCCTGATTTTAAACGTATGAAAAGTTCATTACCATTAGAGGGTCTTACCCTAAACCACAATCTTAGCCCAAGTGCAGATCCTTATTACAATATATAAACCATCTCTCATGTTCGTGAGAAGATCCCAATGCAACCCTAAGTACCCCAAACAACCCAAAACTTAAAAAGAAAACAGGCTGAATTCAAAACTGTTTTGACCTCCGACTGTTGTAACCTGTTTTTGACCCACTTCCCGACCTCCAATTTAGTTATAGTTTCTTGCATTGGAAAGCCACTTCAAATACCTTTTCAGGGGTATGTGGATCGTAAGATAAAAGTTTGTAGAGCTCCCTATATGATCAAAACAATGACCCAAAATTCTGCCCAGTTTTTAAAAACGGGTTTAACAAAATCAACCTCATTAATTAACCCTAATCCCTCTAATTACAAGCCCTAATTTATGTGATCATCATATTATGATTAATACAACATTAATTTACTGTTTTTATATTAAACCCTAACCCTAATCCATCAATAGATGATTAAATAAACATAAAAACAATTTAATTAAAAAGGGATTTGAAGGTTTTACCTTTAAATTAATGGAAGAAGAAAAAAACTATGAAACCCTAAAAACTCTCCCAAAAACCGTCGACCATTAATCTCCAGGGATTTAATTATGTTCTTTTGGTAGTAAATAATATAATATATATAGGGTGTGGGTGAATCCTTGTCCAACCCAAACCCAACTTTCCTTTTTCCTCTTTTTTTCTTTTTTTTTCCTTCTTTTCTTTTTTTCCAAACCGACTAACACCCCCTTAATTTTCGTTTTTTTTTTCTTTTTATTATTAATATATGTATTAATAATATTACCTTAATTTTCCTTAATTTATTTCAGCTCTTAAAGCCTCCAAAACCCCAAAACCGTAAAACTAGTCAGTTTTTACGCGTTTTACC
The DNA here is from genome assembly GCA_025667525.1 of Glebionis coronaria. Classification (NCBI taxonomy): domain Eukaryota; kingdom Viridiplantae; phylum Streptophyta; class Magnoliopsida; order Asterales; family Asteraceae; genus Glebionis; species Glebionis coronaria. The sequence goes on from CM046882.1 coordinate 397,836,966, forward strand.
GTAAAAGACGTAAAATATACACTTTTATAAAAAATCTCAAATTTTGAAATAAACTTTATAACTAAGTCCTAAATGACTTAAAACCATCCCGAAAAATATTCATATGGATAATTACCTCACCCGAGACCTCTAAATGCTAAACCGTAAATCCTAAAAAAAATACTACTACTATAATACTTATACGTATACGTAAACACCACAATATCACCATTTTCATTTCATAGTCACCACTTGTGAGCTCATGAACATGAAATAACCGTTCCTCGATTTACTTATGAGTACTCTATACTCATAAACGATAACCACACCAACCTCGTTCACACAAAATAAACACGTAAACACACAATTCAAGTAAGCACACATAAAATAACCTAAAAGTAAGACCAAGTGACAAACCCAAAACCTAGGGTTGTCACACCAAAACTTCCGAACCAAGTCCAATCTTCCGAATGAATCATTAAGTTCCGCATGAGTTAAGTTCCGAATCAAGGGTAAAAGTTCCGAATCAAATTTTCTTTTAGAGTTGCTGTTTTACTGTTTCTTTACGTTTATTTCACAATTTATATTTTAACTGTAATTTGAACTTTAATTTCAATTTTAATTTTAATCTTAATTTCAATTCAAGTCTTTGATTAATTATCATTAAAGTAATTGTCTTTGATTTAAATTTTCATTTCCACTTTTTATTAGATTAGAAAACCAAACCCTTTTATTTAGTAACCAAGAACAATCATTCCACTTAAAGCCTAGATCAATTCGAGAAGATTCCGAGATAAATTAGAACCCATACAAAATCAATGTATCAAATGGCGCCGCTGCCGGCTCTTCTCGTTAAGATCAAAAGTTTTTTGTGAGAACTTGGATTTTGGGATCCGTTCCCCGTGAACGTTACTTTTTCACAAAAAATTTCAAAAAAATCCAAAAAATATAACATTTTCAAAAATACAAAAAAAAATTAAAAAAAAAACATAAAAACCAAAAATATTTTTGCCTTGTTTTTCTTTGTTCGTTCTTTTGCAGGTGTATGTGCACTCGATCCACGTCCTATCAAGAGCCCGAGCCTCTCGATCACTTAGACATGGCCGGTGTACCACCTCCAAACAATAATAACAACAACAACCCGCCTTTCAACAACATGAACAATAACAACAACAATGAGCCCCTTCCGGATAATCGCCCGATGATTGAACTGCTGCAAGCTCACGTAGATGGCAACACGGATCCAATTGTCATACCTTCAATTGCCGCCAACAATTTCGAGCTAAAATCAGACTTTATCCAGATGGTCTCCGCTCAACCATTCTTGGGACGTACCATTGATGACCCGCACGACCACATCAAGAGATTCTTGCAACTCACCAACACGGTCAAATTCAATGGTGTTCCACAAGAGGTTATAAGGTTACAACTTTTTCCCTTTTCTTTAGAGGGACAAGCCCGACATTGGCTTGCTAAGGAACCGCCACAGAGTATTCTCTCGTGGACGGATTTGGAAACTAAGTTTATCAATTACTTTTTTCCACCCTCTCGTACTACCGCTTTGCGGAATGAAATCATAAATTTTGAACAAAAGTACGATGAGTCGTTCAGTGAATCTTGGGATCGCTTTAAAGATCTTTTAAGAAAATGCCCACAACATGGTTTTACCAAAGTACATCAAATTAATACTTTTTATAATGGTTTAAGCATGAGTGACCAAGACTCACTGAACAGTGCCTCGGGGGGTAATCTATTGGCTAAGACTTCCAATGCTGCTTGGGACATCATTGAGAATAAATCTCGTGTGTAAACCAAGAGTGTTCGGACCAATGTCGCTAGTGCTAGCACAAGTGACAGCGACAAGCGATTGGACAAAATCACTACGCTTCTTGAATCGCTTGTCACCCACACCGTCAGCAACAACAACAGCAACAACAACAGCAACAACGCTAAAAACGCTCAAGTGAACGCTGTCAGCCAACCTTGCGAGATATGCGGTGGTCCTCACTCTTACACAACTTGTACCGCCACCCAAGACTACCCTGCTGAGAATGTAAATGCGGCATATGGCACCTATACTCAACCCGCCTATCAAGCTAGACCTCAAGGTGACCGTAATTTACTTAGCTACCGCAGCAACAACTATCTTTCACCACCTGGTTTTCCTCCTACCAACCCAAACCAACAACAAAACCTTAATCGCCCTCCTCAACAACAACAACAACCTCGACAACCATACATACCTCCTCACAAGCAGCAACAACCACCTCAACGAAACAATCAAGTCTACCAACAACCGGCTTACCAACCACCTGCATACAATGCTCCTCCCAACCAAACCACCACTGCATTACACCAAGAGGTTGCAACCTACATGAGGACCAATGATGTGATCGTGGAAAATCTCCAACAGGAAGTGCGAAACTTGAAGGCAGACTTGGTAAAGCAAGGAAATGATTTAAGAGCCGACATGCGAAACACGTTGGATAGTCAGACGAATGACTTGAGGAACATGATGGCTAGTTTCTTCCAAGGTAATCAACCCTCTTCTTCGGGTACTCTTCCGAGTAACACCGTTGCGAACCCAAGAGGGGAGATGAAAGCAATCACTACTCGAAGTGGTAAAGGTACCAAGGAACCCGAGCTTCCTATACCTCCACCGGTGATTGTGACTAAGGAGAACGAGTCACCTGCTCCTATTCCTCCTCCTTCTCCTTCCCCAATTTCTCCACCTCTTCTTTCTACCCCTCCTCCACCCGTGGTTGTGAGTGATCCTATTCCCCTAAAGCCTTCTTCTTCATCCAATATACCTTATCCATCTAGGTTGAGGAAAGAGAAGCTCAAAAGCAAGGACGATATTCAGGTTTCGAATTTCCTTAAAATGTTCAAACAACTGAATTTCAATATCTCCTTCGCTGAAGCTCTCGCTCACATGCCCAAGTATGCAAAAATGTATAAAGATCTTCTGAGCGACAAGGAAAAGCTCCTCGATATTGCCAACACCCAACTTAATGAGAATTGCTCTGCAGTACTCTTAAGGAAATTGCCAACCAAGCTTGGTGATCCGGGTCGTTTTCTTATCCCTTGCAATTTCCCGGGAGTAGAGAATTGCATGGCCCTAGCCGATCTAGGTGCCAGTATTAATCTCATGCCTCTAAGTGTTTGGAAGCAATTATCTCTCCCAGAGCTAGTCCCCACCAAAATGACTTTGGAATTAGCTAACCGTACGGTTGCTTACCCAGTGGGGATAGCCGAAGATGTCATTGTAGGAGTCGACAAATTCACCTTCCCTGCTGATTTTGTTGTCGTCGACTACGAGATGGACCCCCGTGTGCCACTGATTGTTGGTCGTCCATTCCTTAGGACCGGTCGCACTCTCATTGATGTTGAAGCCGGTGAGCTTATCATGAGAGTGGGTGACGATAAAGTAGTCTTCAACATGGGAAAGTTGTCTAAACAGCCTTATTCATATGAGAGCGTTAATTGTATTGACGTTCTTGATAAGGCTTGTGAAGAACACTTTAATGATGCTTGCAAAAGTATTCCTACCTCTCTTCCCAATGTTGAGACCGTGTCCTCCATTGATTCATCGTTGTCTCTATTTGGAGATAGTGATTTATTTTGGAACAATCTTGAAGATACCATGGGAGATGTGAATTTAGCCACTAATGATTCTCCCACCGATGGGGATGAAGACATGAATTTCTTTGACAATCTTCTCACCGAAGACAATCCTTCTCCTCCATCTCCCACGGTCATTGCTATCGATACTCCGACTTTGAAAACGCCTCCCGTCGAAAATCCTCCGGATTTAGAGCTTAAGGAGTTGCCGCCCCATCTTGAATATGTATTCCTTGACGAAGAGAAGAAGTCACCAGTCATCATTGCTAAGGATTTGAAGGATGAAGAGAAAGCCCGACTTGTCGCTGTGTTGAAAGATCATAAGAAGGCTATTGCTTGGAAGATTTTAGATATTCGTGGAATTGATCCTCACTTCTGTACACACAAAATTCTCATGGAGGACGACTTTAAGCCCACAATTCAAAGCCAACGAAGGGTGAATCCAAAAATCCATGAAGTCATCAAAACAGAGGTTATCAAACTTCTTGATGCGGGTATGATTTAACCTATTTCGGATTCACCATGGGTTAGTCCAATCCATTGTGTGCCCAAGAAGGGCAGAATAACCGTTGTTCCCAATGAACACAACGAGTTGATTTCCACTCGTCTCGTTACTGGGTGGAGAGTTTGTATAGACTACCGCAAACTCAATGATGCCACGAGAAAGGATCATTTCCCTCTACCTTTTATGGACCAAATGCTTGAACGTTTAGCGGGTAATGAATATTACTGCTTTCTTGATGGTTTCTCGGGTTATTTCCAAATACCCATCGATCCCCAAGATCAAGAGAAGACTACATTCACTTGTCCCTATGGCACATTCGCTTACAAAAGAATGCCTTTTGGCCTATGTAATGCGCCCGGGACTTTCCAAAGGTGCATGTTAGCTATCTTCCATGACATGGTTGAACAAACCATGGAAGTCTTCATGGATGACTTCTCGGTCTTCGGGGATTCCTTCTCTTCTTGCCTTGCCAATTTGGAACGTATGCTTAAGCGGTGCGAAGACACTCGCCTTGTTCTGAATTGGGAAAAATGCCATTTTACGGTAAAAGAAGGCATCGTGCTTGGACATAAGATCTCGAAAGCCGGTCTTGAAGTAGACCGTGATAAAGTCGATGTTATCGCAAAGTTGCCTCCACCTTCAACCGTGAAGGGTGTGAGAAGTTTTCTGGGTCATGCGGGCTTCTACCGTCGATTCATCAAAGATTTTTCTCAAATCGCTCGCCCGATGACCCACCTCTTGGAAAAAAGATACTCCTTTTATCTTCTCCAAAGAGTGTCTTGAAGCCTTCAACTCGCTTAAGGATAAGCTAACTAAGGCACCCGTCTTGGTTACCCCTAATTGGGAGCTGCCCTTTGAGTTGATGTGCGATGCTAGTGATTTTGCTATTGGAGCGGTTCTTGGACAAAGAGTGAACAAACACTTCCAACCGATCCATTACGCTAGCAAGACAATGACGGGGGCACAATTGCATTATACGACAACCGAAAAAGAGCTTTTAGCTGTTGTCTATGCTTTTGAAAAATTCCGCCCCTATCTTGTCCTTTCTACCACCATTGTGTATACCGATCATTCCGCGCTGAAGTACTTGTTGACAAAGCAAGATTCCAAACCAAGACTTCTTCGCTGGGTTTTGCTGCTCCAGGAATTTAAAATCGAAATTCGCGATAAAAAAGGAGCAGAAAACTTAGCCGCGGATCATCTTAGCCGACTTCAGGATCCTTACCAAGGGGATCATCCGAACAAAGAAATCAATGATTCTTTTCCCTTGGAGACCTTAATGTCTCTAAACTCGAAACCGAATGAAACCCCGTGGTTTGCGGACTTTGCAAACTACTTGGCGGGTGGAATTCTCAAGGAAGGGTTGACGTCCCAACTAAAGAAAAAGTTCTTCACCGACATTAAGACTTACTTTTGGGACGACCCTTACCTATTCAAACAATGTGCAGACCTGATTATTCGCCGATGTGTTGATGGACCGGCAGCGTCTGAAATCCTTGATGCTTGCCACAAAGGACCCACCGGTGGTCACTTTGGTCCCAACTACACCGCTAAAAAAGTGTTTGATTCAGGATTTTATTGGCCCTCCATATATCGTGACGCTCACGATATGGTTAAAAGATGTGATGTTTGCCAAAAAACAAGGCACGATCACACATAAAGACGAGATGCCTCAGAATTTCATTCAAGAGTGTGAAATTTTTGATGTTTAGGGTATCGACTTTATGGGGCCATTCCCTTCTTCTAAAGGAAACAAATACATCCTTGTAGCCGTTGACTACGTTTCAAAGTGGGTCGAAGCCAAAGCTTTACCCACTAATGACGCAAGGGTGGTTTGTAACTTTTTGAAAGCTCTTTTCGCTAGATTCGGTGTGCCTCGTGCCATTATTAGTGATCGTGGGACTCATTTTTGCAATGACCAATTTGCTAGAGTCATGGCTAAGTACGGTGTAAACCATCGTCTTTCCACAGCCTACCACCCACAAACTAATGGCCAGGCTGAAATATCCAACCGAGGACTGAAGCGAATTCTTGAAAGAACTGTGGGAGAGCATCGTGCCTCATGGGCTGATAAACTTGATGATGCTTTGTGGGCTTTCCGTACTGCTTACAAGACCCCGATCGGTTGTACGCCTTATCGTCTTGTGTACGGGAAAGCGTGCCACCTCCCCATTGAGTTGGAGCACAAGGCTTATTGGGCCTTGAAGTGGGCTAATTTTGATATAAACAAAGCCGGTGACCTACGCAAGATCTAACTCAATGAGCTCAATGAACTCCGTAATGAGGCTTATGAAAATTCTTTGATCTATAAGGAAAGAACTAAGCTCATTCACGACTCCAAGATTAAAAACCGAGAGTTCCATGTTGGAGACAAAGTCTTACTTTTTAACTCTCGGTTGAAAATCTTCTCGGGAAAGCTCAAATCTCGTTGGTCCGGCCCATTCACCATTGCCTAAATTTTTCCATATGGTACTCTCGAGCTCGCTCAACCTAATGGACCTAATTTTAAGGTGAATGGCCAACGAGTGAAGTTGTACTTCGGTGAGGACACCTCTCAGGAGGTGATTCCATCCCTCACCACGTTCCCCATGAACTAATTTTGGGTCGAGTCAGGCTCGTGACTCGGTTATCAAAAACAAGCGCTCCTCGGGAGGCAACCCGAGTATCTATCCGTTATGTTTTAATCCCCTAAGTGTAGGGGGGACTTCTATACGTGTTTGTCTTTGTGTGGTGTGATTACAGGGATAAGTGCACTCTTGGAATCTTTGAAGAACCGTGCTCCCGTGTTATCCGAAATCCGGTTCTATCTCTCAACTATCGTGATTCAATTTTCTTCATACTTACATTTGAAATTGATCACTTTAGTCGTCTCTTCCTTAACTTGAGTTAACCAACGTGCACAATGTCTTAAGTGTAGGGGAAACTTTTCCCACATGCTTAAACATTGAGGACAATGTTTATCTTAAGTGTAGGGGGACTTCTATCGAAGTTTTAAGTGGACTTTTCCATGAAAATGCCTTCAATTAACCGGAAAATCATATTTTTCAGCATTTTTCAAATTTTTTATTAACTTTGGCCATTTAGTCATAATTTTTAAAATTTTATCATTGCTCTCATATGTATATATCCCGTAATAAAGTCAAAAATATTAATAAAGTGGTGTAGCTAGTTTAGAAGTCTTTGACATATTAGGCCCGTTGCGTTTATTTTGACTCAACCCGAATAGACTTATTCAAGTTTATTCTAGCTAGTATCCTTAACCATGTAGACCTTAATTGGTTTATTAGGCTAAGCATCCACGAGTCTCATTACTTGAGGTTTTAAATTGTGGAGGACGAGAAATGATAGAGTCAATTATAAGTCGGTATTCTTGCGCAAGCTCACTTGGTGTAATTATTTGCCTATTCTCCCATCACTTGCTAATAATTTATCTGCAATAAGTAAGGTTGTACGATTTGAAAAGTTACTTAGCTTCTAGCCCAAGATCGTTTAAAAGTTGCTCGGTAATGATAAGAGTTCATAGCCAAGGCATAACTTATGAAGCGGGGCGCGAAGATTGGCGAGTCCGAAAAGGCCCTAACAAGGCATGAGGATTCAATTTTATTGCTGAAGATCCAAAGTGATGTGAAAAGCATTATTCCCAAAGTCAATATGAAGGATCAAGACTCACGACGAGAAGCAATCAACTCCCATAAAGATCATGGAGAAGTCTATCCGAAAAGACCCTAACAAGGTATGAGGATAAATAGATCCAAGTCCTAAAAGGAGGCGGATCGTTGTATCTCAAAATCCCAATTAGAGATTGAAGAAATAATCATGAAGTCGTGGTCAACAAAGTTGGAGTACCCCTCAAAAGTCTCCAAGTGAAGAAACTCTATTATGATGAGAAGTGATATTGAGTAAAAATACGTCTTTTAGGAAAAAGAACGTATAAGTGCGGCAAGTATTAAGTTCTACGCTTTAGGAAAAACGTAAAACCGAATAAATGCGGGTTCGTTCTCGAAGGAGGTGTATATTGTGTATGCCAATTAATAAAATAACAATGTTTGGATTAGTGACGTTTTTGGTGTAAAGAGAGAAAAATTAAAGACGAGCTACGACTACGTTTAAACTACGACGTTGACGTAAAACGCGAACGTAATTACGTAAAACGTGACGAAATTAAAAATTAAACCTAAAAATTAATTAAACTATTAAACTAAGTCTTAAATAATATAAATAAGAATAAAAATCCAACAAATATATTTTAAAACCTTTTATTAATTAAATATTCAATTTTTAATGCTAATTAAAGCCCAAAAATTAAATATAATTAACAAAATGCCCAAAATATTAATTTATTGAACTAATAACTAACTTATATTATTTAAAAACTAAAAAGTATTTTTCTTAAATTTTAAAAACTATTTTTCTATTTTTTAATCACTAAAAACTATTTTTTAATTAAAATAATCCTAAAAAATAATTAAATGATGACAAAATTAATTTAACAATTTTAAAAATCCTAAAATACTCTAATGAACAGTAGAAAAATGAAAAAGTTTGAAAAATGTAAAAATTTTCACTAAAAGACAAAACAGTTTATTAATTAAACCCTAATTAACTTAAATTAATTATATAAAAAATAATTAAAAAGTGAACAGTAACTAATTTTAAAACCAAAAATCTTAAACTAATTTTCTTAATCTTTGAAAAATTTTAAAACAGAAAAATATTACTTTTTACCACTAAAAGACAAAAACAGCCTAATTAAAAAATAATTAAAATAGCAATTGAATATAAAAAATGAAAATGAACAGTAAAATAAAAAGTGATTATACTGAAAAATCAAGAATTAAAAAAGAAAAATATAGAAAAAAGAATGAAAGTCTAATTCCTATTTAACCTCACTAAAGACAAAAAATTAAGAAGCTGAAAGTGACACTTTTTGGTTTTCTGTCTTGTAGTGCAGCAGTGGCTACAACAAGCTTATCAGTGGGAAAGGAGTTCCCACTGATAGTGTTAAAAACAGGTCTGTGGATTCAATTGCTTGTAACTTTTGATTGCCTTGGATTTACTTGGAAACAAAGGCACCCCTACACTCAGTGGAGTGTAGGGAGTCAAGATATGCAAGAAAAAGCACAAGTCTAATGCAAGAAAATCACAAAATGGGGCAAATAGCAGTTACTGTATAAGCACTAGGGGGCTGTGGGTGTTTGTTGATGCAATTGGTCACAAGGATGAATTTCAAAGCTTGTAAACTTGCACAATGGCTAACCCAATTACATACAAACTAAATGAAACCCTAGTCTAACCTATACTAAACAGATTACTCAAAACTTATGGGCAAATTTTGACCAAAACCTGGCAGATTAATGCATCTTCTGTTTTTATGCTATGAAAGCAAATTTTTAACATACAAACTACTTGTATATCTCACTAAACTCAAACCAAATACTCTATCAAATGACACTACCCTAATGGAGTGTGTCTAAGCTGTTTTTAAGCCAAAATTTTGTCAAAATCCTAGCTTAACAAGCAGTCCCAAACACCCCCTTAATTACTGAATCTTAAACTTAACACACAAAAAGTTTGCAAATCTTATTCTAACTGATCAAACTCAATCATATCATGCATAAGAGACATCTTTAAGCATAAATAAGCAAAACTTAACACATCAAACAAGTTTCTCCCAAAATCACATAAATCACATTGAAAATCAAAATTTTGCATAAAAAGGGTTCAAGCCTTTTGTTACCTTGGGGCTGAGGCCATCTTCAAATGGAATTTTGCTTAATGAACTTATGAGACAGTAGAGAACCCTGCTGGTGGAATCCAAGAGGACCCAAGGGTGAAATATCTTCAAGAAATAACTAAAAAAAATGCAATGAGAAGGAGGTTAACTGAATACTTGTACCTGCCAAAAACAACAACAAAGAATAGTGACCTGTTGAGAAGAGCAAATAAGCTATAGGCAAGCTTATTGAATAAGCTGCTATAGCTTATTGCTTAAGCTAAAAAAATGAAACAGATTTTTCATTTTGCTTGAAACTTTTGAAACTTATAAACAACTTGAAACCAACTGCTTGAAATCACTTAAACAAGACCTCCACTTTCACTTCAATCTTCTTTTAAATGATTTCAAGTAAAAAACTTTTTCAAGAACTTATAAAAAAAAACGATTTTCTGAAAATTCTTAGATAAATGTAAACCTTTTGAAACCTATAACTAATTTGCAATTTAAAATAAATGTTACACTAACAAAACAAAAAGGAAGGAACTCAGAGATTGTAAATGTTTAATTTGTTCATTTTCATTAATTAAATCAAGAATTTACAAAAACTGTAACAAGTATAATGGGTACATGACACCCATTATATAGTACTACAAAGAAGCTTCTAGGAGCTTGAATAAAAAAAATAAAAAGCTAAACCCTAATCTTGGAGAATTCCCGTCTTTGCCCTTGATTTTGAATTCTTCAAATTGGTCAATGATGCCCCATGTGATGTGCCAGCTGGTGTCTTCAATCCTGGACGTTAAAATGGGAGTAGGGAGCAAGAAATTGCTTTGAGCCGCTTGATTGCTGTAAAGATGCTAACTTTGTCATATTAGGGTAGACAGGGGAGGTTCGTGGGGTCCACTTGGGTCATGGGTTTGTAGTTTTGTGAGGTGGGTTGGGTTTAGGGGTAGGTTAATTACCATTCTGGATGATTTGGGGGCCAATTAGTGGGTAATTAAAGCTAGGGAAATTAGGGTTTATAAATCTGGGTTTGGGGTAAATTAGGGGTGAATTAGTTTTGGAGGGAAGGTGGGTAATAAATTAATCTGTTTAAACAGATTAATTGATTTAATTAGGTGTTGGTTGGGTGGAGTGTGACGTGGGGGAAGGGTGTTTCGTGATTGGTGGAGAGGTGTAAGAAGATGACGTGGCGGACTGTGAGAGGGTGAGTGGATTAAGGTTGTCTGGGGGTGTTAGGGTTTTAATGAGGGTTAGTGGGATAAGTTTGGGGAGTTGACACAGTTAGTCCCTAAGGTTAAGTGGCTTCCTTTAACAGCTTTGCACTATCAGTCCCTTCGTTTATCACCGTTAGTCCTTGTAGCTTTTGCAGTTTAGGTCCTTTGGTTAACAAAGCATAAAGCTTGTAACTTAATCCAAATTCCAAGGGCTTTACTTGTATATTTATGAAACTTTAGGGACCCATACTCATAATAATGGAAAATTGAGGGGTATAAAGTGTCATTCTTCCAAAGTTGAGGGACCAAACTTGTACAATCTTCAAACTTCAAGGGCATTTTAGCAAAATTCATTCTTCGGGCTTGGTTCTTTGTACGGCTTCGTTTCCCGTGTTCGTTTTTGCTTGATTCCTTTGATCTTTTGGTGAATTCACGATATCCATACCTAAAATACACAATGAACAAACATAGGCACAAATATGGTATTTTGACGATATTTTAAGCGTTTTAAGCCCGATTTGGACGATGAGACTATGTATAAATACAGTCTCATCACTCCCCCATACTAAACCATTGCCGTGTCCCCACGCAATGCTAGAATTAAGTATCGTAGCACTTCCAAAATTCATTTTATGATGATATTTATTCAAGACATAAATTTAAACTACTACACGTGTTTTAGACATAATGTATTGTTTTCATCACGAGAACGTGACTTTTAGGATCATAGAACAAGAACACGTGAATGCTTCGTTAGAAATAATTTCGTCGTCCTCGATTTTCACCCAATTCCATGCTAAGCGTGTGACGAGATCATTGTTATTATAAGTTAGCAACACGATCACATCTTATGAGTGTTAATTACGAACCTAAACTCCCTTATTCCTACTTGGTATCTCTTATATTTTATTTTTGTCTTAATGATCACGAGGATACATCATCGACTTATGCGTGAATAGAGATTAAGTCTAAAAATAGAAACTTAACGGTGTAACCAAAATCATCAAATCAATAATTCATCCCAATAGACAACGATGTCAAAAAATTAAGTCAACAAGAAGGATCGATAAACACGGTTTTATAACGGTTTTGAACATGAGACTTATTACCAAGACTTTTATACGCCCCCTAACGGAAGGGCCTTATTATCTTTGGTTTACCTCCATCTTTTATTCAACTTCGCCATGAAGCTTTTATTATGACTTCGGTCTTGCCTTGCCTTTTATTATCCGCCTCATCGGTGGTTTTATTAGCCAAAGACGTATATCCTCACGCTAAAGCGAATTTTGGATCTTTAAAGCTTCGAAGATTAAGGCTTGATTCACTTTCAATTTGGGCATAGATTTTTCGGCCTTGTGAGCTTCAAATTTTTGCTTAATTTAGGTGAGCACTTGAAATCTTATTATTAGGTGAAGCTTTCGATTATTCGGGTGCCAATACTTCAAAACCGTGACGCTGGCGATACCTTAATGTTTTCCCAATTTAATTACATGGAAGCTATCAAAACAAATTAGAAACCCAACAATAGTGACTAAACCGCCAAATCAATATTTATTAACAATTTATTATGCAAAAGCGTTGGGAGAATAAGCTAATAATTACTACACATAAGATAGTGACGATTACGAGACTTATAAATAACTCTATCATTTCTCGTCCTCATTTAAGAGACTTAGCCTAAAAAGTTAAGGAATCGAAGCTAAGTGCTCAACACGCACGGTCGAGTCAAAAATTACTCTTATTCTCACCATCGGAAAACCTACATTCGTGTCTTAAACACTTATGAAAAACAAGAAAAATTTTAAAATTTGGCCATTTTTAGCCTTATTTTGCAACAAAACGATAACAAAAAGATGAATATTGGATTGCGTGTTGACGTAAGCAAGGTGAAGTATCTACTCACCCCCCCATACTAAAACTAAACATTGTCCTCAATGTTTCGAGTCTAGGGGTGTAAACACCCCCATACTAGAGACGAAGTCGAATGCTTAATCTCGAGCATGGAAAGGGTAAAACGAATAACCTATAGCCGTTTATGAATTATGCTAATAAGATAAACGTTAGAACATAAAAGGATATCATCGGATATCGGAATCTCCAAAGGCAACGATCGAAGCTCGAGTGCTACGTAAAACGAACACGAGAGGCTTCAATGATGACGATGAACCTAATAGATCACAATCACAAACAACCACGAAACAAAGGTAGGAAGAGCACAAGTCCCCTCGTTACGTTAACTAAGAAAGCAATAATATTTACAAGGATAAGCATGAGAATCCCCCACGAGGCACCTTGTTTTTGATAACCGAGTCAAAAGCTCGACTCGAATCCCCAAAAATGTGATCATTTAGGGATAATCTTGGTAAGGTCATTTTTAGTGGGGCTTACATGATGAACAAGGCCCAAAAGTACATGGAGTACTTTAAAAAAAACCGATAAACGTATATCGGGGTCAAAGATAGCGTCCTCGTTTTCGGATGAAAGACGAAACAACGCTACTTCAACACAAACCCCAATGGGGTAGAAGAAAAGAGATAAGAAGTAGAAAGGTGGGGCAAATGGTAAGTCAAACTTATGAGCTACTCGAGGTAGACTCACACCAAGCAAATAGATAAGATTTCCATTTATTGCATCGGTGGAAGACCGAGATTTCCCTTTACAAGCAATTCCGGGATCGTAAATCTCGTCCTCGGTGGAGAAACGCGAGGGAACATTTGGGGCTTCCCCCACACTAGATCCACACCAACCGTCGTCAAAAGGAGTAGACGAGGTGGTAGCACTCATATAACACGGTGATGACGGAGTTAAACATGTAGAAAAATCTTTTAAAACATTTTTAAAATCTTTTCCTTTTTCATCGTTTAAAAACTCTTTATGAAAACCCGATTGAATAATGTCGAAAATATTTGGCGTGTCAAATTGAAAATTAGTCGCGCTAAAAATCCTCACATTTAAGTCATTGGTGGGAGGGGGTGGCGGATTATATAAGTTCTCAAAACGTTTGTCAATAAAGAACACCGCCCCCTCGGGGTCAACATACTCGTCATCCTCATGAACGTCGATCTCATCGATTTCCTCATCAAAGATAGGCTTGTCAAACCAAGGTTTGTCATTCCCCTCCTTGAGTATCTTAGAAACTCTCTCGAAAAGATCACGATCAAGCACGAAACCATCATTCTTTTGTGGGGATCGTTGATAAGTTAGATCCTCACGAATGTGGTAAACGTCATTCTCAAATGAGGAGTGTTGATAAGGTAACTCCTCGAGAATGGGATTTTTGGTGGTCACATGAGTTGGTTCATCAACGAAAATAAGACGTTCCAACTCATTGAGTTCATCCTCGATTTTGGAAAGATCAACCTCACTCGTAGGTGGAAGTGGAGGCATAAGAGCTAGCTCTCGTTCAATGATTTCCTCAATCTCGGGATCAAACTCATAATCATCGTACTTCACATGTTTCTTCTTAGGAGAATCAAAAATAGCATGTGGATTTCGAAGTACGTGATCAAGCTCGGCAAAATCGCCATCGTCATCGTCAAAGAAAGAGTCGATGTGAGCACTCACAACCATGGACTTACAAGCACTAAGGCTATGCTTAGGTGACTTTTCTAAGACGAGAGGATCGATATTGATAAACCCTTTAGCCTCAACGGGTGTTGGGCTAGGTAAAGGAGGCACTTCGATAGAGTTAGAAGTTGAAGCCTCAAAGACGTGGTCCTTCGAAGGTGGTGAAGACGAATCCATTTTGGTCATTGTCGTGATGGCATTAACGTCACCCTTCGGAATTGGTGTTTCACTTGTTTCGCTAAAAACATCCCAAAGTGAGTTTTCATCCATGAATTTACACATACCCTTTTGAATTAGGTACACGTATTCTTTATCATTAAAATCATCATCTTTAAAACCGTTTTTCTTAATTCTTTCAAAACATGCATCAAGCTTCATTCTTTCCGCTAAAGTAAACATTTTGAAATCATTAGAATTTGAATCATTAGGTTTTGAAACCTCGGTTTTTTCATTCTCATAAAATCCTTGGGATTTTCTAGCGAAAAAGTCTATTTTCTCATCCCCATATCTCATAGTAAGTCTCCCCTTGTGAACGTCGATTACGGTTCTAGCCGTCGATAAGAATGGTCGGCCTAAAATAATGGGACATTTAGGGTCACACTCGTAATCGGATATAACGAAATCCGCGGGAAAAACAAACTTTCCAATCCTAACATAGACATCCTCGGCTATTCCAATTGGTATTAAAGGTGTACAATTTGCAAGCTCGATTGTCATGTTCGTGGGGGTAAGCGAAGGCAATCTCATCAATTTCCAAAGAGAATGAGGCATGAGATTGATGCTAGCACCTAAATCGGCAAGGGCTAAACATCCCTCAATCTCGGAAAAATCACAAGGTAGTAGAAATTGGCCCGGATCCTTTTCCTTTCTCGGCATACGCCTTTTGGGTTTTTTAAGAAGGATTGAAGCACAAGTTTCTTCAAGGGTTACTTTGGTAAGGTCGACAAAGCTCTCTTTTTGAACCGTGGATGGAAATTGAGGTACACGAGGGTGTGCACTCTTTTCCTTGGTCGCCACGTTCACCCCATCGACTTTAGAACAAGAAGACGTCTTAGAAGTCGATGGTTGAGAGGGATAAACAACACGGAATCCTTCAAGGTTAGGGGTAATCACACGACCTTTCTCACGAGACGAGGCGGCTTTACATTGTTCTTTCGGATTAGCAACGGTGTCACTAGGTAACGAACTCGATGACGAACCCGAGGCTTTGTTCATTATAGCCGAAAACATCTTTTTTATATCAATTTACCCTTGCTCAATCTTCGTGTTTTGCAATTTCAAAGTATTTGTAAAGTCGTTTTTCAAAGTACCAATTTCTCCCTCTAATCGTCTCATATTAGCCTCATTCGTTTTCATGTAATTTTGAAAATCGTTTGACGAACTATTTTGATTAGAATTAAAGTTCCCTTGGTTTTGATTACTTCTTTGAAAATTTCCTTGATTACCACTTGAAAAATTATTTCCTTGATTGTTATCTCGATTTTGCCAAGTTATATTACGACCTTGATTATAACCTCCTTGATTTTGATTCGAAAAATTTCCTTGTTGATTATTTCCTTGAAAATTGTTTCGATTTTGAAAATTGTTGCCTTGGTTATAATTGCCTTGTTGTGATGGACCCGCGTTATTTTGATTTGAAAAACTGTTGTTTAACGCACTCACATTAGACGTTTGGCCATCCGTAGCCGCACACTCGTAATAATTATGAGGTCCACCACAAAACGTACACGATACCTCAACCGCTTTCACCGTAGCGGGAGCGTCTTTCTTTTGCATCTCAATGAGATAAGACGTGAACACATTCGTAAGCTTGTCGACTTTAGCATCAACCCTCTCAATGTCGCGATTAGAACTACTAACATTGGCGACATTGACAACACTCGGTGCATTGCGGAGTTGGTAAACCTTGGATCGGTTCTCGATAATTATCAAAGCTTCTCTCGGAGTCTTACACAAAAAGTTGCCACCGGCGGCGGAATTCAACGAGTCTTGTTCGTGAAAATTAAGACCGTTGTAAAACGTATCGATTTGGTGTAACTCGGAAAAACCATGGTGAGGACATTGCCTAAGCAATTCCTTAAAACGATCCCACGCGTCTCTAAAAGATTCATTCGATTTTTGCTCAAATTTCGTAATTTCGTTTTTGAAAAACGTTGTCTTAGACGGTGGGAAAAAATAATTAACGAACTTGGAAACGAGATCCTTCCACGTAGTTATCGAATTAGGTGGCTCTTTCTCGTACCAATCCTTGGCGGCACCATCGAGCGAGTAAGGAAAAAGCATAAGCTTGACGACATCGGTGTCGACGTTCTTAAACTTGCTCGTGGCCAAAAGACGATCAAAATTCCGAATATGGTCGTGAGGATTATCGGCTTCACGACCTCGAAACTTCGTAGCTTGGATCAACGAAAGCATTCCGCTTTTGATCTCAAAATTCTCCGCCTCGATAGCGGGAATTACGATCGCGTCTCCATAACCCTCGGTGGGCGCTTGGAGCAATTCCATCATAGAACGATTGTCGGCCCTCTCCTCTACGGTTTCTTCAACAACGATATTAGGAACGTCGGTTTCTAATTCTCGTCTACGTCGTCGATTCCTTCGATTACGATTGCGTCGATTCGAAGCTTCACTAGAATTGGAATAATCCTTCGATCGAGTGCGCATGCACTAAGCGTAGAATGGGTGGTAGCAAAGAAGATTCTTTTTGCGGCTTTTTGATTTTTTCAATTTTTTTGGTTTTTGATTGGTTTTTAATTTTTTTTGGATTTTTGAATGTATTACGTAGACACAAATCTACAAATCTCCCCTCGAATCGACTTTCTCGATTAAAGGAGCCTCAAAGAATGAAAACGATCACGTGGAGTGAACGTTCTCGATGACTTTAGAACGTTGGTGGAACACCAAAACGTTCAAGAGGGTTTAATCTTGAAAACACAAGCAAATATAATATACGTAGATAATACTTGGGCGGCAAACCCTCGATTAGCTCTCTTTCTCAAAACACGCACAAGCAAGCGGAGGAAACGAGGCGGCGCGAAGCACTTAAGAGCCTTTTTCCTTTAGGTCGTGAAATACAACCGCCTTATACCCACCTTATAGTTTGTGTTAATTGAAATTAAGCCTCACGAAAGTATTTATCTATTTTGCCTTTAAACTTTTGCTTTGGATTCGAATACAATGATCGAGTGATGAAATCCCGAATCAAGGTTGTGATTTCTCACGTATTTGGAGTACTTGTATATTTATTTGTTCTTACGTAAATACAATATAGTAATAATATTCACAAGAAAAACGAAAAACGAATATATCTACAATATAGTAAAGATTGATTTGTGTTTAATTTAGGAAAACTAAACACGATTTATTTGGATATTATAGTATAATAGATAAAAAATAACAAAAATGAGTATGTACGATATTCACGCTTTTCAAAAAAATGAAAAGCAAAAACGCACTACTCACACAAACACGATACTAATAATAATGACACACAAACACCTCCCCGGCAGCGGCGCCATTTGATATTGAGTAAAAATACGTCTTTTAGGAAAAAGAACGTATAAGTGCGGCAAGTATTAAGTTCTACGCTTTAGGAAAAACGTAAAACCGAATAAATGCGGGTTCGTTCTCGAAGGAGGTGTATATTGTGTATGCCAATTAATAAAATAACAATGTTTGGATTAGTGACGTTTTTGGTGTAAAGAGAGAAAAATTAAAGACGAGCTACGACTACGTTTAAACTACGACGTTGACGTAAAACGCGAACGTAATTACGTAAAACGTGACGAAATTAAAAATTAAACCTAAAAATTAATTAAACTATTAAACTAAGTCTTAAATAATATAAATAAGAATAAAAATCCAACAAATATATTTTAAAACCTTTTATTAATTAAATATTCAATTTTTAATGCTAATTAAAGCCCAAAAATTAAATATAATTAACAAAATGCCCAAAATATTAATTTATTGAACTAATAACTAACTTATATTATTTAAAAACTAAAAAGTATTTTTCTTAAATTTTAAAAACTATTTTTCTATTTTTTAATCACTAAAAACTATTTTTTAATTAAAATAATCCTAACAAATAATTAAATGATGACAAAATTAATTTAACAATTTTAAAAATCCTAAAATACTCTAATGAACAGTAGAAAAATGAAAAAGTTTGAAAAATGTAAAAATTTTCACTAAAAGACAAAACAGTTTATTAATTAAACCCTAATTAACTTAAATTAATTATATAAAAAATAATTAAAAAGTGAACAGTAACTAATTTTAAAACCAAAAATCTTAAACTAATTTTCTTAATCTATGAAAAATTTTAAAACAGAAAAATATTACTTTTTACCACTAAAAGACAAAAACAGCCTAATTAAAAAATAATTAAAATAGCAATTGAATATAAAAAATGAAAATGAACAGTAAAATAAAAAGTGATTATACTGAAAAATCAAGAATTAAAAAAGAAAAATATAGAAAAAAGAATGAAAGTCTAATTCCTATTTAACCTCACTAAAGACAAAAAATTAAGAAGCTGAAAGTGACACTTTTTGGTTTTCTGTCTTGTAGTGCAGCAGTGGCTACAACAAGCTTATCAGTGGGAAAGGAGTTCCCACTGATAGTGTTAAAAACAGGTCTGTGGATTCAATTGCTTGTAACTTTTGATTGCCTTGGATTTACTTGGAAACAAAGGCACCCCTACACTCAGTGGAGTGTAGGGAGTCAAGATATGCAAGAAAAAGCACAAGTCTAATGCAAGAAAATCACAAAATGGGGCAAATAGCAGTTACTGTATAAGCACTAGGGGGCTGTGGGTGTTTGCTGATGCAATTGGTCACAAGGATGAATTTCAAAGCTTGTAAACTTGCACAATGGCTAACCCAATTACATACAAACTAAATGAAACCCTAGTCTAACCTATACTAAACAGATTACTCAAAACTTATGGGCAAATTTTGACCAAAACCTGGCAGATTAATGCATCTTCTGTTTTTATGCTATGAAAGCAAATTTTTAACATACAAACTACTTGTATATCTCACTAAACTCAAACCAAATACCCTATCAAATGACACTACCCTAATGGAGTGTGTCTAAGCTGTTTTTAAGCCAAAATTTTGTCAAAATCCTAGCTTAACAAGCAGTCCCAAACACCCCCTTAATTACTGAATCTTAAACTTAACACACAAAAAGTTTGCAAATCTTATTCTAACTGATCAAACTCAATCATATCATGCATAAGAGACATCTTTAAGCATAAATAAGCAAAACTTAACACATCAAACAAGTTTCTCCCAAAATCACATAAATCACATTGAAAATCAAAATTTTGCATAAAAAGGGTTCAAGCCTTTTGTTACCTTGGGGCTGAGGCCATCTTCAAATGGAATTTTGCTTAATGAACTTATGAGACAGTAGAGAACCCTGCTGGTGGAATCCAAGAGGACCCAAGGGTGAAATATCTTCAAGAAATGACTAAAAAAATGCAATGAGAAGGAGGTTAACTGAATACTTGTACCTGCCAAAAACAACAACAAAGAATAGTGACCTGTTGAGAAGAGCAAATAAGCTATAGGCAAGCTTATTGAATAAGCTGCTATAGCTTATTGCTTAAGCTAAAAAAATGAAACAGATTTTTCATTTTGCTTGAAACTTTTGAAACTTATAAACAACTTGAAACCAACTGCTTGAAATCACTTAAACAAGACCTCCACTTTCACTTCAATCTTCTTTTAAATGATTTCAAGTAAAAAACTTTTTCAAGAACTTATAAAAAAAAAACGATTTTCTGAAAATTCTTAGATAAATGTAAACCTTTTGAAACCTATAACTAATTTGCAATTTAAAATAAATGTTACACTAACAAAACAAAAAGGAAGGAACTCAGAGATTGTAAATGTTTAATTTGTTCATTTTCATTAATTAAATCAAGAATTTACAAAAACTGGAACAAGTATAATGGGTACATGACACCCATTATATAGTACTACAAAGAAGCTTCTAGGAGCTTGAATAAAAAAAATAAAAAGCTAAACCCTAATCTTGGAGAATTCCCGTCTTTGCCCTTGATTTTGAATTCTTCAAATTGGTCAATGATGCCCCATGTGATGTGCCAGCTGGTGTCTTCAATCCTGGACGTTAAAATGGGAGTAGGGAGCAAGGAATTGCTTTGAGCCGCTTGATTGCTGTAAAGATGCTAACTTTGCCATATTAGGGTAGACAGGGGAGGTTCGTGGGGTCCACTTGGGTCATGGGTTTGTAGTTTTGTGAGGTGGGTTGGGTTTAGGGGTAGGTTAATTACCATTCTGGATGATTTGGGGGCCAATTAGTGGGTAATTAAAGCTAGGGAAATTAGGGTTTATAAATCTGGGTTTGGGGTAAATTAGGGGTGAATTAGTTTTGGAGGGAAGGTGGGTAATAAATTAATCTGTTTAAACAGATTAATTGATTTAATTAGGTGTTGGTTGGGTGGAGTGTGACGTGGGGGAAGGGTGTTTCGTGATTGGTGGAGAGGTGTAAGAAGATGACGTGGCGGACTGTGAGAGGGTGAGTGGATTAAGGTTGTCTGGGGGTGTTAGGGTTTTAATGAGGGTTAGTGGGATAAGTTTGGGGAGTTGACACAGTTAGTCCCTAAGGTTAAGTGGCTTCCTTTAACAGCTTTGCACTATCAGTCCCTTCGTTTATCACCGTTAGTCCTTGTAGCTTTTGCAGTTTAGGTCCTTTGGTTAACAAAGCATAAAGCTTGTAACTTAATCCAAATTCCAAGGGCTTTACTTGTATATTTATGAAACTTTAGGGACCCATACTCATAATAATGGAAAATTGAGGGGTATAAAGTGTCATTCTTCCAAAGTTGAGGGACCAAACTTGTACAATCTTCAAACTTCAAGGGCATTTTAGCAAAATTCATTCTTCGGGCTTGGTTCTTTGTGCGGCTTCGTTTCCCGTGTTCGTTTTTGCTTGATTCCTTTGATCTTTTGGTGAATTCACGATATCCATACCTAAAATACACAATGAACAAACATAGGCACAAATATGGTATTTTGACGATATTTTAAGCGTTTTAAGCCCGATTTGGACGATGAGACTATGTATAAATACAGTCTCATCAAGAAGACCATTATCTCAAGAACGTCTCTCGAAGATATGAAGTATGAAGTACATGCCAAATATCGGCCCGAGAAAGGTCTCAAATCGTGAACCAAGTTATGCCAAGATATGAACTATTTGATATCCCGAGAAGCAGTTTTAAAAGATTTTGTCCTTTAGCTAACTATTGATCAAATCGTCCTACTTTGCTTTCAGCCTAAATAAACTATCGAAATAAGTCCAAAAAATGCATCTTCATGATCATTCTAAGACAAAAATAAAATATAAGAGATACACCTAGGAATAAGGGAGTTTAAGCATTTAATTAAGCCATGTGTGTAAGTGTTTGAATTGCTAACTTATAATAACAATGATCTCGTTTTCAAGCTTAGTTTGGGGAACGTGAAACTTGAGGGTGATAAATCTTCGCAGCACCAAAGCCCTAATGTAAGTCATCGATTTCTTTGCAAGTTATTTCCATGTAGCTATTTTCAAGTGAAAATGGTTTTCCATCCCTTTGTTACCTTTAAAGTTTTATTTCTTTAATTTTTGTTTAGTAGAATTTAAATAAGGCCAAGGTTGATTAATTATGAGAAAAGTGTAAACTTGCTTTATCACTAAGCATTGCATGAGGGCATGGCAATGGTTAAGTGTAGGGGATTTGATAGGTGTGTAAACACCCATCCTTTTACCACTTAAATCTGGCTAAAACAAGACCAAAACACGTATTTAATATCATTTGTTTGGAATTATGCGTGGTTTTTGTGTTTATTGTGTTTTCAGAGCCAACCGGATGAATATTGAAGAAAACATGGGATTGCACGGGTTTTACTAAAGAAAAAGACTCAAGATAAAGTCTATTGTCCAAGGGATGCAAAAGATTTGAAGTCACTGGGCCTATTCGAAGATTTATCGAAGAAAAGGACCAAAGATGGAAGATTTATATAAATCGAAGAAACTCAAGTCTATTAAACGAAGAAATTAAAAGACGAGTTGAATTTAATCGACGACAAATCCCGAATCAGAATCGAAAACGGAAACTTTTCTGAAAAGACGAAAAGACAAGAAGAACGGGAGAAAGACCACTCACCAACCAAAAGACAAGCCTATAAAAGGAGTCCCCTCACACATTTTAGCTAGTTAGTCTGGAGTTTTCCTCTCCTCCCCTTTTTTCTCTTTTCTTGTTCGTTTCTTCACCATCACCACTAGGGTGATTGGTGATTTTAATCTTTGTTTTTCTAGTCTTGTGATTTTAATCTTTGTTTGATCTTGTTGAAACATTAATCATTTAATACAAAGTCTTGTTTAATCTTTCCATTTCATCTTGTTCATCATCATCTTTATTCTCAAGTTCTTAAGTTTTTATTTTCTTGATTTGATCTTCAAAAGTTGTTGGGATTTGTGTTTTTTGTTGATGGGATTTGTAGCTTATGGTTAATAGATGCTTTGTGTTTAGTTTTATTTAAGATTTGGTGAAAAACTTGGTGATTTTTGGATTAAAACTAGTTTCCTTGTTCTTCGGTATTGTTTCTGTACCTGGGTTTCCCAGACTTCCGAACCAAGCCAAAAGTTCCGGATGAGCTTGAACTTCCGAACGAAGTAAAAGTTCCGGATGAGCTTGAAGTTCCGAATGAACATTAAAAGTTCCGGATGAGTTTTGTTTTAAAAAGTTCCGAACCAATTTTCATATAAAACTTCCGAACCGATTTCTTCCGAATCGGAACTTTGAAAAGTTCCGAACCAATTCTCGAAAAAGTTCCGAATCGGAACCACAAAAACTTCCGAACCAAGCAGAAAGTTCCGAACGAAGCCAAAACTTCCGAACCAAGTCCAATCTTCCGAATGAATCATTAAGTTCCGCATGAGTTAAGTTCCGAATCAAGGGTAAAAGTTCTGAATCAAATTTTCTTTTAGAGTTGCTGTTTTACTGTTTCTTTACGTTTATTTCACAATTTATATTTTAACTGTAATTTGAACTTTAATTTCAATTTTAATTTTAATCTTAATTTCAATTCAAGTCTTTGATTAATTATCATTAAAGTAATTGTCTTTGATTTAAATTTTCATTTCCACTTTTTATTAGATTAGAAAACCAAACCCTTTTATTTAGTAACCAAGAATAATCATTCCACTTAAAGCCTAGATCAATTCGAGAAGATTCCGAGATAAATTAGAACCAATACAAAATCAATGTATCAGAAAGCCGGGACGAACCCCGACTTCCACAAAAATTCAAAACCGACTAGTGAGTCGATTCCCGCCTTTAAAATGTGTCATTTAAATTTAAGGCCAAAAGATAGCTAAATTGACAAGTGTGGTCCCTCAAATTTTTACAAAAGGGAAGAACGGAAAAACACACAACACAATTTCATTTCAAAATTTTTTTTCTCTCCTTCTTTCTCTCTTGAGCCGCCGGCCACCCATCACCCAAAACCACCACCACAACTTGATTTTCTTGAGTTTTTGAGGAAAATAAGAAAAGAACACATCTTGTAATCCCTTTGTAAGCACTCTTAAACACTCAAATCCAACATGCATTCATTTGATTTTTCCAAAAATTAAAGATTTTTAAAAATGGAGTTTTGATTAAATTAATCTTTATGCATGTTTTGGGTTTCATGTTTATGTTGATAATTGATGATAAAAACAAGTAGGAAATTTTTTTTCCTTGGTGGTTTTGTTCTCCAAAACTCATGACCCTAAGAGGGTGTTTGTTTGATTTTGGTTTTGATCTAAATGTGATATGGATATGTGTTGTGATGATGTTTTTGATGTTTTTAATTTGTTTAAACACATTGCATGTGTTGTTTTTGAAATAGGTTTTGTGAATGATTGATCATAAAAGTGATATAAGGTGTTTAGGATGTTTTAGGTTGTTCATATGATGTTATAAGAGGTCTAAGAATTGTTAGAAATGATTGAAATGGGTGATTCAATGTAAGTTTTAAAGTGTCTTTTTCAAACAGATTGTTTAAGGCCATTTTTCGTAGTCTTAAGTCTAAGTCCAGGTCTTAAGGATTAGATGTAGTTGTAGAGCTTTTATCAAGCTTCATTTTGATATAAGATAGAGCTTTTAACTCCTAACGAGTCAAAATTTATGCTACTTTGAATTTTCGTGTACCGAGAGATGAAAGTCGACATAATCCGAAATTGTATTCGATTTTAGGTCAAATATCGGGGACTATAACTAGAGTTTTAAAAAGGGTTGAGAGTGGTTCTTTAGCTATAAACCTGGGTTTTTGAGTCTATTTTTATACTTAGGAGTCAACTTTGCAAGTAGTATATTTTAAATGTGTTAAAGAAGTCATACAATGTGAAGGTATAAAACTGTCTGAAAATTGAAGTTTAGTAATGGGACGAGCAGAAAATCTTAAAAGTGAAAACTTTTTATGAAATTTAATATGGGTTATCTACAGGTTATAAGTTAATTTTACAAAAAAATTCATAATTTATGGTGAGGTATAAGTATACGAAAACAACCCGTACATTTGGTGTGTACCGGCTGAATTATAAAATGAGCAACACTTTTAGTTACGTAGATAAATGGTACGAGTCTAGTAACTATCACTTGTTTGGATTTGGCGTGAGTTTCTAATAATGACAATTGACTTTATTTAAGTATTATTTACCCAATAGTATATAAATGAGTTGACTCATTTCGCGTTTATTCTCTAGGTGTTGTGATCGAATTTCCCGGGCATCCTCATCGTCGTTGCTCGTCTTCCATTACTTCGACTAATACTTCTACATAAGGTGAGTCTATAGCCTCACTTTCTACTGTATTTCAAATTATTTTTACCCGCGAGGGGGATACATGCTATTTAAATGAAAATGAACATAAGTCATGAATGATTGTTGGACCCGAATGATGCCTTGAATTGTGTTGAGTACCTAGTTGCAAAAAGTCCCTAATTTCATGAACCGTTAGTTATTGTCTAATTCTTGTATGAATTGGAAATAGCCGCTTATACAATTTGTGGTACTACGGGGTTGACGACCCAATTTGATGCGAGAGTTGTACGTTGAGTACCCTCTGCGTACATATATTTTGTATGAGAGATCAGGATTAATTGCAACTAACGCCTTTAGAGGGGCAATGGTTTCATATAAGTTACGCCGGCATTTGGCGTGGGTGACTAATTAGTTAACGGCTCGGTGTCATGAGCTCAAACACAATTATTAGCTAATGCTAAAGATAACAACCTTGAATAATAGATTGTTTGATCGACAATTCTATGAATGATCGTGAATGAATTTTATGCAATTATGTTTCAAATGTGATTGTAAAACCTATTGATTTCTCTCAACATTATATGTTGACCCTTTTAAGCATGTGTTTCAGGTAATCAAGGCTAGGATGTGGCGGAGCATGCTATGGAAAGTTGGTGTGGCTTTTGTGGTGTATTATGTTTTCCTCCCTTGTATCTAAACAATTTAAATCTTATTTTATTTAAAGTGTAAGAATTTGGTTATTTGGTTGAGATTCAGTGGGGACCTAAACGCACTTTGTTGTAACTTTTGGGTTGGAAAAACAAATTAGACTTTGTTGTTGTACATTTTTATAAATGTAAACTTTTCAACATCTCATTTGAGTCGTTCTGTATGACTAGTGTATGATGATAACTGCCTAGCACCCAAATTATGTATTTCCGTTGCGCATGTAATTTGGGGGTGTTAGAAAAGGCAAGAGGAAATTGAAAGATGTGGAAAGAAGAAAGGGAAGCACATGCTACTAGGCCTAGGAAGAAAGGATTCAAGCTTTCCTTACCTGAATTGGAATTTGATGATAGTTTTCCTAGTGATGGTGAGTTGATGGCAAACATGGAGCTTGTGGTGTTAGGTGACATTCTTGCTGAGCCAGTAAAGTCTAGAAATCCTATTATTAAGTATGAACATGATGAAGACACAGGTTTCGGGAGGTTTCATATGTATGGAGGCAAAGTACAGGTGTTTACATCTCTTGGTTCTTTATTTAGCAGTATGGACAGAGAAGATTTGGAGGATATATGGGCATTACTTTTGGAAAAGTTTAGTAGAACACTTCCAACTAGTTTTAGTGAAAAGATGATATGGGTCACTTTTAGGAGAATGTTTGACCCATATTAAGAAGATTCTGTTTGGATGGACTTGGTTGATGAAGATATTTTTGAGTGGAGATTATTTTCAGTAGTTGGAGTTTATCATCTAAGCACAACTAAGTTTTCAAAGTATTTGCTGGTTGATAAAGTTTATCCACTTTCAAATGACAACTTGAAGAAGATGGTAAAGTCCAAGCTCAAAGTTGACTACACTAGTGACTTGGGAGTACAATTTTTAAGATTTATACACTCTCAATCCAAGGCTAAGATGGTTTGTAAGAATCCTCTCCCAACCTTTTATTTTATTCAGAAACTTGATAGTAGGTGTAGTATCAAGTTTAGGGGAGGATTGTTGGGAATAAAATGTTTAAGACTTAGCCACTGACAGAGTTTTTCTAGCCACTGATGGAGTTATGTCTAGCCACTGTCAGAGTGAAGTGTAGCCGCTATTGGAAAGACACTGATAGAAGACTTCCATCCACTGATGGAATTGCATGGATCAACATGAATGTTATTCTAAGAAAGATATAAGCAAATATGTTATTTACTTTATTTATCTTTGTATATCTTTCTAATATAGATGACTGTATCTTATTGTACAAGTCTCCTTGTGTTATAAAAAAAAGGCCTTATGTTTAGGTATGAGATAGACTATTCTTAATAAGTTTATTAATCAAATCAAAAGTTTGGTATATCATTGTGTTTGTGATCTATACCAATTGTTAAATTTTGTATAACACTTGGTTTGCTAATCAAATAAAGTTTCTCTACGTATTGTCCTTGATTTGTCTTGGGTAATACAAAGTTAAATCGATTTAAGTTTGGGATCGACACTGGGCTCGACCACAAGCTGAATTCTTCAGCCGTAGGCTATGGCTACAAAAACTAAAAGACTAGGCTCAGCATTAGGTTGCGTTAATCGGCCATAGGCTAAATGTGATATAATCTAAAAATTGGGCTTGGCCAACATCTAAAGTACACGGCCGTAGGCTAAAATATTTTTTTAAACATAATGGAGGACCCGCCGGCAAAAGTTACTCAGAAGAGGCAGCCGGTCCAGCGGGAAGAGGAGCCGTCCGACTACAGCACATCTAAAACAAAAAAATATTATTTTTTATTTTTCAAATATTTAACTTTTGATTTTTCCAATTTTTTATTTTCACCACACTTTCTTAAAACCTTAAAAAAATACTTCTAATTAAAATACTGTTTTTTGAAATGACAAAATAAGCACTAAATAGCTTAATCCAAACACACCTTAAAATATTAAAATAAAATAAGCACACAACAAAATAAGCACGAATGGTGTAAAATGAAACACAAGATGAAACAAAGATTCAAAACATAGAGACACAAATAAATCCTCGGCAGCGGCGCCAAAAACTTGATGCGTTCCTTTGTAGTGGGCAAATTGTAAATTTATAACAAGGATTACCGAATAAGCTAAGAACACACGGTCAAGTATGACCCTTTCGTTTATAGCTAGTTTGTTGTGGTAAGCCGAGGTCGTTCGCTGGGATTTGAGTGTTTTCGGTTGTAGAGAATCTAAGTAACAAGTATAGCGAACGTAGTAAAGGGTTGTCACATCCCGATTACTAAATAGTAAATAACACTCAAAAATGGTAGAGGGTTGTCACTCCCCACAATACCAAAAGACATTCAACAATAATCAAACAAGCAAATAACTAATACTTAAGATGATTAAGAAAATTCAATAAGATGATAACAATAATATTAAACAACTTGTTTAGAGCTAGTATTCATTTCAATGGAATGTATGGATAATTCAGATAAAACTTAACCAATAGCACACAAAATCATAAATATGCAATTCCAATCAAATGGTCATATCATGAAATTGCATATGACACAGTTAGAATAAAGAACCCTTTCCGACAAACCGGTTAAGTAAAAGCCATTTGTGAGAAATATAATTTAGCCAACTTGTCATTAGAGCCCTTTCGCCCTATATTAGGGGTGAGCATGCTTCGGTTTGGTTCGGTTTTTGTATAAAACCGAAACCGAACCAACAAATTTCGGTTTCTGATATTTAGGAACCATCGGTTTCGGTTTTGTGTCGGTTTGGTTTTTCGATTTTTGATTTACTTTCGGTTTGGTTTTCGGTTTTTTCGGTTTCTATATGATTTATCGATCTTCGCTTTTACAAGTCGATTTTGAATATACCATAAACCGACACGTTAAAAGCTTTAAATAAACAATAACAATAAGAACCACAACATTAACAATAAGGAAAAAATATCATATAAAATCCTAAAAAGATAATTTATGTGTATAAATCAACATAATAGAAACGATAAAAACCTAATTAAAAAACAATCGAGAAGAAAACTTATTATTTAGTCATGTTCAATAAGCATATGAAACAATGATTAGTTATTAAACATGATAGAATTAATCTAGCGTAGCATATTCATCGTCCATTAGCTTCGACGTAAACTTATATATATATGCTCATGTTTATAAAGGCCGGTTCGGTTTATATCGGTTTTCTTTAATGCTGAAACCAAACCGAACCAAAAGCTTCGGTTCTTTCAAAATGCAAAAACCGAACTATCGTTTTTCAATCGGTTTCGGTTTTTTAGGTTTCGGTTCTTCGGTTTTTTTTCGGTTTAGGTTCGGGTTTTCGGTTTCTTGCACACCCCTACCCTATATTATAAACTAAACCTTTATAAATGCTTTTAACATGTTCATTCATGGTTGTCAATCATAATACACCAAACGTATATGATCACTAACATTTGGAACAAAACATAACAAGGCCTTTCGACCTACATACCCGGTCATGATTTAACAAGAAGATATTTAGACTTATATTGGTTCAAACAAACTCATAAACAAAATCATAATTAAATATTGCAAAACAACCAACACTCCATATCCATGTCTACATTATTTTAAACAAGTATATAAAACTACTCCATAATCATTTCAAGAAAAGACAAAGTTCTAACATGAATAACATCATTCAACATTATGAATATACCAACTAGAATCATAAATGAAGGATTTAGAGCAATCCTTAAACCTCCAATCAACTTCAAGTTTCGAACCAAATTGTAAAAGTATGTCAACACCCTCTTCTTGCACGTGAACACTACTTTTGGAATTGGTATGAGTTTGTGGTCTTTCGGGTTATATATTTTATCGAAATTCGTCCTTGAGGGTGGATGAGGAATTGGGAGAGGTTAGTAGAAGATTGGTGAAGAGCTAGGTATCAGGAAACACTACTAATGATAAGGCTAATGATCCTTTAAAGTTTGGCAAGGTTATTTTGATGTTTTGATTCAGAAGTATGATTTCTTGGCACAATTTGATCAAATCCGAATTTCACCAAGTTGGAGAGAGTTTTTTTGATGAATAATGAAGGTAGTAATGAGATGTGTGTGTTATATGACCCTAAGGGTCTTATTTATGATGGAATTCAAGGCTTAGAGGATTAACTTTTTCTTGGAGCTAAAGATGAAAGCTTGGAGCCAAATGTTAGAGAACTTTAGAACATGGGAAGCACATGAAAGCTTCTTTTTGGTTCTAAAATACTTCAAGAATACTTGGAAAAATGGCAAAAATTAGAGCCTAAAGGCTACTCAAGATTGATGGTGGACCGCTCAAGATAGAAGAGCCGGGCGGCTGCTCCCTCTGCTGGGGCGGTTCCGCTCGCTGATCATACTCTGCCGGGCGGCTGCTATGGCCCGCCGACGGCTGTTATGGCCCGCCGGCGGCTGCTCATTCGGATTGGGACAAAAGTGTAAAAACGAAAGTTGTTGCCCTTTCTCTTGTGCACGCGTGAGCGCTTGAACCAAGTCAATCGGAGTTTATATGCTCAAGTTATGGTCAAAACGGTGAAGGTGTGTCGGTAATACAAAGCTTCCAACATCTTCATTCTAGCTTCTTTTCTTTATTTCTCGATTTCCGTCTTGAACATCTTCTTTCGAGTATCTTAGGCAACGACTTCATGACTCTAATCTTTTCAAATGGTCTCCATAAGACTCGAATTTGTCAGGATTCCTTCGTATATGCATAAAATTTCGTTGATCTTGGCTAACGAACAACATAAAACACAACTTTGCACATATATGAGCTAAAAAGCTCGTTAGTTTAACTAAAAACCATGCATAATATATTAGTAACACTCTTAAAAATATACTCATTTTGAGCTTTGTCGGTATCTATGCTTGCAAATAATTACTTCAAATCACCTTAATAAACCACTATATTAGCATGCTTTTGACTGTTAATCACAAACAAAATCCTTTTTTTCAATGTTGCAAAAATCGTGAATCGCTAGTCGGCCGGTCGACCACCTTGTAGCTTGTAATCGTTCTAGGCGACATTACTCGGTGACTAATCAAATCGGTATTTTAGCAAATTTTGGGTATTTCTAACGAGTTTTAGGTATTTTTGTCACTATTATTTCGAAAATGCAACTTATCATACATATTAATTGTTATTATAAGTGATAAACACAAGTTTATAGTGAGTTTTTGGTACTTTCGACAAGATTTTTAGGCTTCAGGCAAGTTTGACCTCCCTTGACTGTCATTGACGTCAGTTGACCACTATTAATCGCCTTTAAATTAATCGGCAAGGTTGATAGCCTTGTAGCAATTAAGCGGCGATTAATCGGTTTTGCAGACCTTGTTTTGCAACATTGTGTTTTCGAGCATCATTTACATTGTGTTCTCGAGTAAAAATAAATAAAGTAATTGGAAGTAAATAGTTTTACCCTATTTTTAGAAGGAATCATTTTACTTCTAAAATTAAAAAAATAACACTATATTTTTTTTCCTTAAATAAAACTAACACACGTAGCTCATTGTATTTTCTTTATTTTTTTTAACTAAATCAATCTTGAGAACACAGTGTTAAAAAAAATAAAGTAAATACCATAAAGTGAAAAAAATACGCGTATGTTTAATTTTTTTATTATTTTTTAAAGTAAAATGTTTACTTTCATTTAAACTAGCATGATAGCCGCACAATGTAACGATGGGTAACCGGTGACTATTTTTTAGCAATCAAATTAGTGTTAAAGTGTAAAAAAATATAAATTAAAATAAATAAAAGCATTAAAAAAAGTTTGTAAATATATCAAAATGGATTTTGAATTAAATAGAAGAAATTTTAAAAATATGATGAAATTAGATTTGAAAAAAATAAATGACATAAAAATATTTTAATTTAAAAATAAAAATGGTTTTTAATAAGTTGTTACAAAAGAAATACGGAGTAGATGGTTAAGATTGCAATTTTGTTTAGCGTTAAGTTTGGATAAAAATGTTTCTAATAGTTGAGATTTAGGGTCCGTTTGGTAAAAACTTTTCTAAAGCTTTTATAAAGCTGTTAGCTTTTTTGTTAAAAAAATAATCTAATTGCTCCGTTTGACACAACATTTTTTTAGAGCTGTTAGCTTTTTATTTTAACCAAATAGCTCTTAAATAAAAAGTTGTTCCATACAGCTTTTTAGATTGTTAAGATCTGTTAAAGCTGTAAATTACTGATATAACCTTCAACCATATTATAATTTATTAAAATATGTTATTTTAAGTCATTTTACATCTTACCTTTACAGTTAACAGCTAATATACCAAACATTTTATTAAAATTGACATCTTTTTAGCAAACAGCTTACAGTTAACAGCTTACAACATACAGCTAGTTTTGCCAAACATAACCTTAATATGTTTATATTAATTTTTGATTTTAGTTTATAGATAAAAAAACCTTAGAGATAGGAAAGTAACATTTATTTTTTATATTTATCAAAGATACTATTGTGAAATTAAGAGGATGGATGGATGGATATCCCTTCATAATTTACGTGAACCCCAAATTTAAAAAAACACAACCAAGCGGGAGAATTCCACCCATTCTTCCATTTTCAACACCAGCGTCACTGTCACAGTGACCACCGTCACCGTCACCGTCACTTTAACAAATGGTACATTCATTTCCTTTTCAAATTTATATAATTGAATTATGTATTAATGACATTTAATTAGGGTTTGATATGTGTATTAGTTCATGTTATTAGTGGAACCCTAGGTATTTCAGAAAATTAATTATTCTAATTAGTAACCGGACATAAAAACCCATGGGCGCACCGGAGAGATTTTGTGCCAACTCCAATTGGTGTGCCAGATCTCTTCCTTGCGGGGTGGACAATGGCTGGGCTGGTGCTCCCACCAATTTACACCTTTTTGTGGATGTTCTATCTACGCCATATACACTTCAGCATTCAAGAATGGTACTATTATATAGTTGTCAGTTGTTACTACCCAGTGTTTTTATAAAAAAAGAGTTACCATTTCTATACGTGAGCGACTTGCACTTTGTGCATAATAGTTTTTTTGCGAGCAAATCAAACTCAAATTTTGTAATCTAGTATAGTTTTTTTACACATATCTTGCGCAAATTGCTGAGAGGCAAGTCATATCAAGATGTGAGTTGAAGAAACTAATTAACTAGAACTTGTAGATGGTTCCTAACTTTTAGCAATACTATCCATATGTTTGAGACAAAGATAACGACTTTCCATATAATTACATTTGATTTTCTTTGAGCATTTCATAGTTCATACATGATACTTTAGTGATTGCTACTCTTATTGTGTTTTGATGTTTCGAATTGCCATCTAGGTCTGATCTATATTGCCTTTGGATCTGATTTACAAATAGTCTGAAGTTACTCGTTTTTAAATGCACATATCAATGATCAAGTTTAACCTCAAGCAACAAAATGAGGTAAGTAAAGTAACACTACTTAATTTTGCTTTCTGTTTTTAGCTTTAACAGTAGATTATATGTTTCTTTACTCTTCGCTGGTATGGTTCAGTAAAAGCAAGCATGTTGGAGATTCTACAGGCGCTGACACGTCAATGAGAAATAATCTGCGTGAACATGCCAAATCATATGATAATCCACCGAGCCAAGATAAAATATTGAAATCTAACTTCCTTTTCTCCTTGACACCGCAAAAGCATTCAGTCGAAGAAACAATGGCTGCTACTGCGAGGTACTATGGTTTTTTGCTATTTTATACATTCATCTGAATTATACGTTGTTTGGTTTCTCTGGGCTTATATGGTACGGTGGTCTACTTATGTTTGTTTGCATAACCTAGTATCTAGGATTTGGTATCTCTTTAGTTCGTTGGGTTTAATCAATCTCTCTTTTCCTTAGCATGGTTGTATTAGATGCTAGGTGGTACTTGAGCTGTTAGCTACCTTGTAGCGAGTAATCGGCCTAGGCGAGGAGTACTCTGCATATAACTTTCGAAATTATATGTGACGGGCTCATAGCACCATCGAATTGTTTATAGGACCCTAGAAATTGTTTAGAAAAATTAACATGGTTGTTCAAATACTTTAAACCGAGTTCTGACCAAGTCGACTGAATCTGACCAACGGTTTTTTTGGCTGATTCGGCTCAACTCGCCTCATCCACTGACCTTGTAGCGATTAGTCACCAACTACCCGGCCTTGTAATACACTGTTCTCTAGTGTTCATTTGGTTACAGACTTATAAAACTGTGAGTGCTGGTATAGAAACTTTAAGTTTGTTTTATGTGATTGTTGATGCTTGTGGAATATTTCTTCAAAGCGCAATGATCCTGTAACTTAATCTCTCCAGGCCAAAGAAATTCTCTACAAATATATATGCTGTAATCTCTTTGTATATAAAAGATTAAGAGTCCACCATTCTTCGCTGTGTTTCAGATCATTCTCTTTCAAAGTTCAGAATGTTTCAAAGGCACACGGTCCACAAGTCGACAAGGTAAACTTGTTCAATACTGCATTGTCATTTCAGTTGTCCTAAATATTCATGTTCATTTCAATTTCATACTTAAGTGTAGCCTACTATTTGATCTATTACTCTTAGTTGTTCCAATGTGTAAAAAGAATCCTTATAAAAATGGACATTTTTTTGACAGGCTTGGCAAGCTCTTTCCAGTCTCAACTTATCTTCTAGAAGTTATATAAAACCCGGTAAAAGCCTACCAGTGTCGAAGGATGGTAATGTCGACTCTTTTCAAGATGATACAAGAGCCACTCAACAATGCTCTTCTGATGCGTATAACAGCTCTATGGGGCCTGCTTGGTCCAATCAAAATTCTGATGATATTAACTCTAAATTCAGCAAGCCTGTCCGAATGACCGTACCCGTCACAGCAGTTTCAGTCTCTGAAGCTGAAAGGGCTGAATCAATGGAGAGTGGGAACTATGGGTCCAATACTGAAAGTGTTTCTGGAAGGGACATAAGTGGCACACAAAAGAATGCCAAAAATGGGAGCCATTTACACAGCATTCAGGTTATTGATGTTGACGACGAGGATAATTGTCAGGTAACTTGCGGTTCTCATACTATTTTGAACAACTGTTATTGTACTTTCAGTAATTTATATTCCATGTTTCTGACCTAGTATGTTCAGATAACACTAAAATGTACTAATGTCGCAAAGAATTTAAGAAACGCTAAACCTTTAGCTTCTATTTACACCTGACAAGTTATGCTTGTAATAATATCCTTTCTCATTATAATCAATTTTCAATTGCAGAATCTTGATGCGAATGAACACTTCCAATCATCTTTCACTCCACGACCACCAATCTCTAAGTTTGCACTTGCACCCTATACCCCAGCCGGAAGTAAAGGTGGCACAGCATGCGAGGACACAAGTTTACCTCCGGAACTATGCGTGGAATGTAGTCATGGCTTTAAGGCATGTAATCCAAAGTTTTATCTTTAAAAATCCCACCTTATTCTATGGATAGTTCTGGACCTAACTTCTGAAATTGTTTCAGCTAGGAATTTGTCCAGAAGCTGTAATCCATTTGCAAATTATGAAGGATGAGCTCATTTCCATATCAAATGAGCTCCTTGATGACGCTACTGAATTAAACTCAGATCAAATTGAAAAGCTTCGAAAAGATAGGATGCAGTTGAATAAGCAAGTCAAACAGCTTGAGAAATATCTTCGTTCTGTGTCAATCGATGATGAAGGATGCAAATCAATTTTTTCCTCATATGCAGTTCCGAGCAGTAGATATTTCCAGTATGGGACACCTTTAACATATGCCTCAAAGATTGATCCTATTAGACTCGATGATCAATTTTCCATGCAGAATTACACTGATGGGAATAATAAATGGGATCCACCATCATTATCATGTTCCTCTGTGGGTAATTTTGGCGAATTTTCAGCTCCCGTGGAGAGATATTATGTTCGAAAGTATGTTGAAGTCAATTATATTGAAGGTTCAGATGATAAGACATGGAGCAAGAGAGATTTTCCATGGAGCAAAAAGCTCGAGGTTTGTGGCATTTGTATTGTTTGGCTTTTGCATATTCTGATTTTAGTGATGATAATGATCTGATGATCCTGCTCTCAGGCTAATAACAAGAAAGTGTTTGGGAATCATTCTTTCCGTCCTAACCAAAGAGAGATAATTAACGCGACAATGAGTGGAAAGGATGTTTTTGTCTTAATGCCAACTGGCGGTGGAAAGAGCCTCACATATCAGGTACATCATTTACTGTTTTTTGATTGTAGCATTTCCATTAATTATATTCCGTACTGCTTTTATATAAAGTTAAATTACATATGTTGATGCTAAATTATTGGAAACATAAATTGTGCACCCACTTTCTTGCAGTTACCTGCTCTTATTTGTAAAGGTGTGACTGTGGTTATCTCTCCTCTTGTTTCATTGATCCAAGATCAAATAATGCATTTATTGCAGGTATGCATTGCTGACTATTACATAATAACATTTTTAGGTTAATTTGCATTGGGTGAAACACACTGAGTTTTGTTTTGGACATACTATAGGCAAATATACCTGCTGCTTACTTAAGTGCAAACATGGAGTGGACTGAACAACAAGATATTCTCCGAGAGCTTTGCTCAGGACATTGTAGTTACAAGTTGTTATATGTCACGCCAGAAAAAGTAGCAAAGTGAGTGCTTGTTTTTATTAGTTGTAGTTTCAGCTGTATAACTATCAAGACATGTGTAAAGTGACCAGGTAATTATTAGTAGTTAATGCCGCTAAAGTAATGTGAAAGAATTAACACCTCTCATTATGCAACCAGCAACGCTTTTTTTGAGTAAAGGGTTTTTACCCTGGTAAAGTAATATTAATTTCAAATAGGTTCAGGCAATATGGCAAAGCACCATATTGACTTTACAATCCAAACGCACCATGCCTTCCTTTATTAAAATTTGATTACTCCTGGCTGAAAAACCAAACCAGTTCATCTTAAGGCCTGATGCATTAGACTCAATATTTATCTTGTTGGTGTATTTTAGACAATTTAATGGACTTGATGAGACATATTGATGCTAAGTAATCATTAGTTCTAGACATATGATTGTGAATAAGATAAAGTTATTGATCCTTTGCCTTTCCACAAGCTCCTGTCTTTTGCAAATTCGTTTTATGTTGTTAACGGCTATAATCACTTGATATGTAATTGCAGAAGTGATGTTTTTATGCTTTATTAAAATCTGATATGTTTTGCTCAAAAAAAAATTCTGATATTTCATAATGTCCTAATATTATGTTGCTAACTGCTATAACAACTTGATTTGTAATTGCAGGAGTGATGTTTTGTTACGTCAATTAGAAAATTTGTATGCACGAGAGTTACTAGATAGAATCGTCATTGATGAAGCACATTGTGTAAGTCAATGGGGACATGATTTCAGACCAGATTACCAGGTATTGATGGTTTTGGAACTGATTATACTTTTTTATAACTTTTTGCCTTTTTAGCATCTTAAAGCAATAAGGATGCTATTTGCAGAGTCTTGGTATTCTGAAGAAAAAGTTTCCAAACACACCAGTATTGGCATTAACTGCTACAGCCACCGCCAGTGTCAAAGAAGACGTTGTGCAGGCTCTTGGCCTTGTTGATTGTATTATTTTCCGTCAAAGTTTCAACCGCCCAAATTTAAGGTATGAGTTAACATTTTTTACACGGTGAATTTTAATTTCTTGACTTTTTGATCTCCTAAAAAAGTCAATATTGCAGGTATTCAGTTACCCCTAAGACAAAAAAATGTATGGAGGATATTGACAAGTTCATCAAGGACAATCATTTTGATGAATGCGGAATCATTTATTGTCTTTCAAGGAAAGACTGTGAAAAAGTTGCTGTAGAGTTAAAGGTTCATTCTCGCGTGTTCTGTTGTCTTTCTCTATGTTTTTTTGATAAAGTTCATCATGAATAACTGATTTTTTTTCTTCAGGAATGTGGGCATAAAGCTGCATATTACCATGGTAATATGGACCCTGATAAACGAGCAACAATTCAAAAGATGTGGAGCAAGGATGAGGTTAATATAATATGCGCAACTGTGGCTTTTGGAATGGGTATGAGAGTGTATGATTTAGTCATCTAGTTGCTAGTTAGATGATTTAATATTTAACAATAATTCCATGGCATTATTTTTTAGGTATAAATAAGCCGGATGTTCGGTTTGTCATTCATCATTCTCTTCCTAAATCCATTGAGGGGTACCACCAGGTACTTTCTGCTATCAGTTGCCACTTTTGTCTTCAAAAAGAATTGCCACTTGTTGCTTCACAATGAATTGTCACTTTTTTTGATCATAAAATGATATGTTGTAGGAATGTGGGCGTGCGGGTAGAGATGGGCAGCGCTCTTCGTGCATGTTGTATTATAGTTACGGTGATTATGTAAGTCATTCTCTAGCACATTATTATGTTATTGATATTTATTCAGTCAATCAATTGGATTTTCATTTTGCAACATTGGTTATATATGTGGGTCCGTTGTTTTGTAGATCCGGATCAAACACATGCTTAGTCAGGGATCCATGGAGCAAAGCTATACTGTAAATTCTGGAAGGGTACAAGAAACTAATACCGAGAACCTTCTACGCATGGTGATTTCCACATCTCTTTTGTTAACTTTGATATTAATCTGTATTTTTTATCCGCTACTGGTTCATGTTTCCCTTTATCGAAGTTATTGAAAGTTATTTACCTTGAATCAAAACCTAAGTTGGATCAGATGAATATTGGTTTCTTCTCTATGCGGTTATCCATACTATAATTTATGGAATATATCACCTTTTATATCCCACAGGTCAGTTACTGTGAGAATGAAGTTGACTGTCGACGTTTCCTACAACTTATTCACTTTGGGGAAAAGTTTGATCATGTCAGCTGCAGAAAAACATGTGATAATTGTTTCAAGACGCAAACCCTTGTGGACAAGGATGTCACAGAGATAGCAAAGCATTTGGTTAGGACCATATGGATTTTATATTGATATGGTTAGGTACCATAATTTAGTCATATGATTGTTTACTCAGTTATTTTGTTAATTTGCAGGTTGAATTAGTGAAATCGGCTCAGCAGCAATTCTCAACATCTCATATCTTGGATGTTTACAAGGGTTCCATGAGCCAAATGGTAATGCAAACTTTTAACATTCAAACTTCTATTTTTATTTATTTATTTTTACTTTTTATCTTTTTGCGTGATCTGTAAATTAATAAAAGTCAACATGTAGGTCAAAAAGTATGAACACAATACCTTAAGTTTGCATGGAGCAGGAAAAGGGCTACCAAAGGGAGAAGCATTACGTGTGCTACACCATCTTGTTGTTGAGGAGATCCTTTTGGAAGATGTTAAGAAAAGTGATTTCT
Source organism: Glebionis coronaria (assembly GCA_025667525.1). Lineage (NCBI taxonomy): Eukaryota > Viridiplantae > Streptophyta > Magnoliopsida > Asterales > Asteraceae > Glebionis > Glebionis coronaria. The sequence continues at coordinate 397,876,443 of CM046882.1, forward strand.
ATGGATCTGTATCATCAATTTTAAAAGTGAGGTTCTCAATATTCCACTTTTTTATTGTATACTATACTTATGAGCTCAATGATAATTTGCTTAACAATGATCTCATAGTAACAAGTTCACACTATGACAATTAAGATTTTTCGCTTCCAGACTGCAATTTATCTGAATCTCTGCCTTATACTATTAATCTTTCTATGTTGTTATGAGTTGCTCATATACATTATTGTCACTTCTATTGATTAGTACAAATACTATTATCAGTTTCTATGATGCCTAAATGCCGTTGTTTGTGCTGTAATTGTGTTTAGGTAAACGAAGAGAAGGCCCACAATTTACTTGCAGGTCTGCAGACCATAATTTTAAGGTACTTCGGTTTCTTTTCATACACACAGTTTCTTTTAATAGTTTCTTAAAGTTGTAATAACATAAACATTTCAATTTTCTATAGGTTTCCTTGTGGCAATAAAGAATCTAAATTTAGTAGGAATGATATTACTCCGGCAAAGGGCTTGCTAACATCGTCCAAGAAAAGTCCTCCTCGGATAGATACTCCTTCTCAGCCTCAGCTAGAAGTAGACGTGGTATGTTGCTATTCTTACTTTAATGCTTTCCATCTTGCCTTTCTTTTATAAAACAATATCATACTGTGATCACTATAACCGTTTCTTTGGTGTAGAATCTTTATGCCAAATTATACGCTGCTTTGCGAATGCTACGGAGACAACTTCTTAAAGAAGCAGGGGAAGGGGTCATGGCATACCACATCTTTGGGTGAGATTTTTTTTACATTGTACTTGTAAATAAGATTACAGTATAACAGAAATTGTTCTTATAGGCTGTTTTCTCTTGATTTAGGAATGCTACGCTGGAACATATCAGCAAAAGAATCCCCAGAACTAAAGAAGAGCTTCTTGAGATTAATGGCATTGGGAAGTAAGTGGTCTTTCTTTGTCCAAAAAAGAGTACCATAGTTGGAAAAATGGGCTAGTAGCACAGGTTAAGTAGCGGGTCAAAATGGTCAGGCTGGGCCGGGTAACAATGGTAGCTAATCTGAACTGGTAGTTGAATAATAAAAATAAAAAATTACATTAATGGTTCCTGTTTGCTCAAAATTACATAAATCTAGTAATTACATGTACCGTCCCTTAAACGATTGTTTGGCTTCATATTTGGTCCCTCGCCCTTTACCCTTTTAGGATTAGGATCAAGGTTAATTACATACTTTTGCACTAAATGTGAAACCAAAGCGGTGTTTTCGGTGACCATATCTGTATTCAGTATCATCCCGAGAGAAATACAACGGATGGTAGTTATTTCACGTTCACATAGTCTTTAAAATGCCCCTAAGGTGAACATCACTGTTTCTAAGTTATGTAATTTCAGTATCCTGTTAGAAAAGTGATAAGGAAAGATTATTTTGAACTTGATAGTTATTCGGATATGATCATCTCTTAAACTTGTTTTATCTTGCGTTTGTTGAAAATACTAATAACGAGGTTAACACAGGGCAAAAGTAAGCAAGTATGGGGATAAAGTACTCGAAACCATAGAGACTATCCTTAATGAACATTCCAGTGAAGAATCAATGTATAATAGAAATGATATTACTCTGGAAAAGTGCTTGTTAACATCAACGAAGAAGAGTCATCCTCAACTAGATACTCCCTCTCAACATCAACCAGAAGTAGACATGGTATGTTGCTAAATTTACTTGAACGTGTTGCCATTATGACCCAAATCACTACCGTAGTGTGATCACTATAACCGTTTTTTTTGGTGTAGATTCTCTATGACAAATTATACTCTAATTTGCGAATTCTTCGGACACTTCTTGTTAAGGAAGCAGGGGAAGGGGTCCTAGCATACCAAATATTTAGGTGAGTTAAGCTCTTATGATTGCAGGAAGCAACTTATAAAAAATGAAGACCTAATTGCCAGTTTTGTACACTTTTGTTCTTTTGTGTTTTGATATTGTACTTGCAAATTGGGTCTCGTGATAAAAGAACAGTCCTTATATGCTGTGTTTTTTTGCCTTCATGATTTAGAAATGCTACGCTGGAACTTATCAGCAAAAGGATCCCCAGAACTAGAGAAGAGCTTCTTGAGATTAATGGCATTGGCAAGTAAGTAGTCTTCCCTGGTTCCAATAACAGTACTACAGTTGGAATAATCACTGGTAGGATGAATTACGTAACAGTTCAAAATGGGTCGGATCGAGTTGAGTCTTTCTTAAATTATTAAAGTAAATATTAAAAAAATTCAGAAAGATAAATAATTATGAATTAATCATTTAACTACGAGCAGGAAAAACTATATCGTTAAAGAAGCCATTTTGAATGTTTTATGCATTTGAATATACTTACAATGGCTTTCATTGACATGTTCGACCCATTTGACTCGTATGCTTATCGTTACATATTATACCTTTGGTTCTATAAATTGCATAGTACTCCCAAATTGAATTGGGGGTTGACATTTTAGCTTACTATATCCGATATTTCTGTATACATGTTAACATATCCAGTCTATAGAAATAAAAAACAGTTATTTTGAACTTGCACTTAAAAACAGACACCCAAACATCAAATATGGATCCACTTTTCGGTGTTGGAGATAATTATCAACTTAAGAGAGGAATGAAATTAAATTAACAAAGCAGGGATTCAGCGGCCGATTGTTATTTTTCATTCACATAATGCTAGTGTTCCAAATAGCGTTGAGCTGATCAGCAACCTTCTAGTGCTTGACTATGTGATTCCTTTTAATAGATGAACAAATTGTTTCTAGACTATATACACAAAAATTTAAACATTTATACGAAGTTACTAGTATTATAGAACTTGTATATGTTATACTAATAACAAGGTTAACACAGGGCAAAATTAAGCATGTACGGGGATAAAGTACTGGAAACTATAGAGACTACCGTCAACGAGTACTACAATAACAACACTAACAAACACACCATCAGTAGCGATAGTGAATCTGACGATGCCGATTCTGCAATGAGATCAAAAGTTGCAGTAAAAAGTAGTTCAAACAGGAATCCGATGGACGTATATGAGTTTGTTCCAAGTCCTGATTATTCAGTGAAGTGGGTGTCAAAGAAACGTGACACTGCAACTGCGCCTGATGTTGTTCATTATCTTGATGCGGATGATATCGGTCTTGAGGATCTTCATTTAAGTGATGAATGACGAGTGTTGCCTTCTTGTTAATACTCGTTATTTGTTAGTTATTTCTAAGTTATCAGTCATTCTGCATGTTTAATCGTTATTGAAGGTTGTCAGGTTAGCCTATTTAACATCTTTGAAACTCACTATGGTTGAGTCAGTAACGTTAAAGTTGGATTAAAGCAATCCACTTTTATCATCTATATTATACTTCTTATTAAGCATTTTAAACCTTCTCTTATATTAAATGCACAAAAAAAAATTAAAAGATAACACTAAATCCATATGTTGTACCTCTTTTTGATAAACAAGCTAAAGCATGATTTAAGTAATACAACTTTACAAACTAAATGTACAACATGGTCGTATTAAATATAAGAGTGTAATAATGATATAAACTAATAAATTACAAACTTTTTAATATATAATTAATACTCTTAATAAAACACTCAATTACATAAATATGCAATAGTATATGCACATTGTACAAACATTAAAAAACATCTATGTTATATTAATGTAAAATATAATATACATATATTTCTCAATGAAATTATAACATTGCAAAAATTTTCATGCATGCATCAAATAGAAAGTCTAATTAAAAAGTGGTTGATCATTTACATAACTTTACTTGAACTTTCATATATATATATATATATATATATATATATATATATATATATATATATATATATATATATATATATATATATATATATAGATTTGCGTTCAAGTAAAAACCAAACTTAAAATAAAAACAATAGGAACCAACACAAATTTAACATGTGTCATTTTATTAAATCTAAAACTAAAATTAACTGTTATAAATAATAAACTTAAAAGGGCATTATTGGTATTTTCTTTCTTCACATCTATCCTGTTTTCACTCCTTTCCCAAACAAAACAAAAAATTCCCGAACCATGACCAGACAACAATTTTCTACACAAACTAAAATATGCCACCTTATCTCTCCCTCTCTCATTTATCATCTTCTTTAAAAAATTTAAATCTAAACATGTGATTAAATAGTTTTCAACTACAACAATTAGTGTGAAAGACACAATATCTGGAGATTACAATCATCTTCGATGCTTCAAACTAAATCCGGACCGCTGCAGGAGTATTCAATTCCGGCGACTATAGCCGCTGGTGTTTGTTAAACAGTTTCTTGCAATGCCCCGATTCCGGCAACTGCAACCTTCTTGTTTCCAGCGACCTTCTTGTTGTTAAATGTTATGTATGTTTTTTTATATCATTTGTTTAGATCTGTTATAAAAGAAAGTGTCCATATCAACTGAGTATATATATATATATATATATATATCGATCTTAATATATATCAATTGGATCGTTCGTTTATGATAAAAATATATCAACTTTTTTTCTTCCTTACCTTCTTTATAATATTGTATCAATTGTAGTTATGTATAAGTATGTGCTTAATTTATTTGGTCGTATATTTTTTTGCGTTTCGTTGTGTGTTTTTTCATATACGTGTCACTTTGGTCGTGTATTTTTTGGATATGTATCATTTGATTGTTTTTAATACGTGTCACTAGATTTTTTTTAATTAATCATGTATTTTTTCGGATACGTATCACTTGGAGTTTTTTTTTCTCAAATAAAAATCACTTTTAGTTGAATATGTGTCATTAAAATATTAATGTGTCACTATATAAATGTCACAAAATCTAACGTGGTAATTAAAATATGTCAGAAGTGAAATAATGTATCATTAAAAACGGACAACGTCCATCTATATGGGTCATTACTAGTATAATATAAATAAAAACTCTTTAATTATGAAGCGTGGAACAGAAAAACGTACAGGCTAAAAAATCAGAGCTTTTTAGGAAATATAATTATTAAAAAGTTAAAGTTTAGAAGAAAAGAAACTTTGATCACGTGATGTCTCAAAACTAGTTTTCAAAATATGCCATTGAGTTTATTATATTTACAGTAATGCCACTCTATCCATTTTGTTTTAATCTCATCAATAAATGCCACATCTAATGGTTCAGATCGGTTCTTATTATTTTTATTTTAAGAGTGGTCACTATTATAACGCTCCTCTATATATATATATATATATATATATATATATATATATATATATATATATATATATATATATATATATATATATATATATATATATATTAGGGAGGGCTTTCTTGTCAGAACTATTTTAAGTATCAAAACTATAATAGACCAATTAGAATTAAGATAATTAATTTGATTTAATTTATTAGATAAAAATACATTAGAGCAAAAATGTAAAAGTGAGTTATTTACAACTTATAGAAACTTTTACTTTACAAAGAAAATAGCCACTCATTAAAAAGAAAAAAAATATGTCTGATCTTTTTTTTTTCAAAACATGTCGAGCTGTTAGAATTAACATTTTTTGGGTTTTATTTCTTTTTGCAAAATAAGTGTTTTTAAAAATTAATTTTTTATTTTATTTAACTTTTAGTTACTTTTTTTGCCAAAATTCAAGTGCATACATGTTTTTAGGAAAAAAAATTGTTTTTTAGCATTCGTGTTCTCCAAATAATTTACATACATATTTTTTTTAATAATAAAAATTTATGTCAAATAAAAAAATACATGATACCCACAAAATAAAATGAATTGAAATATAGTTAAAATAAATATATCTAAATAAAAAAATACATTTAAGATGATAGATCTATAAATGTAGGCAACGTAAACGAACAGATATGCACGCCTTGCAAGAACATACATGTCCGTCTTCATAAAACATGTATGTACTTCGAGTTTCATATCATATTCTTTCGCCACAAAAAACATACATGTTCGCCAAAAAACATACATGTCATCCAAAAAAACATACATACATGTCCGCCACAAAAAACATACATGTTTGTCACAAAAACAGACATGTCCGTCACCAAAAACATACATATCCGCCACAAAAAACATACATGTCCGCCTAAAAAATCATATATTCACTTTGGTTTTTCATCAACTTCTTTTGTACATATGTCCATGTCTTCCAAAAACATACATGTACGCTTTCAAAAACACATATGTACTTTCGGTTTGTCATCAAATTCTTCAAAAAAAACATACATTTACTTCCGGTTTCTTCAAATACCGCATAGTATCACCATGTATGTATGTATGTGTTCTTCCATTTCTAGGTCTTCATTGATGTCAACATTTTCGCCAATCTAGTACAAACATTAAAAAAAATCAAAAAAACATTAAACACTAGGGCTGTAAACGAACTGAACGTTCAGCGAACCGTTCGTCGATCGTTCACCAAAAAATTCGTTTATGTTCGTTTATTTAATAAATAAACGAACACGAACAAGATTTTTGGTCCGTTTAGTTAAATAAACGAACTTGAACAAGGGATTCGTTCGTTTATTTACGTTCGTGAACGTTCGATAATGTCCGTACGGTTACGTTCGTTTACATTCAATTAATATCCCACATATTAAAAAAAAACTATATAACAAATATTTTTAAATGTCTAACAATAATATATTACTAATATAGTACTTGGTTACAAAGTATTTATAGTTTCTCTTAAATTATACATTAGAGCTAGAAATTAAAAGACATAGCTACTTTGATAAAAAAAAACAACAATATTTTGGGATATGATGATTATATAAATATATAAGATGATGATATGGATCGTCTAAAGTAACAACTTGAGTTACACGAACGTTTAGCCCGTTTACATGTATATGTCATCGTTTACGTTCATTTATGTTCGTTCGATTACGTTCGTTTAAGTTATATGAACGAACATAAACGAACATGAACAAGTTCAAATTTAAATAAACGAACATAAACAAAAATTTTTGTCCGATTAAGCGTTCGCGTTCGTTTATTTGTTCGACTAAAATTAAATAAATGAACATTAACATACCTCCGTTCGCGTGCGTTCGGTTCGTTTACAGCCCTATTAAACACTAATGCATACCCTTTAAATGACATATGACCATCAGCTTCGTAATAACAGTATGTTCTTCCCTTAAATTGTAATGATGCATATCTATTAAAGTAACTATAAACTGGTAAGTAACATTAAAAAAAAAAACATGTATGTTATACTCCATCATAGTTTTTTACTAGTGGCTTCATGAAAACGACAACTTGGTCATCGTAATCAATCTAAGTATTATAGTTCAATTACAAGTCCAACTTAATCAAAAACACAAAACATGAACATCTTCTTGTCTCTCACATACTACTTAAAAGTTCATGCTAATAACTTTAATCTAGCATATTATTGACAAACAAATAAACTTTAATCTAACATCATTAAAATATTATTGTACTATCGAAGAATACATATTGGTAAATTTACAACACAATGTAATTTTCTTGACACAACTTTTTACATCCAATTCAAGTACTTCTATTTTAAACCATTATAAGCTTGTACCTTAGTTACAGTAGGTATAAGTATTTGCAATAATTGAGGTTCATTTAAATGAATACTACCAAATAATACCAAGAAATACTAGCCACCTCCGTCCTATTTGTTGTCATCGTTATTGTTGTTTTCATCATTTAACCGTCGCCGCAACCGTTGTCATCCTTCTTTAACAGCCGCCAATATTCTCCTCCTCTCGCCAGAACCGCCTTGGTTCTCCTCCATCACCCAACATTCAACACATATCTAAGGGAAAAAAATAGAGACCGCATATATCATTTATTGTTGACTCATTTATAATCTTTTTCTTTTGTTAGTGTGGTACAGATCTTCAAAAAAAACTTTCATTATGATAAAGGCAAAATGAAGCAAAAACTTTCGGCGGATATTTTGAGGTAAAATGAAAGCGGCTGTGAGATTTGAGAGAAAAGTATTGTGAGAGAGATAAGATTATAAATTTTTTCAACCACTTAGAAAAATAGTTTTAGAAACTGCTACGGTATAAGAGCCCTGGGAGTGGTGGCGCCGTGGAGTGCCAAACCCACGGCGCGAGAGGCGTGAAGACTCCCACCCCAGGCAAAAGTCGCGGCGTGAGACCCCGGCGCGGGTATACTCACGTCGCGTGAGTTGAATTTAAAAAAAAAAAAATCATTTTACCCCCCTAAAACGGTTTATTTTTAAAAAAAAATTCATTTAACCCCCCCAAACGGCTAGTTTTTGAAAAATTTTCATTTCACCCCCCCAACGGCTAGTTTGAAATTCGAATTATAACGGCTATATTTTTCGATCCGTCTATAAATATACCTCAAAATCAACCATTTCTTACACACCAAAACATAAACACTCTCTACAAACAAATATGAATCCCGATCACGTTCCGTCAGTTTTTGAAATCGATGAGGAATTCGATGCTTACTTCTTGCCAATAACACACAATCATTATCAACGGTTGCTTGAAGAAGAGAATCGTCCAAGACTAACTCGGACCCCAGTCAACCGTGACCGAGAAGGTGCTGAGGAACGGCTCATGAACGATTATTTCGTTGAGAATTGCAGGTATCCTTTGGTTAAGTTTCGAAAGATTTCGAATGAGCCGAAGACTATTTTTAAAAATAGTTAACGGCATAAAAAATTATCAGGCCGATCCTCTTCCTGAGTATTTTAATTATTTTACTTCTCGACCCGATGCTACGGGTCGAATGAGTATTAGTGCTATTATGAAGTGCACAATGGCTATACGTCAATTGGCATACGGCAACACGCCGGATGCATTTGATGAATATTTACAAATTGCTAATCGAACCGGACGTGAGTGTCTGTGTTATTGACTTGTATATGGCCAAGTATTTAAGAAAACCAACTCCGGCCGATGTTGATCATGTTAATGCAAGTAATGCCTAAAAACATTATTAGTGTTAACTAATCCTTCTTAGTTTTAATCACAACAAACCATACAACACATTTAGTGTAGAAACACAAAATGAATTATTTAACTAACACTATCATCAAGGTAATAATCATATCACTAACCTTTCTTAATCATACTTAGTGATCATCAAAATGATTATCCTTAAAACTCACTTTTGCTAATAAGACAAAAGTATTTTTAATAAACTTTCTTTTTTAGAAAATGTTTTATTAAAATGGAAAATGAAAATTTGAAAATGGCATATTCCAAATGCTGTTAGAATATCCTTTGAAGGGTTTAAATACCTCAGATATTCCCACCCCACTAAAAGACAAAAAAACGGAGCGGAGTCTAGTGGCGGTACCTTAAGTACCTAGGCGGTACCTTATCGATAAGGTACCACGGGGTGAGTTAAGGTACCGCGCACAGAAGACCGTTATAGATCCGTTATACTTTGTCTTCTTTAAATAGTGGGTCAAATCTCATTTTCCAGTAAGCCTCTTGGACGATTTTCTCAGCCCTCTTTCTATTTTCTATAGCATAATCATTAGTAAATGATCACTTAATTTGTTAAGGATGTTTACATATGATTATCCTCTTGATCCCCTCCTTTACCATGTCCAATGAGAAGATCACTCACTCACTAGTGTAGTGATAAAGATGAATTTATGAGCTAGTCATATTCATCATCATACCTTTTTGTTTTAGGTCAATCCAATGTATTTATGAATACTTGGACTAGTTGTGTTCATCCAAATTATTTGTGGATACTTGGATTTGTTGTGTACATCCATTGCATATGTGTGTGCTTGGATTTGTGTTGTGTAAATCCAAGTTACATGTGTGTACTTGGATAAGTCTAGTTGAGTTGTAATAGATTTGATTAGGAGTTCTCACTAAACTATAAAGTGATGTGGTTGTGTCTTGTGAGTTCTCACTAAACTTTAAAGTGATTAGTAGTTGTGTTGTGTGAAGTTCTCACTTAGCTTCAAAGTGAAGAGTCGTGAAGATTGGTTCTAGCTTTCGATTAGAACTCGACATCTAGCCTTGTGTCGTAAAATGGTGAAGTAGGCAACGTCGTGAAGATTGGTTCTACCTTTCGATTAGAACTCGACATCTAGCCTTGTGTCGTTAAATTGTGAAGTAGGCAACGTCGTGTAGATTGGTCCTAGCTAAAGATTAGATCTCGACATTTAGCTTAGTGTCGGAAAATAATGTAAGCAACGTTGTAAGGTTTTCTCCGCCGAGAAGGGAGCTTGTGGATATAGTGGAAATCTCGAGTAGGTGTACTCGAGGAGTGGAGTAGAAACGAGGATAGAGCCTCGTTGTCGAACCACTATAAATCTTGGTGTCTTCCCACTAGGTTGTCTCCTTCCTTGCTCTTTACTTATTTCATTATCATTATACTTGCTTATTATCCTTGCTATTGTATTTCAATTGAACCTAATCATTATGCAACTTAGCATCAAGTAAAAGATAGTTTTGATACAAACCAAATTGAAAGTAATTTTAATTTGGTCACCAATCGAAGAGAAACTATTCAACCCCCCCCCCCCCTTCTAGTTTCTACAATTGGTATCAGAGCGATGGTCACTCAAGATCTTTGAAGTATATTGTACTTTAAAACTTGGATCGATCCATTGTCTCCTCAAATTAGAAGGTCTAGTTGTACTAAAGTTTCTCTTTGGTCAAAACTATGTTTTCTTTGAAAAATAGGTCCTTTAATTAAAAATATTGCATCCCACTTAAGATTAGTAGCCTTTATGCATTTTAGATATACTATTGAAATGTATCTACTAGTTTGCATCTTGCTTTGTGTAGGTACTCATGAAGATCAATCAATTTATTGGTTATGGATTGAGTTACTTGCACTTGTAGAAGAATCATTTTCATTGATCTTTAACATCTTTGAATAATGATACCAAGATGATTGGGAATGATACTAGTCCTTGAAGACTTAGTACTCATCATAGTCATTGATTGGGCATATCACTTATTCGTTCATGGATTGCTCTTTGTGGCCAAGGTACGCTCTCGTTCTTCCACACGCCCTTTGATCATTCTTTTGATCATTACTTGACTATGTGCTTGTTCTTGGCATCCTTGCCTTGACATTTATTTGTGGTTTGTGCTTCTTTTCTTTTATCCTCTCAAACCTTCATTGCTTGGATACTTGACTCACTATGGTGATGTAGAGTGAGTTAGTAGAAGCTTAAAGTATCAAGCATGATGTACATGGTTTGCACCCATACGGTTAGCAGGCCCTTCGTGGGAGAGAAAGTGAATTAATACTTTGCTCATATTTTAGTTTAGACTAAGACTATTATTGAAAGTGATCTTGGTTTAGACTTGAATAATTGCTTTGTGCTTATTCATTACCAAAGCCGTTTATCGTTTCGCCGGAAAGGCACGTCTTAAACCACTATATATGACACAAGCTCTTCGTTTCAACTACTTGAAGATTGTCATTAATCCCTTGAGCATTGATCCTAGTCTTGATTCACTTCTCTTGACTTCTCTCCACTTAGTCGTTTTGCTACGAGTAGTCATTTGTCCGTTTCGGTTCTTTTCGATCTTGATTTAACTCGTAATCCTTCATTAAGGCATATTGCTTAGTGTTATGATGATCCAATGATATTCTAAAAGGCTCATGATTTAATTTTAAGTATTTTAGAAAAACTGGATTTTCAAAATTTCGCGTTTTTTAGAGATAGAAACCAGCCTCTGCCGGCGGTTCCTTATCTCCGCGGCTCAAAACCCGCGGTACCTTATCGATAAGGTACCGCGGGCAGAAACTTTTGTCAGAGCGCCAGTTTGTGTTTTTTATTCTTTTTCAAACCAAACTCTCTCTCTCCCAAAAACACACAGCCGACGGGTTTTTCATTTTCCACCATTGTTGAAGCTTCCAAAACCTTCAATCACTCAAATTAATTGATTCCAAGTTGTGGGTTTCACTCATCCATCATATAGCATCAATTAATTGTAAGTATTTTCTTTCAATTTCATCTATTTTGTTCTAGGGTTCATCCTTTCATAATTGGGGATTTTTAAAATTGAAATTGAATTAAAACCTTAATAGGAATGTGAGTTGACATAGTTATTTTACTATGATTCCTTAGGTTCATATTCATTAAGATTTCACTAAAACCCACTTATAGAACAAATCCGAATTTAGGCTAAATGATTTTGGTTGAATTATGGATTTGAGATGAACCCATGAACAAGTAGGTAATGACATTGTTAATGCTTACCTAAAAACCTTGTTTTGAAAAACCAATGTTCTAATCCATTGTTGATCTAACATAGATCATATGTTCTTGGTCAATGATGGAATAGACACATTGTGAACATGAAAATGATATGGATTCAATCCTATGTTTGTCAAGAAATTGATATAACACATTTTCATTTTTAGTTTTCCTTTTTATTTTTCATATGAGTGATTGGAGAAATATTGTCTTGTGTTTGTATTTAGGTACTTAATCATGCCTTCTAAATTTCACAAAGATCATCAATTCACTAGAGATTATATGCCCGACATCTCTCAAACCTTTGTTTCCCCTCAACTCCAAAACGCTTTTCCATCCCTTTCCTCTCGTTGTTTCCATGAGGGTAGGATTGTAGACTCAAGAATAGCGGGAGATAATTATATCAACTCTATGTTCGAGCTAATTGGGTTTGATTGTTTGCTTTACATAGACGAGGTAATTTATCCCTTGTTCCTTCTTGAGTTCTTTAGTACTTACTCCATGCTTGAAATCAACGACCAAATCTTTATCCGTTTCTTGTTGAATGGTCAAATCATTCAATATTCCCTCGATGAATTTGGTGATATTCTTGGTGTGCCATTTGAAGGCACTTGTCGTTTCACGGATAAGTGGAGACTAGATGCTCTCTTGGAGTCAAGCGACAAACCTCCAAATGACACCACCGAAGTTAATCTAAATTTCATCCTTGAAATCATCACAAAAGAGCGTAGTGGAAACGTTGTGAGAAGCCTTCATACAAATTTGCGTAATGTGAATAGGTATGAAGTGCTCTCAAGCGACCTTAAGGATTATATGCTCCAATGGGCAAACATCCTTAGGGAAAATGTGTTTTGTCTTGGTGGGAACCGGGATCATATCCCGGCTTGCATGGGGCATATGTTGTTTTGCCTATTTACTTCCACCAAGTACAATCTTGCATATTACATCGCTCGACGTATAAATTATGCTCTTTCCAAACCCAAAACGAACCTCCCTTATGCTATGCTTCTCACTCGCCTTTTTAGAAGGGTTGGTCAAGATTTTCCTCAACTAGATCTTTCTCGCTTTCACCCGGTTCAACGGGTTATGTTGCCTATTCAAGAGGCGTATCAACGAAAGCAAAGAAGTGATCGTGGTTCGAGAAAATCCGACCATCAAGAGCCGGATGAGGAGGACACCGATATGCCACCAAGTGATGGTGATGACATCGGTCCTAGTTCTCATTTTGACTCTTCGAGCAACTCCCATCCATCCTCAAATCAATTCGAGGATGATTTTGAAGACATGGCTCCTCCTCCTCACCCTTCTAGTGATGTTCCTGAAGATCTCAATATGGAGCATCTTTATCGTGAGAATCTTAGAACCCTGGGAGAATTACATGAACACCGAGTGGAGTCAAGAAAAGGGTTCAAGTATTTGGGAAAGATGATCAAGGGTTTAGGAAAGAAAAGGAGGTGAAGACTTTGAAGTTGTGTCAAAGTTTGGATTTGTTAGTTTAACATTTGGTTATTAACACTTTGGTTTGGTTGTTTATTAACTTGTGTTGCATGCTTGGATTACAATTTACTTTGATCCTTTATGTTAATTATGCCTTCATGATTGTGTTTTACATAGCTTTGTGCATGCCATATGATAGTTAGCTTATTAGATTATGATCTGTAGTTAAGTTTGGCTTGTAAAACCTTTGGGAAAAATCTGGGTTTATCAAAAACTAAAATGGGAAATTTTTGAAAACCTTCTGGACGCGGTTCCATATCGACCCGCGGTTCCTTATCGATAAGGTACCGCCGGCCCTAGATAAGGAACCGCCGGCCACTATGCACGACAGCATCTTTGCTTTACACTGTTTTCTTAATTTTGTGTAAACCTTGCATGATTTTCAGTAATAAACTGCACATTTCCTAAACTAGGGTATCTAAATTCATTATTCACCTAAAATTATTTTAACCCATTACTAGTTTGGATCATCCCCTCAACCATTTAAACCCACCTTGTTTGCATGTTCTTCACACATCAAACATACTTCCCTAAACCTTAAACCACCCTAATCAACCATGGTGTGTACCAAAACCTCAAACACTTCCAAGACCTCCACCCCAAGAAAAACACTCAAAATAAGGGTTAAGGTAGCTAAGCCTAACTCTTCACCTTTCCTTACACCCAAGAATGAGAATGCTCCTATCCTCATTTCTTCATCACCTTCCCCACCTCTTGCACCATGCAAGACCTCCTCCACCCATGGTACTAACCACTCCATTGGTTATACCTCCTCATCATTCAATTCTAGAATGAATGAGCTTTCCTGACCCTTCACTCCAAGTGCACCCTTGGAAGTGACCACACAACCTCAACCAATCTAAAGCATTCCTTTTGGGAATGACTTTGATGACACTTTGGTGACTTCACCATTTACCCCTCACAACTCACCCATTTCACCAACCTTGGAGGATTTACCTCCACATTCACCCATTTCCCCTTTGGGGAACATGCCTCCACTTTCACCCACATCACCCTTGGAGAACTTGCCTCCTCCTCCTCCACCCAACTCAAACATCCCAATTTTGGGTGTCCCTCTTCCCCTCCTCTTGGGTGATCCTTACTTTGGGTTTCAACAAACTCATGGTACTAGATGTCCATGTTGTCTTTACAACCACTTCCTCATCCAAAACTTAAGGATGGATATGTATGGACTTCATAGGGGTTTGCAAGATTTCTTGCTTACTTTGTTCTCTATGCCTCCTCCTAGGAGATGAATGATGGAGGTGTCTTAATAAGAGTTTTTCAACAAACAAGCCAAAGAAAACCACCTATCTAGATTTGATGATAAGCTAGCTATGTATTAGTTAGTTTCATTTATCTTTGTTCTTGTTTCCTTATTAATGTTTATGATTGTTGTGTTATGGATTTAGCCTTGTGTGATTCTATTCCTTTGTGCACACTAATCAGCTTCAATTTGAAATTAAAATTGAACCTAAATCTATCACAACCCCTAAACTTGACTAAAATTGGTTCAAAATGATATCTAAATTATTTTGTCACCCTTTGTCAAGACATTCTTTGTGAATGTGTTGCTTTATGCAACCCTAGCATATTTTGGTTCTAATAGAGGTAAAAATCCAAGATTTGCAACTTTTTTGAAAAAGTCTTAGTTTTTCCCAAAACCCAGGAAAAACTTGGTCTAAAGTCCTCTGGACGCGGTTCCTTAAGGACCCGCGGTTCCTTAGTGATATGGAACCGCCGGTCCACATAAGGTACCGCGGCCAGAAAGTGATTTTTGACGAATTTTTGGTCAAAACCTTTAAACCCTATTCCCAGTCAAGATTCCTTGTTTACTCAATTTGACTAAACATTCCTTGACAATACACATTTTGTATTCAAATTCTTACCTTGATTACATTTTACTTATACCCCAACCTTGAGATTTCATTCTCACATTACCTTGAGATATCATTCTCACACTCTCACTAACTCCTACATTCCTAACCTTGACATTTCTTTGTCACAACCCCACTCACCCAAAGCTTGCTCATCCAAGCTTTCCAAGAAACCGAAAATCTCGGTTCGACCCGTTTGGGTTAAGGAGAATGAACCATCTTCGTCCAAACCACCCAAAAACCCTACCTTCTCTCCAATCAAGTATTGGAATGAGACTTACACCATAAACCCCATCACCGGAGCAAAAGAACATGTTCCACCACCACCACCATCCTTCAATACCCCCCCAACTCAATGACCTTTCCACCTTCCCAAACCTCACAAGGCATTGTGAAAACACTCCAAAACCCTTTACCCCACCACCACCAAACCCTAAGTTTGATGCCATACCCACATCAAACGATTTTGTGTTGCATCATGGATCCTCGTGTGATTGTTGCCGTTTTCAACAAATTGAACTTGCTCATGTGTATGAGAAGTTAAATTTTCTTGAATTCCTCCTCACTCGACCTCCTATTCAAGTTTTCGTTCCGGTGGACAAAACTTCGAATGATGCATCGTTGTCTTTTTAGTTTTATTTTATTTTTAGCAATCTTGGAAAATATCACTATTAGACTAGCTTGTGCTTAGTGGTTTATTTTCTATATTTATTGCTTTTAGATACTCATACTATGTGTATGACTATCCTCTTTGTTGTATTTTTTTGTAACTTGTGTGTTATTTGTGTGCTATCTAATTAGTTCTATTTTTGAGTTGATCTTGGTTAAATTTTTACAATTGCTTATGGGTGATTCCATCAATTCTAAAGCTTTAACCCATTGACAAGTTTATCATCTTCATTTTATTGAAGTTTGATTTTGTCAATTACCTCTTTGGACATACTTAGCAAAATACTTGCTTCTAATTTGAGATTTCTTCTCTTTCTCCCTCTCAAGTTACTTAGTAGGTAGTGATCATATATACATTGGTGTTTCTTTCCTTTCTACTAACCTTTGTGTAGCATGTCACCTTAGCTCACAAACTTGGTGCCCCAAGCAAGGGGGAGCAACCACCAAGGGGGAGCTACTAGCAAAGTTCGATGCACTTCAAAGACTTATGCTAACCTTTTTGCTACGACAAAGGGGGAGAAATGATAGTGATAAACTAGTTAATAATTCCATAGCTTGTGTTTATACGTAAATGAGTTTATCGTTTGTCGTAATAAAAAAGGGGGAGATTGTTAATGCAAGTAATGCCTAAAAACATTATTAGTGTTAACTAATCCTTCTTAGTTTTGATCACAACAAACCATACAACACATTTAGTGTAGAAACACAAAATGAATTATTTAACTAACACTATCATCAAGGTAATAATCATATCACTAACCTTTCTTAATCATACTTAGTGATCATCAAAATGATTATCCTTAAAACTCACTTTTGCTAATAAGACACAAGTATTTTTAATAAACTTTCTTTTTTAGAAAATGTTTTATTAAAATGGAAAATGAAAATTTGAAAATGGCATATTCCAAATGCTGTTAGAATATCCTTTGAAGGGTTTAAATACCTCAGATATTCCCACCCCACTAAAAGACAAAAAACGGAGCGGAGTCTAGTGGCGGTACCTTAAGTACCTAGGCGGTACCTTATTGATAAGGTACCGCGGGGTGAGTTAAGGTACCGCGCACAGAAGACCGTTATAGATCCGTTATACTTTGTCTCCTTTAAATAGTGGGTCAAATCTCATTTTCCAGTAAGCCTCTTGGACGATTTTCTCAGCCCTCTTTCTATTTTCTATAGCATAATCATTAGTAAATGATCACTTAATTTGTTAAGGATGTTTACATATGATTATCCTCTTGATCCCCTCCTTTACCATGTCCAATGAGAAGATCACTCACTCACTAGTGTAGTGATAAAGATGAATTTATGAGCTAGTCATATTCATCATCATACCATTTTGTTTTAGGTCAATCCAATGTATTTATGAATACTTGAACTAGTTGTGTTCATCCAAATTATTTGTGGATACTTGGATTTGTTGTGTACATCCATTGCATATGTGTGTGCTTGGATTTGTGTTGTGTAAATCCAAGTTACATGTGTGTACTTGGATAAGTCTAGTTGAGTTGTAATAGATTTGATTAGGAGTTCTCACTAAACTATAAAGTGGTGTCTTGTGAGTTCTCACTAAACTTTAAAGTGATTAGTAGTTGTGTTGTGTGAAGTTCTCACTTAGCTTCAAAGTGAAGAGTCGTGAAGATTGGTTCTAGCTTTCGATTAGAACTCGACATCTAGCCTTGTGTCGTAAAATGGTGAAGTAGGCAACGTCGTGAAGATTGGTTCTACCTTTCGATTAGAACTCGACATCTAGCCTTGTGTCGTTAAATTGTGAAGTAGGCAACGTCGTGTAGATTGGTCCTAGCTAAAGATTAGGTCTCCACATTTAGCTTAGTGTCGGAAAATAATGTAAGCAACGTTGTAAGGTTTTCTCCGCCGAGAAGGGAGCTTGTGGATATAGTGGAAATCTCGAATAGGTGTACTCGAGGAGTGGAGTAGAAACGAGGATAGAGCCTCGTTGTCGAACCACTATAAATCTTGGTGTCTTCCCACTAGGCTGTCTCCTTCCTTGCTCTTTACTTATTTCATTATCATTATACTTGCTTATTATCCTTGCTAGTGTATTTCAATTGAACCTAATCATTATGCAACTTAGCATCAAGTAAAAGATAGTTTTGATACAAACCAAATTGAAAGTAATTTTAATTTGGTCACCAATCGAAGAGAAACTATTCAACCCCCCCCCCCCTTCTAGTTTCTACAAATAAAATATATGATCTACATCTTACGAAACATGGTTTTCCGGGGATGCTTGGCAGCATTGATTGTATGCACTAGGAATGGAAAAATTGTCCAGTTGCGTGGCATGGGCAATACGCCGGTGGTTATAAAAGATACCCTACTTTGATGCTTGAAGCTGTTGCTTCGCAAGATCTGTGGATTTGGCATGCGTTTTTTGGGATGGCATGTGCGAATAACGATATTAATGTTTTAGATAATTCTCCGTTATTTGATGACCTTCTGAATGACGAAGCACCGGTAAAACCGTATACGGTTAACGGAGTTGAGTATCAAAATGGGTATTACTTAGCGGATGGTATTTACCCACAATGGGCGAGTTTCGTGAAGTCTTTCACGGTTGCAACTGACGCCAAACATGCTCACTTCAAAAGGCGTCAAGAAGCTGCACGGAAAGATGTTGAACGTGCATTTGGTGTTCTCCAAGGACGTTGGGGAATATTACGTCAACCAGCACGCGCGTATGAAGTAAACACCTTACGGCGACTCATGTATACGTGCATCATACTTCATAACATGATTTTGAAAGATCAAGGTATGCAGGTGTTAGATTGGAACCAAAATTACGTTAACCCGTCAAGAAATATGCAACGAACATGGCTTGAGCGGTGTGAAGTTTACCGCCGAAAAAACAAAGAACTACGTGACCGACAAACCCATCAAAGTCTTCAACAAAACCTTATGGATCATATCTGGAATCAAATTGACCACGGAGATGAAGATGCATATGAAGATGAAGAAAACTAAACGGCGGGTCGTATGATTTTTAATTTTCGTATGTTTTTTTAATTTTCGTATGTTTTTTTAATTTTCGTATGTCTTTTTTATTATGTTCGTTTTATTTTAAAAGTATTGTAATGTTGCTTATGTTTAATGAAATATTTAAGTTTGTTTAGGGGGTGTTTTGTAAAATTCTGAAAAACTGGAAATCACTTGGAGTGATGACTCCCCTGTTTTTTTCATGTGAGTGAGTGAGTGAGTTTTGCTGACGTGGCACCCAAA
The DNA here is from genome assembly GCA_025667525.1 of Glebionis coronaria. Lineage (NCBI taxonomy): Eukaryota > Viridiplantae > Streptophyta > Magnoliopsida > Asterales > Asteraceae > Glebionis > Glebionis coronaria. The sequence goes on from CM046882.1 coordinate 397,895,973, forward strand.
AACACACTCACTCGGAGTGATGACTCCCAGCGCTCTAAGAGGGCTGGGAGTCATGGCTCCAAGTGAGCCGTTTTTTGGGTGCCACGTCATCGAAACTCACTCACTCACTCACAAGAAAAAATATGCGGAGTCATGGCTTGGAGTGATCGGTGAATGTGGGTCCCACAATACCCCTTTCTTCTTCCCCAATACACAAACAATACACAAAAAAAAAAAAAAAAAGATTTTTCTTCTTCTACGCCAAAGTGAGTTTACCCACGTAGGGCTCCCACGCCGTGGCTTTTTCCACTCGTCGAAATCATCACATCAACCACGCCGTGGGTTTGGCACCCCACGACGTTACGACTCCCAGCCCTCTAAAATAAAAATTTTATATTGCCCATTCCAATATGAATGAGAAATTTTAGCTAAAACTTAAATTTCGTGTTTACCCTTATTTATTATTTCCAGTCAAACTTCTTTTTTCTTAATCACAAAAATGCCATTGTGCATTAATAATGTGTATATCATACACTAAATAGTGTAACAAAGATGATTCTGATACTTCTGACAAAAAATGGTTCTGCAAAGAAAGTTACACTATATATCAATGTTTTAATGTGTATATCACGCACTAAATAGTGTAACAAAGATGGTTCTGATAATTATGACACTTAAAATGGTTCTGAGAAAAAAGTTACACTATATATAATGTTTTAAAAACCAGTTCGACCCGGCCGGTTCGACCGGTTGAACCGGGAACCGGACTGATGACCGGTCCGTTGTGAGCCGAGTTTTCATTGAAACCCGAACCGGATTGAACCGCCGGATTTAAGTCGAACAGGGTCAAACCGCCGGAAAAAAACCGGCCGGTTCAACATTTATCAAATATAAAAAAAAAAGAAGTGCAAAAATCATCCCTGTGGTATGTCGAAAAATCGAATTACATCGTTCGTTAACTTTTTGGACAACAGCCATCCCTCAGTTAGTGCGCGGGGCACAATACATCCCGGTGCAAATGTTTTCTCGTTAAAAATTTTTAAAATATAAAAGAGAGGGTATTCTTTTCTTTTTCCTTTCCCAAGGATGTATTGTAAACTTTATCATAAATAGTTTCAAAAAAAAATTATTTTTGAAAAAAAAATTATTTTTGAAAAAAAAATTATTTTCGGAAAAAACAAGTTTTATTTTCTAAAAATAAGTTTTATAATTCTCGAAAAAAAATTATTTTCGAAAAAAAAATTATTTTCGGAAAAAAAAGTTTTATTTTCTAAAAAATAAGTTTTATTTTGGAAAAAAAAAATTTTATTTTGGAAAAAAAAATTATTTTTGGAAAAAAAAGTTTTATTTTCTAAAAAATAAGTTTTATTTTCTCGAAAAAAAATTTATTTTCGAAAAAAAAAAATTATTTTCGCAAAAAAAAAGTTTTATTTTCTAAAAAAGAAGTTTTATTTTCGAAAAAAAAAGTTTTATTTTCGAAAAAAATTATTATTTTCTAAAAAATATGTTTTATTTTCGGACATTTTTTCGAAAAAAAAGTTTTTTTTCGCTATAATTTTTTTCGAAAAAAAAGTTATGTTTCGAAAAAAATAAAATTTAATTTCGAAAAAAAGGTTTTGTTTCGCTAAAATTTTTTTTTCCCGAAAATGAAACATATTTTTTCGAAAATAAAACTTTTTTTCCGAAAATAAAACATATTTTTTCGAAAATAAAACTTCTTTTTTCCAAAATAAAACTTATTTTTTAGAAAATAAAACTTTTTTTCCGAAAATAATTTTTTTTTTTCGAAAATAATTTTTTTTCGAGAAAATAAAACTTATTTTTTCAAAAATAACTTTTTTTTTGAAACTATTTATGATAAGGTTCACAATACATTCCTGGGAAAGGAAAAAGACAAGAATACCCTCTCTTTTAAAATTTGTTAATTTTTAACGAGAAAACATTTGCACCGTTAGTCCATGAGGGATGTATTGTGCCCAGCGCACTAACGGAGGGATGACTGTTGTCCAAAAAGTTAACGAATCATGTAATTCGATTTTTCGACATACCATATGGATGATTTTTGCACCTTTCTCTAAAAAAAGAAAAAAAAAGCGTAACATTAGATTAGCACACCAGATGTATAACTGACCATGGATGGTAATTTAAATTCCACGAATCGAGTCGCATTATGCATAATAGTGGTTGAACATGATGATTCGTATGTCATAGAAATTTTTGATTCTATGAGATTTTGTTACTATCTGGAAATGGATCTGAAAATGGATGTGGATCTGAAAATGGATTAGAATAAGAAAAAGAGGATAAGAACAAGGAAATACACAAAGATGGTTTGGGGTGATGGTGACAAATGAGTTATCAAAATACATGTAGGGGTGTCAATATTTCCGACTCGACCCAACTCGAATCCGACCCGAACCTGACCCGAGCATATTCGGGTCGGGTTACTAGGGTTGAAACTTGAATTCGGGTTAGTCGGGTCAACCCGACTAACCCGAATTCGAAATCGGGTCGGATATCGGGTAAATATATATGCCTAATTCGGGTTCGGATCAACCCGATTGACTCGAATAAGATTTTTTTTTTTTTTTTTTTTTAAATTTAAATTAAATATAAATTCTATTAAAAGAATTAAAAAAAAGTTTTTTTTTATATTTTACCCGTAGTCGGGTTGACCCGAACCCGACTAACCCGAGTTCAACTCGGATCGGGTAAAATATTTTTACCCTCAACCCAAATCCAACCCGACCCGAATAACCTGAACCTGACCAACCCGACCCGATTCCCACCTCTAAATACATGTGATCTGATAGCTTTTTAATACAGTGATTATTTATTAAAATAAATGGTTAAAAATTAAAATACTCAAATAATGGTTGTAGAAAAACAACAGTAATATTTGTTGTTTGTTTGTTCGAGAAAAACATTGCTCGTTTATTTTTGTCCAAAAAAAATAAAAAGTTTGTTATTATGTAGGCTTATTTCTCTTATCTTATTAAACCAATAACGAGTTACTCATTCTCTTCTCTTCAAGTACTCGTTTTTTTTCCTTTAGACATAAAACCGGGTTGACTCGGAGATTCAACCGGTTAAACCGGTGACCTGGTAAACCGGCGACTTGACCGGGTCAATTAAAAACCCGGGTTTTAAAACATTGCAATATATATATATATATATCAAATCAAATCAAATCAAATCAAATCAAATCAAATCAAATCAAATCAAATCAAAAAACCTTATATAGGAAGGATGGTGAAAGAATTCCTTAAATACAAAATTCTATAAAAATGACACATGTAATACATTAAAGAGTTTCCAGAAAATGCTTCAAAAAGAAAAATAGGAATTCCAAATGATGCCTTAAATACAAAATTCAATAAAAATATATATAGCAATTACATGATGCCTTAAATACAATATTCTATTAAAATATATAAGGAAGGATGGTGAAACAATACCTTAAATACAAAATTCTATAAAAATAATTCCATAAAATGCTTCAAAAATAAAATAAGAATTACAAATGATGCCTTAAATACAAAATTCTATAAAAAATATATATTGGAATTACAAATGATGCCTTAAATACAAAATTCTATAAAAATATATAAGGAATGATGGTGAAATAATGCCTTAAATACAAAATTCTATAAAAATAATTCCATAAAATGCTTCAAAAATAAAATAGGAATAACAAATGATGCCTTAAATATAAAATTCTATAAAAATATATATATATGAATTACAAATGATGCCTTAATATAAAATTCTCTAAAAATATATATGGAATGATGGTGAAACAATGCCTTAAATACAAAATTCTATAAAAAATGATTCCATAAAATGCTTCAAAAATAAAATAGGAATTACAAATGATGCCTTAAATACAAAATTCTATTAAAATATATATAGGATATAAAAATGATGTCTTAAATATAAAATTCTATAAAAATATATAAGGAAGGATGGTGAAACAATGCCTTAAATACAAAATTCTATAAAAATCATTCCATATATACTTCAAAAATAAGATAGGAATTACAAATGATACCTTAAATTCAAAATTCTATAAAAATATATATAGGAATTACAAATGATGCCTTAAATACAAAATTCTATAAAAATATATAAGGAAGGATGGTGAAATAATGCCTTAAATATAAAATACTATAAAAATAATTCCATAAAATGCTTTAAAAATAAAATAGGAATTACAAATGATGACTTAAATAACAAATTCTATAAAAATATATATATGAATTATAAATGATGTCTTAAATACAAAATTCTATAAAAATATATATGGAAGGATGGTGAAACAATGCCTAAAATACAAAATTCTATAAAAATGATTCCATAAAATGCTTCAAAAATAAAATAGGAATTACAAATCATACCTTAAATACACAATTCTAAAAAAATATATATAGGAATTACAAATGATGTGTGACACCCCATTTTGGAAATGGAAATATCACAGTAATTATGGCGTGTCATCAAAGCATACAAGGTAAAATGTCTAAACATTACTTGACCATATAAAGGAAAATACCGGAATCAAACATCGGTAGTCCAAAAGTAAAGCTCATCACACAAACATAGTATAGTAAAGGAAAAGGACGAAACAGTGTCCAAAGCATAAGTATCATAAAGAAAAGAAATGCATAATGTAAAGAAGGCTAGACAGCTTCCAGTCCATATGCACGTACTCTTAATGTCTACGAGCGTCCCTGAGTACCTGCCGTTTTGGGAACATAGAAAAGGAAAACGGCTGAGCAATACGCTCAGTGCACGGATGTAAAATAAAGCATGAATAGGATAAGCATATAACATAATAACAGCGAAAGAAACTAAGTCCCGAGTAACCTGGTTAAGTCTTAATAAAACTGGTTTAATAGTTTGAAAGTCTTATGTTTATCTTATAAAAACTGTTTATCATATTTTACCATTTAGCCAATATAGGTCATGAATATCCATCGTGCATGAATAATTGGAGGGGTGACCTCATCATGCAAATTAGAGGGGCTGCCTCTAATTTAATATACTGGTTTTAATGGGTAGGAGGGATCAGCTCCTTGTGAAGGATGCAAGGCACACACCACATTCACCATGTAATCCTGAATAAAACATGTAACTAGGATGCACCCATACGCCCCACATGATAAATATAAATAAATGGCCAAAAGCTGAAGGGACGCCACGAGCAATCACTCCGCCGTGGTGAAGTCATAACATCAGTGCCTCTAATGTTATGGTTATGGTACCTCCATAACTAGGTGAAACTGGTCATGCATGTATATGGCTATAGGTAATCATATTTAAACATAAGCAATCAAACTCATACTTATACTACGGGAAAACAGTTGGCTGCATACAGGGAAATCCTAATGAGGAAAGAATGTCCATACTGAAAGGACAGGAATCCGTACCTTATGTCCAGTGAACGAGAACGATGAACTACGAGAATCCTACTTCCGAAACACTAGTGCTACATAAATACGTACATAAAATAAGTATCTGCTTACTACATACATAGCTGGTTTTATATCATGTCTTAGCTTATTTTATGTGTTCTTACTATTTACTCTGTTTAAAGCCTTAAACTGTGTTAAATCCTATATTCTGTTCATTCTGATTAAGTATTTCTGATATTTCATGTGTTATTATACTTACTGTGTAATAATAAGTAACTTTCCAAAAATAGCAGGTTTCCTTAAATAGAAAGTTTCCAAAAATAGAAAGTTTCAAAAAATAGAGAGTTTCCAAAAATAGAGAGTTTCCAAAAATAGAAAGTTTCCAAAAATAGAAAGTTTCCAAAAATAGAAAGTTTCAAAAATAGATTTACTGCTTAAAATAGCTAAGTTTCTAAAAATAGAAAGTTTCCATAAATAGATTAGCTGCCTTAATTAAATAAGTTTCCATAAATAGATTAGCTGCCTTAAATAAATAAGTTTATAAAAATAGCTGGTTTCCATAAATAAAATAGCTGCCTTATATAATTAAGTTTCTAAAAATAGAAAGTTTCCATAATTAGAAATAAGCTGGTTAAATAAGCTAAGTAAATAAGCATAAGTATTTTCATGATTATTTTCTAAGTCATATGATATATTATATAGTTTAATAATTATTTCATGTAATTTAATTAAACTATAGGTTATAATATTTAATTAAAGTATGACATGTTTTAATTAAATATATTAAATACTTAGGTTAAAATATATATTATTAAATTCTAATAATATAACCTAAGTCATGTTTAATTAATTAATTATATCCATGGTTTTAAAATAATTAATTAATTATACGTCTTAATAATAAAAATACTTAGGTTCAAATAATTCATGTTTATTAATAATTAGTTAACCTAAGTCATGTTATTAAATTAATTACATCTTTATTAATTTAATTCTTAACATAAGTTTATAACATAAACAACTAACATAATCATGATCTGGATCTAAGCTTAAAAACATGCACCGGATATGAACAAACACCGTACCCCGAACCAAATCGGGGTACCCCCCTTGTTGCCGTAGGACCCACACGCACCAACCAAGACCAAAAAGGTCTTGGTGGTGGTCGGCTAAAACAAACCGAGCCCCCTTGGGGTCGGTTGTTCCTGCGGCCCAAAACAAACACCCCTTAGATCCATCCCTTTGATTAATTAATGACCATAACATGTTAGATCTAGGTTTAAATAATGTGTTTTTTTATGAAAAACATCACGTGTTCTTAATTAACAAAAGATTAATTAAAAGAAAACAAGTAAAAAGGTTTTACCGTATTCGTGGATCAAAAGGGTGAAGAACAAACACGAACAAACACTAATCAACAAGATCCAAGATCAAAATCACCCCCTTATGGTGGTTTGTAGGTGGCGGCACACAAAGGAGAAGGAGGAAGGGATTTTTGTTTTTCTTGAAATTCTTCTGTAAAAATAATTTGAGTAGTAAAAACTCTTTTTATCCCCCACTTAGTAAAATTGGTAATGGGCTTGGCCCATTACCTTCTTTTGGCCACGGGTAGGGAATCCCTTGTGGGGGTCCCGTACCTCGTTTCGTGTCTTGTAATTTCGTACACGTTTACGTTTAATTGTATTCGTGTTTTAAAAGTTCTCGTTACTTAAATATCCTACACTTATATATATAATTACGCTCGTATTAAATATATATACTTAATTAATAATATCTCGTGTTTTAATTACGCTCGTGATCTCGTGATCGTATGTTCGTGATTAATTATTGCTAAATAATTATTACGTGCTCGTTCATATAAAATATCTATCGTGTTCTAACACGTATGTAATACATAAACTCCTAATACGTACTCGTAATCATGCTATATTAGGAAAGTTTTTAACTAGTACATACGAACTTAAGGTACGATGCATGGTAAAAGCATGCGGGTTTTACAACTCTTCCCCCCCTAAAAAGAATAATTCGTCCCCGAATTATAGATAAAGTAAACTGGAAAAGAAGAACATACCCGAATTCAAAATATGAAATGAGGGTAAGAAGTCTGGATAGACTCCTCTGTTTCCCAAGTGGTTTCCCGCTCGGTATGATCCCTCCATAGAATTTTGACGAATGGAATCGTCTTCTTTCTCATGACTCGTTCTTGCCTGTCAAGAACTCGTTCGGGTTCTTCTATGAAAGTAAGATCTTCACGTATCTGTTCCAGTGGATACTGAACCATGTGAAGGGGATGATATTGGTACCCTCTGAGTAAGGACACATGAAACACATTGTGCACATGCGAAAGCTGCGGAGGTAACGCCAATCGGTAAGATAATTCACCGACTCGTTCAATGATATCAAACGGTCCGATGAAATGAGGACTGAGCTTCCCTTTAATCCCGAAGCGTCTAACACCACGTGCCGGGGAAACCTTAAGGAAGACGTGATCTCCTACGTTAAAGTGTAAATCCCTACGATGCTTGTCGGCGTAACTCTTTTGACGTGACCGTGCCTCCTGAATCTTCTGTCTAGCTACTGCGATCTTCTTGTTTGTCATCTCTATGATTTCTGGTCCTTCGAGTGTTCGCTCGCCAACCTGATCCCAGCAGATTGGGGCGCGACACTTTCTGCCATACAACATCTCAAATGGAGCACACTTGATGCTCGCGTGCCAGCTGTTGTTGTACGCAAACTCCACCAAACAGATGTATTCGTCCCAATCACCCGTCCATTCCAACGCACATGACCTCAACATATCTTCCAATGTCTGAATGGTTCGCTCCGACTGTCCGTCCGTTTGAGGATGAAAGGCCGTGCTAAGCTTAAGTTGTGTACCCCAAGCTTTCTGCAGACTTTTCCAAAAGCGCGAAGTGAATCGAGGATCTCTGTCTGAGACGATGCTGGATGGTGCACCGTGGAGTCTCATGATCTCTCGTCTGTACGTATCTGCGAGTTTACTTACCGGATCTTCCTTGCGGATTGGTAAGAAATGAGCTGATTTGGTAAGTCGATCAACGATAACCCAAATTGCATCGTGCTTCCTTTTGGTAGGAGGAAGACCGGTAACAAAATCCATGGTGATTTTATCCCACTTCCACTCTGGAATGTCTAACGGTTGAAGGAGACCGCCAGATCGCTGATGCTCGATCTTAACCTGCTGGCAGGTAAGACATTTGGAGACGTAAGTGGCCACATCCTGCTTCATACCACTCCACCAAAAGTACTGCTTGATGTCATGGTACATTTTAGTTGAACCAGGATGTATCGAGAATGGGGAGCTATGAGCTTCTGCTAGCAAAGCTTCCCGGAGTTCTTGGTCATCAGGAACACAAAGTCTAGTGCCCTGCCATACGATACCATCTGCATCTACTCTGAATTCTGTCTGCTTCTCCAAATTTTGTATTATCGCCCATATTTCTCCGTCATCCTTCTAAGCTTCCTTGATCTTAGATAGTAACTCGGGTTCCACTCTAAGATTAGCCCAGTAACCGTGCTGTCCACGTACCATGATCTCGATGTCTAGTCGCTCCAAGTCTCTTATGATTTCCTCATCGATTCTAATGCTGTTGATCATTCCGGACTTCCTGCTAAGGGCATCTGCTACTACATTTGCCTTTCCGGGATGATACTGAAGATTAATGTCATAATCCTTCAACAGCTCTAACCATCTCCTTTGCCTCATGTTCAATTCACGTTGAGTGAAGATATACTTCAAGCTCTTGTGGTCCGTGAAAATGTCACATGATTCTCCATATAAGTAGTGTCTCCATATCTTCAATGCAAACACGACTGCAGCAAGTTCCAGATCGTGCGTGGGGTAATTCTCTTCATAAGGCTTAAGCTGCCGTGAAGCGTACGCGATCACTTTCCCATGTTGCATGAGAACACAACCAAGTCCCTTCCCCGATCACTTTCCCGTGAAGCGTACGCGATCACTTTCCCATGTTGCATGAGAACACAACCAAGTCCCTTCCCCGATGCATCGCTGTAGATTTGAAATCCACCCGTACCAGATGGTAGAGTAAGAATAGGTGCAGATACTAGCTTCTGCTTCAGGTCTTCAAAGCTCTTCTCTCGATCTTCAGTCCAGACGAATTTCTCCCCTTTCCGCATCAGTTTGGTCAATGGTAGTGCTAAGCGGGAAAAGTTCTCCACGAACCTACGGTAATAGCCAGCTAAGCCTAAGAAACTGCGAACTTCCGTCGCTGATGTCGGCCTCGGCCACTTAGTGATGGCCTCAACCTACGCTGGATCTATAGTGATTCCTTCTGCTGATACAATGTGACCTAAGAATGCCACCTTGTCTAACCAGAACTCACACTTGGAGAATTTAGCATACAGCTGCTTCTGGCGAAGAATCTGTAGTACTGTACGAAGATGGTCTTCGTGTTCCTCCTTGGACTTAGAGAAAATCAGGATGCCATCGATGAAAACAATGACGAATTTGTCCAGAAATTCATGGAAGATTCTGTTCATCAGATCCATGAACACTGCTGGAGCATTTGTCAGGCCAAATGGCATAACTACAAACTCGTAGTGACCATAACGAGTACGAAAGGCAGTCTTAGCAATATCCTGCTCCTTGACTCGTAATTGATGATAGCCTGACCTAAGATCGATCTTGGAGAAGTGTTTGGCCCCTTGGAGTTGGTCAAACAGATCGTCAATGCGTGGCAGTGGATACCTATTTCGAATGGAAATTTTGTTGAGCTCGTGATAGTCTATGCAAAGACGCATACTGCCGTCCTTCTTCTTAACAAACAAAACCGGTGCGCCCCATGGAGATGCGCTCGGTCGAATGAAACCTCGTTCGAGAAGTTCTTGCAGTTGATCCTTCAGCTCTATGGGAGCCATGCGATAAGGAGCCTTGGAGATTGGTTCAGCTCCTGGAACCAGCTCGATACTGAATTCCACTTCTCGTGCAGGTGGTATGCCCGGAAGTTCTGCTGGAAACACGTCTTGGAATTCTGACACTATTGGTTGATCCTGAATCGATGGAGATTCGGCATCCATGTCGTGAACCATAGCTAGATAACCCTCGCAGCCATGTGATAGTAGTGCACGCGCTTGCAGGGTTGATATGATTTGTACAGACCGTCCGGGTATGAACCCATTATGAATGTACTCTGGTGCATTGACATCACCGAAGATAACTCGATATGAATGGCAGTCTATAGTAGCATGATATTTGGATAGCAAATCCATGCCCAAAATCATGTCGAAGTCATTCATGTCCAGCGGAAGTGCGTCGACAGGTCGAACCTTATCATCAAATTCTAAGGGAAGACTCTTGTATACATGGGTGATTAATACAGAGTCCCTCAAAGGCGTGGAAATAGTAAGCCTATTTTCTAGTGGCAAGGGAGGCATCCTAATGTTCTTAGCATAAGCAGTAGAAATAACCGAGTGAGTAGCACCCGTATCGAAAAGAACACATGCAGCGCGACCATACATATACAAGATTCCAATGATGGTACCTGTAGACTTTTTGGCCTGGTCTCGAGATGTCGTGTAGACACGCCCGACAGTAGGAGGCGGCTTGGCATCAGCATGTCCCGATGTACCCTCCATCTCGCCCTTACGGCAATCCTTCATAATATGGCCAAGAAGACCACACTTGAAGCACGCATCAGTATTACGGCGACATGGTCCTGGGTGCCTACGGTGGCAAGTAGAGCAAAGAGGATGAGTGTATCCTCCAGCAGGTGCTCTGGCTGGCTGAGGACCTGATAAAACATTTTACATGAGACATAATAGTTGGGTACAAAGGACAAAGCGGATAATCGTAAGATTGAGTACCAGTGATAGCTGGACGGCTAGGCTGCGAACCTCTCTGGTTCTGGTCCCTACCGTTTCCATGGTTCCTGGTAGAATTTTGCTAGAGTGTCAGAATATGAGTTATAACATAAAACATAAGGAATTTCGTAAGTATTAGGACCTGTTGTTGCTGGATTGCCCGGCGTTGATACGGTAATTTTCATTACCGCCACGCCTATCCGTAGCAGATCGGTCATTAGTCTGACCGTTTCCCTTGGGCTGATGAGGCTGTTGCTGAGTAGCCGGCTGAGACCGGTCCCCAGTTTTCTGCTTGGAAGATACATTTAAAGAGATGAATAATTGACATATGGAAGATATACGGATTGATCACCGCTTGAATATGAAGGTTTTACCTCTTGTCGGGTCTTTCAGCTTCCCCGAACTCATCCCTCTCCTGCAGCATCTCCAGTCTACGTGCTGCATCTGCTACTTGTGCTACCGTATCCAACGGAACACCTGACAAGTTATTTGAAATCCTTGGATTTAGAGCCCAACGAAAATGTATTGCTTGTTCTTCAGTGGTGCCCGCAGCTGCTCTCAGGACACCAGTATAGCGAAGGAAACGCTGCATGAAGTCATTGCTGTCTTCGTCAGGTCGCTGTCTGATGCTATAGTATTCTCTCATGAGCCGATTCCTTCCTTCCATTGGGAAGATGTTAGGCGGAGGAGGATAACCGTCGTTATAAAGAAGGGCATCTTGCATTTCTGCATCAGCAGCTGCAAATATTGCCCAGATATCGTTTGGTTTGCCATCTGACAGTATGACATAAAACGTATGATTAAACAGTTCAAAATATAAAATATATATACATGAAAAAAAAAATTATACTAAAAATTTCACGAGAAAAATTTTATGCAAGAAAATTTTTGTATGAATGCATGATGCAGTTTTATGAAAACTTTGGATGTTCGAGAGTGAACGCCTCTGGTCAGTTCACTCAAAACGAAAGACATATCGAGGGGACGCCTATGGGTCGGTCCCAAATCTAAAAGTTTCGATAACATGCGACTAAATAGGGCCAGTCCTGTACCAACCATTACTTAGTCAAAAACCCTGTAACAATGACATATATATGTATGCTTAAAAATGATGAATGCATGAAAACAACTGTCAGTTCTAGGAAGACCGTAGTGACTACCCACTAATCACAAGTCATATTTGAGAGCCTACAGGTCGAAGCCTTGGCTCTGATACCATAATTGTAACACCCAATTTTGGAAATGGAAATATTACAGTAATTATGGCGTGTCATCAAAGCATACAAGATAAAATGTCTAAACATTACTTGACCATATAAAGGAAAATACCGGAATCAAACATCGGTAGTCCAAAAGTAAAGTTCATCACACAAACATAGTATAGTAAAGGAAAAGGACGAAACAGTGTCCAAAGCATAAGTATCATAAAGAAAAGAAATGCATAATGTAAAGAAGGCTAGACAACTTCCAGTCCATATGCACGTACTCTTAATGTCTACGAGCGTCCCTGAGTACCTGCCGTTTTGGGAACATAGAAAAGGAAAACGGCTGAGCAATACGCTCAGTGCACGGATGTACAATAAAGCATGAATAGGATAAGCATATAACATAATAACAGCGGAAGAAACTAAGTCCCGAGTAACCTGGTTAACTCTTAATAAAACTGGTTTAACAGTTTGAAAGTCTTATGTTTATCTTATAAAAACTGTTTATCATATTTTACCATTTAGCCAATATAGGTCATGAATATCCACCGTGCATGAATAATTGGAGGGGTGACCTCATCATGCAAATTAGAGGGGCTGCCTCTAATTTAATATACTGGTTTTAATGGGTAGGAGGGATCAACTCCTTGTGAAGGATGCAAGACACACACCACATTCACCATGTAATCCTGAATAAAACGTGTAACTAGGATGCACCCATACGCCCCACATGATAAATATAAATAAATGGCCAAAAGCTGAAGGGACGCCACGAGCAATCACTCCGCCGTGGTGAAGTCATAACATCAGTGCCTCTAATGTTATGGTTATGGTACCTCCATAACTAGGTGAAACTGGTCATGCATGTATATGGCTATAGGTAATCATATTTAAACATAAGCAATCAAACTCATACTTATACTACGGGAAAACAGTTGGCTGCATACGGGGAAATCCTAATGAGGAAAGAATGTCCATACTGAAAGGACAGGAATCCGTACCTTATGTCCAGTGAACGAGAACGATGAACTACGAGAATCCTACTTCCGAAACACTAGTGCTACATAAATACGTACATAAAATAAGTATCTGCTTACTACATACATAGCTGGTTTTATATCATGTCTTAGCTTATTTTATGTGTTCTTACTATTTACTCTGTTTAAAGCCTTAAACTGTGTTAAATCCTATATTCTGTTCATTCTGATTAAGTATTTCTGATATTTCATGTGTTATTATACTTACTGTGTAATAATAAGTAACTTTCCAAAAATAGCAGGTTTCCTTAAATAGAAAGTTTCCAAAAATAGAAAGTTTCTAAAAATAGAGAGTTTCCAAAAATAGAAAGTTTCCAAAAATAGAAAGTTTCCAAAAATAGAAAGTTTCCAAAAATAGATTTACTGCTTAAAATAGATAAGTTTCTAAAAATAGAAAGTTTCCATAAATAGATTAGCTGCCTTAATTAAATAAGTTTCCATAAATAGATTAGCTGCCTTAAATAAATAAGTTTCTAAAAATAGCTGGTTTCCATAAATAAAATAGCTGCCTTATTTAATTAAGTTTCTAAAAATAGAAAGTTTCCATAATTAGAAAAAAGCTGGTTAAATAAACTAAGTAAATAAGCCTAAGTATTTTCATGATTATTTTCTAAGTCATATGATATATTATATAGTTTAATAATTATTTCATGTAATTTAATTAAACTATAGGTTATAATATTTAATTAAAGTATGACATGTTTTAATTAAATATATTAAATACTTAGGTTAAAATATGTATTATTAAATTCTAATAATATAACCTAAGTCATGTTTAATTAATTAATTATATCCATGGTTTTAAAATAATTAATTAATTATACGTCTTAATAATAAAAATACTTAGGTTAAAATAATTCATGTTTATTAATAATTAGTTAACCTAAGTCATGTTATTAAATTAATTACATCTTTATTAATTTAATTCTTAACATAAACAACTAAGATAATCATGATCCGGATCTAAGCTTAAAAACATGCACCGGATATGAACAAACACCGTACTCCGAACCAAATCGGGGTACCCCCCTTGTTGCCGTGGGACCCACACGCACCAACCAAGACCAAAAAGGTCTTGGTGGTGGTCGGCTAAAACAAACCGAGCCCCCTTGGGGTCGGTTGTTCCTGCGGCCCAAAACAAACACCCCTTAGATCCATCCCTTTGATTAATTAATGACCATAACATGTTAGATCTAGGTTTAATTAATGTGTTTTTTATGAAAAACATCACGTGTTCTTAATTAACAAAATATTAATTAAAAGAAAACTAGTAAAAAGGTTTTACCGTATTCGTGGATCAAAAGGGTGAAGAACAAACACGAACAAACACTAAATCAACAAGATCCAAGATCAAAATCACCCCCTTATGGTGGTTTGTAGGTGGCGGCACACAAAGGAGAAGGAGGAAGGGATTTTAGGTTTTCTTGAAATTCTTCTATAAAAATAATTTGAGTAGTAAAAACTCTTTTTATCCCCCACTTAGTAAAATTGGTAATGGGCTTGACCCATTACCTTCTTTTGGCCGCGGGTATGGACTCCCTTGTGGGGGTCCCGTACCTCGTTTCGTGTCTTGTAATTTCGTACACGTTTACGTTTAATTGTGTTCGTGTTTTAAAAGTTCTCGTTACGTAAATATCCTACACTTATATATTTAATTACGCTCGTATTAAATATATATACGTAATTAATAATATCTCGTGTTTTAATTACACTCGTGATCTCGTGATCGTATGTTCGTGATTAATTATTGCTAAATAATTATTACGTGCTCGTTTATATAAAATATCTATCGTGTTCTAACACGTACGTAATACATAAACTCCTAATACGTACTCGTAATCATGCTATATTAGGAAAGTTTTTAACTAGTACGTACGAACTTAAGGTACTATGCATGGTAAAAGCATGCGGGTTTTACATGATGCCTTAAATACAAAATTCTATAAAAATATATACGGAAGGATGGTGAAACAATGCCTTAAATAAAAAAGATTCCATAAAATGTTTCAAAAATAAAATAGGAACTACAAATGGTGCCTTAAATAAAAAATTATATAAAAACTTATATAGGAATTATAAATGATGTCTTAAATACAAAATTCTATAAAAATAAATAAGGAAGGATGGTGAAACAATGTCTTAAATACAAAATTCTATAAAAATGATTCTATAAAATGCTTCAAAAATGAAATAGGTATTACAAATGACGCCTTAAATACAATATTTTATAAAAATATATATAGGAATTACGAATGATGCCATAAATACAAAATTCTATAAAAATATATAAGGAAGGATGGTGAAACAATGCCTTAAATACAAAATTCTATAAAAATGCACAACAATAGTATTAATTTCAAAAAAATTAATGTAAAAACGTTATTCATAACATTAACATAGAAAAAATTTATTACCTCACAACATTCAAAAATACATAAAATATTTATACAATATTATAAAAATTCTAAAAAAAGTTTAATGTAACAAACTTATTCTTACCGTTAACGTATGCAAATTCAATTAACTCCTAATATTCTTAAATAAATTAAATATCTTAAACTACGTTATTTTTGTCAATCTATGCTACATTATTAAAATATCAATGCCATAAATAAAACTACATATACTAAACTTCTAATACAAACACACATAAAATCATTTTTCATTAAAAATATATATAATTAAAGCTAGCCCGTCCACCGGACGGGTCTAATAGCTAGTATATATATATATATATATATATATATATATATATATATATATATATATATATATATATATATATATATATATATATATATATATATATATATATATATATATATATATATATATATATATATATATATATATATATATATATACTAGTGGCAAAACCCGTCCAATGGACGAGTATGATTTCTGATTCTCGATTACCTTTTTTTGTCAATATTTGTTGGGAATATGTTACTCAATAATAATCAAGTTTGTAAATTAGAACACAACCTAAGCTTAGTTAATATTTGATGATTATCACTCATATTTGTTTATATATAAACAACCTTTTGAAACCGATAACTAACTTATAAAGAGTGTAATTGATATTATTTTTTCTGAACAACAAGATTTCATTAAGCTAGCAAGAAGTTAGAAAAAATTACAAAAAGTAAATTTTAAGAGGGTTTTGAATCCAATTGCTCCATAAAATGGAAGACAAAGATTGTAATTGATATTAATATTATTTATCCTAAAATTTGGCAAAATCAATACGTTTTTCAAGTGATTTTCATATAAAACACATGCATGAAACTAAAAGTATAAATAAATAGGCGATCTAACAAATTAAAATATCCAAAGTGAAGTTTAACATATGTCTCTATGAGCAATTCTAATAAGGTACAACTGTGTAGCATTGTGCAAGAGAATATAAAGAGTCCACTTAATGAAAAACTCACTTTACTTTTTTGGGAATAAGCATTTTTAAAAGCTTTCAATTGCTATTAAGGGAAACAATTTGCTCCATATAATGACATATTCTTAATAAACTTCATAATTTTTTTAATGTCTTGACACATGCAAATTTACAGGAGTATTCTAAGCTTAACTACATCAATTATAAATCGAATGAAAAGAATAACATTACAAAGTATAAATACGCTAACCATGTTCTGTTGAACTACGTCAAAAAGTGAATTACGATTGCCATCATGTGTAATTTTTGTTACAAACTTTAAAATATGCAGTCTTTGGATGTGATATATGTTCTTCACTCACTTGAAAAAAAAAGAAATAATGTTGATTTAAATATTTGTTTATATTTTTTAAACATAATACGATTTATTCATTGTTTTTTTTATAACTAAATTATTGGTTCAATCTATGATTTAGGTTAAATTATAAGTATTAAAAGTTTAATTACATAACTGTAGAAGGTAAGCGAGCAACAAGCTGCGCCGCAAGCCCTTTTTGAATTGCAAAGCTAATTCTAGTAAAAATCATATTTGTGGATTTAGGTGTCATAACGTTTCTATTCATAACGCGCTGAACTCTATTCAGAAACTCCACCGCTTCTGTTTTAATTATAGATAAATGGGTATGACTTGCAATTATCGTTTATGTATTCTTTTATAAAATCTGTTTGTAAAGTTTTTTAAACATAACACGCGAGTATGATTTGTGAGTATTCAATGAATAAATTAAGTATTCAAAAGAATTTGTCGTCACTAACAAAATCACGAGTACATGCGCAAGTAATTAACCATATTGACAAGATTGACTATTGAAATTGTTTTATTTGGTTTTGTTAAAATTCTTCAGATTGATCACACAATCGGTCTTTGAAGTCGATCGACCGGCGGTCGAGCTCATTCATCTCCGTCACGATGATTAAACCGAGTCGGTCGACTCGACGAACTCGGTCACATCCACGACCTTTTCGAAAAATAAAAAGTTCTAAATGTTTTTCAAATTTGACTGTTACATATTTAAAAAAACATTAAAAAAAAATAATTTAAACACTTTACTTCGAAATACCCAACTTTTTAAACTATTTCTCTCACACTTTTCAAATTTATTTTATATCAAACTATTTTTATACCATCTAAAAAATGGCTTCAAATGAATTGTGGACTCCCGATGAGGAGGTAGCTTTGTGTAGAGCTTGGGTACACGTATCGGAGATGTACGTACCAAGGAAAAGTCAACAGTTGAAATCGTTTTGTTCGTAGGTAGCTAAGTTCTTTCATTGCGAATGCGTGATCAAAAAAGAAGTTATGGCTCTATTATCCGCAAATGGAAAACTACGATTCGTCTTAAAGTTAATCAATTTTCTTTGATATATGATATTGTCTTACTTAAGCATTCAAGTGGGACTTCTGAGATACTGTCTATGAAGAAGCCGCAATCGAATATCAAATTTTTTTATGATTCGAATTTTGCATTTTATGAATGTTGGAAAGTTTTGAAACAAAATCCCAATTGGAGTGAGGTTGAAGTGTCACAGTTTCTTAAGCGAGAACTTTAATTTTTTAAGTTTTATTATTATTATTATTATTATTATTATCATATTTTGTAATATTTTTTATTTAATTTAATCTTTTATTTATTTATTTAAATGTAATGTTTTTTATTTAATTTAATGTTTTTTATTTAATGTAATATTTTTTGTTTAGTGTAATGTTTTTATTTATTAATTAAAAAAATTTGGACTTGTTCGCTTTGTTGTGAAAATCAGGTTGCCTATACGTCATCAGAGAAAGAAAACTGATGTGACTATAAAAAAATGTAAGTCGCTTGTGGTCGTTGTTTCATGCAAAGTTAATCGTTGAACAATTGTTACAAAATTTGCTAAAAAAACAATTGTTACAAATTGGTTTACGTGCTATATTACGTTTATAAATGTGCAATAGATGTTGATATTGTTAAAGATTGTGCTTGATGCACCTGGCTTTATTTTTGTATAGATTAGTAATTTTCTATAGATTATTCGATTATTAGTACATATAGCTTTCAGCGATCAAATAGTGGCAGCGGTGTGATGTTTTTTGTCACGATAGTGGATATTTTTGTTCAATGGAAACGTTGGCATATTTTATGACACAATTCATGCTTTGTAAAAAAAGTTATAAACCTATTGCAATTAATTGTGATCATGTCTTGTAGAGTTGGTGCACACCATCAACCCTTTAAATCAACTTGGTCTAAAGGTTTTACGAACAGATAAATGTTATTTAACGGATGATTGGTTAAACTTTTTTTGGAACAGCTTGTGACTTTTAACAATGCACAATATCAAAGTAAGGGTGTTAAATGGGCTGATCCGACCCGACCCGCACTTGATAAAGCAATGCAGAGTCTGATTACTTTGGGTCAAACTTAGCTTATCTGGTTTATCAAGTCATCTCGATAGACCCGATAGCCTAATAGGGTCGAGTTAGAGTCGTAGTTAGTTTCTTATCGGATCAACCCGATAAACTCGATAAAATATAATGACATATTAATGTATTTTTATTTTTTTTTTAAATAAAAGGCGACTAACAAATCTTTTATAGCTACTTCACTGCTAAAAAATGCTTGTGTTCATTTTTTATTAAGTAATTTACTACGGTTTCGATTCTTATTTTGTTTCATAAAGTAAACGGCAAGCACAAAAGCATGCATATAATCACTTTTTAGACAATGCCTAATAAAATTCAACCACCTACTCTCCAACATTAAACAATTCCCACTTTGTTATTTGACCAACAACCCATAACCTACTGTAAGTTTATAGGAGAATATTTAATCTGATGTATGTAACTCATTCGTAAGCACCTTTATCAACTGAATAATATTTGTAAAAAATAATCATTCAACTACAAATTAAGTTATTAAATTGACAATGAAACATTTATAAACCGCAAATGGCTAAGAAGTCATCCTAATGACTCAACAACATGACCTTATTAGGATCAGCAAGAAAAGAACAATGGATGACTTCGTTACAGACAAAGTTGTAGACCCCTTTGTGATATCCATCAATCAGTCTGTGAACCTGACAAAAGAACAATGGCCAATCCAACAATTATGCATCCCTTTCTAGTCAGTCCATCACCGTCCAATTTTCTCTTCTCACAATGTCTGTAGAACTCACCCAAAGCTTAGCCTTACTGGAGGGCTCACCATCGTTTGTGCAGAGACCATGAATGCTTATATATCTGACATTATTAATCACAATCAAAGAGGATTTAATTATATGACAGTATGCCTTAGTCATAATGTTCCAGGAGGTGGTTTGATAGTATTTTTCCACTAAACTTCAAGTGCCTAACAACCTGAAAATTTTGAGTGGAAGCTTAGAGTCTTTTAATACAATACAGATAATTTAATAAATACATGACACAAAAATGGCACCTTATTGTTGTTCAAAAAATAAAAATAAGCTTAAAATTTTGAATGACAAGATGAATATTGTGAAGGTTAGTGAGTTGTTTCTCCCTATTAATATTAGAGACGAAATAGCATTTTCAGTAAAAAATTCAGTATTGTAGTTGGTTTTATTTCTCTCTTTTCTCAATATGATATTATTCTATGTGGCTGCAGCCTGCAGGTTGGAAATACAAAGAAAAGTCCGAGAGATAGCTTCTTGTATGGAGCTTGTGGTCAGGTATACTTTCTTGGCCAAATATTTTTATATTCATAATCATAAAGAAAGACAAACATAGCATCAACCATTGACCGATTCAGCAATTTGAAAGAAAAAAAGAAGCTAAAGGGACGAAATTTTTTTGTCATTAACAAATGTATCTTGTGACAAGAAATATTATACCATTACATGTTAAAAATATGATCTGAGGAAGGCGAAAAAAACTTGCAGCGTTTAGCAATGCTACATACAGTCATGTCTGGAATATCCAAAAACCCCTCACTTTAGTATTACGAAACACCATCAAATAGCGTGATTATACATAAAGCTGTTTAAGTAACTAAAACTCAATACTATAGAAGTTTCATATTTCATCGCACTATATAGACATATGATATGAAATATAAATTATATATTGATCATATTCGGAATTCAATAGTGTATCATTTGATTCAACTACTTCTCTAAATGCCAAATTTCATTATTCTAAAAAAAATGAAGTTCTACATTAGGCATGTTTTAACAAATATTCTGTTTTTAAAATGCAATCTCATAACATCCATTTAATTCGCTTGTAAGTTGAGAATGATAAGAGTAAAGCAGCTTCACTGCTACTAAGTCCAGTTCTGATGGTTTATTCAAAAGTGGCCGTGGAATTGGCAAAAATGTACGCATGTTAACCATATGATGTAGCTGTTGGAGGGAAAACTTTGACAGTAGAATTTGATGTTGAAACAAAAAGGTATCATGTTTGATACGGGTACTGGGTTTTCACACCCAATCAAACCGAAATAAGAAACTCACAGGTAAACTTGCTTGACTTAAACAACAAAAATTCTTATAATCTTTGACAGTGGTTACAGTGGGTTGGACACGGTGGTAAAAAATAGATGTACTATCTACATTTACATTTTTCTTAATAAATCGCATGTACAGAAGGTGAACTTTCATAGTCAGCTAAGAAAATCCAAAGTTTAAAATTACATACCTGACAGAGTACTTTCCTTTAAAAACCGCCCCGCTAAGATCATTATCTTCTAACTTCTTTTCCTTTTGGAAAGTTCTATATGGTTTAATCACGGCTAGGATCTCTTCACTGTGAAAGAATAGCCACATGTTCATTCTTTTCGTACACGTTTACAATGCTTCCCATTGTGTCCCTGTCACATAGATATATAAATGATTAATCACCGCACTTAATTACTCCAAAGATTCTTGAAATTTGATGGATTTTTGTTTTGTGTGATTATTATTATTATAAAACTACTTATCTTTTTGTTTATGGCGGCATTCACAGAAAACGATGAGTGCAGCCTTCTCATCATTCTCTTCGTCCGTGCCTATCTCCCACATGAATCTTGCATATGCTCAAAGAATTACACTACAACAATACACTAAAGTTAGTATGAAGTCACCAGTCTTCAAAGGATAAACTAGATTTGTTTTAAGAAGTGAAACCCGCTTCTGCCTATTTTAAGTTTTAACCCATTACTAATCCCACCCACTTTCCATCTCCAGCAAGTCTTATATATATATACATATATATATATATATATATATATATATATATATATATATATATATATATATATATATATATATATATATATATATATATATATATATATATATATATATATATATATATATATATATATACATATGCATCAAAAGCTACAAACAACAACACAAGTTTAATAAGCAATTCCAAACACAACCGTTTGTCATATTCTGATTATATATGGATTTGAGTTAAAAAAAGGCCAAAATGATAACATATTTAAGATTATGTTTCACATATCCATAAGTAACCATGACCGAATCAAAGTAAACCAAATAGTGTAAATTATTCAAATCTAAGGTTGTCGACCTTAATGCATGTAGTATGAAAATATTAAATTATATAAAATTAGGCTTCTAGCATACTTACTGCAATTTTGCTCTACGTTTAGGGATATTTAGGCAACACTTTTGCATAGGTTGTTGGGGCTTGTAGATGGGTCATAGCGTTCTTCCCAAACAAATGAATCACGCTCATTACCCTGAAGAGTGAAAAGTCATTTCTGTTAAAAGAAATCAGGAGAAAAAGTCAATATTAGACGGGTATATATGCAACAATGCAGATCTACAAACGTAATAAAAAAAGTACCTAACAAAGTATTTTCCTGCGTGAGTGTGTCTGACTTGTATGGTGTTCATAGTAGACCCATTATTGTGTTACATTTTGGGTTGAGATTACAGTGCTTCATTAACGCATGTATCACTTCAGAGTTTTGCCCAGGGAGGATCTCAACTATGACCCTTTTACAGGTGATATTGAGCTCCTAACAGAAAACTTTTACGAAAAGCTTTAATGATTTTATAAACTTCTACTTATGGTCAAATAACATTAGCTGCTTAAATAGGTTAAGAGTCGTCCTAAGTGTACTTTTATTAGATAAAAGAACCCAAACCGCTTTATTACTCATTCAAATTACAATATATCTAAACTATTTTACCTATGTGAAGATCCTATTGTAAAAATATTGAGAAAAAACTTTAAGTATTGCGAAAAGGAACAAAAGCATTTTGCATCTAAAATAAATAACTTACCCCATCAATCAACGCATCGATCCATAATAACTCAATATAATTTTCCAACAAAGGAAATGTTTGCTCATGTGTGTGTGTGTGCTTTTATGTGTTTTGTAGCTCTTGTCGTTTTAAACCTGCGAGATGTGCCATTAGCATCTGTTGGGAACATAAGTTTTTAAATACCCTGCTGACCTTCATTGCTTCTTTAGGCAAATCAAGTAAAACAGGGTCTGCAAGTCCCCGCCAGACATGACACAAAATCTCCCTCGAGGAAACAACATTTTTAGCTATTCCCCTTTTGGCTATATTTTATAATTTCATTTTTACAGTTTCATTCATTCCATGTATGGATTAAATATAGACTTGAATTTTCCCATTGATTTTCAACATTTGCGACATCTAGTTAGTGCTCCCACTACACAACTTTGAGTTCCTGTTGACCATGTTTACAGTTAATATATTTTAAACCCATTAAAGAAAATTCATAATGAAGGGTATATAGTTGGTCAAACCGGCAAAAAGTTAAGAGCCATTGGTAGACAACTCCTAAAGAAACTTCATAATGAGACACACAACTCAATCTTACCACAAAAGAAACTTGATAATATACACACAACTGTATCTTAAAAGTTACAATCGGGGCACATCTTGCTTAAAACTTCTAAAAGTTTGCTTTTGGTCAAGAACTTCCAAAAGGACATCCTATTTTTAATTAACTCGCATCTTTTTATTATTGATCCATAATAATGATCACCTTCATGATTCATCATCATGCTGATGTAACCTGTATGAGAGGGTGCATCAACACCATCAGCATTGGTGTCGGTAAGCTATGAATAGAGTTTCAGAAATATGGATTTAAGGTACTTCTTACGTACATGATACCATATCAAAAACACAATTTTTGTTACTATTGAACGTGTTGAGGCAATTCTGAAAAAATATCACAGTTCACTGCATGAAGCCAGCAAGTTTGTTACTATTAAAAAGAAATAATTCGAAATAGCTTCAAAGATAAAAAATACTTTGTGATAGCGCAAATAAAAAAAATACGTGATTTGTAAATTTAAAGAAAGTATGTAACGAAAAATCGTTAAAATCTAATTACCATTCTATAGCAGTGAAGTAAGAGCATCCCATGTCACAACCAACTTTGTCACAACTAGCCAAAATAGAGCAAGATTGTCATACCAATAAGCTACCTTAATATCCTGCAAAAAGTAGTACTACTAACTTTTAATGTATTTCAAAATAAAAGATGTCTAAAACGACTACTTACAATACTGTAGGTCCTCGTAATCCTTGGATTATCCTTGTGTTGTGATTATCTAAAGAGACAGAGAGATAGATGAAGATGTAGAGAGAGAAAGTAGAGAGAGGTTGGAGAGAATAAAGAAAGATTAGATTAAGTGTGTGAAAAGTGAATGACCAACCCCCTCCTAACATGCTAGGAGGGGGTTTATATAGCCCACCCTACATGTGGGCTATATGGATTATATTGGATCACGAGCCCAATATCATTGGAGTGACCGATCCTTTCTAAATACGTAAAAACGTATTTCCAACAATCTCCCCCTAAGGGAGGTCACTCCAAGTTACAATGTCCTAAATAGTCTATAGCTCGTGATCTATGCTAATAATGATGTGACCGAGACTTTCTTTGGGAAAACGTATTTCCAACAATCTCCCCCTAAAGGAGGTCACACCATTTTACAAAATCTTAAACCTAGCATACTATGCTTGAGTCTTCGATCTTGTTCTTGTGAATATGCTGATGAGATCTTTGACTTTAGTCTAGAGCATGTTCTCTTGCCTTGACCTTGTGCATTCATCACTTGTGATATTCGCCTCTTCGTGACTTCACGTCCCACATACTTATACCTTTGTAATTCTTGAAAGCATCAGAGTTTGATACAGCAGAAGACTTGACTTTTAGGCTTTCTTAAATTAGATTAAGTATTAAGTGTATAAAGTATATTCTCGGATTCTGCAACGCCACCGTCTTCAAATGCCGCAACATAAGTAGACACGAACAAAATGGCTTTGAACATTTCATTCTAGTTCGGTAGCATTTTACCTCCGGTCGGTGAAGACCGTTGGATGATATGAAATATCGCACTTGTGGCAGGTAGTTTCAATTAAGAACCTCCTTGACAAGATTTCGCGGGTAAACCCGTTCTCTTTACTCGACCGTCCAAAGTTGACTGCGAACGTAAAGAGTGAATCATTTGGATAAAATTATCCGCATGATTGAAGCCGTCAATTCTGATTCCTGGAACAAGTTTGATTCATTAAAGAATCGCACCATCGTTGCTTTCCAGTTGTCACGAGCTTAATTCATATTGAATCTTACAAGTTACCTACCAAGTGTTGTTTGAGGTTAACACTAGAAGGATTTCCACTCATCACTGTGAACACTAAGGTATCACTCTGAATGTTCTGGCAAGATCACTAAGATATTGCGTAGAGGCCTGGAACGTGTTTAAATTCAGTTAAGAATTAAACCACTGTTGCTTTCCAGTTATCACAAGCTTGATTCATAAAGAATCGCACAAGTCACCTACCATGATCTTTTTGATATTCGCTCAAGAAGGATTTCCATCTTCATTGTAAATACTTTCGTATTACTCGGATGTTCAGGCAAGATCATGAAGATTTTGCGTAGGACTCTTAAGATCTTTCTTACTTTTCACAGTGTGTGAGGAAGCAAGGAAATATGAAAGTGTGTCCTAATGAGATATTTGATGATCTCAAATGGCTCTAGACTCAATTGTGCATTTTGGATTTTAGTGATCGGAGTCTGGAGAGGAGTGCTACCATTTCAATACCAATTTATTCGGAGTGAATAAATCAATAGATAATGTGTTGTCTCCGTGTGATTAAAACAAATACCTTTTGAGAGATATCTGAGTTAGCTGGGATGGGTTGTTTATTGCATCACTGGGTCCATGATGTCTATCTTCAATATCGAGCATCATTAAAATGATCTCAATAGCATATGTGTTGACCCGGTTTCTGCCTAAAGTTGTAAGGAGGGCTTCTTTATTTACACCCTTTATCTTTACAATTCTTTTTCATTCTTCAACCCCTTCAATGCTTACCAATACGTCATCACTAGCACCTTGTTGTGATTGTTCCAGTGCTAACTTAAGTACTTGGTCGGCATTCAGCTACGTTCACAATCTTTCTCCATCTTTCCTAAGGACTACTATTTCTAGCTATGGAATGTCCTTGGGAAGATTCCTCCGGTTCTAGAGGAATCATTGGACTTTAACCTATCCTACCATCCTTATGTCACCACAATCTTCACCGTCGTGAATAGAGATGTTTTGGGTAAGTACATGTCACCATGAAATCCATTTTGAAGTGCTGAAATATAATATAATGCAGTTCGTTTTCTCTCGATTCTTAACCAATAGAAAGTCCAACCAATATCGGATTTTTAATTGTTCTTGGTTGTTAAGCTTGCTTGGTAATCTATTGCTAATTCAACAAATGCTTGCAAAATGGAAAAATATTACCTACGTATATGTAAAACAAATTGCAAATACCACGTTTTTATTCAAGTAAAAACTCAAAATGCCAACAATGAAACTAAAGGGACTAAAATTGTAAATTCTATGAAAAGTAAATGCTTGAAATGTAAACTCTAACAACTATAGGGACTAAAAATGTAAATCTGTTAACTAAAAGGATCAAAAATGCAAAAACTATAACAAACTAACTAAAAATGTAACAATCTAACAAACTACTAACTGAATTTTAACAAATTTCAAAGTCCAGGGACCAAAGTTATGCAAACCCTAAATACTTGGAAGATTAGCCAAGTTTTCAATACTGGTAGAAAAGAAAGGACCAAAGTGCAATTAAGTAAAGATTTTAAGCAAAAACGGGACACAAGAAAGAATAAGCTCGTTTGAGCTTATTACTCAACCAAAATCAATGAAACAACTTGCAAAACGTTCCAAATTCAATTTAAGCTACGTGTGTTCAAGGAATTAAGCTAAAGATCAAAAATAAGCAAATGAGTGCTTATTGATAAGCTCAAAATAAGCTCTAGCCAAATCTAATCAACCACAACTGGATTTTTCTCTTGAAACTGATTAAGCAAATGATTTGAAGATTGGGAAATCAAACCAGAACAAATTTCATCCAGTAATAAGCTCTAAATCTGAAATAAGCTACAAAGAGCTTATGTTGACCAAACGTTGACCAAAATTTGCAAAAAGCTCAAACTTTCAGAAATTAACTAGGAACACTTACTAACTGATTTTATGAAAGAAAATCACAAGATTTGTCAAGTAGATATGGAGATCTAAGAAAACAGTAACAATTTTATCTCAGAGAATGAGCTTTGCTCAGCCTTTGACCAAAAAGCTATTTACCAGCTTATTAACTAATACTGTAGAAATTCCTTTTGGAATCTAAAACTATATGATATAAGCTAGGACTGGAAACAAATTTGGTTGAATTCCTTCAAGTATTGAATGAGAACTAAGCAATTGAAATTGGCAAGTTTTTAAGAACAAAGCTAAATGGAAGCTGACCCAAACAATTTTGAAGCCATTTGCCTGTTTGACTTTGAAATTGGCTTGCAAATGACTTTAAACAACTTGTTATCACTTAAGGACTGGAAATCAACTCTTAAACACCAAATCTTAATGACTGAAAACTATTAATGATCTACTCCCAAACACTCCTTTAACTGCTTTGAACAAAATTTTACAAAGACTTATTAAGTTCTGAATTATACTGACTTAAAGGCTATAGCAGACTAGATTCAAAGATCAAAATGAAAGGTTTTAAAACTGGAAACAAACAATTACCAAGGCTATGACTCAAATTAAGCTAATAGGCTAAAAAGTATTTAACTAATGCAGTAAAACTACAAAACTCTCAATTCAGTAAACAAGTAAGCAGTTACTGAACTACAAACACTCAAAATTCAATCAATCAGCAACTACTATCAAGTATATCATGCAGCCATCAGATTTAACTAGGAAAAGTAGCATGCAATGGACTTGTTGAGTGGAACAAAAACAAGAAGCTTAAAACCTAATGTAGATATCCTTTGAGAAGAAGAGGAGCGCTGAGCTCTCTTGCCCTAGTGATAACCACCACCTATCACTAGAAATCAACAAGAATCAACCCACAAATCAACTAGAATCCATCAAACTGCTTGAAAACTCCATAAGAACTAGGCAATGACTGAATTGTGATCAACAGCTAGCAATACTTCACCAATGTCAGTTATGATCAATGATTGATCATAACAAACATCAAACAACAACAACACTATCCAACAGCAGCAAGAATCAAACTGGAATGAGAAGAACAGAATTGGCGGGAAAAAGTAAATTTGAATTTTATTGCTAGAAAACGATTACAAATCTGTTACAAAGGTAGTAACTAACTAACTGACTCAAGAGTTTGTCAGACTCTTGAGTAGTTAGGGTAAGATTGAGGGAAAAGGGAAAGGAAAAGTAAACTAGGTGTTTTTACAAAATTAAGCTACATCTGAAAATGAAGTACAATCTAGCTATTTATAGGCATGAGAGGAGAGTTAGTTGGGGTTGGTGACGTGTCAGGGCCAATCCCAGCTTTCCACGTGGAGAAATCTGCTTAATTGCATTTTGAAGGTTATGAACAGATTTGGGTGTTTTTGATTGGATGAGTGACTTGTTAATTGGTTTACACCGTTGAACTCGTCTCTCAAAATTGAGCAATATTGGTGTTTTAATCTTCCCATGAAATGGCTTCTATCAAAATCGCGATCCTGGCAATTTTTCACTTTGAAGAAGAAGACACGTGTCAATCTCTGATTAGTTGTGGGAGAGAGTTGTGGATCAAACTGTTGAGATTGTGTATTAAATGTGGCGGCGATAGTGGGCATTTATTGAGCTGAAGTGGCAATCCGTGTGAAGCATTATTCCTCTTCTCATTTGTTGAAATCTTGACACATGGATCACACTTGCATATCTTTCCAATCTTGGCAAAACAAGTCCTTCTTCTTGGCAGATTGCTGTTTTAAGCTAGGATCTTCATTCTTTTGACATTTTTGGTCCTTTAACTTTGACTCTTCAACAAAATCATCCCTTGACTAAGTTGACTTGATAGTTGACCAGGTTTGACTTGAATCTTGACTTTTACATTATTTCACTTTTAGTCCTTCAACTTTCATAACTTGTCAAGATAGGTCCTTATTCTTCAAAGTCTTGTCACTTTTGATCCTCTTTTGTCTTTTTCATCCATTTGAGCTTGATTTTTCCTTGTTTGCTTGAAAATGTATCTTCTTACCTACACAAGTGCACACAAACACAAACATACCACATAATACTGTTTTTGCCAAATAAATTGGTATTTTGCTTCATGTTTTAGGGTTATTTGTTGATAAAAGGATATGAGTTTAAGCTCATATCAAATTCCCCTACACTTGAACATTGCCATGTCCTCATGCAATATTATATTTCGAGGCTCAAAATTTTACATTTCCCTCTTAATTAATCCACCTTGGCCATATGAGATGCATCTATGCTACTCTAAGCTAGATGATGCATGATTTTGACTTTTAATAATGCAATGAATCAAAATACAATTCTATCTATATCTTTTTGATTTTTCTTGAAATAGTTTTGATGGAAATAACTCATAAAGAATTCAATGACTTAGATTAGGGCTTGGGTACCATGGACATTTATCACCCTCAAGTTTCACTTTCCCCATACCAAGCTTATAAATGGAATCATTGCATTCACAAGTAAAAAGTGCATCAACTTATTCATGACAATTAAATGTGGAACCGGTTTTTATTTGAGCAAATTGCTTGTGGGCAAATTTGTCATTATTCAAGTGTGAAGTATAAGAAGTGCAAAATCCAAAAATAAGGAAGCACGGTTTTAATCCTAAGTAATCTTCTCATCCATTACTTGAAAAACCGCTCACAATTAATATAAGTCCGTATTAAGAGTAATAAGTCATTCGCCTTATGTGTAAAATCCTCATGTCATGCTTTCATAAGTAACTACACACTCGCTAAGGAAAGAAAAATAAAACTCACGCAATAATTTACATCCGCATCTTTTTGAGATTTTGGATCTTCAACCCCGCAACCCGTCAAGGTAATATTGGATTGGAGCAATCTATTGAATCCCCGCAACCCGTCAAGGTAATATTGGAACTCAATAGTCACTATAATTAACACCACACTGCCCCTCTTGGGAGTCTTGCATTATTTTTTTTTTCTTTCTTTTTCTTTTTTTTTTCTAGCCACTCATTTTTTTCATAAGCCGCTCTTATTTTTCTTTATTCCTCACAAAGAAATTTGAAAAGAAGAAAAGGAAAAACACCCGCTAAATATGGAGCATGACATAAGTCTAGAATCTTAAGACGTACTCATATCAACCATAAATGATTAGACAAAAATGCATAAGAGATTACAAACCAATTAAAACCGTACTTGATTATTTATTAACAATTATATACATGCGAAGAAAGTAGAGATAAAGAAGAGAAGGGTTTAGCCACAAGTAATTGCCATGAAGTCTATCTAGCCCTTTTACACTTGCTTCAACTCTATCATTTCCCATTCTCCACAAATTTAAAATTTCAAAGAATGAAATTGGTGGAAGCTTAGCCTAATAGACCAATGAAGGACTACATGGTTAAGGATACTAGCTAGAGAGTGCTAAAATAAGCAAACTCGGGTTTAGTCAAAATATCCATGGCGGGCCTAATATGTCAAAGAAATCTAAACTTGTTAAAACCATGTTTTATTATATTTTTTCTTTTTATTTATTTTGATGAAAAATAAAAAAAATATATACAATGCAAATGTGATATGCAAATGAAAAATGATTGATGCAAAAATTATGAATGCATATTTTTGGTGGCCAAAGTAGATCAAAAATTTGAAAAATGTTGAAAATTCATTTTTCCATGTTATCATGCAAGACAATGACAAGTTCTAGGTAAGGTCACTTCGATAGAAGACCCCCCTACACTTAAGCTAAACATTGTCCTCAATGTTTAAGAGCATGGAAGTATAAAAACTTCCCCTACACTTATGACAATGAATAGACTTTGCTTAACCCAAGTTAAGGAAAGGACAACTATTAGTGAAATCATGTTTAAGCACAAGGTGTCAATGAAAATTCACTAAAGTAACGAAGTGAACCGGATACAAGGGCCTCCTCCATAAGCTCCAAAGCATGAAATGAGTGAGCAACCCTACAAACAATCAAGAAGACAAAAGAAGGTCTCCCCTACACGTATCTCCAAGTCTATGCCTTTATTTCTAACCTACCACATTCTAAACCTAGTTATACGATGCTTGAGTTAATGAGTCTCTAGCTCGACTCGTCCCTCAATGAATTAATTCATGGGGAAAATGGGGACCTCTTGGACCATTTCAACGGAAATGTCCTCCCCAAAGTAATGTTTAACACGGTGACCATTCACTTTAAAATTTGGACCATCGGGTTGGGACAACTCAAGAGTTCCATATGGAAACACTTGAGCAATAGTGAATGGACCGGACCATCTCGACTTAAGCTTGCCCGCAAAAAGCTTCAATCTTGAGTTAAAGAGGAGAACCGGCTCTCCAACTTTGAACTCACGATTCTTGATCTTAGCATCATGCAATTTCTTAGTCTTTTCCTTGTAAAGCAAAGAATTCTCATAGGCATTGGCTCTCAACTCATCCATCTTATTGATTTGATCTTTCCTATGTGAACCGGCTTGGTTTAAATCAAAGTTAGCCCACTTGAGAGCCCAAGATGCCTTATGTTCTAACTCAAATGGGAGGTGGCATGCTTTACCATAGACAAGCCTATAAGGGGTACAACCAATTGGTGTTTTAAAAGCCGTCCTAAACGCCCACAAAGCATCATCGAGCTTATCCGACCAAGAAGCTCTATGCTCTCCCACCGTTCTCTCTAAAATTCTCTTTAAACCACGATTTGTAACCTCGGTTTGACCATTTGTTTGAGGGTGATACGCGGTAGAAAGTCTATGATTCACTCCATATTTCTTCATAACTCTCGTGAATTGATCATTACAAAAGTGCGTACCACGATCACTTATGATGGCCCGAGGTACACCAAATCTAGCAAACAATTGTTTCAAGAACTTTACAACCACTCTAGCATCATTAGTAGGTAAGGCTTTAGCCTCCACCCACTTGGACACATAATCCACCGCCACAAGTATATACTTGTTTCCCTTAGAGGATGGAAAAGGTCCCATGAAATCTATTCCCCATACATCAAATATCTCACACTCTTGGATAAAATTTTGTGGCATCTCATCACGTTGTGTAATTTTTCCTTGTCTTTGACAAACATCACAAAATTTCACCATCTCTTGGGCATCCTTGTAAATGGAAGGCCAATAGTAACCCGAATCAAAGACTTTCTTGGCGGTGTAGTTAGGCCCAAAATGTCCACCCGTAGGTCCTTTATGACATGCCTCTAAGATTTTAAATGCCTCGGGCCCATCTACACACCGTCTAATGATTTGGTCCGCACATTGCCTAAAAAGATATGGATCATCCCAAAAGTAATACTTAACTTCCTTAAGAAACTTTTTCTTTTGTTGATAAGTAAGACCCTCAATAAGCACATTGCCCACAAGATAGTTTGCTATATCCGCAAACCAAGGTGTGGCATCCTCTTGGGAAGAGATAGACATGAGCTCCTCTAGTGGAAAGGATTCATTGATTTCTTGATGTGGGAAATCTCCTTGAAAAGGATGCTCAAGCCTACTCAAATGATCCGCCGCTAAATTCTCGGCCCCTTTCTTATCACGAATCTCGATCTTAAATTCTTGAAGCAACAAAACCCATCTCAAAAGCCTAGGCTTAGCATCTTGTTTTGTCATAAGATACTTGAGAGCGGAGTGATCCGTATACACTATGGTCTTGGAAAGCACAAGATATGGTCTAAACTTCTCAAAAGCATATACTATAGCAAGCAACTCTTTTTCCGTGGTAGTGTAATGAAGTTGTGCACCGGTCATGGTTTTACTCGCATAGTGTATAGGTTGAAAATGCTTATTAACTCTTTGTCCTAAGACGGCCCCCACCGCATAATCACTAGCGTCACACATAAGCTCAAAAGGTAATTCCCAATTTGGAGAAACCAAAACGGGAGCCTTAGTTAATTTTTCCTTAAGGGTCTCAAAAGAGTCTAAACAAGCTTGGTCAAAAATGAAAGGAGCCTCTTTCTCCAAGAGATGAGTCATCGGTCTAGCTATCTTAGAAAAATCTTGTATAAAGCGCCTATAAAATCCCGCATGACCTAAGAAACTCCTCACACCTTTAACCGAGGTGGGTGGGGGAAGCTTAGCAATCACATCAATTTTGGCTCGATCAACTTCTAATCCCTTATTGGATATCTTGTGTCCTAAAACAATCCCCTCTTTTACCATAAAGTGACATTTCTCCCAATTAAGCACCAAACGTGTTTCCTCACAACGCTTAAGCATTCTCTTAAGATTGGTGAGACATGAGCTAAAGGAGCTTCCAAATACGGAAAAGTCATCCATAAAAACCTCCATGGTTTGCTCTATCATGTCATGGAAAATTGCCATCATGCACCTTTGAAACGTCCCCGGTGCATTACATAGGCCAAAAGGCATCCGCTTGTAAGCAAATGTACCGTAGGGACAAGTGAATGTGGTCTTTTCTTGATCCTTAGGGTCAATGGGTATTTGAAAATAACCCGAAAAGCCATCAAGAAAACAATAGTACTCATTTCCCGCTAAGCGTTCAAGCATTTGATCCATAAAGGGAAGCGGAAAATGGTCTTTCCTAGTTGCCTCATTGAGTTTTCTATAATCAATGCAAACTCTCCAACCGGTTACAAGTCTCGTAGGAATAAGCTCATTGTTCTCATTAGGCACCACGGTGATTCCACCCTTCTTTGGAACACAATGAACCGGGCTAACCCATGGAGAGTCGGAAATGGGATAAATCATACCCGCATCTAAAAGTTTAATCACTTCCTTCTTAATAACCTCATGGATTTTTGGGTTAACTCTCCTTTGGTTTTGAATGGCGGGTTTATAGTCATCCTCCATAAGGATTTTGTGAGTACAAAATTGTGGATCAATTCCCCTTATGTCGGATATTTTCCATGCTAAGGCTTTCTTGTGTTTCTTATGGACTTCAATAAGTTGGTCCTTCTCATCCTCTTTCAATTCTTTAGCAATAATCACCGGTAATTGGTCTTTTCCTTCTAAGAAATCATATTCTAAGTGGGATGGAAGTTCCTTAAGTTCAATGGGAGGTGGACTCTCTATGGAAGGTTTTACTATGGAAGGTTCCTCAATGGTAATCTCTTGTGGAATAGGGGAAGGAATAGGGTCCTCATTGAGCAACTTTTGGATCGTAAGAATATCTTCTTCCCAATTGATGGGAGAATCATCATCACCAAGAAAGTTGGACTCAAATTCCTCTAAGAGGAAATCACTCTCTCCAAAAGGTGTTAAAGAGGGAGCAATTGAGGCCACGGTTTCAACATGTGGAATCTCATCACTAGCATTCTTGCAAGCATCATGAAAGTGTTCATTACACACTTCATCTAGCACATCCACAATGTTAATAGTCTCACAAGGTCTAGACTCCTTAACCTCTTTTCTATCACAAACTTTCCCTAACTTAAACACCACTCTCTCATCTTCTACTCTCATAATTAATTCTCCTTCCGCCACATCTATCAAGGTACGACCCGTTCTCAAAAACGGTCTACCAACAATCAAAGGCACTCTAGGATCCATGTCATAATCGACCACTACAAAGTCAGCCGGAAAGGTAAACTTATCCACACCTACAAACACATCTTCCGCTATACCTACGGGGTAAGCTATGGTTCGGTTGGCTAGTTCAAGAGTCATCCTAGTGGGAGTGAGCTCGGGAAGAGATAGTTGTTTCCAAACCGATAAAGGCATGAGATTTATGCTCGCCCCTAAATCCGCCAAAGCCATGCAATTTTCAACACCGGGAAAATTACAAGGTATCAAGAAGCGCCCCGGATCTCCAAGTTTTGTTGGTAAGGTTTTAAGTAACACCGCGGAACAATTTTCATTAAGTGATGTGTTGGGCAAGTCAACCAATTTTTCTTTGTTTGAGAGCAAATCCTTGAACATCTTAGCAAACTTTGGCATATAAGCAAGAGCTTCCGCAAAGGATATGTTGATATTGAGTTGCTTGAACATCCTTAAGAAATTGGAGACTTGGATGTCATCTTTGTTCTTTAACTTGTCCTTTTTCAACCTTGAAGGGTATGGAAGAGTAGGTTTCGGTGTAGGTGGAATAGGTGTTGTGGTGGAAGATTTGTCTTTGTTAGCTTCTTCATTGGGAAGTGTGGAAGGTAAAGGAGAAGTATGAGGTGGTGGAGAAGGTGTGTTTGAGTGAATAGGAGCATTTTGAGGAGGTGGAGTAGAAGTAGAGGGCTTGTCACAAGTAGGAGCACAAGTGGGTTGAACAAGAGTGGGTTTAGGAGGTGAAGGATCCTTTGTTGTTGTTCCACTCCTTGTTGTAATAGCATTGACATTGGCCCTAGGGTTTGTTTGTGTGTTAGAAGGTAAAGCCCCTTGTGGTCTTTGAGTTACCGCCACTAAAACCTTATTGAATTGGTCATTCATTTTCTTTTCCATAGCTTGGAATTTCCTTTCATTCTCTTGATTCATCTTTTGCAAAAGATCCATTGTGTTAAACTCTTGTGGCACATAACCTTGAAAACCTTGAGGTTGGAAAGGTAAAGGTTGGGAGTTAAATCCTTGATTTGGTGGATAAAAGGTACTTGCTTGAGGTTGAAATTGATTGGGTGCTTTGTAGTTATTTCCTTGATATGGTGGTCTTTGCCCTTGATTCCTTGGTAAAATTTGAGGAGTATGTGTTGGAATTTGGGTGGGTGGTTGGGGTGGGAAGCCGGGTGGAGAAAGGTAATTTTGGGATTTGTAAGAAAGGTTATGTGGGTTGATATTAGGCTTGAAGTGTTCACGGTGTTCCTCTTGGTAAGCATAGCATTCTCCTTGATACCCTTGCACCTTATCACATTGTTCATAAGAATGAGGGCCTCCACAAGTAACACAAGAAATGGTGATGGCATTCACATTATTTGAGGAATTGTTCAATGACAAGTTCTTAAAAGTTTGAAGCATTTCTTGTTGTACTTGCAAATTCCTCTCACTATCTCTATCCATCCTTTGAAAAATGGCTTCTTGAAACTTGAGGAGTTGGTTGTCACAAGGAGTTTGAGAAGTGTTTTGGATAACATGAACCCTTTCTTCAAATGGATTGTTTGTTTGAACCATTGCCTTAGTCTCAATAATGTTCAAAGCCTCGTGGTATGTTTTAAGAAGAATACTCCCTCCCGCGGAAGCATTTAGTGAATCTTGGTGGTGAGGTTTAAGGCCATTATAGAAGGTATTGATTTGGTTTACATCGTCCAATCCATGGTTAGGGCATCGCCTCAACAACTCACTATACTCTTCCCAAGCATCACTAAAGGGTTGACTAGGTTTTTGTGTAAAGCCCATAATTAAATTCCTCAAAGCCATAGTCTTTTGTGGAGGAAAGAATTTGTTCAAAAACTTAGTGGTAAAACCGTCCCATGTGGTGATACTATCGGGTGGTTGGGTGTCTAACCAATGCTTAGCACTCCCATCTAAAGAAAATGACACTAACATCAATCTAATGACCTCATGTGGAACCCCATTATGCTTAATGGTATTGCAAAGTGAAAGGAATCTCTTTAGGTGAGCATGAGGATCCTCATTTTGTTTTCCCAAGAAAGGTGATAAAGCAACCATATTGATCATAGATGTATGTAGCTCAAATGTGTTAGCGGGAAAGTCGGGAATCTTAATGGCACTAGAATATCCATGAATGTTGGATTGCATACGTTCATACAAAGTACGATTATCAATAGCCATGGCTTCTTGTGGTGGTGACAAAGCACGATTCTCGTGATCGACTTGGTGGACGGTGGTGGTCTTACTCTTTCTCTTTTTCTTCCTTTTCGGAGGAAGAGGTTGTACACCAATCGGTATTTGTGCACGCCCGCGAGTGAGCATGCAACTCAATACGAGGAATGAGAGAGAAGCTCTCGTGTGACTTTGAAGAGAAATGGATTATCCTCTTCGAGTTTCAATATTAAATATCCACAAGAAAATAACAATATATGTAGTTACTACTTTGGGTGCAAGACCCTCAATGAAGCCTTCCTTCTTAGAATACTCCCAAGTGAACGGGGGGTTAGGTGGCGCGAAGCACTTAAGTACCTATTGACCCTTAGATGGCATTTTATAGCACATCGCCTTTCTATTCACTTAAATGTTCGTATTCTTCGAATTGTTGCTTATTGAGAGTATTTATCTATTCTTGCTTTATTTTGTTTGATCGATACACGTGTCAAGGACCGGAGCGCCCCTCAACACGGTGTATTGCCTCGGCAATACTTATGGAAGATATGTAAATTGATTGTTCTTATACGTATACGTATTTACTTATAATAATATATGGAAAATATTTTTGTATTTATGAGTTTTTTAAAGGAAAATACTATATGTACATAAAAACCGAGAGAATCCAATAATATATATTTTTGGGTGCAATCTCTTAGGAAAAAGATTGCTTTTTGGATTTTTTTAATTTTTTTGGTCAATTCTTTAGGAAAAGAATTGTTTTGTTAATTTTTTAGTTTTTATATATTTTTATATTTTTGATCTTTTATTTGTTTTTGATTTATGATACGTAAAAATAACGTTCACAAAGTGAACGGATCCCAAAAGCCAATGAAAACCGTCAATCGATAGTCTCTCGTGTAGTCAAAGAACCGGCAGCGGCGCCATTTGAAATGTAATATAATGCAGTTCGTTTTCTCTCGATTCTTAACCAATAGAAAGTCCAACCAATATCGGATTTTTAATTGTTCTTGGTTGTTAAGCTTGCTTGGTAATCTATTGCTAATTCAACAAATGCTTGCAAAATGGAAAAATATTACCTACGTATATGTAAAACAAATTGCAAATACCACGTTTTTATTCAAGTAAAAACTCAAAATGCCAACTATGAAACTAAAGGGACTAAAATTGTAAATTCTATGAAAAGTAAATGCTTGAAATGTAAACTCTAACAACTATAGGGACTAAAAATGTAAATCTGTTAACTAAAAGGATCAAAAATGCAAAAACTATAACAAACTAACTAAAAATGTAACAATCTAACAAACTACTAACTGAATTTTAACAAATTTCAAAGTCCAGGGACCAAAGTTATGCAAACCCTAAATACTTGGAAGATTAGCCAAGTTTTCAATACTGGTAGAAAAGAAAGGACCAAAGTGCAATTAAGTAAAGATTTTAAGCAAAAACGGGACACAAGAAAGAATAAGCTCGTTTGAGCTTATTACTCAACCAAAATCAATGAAACAACTTGCAAAACGTTCCAAATTCAATTTAAGCTACGTGTGTTCAAGGAATTAAGCTAAAGATCAAAAATAAGCAAATGAGTGCTTATTGATAAGCTCAAAATAAGCTCTAGCCAAATCTAATCAACCACAACTGGATTTTTCTCTTGAAACTGATTAAGCAAATGATTTGAAGATTGGGAAATCAAACCAGAACAAATTTCATCCAGTAATAAGCTCTAAATCTGAAATAAGCTACAAAGAGCTTATGTTGACCAAACGTTGACCAAAATTTGCAAAAAGCTCAAACTTTCAGAAATTAACTAGGAACACTTACTAACTGATTTTATGAAAGAAAATCACAAGATTTGTCAAGTATATATGGAGATCTAAGAAAACAGTAACAATTTTATCTCAGAGAATGAGCTTTGCTCAGCCTTTGACCAAAAAGCTATTTACCAGCTTATTAACTAATACTGTAGAAATTCCTTTTGGAATCTAAAACTATATGATATAAGCTAGGACTGGAAACAAATTTGGTTGAATTCCTTCAAGTATTGAATGAGAACTAAGCAATTGAAATTGGCAAGTTTTTAAGAACAAAGCTAAATGGAAGCTGACCCAAACAATTTTGAAGCCATTTGCCTGTTTGACTTTGAAATTGGCTTGCAAATGACTTTAAACAACTTGTTATCACTTAAGGACTGGAAATCAACTCTTAAACACCAAATCTTAATGATTGAAAACTATTAATGATCTACTCCCAAACACTCCTTTAACTGCTTTGAACAAAATTTTACAAAGACTTATTAAGTTCTGAATTATACTGACTTAAAGGCTATAGCAGACTAGATTCAAAGATCAAAATGAAAGGTTTTAAAACTGGAAACAAACAATTTCCAAGGCCATGACTCAAATTAAGCTAATAGGCTAAAAAGTATTTAACTAATGCAGTAAAACTACAAAACTCTCAATTCAGTAAACAAGTAAGCAGTTACTGAACTACAAACACTCAAAATTCAATCAATCAGCAACTACTATCAAGTATATCATGCAGCCATCAGATTTAACTAGGAAAAGTAGCATGCAATGGACTTGTTGAGTGGAACAAAAACAAGAAGCTTAAAACCTAATGTAGATATCCTTTGAGAAGAAGAGGAGCGCTGAGCTCTCTTGCCCTAGTGATAACCACCACCTATCACTAGAAATCAACAAGAATCAACCCACAAATCAACTAGAATCCATCAAACTGCTTGAAAACTCCATAAGAACTAGGCAATGACTGAATTGTGATCAACAGCTAGCAATACTTCACCAATGTCAGTTATGATCAATGATTGATCATAACAAACATCAAACAGCAACAACACTATCCAACAGCAGCAAGAATCAAACTGGAATGAGAAGAACATAATTGGCGGGAAAAAGTGAATTTGAATTTTATTGCTAGAAAACGGTTACAAATCTGTTACAAAGGTAGTAACTAACTAACTGACTCAAGAGTTTGTCAGACTCTTGAGTAGTTAGGGTAAGATTGAGGGAAAAGGGAAAGGAAAAGTAAACTAGGTGTTTTTACAAAATTAAGCTACATCTGAAAATGAAGTACAATCTAGCTATTTATAGGCATAAGAGGAGAGTTAGTTGGGGTTGGTGACGTGTCAGGGCCAATCCCAGCTTGCCACGTGGAGAAATCTGCTTAATTGCATTTTGAAGGTTATGAACAGATTTGGGTGTTTTTGATTGGATGAGTGACTTGTTAATTGGTTTACACCGTTGAACTCGTCTCTCAAAATTGAGCAATATTGGTGTTTTAATCTTCCCATGAAATGGCTTCTATCAAAATCGCGATCCTGGCAATTTTTCACTTTGAAGAAGAAGACACGTGTCAATCTCTGATTAGTTGTGGGAGAGAGTTGTGGATCAAACTGTTGAGATTGTGTATTAAATGTGGCGGCGATAGTGGGCATTTATTGAGCTGAAGTGGCAATCCGTGTGAAGCATTATTCCTCTTCTCATTGGTTGAAATCTTGACACATGGATCACACTTGCATATCTTTCCAATCTTGGCAAAACAAGTCCTTCTTCTTGGCAGATTGCTGTTTTAAGCTAGGATCTTCATTCTTTTGACATTTTTGGTCCTTTAACTTTGACTCTTCAACAAAATCATCCCTTGACTAAGTTGACTTGATAGTTGACCAGGTTTGACTTGAATCTTGACTTTTACATTATTTCACTTTTAGTCCTTCAACTTTCATAACTTGTCAAGATAGGTCCTTATTCTTCAAAGTCTTGTCACTTTTGATCCTCTTTTGTCTTTTTCATCCATTTGAGCTTGATTTTTCCTTGTTTGCTTGAAAATGTATCTTCTTACCTACACAAGTGCACACAAACACAAACATACCACATAATACTGTTTTTGCCAAATAAATTGGTATTTTGCTTCATGTTTTAGGGTTATTTGTTGATAAAAGGATATGAGTTTAAGCTCATATCAAGTGCAAATTCATTTTGCTCCCCCTTAACATATGCCACGATATCCGAAAACATTTCGCACATGTC
Organism: Glebionis coronaria; assembly: GCA_025667525.1. Classification (NCBI taxonomy): domain Eukaryota; kingdom Viridiplantae; phylum Streptophyta; class Magnoliopsida; order Asterales; family Asteraceae; genus Glebionis; species Glebionis coronaria. The sequence continues at coordinate 397,937,091 of CM046882.1, forward strand.
GGAATGAGCTAGCACGTTTAGTCAAACCATTTGTGATTAATCATTTCCCATATTAAATCACATTTTCTCCCCCATATTAAAAATATTAACCCAATCGATGTTTTTAATATCAATTAATTTAATAGTATTTTAAGAAAATTTAGGAAGAAAAATTCAAATCCAATTATCTTCATGAATTACACAAGCTCCCCCTTAAATTAATGAGGGTGTACTTGAACCGTGAATGAATTACCTTTTAAACACAAGTGTAAGGTACTTATCACATGCAAAGATCATATATGATAATGTATTCACAAGATTAGCGATTTATGAGGTTGGACCTGAATGATGGAGGACATCATATGAAAGAAGCACATGGTTCTTGTTCACGAATGTTGGTCGCCTCATCACGTCTGAAGTTATCTCTTGACTCCATGTGTACGATTGATATCGTTGTCTTGACACCAACATGTGAACTTGGCACTTTCGGCGTCAAAGGTTCTGAATGCTGGAAAATTGCTCCCCCTCAATTGTTGACCCGTGTTCTATTAAAAGAGTTGTCGTCTCCGTTTGAGTAGTCGCATCGTCGAGTATGTAGATATCAATTGTAAATTGCTACGGTTGGTGGAGATGATAACTTCATAAAAACAAGATTTCTCTTGTTTTAACAAATAAATGCACTGACACGTACATAAATTCGTGTTAGATTGTGTTATAAAGTAAACACAATCCCTTACATGGTTGTAAAGTAAACCATGCCCTAGAAAATTAATTCCCGTTGTTGAGTCAAAGCTTTCCGGTGAAATACTTGACTTGAGTAAGAAAAGCGGGTTACTATCTGAAATAATAGCAAACCATTTTGAACATGTTTTAAAACATTTGAACTTCTGCTCGAACTTTATTTACAACCCCGTGTCATTATTGAATGACATTTCTAGTATCGTAAATATTATCGATTCCAGAAGACATGCTCTTTTTATCAAAACATTTTTGAACACACAATTTTGAAAGATTTAGAAAAACCTTTTTGAGAAATTCTCGAAAAATTGTGTTCAACGTTTTGAAAACCAATTACTTGAGCTTAAGATGTTGAATATCTTGCAAAACGAGCTCAAGTTCGAGAATTTGTAAACTTCCCGTTGTTAAGGATAAGTTTATCATCGGCGATAAACATTCCTTTTAACTGAAGAACGAGTCCTAAGTTGACATTTACTTAGAAGTCGTTTTCATGAGCTTGAAAAACTTTGAATGTTTTAACGTAAATCTCATGACCAAGAAAGATGAATTTCTCGTTGAGAAGAAAAGTTCTCTTATTTAAAAGATACACTTTCCTTGATGAGCTTAAAACCTGGAATGTTTTACTACAAGCTCATGACCGAGAAAAATTAATTTCCCGTTACGAGGATAAGTTATCATTAAAGATAAGCTTTCCTAAAATTAAAGTCCGAGTTACATTCTGATATTTAACTGTAAGTCATTGTGCATGAGCTTTAAAAACTTCGAATGTTTTTAATATAAGCTCATGCCCGAGAAAAATTAATTTCTCGTTGTAAGGATAAGTTTATCATTGGCGATAAACCTTCCTTTCTTTGAAGATCGAGTTATAGTCTGTAATGTGACCATAAGTCCTTGTACATGATGTTTAACTGCGAATCCCCTGAGACACTTGTTTCTTTGATATCAGCTTTTTCAGTAACCAAACTCTAAGAGTGTCCTTAGTTGAACGATATGTAAAGATCGGACCGCTGTGTTCTTGTTGAACGTGGACTTTGGTACCTGCAATCTCATTAGGAGTTTGTATGCTTTTATGTGGGTTAGCGATATCTATCTTAGAAGCAAGTGGGGGTTCACAGTTTTCTTTTCTTGTGCTAGAGGTGACCGGAAGAGATGATTCACTTGTCTTAGCTGGTAAACGTTTCCTTTTATAGAAAACCTTAAGTTCAGGCTTAAGTGATGTATCCTCCTTTTAAATTTCCTCCCTAGTAGTCTTAGTAGAATCAAAAACTATCCTAGTTAAAGGGCACTCGTTTTCTACAAGAGTGAAAGTTCTACCAGTAGGGCGCCACATTTTACCAATGGGTTTGATTTTAACTACCCACTGAGATTTAAGTCTAGCACGGGAGTTCACCTCATTAAGTAATTTCTTGACACAAGAATCATGATTGGCTTTAAAGACACATTTCCTACATGTTTTACAAGTAGCATATTTAATGTCCAAGTAAGATCTAGAATTCCTAGATGATTGATTGATGCTCCTATGATATGACATGCTACGGTTAGCAATGTTGAGTAATCTAGAAGGCATCTGACTAGGTTTGAAATTCCTATCTCTTACTTGTGTCTTTTGAATAGCTTCCCTTTGACCAAAATTGTGATGAACGTCATTTGAACTAGTTCGAGACGTGTTCTTTGGACTATGTCTAGGGAGACTAGAGGCAATCATGTGATTAGGTCTTGCAAAAGCTGTTTTAGTCACATTGGGCCTAGATAGTGGAGTGACTGGTCTAGAAAGATGAACCATATCAACTTGGGAGGCAAACCGCGGTCTCGAGGATTTTGGTCGCTCGGATCTAAATGCAGTCGGTTGTCTAACAGACTGAATTTGAGGCGGTTTCCCCAAGATTGATGGTTTTCCAAGCTTAGTGTCCACACTAGTTCCTTTAGTTTTCCTTAATTCGTTTTTCAAAGCAGCTATAGCAAAAACCTTTTCCTGAACCTGGGCCTTTAAATTCTCATTATCTTTAAGCAATTTATCTTGGGATGCCAACTTAGATTCTAGCAAAGTAATTTGTTTCACAAAATTATCTTTTTCAGCATTAGAATCTTGAATTTTTTGATTTAATTTCCTTTCTAGAATAACGTTTGAATTTTCAAGTTTTTCAAAATACTTTTCAAATTTATCCGTTTTCTTCGAAAATTCAAATTTGGCATCCTCAAGAGCTTTAGATTGCTGAGCTAAAATCGTTTCAAGCTCTTTAATCTTGGAATCAGAATCGGTTAGAGAAGTAGTCATAAAGCATTTATCATGATGTACTATAGCATTCTGAACAATTTCTCCCCCATTTTGACTCACATCGGATGAATCTGAAGTGGTAAAACTATCACCCTTTTCCATCCCATGTTTGTCATAAGTAGGTTCGGAATGCAAAACATGCAATAGTTCATCGGCATAGACATCATATACCACATTCCTTTGTACCGTATTTGTAGACTCTTCATCATATACGGGTATGGTGTCATCAATCCCTAACATGCTGCTTGTATCATGCTTTCCTCTTGAATCCTTGCTCTTGCAATCTTTAGGCTCCAAGTTGTCAACCGTATGATCATTCTCCTCTTGCATCTGCATCGTAGATTCTTGCACTCCATTATCATACGCTTGCTGAAGTCGGGATCTTTCAGAAATCGAAGACGAGACCGATGTCATTAATTTCAACAATGTACCACGGAACTCTTTAACCTCCGTTTGTGTGTACTGAAGAAATGACTGACATATCCCTGAATTGTCAGACTTAACGATGTTAAATTTGAAGAAGTGCGTAAGTTGTGTCACTAGAGCTTGATATGCAGATGCTGATGCAGAGTGATTAAAGTCTTCTTTGTGAAGTTGCTCAGCTAGTTGGTTCAAGTTGAGGAATATTAAATCGATGAATTTATAACGATCTTGACCGAAGAGTGTCAAAAATTCGCGTCCTCCTTGAAACCATGAAATGGTCACTAGATGAGACTAGAGTAGTCGAAACAAAGTTATACCATTTTCTCTAGCTTTGTCTTGCATTCGATGCAATTCTCCCTCTTGAGATGTTGAATTAAACGATTCCATTGAAAATCGATGATATATGAAGATACAGATTACTTGTCGATCGATCAAGGAAAGAAAGTTATTTTGTTTGTTGTCTTCGATTAAATCCCTTGAGTAGTGACGAAAAAATGGTTAAATCCTCTAAATAAGTGTTCTCGAGAAACCAAAAATTCTCCAAGGCAAAATTACACACATAAAAATTTTCAAAAACACGTGTTTCGAAAATCTTGAAAAATTCCAATAATTCCGCAATGTGTAATTTGATATAATTTCGCAATGCTCAAATGAATCAATTCCGCAAACCCAATTTGCAATGATTCCGCAATGAAGAATTAATTCCGCAATTAGTGCTTAATTCCGCAATTTATGAATAATTCCGCAAAGTGTATTGCAAAGATTCCGCAATCCGATCTTGTGTTAATTCCACAATTAGTCAAACTTACACAAATCCGCAAAAAGTAGAAACAATCAATTCCGCAATACTAATTGCGAGATTATGGCAAGATTCCGCAATCACTCGATATACAAGATTCCGCAATTACTATATGCAAGATTCCGAAATTACTCACAATGCAAGATTCCGCAATTTACTCAAAATGCAAGATTCCAAAATCGTTGAGATGATTCAATTCCGCAATTTATCAAAATAAATTGCGAATTTGTACCAGAAGTTGCGAAATGTTGAGAAAAACAAGGAATTCTTATTGTACTTAAAAAAGACGAATTTTGAAGCCAAATTTGAATCCAAACACCCAAAAATTTTGCGTTTTTGAGCGATCCAAGTAACCCAAATCACTAACACGTATATGTAGATGATATTGGTGAAGATCAAACCGCAAAAACACACACAAAAAATTTAAACGTGGGTTTTTAAGATCAAAAATCACTAAAAATCAAGAACACAAGAACAAACCAATCAAACCAAGGCTCTTGATACCATTTGTAGGTCCTCGTAATCCTTGGATTATCCTTGTGTTGTGATTATCTAAAGAGATAGAGAGATAGATGAAGATGTAGAGAGAGAAAGTAGAGAGAAGTTGGAGAGAATAAAGAAAGATTAGATTAAGTGTGTGAAAAGTGAATGACCAACCCCTCCTAACATGCTAGGAGGAGGTTTATATAGCCCACCCTACATGTGGGCTATATGGACTATATTGGATCACGAGCCCAATATCATTGGAGTGACCGATCCTTTCTAAATACGTAAAAACGTATTTCCAACAAATACATTGTGACAGTAAGCACAACACCATCAAACCAATCCAGTCGATTCTCATCACTCCTTAAGCCACAAGATCCCGACAACAATTCCAGTCAGCACTATGTGCAACTGCAATCCAAGCAACTACACAAAGACAATCTCATGCAAGAAACGACATTTCAAAGTTCACATAATTATAAGTTAACTTTGTTAACCACAAATTGTAACTTGCTGATACAAAGAAATTGAAGTTACATGAGATAATCTTTAGTTCTTCTGGTCATTCTTTTTCATCTTGTGCAAGTTCTTTGGCCCTTTTCTCCTATTTGATGGATGAGCATGAATATCCAACACCATTTCACCAAGTAATTTATCATAAGCACCACTTCTCCTGCAATACATTATGTAAATCCCAACAACTAAACTAAATATGTAACAGTGCCAAACTGATCTAAATGCTCAGAAATCTTATTGCAACGATAATGTTTCTAAATACATATACAGGTCCACATGATGTGCATAATTAGAATGTGAAATATACAGTAATATATCATATGTGATTGGGTTAATCTTTTCTAGAATTAACAGCTTTAGTGATGCCTAAAGTTCAGTAGTTGTCAACTGATCATTTAGTTTTTTATTAATTGTCATTTTCTTCTTTGTCCCTAGCTTTCTCTTCCTAAAACTATACATCAATGGAAAGATATAAACAACTCATCATAAAGTGGTTATATGATAATCACCTTAAAATTTTGCTTTATATAATCAAATGGTACACCTCTTTTCTGGTCTTTTGTATATGCAATTAGAACCACACAACATTAGAAAATGGGCAAGATAACATAATAAGACAGAATAAACTTTCAAATAAATTAACTCAACTCACACTTTCATCTCCTTCAGGTCCAGCTGATTGAGCAACAGGGGTTTCACTAACACAAGCAAAGTTGCTGTTGTATAATAAAAACTATTATGAGTTTTTTGATATGATTTTGAAAATATCAAAATAAAAAACTTGGTTTTCCTACTGTATAATAAAAACTATGAACCCGCGGTAAAAGAATGGAAATAATCTTCTACCTTCAAAATCGATAGTACTTCAATTGTTATATTCCTCTGAACCATCAGAACCCGGATCTTCGCCATTAAAATTCATTCTATCATTTCTATCTACATAACCATGGTACATAATCTTGTCATCTTCTTCAAGCCCCACATCGTTACTTGATTTTCGTTTCAAGCATCTTCTTTTGTCATTTGCAACTCCAGAACCTGAACTTTCTCCGTACCCTCATCAGGTGAGCAGGATCCATTTTCCAAGCTTGATGCATATAGTTTCTCATAGGTTCTTTTGTACAACTATTTTCCTGGTTTTCTCTTACTGGCAATTTATGGGCCAGCCTATTCCATGTGTTTGACGCATCATAACTTGACTCATTGTGAAATCATCTGTAACGATAATGGTAGGAAACCTATATTAAGGATATTCGAATACATATAAAAGGACTTCAATTTAGAATAATACTAAGGAAAACATGAAGATTTTGAAACACATTTATCCCATGTTAATTGTATCCCTTCGTAATGGTAGTTTCAAAGCCAAAACAGATATGTGATCAGGTGCATAGCCATAGTAACAGAGTAACTCTAAGCCGACTTCCAAACTCAAGGCATGTGGCCAGTTTATAATAATTCACATTAGCCTCCTTTTCAAGCATGATTCCATTAAAACTGAAAAGAAAACTTTTAAGATCAATAGGAGAACCTGTAAATTAATAAGTTCTAGAAGGAGTACCTTTTTTCTGTCGTGTGCATTTTTAAACAACATGCCAGACCGAAGAGTTACCTGTTAAATTAAAATGAGTTATCCAATATCAAGGTTCTATGATCAATCTTGGAGGGTGGTGTTTGGATAGCATAATTGGTAAGGCGACATGGTTGAACCTTTAGATCTGCGTTTTTATCCATAGGTAATGGTTTAGGGTTTTGAGAAATAAAAATTAACCAGCAAAACAAAACAAAGAAGACGCCCAAATAGTTTCATTAGGGTTTAAGAAGGAGGGTACCTTTATTTTAGTACAAACACTATCAAATAAGATAAAAAAACATGGTACGTGGTATCAAATATTTATTTTTTATTTTTCAAAAAATTATTATTTATTTCCTTATTAAATAATGATGAGGTGGATTAACAACATGCTTATGTGGTATATTCCTCCTCTTATATATAATGTAAAGATATATATATATATATATATATATATATATATATATATATATATATATATATATATATATATATATATATATATATATATATATATATATATATATATATATATATATATATATATATATATATATATATATATATATATATATATATATACTAGTGACAAAACCCGTCCGATAAACGGGTTTGACTTTTGATTGTCGTTAACTTTTTTTATTTGATAAATATTTCTTTGTAATGTTAGACTGAAGGGTATAACTACTGATTGTTTGTATTCTAAGCATAGTGTTGGTTATTTAATGCTTATTCTATATAATTGTCTTTTTAATGCATGATTATTCGACATGAATTTTATTTGATATACTGTTTTTTTAAAACGTATAATATTATTCAAGGAATAAGTTTAGTAACGCTTAATGAATTACGAACATCATAAAACTCATATAGAGTAAATAACGGATAAAACGAAATGAATGATAATCGATAAGAGAAAATTAAACTTAATAAAATATTCGCAATTACAAAACAAATTCAATATAAAGCTTTATGATACAGAACCTTGGTTGTAGAATTAAGCTTCATAAAGTATTCCGTCGTGAACAACTATAGTTGTTCATGACGAAAAATCAGTCTCCAAAGAAACAACCCAACCTAACGTACCTTTACTTTTATTAATGGTCGTACCAAATTAAATATGAAAAGGAAACTATCATCGGTTTAATTTAAAAAGCATTTTATTGGGCAATACTGTAAAAAACCCGCATGCTTTTACCATGCATAGTACCCTTAGGATCGTACGTACTAGATTAAAACTTTCTAAATATAGCATGATTACGATTACGTGTTAGGAGTTTACGTATTACGTACGTGTTAGAACACGATAAGTATTTGCTACGTACGATCATGTAATAATTATTTGACGATAATTAATCACGAACATGCGATCATGAAATCATGAACGTAATTAAAACACGAACTATTATTAATTACGTATATATATTTATTATGAGCGTAATTAAATATATAAGATCACGGTATTTACGTAACGAGAACATTTAAAACACGAACACAAATAATCACAAACGTTTAACTTAATAACAAGACACGAAAAAAGGTACGGGTACCCCAAGTGGGGTCCCTACCCGCGGCAACAAGGACAAATGGGCCAAGCCCATTTGTCAAATTTACTAAAGGGGGGTTATTATTTTTTTTAATACTCAATTAAACTTTACAGAAGATTTTTAAGAAAACCTAAAAACCTCCTTCCTCCTTTCTCCTTTGTGCCGCCACCCTACAACCACCATAAGGAGTGGTTTGTGATCTTGGATCTTGAAGTTTTAGTGATTGATCGTGTTGGTTCTTCGTCCTTTTGATCTACGAATTCGGTAAATCCTTTTTAAACCTTTTCTTTTGATTTAATCTTTTTATAAATCAAGAACATGTAATGTTTTTACAAAAACATAATAATTAAACATGGATCTAACATGATTTGGTGTTAAATAAAATCAAAAGGGTGTTTTAAGGGGGTGTTTGTTTTGGCTGCAGGCTGCACCGAACCCGAATGGGTTTCGGTTTGCCAAGCCGACCACCACCAAGACCATACGGTCTTGGTTGGTGCGTGTGGGTCCCACGGCAGCAGTAAAACACGAGGTACCCCGAGTTGGTTCGGGGTACGGTGTCGATTTCATGTCCGGTTCATTGTTTTTAGTGTGGATCCGGTTCATGGTGTATGTTTAGTTTTTATGTTTATGATCTTATGTTAAAAATTAAATTAATAAAATGATATGATTAATTTAATAACATGACTTAGGTTATTTAATTATTAATGATCATGAAATTATTTTAACCTAAGTATTTATATATTTAAGACTTATAATTAATTAATTATTTTAAAACCATGGATATAATTGATTAATTAACATGACTTAGGTTATATTATTAATATATAATAATACATATTTTAACCTAAGTATCTAACTTATTTAATTAAAAACATGTTATACTTTAATTAAATATTTTAACCTATAGTTTAATTTAATTACATGAAATAATTATTAAACTATACATTATATCATATGACTTAGAAAATAATCATGTAAACACTTAGGCTTATATACTTAGCTTATTTAACCAGCTTATTTCTAATTATGGAAACTTTCTATTTTTAGAAACTTAATTAAATAAGGCAGCTAATCTATTTATAGAAACCATCTATTTTTAGAAACTTATTTATTTCAGGCAGCTAATCTATTTATGGAAACTTATTTAATTAAGGTAGCTAATCTATTTATGGAAACTTTCTATTTTTAGAAACTTATCTATTTTAAGCAGTAAATCTATTTTTGGAAACTTTCTATTTTTGGAAACTTTCTATTTTTGGAAACTTTCTATTTTTGGTAACTTTCTATTTTTGGAAACTTTCTATTTTTGGAAACTTTCTATTTTTGGAAACTTTCTATTTTTGGAAACTTTTTATTTTAGGAAACCTGCTAGTTTTGGAAAGTTACTTATTATTACATAGTAAGTATAATAACACATGAAATACCAGAAATACTTAATCAGATTAAATAGAATATAAGATTAAACACAGTTTAAGGCTTTAAAACAGTAAAACATGGTAGTAACACATAAAATAAGCTAAGACATGACGTAAAACCAGCTACGTATTTAGTAAGCAGATACTTATTCATGTATGTATTTATGTAGCACTAGTGATTCGGAAGTAGGATTCCTCTCAGTTCGTCTTTCTCGTTCACTGGACATAAGGTACGGATTCCCGTCCTTTCTGTATGGACATTCTTTCCTTATTAAAATTCCCCGTATGCAGCCAACTGTTTTCCCGTAGTATAAGTTATGTGTTTGATTGCTTATGTTAAATTAAGATTACCTATAGCCATATACATGCATGACCAGTTTCACCTAGTTATGGAGGTACCATAACCATAACATTAGAGGCACTGATGTTATGACTTCACCACGGCGGAGTGATTGCTCGTGGCGTCCCTTCAGCTTTTGGCCATTTATTTATATTTATCATGTGGGGCATATGGGTGCATCCTAGTTACATGTTTTTATTCAGGATTTCATGGTGAATGTGGTGTGTGCCTTGCATCCTTCACAAGGAGCTGATCCCTCCTACCTAAAAACCAGTATATTAAATTAGAGGCAACCCCTCTAATTTGCATGATGAGGTCACCCCTCCAAGTATTCATGCACGGTGGATTTTCATGACCTATATTGGCTAATGGTAAAATATGACAAACAATTTTTATAAGATAAACATAAGACTTTCAAACTATTAAAACCAGTTTTATTATGACTTAACCAGGTTACTCGGGACTTAGTTTCTTCCGCTGTTATTATGTTATATGCTTATCCTATTCATGCTTTATTGTACATCGATGCACTGAGCGTATTTGCTCAGCCGTTTTCCTTTTCTATGTTCCCAAAACGGCAGGTACTCAGGGACGCTCGTAGACACTAAGAGTACGTGCATATGGACTGGAAGCTGTCTAGCCTTCTTTACTTTATGCATTTCCTTTCTTATGATACTTATGCTTTGGACATTGTTTAGTCCTTTCCTTTATTATACTATGTTTGTGTGTGATGAGCTTTACTTTTGGACTACCGATGTTTGATTCCGGTATTTTCCTTTTATGGTCAAGTAATGTTTAGACATTTTTCCTTGTATGCTTTGATGACATGCCATAATTTCTGTGATATTTCCATTTCCAAAATGGGGTGTTACAATTATGGTATCAGAGCCAAGGCTTCGACCTGTAGGCTCTCAAATATGACCTGTGATTAGTGGGTAGTCACTACGGTCTTCCTAGAACTGACAGTTGTTTTCATGCATTCATCATTTTTAAGCATACATATACATGTCATTGTTGCAGGGTTTTTGACTGAGTAATGGTTGGTACAGGACTGACCCTATTTAGTCGCATGTGTTTTATCGAAACTTTTAGATTTGGGACCGACCCATAGGTGTCCCCTCGCTATGTCTTTTGTTTTGGGTGAACTGATCAGAGGCGTTCACTCTCGAGCATACAAAAGTTTTCATAAAACTGCATCATGCATTTATACACAAAATTTTCTTGCATAAAATTTTTCTCGTGAAATTTTAGTATAAATTTTTTTTCATGTATATATTTATATTTTATGTTTTGATCTGTTTAATCATATGTTTTATGTTATACTGTCAGATGGTTCTCACACGCGAACAGGAGCAGCTCAATGCTGCAATTCAGGCTGCCATGCAAGCCTTGCTTCCTCAACTGAGGAATGACATCAGGGATGAAGTTCAAGCTGCCAACAATCAGCAGCATAATCAGCCACCTCCTCCTCCTCCTCCAGTGACATTAGCAGTATGGCTGGAGAGATTCAACAAGCTCCGCCCTCGAGCTTTTGAGAAGACAGATAGCCCCAGCGATGCTGAAAGCTGGTTGGCTCACATCGAAAAGATTTTCAACGCCATGGGTTGTGACCCCGCATACAAGGCGAGGTTGGCATGCTATCGGTTCGAAGGCGATGTACTCAACTGGTGGTTAGCATTGATGCAATCTGAAGGTGGCGATGAGTGGGTTGCTGGTTTGACTTGGGCTCAGTTCAAGGACAGGGTGATGGAGCCGTTCTTTCCCAAGGCTGAGCAGGACAAGCTCAAGAGAGAGTACCATGGGATCCGACAGAGAGCTGGGGAGAATAGCAACGAGTTTATGCAGCGCTTTCTTCGCTTGGCTGGTTTCCTTGGTGCGGCAGCAGGTACTCCGGAAGAGCAGGCACATCACTTTAGATGGGATCTTCGCACATCGGTCGCAAACAATCTGGTGTGTGCTACATTCAACACTGTAGCACAAGTGGCCGATGCAGCACGAAAGCTGGAGATGCTACAGGAGAGAGATGAGTTCGGGGAAGCTGAAAGACCCGACAAAAGGTAAACATTCGTATTCAAGCGGTGACCAATTCGTATACTTGCCATATGTCAATTATTCATCTCTTAAATGTATCTTCCAGGCAGAAAACTGGGGACCGGTCTCAGCCGGCTACTCAGCAGCAGCCTCATCAACCCAAGGGAAACGGTCAGACTAACGACCGTTCTGCTACGGATAGGCGTGGCGGTAATGACAATTACCGTAACAACGCTGGGCACTCCAACAGCAGCAGGTCCTAATACTTACGCAATTCCTTATGTTTTATGTTATAACTCCTATTCTGACACTTAGCAAAACTTCTACCAGGAACCATGGAAACGGTAGGGACCAGAACCAGAGGGGTTCGCAGCCTAGCCGTCCAGCTTGCACTGGTACTCAATCTTACGATTATCCGCTTTGTCCTTTGTACCCGATTACCATGTCTTATGTAAAATGTTTTATCAGGTTCCCAGCCAGCTAGAGCACCTGCTGGAGGATACACTCATCCTCTTTGCTCTACTTGCCATCGTAGGCACCCAGGACCATGTCGCCGTAATACTGATGCGTGCTTCAAGTGTGGTCTTCCTGGCCATATTATGAAGGATTGCCGTAAGGGCGAGATGGAGGGTACATCGGGACATGCTGATACCAAGCCGCCTCCTACTGCCGGGTGTGTCTACACGACATCTCGAGACCAGGCCAACAAGTCTACAGGTACCATCACTGGAATCTTGTATATGTATGGTCAAGCTGCATGTGTTCTTTTCGATACGGGTGCTACTCACTCGGTTATTTCTACTGCTTATGCTAAGAACATTAGGATGCTTCCCTTGCCACTAGAAAATAGGCTTACTATTTCCACGCCTTTGAGGGACTCTGTATTAATCACCCATGTATACAAGAGTCTTCCCCTAGAATTTGATGATAAGGTTCGACCTGTCGACGCACTTCCGCTGGACATGAATGACTTCGACATGATTTTGGGCATGGATTGGCTATCCAAGTATCATGCTACCATAGACTGCCATTCATATCGAGTTATCATCGGTGATGTCAACGCACCAGAGTACATTCATAATGGGTTCATACTCGGACTGTACAAGTCATATCCACCCTGCAAGCGCGTGCACTACTGTCACATGGCTGCGAGGGTTATCTAGCTACGGTTCACGACATGGATGCTGAATCTCCATCGATTCAGGATCAACCTATAGTGTCGGAATTCCAAGATGTGTTTCCAGCAGAACTTCCGGGCATACCACCTGCACGAGAAGTGGAATTCAGTATCGAGCTGGTTCCAGGAGCTGAACTAATCTCCAAGGCTCCTTATCGCATGGCTCCCATAGAGCTGAAGGAACTGAAGGATCAACTACAAGAACTTCTTGAACGAGGTTTCATTCGACCGAGCGCATCTCCATGGGGCGCACCGGTCTTGTTTGTTAAGAAGAAGGACGGCAGTATGCGTCTTTGCATAGACTATCGCGAGCTCAACAAGATTACCATTCGGAATAGGTATCCGCTGCCACGCATTCACGATTTGTTTGACCAACTCCAAGGGGCCAAACACTTCTCCAAGATCGATCTTAGGTCAGGCTATCATCAGCTACAGGTCAAGGAGCAGGACATCGCTAAGACTGCTTTTCGTACCCGCTATGGCCACTACGAGTTTGTAGTTATGCCATTTGGCCTGACAAATGCTCCAGCAGTGTTCATGGATTTGATGAACAGAATCTTCCATCAATTTTTGGACAAGTTTCTCATTGTCTTCATCGATGACATCCTGATTTTCTCAAAGTCCAAGGAGGAACACGAAGACCATCTTCGTACAGTACTACAGATTCTTCGCCAGAAGCAGCTGTATGCTAAATTCTCCAAGTGTGAGTTCTGGTTAGACAAGGTGGCATTCTTAGGTCACATTGTATCAGCAGAAGGAATCACTATGGATCCAGCGAAGGTTGAGGCCATTACTAAGTGGCCAAGGCCGACACCAGCGACGGAAGTCCACAGTTTCTTAGGCTTAGCTGGCTATTACCGTAGGTTCGTGGAGAACTTTTCCCGCCCAGCACTACCATTGACCAAACTGATGCGGAAAGGGGAGAAATTTGTCTGGACTGAAGATCGAGAGAAGAGCTTTGAAGACCTGAAGCAGAAGCTAGTATCTGCACCTATTCTTACTCTACCATCTGGTACGGGTGGATTTCAAATCTACAGCGATGCATCGGGGAAGTGACTTGGCTGTGTTCTCATGCAACATGGGAAAGTGATCGCGTACGCTTCACGGCAGCTTAAGCCTTATGAAGAAAATTACCCCACGCACGACCTGGAACTTGCTGCAGTCGTGTTTGCATTGAATATGTGGAGGCACTACTTATATGGAGAATCATGTGACATTTTCAAGGACCACAAGAGCTTGAAGTATATCTTCACTCAGCGTGAATTGAACATGAGGCAGAGGAGATGGTTAGAGCTGTTGAAGGATTATGACATTAATCTACAGTATCATCCCGAAAAGGCAAATGTAGTAGCAGATGCTCTTAGCAGGAAGTCCGGAATGATCAACAACATTAGAATCGAAGAGGAAATCATAAGAGACTTGGAGCGACTAGACATCGAGTACATGGTACGTGGACAGCACGGTTACTGGGCTAATCTTAGAGTAGAACCCGAGTTGCTATCTAAGATCAAGGAAGCTTAGAAGGATGACGGAGAAATCTGGGCGATAGTACAAAATTTGGAGAAGCAGACATAATTCAGAGTAGATGCAGATGGTATCGTATGGCAGGGCACTAGACTTTGTGTTCCTGATGACCAAGAACTCTGGGAAACTTTGTTAGCTGAAGCTCATAGCTCCCCATTCTCTATACATCCTGGTTCGACTAAGATGTACCATGACATCAAGCAGTACTTTTGGTGGAGTGGTATGAAACAGGATGTGGCCACTTACGTCTCCAAATGTCTTACCTGCCAGCAGGTTAAGACCGAGCATCAGCGATCTGGCGGTCTCGTTCAACCGTTAGATATTCCAGAGTGGAAGTGGGACAAAATCACCATGGATTTTGTTACCGGTCTTCCGCCTACCAAAAGGAAGCACGATGCAATTTGGGTTATCGTTGATCGACTTACCAAATCAGCTCATTTCTTACCGATCCGCAAGGAAGATCCGGTAAGTAAACTCACAGATACATAGAGACGAGAGATCATGAGACTCCACGGTGCACCATCCAGCATCGTCTCAGACAGAGATCCTCGTTTCACTTCGCGCTTTTGGAAAAGTCTGCAGAAAGCTTGGGGTACACAACTTAAGCTTAGCACGGCTTTTCATCCTCAAACAAACGGACAATCGGAGCGAACCATTCAGACCTTGGAGGATATGTTGAGGTCATGTGCGTTAGAATGGACGGGTGATTGGGACGAATACATCTGTTTGGTGGAGTTTGCATACAACAACAGTTGGCACGCAAGCATCAAGTGTGCTCCATTTGAGATGTTGTATGGCAGAAAGTGTCGCGCCCCAATCAGCTGGGATCAGGTTGGCGAGCGAACACTCGAAGGACCAGAAATCATAGAGATGACCAATGAGAAAATCGCAGTAGCTAAGCAGAAAATTCGGGAGGCACGATCACGTCAGAAGAGTTACGCCGATAAGCATCGTAGGGATATACACTTTAACGTAGGAGATCACGTCTTCCTTAAGGTTTCGTCGGCACGTGGTGTTAGACGCTTCGGGATTAAAGGGAAGCTCTGTCCTCGTTTCATCGGACCATTTGATATCATTGAACGAGTCGGTGAAGTATCTTACCGATTGGCGTTACCTCCGCAGCTTTCGCATGTGCACAATGTGTTTCATGTGTCCTTACTCAGAGGGTACCAGTATCATCCCCTTCACATGGTTCAGTATCCACTGGAACAGATACGTGAAGATCTCACTTTTATAAAAGAACCCGAACGAGTTCTTGACAGACAAGAACGAGTCATGAGGAAGAAGACGATTCCATTCGTCAAAATTCTATGGAGGGATCATACCGAGCGGGAAGCCACTTGGGAAACGGAGGAGTCTATCCGGGCTTCTTACCCTCATTTCAGATTTTAAATTCGGGTATGTTCTTCTTTCCAGTTACTTTATCTATAATTCGGGGACGAATTATTCTTTTTAGGGGGGAAGAGTTGTAAAACCCGCATGCTTTTACCATGCATAGTACCCTTAGGATCGTACGTACTAGATTAAAACTTTCCTAATATAGCATGATTACGATTACGTGTTAGGAGTTTACGTATTACGTACGTGTTAGAACACGATAAGTATTTGCTACGTACGATCATGTAATAATTATTTGACAATAATTAATTACGAACATGCGATCATGAAATCATGAACGTAATTAAAACACGAACTATTATTAATTACGTATATATATTTATTACGAGCGTAATTAAATATATTAGATCACGGTATTTACGTAACGAGAACATTTAAAACACGAACACAAATAATCACAAACGTTTAACTTAATAACGAGACACGGAAAAAGGTACGGTACCCCAAGTGGGGTCCCTACCCGCGGCAACAAGGACAAATGGGCCAAGCCCATTTGTCAAATTTACTAAAGGGGGGTTATTATTTTTTTTACTACTCAATTAAACTTTACAGAAGATTTTTAAGAAAACCTAAAAACCTCCTTCCTCCTTTCTCCTTTGTGCCGCCACCCTACAACCACCATAAGGAGTGGTTTGTGATCTTGGATCTTGAAGTTTTAGTGATTGATCGTGTTGGTTCTTCGTCCTTTTGATCCACGAATTCGGTAAATCCTTTTTAAACCTTTTCTTTTGATTTAATCATTTTATAAATCAAGAACATGTAATGTTTTTACAAAAACATAATAATTAAACATGGATCTAACATGATTTGGTGTTAAATAAAATCAAAAGGGTGTTTTAAGGGGGTGTTTGTTTTGGCCGCAGGCTGCACCGAACCCGAATGGGTTTCGGTTTGCCAAGCCGACCATCACCAAGACCATACGGTCTTGGTTGGTGCGTGTGGGTCCCACGGCAGCAGTAAAACACGGGGTACCCCGAGTTGGTTCTGGGTACGGTGTCGATTTCATGTCCGGTTCATTGTTTTTAGTGTGGATCCGGTTCATGGTGTATGTTTAGTTTTTATGTTTATGATCTTAAGTTAAAAATTAAATTAATAAAATGATATGATTAATTTAATAACATGACTTAGGTTATTTAATTATTTATGATCATGAAATTATTTTAACCTAAGTATTTATATATTTAAGACTTATAATTAATTATAAAACCATGGATATAATTGATTAATTAACATGACTTAGGTTATATTATTAATATATAATAATACATATTTTAACCTAAGTATCTAACTTATTTAATTAAAAACATGTTATATTTTAATTAAATATTTTAACCTATAGTTTAATTTAATTACATGAAATAATTATTAAACTATACATTATATCATATGACTTAGAAAATAATCATGTAAACACTTAGGCTTATATACTTAGCTTATTTAACCAGCTTATTTCTAATTATGGAAACTTTCTATTTATAGAAACTTAATTAAATAAGGCAGCTAATCTATTTATGGAAACCATCTATTTTTAGAAACTTATTTATTTCAGGCAGCTAATCTATTTATGGAAACTTATTTAATTAAGGCAGCTAATCTATTTATGGAAACTTTCTATTTTTAGAAACTTATCTATTTTAAGCAGTAAATCTATTTTTGGAAACTTTCTATTTTTGGAAACTTTCTATTTTTGGAAACTTTCTATTTTTGGAAACTTTCTATTTTTGGTAACTTTCTATTTTTGGAAACTTTCTATTTTTGGAAACTTTCTATTTTTGGAAACTTTCTATTTTTGGAAACTTTCTATTTTAGGAAACCTGCTACTTTTGGAAAGTTACTTATTATTACACAGTAAGTATAATAACACATGAAATACCAGAAATACTTAATCAGATTAAATAGAATATAAGATTAAACACAGTTTAAGGCTTTAAAACAGTAAAACATGGTAGTAACACATAAAATAAGCTAAGACATGACGTAAAACCAGCTACGTATTTAGTAAGCAGATACTTATTCATGTATGATTTATGTAGCACTAGTGATTCGGAAGTCGGATTCCTCTCAGTTTGTCTTTCTCGTTCACTGGACATAAGGTACGGATTCCCGTCCTTTCAGTATGGACATTCTTTCCTTATTAGGATTCCCCGTATGCAGCCAACTGTTTTCCCGTAGTATAAGTTATGTGTTTGATTGCTTATGTTTAATTAAGATTACCTATAGCCATATACATGCATGACCAGTTTCACCTAGTTATGGAGGTACCATAACCATAACATTAGAGGCACTGATGTTATGACTTCACCACGGCGGAGTGATTGCTCGTGGCGTCCCTTCAGCTTTTGGCCATTTATTTATATTTATCATGTGGGGCGTATGGGTGCATCCTAGTTACATGTTTTTATTCAGGATTTCATGGTGAATGTGGTGTGTGCCTTGCATCCTTCACAAGGAGCTGATCCCTCCTACCCAAAAACCAGTATATTAAATTAGAGGCAGCCCCTCTAATTTGCATGATGAGGTCACCCCTCCAAGTATTCATGCACGGTGGATTTTCATGACCTATATTGGCTAATGGTAAAATATGACAAACAGTTTTTATAAGATAAACATAAGACTTTCAAACTATTAAAACCAGTTTTATTACGACTTAACCAGGTTACTCGGGACTTAGTTTCTTTCGCTGTTATTATGTTAGATGCTTATCCTTTTCATGCTTTATTGTACATCCGTGCACTGGGCGTATTTGCTCAGCCGTTTTCCTTTTTTATGTTCCCACAACGGCAGGTACTCAGGGACGCTCATAGACACTAAGAGTACGTGCATATGGACTGGAAGCTGTCTAGCCTTCTTTACTTTATGCGTTTCCTTTCTTATGATACTTATGCTTTGGACATTGTTTAGTCATTTCCTTTATTATACTATGTTTGTGTGTGATGAGCTTTACTTTTGGACTACCGATGTTTGATTCCGGTATTTTCCTTTTATGGTCAAGTAATGTTTAGACATTTTTCCTTGTATGCTTTGATGACACGCCATAATTTCTGTGATATTTCCATTTCCAAAATGGGTTGTTACAAATATCATTGATAAATTTAAGCTAAAGGAAATTATCTATAAACATTCTAAATTATTTATTGAATGCATTAAAAACAAAAATTCATTATTTTGTGCCAAAATTATCGATTCTTTGAAACAAATTAAAAGATGACTTACAAATTAAGATCCAAAAAACCTTCAACATTGAGAAGCCGTTTGGTAGAGTGGTTTGTAAAGGTTTAGACTCAAAGTAAGATTAAAACCATTGTTTGGTATACAATTGTGGGCCCCACAATTAGTAATCAACCCTTTAATATTGTTGTGTGAAAAACCCAAACTTACATGTTTAATTCATGTTCAATTTGTGGGCCCATGTATCATTATCACCACTAATTTATTTTTTATTTTTCTAAATATATTTATTTTTATTTTATATATTTTTTCAACTAAGGCTGTGTTTGTTTTTGTTTTCAAAAGTCTAAATCACGTCTGAAATCAGAATCGGTCAGACATGTGAATGGTTAGCGTGTTTGTTTTTTTTCAGATTTAACATCCTAAATTATCTGAATATTCACCGATTCGTTCAGAAGTTGAATATAGTCTGATTGTGTCTGACACTTTGATAAAGGAGAATAACAAATATCACCTATTTACGCCACTTGTTTTGGTTCACTTCTATATGTATATTTTTAATGGCTATGGTCTATACCTTTAATTTATTTAAAATACTTTGCTGCAATCAACTGTATCTTCCAACTGGATAAATATATTGTTTTTACTTTTAATTTTTGTCTCTTTTGTTAGAAGTACATTTTGCTTAAAGGAATTTTAAACGTCGTATATATTAAACTAAGGAAATGAACTAACTATAAAAAATTTGACGCATTAAAGTATTCAGACTTAAAAAAACAAAAATTTGACGCATTAAAGTATTCAGACTTAAAAAAAACAAACAGTCTTATATAATTCAGATTCAGACTTTTCAACCCCTTCTTATTATTCAGACGTGTTATTCAGATTCAGATTTTAAATCTCTAAAAAACAAACGCAACCTAATACTATAATAGGAAAATTACATACATCCCCATTCTAAGGCTACTAATTACATATTTCCCCACTCAACTCTTATAATTACAAATATCCCCAAAAAATTTCATCAGTTTTATTCTAAGACAATATACCCTTATAATAATTCATTGATTTGTCTTAAGAGTTGGATATTTAGTCTCATCACCACTTATTGTGCCTATGAACACTAAATATTGAAACCGGCGTGGTAATTCTTATTCATCATGTTATTAATATTATACTACTGGAAATTCTAGATTAAGATTACATCCGACTTTTTTTTTTGCTTTTACTTTTGTTATATACAGAGATGATCATACATTAATTGAACGATTCTAGTTTTAGAAGTGTTATATTTGGTTTTTCTTTCCTTGTTTTCGCCATAAGTGTAGGGGGAGCCCCGTTGGAGTTTCTTGTTTTCTTTCTTATCATGTGCAGGGATTAGAGCTTCAAAGACACAATCTTGATGACTTTTGACGAACCGTGATTCCGTGTTCCCTTCTTCCCGGTTCCATCCTAAACTCTTTTCGATTCACTATTTTATATTTTCCAATATTAAAATAGGAATCTCTTTAGTTGCCCTTTCCTTAGAAAAATTTAAACAAAGTGCACAATGTCCTAAGTGTAGGGGAGTTTACTCCCACATGCTTAAACATTGAGGACAATGTTTATATTTAGTGTAGGGGGGACTTCTATCGAAGTTAAGTGGCCTTTTCCTTGTATTTGTCCTCATTTTAACCGGAAAATCAATTTTTCGACATTTTTCAAAATTTTTGATCTATTTTGGCCTATTAGTTTTTCCATTTGTATAATTATTTTCTTTCTTTGTTAGAATAAAGTTTCAATAAAGTGGTTTTAAATTTTTCTAAGTCGTGAATATTTTGACTCAACCCGAGTTTACTTATCTAAGTTTACTCTAGCTAGTATCCTTAACATGTTTAAGTCAAGTTTTGCTAGGCTTTTATATAGGGAGCTATAAAACGCGAAAGTCTTAACTCTCACGGGTTAAGAACAAGAACTTTTCGCAAGTTCCTATAATTGATCCTAGAGAGTCGTTTATCAAGGGAACTTTAAAATGCGATTTCTAAACTTGAAAGAGTCTAAGAGTTTGCAAGATCCTATAGGCGACTCGAAAACCCAAAACTTTGACTTAATAGGCTAAGCATCCATTAGTCTCATTCCATGAGATTTTAAACTGTGGAGAACGAGAGATGATAGAGTCAATTATAAGTTCGGTATTCTTTCGTGAATTTATGTGAGTTAATTATAAGCCTATTCTCCCATCGCTTGCTAATAAATTTATCTGCAATAAATAAGGTTGTACGATTTGAAAAGTTACTTAGCTTCTAGCCCAAGATCGTTTAAAAGTTGCTCGGTATGGATTAGAGTTCATAGCCAAGGCATAACTTATTGGAGCGGGATGCGAAGATTGGCGAGTCCGAAAAGGCCCTAACAAGGCATGAGGGCTACATTTTGTTACTAAAGATCCCAAGTGATGTGAAGAATCATTTATCAAAAATCAATACGAAGGATCGAGACACACGACGAAAAGCAAAAACTCTCCAAAAGTCATGGAGAAGTCTATCCGAAAAGACCCTAGTAAGGTATGAGGATAAATAAAGCCAAGTCCAAAAAGGAGGCGGATCGTTGTATATCAAAGTCCAAAATAATGATTAGAGAAAAATGAAGAAGTCGTGGTCCAAGTATGAAGAATCTCTCAAAACTTCAAGTGAAGAAATTCTCATTATGAAGAGAAGACCATTATTTCATGAACGTCTCTCAAGGTTTGAAGTATGAAGTCGCTGCCAAATATCGGTCCGAGAAAGGTCTCAAATCGCGAAGCGAGTTATGCCAAGATATGAACTTTTTGAGGTCCCGAGAAGCAGTTTTAAAAGAATTTGTCCTTTAGCTAACTATTGATTAAATCGTTCACTTTATTTTCGGCCTAAATAACTATCGAAATAAGTCAACAATGCATCCTCGTGATCATTCAAGACAACAATAAAATATAAGAGATACACCTAGGAATAAGGGAGTCTAAGTGAATAATTGGCCCACATGAGTTCGTGTTAGTTTGCTAACTTATAATAACAATGATCTCGTTTTTAAGCTTGGTTTGGAGAAAGTGAAAACTTGAGGATGATGATCATTCACAACATTTCCAAAACCCTAAGGTATGCTTTTGATTTCTTTACTTGATTTGTTATTTTCTATTTCTTTAATAAAGGTCAAGGTGGATTGATTGTAATGAAAAATATAAACGTGCTTTGTAACTAATGCATTGCATGAGGACATTGCAATGGTCAAGTGTAGGGGATTTGATAGGTGTGTAAACACCCATCTTTTTTACCACTTAATTACAATAATAACCAGACCAAAACGTGTATTTTATGTCGTAAATGTCGGAATTATGCGTGGTTTGTGTTTTTGTTGTGATTTAGGACGAAAAGGTGAAAAGTGGAGAAAACACGGGCATTCACGGGCTTTTATCGAAGAAAAAGACGAAAGACGAAGTCAAAGAAATCAAGAGTGCAAAAAGAACGGAAGTCCAAGACCAATTCTGAAGATTTATCGAAGAAAAAGTCAAAAGACGGAAGTTTACTAAAAAGCCGAAGAACTCAAGTCTAATTTATTGAAGATTACAAGACGAGTTTGAAGAAATCCCGAGACAAAGTCATTAAAGTCAAAAGATTAAAGAAGATTAAGGACTAATGATGCAATTAGAGAAAGAAGAAAGAGGGAGGAAGCTTCCACTAAGCACCTCCCTAAATCCACTATATATAGTTTTTATTTCCTTCATTTGTAGTTGTTGGGTGGCTTGACAAACCACCACTTCCACCATTTTCATATACCTTGCACCTTAATTCTTGCACTTTAATTACTTGTTATGCACATTTAATTCCTTTTAATTCCAAGTAAGTTTACTTTTAATTGTTGTTAATCTTTACTTTCATTGTTAATCTTTCATCTTCCTTTCTTGCTTAATCTTTCTCTATGATTAATGTTTATGTTCTTCTATTTTTATGGTTTTCAATCAAGTGGGTTTTGATTATTTTGGTTATGATTGTTAGTTTTATTGATTTGGATTGATTGGTTATTGTTAGTAGATCATTTGTGGTTGTTTTGGTTTAATCTTTTGGTTAATCTTGATTAGTTTTGGTTAAATTCGTGTTTGGTTTTCATCCCCTGTTCTTCGTGTTCTTCTTACTGTTTTTCCAGATTTCGGATCAGTCGTTCATTCCGAATCAACGAATCATTTCATTTATTCCGAATCAATCCGTTCTCAATTTTTATTCCGTATCAAATTTGTTCATCCGGAATATTTTATATTCCGGATCAGAGTCTTTTATTTGGAATATTTGATTATTCCGGATCAAGTCCCTTTATGCGGAATACTTGTTATTCCGGATCAAGTCCCTTCATGCGGAATATCTGTTATTCCGGATCAACACATTATTCCCAACGAGCATTTATTCCGGATAAAGTCAATTATTCCGGATGAAGCCCAATATTCCGAATGAGAGGAAATTATTCCGGATGAGCTGTTTATTCCGGATAAGCAATTATTCCGGATGAACATGTTTATTCCGAATGAAGCCCTTTTATTCCGGATGAGGATTTTATTCCGGATGAATTGATTTATTCCGAATGAAGGCTTTATTCCGAATGAAGTATTTTCAGTTTTTTGTAGTTTTATGATTTTAATTTTTAAGTTTTACTTTTCCCGCCTTTTTCCTTATTTGCACTTTTACTTGCTTTCCCTTTTAGTTTAACTTTTAGTTTGCGTTATTTACCTTTATTGCTTTTAATTTCCCGTCATTTACTTTTCGTCTAGTTTTTATCTTTCATTGTTTCTTTTTACCGTATTTATTTTCATCGTTTCAAGTCTTTATTTTTCATTAGATTTAGACAACGACAACCCTTTCATTTGATTCACCAAGAACAACTAATCTCTTGCACTTAACCGGAAATCAATTCGAGAAGATACCGAGAAACGAACTTTTCAACTAGCAAAATCCTTACATTAAAATGGCGCCGCTGCCGGCTCTTTTTGTGAGGATTAACGTTTTTTTGTGAGAGACGCGTTGGCTTTTAGGATCCGTTCACTCGTGAACGTTATTTTTCGTGTCAAAAATTTTCAAAAAATTCCAAAAACATTTGAAAAATCATAAAAAGCATTTCTTTTTCAAAGTTTTGCACCAAAAATATTCTTCTTGCTTATCTATTTTTCTTTATGGATTCTTATGTCCATTGCGTCGGGTGTGGGAGACAATTATACAGGAACGAATCATGTCAATGGTGTACATGTGAGCGGTGCGGAAACGATATCGACAACACACAATTCGGATTTTGTCCATGGTGCAACTCGACTAATTCGTCCTTTTTGAATCCACCTCCTGTTCCCCCGTGCATCTATTGTGGAAGCGATTATCATCGGCATGTTTCGTGTCCAATTCAATACCCGCCTCATCACGGGCAAGAACCGGGGTACAATTATGACAATGGTAATAGCTATCCACATGACGCACCCAGTTTCTCTCCATACCCGTGGTACTATATTTGTGGGGGCCCTCACGATGCTTCTTCTTGTGATCCGTCGATGGTCTTTGAGAAAGTTTCGTGCTATCATCCCAGTGTCTATAACTTTGAGCCCCCACATCACACCCTCAATCATCAATCCTCCCAGCAAATTAATCTTGACCAACAACTCACTTCTTTGAACCATATTCTAGAAAGTATAGCTCAACTCCGAGCTGACATGCATCAGGAAAAGCAACCTTTGCTTGATAGTGAAGAAATCTTGAAAACCACCGACACCTTTTTGAGCCAATTTAGTCGTTTTCCCTTCTTTTCTACACCAAAATGTTTAATTACAGCGTGGGATAGAATTGGTGAAATTGAACATACTCGGGGAGATGAACAACAAAAATTGCTTCATGAGCTTCTTAAAGATGTGGAGGTTATCAAGGAAGAGTTAGCCGACTACGTCACTCCTAACTGGACTCGTCCCATCTATTATGATGATGACGACGACGATGATGTCTACACCTTCAACCAATCTTCTGAAGTTGCTGCTCCTACTCTCGATGTTCCTACTGCGTCTAAGGATCTAGATTCGTTGAATGAGCTTAGTAATGTTGGTCTCGACAAATTATTGGATGATGAGGTTTGTGACTTACCTGCTATGGAGCCTGAGGACGACGTTGCTCTTACGGAAGAGGTCGATCCTAATGATGACGATTTTTCTCCTCGCTATGAGAATTTCACTTTTGAAATTTCTCAATCTCCACCGGGAGATGCGGGCGATGACGATTTATTCTCTCTGGCTTACGAGAAGTTCACCGATGAACTTGCTCTTGAAGATGAGGTGGAAGACGTGATTCTCCGCGACAGATTACAAAAAGTGCATCTTCTTATTGCTCAAATCGAAGAGTCGACTTCTCCTCCTCTTTCCGAGTCTTTACCTCCATCTATTCCTCCCGTTGAAGATAATGACCCATTGCTGGAAGAAATCGACATTCACTCCATACCTCCAGGTATTGATGACGATGACATGGAGGGGGATATTATTCTTGATAATTTGCTGCAGGAAGGTATTGACCCAAGTCCCCCTCCCGAACACCTTTCATCCTCCCCCTTAGCCACTATTACGGAGGATGAGTGCTTTGACCCGGGAGGTGACATTGATTATGCTATGATTGATAACAATACGGCTTTGCCGCTTGCTCAGCATCCATTGTCTTTGAGGGATGACAATGTGCTTACTTTACCCACCCCACCTCCCGTGGATCTTGATTTCACATACTTTTCGTATGTTGAAAGAACCTTTCTCCCATTCAAGACTTATCCCCCCGCCTCTCCTTTGTCGATGTCAACCGGGAACAAGGACAAGGTCTTTGATCCCGGTATTACATTCGAGGCTTCCCCATGGACCATTTAATTCGGGGACGAGTCAGGCTCGTGACTCGGTTAATATAAACAAGCGCTTTTTGGGAGGCAACCTAATTATCTATCTATCTTTCCCTGTTTTCGCCATAAGTGTAGGGGGAGCCCCGTTGGAGTTTCTTGTTTTCTTTCTTATCATGTGCAGGGATTAGAGCTTCAAAGACACACTCTTGATGACTTTTGACGAACCGTGATTCCGTGTTCCCTTCTTCCCGGTTCTATCCTAAACTCTTTTCGATTCACTATTTTATATTTTCCAATATTAAAATAGGAATCTCTTTAGTTGCCCTTTCCTTAGCAAGATTTAAACAAAGTGCACAATGTCCTAAGTGTAGGGGAGTTTACTCCCACATGCTTAAACATTGAGGATAATGTTTATATTAAGTGTAGGGGGACTTCTATCGAAGTTAAGTGGCCTTTTCCTTGTATTTGTCCTCATTTTAACCGGAAAATCAATTTTTCGACATTTTTCAAAATTTTTGATCTATTTTGGCCTATTAGTTTTTCCCTTTGTATAGTTATTTTCTTTCTTTGTTAGAATAAAATTTCAATAAAGTGGTTTTAAATTTTTCTAAGTCGTGAATATTTTGACTCAACCCGAGTTTACTTATCTAAGTTTACTCTAGCTAGTATCCTTAACATGTTTAAGTCAAGTTTTGCTAGGCTTTTATATAGGGAGCTATAAAACGCGAAAGTCTTAACTCTCACGGGTTAAGAACAAGAACTTTTCGCAAGTTCCTATAATTGATCCTAGAGAGTCGTTTATCAAGGGAACTTTAAAATGCGATTTCTAAACTTGAAAGAGTCTAAGAGTTTGTAAGATCCTATAGGCGACTCGAAAACCCAAAACTTTGACTTAATAGGCTAAGCATCCACGAGTCTCATTCCTTGAGATTTTAAACTGTGGAGAACGAGAGATGATAGAGTCAATTATAAGTTCGGTATTCTTTCGTGAATTTATGTGAGTTAATTATAAGCCTATTCTCCCATCACTTGCTAATAAATTTATCTGCAATAAATAAGGTTGTACGATTTGAAAAGTTACTTAGCTTCTAGCCCAAGATCGTTTAAAAGTTGCTCGGTATGGATTAGAGTTCATAGCCAAGGCATAACTTATTGAAGCGGGATGCGAAGATTGGCGAGTCCGAAAAGGCCCTAACAAGGCATGAGGGCTACATTTTGTTGCTAAAGATCCCAAGTGATGTGAAGAATCATTTATCGAAAATCAATATGAAGGATCGAGACACACGACGAAAAGCAAAAACTCCCCAAAAGTCATGGAGAAGTCTATCCGAAAAGACCCTAGCAAGGTATGAGGATAAATAAAGCCAAGTCCAAAAAGGAGGCGGATCGTTTTATATCAAAGTCCAAAATAATGATTGGAGAAAAATGAAGAAGTCGTGGTCCAAGTATGAAGAATCTCTCAAAACTTCAAGTGAAGAAATTCCCATTATGAAGAGAAGACCATTATTTCATGAACGTCTCTCAAGGTTTGAAGTATGAAGTCGCTGCCAAATATCGGTCCGAGAAAGGTCTCAAATCGCGAAGCGAGTTATACCAAGATATGAACTTTTTGAGGTCCCAAGAAGCAGTTTTAAAAGATTTTGTCCTTTAGCTAACTATTGATTAAATCGTTCACTTTATTTTCGGCCTAAATAACTATCGAAATAAGTCAACAATGCATCCTCGTGATCATTCAAGACAACAATAAAATATAAGAGATACACCTAGGAATAAGGGAGTCTAAGTGAATAATTGGCCCACATGAGTTCGTGTTAGTTTGCTAACTTATAATAACAATGATCTCGTTTTTAAACTTGGTTTGGAGAAAGTGAAAACTTGAGGATGATGATCATTCACAACATTTCCAAAATCCTAAGGTATGCTTTTGATTTCTTTACTTGATTTGTTATTTTCTATCTCTTTAATAAAGGCCAAGGTGGATTGATTATGATGAAAAATGTAAACGTGCTTTGTAACTAATGCATTGCATGAGGACATTGCAATGGTCAAGTGTAGGGGATTTGATAGGTGTGTAAACACCCATCCTTTTTACCAGTTAATTACAATAATAACCGGACCAAAACGTGTATTTTATGTCGTAAATGTCGGAATTATGCGTGGTTTGTGTTTTTGTTGTGATTTAGGACGAAAAGGTGAAAAGT
This sequence comes from Glebionis coronaria, assembly GCA_025667525.1. Lineage (NCBI taxonomy): Eukaryota > Viridiplantae > Streptophyta > Magnoliopsida > Asterales > Asteraceae > Glebionis > Glebionis coronaria. The sequence goes on from CM046882.1 coordinate 397,965,527, forward strand.
GGGGAAAACACGGGCATTCACGGGCTTTTATCGAAGAAAAGGACGAAAGACGAAGTCAAAGAAATCAAGAGTGCAAAAAGAACGGAAGTCCAAGACCAATTCTGAAGATTTATCGAAGAAAAAGTCAAAAGACGGAAGTTTACTAAAAAGCCGAAGAACTCAAGTCTAATTTATTGAAGATTACAAGACGAGTTTGAAGAAATCCCGAGACAAAGTCATTAAAGTCAAAAGATTAAAGAAGATTAAGGACTAATGATGCAATTAGAGAAAGAAGAAAGAGGGAGGAAGCTTCCACTAAGCACCTCCCTAAATCCACTATATATAGTTTTCATTTCCTTCATTTGTAGTTGTTGGGTGGCTTGACAAACCACCACTTCCACCATTTTCATATACCTTGCACCTTAATTCTTGCACTTTAATTACTTTTTATGCACATTTAATTCCTTTTAATTCCAAGTAAGTATACTTTTAATTGTTGTTAATCTTTATTTTCATTGTTAATCTCTCATCTTCCTTTCTTGCTTAATCTTTCTCTATGATTCATGTTTATGTTCTTCTATTTTTATGGTTTTCAATCAAGTGGGTTTTGATTATTTTTGTTATGATTGTTAGTTTTATTGATTTGGATTGATTGGTTATTGTTAGTAGATCATTTGTGGTTGTTTTGGTTTAATCTTTTGGTTAATCTTGATTACACTACTAGAAAACAGAGCAACAGCGACAGCCTTTTCCGTCAGAAATCCGTCGGTATAAGTGCTTTCCGACAGATTAGTGACGGAAAACGGGTGTCGGTGAATTCATGGTCGGAAAATGGTATCTGTCGGAATTCAGTTGGAAATAGTGACAGAAGAAAGGGTCAGAAGTCCGTCGGTAATACTTCTGTCGGAAGTCAGTCGGAAAAAAAGTTGTCACAAATCTGTCAGAAATATAAATTATCATTAGTCTGTTTGTAAATAGCACATTACTGTTGGAAACCAATAACTGGAAATAAACCAATAACTGGAAACCATTCAAAATAAACCAATAACTGGGAACGGATAATTCAAGATAAAAACGTACAAATTTTATACTTACGTTTAGCATTCAAATCACAAGTTATAATATGCTAACAGAGCTTTAAAATATATCATTCAAGATGAAACAATCTTAAGACCGAGTTAATATCATCCAAATGGTATGACATTATCCAATTAAGAAGGGGGACGGGAATCCGTAAATTTTTCTAAGAACGAGTTAATGTCATCCATCTTTTTCTTCCATTCACTCTCTTGAGCTTGTTCACGAGCATTTGCCTCTAGTTCCCGTTGTTGCATATGCTCTAGTATTTGATGTTCCACTTGTCTTTGTACCTCGATTTGCATCTCCATTTGAAACTGTGATCTCATTTGTGTGTTCTCTTCCTGAAATCTTCTTACCGTCTCTTGCAAAGTTTGTACCTACATTGTATCAAGTCGTGTTACAAAACTTAAAACATATCTCCCTTCTAAGTGCTTACTTCTTCTAAGTGATTAGCACTGTACTGGTCTACACTTCTAATAGTAAATAATTCTAAACACTCTCTAAAACTAATGAAAGTTCACGTTTTTCCTTGATATATTTACTAAAACCAGCATATGAACGCCTTTAATAAAGTTTTAAGTAATTTATCTTTCTGTCTAAAACTAATGAAAGTTCAAACTTTGATTATTAACAGATGGTGTACACAAGCATTTGGACAAACTTAAAAGTATATAATAGGAGTAATCAACTAATCAGATTCTTCAATATTTGCCAATCCTAATACCAATATACAAAATAAGGCTCCCTAAAATCAGAATCCATACGGTTACAACTTGCACTTACCACCTTTATAACGGTAACGAATTTCACTATACCGATAGCTAGGAGCTTCGGAAGAGGTGTATAGAAAGCGATATGGAAACCTAACCCACTTCCAAACATTGTGTTTCACAATTTTAGTGGTTGCCAGTCTTGGATAGGACAGAAACCTAGTTTTAAAGTGAATGCTGAAACGGTGACCAGACCGGATTTAGCTGGCTTCTAGTCCAGATGCTCACCCCTAGATGTTTTGTGTTTTCTTACTGTATTCAACCTGTTTAACTCCTATGCCCTGTGCGGCTATGCCATTAAAGTGTTTACGATCACAAATTTCAGTCTCATTTATAGAATCTCATGAATAAACATAATTAGTACTAGTAGCAGCATGTATCAAGAGTAGCAGCAGGTGTCAAGAGTAATGTTAATTGCGTAAAGCTAACAACTTTAAAATAACATTTAAGCAAGTGAGAAAACCTGTTCTGCCCTCTGATGCTTCATCCATTTCGTTCCCTGCTTCATCCATTTCGTTCCCTAACGCCTCAGTCGACACATTTGTGCTCGTATGACAATGATGGTAAGCTTCTAACAAGCTAACAGGGCGTTTTTTTGTTTTTCCTTTAAAAAAATCATTAGTTAGAAGTATATTACAGTAACTTATAAAATTTAAAAGGTATACAATATTAACAAAATCATCATTAGTTAGAATTATATTTACCATTTTGTATTTGTGTTGAAGAACGGTGATTGACCCCGTCGTATGTTTCGACATCTCACCCTCCACTTCAGTTAATCTGTTTTGTCTAGAAACATTTGACTTCTTTTTCCATCCGGGTGTGTTCCAGAGCCTATCAATCATGTTATCCCAATGTGCTTGATCTATCCAATATGGGGTATATGGTTTAAGCACGGATAAGTCATCTCCAACTGTGATGTTATCCATTGCGGCTCTTTGAGCAGCATCGCTTCAACATTGGCTCAATATATCAGAATATCTGCTCGACATTACCCTTTCCCACGCAGCATACACAGCTGCATTTTTTGAAGTATCCCATTGGTATAGATCCTGTAATACAGAATAACAAGAAGTGCATTAGTAACAGATTACAAGATGAATCCACAAACATGAATCAAGATCTATCAATAAAGATACTGGATGATGATAGATTGGAGATGATGAAATACAACATCAATTCAGAACCGGGTTCTGAAAAAATCAACCACAAGAAGAGAAATAGGAAGAGGAAACAGGCTGATTGTGAATGTGATGATGTTTCTGCAATTGATCACTTTCTAGGTGATGGAAGTGATTATAAGTTCACTGAACTTAATTTAGATAATCCTGCTGTTCAGGCTGAAATCGATGGAAGTGATCATAAAAACGAACGAACCCATAAGAATTTTTTAGATACATCAACACAACTAAGTTTCACAGCAAAACTGAACACATAAGAATTTTTTTTATAGTTACCAAATACTTTTAGGAATTGTGTTATGTAATTCACAAATTATGTCATCAAAGAGCATCAGGCGAGACCATGGAGGTGCAAAAACAGGAGTAATGCAGATATAAGTTAATATGCAAGGAGATTTAGCTTTGGGCGACTTTTATTTTTCTTAAGTGGTATAAGTATTCTAATAAGTTCGTGGTTTTGTAGATATAATAAGTTTTATTAAGTGGTATAATCAAACTAAGACAACAAATGGGTCAAAAACATGAAACGCAATCTGATGGTGTTCAAAATAACCATCAGATCAGAAACCAGGGTGTATTGATCAGAAACCAATACTGTGTACCCGTTTCATCCCGCACATCTGGTTCTCATTTTCTTGTTTCTGCTGATAATGTATGTTCTGAAATGTGAAGCTAAGGGATTGGCTTCATAAAGCTACTGACTATATATAAGGTTTGTATGTTTGTGTGTATATAAATGTTTAAAATCACAGGGGTACTAGTTTGTAATGTCACTGGCTTCAAATACTTAGTATGACGTTTTATTTAACGATGCACCTGCATAACTTAAAAAAAGTTGCAGTGTTCATTTGGGGAGCAGGAATAAAATAGATGTCTAAAACGAGCTATAATCATAACCCATAACCACATACACATGTTAGAAGTTCTGGAGTTGCCACTGCCTGAAAGCAAGGCAGTTCAAACCATTTTGAGATGTCTATTACAGCCTTTCCCTCCCTAGAAAGTTTGCAAGTCCAGTACATTGTACTCCTATCAAAATGTAGTTTCCATTCAAGAAAATATGATATTTCCCTATCTAGAAGCTTTTCAAGTCACAAGCATCTATGTGTCTGTTATCAATATTACGATATACTACTGATTAAGATGCAGCAGTGTTCTTTATTTTGAGATTAAAGGATAATTTTAAGGGGCTAGTTTGCATTGCGATTTGAAAGTGATTATCTGAGTATTGTAGTGTCCAATCACAGATAATCAGTTCAAAATGTTCTACAAAATTAAACTGACTGGTTGTCGACAATCAATTCAAGAGTAGCTACTATTAATAACGCTTATCTTACATAACAGATTCTTAAAACCACTATCCAAAAACTCTCTTACAGTTAAACATCTGATTCTTACGACTTTAAACAGCATAATTGCATAAAAAGAAATCAAATAACATCTCACATAGCCCGCTTTAATACAACCGATTATCTGATTTGATTATTCCATATCATAAATTAACATAATCACTTTCAGAACCTAATGCTAAACACCCCGTTAGACATCAAACAAATTCTTAATAACCAAACATGAGACGTTTAACAGATAAGCAAACGAATCGTTCCCATGATAAAAAGCAAGAGTAAGATGAATATCTAGTTTAATGATCTTTGAAGACCAGGGACATCATACAAAGGACTCCACATTCTCCTACTGTTATATATTCTCTATTGTAAAAAAGTTACTTTAAGGTAACCGGCTTGCAAGCATTTTGTCTGGTAATTTGACCTGATAACCTGTCAAAATGATCGTGCTCAAACCTGGCAAAACTTAGTAAAAATCTGAAAGTAAGTTAGCCTACCTGAACAATGTACATCAGATACGCAGGGGTTTGAACATTTTTTTTATAATTTACTTTCATTATCATTGTGTATAGCAACCCTATGGAACAATGTCTACAGTAACAGTTTAGAACAAATAAGACATGTGACATTATATAAAAACATAAAAAAAAATACTTGGCATACCTTAAAAAAGGGTGAACATCTTCACAATTAAGCAAGATATATGTATGTGCTTTATGCTTCTCCGCATCTGTCAAATTTCTTTTAGTTCCTGAATCAAATAACTCTATAACATTCAGGCCTGGTTATTATCAGTCATTCGCATTCCGGATCAACACTCTTTTTAATAAAATAGGCCAAAATAATCAGACAAAAAAGCTGATAAGCCCATAGCCACTATCAATTTATTTAAGCTCTAACAGCCGGAAATACACATTCTGAATGAGCCAATCAGATGATATATTACGAGTGTCAGAAAAAAAAGTCCGAGTGTCAGAATAAACAATATATTACGAGTGTGACGAGTGACAGAATAAACAATATATTATAATTCAACACTCATATGCACAATTGACACTCGGAAACCAATATTCTGTATATAAAATGTCCGAGTGTCAGAATAAACAATCCTTGTTAATTGCTAAGAATCTAATTCCTTTACAAAACCTATACCTAACCTGTCGGAAAATAAGGAATCGATATACAGCCACAAATAATAGCTTCAACAATCGATATACAGCCACAAATACTCATTAAATCGTATTCAGCTGTAATTCGCCTAAATTTAACTTACAGCAGAGATAATTTCATTAATTCGCCTAAATTTACCTAAACCTGACTTCATAAGCAATCGATATACACTCGTATTCATCCATTATTCGGTTTCCCTATAACTAATAATCAATATACAGCTGCAAATACTCGTTAAACTTTGCATCTTAACTTGGTTTTCTATGAAGTGTTCAGTACAGACTTGTTTGTTACACGAGTGGCCATCGCTCGTGTTTGATTTTGTTTAGAATCTGCTGGTTTTGTTACAACATGGACAGGTGACTTTTAATTCGTGTAGACAAAACTCGATCCAATGTTCTGTTAACTGTGTTGAACAAAACTCAAAAGATAACTTGCAGTAAAGTTGTGATTTGGGAGACAATTTGTATGAATACTGTTTGGTAAAACTGCACTTCCTGATGTAAAGAAAAGCGCCCAGAAGCTACCTATAGAAAAATGGGTCACCGACAGAGATGACCCATTCAACTCATGACTCGTTTTGACCCAAATACATTTTTACCCATAACCAGACCTAACCCACCTGCATTCTTCCACCTCATAGAAAAATACACATAGAGCCATTGCAAACATTTCATGTGTTCAGTTAACTGATCGTCTAACTTGGGTGAAATATTAGTGACTGAGCAAGACACAAGTTCAATTAATCTGTGGACGAAAAACATGTTTTTTTGTCACCACTAAACGCATCAACATTGAATTAACATCGTTGCTCATCCTTGCTCTTCTAATACCACTCCTGAAGTCCTTGTTCTCGATTCAAAGAGGATGTTTATAAAACCGCCCATTAAATGCATTAGCATTGAGTCGATAAATTGATGCATTAACATGATGGTTGGATCACTAAGATGGTGTTTGGCATTGCATTTGAAGACTGGATTTCGATAAATTTTTCATGGTACTAGACCGCAATACAGTAGCATTATGTTGTAGATACAGCTTATTCTGCATCGAGCATTGAGCTCATGTTGATCTAATGCCACCTTGTAACAATTATGAGATGTCACTAGTCACCTTATGAGTAGCTACAACAAAACTGATGAGGATTATCTTTTCATTCAGGGTCATTATACAAGGGATGTTTGGGATTGCCTGTATAACTACGTATTCCGTTTTGAGAGTTTCCAGAATGCTTATATGATAAGTAGTTTTATTGAACCGTCATAAATATTTCTAAGTTATTTTATAGTTACAATTTTCCATTAACAAAATCACATCTAAACAAGATCTCCTGAAATCTGTTTTGTGCAATGCCAAACACCCCCTAAGTCTGCAATAATCAGATATACGTTGTCGATGATAAGAGTAAATGAACTGAAGTATTTTGTTCATCAAGGACCAATATAAATGTGATTTAAAGGCAATTAATTGATTGCTTACCTATACTAAAGAAACCGCATTAAGTAGCATAATACTGATTTGAAGCTTATACGATGAAATCAAGTATCCTGCTTTGCAGAAACTTATATGCGCAAATAAATGTGGTATAGATTGTGATATGGAGTGATCTTTTAGTATTTAAAGATTGGCATATGATATTATATCAGAAAAATTGATCCTGAAAAATGGGAATTCGCCAACGAAGAATATTTAAAAGATAAAAAGCACCCTTTGAAAAACATTGATCATAGAAAAACATTGATCGTAGAAATACGAAAACAGGGGAAGGGTGTGTTCAGTTGATCGTGTGGTCAATTTTTTATTTTACAATCGACTTCAAAATTTCTACAAGTTTACAATCGTCTAAATTTCTAACAACTGAATAACCCATAGTCAAATGACAAACACCTAAAATGATGGAACGAACCTTTTTAAGATGTAAAGTTTAATTCGCCTAAATTAGTCAAAACTAAACATAGCAATAAGCTCATATAATCAAACCCTAACAGAATTAAAATCGCTAAACATAGCAATAAGCTCATATAATCAAACCCTAACCGAATTAAACAGCGATTGAAGAAATGAAAAAAATAACAAACAAACCCTAACTTATCAGCATATAAGCTCATATAAGCTCAAACCACTAAACATAGCAATAAGCTCATATAATCAAACATAATAGCGGAAGATGGTTGGAGATGATTGGATTAAAATCAAACATAATAACAGAATTAAAATCGATTTTGACCTTTAATCGATGGCGGGCGATGGTTGGAGATGATGGCGGGCGATGGTTGGAGATGATGGCGGGCGATGGAGATGATGGCGATGGTTGGAGATGATGGTTGGAGTGAAATGGTTTAAGTGTGTGAAATGGGAACGTTTTATTTACAGGTTTAAGTTTTAATATTTAAGTTTAAGTTTTTTTTTTTTAAGTTGTAAGAATTTGAGGGTTAAATTTTTAATATTTAAGTTGTAAATTTTATTTAAGCTTTTTTCTAAAAAAATGTAAGTGTTAAATCTATCTATGTTTTCTAAAAAGTGATTTTATACAAATTCTATCTTAAGGCCGAGTAAATGAACCCGAAAACCGAACTGAACTGAATCGAGCACGTTCGATTTAATTTTCGGTTTTGGTCATATACAACTCGGTTCGTTCGATTCTGGTTCAGCTTAAAATCGACACTAAATTGGTTATATATAGCTCGGTTCGGTTCGGTTTTGGTTATATATAGTTTGGTTCGATTTTGGTTCGGTTCGGTTCGGTTCGATTTTCTAAAAAATTTAAATAAAGTAACAATTTATGTTTAATTTACATATGAAAACCTTACAAATAAACAAAATTTATAAACTTCTAAAATCAAACTTGCTAATAAAATAATTTTTTTTAATATTTTTTAAATTTTAAAAATAACAAAATGAATATTTTTTAAAAGAAAATTTTAAAACTTTTATAATTTTTTTTTATTTTCGAAAATAAATAAATTTTTTTTAGAAGTAAATTGAAATAAGATAAAAGCGTAAATTTTTAATTTAAAATTAAGTTCTTTTATAAAGAAAATCATTAAAGGAATAGTTTAAATGTTTTAAATTTTTTTGAAAAGTTTTAAAATGTTTTAAAATTATTAATTTAGGAAAATACAAATATGTTTTTAAATAATTTAAATTTTTTTAATTTTTTTAGAAGAAATTCATGTGGGTTATTTATAACTTAAAAAAAAATAAGAGAAAAACGTAAAAAAAAAGTTAAGTTTTTTAATAAAAAAACAATATAAACCAACAAGTTTAACAATATTTCACTTTACAAATTAAATGACCAAGACTTATTTTACCACATTATTAAATTTTTGTCGGAAATTCGTCGCTAAAGGGATTCAATTTCCGACAGATTACCGACTGAAAACTTGTATATAGCTAATATTTAACACTTTCCGACAGAATAGCGACGAATAACCAAAAATGTCGGTAGCCCCTCGGAAATTTGACGCAATATAAATTACTTACCGACGGATTTCCGTCGATAATTTTATCCCTCGGAAATCTGTCGGGAATCTGTCGGAAAATCGTTGCAAAAAAAAGATCACAAAATTGGTTACTAATCTGTCGGAATTCCGTCAGTAATTACCGACGGAAATATGTCTGTCGGAAAATCCGTCGCTGTTGCTCTGTTTTCTAGTAGTGTTAGTTTTGGTTAAATTCGTGTTTGGTTTTCATCCCCTGTTCTTCGTGTTCTTCTTACTGTTTTTCCAGATTCCGGATCAGTCGTTCATTCCGAATCAACGAATCATTTCATTTATTCCGAACCAATTCGTTCTCAATTTTTATTCCGTATCAAATTTGTTCATCCGGAATATTTTATATTCCGGATCAGAGTCTTTTATTCGGAATATTTGATTATTCCGGATCAAGTCCCTTCATGCGGAATACTTGTTATTCCGGATCAAGTCCCTTCATGCGGAATATCTGTTATTCCGGATCAACACATTATTCCGAACGAGCATTTATTCCGGATAAAGTCAATTATTCCGGATGAAGCCCAATATTCCGAATGAGAGGAAATTATTCCGGATGAGCTGTTTATTCCAGATAAGCAATTATTCCGGATGAACATGTTTATTCCGGATGAAGCCCTTTTATTCCGGATGAGGATTTTATTCCGGATGAATTGATTTATTCCGAATGAAGTGTTTTCAGTTTTTTGTAGTTTTATGATTTTAATTTTTAAGTTTTACTTTTCCCGCCTTTTTCCTTATTTGCACTTTTACTTACTTTCCCTTTTAGTTTAAGTTTTAGTTTGCGTTATTTACCTTTATTGCTTTTAATTTCCCGTCATTTATTTTTCGTCTAGTTTTTATCTTTCATTGTTTCTTTTTACCGTATTTATTTTCATCGTTTCAAGTCTTTATTTTTCATTAGATTTAGACAGCGACAACCCTTTCATTTGATTCACCAAGAACAACTAATCTCTTGCACTTAACCGGAAATCAATTCGAGAAGATACCTAGAAACAAACTTTTCAACTAGCAAAATCCTTACATTAATGCTCGAAAAGTTATTCAATCATATACGAATATATTAATATGCAACAGAGTTAGAATACCATGATATGCGTGTCGAGAGCACGTACATGCTTTTTCAAATTATGAATTTGCTAATGTTTAAAATAAGATAAAAGATATATAAAGATAAACAAGTTTGTTATCATATAAACCCTCTGTCTATATGAAACTAAGTGACAAGTGATGGTAATTTTAACCTTCACAATGAAATATTAGTTAGTCAGTGTCTAGTCAAAGATTCAGAAGTAAACTATTTCGTTCGCCATATCAATGTGTATTGACTAACTCAAGATAATACTTGTTTAAAAGTTTCAAGGTTTTACGAAAGCTCCTTCCTAGCTTATGATACAATACCTATCTATGTAAAATCCAAGCAGAAACAACCAAAGCAGTTTAGTGTTCAATTTGTAAGGTCGAGAAAGTAAGTACAAACTCCATCGAAGCCAATAATTCTTTTAGTAGATATCACACACCAAAAAATAAACATAATAAAAGTTAGGAAAAAAAAGAGAAAGTTACATTACATGTGAACCCAGGGACACGTCTCCAAACTCCAAAGTAATAAAAATTTAATATAACACTTCATGTTAAGATCAATGTGTATAATAGTATATTTATAATGTTCGTATTATCAAGGAATCAAATCTAACGACAGATGATAGGGAACTGATATAGTAGTAATTAAATAATAAGTTTGTTTAATATCACTAATGCTATTCCATATGATATTTTAAGGATTTGATCCAATTTGCTAATATTAGTCAAAAGGTCGGTTTCATTAGAGGTCACTTTCTTTATACAATGTCAAACATCCTCTGATGGTAGCTTCGGTCTTTTCTGCATGAGCTGTACAAAATGACACTTTTTGAGTCTGGAAGCTCCACTTTTGAATGATTCGTCGTTATCTTAATACGGCCATATTTTCAAAAAAAAAAACTTGATTAGACTATAATCCAAACTAAAACTTTTCATAATAAACCTACGACTAAATCTCTAAACTAACCACAATGTTGAATCATACAATAACCACTATTGCTTCAAAGAAAACTATCTTTTACTATCAAAACTGATCAAAGAAATCTATCTTTTACTTCATATGGGCAAGCCTAGCAGCATCTCAACCAGGCCAGGAGGAGACCAGGCTATGATCATCGTGATACCCTGTTTGCAACTGATAAGCTGTGATAAATACTCTACAGTATCTCCTTATATCTATAGCTCCTCTATATATACTTTAGCTATTTTTAAATTTGTATTTTCTATTTAAATTACAAGGTTAAGGTACACGGGGGAACTGACACATATACCTTATGGTTCAGTGAGATGCAAGAGCATGTTGTAAAGCAACATTGAGTCAAGCTCTTCCCCTAAATATAGAATCATACAGCTGACGAAAGGCCAGCTTGTCACCGCTGTTGCATGAAAGAAAATTATGTCCATCGATGACTTTTATAGAGCTTCCCGTCTCGGTTTATATAGCGCTTTTCGGGGTCGGTTGGCTAAATAAGTGGTGCACTTGTCAGTTGCCACTGAAATATTGTCACTATATTACCTCAGCCTCCTGCTATCTTTTTTTAATCTTTAGCTCACCTGTAAGAGTGTTGATTGAGTTCTTAAAGTTTGAGAGCCAAATTGGAGAAGATGAACTGTTCGCAGTATATCAGCCTCTTCCCGACATCTTACCTCAGCCTCAATATCAGTACCATCATTTACTAAATTAAACTTCTCCTGGCATCCCATTTGAATCATTGGTTCAACAGTAAGATTATTAATCAGGTTCTCAATATTTGAGAGATGGACGGAAGATGAGGTTAGGCCATCATCATTAGACTCATCCTCTACCTGACCACTTATCTCAATCTCAGTCGTAGAATTGAGTGTGTGTTCTCTGTAATTGAGAGTCGGGTTCATTGATGTGTCAGAATGGGTGCAAAAAGAACCCATGGTTTGACGGGTAGATTCCTTCCAGATACATTAGCTGGCAAGTGTGACTCGTCGTGGGCGTCTTTTAGGGAAGTAGATACATTAACCTGAGCGTAAGATAAAGAATAAAAAAGAAATTCGTAACAACAAAATTATTTTCTGCATGATTCAGTAGGTGTAATTATAGCAAATAGCAACATCCGGTACCAAGAATAAATTAATGCGTATACCTTGAATGAAGCTTTTTCAGAAGCAAAAAAAAGGTCATGTGGTTGTTGCTTTATACTGAGGCTGTAAGTTGCGAACAATGTTATTGCTCGCTTTCTTATGAGCCTCATCAAACATTACCTTTTCACGCCGTTTTAAAGCTTCAAGATATTTACCAGCCTTGAACAACACTCATAACTGTTCTAACAAAAACTGATGTAAGCGGTGAAGCTTGCTTCGGACCTGTAAAAACCATTAAAATATAAATAGAACATTAAGAGCAAGACATTTTAACCTCTTAGAAACTCACATGCTTCTTATTTTATAAAGCATCGTGACCTTTCATAGTCAAGTGAGTTTCTGAACATACTGAGACTCATGTGAGTTTACTTTCACATCGACTGGTCAAATGGGTAAAACTCTCCCATAGTTAATTTATAGACCTTTTACTCAAAATAATAGACATATATGGTCAAGTAGACCCGACATGTTTCGACCCAATTTTACACTTAACCCGGTCATTTTTTGACACCTCTTTTCAACAGTGGAAACAATGAAGTAATACGCGTGGCTTTATACTGTAACAAATATTAAAAAAAGACAACACTCAAGTACTTAACTTTCAAAAATGAATGTCTGATCGAAGCCTCAAAACTCTTGAAAACAACAATCTCTAAAGACATACATATTGCTCATGAAGCAACGATTCCTTCTTCTCAGCCCCCTGTGAATGAAAACCAAAGATCAGTGGTTATAAAGATGTACTTTTGTCTCAAAATAACGAATTTGAGTACAATTTTTGTTATAATTATACAAACAAGTTTCAATGTTCATTACATCTGTATTATATACGAATTAATGTTGTACCAAATCATATATATAAAAACTATTTTACTATGTATTGCAGTGATGAGTTTGAGTATGAATCTTGAAGTAAACTTTTTTCCCAAATGTTCATCAAAATATTTGTGTACAGTAATCAGAAATTAGGATGGTCGCTGAGAAAATAGTCGTACAACGTATAATGAGGTCCTGCTAAGATTGCAATTGCCGTAAGACCTACGGTGCCATATACACACAAAGAGTTTAATGTGGCAATAGCAAAGATCAAGAGATATGGAAGCTTGAAAGATGAAGCTACAAAAAAGAAATTGCAGAACTTGATTAAAAGGTATAACGTTATTCGTTTTAGACTTGAAGAAGATGGATCTAAGCCTCTTACTAACAAAAACTTACATGTGCACAATCTACGAAGACCAAAAGCCTTAGGGCAGAAGCACACCACTATGACGGCTTTGCTAGCGCCAGGAGCATTAAAGTAGGCCTGTAAAGACGTGTATAAAGTAGCTTTGCATTAAACCCAAAAGTAATAAACCAAAAAGTAGGCCTGTAAAGACGTGTAGCGCCAGGAGCATTAAAACCAAAGATAATAGATTTGCATTTTGTGTAAGCATCTGTATATTCACCATTAAAACCCTAATTTCTAAAACATTTTACTGGAATAAGCAAATCTTGCCTTTTCAGGTCTTCTCTTGACATGACATAATTATTTAACAGATAATTCGGCAAGACATATTTCAGACCTTGGTTTCCTCTACCACTTGTGATTCCACTTTTGTAAGGATGTGCTGAAAAAACAATGCGTCCTCTCAGCTCCTTTTGTTTTACTTTGTAGTTTCTTTACATATATGCGGCACGAAACAGCATACTGTACATGTTTATGGGATCACATGCTACCCATGAACATAATGAAAATGGCCATCTATGATCTAATGGACATACCCTGAAAGAAAAACAAAGATAATCACACAGTATATCTAGAGGTGACCAAGATATATTGTTTTCCACTTGCTCTTTTAAGCTTATATATTAGGTTTATCGCTTCTGGTTGTGTAATAGAGCATTCAACATAGATATTGTTGATGCTAAATCTCATTTCCATTAGGGTTGTCTGAATTACTAACATGAAGTCACACTACAACAATTGTGAACCCTAGGGACGACTTATTCGTCCCTAGGGAAGCACTTTTTCGACCCTAAACTCCTAGGGACGACTAAGTCGACCCTAGGAGGTTGTGCCTAAAAATTCGTCTCTAGGATCCTAGGGACGAACTCCTCTTTGTATCCTAGGGACGACTTAGTAGGTCCCGCAACCCACTACGTTGAAAAAATTGACTAACCTAGGGACGACCCACTTTGTAACCTAGGGTCGACAAAGTCGTCCCTAGGTTATAAATAAATAAAATCTTTTTTAAAATTTTTCTTAAAAATTCTTTTTTTTATTATTTTTAATAAAATCTTTTTTATAAATATTAAAAAAAACATTTTTAGAAAATAAAAAAAATATATATTTATTATCCTAGGGACGACTTAGTCGTCCCTAGGTTTAAAAAAGCCCAGGTATTCAATACCTAGGGACGACTAAGTCGTCCCCAGGTATTGACACCTGGGCTTTTTTAAACCTAGGGACGACTAAGTCGTCCCTAGGATAATAAACTGGATGATATTTAATTTCCTAGGGACGACTAAGTCGTCCCTAGGTGTACCTGGGGGCTAAAAAAAAACTGGGCTATTTTGCAGTTTCCAGATTTTTTCCGGAACTTTTTCCGGACAAAATCCACAATTCAAAATGGCAGAATTCGACAAATACAGAATAATAACAAATCAATAAACGTTACAATACCATATTACGATAAATTATCCAACGTCACGATACAATATTCATCAAATACACTTATTCAATCCTAAATCAAATGTTTCAAACGCTACAAGTCTCAAACTTTATTAAACATGCATAATAAGAAAAATACTACCACAACCTCTACTCCGCATCCTCGTTAGGTGAAAAGTCACCTTCCCTATCGTCACCCTCCTCGTCACTCCCCTCGTCATTCACCTCGTCATCGCCTGATAAGTCGTCACCACTGTTTTGTACATTCCTATCTCGACCCAACTCGTCAACGGACCGGTAATCGTGCTCATGGGGATTTGAGATTACACGAGAACCTCCGGGTATGGATTGTGAAGTAGAGCCGATCTCATAAGCCGAGTGTGTGGTGGGACGATAACAATAGTTAAATGTGTTATTGTTGGTGACGGGAGTAATAGGATAAGTGCCGGTATAGGGAGGTTGGAGTGGTTGGAGATTGTCGGGCAAAGATGGTCGGTATGGGTCGATGGAAGGAGGTTGCACTGGTTGTGCCCAAGGATAGGGGGGTTGGACTAAATGAGCCCAATCAGGAGCTAGGGTGGGCATAACAAAGGGTCGGGGCGGGGGTACAAAAGTAGGAGGTCTAAATGGGTGATCAGTATTTGAGTTGTAGTTCTGGAAAAACTCACCCAATTGACTCTGATATTGCGCCATATGCTCGTACGACGTCTGACTATATTGTTGCGCCGCATCTGCCTTTAACGCTGCCAAGTAAGCCCGTTGTTGCGCCGCCTGATTCTCTCTCCTCAGCAGCTCCATCTCTCGCTCATTTCGTTCTATCAATTCTTGAAATTCACTACGAGAGGGAACATCTGGTCGACGTGGAGCACCCCGCCTGCGATAAGTTACAACAACAATGTTTCATTATATACAACAAGACATAAATATGAACAATTGATTTACATTTTGTTTTATTGAGGATATATAACCTGCGAGTTGTGTTATTGGCACCACCCGGTAACTTTCTGCCTTGTCCCGACACATTTTGCTTATTTTGACTTGGCATGATTTGAGCCACTATTTCTTTATCAGACATGTGCGGGACTATACCGGCTCTCACTTGGTCACTGAGGGCTTTCATCTTTTGCTGGGAAAAAAAAACGATTTAAAACAAATGAAATTAGTTACTAAGGCATGTAAAGAGTTATATATTACTTACATATCTTTCCTCGTTTTCTTTACTTTTAAACGTGCCACCACTTGAGTGCCCCTTCCTCCATGTTTCAACCAGGTCCTCGTAAACCCCTTCCTTGACTTTCTGTAAAATCTCAAATAAATTAGTAACGAGCTATAATAAATAAACAATATAAACGCTTTTAAATAAATCACAAAAATTATAAAGAGTCTTACGTATTCATTCCTTCCTCGGGCGAATGGTTTTTTGCCTTGAGTGGTCGGTACCGTGTTTTTGGAACGATTAACAGTATTAACCTCACTTCTTGCCACCCTCTTTGGGTCTGACCACCACTGAACCAATTCACCCCAATCACCTTCGGTTCTACCGTCCCACACACTCTCAGGCGGTACATGTTCTTGTGCCAGTGCGGGCGTCTCATATTTCGAATAATAATGTTTCTTGATCCTGTTCTTGTATTTTCTATACAGCAACCTCAGCTGATATTCCAACGCAAGCCTAACCCGAGTACACACCTCATACACACCACTGCCACACACCACCTGAGTACGATCATTGTACCATGGCTCGAGGTCGAAATATGTCTGCATAAAAACATATGAATTTAAATAAACAAACAAATTAAACATAACACACATATCTAAATGTCGATAACAATAACAATATAAGTAAAATAAACAATTTTCACCTCAATTGTAGGATAAATATGAGCTTTATCAGACTCTGGAATTTCGTCCCATTCGCAGTTCAGGGGAAGTGACCGGATTAATTCCCCCAAAAGATGAGTCAACAATGATGCATAATTGCCCAGAAAATGGAAGGTTTTCAGATCTTTAAATTCAAAGCCAATTGTCAAAGGTTTTTCGTTATTATTTCTGTACGCCTTCCTTAATTTTTCTAGGTTGGTCACAAAGCGTTGATTTGAACCTACAAAAGATATGTTATTTACTCGTAAAAATTCAAGTGACATAAATTATAAATATCAGTGTTATAAAAAAATATAATGATTTCTTACGCTGACACTCGGCCGGTACAGGACGTGTGGGCCGTCTGGGTGGACTACCACCAGCATCCCCACCGTGTGACCTAGGAGCTACACATGCCATCTGTAAAATAACAAGTTCATATCAGTATACACATTTTATCAATATACACATTTTAACATATAAAAACATTTTCATTAAAAAACAAAATTACACAATTTAATTAACCAATTAATACTAATACACAAATTCATATCAATATACACATTTTAACATATAAAAACGTTTTCATTAAAATACAAAATTACACATTTAAACAAATAAAAACAACTCATCATCATTTAAACGTATAACAATTGTTTCATTCAAACAACAACTTAAGCATATAACAATCGTTTACAAATAAAAAATTACACATTAAAGCATATAACAACTGTTTCATTCAAAATACAACTTAATATCAATTGTCATCATCTTCAGAATCATCGCTAGATAAAACTTCTTGAACATCATTATTATGGTTCACTTCATCATCATCCGACACTAAATCATCATCATCAACATCACCAATGACGTGTGCAACTACTTCATCATCTTCAATATTAATAATATCATCATCAACCGGTGGGGCGTCCACTTCCGTTGGTTGAGTATTTACACTCAAATCCGTAATACCCAAATTAGGCAAAGCAACAGACAGTGTAACATCTGATGAACTGCTACCATGTATAACATCTTCATCGGACTCTACCACATCTCGATGATAAACCTGTTCGACGACCTTCCAATGAAGCGGTCGTCTAGCAAGGTCTTCAAGGTAGAATACTTGTGTTGCTTGTGTCGGGAAAATGTATGGGTTATTTTGGTGAAATAGCCTATCGGTCAAAATATGATGTATGCCTTGCTCAGTGTAAGAACGTCTGTTGCGTTTGGTGAAATTGGTAGGGTTAATTGTGTCAAACCATTTACATCGAAACAACAAAACCTTGCGGTTGCCGATATAAGTGAGCTCCAGAATTTCTTCGAGTTGACCATAATACATCTCTCCATCAACCCCGGGTGTTGAAACTCCGCTGCATTGAGTGGTACGAAGTATATCGCGTTCACGTACCACAAACTTCACACCGTTCACTATGCAAGAGGGGTATGTACATGAACTAATAGGTCCACATGCCAAAGAGAATAACTCGTCACTACAGCCCACACTCACTTTTTTTTCACGAGTCTACAAAAATGAGATACAAAAAGGTTTATTAGATGAGGAATAACTCCAAGGTAATATATCTAATGTATTTACCATGTTATTAAACCACGCAGGAAAACTCGTTTCCACATTATCAGGCACCTCTCTGCAAAGGTTCATGATATTAGCAGAAGTCATCGAGAAAGAATAATTTTCAAAATTATAAAAAATAGGAAGAAACATACTCGCTGTAAGCTGAGATGTCGGCTTCGACTTCAGGACTGTTGTTAAGTATAAACCACGTAACTGCCTGCATGTCGTCATTAGTCATACGAGTTGGTTTGATTCCACCCGTCGGTGTGCATACGGTCCGGAACACCTCAAATTTATCTGGTTGTCCAGGCAAATCGTCTTCATTTCTGCCAAGGCGGTTAAATCTCGTCTCGACATCCTTAAGGTAACGCGAACAAAAAGTTAATGCCTCTTCTGCAACATAACCCTCAGCAATAGAACCTTCAGGCTTTGCTTTATTTCGTACATAATTCTTTAGCTTTTTCATGTATCTTTCAAATCGATACATCCACCTGCCGCGAGTAACGGAACCTAGAATAGCCTCATCGGGTAGATGTATAACCAAATGAGTCATTATGTCGAAAAAAGCAGGAGGAAAGATTTGCTCTAAATTAACCATCATAATGATCAATTTGTTTTTAGCTTCTTTCATGTCCTGCACAGTCAAACTTCGAGCACAAAGTTGCTTAAAGAATAAGCAAATGTCGATTATAGGTTTTGCAACGTCTTTGGGCAAGTATTGTTGCACTCCATAAGGAAGTAACCGATGCATCATTATATGACAGTCATGAGATTTCAAGTTCGTTATATTGTCATCATCAGCGGTCAATTTTTTCTTGAAGTTGGATCCAAAGCCATCAGGTAGTCTGACTCCTTTAATGAATTTACAAAAAAGTTTTCTTTTTTCTGGAGTGAAAGAGAACTTTGGATGAGGCTTATCGAACTTCCCGTTATCTTTTTTAACTAACCACAACTCCTTTCGAACTCCCATTTTTTCTAAGTCTAGCCTTGCCTTTGGCGTGTCTTTGGATTTGTCGTTCTGTAACAGGGTATTCAGTAAAGCCTCAAGGAAATTCTTTTCGATGTGCATGACATCGTAACAGTGTTTTAGTAGAAGAAAGGGCCAATACTCAAGATCCCAAAAGATAGAACGCTTACTCCAGTTCAATTCAACATCTCGATTTTTGGGGCGGTTCTCTTTGAGAATTGGTTTATGTTTCCCCGGTTTACGTTTAAAGACTTTACTAATCTGCAATTGAATATCAAGTTCTGAAAACTTTCTTGGTTTAGGCTTATTTTCGGGAAAACCGTAGAATTCCTTGGATTTTTTCCGATCTGGATGATTTGTTCTTAACCATCTTCTGTAACCAACATAAACGATTTTGCTGTTGATACGCATCGATGGAGTGTCAACATTACAAGTAGGGCATGCGAGGTACCCTTGCCCAGTCCACCCAGACAAACTACCTCGAGCTGGAAAATCATTGATGGTCCATAAAACCGCCGCTTTCATTTTGAAATGAGTACCCGTAGCAGCGTCTTTCGTCCAGACTCCCTCCCATAAATCTTTGAGTTCTTTAATTAGAGGCTGCAAGTAAACATCAATGTCCTTTGCAGCTGATTTAGGGCCGGGAATTAACATCGTCAACATTAAAGAAGTTTCTTTCAAACACATCCACGGTGGTGTGTTGTATGTTGTCAATATAACCGGCCACATGCTGTAAGTTTGGCTCATCATGCCATAAGGATTAAAACCATCAGCAGCCAACCCTAATCGAACGTTTCTAGGGTCACAAGAGAACTCAGGTTTCATCATGTCAAAATATTTCCATGCTTTGCCGTCACAGGGGTGATTCATTTTACCGTCTTCCTTAGACTGTCCGGTCGCATGCCAAGTCATCCACTTTGCTATGTCTTTTGTGTTGAACATACGTTGTAGTCTAGGTGTTATCGGAAAGTAACGCACCACCTTGTTGGCAACTAATTGCGTCCCCTTTTTCTTCTTTGGGTTTTTCCATCTGCTCGCGTTACAGATTGGACAAGTTTGCCTCTCCTTGTTTTCCGGTGATCCCCAATATAAAAAACAATCATTTATACAAGCATGGATCGATTCGTATCCTAACCCGATCTTTTTGTATGTCTTTTTTATTTCATAGTATGAAGACGAGAAATTGTATCCTTTACTAGGGGAACATGCCTTTTGGAGAAGAGCTAGAATTTTGTTAAACCCGGCATCAGTTATTTTGTGTAAAACCTTGATGTGCGAAATCTCTGATGTAAATTCCAATGTGGTCATATCACAACCCGGGTACAACTTTTGGGCAGACCTAGCGAGTAACTCTTCAAACTCGTTACTAGGACCCGATGTTTGGGTTGGTTGAGGACCGGTTGTTTGAGTTGGTGGAGTTTGAGAGGGTGGAGTTTCAGATGGTGGATTTGGAATATTATTTGCAGAAATATCTTCGAAGAACGCATCCATGTGAATTCGATCAGGTGAATGTGGTAATAGTGGAGGTAACGGAAGAATTGGTTCACCGTGATATATCCAAGTGGTGTAATGTTTGTCAAACCCGAATCTGGATATGTGTGCCTCAAGTTGGCCGAGGGTAACCAACTTTTCACGGTTACAACAATGACTACATGGGCAACGGAGCTTTTGTGAGATGGGGTGCAAAAATTTCTCACAATCCTGGATGAATCCAAAAAGACCATCTAAAAACTCATTGGAATTACGATTGTTTACAGTGGTCCAACTCTTATCAATTGTCATAACTGCGTTGCAAATAAACATACTCAGATAAATTATTTTTTTTATACGTAAAATGTCATACTAACAAAATGAATATGAACTCTTTTTTATCTTCCTAGTGCAA
Source organism: Glebionis coronaria (assembly GCA_025667525.1). Lineage (NCBI taxonomy): Eukaryota > Viridiplantae > Streptophyta > Magnoliopsida > Asterales > Asteraceae > Glebionis > Glebionis coronaria. Next base: position 397,986,677 of record CM046882.1, read on the forward strand.
CTATGGAAGGCAATCCTAACCCACCTTTTGAATGTTTCGTCCCATATATGAATGCGTATAACCGGTTTACTATTTGAGTAAATTTCGGCAGCATTTCCCCTCTACTCCCCAAATATGTGTTTAAAGACATATTCGTAGGAGTAAAGGAGAAACACTGTCGAAATCATCTCAAATAATAAACCAGTTATACGCATTCATATCCTAAATGAGACGAAACATCAAAAAGCAGTCCCAAACAGGGGACTTTCCAAAATTAATTCCTAATAAATTAATTTCGGACGGGTTTTCTATAGGTTGATTAACTTCGGACGGGAATTTTCCGAAATTAATCGATAAAATCCTAAAATATTCCTAAAATTATTTACTACAAAGACTAACAATCATATATCATATATATATAATATAATAAACATATGCATAATATTAATTACACACCTCGGTCACGACTGGAATAAGCAAAGATATAAAGATAGAAAAAGAGGTCCGGATGAGGAAGTTGTCCCGACTGTCCTGGTGCTAACCAAACACAAACATAAAATAAAGAAAACCTAAATTAGTTGGTTTCCAAAAAAATTTCTAATTTGAAACAAACAACACCACAACAATTTAAAAAAAAACATTACCTTTTTTCGGCTGTGACACGGGTCTCAGTTCTTGGCTGTGACTCGGTTCCCTTCGACTGTGACTCGGGTCTCGGCTACGAGAAACATATAAAAAAAAAATTAAACTCATGCCTATTTCATATTAAGCCTAAATATTAACCCGAATCCCTATATAAATATCAAGCCATATATAACCCGAATTCTATTAAGCCTAAATCAATTAAGCCGAAATCATCTATATATATATTAAGCACTATATACAACGGAAATCAACTAATGCTAAATCAATTAAGCCGAAATCAATTATATATATATATTAAGCCGAAATCAACTAAGCCTAAATCAATTAAGCTTAAATATAATCCGAAATCATAAGCCAAAATAACCTTTGGTGGTGGTGGTGGCTACTGCTGCCGGTGGTGGTGGCTACGGCTGTCGGTGTTGGTGGCTACTGCTGCGACGGCAGTGGTGGTGGTGGTGACGGCAGTGCTAGGAAATAAAACATAAACATTAATAATAATTAAACATAAACAAATTTAAACAAAATTAATAGATTAAAAAAAATCATTTACCTTTATATTTATTTAAAAAACAAAATTAAACAAAATGTGGTGGTGGGTGGTTGATGCTGCCGTGACTGCTGCCGTGACTGGTGGTGGTCCGGTGGTTGACTGGTGGTGGTCCGGTGGTTAAACTAGAAAAATAAACACCTTTTAACAATTAAACTAAAAATTAATCAATTAATCTACAAAAATTAAACTACAAAAATTAATCAAAATTAAAAATATATATAATTCAAAATCAAATACCTTAACTGGGAAATATATATAAATTCATGAATGGTGGCGGTGGAGGTGAAGCGGATAGAGGTGAAGTGGTGGCGGTGGAGGTGAAGCGGTGGCGGTGGAGGTTTGGATGGTTGGATGGAGGTGAAGTGGTGGTGGTGGAGATGAAGATGAAGTGGTGCTCGGATGGAGTGGTGCTCGGATGAAGATGGTGCTCGGATGAAGATGAAGATGGTGCCCGGTTTTTTTTTTTGGTGTAGCTAGAGATAATGAGAGATGGAGGAAAGAAAGATAAGGTAAGTTACTGGAAATGATGCCTAGGGACGACCCTCTCTATGTAACCTAGGGACGACTTAGTCGTCCCTAGGTTAATTATAAATAATTTTTTTTTTCGTTTATTACTGAGACCTAGGGACGACTTTTGTAACCTAGGGACGACTAAGTCGTCCCTAGGTGTAAACCGGGAACCTCAAACCCAAAGCGGGTTATTTAAAATTTTCCCAAATTTTTCAAGTTTTACAAAATTTGGCTAAGTGTTTTTGGAGGGTTTTTTAGGGACGACATCCTTTGATATTTAGGGACGACAAAGTCGTCCCTAAGTGTTTTTCAAGAGATTTTTGCATTATATCTTCCCTATATGTAATAAAATTAATAATAAAAATCAAAATAAATTATTATAATTAATATTAAAATATACGTTATACTTAATTTAGGGTTATACGTTATAGGTTCAACCGACGAGTCCATATGTTAGGGTTATACGTTATAGGTTCAACCGACGAGTCCATATGTTAGGGTTATACGTTATAGGTTCAACCGACGAGTCCATATGTTAGGGTTATACGTTATAGGTTCAACCGACGAGTCCATATGTTAGGGTTATACGTTATAGGTTCAACCGACGAGTCCATATGTTAGGGTTATACGTTATAGGTTCAACCGACGAGTCCATATGTTAGGGTTATACGTTATAGGTTCAACCGACGAGTCCATATGTTAGGGTTATACGTTATAGGTTCAACCGACGAGTCCATATGTTACGGTTATACGTTATAGGTTCAACCGACGAGTCCATATGTTAGGGTTATACGTTATAGGTTCAACCGACGAGTCCATATGTTAGGGTTATACGTTATAGGTTCAACCGACGAGTCCATATGTTAGGGTTATACGTTATAGGTTCAACCGACGAGTCCATATGTTAGGGTTATACGTTATAGGTTCAACCGACGAGTCCATATGTTAGGGTTATACGTTATAGGTTCAACCGACGAGTCCATATGTTACGGTTATACGTTATAGGTTCAACCGACGAGTCCATATGTTAGGGTTATACGTTATAGGTTCAACCGACGAGTCCATATGTTAGGGTTATACGTTATAGGTTCAACCGACGAGTCCATATGTTAGGGTTATACGTTATAGGTTCAACCGACGAGTCCATATGTTACGGTTATACGTTATAGGTTCAACCGACGAGTCCATATGTTAGGGTTATACGTTATAGGTTCAACCGACGAGTCCATATGTTAGGGTTATACGTTATAGGTTCAACCGACGAGTCCATATGTTACGGTTATACGTTATAGGTTCAACCGACGAGTCCATATGTTAGGGTTATACGTTATAGGTTCAACCGACGAGTCCATATGTTAGGGTTATACGTTATAGGTTCAACCGACGAGTCCATATGTTAGGGTTATACGTTATAGGTTCAACCGACGAGTCCATATGTTACGGTTATCCGTTATAGGTTCAACCGACGAGTCCATATGTTAGGGTTATACGTTATAGGTTCAACCGACGAGTCCATATGTTACGGTTATACGTTATAGGTTCAACCGACGAGTCCATACGTTACGGTTATACGTTATAGGTTCAACCGACGAGTCCATATGTTAGGGTTATACGTTATAGGTTCAACCAGTGATTCCAAATATTGGCGGGAAATGTTGGCGGTAAATGCTGGCGGGAAAATGTTGGCGGGAAAGCTAGGGTCGACTAAGTCGTCCCTAAATGTGTCGACCCTAAATTTTTATCTTTATTTATGGTAGCTCTTATCCTCACAAACTCTTATTCTCTCATACCAAACTCACCACCACCACCACCCAATTTTGCATAATATGGATCCGCTTGAAGCTTATAAGTGTACATGTAGAAAGGGATATATTGTGTTGAGACAGTCACATCAACCTCATAGCTTTGGTAAACTTTACTATGCGTGTCCTCTTTCGAAGGTAAACAATCAAATGTTTTAGTTATGTAATACGTGTGATTATTAAAATGACATGTCATGTTATTTGTTTACTTTGTAACAGCCAAAAACAAATGATTATGGATGTAAATATTTTAAATGGAAGGATGATTTTGATCTCGAACTCCGTATAAGATCTTCCCCTGGATCTTCAACACCTCAAGGTTCACATCCAAGTTCTTATACAGGTCCTTCTCAATCTGCACCAACTGAGTGCTCTAATTGCAAGATCAAAGATCTAAAGATAAAGATGCTAGAGACAAGACTAGAAATGGAAAGGCATCCTGAAGACCACGCATGTCAATCGGCTGCAATACTTCATGAGCTTTTAAATGATATGGAAAATCTTAGCTTTGAGTAGTAATCTATTTGTTATTTTAATGTGTTAATTTGTATTTTATTATTATGTGTTAATCTGTACGTTTAGTTTTAACTAGTTTGTGATGTTTTTTTTCTTATTTATGAATCTATTATCGTTGTAATATATATTTTTAATTAAGCGCGTGTTTAAGTGTTAAATATATATCTAAAGTTTTTTTTAAATAAATACAAAGTTTTTTTAAATATGTATAAAGTTTTTTTTAAATAAATATAAAGTTTTTTTTAAATATGTATAAAGTTTTTTTTAAATATGTATAAAGTTTTTTTTAAATATGTATAAAGTTTTTTTTTAATATGTATAAAGTTTTTTTTTAAATATGTATAAAGTTATTTTTAAATATGTATACTTTTTTTTCTAAATATGTATAAATTTTTTTTAAATATGTATAAAGTTTTTTTAATATGTATAAAGTTATTTTTAAATATGTATAATTTTTTTTCTAAATATATAATTTTTTTTAAATATATATAAAGTTTTTTTTTAAATAGGTATAAAGTTATTTTTAACTAAATATATATATTTTTTTAAATATGTATAAAGTAATTTTAAATAATTTAATTTTAAAATTATTTATATTTATACGTTTTTTAAACGTTTTTTTAAATAATATTTATATTAATTTTAAATAATTTTAAATTAATAAAAAAGATAAAAAAATATATTTACTTAACCTAGGGACGACTTAGTCGTCCCTAAGGTAAAGTGGGTCCACTTTCATTTTAAACTTTTTAAATAAAAAATATTTATATTAATTTTAAATATATAAAAAAGATTTAAAAACGGGAAAAATAAGTTTATTTAACCTAGGGACGACTAAGTCGTCCCTAGGTTTTCTGGTCCCCACTTTCATTTTAAACTTTTTAAATAAAAAATATTTATATTAATTTTAAATATATAAAAAAGATTTAAAAAGGGAAAAATAAGTTTATTTAACCTAGGGACGACTAAGTCGTCCCTAGGTTTTGTGGTCCCCACATTTTCCCCACAGCCCTTTTGACCAAGAATTTGTTGTAAAAGTGGTGGGTCCCCCCTTAATCTAGGGACGACTTAGTCGACCCTAGAAAAAGGGCGACCCTAAACACTTGTTTTGTTGTAGTGTCAGAGGTGACCAAGATATATTGATAATTATATATAGTCACTAACATGAAGTCAGAGGTGACCAAGATATGTTGTTTTCCACTTGCTCTTTTAAGCTTATATATTAGGTTTATCGCTTCTGGTTGTGTCATAGAACATTCAACATAGATATTGTTGATGCTAAATCTCATTTCCATTAGGGTTGTCTGAATTACTTCTTCTGATCGTGTATTACTTATTTTGGTCATATGATTACTGGATACTTCATGTACTATTAGCTGCATTTTTTCTCTTTTGTCCTATGAAAAATTAGTGTGGCATTTACCTTGGTATGATCCACAGAACCAAATTCCTCTCTTGCAAGTTTTGCCTCTTTTGCCTCTTCTACACGAGATTTGCAAGTTTGTTTGTGTTATAAACTACCTACAGGTATATGTTAAGCAATTTAGTTAGCAAAGATCAATACTACTGTGTACTACTATACTCAATGTATGAGTATGAATAGATATATACCTGGCGGGTGAGATAATAAAAAGAAGCCCTGAACATAATCATCCTCGGTCTTAATCATCCTCGATAAGACCCAAGAGATCCAGTTTCACCAATGGAATATGGATTTTTGGTCATTGAACCCCTAACGAACTCCTCTTGGGTATGTGCCTTGTTCATTATCAAATGATACACAGCTTTTGGTTTTGACGGTCTATAGATCAGGTAACAAAGTTGCTACAAAATGAACTGCAAAAGCGATTGCATACTAGTCAGTCATTGAGTGGGTTTAAAGCACACTTATACGTGCCTATTAGTATTAATCTTATAAAAACCTATCATTAATTTAGAGGGAAATGCATGTTTGCTCCCTGTGGTTTATCCAAAATGCAGGCGCACTCCCCGACTTTACGAAAGTACAATTAAACTCCCCAACGTTTATGATAAGTAAGCAGGCGGCCTCCCCAGTGTTATCTTTGACCCATTATGTTATTTTCATCAGGGGCAAGACCGTCTTTTTACCTATTAAATAATAATAAACACTTTTTCCATCAATTTCTATAAGAACACTTGATTCAAAGGCTTTTTCCAGAAATCCCCTTTTCCCTCTATTGGTGTTTTTAGATGTGTTTAAACACATCTAAACCTCTACAAAGGTAGCTTATCTTTTGATAGATCAATGTTTTTAGCACTCTTGTACTCGTCCAACAAATGATCCAATAATGCATTATCAAAATCCTCTCCTCCCAAAAACGTATCTCCATTTGTTGTTTTAACCTGTTGATAATAGATTGCAACAACAAATTAACATCCAAGAAAACAATTGGATTTCATAATCCAAACTATTAAACAAATGAAGGAAAAAGAAGTGTTCGCAAGTTGTCTGAACCCGACCCGTCCATTATGACCCATATTGAACTGTTTACCAAACTGTCCGACTAGCCCAATTATGCACCTAACATACAGTCATACACCCTTCAAGTCATACATTTGCTTAAACACATAAAAACATGAAGGAATACCTCAAAGACGTCACCAGATATCTCGAGAATAGAAACATCAAAAGTTCCTCCACCAAGGTCAAAAACTGCAATAACACCTTCTTTATCATTTGCACCATAAGACAATGCAGCAACAGTTGGTTCATTAATGATTCTCAACACATCTAAACCAGCGATTCTCCCTGCATCTTTCGTAGCCTGTCTCTGCGCATCTAAAAAACATATCTAAACCGACTGGTTTTTAGGGTAAGGCAATCAACCTACACGGGAAACTCCTATTCGAGAACGCCACAAGAACAATATGTGGATGCGTATGTCTTTTTAACAATATCCTATTGGTGTTTTTTAGATGTGTTTAAAAAAATATTAGGGTTTATGAGAGAAAAGGGGATTTCAGGAAAAAGCCTTTGAATCCAGTGTTCTTATAGGAATTGATGGAAAAAGTATTTATTATTATTTAATAGGTAAAAATACGGTCTTGCCCCTGATGAAAATAACATAACGGGTCAAAGATAACAATGGGGAGGCCGCCTGCTTACTTATTATAAACGTTGGGGAGCTTAATTGCACTTTCATAAAGTCGGGGAGTGCGCCTGCATTTTGGACAAACCACAGGGAGCAAACATGCATTTTCCTCATTAATTTAAGAAAGAATGCTAAACCAAGACAGTGTGTAGTTTGCATCCTTTACTTAATCATTGTGTATATTTAGCGGTTTAATTCTATAGTCCTTCTTTATATATACAAATAGGCCTATTGAAGGTTCTGTATTTGGAAATAAATCAGCAAGAGTCAAAGTGCATTGTTCAATAATAAGACAAGAATAATAGACTTTTATAAAAACAGAAACGTACTTTTTCACCATATCTTCGTATATTAAAGACAACAATTTAACATGGAACTGAATGATCAAGGGCTCATTTCCATTTTGTGAATTCACACTTATCTATTCACATATGTAGAGAATATATAAAATCCAGAGGTCAAGATGGGAATTCTTAAGATAACTGCTTGAGATAAATGATCATGCTAACGCTATACATTAAGTCTAAAATTTTCCATAATCTAAACCAACGATTAATTAAATCTGTAGTTATAAATATGCAGTACATTAACTTACGTGTCTTTACGCCAAAAGAGTATCGGAAAGGTAGTCCCTAGGAGCACAACAACTGCTGCACAATGATTAAGTAAGTTGCCCCATCCTAGGACACATCACCAACAGCTGCAACCATAGTATCAACGGGCCTGCAAACAAAAAAATTGAAAGAAAAAAGATGACCTGGTCTTCCCGTTGATATCCTGCAACTATTTGCTTAATGTTTTTGAGCGAACGTGCAACTTTTAGCTATCATGGCAGTATCCGGACACATAAAACAAACAAAAAATAATGATTACGTGAACATGAATATGTTCATATAGAGAGATCTGGAAAGATTATATTCATACACATTGTAACCCATATACAAATTTTATCGACTTCTAATTTTTCCCAACCCACCTGTATCTATGTGCACAAACACACAAAAACAGAGATAGACCTTTCTTTGGCTTGCAAAAGTCTGGAGGTAAGAGAAGGTTAAGAAGCATTCCTCTGATGAAAAACAAAAGCCGACATCAAAGCCACAACTTCTTCAGAATCTGTTGTTGCTGCACGTTAAGGACGGATTATGTAAAACTTATATTGTATAACCTAAACAGATCAAAAAAAAAGTATAACCTAAACATCAAAATAAACATCGTACTTAATACCTTAATGATCTTGTATCCAGAAAAACAACTTCTTCTCAACCTTTGATCATGTAACCTTAAAACAAATCAACCACAATAATTTGTCACATATACCCCTAAAACAAAAAAACTATACCTAAATCTACTCACATAGAATCTTTTTTTCTAATCACTTACAAAAACCTCATAGAAACCAAAAATCAATCATAAAATGAAAACATAATAATTGATTGTACATGTTTAAAAAACAATGGATATAAAACAAACATCATATTATTATTGCAACTGATAATTAAGAGATAAGAATGCAAAGAAACTAACATGAGTATTGATCGAGATCATGACTGACTCATAGGATTGTGGTTGATTTGGGTGTCAAGCGATTGGGTTAAACCACTGATTTGGATACTTGATAATCGATCATGTGAGTAGGGTTTTAGTTGAATTGGTTCAAAATGTTTTTAGTTAATCACGATACTTGATATTTGATCGGGGTTGGGTTGGGTTGTTTTCATGGGTTGGGTTGAGTTGTTTTAGTTAATCACGATACTTGATTACCGTTGAGTTTTATTTTAAGCAAGTGCTTATGTGGAAATGCCACATAAGCAGTTATTAAATCCATGTCATCACTTTAATCCCATTTATTATTTTATTATTATTATTTTTATTTTTTTTTTTTATTACATCCCTACTATATATATATATATATATATATATATATATATATATATATATATATGTATATATATATATATATATATATATATATATATATATATATATATATATATATATATATATGTATATATATATATATATATATATATATATATATATATATATATATATATATATATACTAGTGACAAAACCCGTTCGATGAACGGGTATGACGTCTTGTTATCGTTTAACTTTTTTATATTTTGTAAATATTTGTTTGTGAATACCTTTTTAGAAAACTTAACTAAAGTTATACTATCAGTTTGTTTAAAAATTTATGTATCGATTGCACCTTAAAAAGTTTCAAATGTATTATCATTTTCATTTTCTTTGTTTAAAAATAATATAAATTGTGTGAAGATGTAGGGTTTAGCATTGTTTTAAAGACGATTCGAACCTATATATTTTAGCTGAACTAAAAATTAACCATGTACCAAAATCTAAATTGAAATAAACCAAGTTAAATTGAAACCAATCAAAAGTTTAACTTGTTTATATTTTATAAATTTTTGTTTGTGAATACCGTTTATGAAGTAAAGGTATATAAGTTAGTTTAAATATTTATTTATTCAATGCACTTTAGTGGCATTTTTTTGGTTTAAAAATAATATAAATCAGATCTTGTCAACAAAGACCGAATACACTTGAACTGAAAATTGAATTTGAGGAAAACACAAACTGAAAACTAAACCGAAAGAAGCCGAGTTTAATTAAAATCGAATTAAAAATGAATCAAAATTAAAATAAATCGAAATTGTAGGTGTGTTGTTTAGGTTTTTAACCTGAAACCGATTCGATCCGAACCAAATTAAGCTGGAAAATATTTTTTAATATTATGATTTTGATTTGTATATATAATAGTTAACATATCTATACTATTATATAAAGAGGTTAACTCTGATCTTAACTCAGATTTTAATCCCAAACCTAAAATTTTCAAACCTAACTCCAAACCAAAAATTAAGATATGAAGGTTAAATTTACACTTTTAAATCATATTTTATTAAATTGATCTCATCCATCCATATGTTTTTATAACAAATTTTTATAACAACCTTATTACAAACAATTCAAGAAACTTTTATCTTTAAATTGAAATATCTTTTGATATATTTATTTCTTTTATAATTTAATTTCACATATTTTCTAAAATTTCGTGCTCTTTAATTAACATCCATTTTGACTTAAACCTTAAAAAAATAGTCATCGGGTACTCGCCGTTGCGCGGGTACCATGCTAGTTGATTTCAAAGAAAAAAAGGTTACTACTATGATTTTGATTTTTGGTGCATCTGAAATGTGTGGCTGTGGTTTCTTCTCATTCTTCTCATTTTACTTAATCTTCTTATTTGATCATAACTCTCTCTCCCTCTCTCTCTCTCTCTATATATCTTTACATTATATATAACAGGAGGGAAATGCCACTCTTTAATCTATGTCATCACTTTCTTTTTTTAATTTTTTTAATTATTGGTTTTACTAATTATTTTTTGTCATCACATTGTGCCAGCTAAGCGTGTTTTGTAAAAAACATGAAAACTCTGAAAATTAACATTTACAAGATTCGAACTCGTGTCTAATAGTCCAATGTCAAACGTGTCCGCCAGCGAACCAAGCTAAATGTTGTGTTTTACTAATCCGAAACTAGATTAATATACTAACATAAACATTCGCTACATATATTCTTGATCAATTTCTTTTTAACTAAAATATTCTTGATCAAAAACCAAAACAAAACTCTAAATCATAAGCTAAACAATTAGTATTATGCAAACCCTAATCAATATTCGACTCATCTTATTCAACATCACCAATAGTTTCACCTTCATCACACCTTAAGATCTTCTAAGGTAATTTTTTATTGAATCTAATTATGTTGCCAATTACTTTAAGGTAGGATGAATTAGAAATTTGTTTCATATACTTTCAGGATTATGATTTTATTCTTGTGATCGACTTTAGTTATAAATTGGTTGGGTACATATGAAATTCATATGTTTGTACTTATTAAAGTATGTTTGAATTTCAATTCCAGTTTTAATTACTATATGCATTCGATTAATAAACCTTCATATATAATTTCCAGTATGTGTTCTTATTTTTATATCGGTTGTAGAAATGTTTTATGCATTTGGGGCATGGTTGAGCCAACTAATGTAACCTTAACCGATATACTTGGAGTTGATTAATTATCATATGCATTTATATTTTATGATCTTACCATAAATCTCTTATTATTGTTTCAGGTTTGGGAGGTTAAAGCCGCATATTTGACCATCAACCATGTTTATTGTGCTTTAATCGGTGTTATTGATCCTAATAAGGTTTTCTTTTACATTCAAATTTGTACTCCATATTACTTATATTTGTGACATTCTACTGATATACTATTCTTTACTTGGATTGTTACCCTTTTGTTTAGAATAGGGGATTTCACTAAGTTTTCCACGTCGACTTGTGTTAGAGAGGACAAGGGTCAAGAACAAACTACATCTTCACAAATCACACCAGGTAAGAAGCAATGTATTTGCATTTTATGATCTTAACATCTATATTAATTACTCTTATATTTTTTTGGTTAAATTAGGGGATTTCACTACGTTTTCACGATTACTTTGTGTTAGAGAGGGCAAGGGTCTAGAACAAGCTACATCTTTTTTTCTTTGTCCATGTATGTAGTGGGGTTGTGAGCTGATGTTGGTGCATCTTCGTTTTTCTATCGCCAGTTGCCACGAATAACAGGGATGTGAATAAAGAATAGGCCTTGAAACTACCACATATGTTTAAGAGAGGTGAGTAGCGATATTTCTCTGGTGATGCTTTACACGCACCACATGTATTAGTTTATATTTTGTTTTTTATATTAATATTGGATCAAGCACACAAAACGATCACTATAATCAAACTCGCATTAGATGACCATCAGTAACGGGGTCGGGGTCACTGTACAATATGGAATTAATTATTAATTTATGTCTTGAGAATTCAACAGTCTCATAGTCCGCATAGGATGATATGATCACCGCCCGGCATCAGGGCAACAACATGATGGAACATGGACCCCTCAACCATCTACGTTGGGTTGTTTTAAAGAGTTTGGTCGGTATGAAAGTAGAAAAAAAGGCTTTACATTCATAGAATTGAACTATTGGATCAATATAATATAAAACCAAATTTGATGTTTATTCAAAAGAGTCGGGTAACGGGCCTTGCTGCTGCACAGTGAGTGAATGGATTGTGCATTCTGTTTGATACAGGCTTCTTATGGTGGAACTGAATGATGACATTCTTCTTCTTTGTCGGGTTGATCTTCGTAGCTGTCACTTTGTATGAAGCGTAATTAAATATTACATTTGACGAAGCATTTGTAAGACTTTAGAATATTATATATAACTTGTGTAGTTGTGTAACTGTTTTTCAAAGGTATTATTCAATTGTTTTGATTATTATTTAGGAAGAGGGATATGCATTCTTGATACCCTGTGTCATAGATCGTTTCCAAAGTATTATCACCTCTTCATGCTACTGAGGGTGAACCTATTCCTCAAGTGGTGAACCCTCAAGTCGATGGATCAATCACTATCGAGTTAAATGGCAATATGATTATCCGAATGACAGGTACCTAACTTCAACTCTTTACAATATTTTTGGTCACAAGCTTTACAACTTTAATACAAAACCAATTAATAAGCTATGCATTCAATATATGAGTGAGAACAGTGGAAACTGAATTGAGTTTAAGTAACCCTATAGTAACACGAAGTATGGACGGCGAGAAGTTATTATAGTATGTGTATAAAGAAATATCAAGCCTAGATAGTACTACAATGCGGGCCAAAACCAGCACCTGAACCTGAACCGAAGCTGAGAAGCCTAAAGAATAAGAAAAACCTGACGAGAAATGAGCAGGAGGAGCAGAACCTGATGATAAACCTTCGGAAGAAAAGAAGAAAGAAGGCGGAGATGAAGGGGAAGAATAGGGATAGAAGGAAGTTGCAGAGAGAATTGAGGTTACGGGCATGTAAAGAATGATGTAGTATCTTAACAGAATTTAGCTATTCTTCATATTTCAAGGGTCAAATTCATATATAATACAGGACTGAGAACAGTTGTAACTGAAGTGAGTTCAATTAAAGCTATAGTAACACGAAGTACGGACGACGAAAAGCTACTAGAGTGGGTGTATAGACGCAAGAAAAAGAAAGTTAAGATAATACCAAAACCCGAGCTAGAACCTGAACCGGAAGCTGAGAATCCGAAAGAAGAATAAAAACCCAACGAAAAACCAGCAGAAGAAGCAAAACTTGACGGGAAGCCATCGAAAGAAGAGAAGAAAGAAGGCGGCGACAAAGAAGAAGAGGGAAAAAAGGAAGCTGCAGAGAGAATGGAGGTTAAAGACATGCAAAGAATGATGTATTATTATAACGAGACTTCAGCTGTTCTTCATAATTTATGGTTTAAATTCAGATTCAAGATAACAACAGAGTTTGGGTTAATCAGATCCCAACTTGGATAAAGTATGCCATAGTCGGCTCTTCAAAATTTCCTCCCCCTTATGATGGCATTTATTGTGTTCAACAGTTTCAAAAAGGTAGCTACGATAGTGATATGATCCGGATTAGATTAAGACCAAGCGTAGCTCAGTGGTTAATCCATCCTCCAATCAACAAGGAAAACTAGGATTTAGAATAGTTTTCGATGAGGATCAGTAGTTGTTAGTAACAGACGATGTTAAGAGAATCAGAGAACAAGAACATTTATCATTTCAATCATATGTTTGTTACCACTGCAATTGCATACATGTAGCCTGGGCATAATAGAAATTTACATAGAAGACCCTATAGAAATATCTATGACATAAAGTACCCCATACTTCAGTTAGGCACATAACAATACCCTACCCTTCAAAAGATCCTTGACCCCAAGGATCAAGAATCGGTATCTTTCTTCCAAGGACATGGTTCTTCCATATAGCTTCTTCCACTTCCACTTAACTAGCCACTTGTCTGTGGTTTGTAATCTGTTTCTGATCATCATTTCTTGAAAGTTATAAGCAGCAACAACAATACCAGTAATCTTTAATTTCTGCCTATGTTGACTTTTCAAAAAATCAGCATAATCAACTTCTAAGAAACCTTCAGAATTTTCACTAAAGTGGACTTCCATATAGAAGTGCTTTACTTTAGATGCAATAAAAACAATATATGTATTTGTTAAAGTATGTTCTCCAATTTTAGACCATAACCAAATGAGCACCGCGTTCTGTTTTATAGAATCCATTGAACACGAGTATATGAAGTTCATGTTCTTTGAATCTTCATCACAGTTCATCAAGAAACATACATTCATATTCCCTTCAACACCATTATAAACTTGAAGGGTAGAAAATGGATTGTCAATACCACCAGTAGCTTTCCATTCTTTCTCTAACTTGAATAATTTCTTAATCAACCCAAACATAATTTCTTGATAACAATCGGCTACTGATCGTAAATTGTAATGAAAAATAGATTGGCATGCCCCGTTTTTTACACCTTTGAGAGTTCCTCTACCATCAACACTCTTTGTCATGCCACCAGCACGATACGTGTCTGAATCATGTAGGATTCTCCACCAATGTTTCATTATCCATAAGAGCCAATCCGGTTTCCCTCTAAAACTATCAGCAACTATTAAATCAGTAGCAAACTTCCATGTATTTGTGTGATTGATTACAACGACGACAAGAAAACGACCATGCTCCTGAACAGAAACCAAAAGTTCTTCTTCTATGACAAAGTTGGCTCCATGAAACTTCCATGGTTCTTTAAGTCGGGATTTGAAGAGATTGTGAGCTATCTTTTTCATGAATTGAGTAACCAGAGATGTAGCTAAAACATTTTTTGGCACGATTGTATCTTTTTGGAAATCAAAGCTACCTTTGTCACCCTCCGAAGACAACCTTTCTCGTTTATTTTTTTGAAGGTACCGTGTCACCTTATCACACCTTGTATTTTCCATTCGATACTGCACGTCAACTAAACATTGTAGCCTTTTCGAACTTCTATATTTTCTGCCGAAGTAATTCCCCTCCAGCGACCCCTTAATGTGCTTATGATTAAGTTCAACTCTCGTCATTAAGGACCATTTTCTAAGCATATCAGCAACTACCTGTTCACTTAAAAGATGCTGAATTTTTCTCCGATCTTTAGTTGAACACAACGTCAGACCCGGTTTCCATGCAAACCATTCAGCAACTTCATTACTCAAATTACTACTTGGCTGTCTTTTATTCTTGTCTTTAGCTAGTGGAACTTCAACAACCTTACTGTTTTCATCAATATCAATTAACTTCAGTTCTGAAAATTCTTTAACAATTCCAAGTTGTCTTGCAATCTTAGCTACTCTTAGAGGAGAAATAGATCCTTTATAACCGCCCACATAAGATTTTCTAAATGCAACATGAGACCCTATATGAGAACTTTCAATAGAGTCCTTTGATTCCCTTGAAACCTTCTCCTTCCAAACTGGATTGCTACTGATAACAACCCCTCGATCCATAAACTCTTCAGATTGGATCGAGGTGAATGCATCACTTTGCAAAAACTTTTGAGAATCTTTGTCCATAGAAAAAGTTTCAACACTCTTATTAAGTTCTTCAAGATGCTCCTTTTTTGATATGTTTTGGGTGGGTAAGGGGGTTTTTCTAATAAGTTTGTTGGGTTTCCTTGCTTCAAGTGTCGCTTCCTGTAAGTTAGCTAAACAATATGCCTCATGAATTGTTTGAGGCTTAAACAACTTAACCATACACCTGATATCTTCATTCAGACCATTAATAAAACAACTAAGGCTATATTTTTGTGGGCATTGTAACCGATTTACTACATCAATGAAAGAGTCATAATATTCCTTAAAGCTCGCAACCTGCTTGAGCTCCTTTAACTCACTTATATAGTCAACATCAATTCTACCAATACAAGCACCTATAGATTCAACATAACTAGCTCTTCTTGAATTAACATTCTCTTTTGACATTTTATCAAACACCTCGTGAACAACCCCCAAGTTCTGTTTAGGCATTTCATCGAACACTTTATGAGCAACCTCAACTTTTTCCATCTTATGATTAAAATCGGGGTTTCTACTTCCTAATGCAAGTGTTTCAACATTAAATTTGTCTATTTCCAATCCAATACTACTTTCATATCTTGGCTTTGTATTTCGAGCCCCATATTTTGAAAATTGTATTGATAGCTTAGAAACTAGAGTTTCTATATTAGATATTTTCATAGAATTTGATTGTTGATTCAGATCAATCCTATCTAACATATCTTTGACATAAGATTTTAAACTTACCTCCATTTGCTTGACCTCCATCATGTAGCAGACAAAAGCATCGACTTTTTTTTTCTTTAGCTTCCGATTTCCAGAACTTTGTGATGAAGTACCGAGGAGCGTACAGCTCTGATACCAGTGATATGATCTGGATTAGATTAAGACCAAGCGTAGCTCAGTGGTTAATCAATCCTCCAATCAACAAGGAAAACTAGGATTTAGAATAGTTTTCGATGAGGATCAGTAGTTGTTAGTAACAGACGATGTTAAGAGAATCAGAGAACAAGAACATTTATCATTTCAATCATATGTTTGTTACCACTGCAATTGCATACATGTAGCCTGGGCATAATAGAAATTTACATAAAAGACCCTATAGAAATAGCTATGACATAAAGTACCCCATACTTCAGTTAGGCACATAACAGATAGTTTGTATTGTACACATCCTAGCAAATTACAAAAGTGTGTATGGTAAGCGTGAGACATGTCAGACCTATGCTATGGAAGTTATTCAAAGTTTCAAAAGTAATATTCCTGAATAACAAGCTACAAGTTATTATCAAACGCTGTATTTTTTATATGTGCTAATTGCATTAGAAAAGAAAACATCTGGTCTAATATTAATTTCACAATACCGACTTATGTTTCCCATGAAATAACCAATATGTTATTGGTTTTGAAAAAAGAAACCCTCGAAATTATTGGGTCAAAAGAATGAGACGTGAGATGTTTTTTTGTAATATATTTATTTATATTTTCTCCATTTTAGACTTTGTCAAAGGTTCGTTAATAATCTGCTATACTTATCATCCTCTGACAAGAGAGTGTGTGCAGGCACTTGCTGGAACTGATGTTATGGATGATAATGTTACTGAAGACCAACCATACTTTATGCCTAGAAGAGTAAGGTTACCAAATCTTGAGAATATATATTAACTCTTTGAAATATATATTAAATAGATTCCAAATATTAACTCTTTGAATTTAATTTGTAATTTCCAAATTCTTTAGACTGATAGTTACACCGTTTTAAACAGATTCCAAATAGGCGTTTACTACATGCAAAAGAGACAATCTGAACACACTTTTCCATCACCGAATAGGCATTACGTTCATACCAATAAGAACGTGAGAAGGCGTTTGGTGATAGAGTGCTATGGCACCTTTTTTGTGCGCAAGTGTGCGAGCCCCAGAACCTGAACAATTCCTGAGTTAACCTACGCAAAGTCAAGGTGAATGCTATTCTATTGTTATTTAGTTCTTGACTATTGCAGTTTCTGAACATGATCTGTCCTTTTTTTCCTTCTTTAGGAGTTAGAACGAATGATAAGATGATATATTAAATTATCTTATTAAGAAGATAAGCAGTATGAATACATGACCATGTGGTGAGCAACTCTGATAAGTTGTCTGACTTATATACCTTTACATGTGTTTCTAAAGAAATGGGTGCATATAATCTGCTATGATACACTATATTTCAAAGAGTTAATATCTGATACAGGAAAGCCATTATAAGGCATTTAGAAGAGAATAAACAAAAACTCGAAGAGGTATGTCCGCCAAGAACTAGATTCTAGATATTCTCAACATAAACATAAAATTAGATAAAGCTTGAGAAGCACTTGCTATCTGAAACAAAACAGAGGTACAAGTGTGTTTGCTTTGGATACAAAATTCCACATTCTTAGTGCATTCGGATTCACCTTTGATGTGTATTACAAATGAAGTGCTTTTTTTACGTATTTGAATTGACCTTTGATGTTGTGTATTTAGGTTTTAGCTATAAATCGTGATTGGCTAATGGTTCGGATGCTTGATTTGCTGCAGTATGAAAGTGATATTCAATACTTTCCGGATGCTTGATTTGCTGCAGGCTGAAAGTGATATTCAATACTGGCATTGACGACTGGAAAGACTGGAATTTTAAGGTGACTGTTTACCTTGCTTTTTATGGATTATGAGATTATGAGATTTTATACATCACATAATCAGTTTGAGGGCTTGAGATTGCTTATCCAAACTATTGTTATGATGTTTATAAGTTACTTACTAAAAATTATTTATATCTGTCCCGCATGGGACGTTAGTATCAAAATACAAGTAAAACAATCTTATTTTGCTCTAAGACACTTTTCAGACTTTGCACCTTCCAAAGTACTTCTATCTTATCTTCCATCTTTAGAAGTACTGATTATGTTACCCTATAAGTTAGTCTTACCCAGTGTTGTAAATATCGGTCATGGCGGCCGATATATCGGTGATATATCGCTAGGCGGTGGTTCACCGCCACGCCAAGGAGCATATCGGCCAACTTGGCGTTTTGGTCAAATATCGGTCAATATCGGTAAAAAATCGGTTGACTTTTGATATTTTGATTGTTTTTTATTGTGTTTTTATTTTTTAATGTAAATTTACAAGATATATAACTAAAACTAATGAATACATTAATAAAATTTTAAAAATATATAAGAATTTCAAATTTATATTAAATAAATTTAAAAAATATATAAAATAATGATAAAAATATATAAAATAATGATAAAAATATATCAAATAATGATAAAAATATATAAAATAATGATAAAAATAGATAAAAATATATAAAATAATGATAATTTATAGTACCCACCGAGAAATCGATGTATCGCCGCCAAGACGATATATCGCTTGGCGGTGGTCGACCGCCGAGACCCCACCGAGCGATATTTACAACCTTGGTCTTACCCTTCGCGACTTCATTATTATGTATATCTTTTAACTTGGCCTTTTGTCTTAATTTTATTCCCGCCATCACTAAGAAAGCAAATACTTGCCGGTAACAAACGAGGCAGCTTCATTCATGATATTACAATAGCACATAACAAAGATTTGGTCATACACCCAAACCCATAGCATGATTATAGGGAAATAGGGACAAGAGTTAGTACCATGACCTCCTCTTAACGTTGCAAGTAAACTGTAATAACTTTTTAGTTGCAAGCAAATTATTAGGCTAGAAAAGGAACAAACACGAAGTCGGAAATGTTGTCGTTTGAACAAACATTACCTGAAGTCCTTCATAGAAACGAGAAAATACTATCACAACTTCTTTCCAGGATGCATATGAAAGGGAGACTATCGGTTGACACTATTATCAGGTATTGCCTTATATGCAGATTTATTAAAATTCTATAAACATGAAATTTACTTAAGCATCTATTATCTGATCTAAACAATGCTTTATGCAGTTTAACAGCAGATTTATTTAGAGATTTGCTGGATCTCTTTATTCAAGCCCCCGAGGTGCATAGAGACGCTAAACCCACTAATTCCAGCTATTTACAGAGGGTTGCAGAATCATTGGTTTTACTTCTCAGTAGATGTGCCGACCGGGAGCGGAAATAATTGACCATGTATAAATTTTTGTATTGCAGTTTTTTCGATATCCTATACACATATTACATATATACAGTAATAAACAAGAAAATTACCCTCTTTTTCTTTTTCTTTGTAGATATCTAAATGATGAAAGCTTATGGTTAGTCTTTGGTAAGATATATGGTCTCAAATATTGTTATATTCATATGTATGTGTATATATACGTTAGATATATTAGTTGTTGTAGGTGGTTTGTTCTTTGCCTCATTATAATTTCTGTTGAAGCCTAACTAAACGTAGATCTGGGATATGGGTTGGCCAGTTAACATAAATGGGTTGTTGTATGGTGTAGAGCCCAACTGGTACCCAATGAGTCTTGCTCTTCTAAGAAACTCCATGGTATAGCTCACCGGTAGTCGCGCCAGATTCAACCCACATATAATAATTCTTAATATTGACATAATTTTGACTTAATTTAACTACGTCGATAATTTTTAGAGAGCATTAGCCTTATCAACTGTTGAATTTTACTTGTATACGGAGCGTAAAAGGTCGAAACATTATGCATAAGTTATAGTCTTTGTTAATTATAACTATTTTAATCTTTGATCAATAGGAAAATCTTTATAGAATATGGCTACTAAAATGAGCTCAAGTCGGATTAGTATCTGCAAATTTTATTATTGAGAAAATATCAATGAAGCACCTTTGCTGAACTTGCAGCTCAAGAGGGAAGAATTGCAGCAACAGTAACAGCGTGCAGAACGTTGGCGGAAAAACTGCACATATGACTGTTTTTGGTCTTTATTATCTTCCATTATATGACAGTGAATGAGTTTCTGAAAGGTCATAGCCATATGACTGTTGTCATTGAACAATGTAATAAGCTGAACTAGGAGCAAATTGCCGCTAAGAGTCGAGTGTTTTGTATGACTGTTCTACACAAAAGCAAGGGAGGAACTATTTGCAACGTCGGGAGAAGGCTTAACAGGGGCTGCATGAAGAGGAGGAAGCTCGCAAACCTTAATGTGAATTAATATAACAATTACTTTATCTCGAAAATTAAATAATTGCCGTCTTATTTATTGATACCTTTTGCCTTACATAACATAATAAAGACCGAAAACAGAAAGCAAAAAACTGAAAAACTGAAACGAAGACGAGAACTGCGATTAATATGAAGAACTTGTACTTACAAGCATTATAATAGTTTTGGCAACTAAGATAGGACCAAAGTATTGACTTAAAAAACAACTAAAAATTTTCATGCCAAGAAACTTTTCCAGCCTAATTGATCACTCAAATTAATGTATTCTGAACTTTACAAGTTTCAGACACTTTATACTTGGTGATAAAAGATTGCCTTCAACTATACATATTATAAACCCACATTTTGTCGTTTAACCCGAACTCGATAAAACTTAAAATGATTCATGAATTATACTTGGGTTCACCCGAACTCGATAAGACTTATCAGACCGGGTTAAAACATTTTGTCGGGTTGTTTTAACCCGAACTCGGTAACATGATTTTGCTATGAGGTCGGGTCGGGTTAAATTGTTAATGTTATTGGGTTATCGGGTCAACCCGATAAGACCCGAAATTTAATTTTTGATTTTCTTTTTCAAATGTATTCATACTAACTGGTCTACTGTATGTAACTTATAAAATGAAGCGATCCACTATGATATTAGGATAACTAAATATCAAACAATTTTGTTACTACAACTGTCAACAGATTATAAACCAACTGGCTAATTAGCTCAGTTGGCCACTAAAGTTTCACTAAATGGTTTTTTTGGTGAAGGTTTCTTGGAGGTCTTGGGTTCAAGACCTGCCAAGGGCCTTTCAGACGAAACGAATAAGGAGTCTAACATAATTAAGCGAGGGTTCGAAGAAGACATTCTTCCTCTTGAATGTCATTACACAACTCGACCCACTAACCACTAACATCTGCCGTTCAAAAAAAAAATTATCAACAGATTATAACCATGTGATATGGTGTCACTGTGGGAGTATCCTACAAGATTAATTTGAAAGAGAGGTGAAACACATAAAGTAAATGAAATAATCATAAGAAAATAAGTATTAGAAACTAGCATCGTACCCGCGTAATGCAGTGACGAGTATCTGATAACTACTTTTTGAGCGAACAAATATTACAATTTTACTAAGGTTCAAATTAAAGTTAAAGTAGTAAAAAAATTAAATTAACTTAAATAAACTCATTAAAAACGAAAAAACTTTTTAATAAAATTATATTAAAATGGATGTCGAATTAAAGAGGACGAAATTTTAAAAAATATGGTGAAATTAGATTATAAAAAATTAGATTATAAAAAATATGGTGAAATTTTAGAAAATATGGTGAAATTAGATCATTTTTCAATAAATAAATATATCAAAAGATATTTTAATTTAAAGATAAAAGTTTTTTGAATTATTTGTTACTAAAGTTGTCACAAAAGTTTGTTATAAAAACATATGGATAAATGAGATCAATTTAACAAAATATGATCTAAGACTTTAAATTTAACCTTCATATCTTAATTTTTGGTTTAGAGTTAGTTTTAGAAATTTTAAATTCGGGATTAAAATTAGAGTTAAGATCAGAGTTTGCCTCTGTATATATTAGTATAGATAAACGAGGCTCATTGATCACATAATGCGCAAATAGTGTAAAGTGTAAACTATGAAAAGCATTGAAAGACTGAAAATATAGCATTTGCACGAAGATAATTTAGTTTATAAAAATCGAACAAAATCCTCATTTGTCATATCACCTGATAACCCGAATCACCCGAGCCGTTATAATCCTACCAAAATATCATCCAAACCTGATAACTTGATTTTTTATCGGGTTAAGTTGCGAGCGAGTTTTAAAAAACAAAACCCGACGTAACCTAACTCGATAAGAACCGATAACCTGATAAGCCCTAATTGCAAGGGAGTCCATTTTATAATATTACAAAATTCTATTTTGTAATATTATAAAAGCACCTCACTGATCGTTGTTTATTTTGCACTATTTTTATTGATGCATTCACAAATAATAAGTGAAAATATGAGTTAGTTTCTACATTTTTTTAATGTATTTTTAGGTCTATAGTCTCTTCATTTTTTTTATTATTTTTTTATTTTTTTTTGGTAACCGTGATTTCCGACTAATTGACTGACTAATCCACGGGGTTTGAGCCCACCACCACACAGACTCAAACCAGGTAAAGCCCTCCCTTTTGAGGAGGTTGGCGTGGCCACTACAAGGTTGTTTGCACCAGTCTCTTCATTTTTTATGTATTTTTAGGTCTTCTTTTTATGTAAGTGGAGTACAATGCTACTTATAAATGTTACTAAATGAGACGAAATGTAACCAGCATGTTGCACCGGGAGTTCACTTTTCATCACGTTGTATGCATAATGTTTCTTTCTAAGAAGTTGGAAATTTATTATGTTTCTTAACTTTTATATTGTGCTTCTTATTAATAAAAAAAAAGGGTACGGATGTTTTCTTATAAAAGTTGTGGATGAGTAGAATGTAAGTGAAGTGTGTGAGTTGTGCAAAACAAATGAAAGAGAAAAAAGAATTTGGGCAGGCTGGTCTTCACTAATAGGGTAAAAGAAACCTAACACTTTTTAAAACACTTTATGTGCTGATTTAAAAAGCATCACATTGAAATTATGCATAAAATCAAATAATGTAGAAGGTACGTACATTTTTTATATTTGTGTGTTTTAGTCTTGACGTTTATGCATTTTTTTCGTATGTTTGTGTTTCACATGTTTTGATCCCATTACAAGCTCACCGAATATTTTTGGACCGCTTGTGTTTAAAGACATAATTAGTTCAAAGATAGTGCGAAATTTAGACAGTTAGAAGTGACGGGAAACAACTTTTACTCATAGGATGTTTCCCTTGCTAATGTTTTCAAACTTCTCAAACAATAACATTTTAGAAATAAACATGATAATACAAAGGAGAAGTATGTTTCAATGACATGGGATGTTTGACTAACAAGAATTCGGTTAAAGCATCAAACTGCTTTTTTTTTATGAATTATCATGGTTGAGGAATGAAACAACAAATGCTAATGTAAAGTAATCATTAAAAGTTTGTAATAATACATTTATAAGGATGCTTTTATGTTTTAGGTTGGATAATGAGAACATGATGTTCCCCATTAAAGTTTTTATGGTCACTAATGTGTCCTTTATCGTCACCGTGATGAGGTTAAGAGTGTGGTCACGTATGTTCGCTATCTCAAGAGTCAAGAGTAAAAACGTTTGATTTTTGTAAGATAGATATAATAAATTCAAAAAATCAACAATAAACGTTGTGTACAAAAAGTGTTTCAAATTTAAACTTAATTACAAAACACTTTATTCTTACGTATATTTTAATAACTTTTACTTCCTTATATTAGATTAATATTTCTTTTTGTTCATGCGGTTAATAAATAACTTCGGATGTTTACGACTAATGTGCTTTTAGTTAAGTTTTAGTAAACGATATTCTAACAACATCAGTAAATAAAACAAAATTCGTGTCTTAGATATTTAAAATTGATAATCCATTAAAAGAAAACTAAATTAAAAACAAAACTAAAAACGAATATTTACAAAATAAAAATAATCAGAAGTCTATCTGCCAATAGAACATTACAAAGAAATATTTATTAAATAAAAAAAAGTAAAACGATAATCAGAAGTCATACCCGTCCATCGGACAGGTTTTGCCACTAGTATATATATATATATATATATATATATATATATATATATATATATATATATATATATATATATATATATATATATATATATATATATATATATATATATATATATATATATATATATATATATATATATATATATATATATATATATATATATATATATATATATATACTAGTCGCTAAGTCCGCCCGATGGGCGGGCATGACTTAAAATTATCGTTTATATTTTTTTGTTTAGCTAAATATTGGCGTTAAAAAAATTATATATATTCTACAAAGATTTTTTTAAGCATAATAGCAATGTTTGTCAAATGATTTGTTCTTCTTTACTATGTATATTTTATTATTTCCGAAGCAATCGTATGAACTTTATTTAAAATTGTAATTGATAAAATATCAAAAAACTTCCGCATTAGTTAATAAGAAAATTAAAAGTTTTCATTTCTTAGGCCTTGTTATAAGTTATATTTTTCTTTTTGAAAAAAAAATGCAAAAAAAGTTGTACATATTAGTATGTCGTTTGTAAATTTTAAATAGTTGAAGGTGTATTAAATATAAAAAGCCTAGCTTTAAGAGTTTTTTTGATTATAAACTAAGTTTAAGGGTGCATAAATTCATGCTATAGAAGAACATTGAAGTTTGAAAAAAATAATATAGTAACTCAACTTAACATAAAGCATAATGAATTCTTAGATAAATATTAAAAATTGTGAGTTGTAAAAAATTGTCGTTCTAAAAAAAAACTTATATTCACTTGATAAAAACTTGCATCGAACAATTTTAACTATAATAATTTAAAACGTTTAAACTCCAAACATTTTTATGGTATTAAGAAATTCTATTAAGTATAGTGGCACCAATCTTCATTTTATTTTACGATGAGCGTTTGTTTAAATTAGATGATACTCACCGGCTTCATTCATAAATCTAACTTTCATCAGCTATAAATTGTTGTCATTATTAATTTATTATACAATACAAAATAAAAACACGTGTTGAAAACCAAAAGTAAGACATAACGATAAATGTAGCCCATTTGTGTGAGTATGACAATCGTTAATTAACCCACTATTTATGAATTTGAGATTAGAAAATAACATTATTGATTGCAAATACATAGTGTGGGTCACAATTTTAAGGCTTCAAAAACTCACTCGTCTTATCAAAATATTTCTTGATAAGGTTTAATGAAGTTTTACTTTTGACTAAGTACATGCTTGATTCAAGTTAAGGAATAAAAAAAAATAAGAACATCGATATATAGAGGTGCAAATCCAAACCGGATTTTTAAAAATCCGGTCAAAAAATCCGATCCGGATTTTTCAAAAACCGGATTTTAAAAATCCGGTCCGGATTTTTTAATCCGATCCGGTTAAACCGGATTTCAATTTTTTCCGAAAATCGGATAAAATCGGATAATTTACCGGATTTATCCGGTTTTTAAAAAATCCGGATAAATCAGGTTTTTTTTTTTTATTTTTTTTTTATTTTTTTTTTATAAATATATTTTGATTTTTACCGGATTTTTTTACCGGTTTAACCGGATAAAACCGGATAAAATATTTAATTTTTTTAGAAAAAAATGTTAATAGTGTGGGAGTTGGTTGGTTTTATTTTAGGGCTCTAATAAAGAAAGTGATTTGAAATTTTTGATGAAAATTTGGGTTTGGCCGCCCATCGTGTGGTGAAAGATTGGAATTTGGATGTTTTTTTTTCCTTTTTTTGAGTCGTGTCTCGGAAGCTTTGTGATTTTGTCGTTTTTTTGTGAATTTTGGTTCCTCCATGTTTTGGTTTTTTCAAATTTTCACAAGTTTTTGTTATTTGCTGCTTTTTTTGAAATGCATACAAATGTTTAGATATTTTGCTTAATTAATTTAAGTTTAAATTCACTCGGAACTTTTCATTTTATCACATGGGATTTTTTTTAATGTTTTATGCTTGTATTTTTCTTTAATGTTTGTAAATAAAATTCGAAAAAAACCGATACGAACTTTTTAACCGAAAAAAACTCGATCCGAACATTTTTAACCGAAGAAAACCCGATCCGAACAATTTTTACCGAAAAAACCGATCCGAAAAACCGATCCGAAAAAAAAACCCATAAAATCCGATAACGAAAATTTTTATCCGAAAAAAAACCGATACGAACTTTTTAATCCGAAAAAATCCGATTCAGAAAAATCCGATCCGATCCGAATCCGGATTTTCAAAAATCCGGATTTATCAAATCCGGATTTTTGAAAATCTGAATCCGGTTTAATCCGATTTATTCGCACTGGTAAAGAATATTAGTGATGTTTGGTTTTAAAAAAAAAATGAAAATATATTTCTATAAATTTACTTTAGTCAAATTTAATTTACTTATTTTGATCAATAATGTTTAATTATTTATTTTCATTAATAATGTTTGATACTTTTTCCGTCACATTTTAATCGTGCTCATTTTATTTTTTAAAATCTTACTTTTTTAGTTTACTTTAAATATTTTTATTTATATTATATAACACTTAATAAAAAATATGCGAGTGAATTTGTTTTTAAATATATTTTCATTAATATTAATTTTATTAATTATTATATAACACAAAACAAAATTATTAAAAATCGAAGGTGAGAAATTAAAATACCTAAAAGCAAATGATAACAATTAAAATGAGACGAAAGTATTATATTTTTTTTTCTTTTTATTAAAAGTGTTCGTTCACGTCTCTTCAATGTCAAATTAGCCCAATTATTATTTATCTATTTGGATCTTTATAAATGTCCAGTTGATAAAAATGACGTTTTATGTTAAATTGGGAGGTGAAAATGGCGATGTTTTAAACCCGAGTCAACTCGGCCAGGTCAACCGATTAATCCGGTTCCGATCGAAAAAACGAGTCATATTGACCCGGGTTTCACATTATCGAAACCCGGCTCGACCCGCCGGGTTTGAGGTGACCCGGTTAACCCGGCTCGACCCGCCGGGTTTGAGGTGACTCGGGTTAACCCGGTTTTCGAGACCCGGCCGCGTTTTGATTTTTCGAGTTTTTTTAAAAAGAAAATATTAAATTTAATGTATTTACGACGAAATTTTATTTTTACATATTATATTGGTTGGTAAACAATTTATATCTTAAATATACGTGAATTTTTATTGTTTTTACATATAGTTTTTATTAATTATTAAAGTATATAAAAAAATTAGAAAACAGGTTAACGCGGGTTGACCCAGACCCGATAACTCGACCAGGTGAATTTGAAATTTGAAACCCGGTTTCAAAACATTGCAAAATGGTCACAACTTTGTCGCTAATGGATTACACAAATAATTTATCGAGCGCCTCGTCCCACCAATATAAATCTGAACCAAACTGCTCAAGCATGTACATGATAACACCTACACGTGTAAAGATTTTCTTTACCTCTGAAATTCATTCTCACCTTGTTTTGAATCAGTTGTAAAAAGCAACATTTTCACGAGTCCTGATATCAGTTTTGTAAACATAACAAAACTGTGGATGTAAAATTTACTCATTGCTTTCTGTAAGGAATCTCAATATATCACCCATGAAGTCCTTAAATACTGCACATGAAATTTTATATTAACGGGTGCATTATAACCTTAAATATCAACTCTTGGCACAAGAACCTTAATTTTATACTGAGTGGTGCATTTGAAGGCATTAGTAGGATTGACCTTGTAAAGTTCTTACCAAAAAACTCTCATCAAAAGGATAGTTGGTCACACGCTTGAGAGAAACTAATGGGTCCTTTATGCTCTACACACAGTTACGTAACAGTAATATGGTATTATTTTTTCAAGTGATGACATACGAAAAGAACTTGTTAATCTAAAAAGTTAGACATAGTTTAAATGATATATACGTCGTCTTTTTGCGGCATATTCTTCAGACCAATGCTGCTCCGAGAAGCAATCTAGAACCAATCGAACTTTTAGAGCCCTCTTTGGATGTGAGCTCTGACACGTTGGGCATCAACACACTTGAACACCACATGGTAGCATCTATATCACAGTACAACGAAGACTACATATATCAGTCGAAGGTACATAGCGTTTGTTTCAGTTTTTTAAGCAAAATAAATTTGCATCAGCAAATCAGTAGATGAATAATTAGAATGCGTTTGAAAGAAATCAAAGGTAAAATATAAGGGTATACATGTATAATACCTTGTCCCTCTTTGCGTTCACCTTCCTGGAAGTTTTCTGTGTCCCGGTTTATCCCAAGGCAAAAATGGTGCAATTGATCAGACATATGGATCAATGAGTATGTAAACAAATAATACGTTTCCAGAGTAGGTAGTTAATTCTTCGGTTATAATAAGCAACTCCGTTACGCATTTCACAGTCTCATCAGTAGGCAAGGTGACACAAAGCAGACTTGTAGTCATATGGATTAGAATACATAATAACCTGGTTTCCTTTAGCATTTCATCTTTATGTGATTATGTGTGACAGGCCTAAGGAAAAAAACGATGGGCAGGGTATTGTTGAAGTAAAGTTGTCTTGCGAGAAAAATCACCTCATCTATTCTGACATTGTAAATGTATATGGTCGAATCTTCTATCCCTATGGCAACAACATTATTGTCTTGAGAGTGTATAGATAAGTCGCATAACCTGATCCATTAAGTTAGGGTTACATATCTGGCGCTAGATAAGATGGTAATAAAAAGGATATGAATGGGTCGATATGAGTTACTCTTTATCTATAATGGGTCAAACATGTAATTAAATAGGTTTAATGAATCAAAAGTACCAAAACTGAAACTTTATGCAAATTATTCTTATATAGTTTTATATATCAGAGCTTACAATGTTGTGAATAGACAAACCAAGATATAATATAGTACTTTCTCAGCACCCACACGGCCAGATCCAAGTAATCCTTAAAAACTTCGAAGAACCTACATTGACATCATGTTATTAGTAGTTAAGATGAAACAAACATATACTTGTTGAGTGTAAATGTATGAGATCGACATGTAGTAATAATTTGCTATCGTCGCTAATATGGTAGAATACAAATTTTATGGAGTCAATTGACTAAAATTTGGAGTCATAAGTAAAAGAGTTTAGAACCACCCTTGTATTCAAACCCGCTTGACAAAAAGAGCACAAAAGAGAGGGCCGGCTAATAACTATGGAAAACTCTTGATATGATATACTATGCATATAGATAGCAATGAGTTCCTTCTACTTATTATCTGCATACACCTCTTGATATGATATATACTTATAAAACATACAGGATTGACTTATCAAGTCTTTTGCATTTGACTTTTACTTTGACATTGCTTGATAAAAGGAGTACAAAAATGACCCATTATGAAATGAACAAAACAGAGAATATACTTTGACATTGAAACTTACATAGGACTTCATGAGCTTTTATTCTTTCTTATTTTTGTGGTATTCTATGAAGCAAATCAAGTCTTCTACACTTTCTAAAGTTAGTGGCCATGGTTCACAATTGAAATGAAGTTTTCCAATCAAAATCTGCCGAAAAGTACTCCGAATCCGAATCTGAAATACATAAGGCACAAGCCATATTATCATGTATGTAACGCAACAAAATAAAAAGTACAGAGTTCTAACAGATAATACCTGCCCAGAAGGGTGGGACACCGAATAACAAAATGTACAGGATAACTCCTGCAGTCGTCTCTTATGTCAAATTTGGGTCCATAATGTTTATTCAATATTCATGTGCAACATAGGGGCTTTCGATGACATCTGCTAGATGTTAACCTCTAAATCCAGAACAAAAAGAACATAATATTTGTTCAAAATGCAATTATATTTCGTAGTAAGTATTTTAGATTTTTTATTTTTATAAGAAACGGATGAAAATATATACAGCTAGATGCTACTGCCCATGCTAATTTATTGCATGTGGTTGGCCTTGTAGTCACTGAAAGAACGAAAGCAGCATCAGCAACATGCTTTATACAGATAAAAAGATATAGTAGAAAAAGTTCAGTATTAAACTACATACTATATGTAGCAGAGCAACCACTTATTTGCTAGTCAAGGAAAAAACAATCATTGATGGGTCACATGTTGTTGGTGACCCTAAGCGTTAGGTCCCGTTGAAATAGCCCCACATGACCTTAGCCATTCTACGCATAACCGCATCCTAAGCAAGCGAATGCCTTTGCTCTAGACTCTGAAGCAGCTTCGAACATATTGGACGCATTTAGGATTATAAAATAGACAATGCAAAGGAGATAGACTCTTGGCATACCAACATTTAAGGATATCAATCAATGTCTTCTTTGCTCCACAGACGGTTTTTTGGCATCCAAAGGAGTTGTAGAATCATCAATTGTATCTCCACCTTTAAGCACATCATTATCGTTTCCTTGATTCTTGGGTCGTTAACATCGAATCTCAATAGGAAAATCAATTTTATTATGGATTCTCAATAAGGGAGACACGACAATAGATAAGCCATCCTATAAGAATATTAATTAGAAATGTCAACAAAAAATAAATAAAACCAACATGAGTAGCAAGTATAGGATAAGTAATTAAGCGCCTCTGCTTTCCAATGAAATTTCTACAATAACAAACGGACTCAGCAATGTTCATTAATTATTAATCTGTTTAAATATGTCAAAGACGAAACTTAGGTGTTAAACTAATTGCCTATTGACTGATGACTGATTAAAATAATATTGCATGAGAAAAAGAAGCAAACCATATATAAGTTCGTACAGTTGTGAGAAGAGACTGGAAAGCTCTTTTCATATCATTGCGCTACATAACCAAATCAAACTCCAACCTGAAGAATGTATTAATAGTATTATTAAAAGGTTTTAGTGAGCAGATTGATGAAAATATTGGTTCTGAATTCTTATAATGCATGCCGGATTTAGATAAACAAATTATAAAAACTAATGAAGCTTTTCTTAGGTAATATGGGTGATGATCAAATTATAAAAACTAAGCAACACGTTGTTACTCAAACATGCAGCAACAATCATATGAGGTCGATAAATATCTTTGAAAGGTATTGATATTAAAAACAGAGTAAATACCTTCGAGATGATTGGCTGTTGTGGCTGTACATAATGATAAGCGTAATCATCTGACCATTTTTGTGCTATTCTGTAATATCAGATGTGCTGTTTTTAAGAGTAGTTAAAGCATTGCAAGTTAGTAGAACTATTTTAAGTGCCAGCAGAGAATTAGAGATCTTACTGAGTCGGAAGCTTTTAGAAGGAAATACCTTCACATAAGCATAAATCCAGAGCCAAAGACAGTTGCATGCTCAAATAACCAAACACACTATGAGATATAAATTCAGATCCATCAACTTACCTGTAAGGTTCTTTACAAATAGAACGCACTTCGGTTTTTATATTCAGAAGGACTATGAATTGATTATCTTCAATCTTCTTAATTAATATTATATGTGCCTAAGACAGATTTTAGGTTTACTTCTAGACAGATTTTATGTTCGCGAGGGGCGCAAAGACCTGTAGTTCCTCCATTGCAATACTGGCCTGAACATGGTAAAAAACAATGAGACCATGAATAACAAATCTTTGTAGATAATTAATAATGGATTGTTACTATAGAATTTAACAGGAGTGGGATTGCTTAGTACAAAAAAGTTATCTAAAAATGCCTTCTAACCATGCTTGGTTCCAAGAAGTATTTCTCCATTATGCTCGGTTTATCCATAGGTGGAGCCGAATCATCAGAATGTTTCCTATAATCATCTATAGGGTGTATAACTTTTTCTCATACCTAAGAATGATTCTTAAGTTACGTTCCTGATCAAGGAAATTAGGTCCCATAAGTTATAAACTAAGGCAACTGAAAGTGTCAGTTTCATTGGGGTTCGCATTTGAGACACCTACAGAAAATAAATAAAAAATTAATCTAACCATAACCCTCGAGTCTATTTTACTTAGCATGGTTGTTGTCATCAACTTCATTGTTCTAACTCCGAAATCTCTCAAAACATTACATTACAAACAAATTAGGCATAAGCATATTATCATAAAATATATTGATATAAATATATCGATATCTACAGATACTTAACTTAGAATCGAGTATCTAATCAAATTTCACACAATAAGCAGTTATAATTTAACTTGCTTATTATTTTCATACCTGTTATAAGCAACTTGTTTATCCTTGACGCAACTGTTTTGGCGCCCAAACCTACCCGTGTAATCCCCTAAGCCCACCTGTTTCAGGCCCTATGCAAGCACTCAAAAACGCCGACTGCACCCCATTTCAGTCTCCGTTCCGTCTTCAAAACGCACCCATTTCAGTCCTCGTTTCAGCAACTAAACGCACCTACTGCAACCCCCATTTTTGCACCCGAAGCCACCCATCGATCTCACCCGTTTCAATCTCCAAACAGACACCAATTTGAGCCCCCAAACTCACCCAGTTCAGCCTCTAAACCCAGACGTCTCAAGCCGCATTTCGGCACCCATACGCACTGATTTCAGCCCCCATTTCAGCACAAAACCCTACTAATTTCAGACCTCATTTCAACACAAAAACCCACCGATTTCAGCCCCCTATTAACGTTTATGGACAATTAATGTATTACCTTTGATGCCATCTACAGTTGTGATCCACTAAGAGACAGCCAATGGAGTAGAATAAAGACCAGACGACAAATCGAGCTAAGGGTGAGCAGACCTGAAAAACATGTAGAGCCCATCATCTACTCATTAGAGAATTTCCCCACAATATTTTTTTGACTTCTAAACAGATATATTACTAAACTTACTAAAATACTTGTATCGTATCCCCTAAGATAATCAGAATTACCTTAACAACCTGAAGGACATGTCAAACTGTTTTATGAGGATTAAGCTTTATTCGAGGGGCAAGGTCCCATTTACATCATCACCGCCACAACCATTGCTGATAAGCGATGTTTTAGCAACTGTATGTTCCAGGTGACAAGAATTTCGATGAATTGGTGTGTTAAAGTTTGTGGCTTTTGGTTGTATACCTAATAAACTTAGCCAAAACCTTTTAGCACTGCCTCAATCAGCCACTTAATTCTAGTAAAATCGCATGAATAAAAGACAACTGTATGAATTGATTTAAACAAATGTTTGGTATGTATAACAATAACACATTCAATTTTTTTTAGATCAAAGCAATACAGTAAGTACGATACGACACTCACCTTGAACTTACACGTCGATCAATTTCTTATGTTCAATGTTTAATTTAATGATAATCATATATTATAGGCCTTGCAGTAGCACCACTCACAAATATGCCGATATTTTTTCTTAATGTATAAGATGCAGGCCAACGACCTTTTGCCGCCTCCTTGTCCGCCATGTCCATAAACACAGACCTAAAACCAAAGTGTAATTCTGTATAAGACTTCATCATAGATTAACAGAGACATACATTAATACGGTAACATTTTCCTATCAATAATATAGGTTACTAAAACACATATACCAAAAACTAAATTTTGATAACGAACCAATGCCTTTTAAACCACTTCCATTTACTGTTAATAGATACTAAGGCCTCTTAAACCACTTCCAGAAGATAATACGCACCAACTAAACATTAACAACCTAGTATCACCGTATTCTAAACATCAACATACACTGTAACAAACTTAAGCTCGCTAAATACTGCTTTTTTAAAATCCTATCATAACGGGTTAAAAACCAATAATCCAAATAAACGCTGCATTACTAATTCACTTGATAAATTAGAGTGTTTGCTGCAGCTGTACACTTACTGAAACCTACATATAAAACGACAAAATTAGTTCCATTCCTCTCAACAAACCTCAACTGTATCTCTTTTTTTGTAATAATGTACCGACAATATAAGAGAACATATTGTGTGATTTCTCATGACAAATAAGAAACACAATAATGATACAAACCTAATTCAAAAAGAAAACCGCATATGATCATACCTCTTATGATACACTTAATTAGTTAAATTCCTCTTACCGCTTATGATCAAAAACCGACTTGAGTTGTTAGTCTTGATCATCTTTTTGCTCAATGTATTGCCCTACTATAAACCTGCGTCAACCATTAACAACAAAAAACATAAACTATCAAACAATAATTCCAAATAACATGTATGTGATCAATATTCTTAAGGAAGTCGTGCACCAGATCTACTTGATATTCAATTTAGGGTTTTTGAATTACCTGTACATGAAAAATATTATTAAAGAAGTCGTGCTCGGATCTCCTGTTATGAAACGTTTTGGTATTTTTTTGAGATAAATATTAGGGTTTATGATAAAACATCAATTACCACACTTTATGAAGCATAAACAATAGAAAAGGGCAAAACAAATCGAATGGTTTGAAACTTTGAATATAGGAATAATAGGTTTTGAGAAAAATATACTATCTTTACTCCTTTATAAAGGAAAAATGCGTTGAATGTTGAATTGTTGAAACTAGAATGGTCCTATCATGTGTTTAAAAGACTTGTACTATCTGTTTATACTAATTGTAAAAGAAAAGAAGATCCTCTTTTTTGATTGGTTTCTGATAAGGTGCATCGAGAGTAGAGTTTTGTTTGAATTTTAACATAAACCCTGTGATCTCTCTTTAACACAAACATGAAGCTCTTCGCTAATTTCCTCCGCAAAAGATGTTTACAGGTATGTTGTATTTCTTAATCTAAATATCTTGATACCGATATTAACCTAATTGAAGACTGAACATAACATTATAAGTATTTTGATGTCGATTGTTATGTACAGTCTTCCTATATCTATCACTACCATATCAAATCTTGATATTGAATATGCTTAATTCGTTGACGACGCATCAAGTCATTTTTAGGTACATTTACATAATATTTCTGTTTTTAATCTTTTATTTTATTCAATGCATGGTAAGTGTTTGTTATAATGTTTGAGTGAAAAATGTGTGGATTTGCTATGACCAAGGCTATATTGTTATAAATTTGTAATGATTCTTTTATGTGACTGTTTATGTCAAGGTTGTAGTCTCTCCATTTGTTCTTATTCATCAATTTGAAAAGCTCTTGTGAAAACAGAGCATGATTATTGATCATATGCATGTATGTTATATGACACAATCAAGTTAAATAGTAAAACTTAATCTTCTAATAAAAGTTCAAATATCTATTTTGTTCTTACACCTAATAAAGTGATCCTTTTCTATTTTGAGTTCTACAAATTAACTATGCGTTATGATTTGACATATTTTTCCTTCTCGATGGGAAAACTTATGAGTATATGGTTTTTTTAGGCAAGTTATATTTTGTTAGCCACATTAATATTACTACTGGCATCTTTTACATAAATTTTTTTTACCATTAAATGTTCTCAAGAGTAAACGGTTATGTAGTCTTGACTTGGTTTCGTCTTGTGACGTAGGTTCTCCATAATTTTAAATTGTTTTGGAGGTTATCATCAGTTATGTTGTTGATTAAGGTTTGAGACTTCACAGATAGTATTAGTTTATGATCTGTTATATGGTTCGATTTACCGTTCACATTTACAGATAGTATTAGAGTGAAGAGATGTTGCTTAATTTTAAGAAAATTTCCTAAAGTATTTTCATTGTTGCATATAGGAAGCTTACATCTGTGAGTTAACATCAAAAATAAAACCACCAAAGCTATTCTCTTTATGTATGTTATACAAAATGTAATTGATTTATATCTATCTTTTATGAAGGTGGTTTGACTATTTGCTGATAACTTGGGTGGATGTACCATCGTGTTTTAGACTACATGCAGATACAAGGTTAGTTTTAAACAAAATTAGATTAATTTTCATGAAGGATGTTAAAGTCCATTTAAAGATCAATTTTCATAAAGTTTTGCAAGTACTTGATCATTGTTACTTTAGGTTTTTTATGTTTAACTTTTTTGACTAACGTCTTTTTTACAGTTGTATTTGATTTATTCGGTTTGTTTTGGTTTGAGCAGGCCCTAAATTTTCCGTACACAAGAGAATTTGAAAGACTCAGCTGAGGTAATGAATATGAACTTGCAAGAGTCACCCTTCGCTAAAATTGAAGTAATTCCATGTATCTTTTCATATTTTGGACATAGATATTTGCCTTTTAAGCCTTTTCGAGCACTTTTTACATTTGTTTATAACTACCTATAACCAATATCTAGGTTTAGTATGTCTTATCACTAAAAATTGATGTTGGTGAAGATGGATCAATACGTTTTGCCCTGATTTTGACAATTGATAATGTAGTGATGTGTACCACATTACTAGGAATGTTCTTAACTTTTATTCTGACGCAAAAGATAGTAAATGGTTTATTTTCTGGTATAGTGATGAACGTATGTAAGATTTCTTGATGTTAATGCATTAGATTAATTAATCATTTCTTTATATATTCTTCGTCTCTGTCTTGTAGCTTTCATTTATTACCTGTGATTGTTTGCAACACATAATTACTTTTTAAAACAGGACAAGTCTCTATTTGTTGTTTACATATTACAGACGCTAATTTGGTAATTATCATGTTGGAAGCCATCAATTAAAAAAAACTTAAAAACAACACTCAGAACCCTTGGCTGCACTACTAATTGATTTTTTTCAATGCAAGGACAATTCCACTTCTAAGCTTGGAAGTTTCATTGTCCTTACTGATATAGTCTTGGTATGTCTTATTGTGAGATTTAATATGGTTTATTGTGTTTGATACCTATATACTTATTTATAAGACGACTTCGGTAATGGGATTAAATTACTTTTATTTTTCCGTATTAAAGACTATCTATAAACATATGTGTAGGTTTACGGGTGTTTGGCTAAGTGGGCGTTGGGCGTTTAGCACATCAGGTAGCTAGCGCAATAAAGAATCTTATGACAACAGCTATGGATGAATTACATCGATTTAGTGCAATCGAGAAAATCTCCTGTTACAACTAATGCTTCAGATGGAGCAGCAATCTTAAGGGTCATACAAGGACCGATCTCACTTGTTGCTTCTCTCAATCAGGAGAAAGATCATGCACTTCCTGAAAATGAACAAACTGCTACCCTTTCTTTTGTGGGTGGCATAAATACCGCTTTAGATCTTTTGTAGACAGAACTAAGGGCAGCAAAATAGAGAGTTGCTCAGGTACTTCAACTGATGTATCTGATGCATTGCTGATCTCATCATCAAGGCCATGCTATTCTTGCAAGTTCTTTGGGTCTTTGGCACAGTGATTCTAGCACGCTTTTGGTGCTGCATTTTGTTGTTGTCTACACAGTTGTGGATTAAATCTATCTAAACTTTATTTTTTAAGTGATGATAACATTTTCATATATTTGTTTCTATATTTTCAAGAAGCTCAATAACATGATAAGAATTCATCACGTTTTACGAGCGTTTGTAATTTAATTTTAATAATTTCACTTTCAGTTTTAAGAAACGCTTACCACAAAATTGCATATCGTTAATTATATGTCGCTAGGCAATTCCGCCGCTATGCGCGGGTACTCGTCTAGTATAATTTAAAGTTTTGATATAAAGTTGTGTTTTGAAAAGTATAATAATTTTGTTTTCAACAATTCATCAACAATGAGTAGCTTGCTCTGTTAGTTGAGGCACTTATCTCTAAACGGTAAGATCTGAGTTTGAATCCTGTCATGGCTAAATTTTTTAACAAATCCGGATTTATGCATAGTGATAACGTCATAATTTTGCTGAGGTGGATTAAAAGCATGCTTATGTGGCATATCTCTCCTCTTATATATAATGTAAAGATATATATATATATATATATATATATATATAATTTAGATAAAATGGTGTAGGTGCTTAAAGTTTTTAAAATAAGAAGCAATAAAAAATAGCTAAATGACATATTATTGATTAGTTTTAATTCGTTTATGAGTTCTTGGTTCGTGTACGAGTATTCTTGGAACTTTCAGTTCGTGTACGAGTAGCCGGTTCATGATTTTTGATATTACTAGTTTCTCGTGTATCAGTTGTGTCTCATAGTTTAACAATTTATTGTCAACTCTAATGTAATTTGTGATAATGTATCACTTAATTTTCGAATAAAATGATTATTTATATTAATAATATTTTGTGAAGCAAAACTATGTATCATATGTATCAGTTGTAAATTTTAACGTATAAAGATTTTAGTGGTTTTATATCAAATTTTTATCTATAATATTTATTATTTTGTGTCTAATCTTAAATAAATCACATGTTAATTGATAAAATCAATGGTTATGATGACTTTTTATTTTAACAACTTTAAGGTACTACACTATAATAACCCAACTCTCTCTCTCTCTCTCTCTCTCTCTCTCTATATATATATATATATATATATATATATATATATACATATATACTAGCGTCGTAACCCGCCCAACGGGCGGGGTCGTTTTGTAAACCATTTTTGAAAGAACGTTGCTCGATCTGTTATATTGGTTGGTAGTTGGACATATAGGTTAACTATTTTTGTTAAAAAAATAATCTTTGATTACCTTTGGGTTTGGCCCACTCAGCGAACGGATTATGTCTCATGTTAATTCTTTTACGTACACAAATAAACGGGTGTGTGTTTATTTGTATATATTTATAAAAATGTTCCAGAATATGTTATATTTATTGATAGTTGAACATAAATATTTGTTGTTAAAATATTATCTTTATTAAAAGAATTATAAGTTTGGTTAGTGTTAGTCGTTTGCCTGAATTAAATAGGGACAAGATAATATAGACCCCCCTAAAAGTTTAACAGGTCAAAACTGTTAAACTGATAAAAATACTAAACAGAAACTGATTAAAAAACTGTACAAAAAATTATAAGGAGACAAAAAGTACACAAATAGTGTACTTTTTGTCATTTTTATGTGGGCTAAGGGGTATGTATAGTAGCACCCATTAATAGGTATAGCTACTGCACATACTTTGTACTTATAGTGGCCCTTGTGTTGTAGAAAATATAAGAGCACCACAAAAGCGCTTGAAAACAAAGTCAACTCCAATAAATTCTTGCATTCTAATAGTCCTTAAGATAATTCACAGTACCGAATTCGTTATTGGCTCGACTTGTGTGTTGTCACTAAAAAATTTTCTTGTAGTATGATAATCGACATTTGCCCCCAAGACCATAGGGTTGTATACGTGATACCGGAACCACAAAGAACTATACTGGAATCGAAAGAATCAAGAACCAAAAAATGCATATTTTAAGAACCAAGAATCGGACCGAGTTGCGTGTTTCGGTTCCCTTCGGTTCTTGGGTTCAGTTCGAGTATTTTGGTTTTTACCCGATAGGAACATAAATTTTTTATACATTTGAATACGTTTACATCATTTACAAAGTCTCTATAGCATTACTTACAAATTCTCTATATTGCTTGTAAAGATCGATACGTTTACACTTTCCAACTTCCATTAACAGGCTTGGAGTAACAAAGAGTCTATCACAGTAGGAGATATATGAGGATAGCTCTCCATTGTTTAGTAATAAACTCATAAACGTTTTTCGTGCATAGTTAGAAGCTGTGAGGGTATGAAATTGATCACCTCTACCTACATTTCATTAAACGTAACACATGCTGGTATTTTGAATTCGTTGTAATAAAAAACACGAACTAAATCCTTGTGGAGATGCTACAATTACTCTTCTATGATTATAATTATATAACCAGTGATCAACAAAGTTAGATGGTGTTTCGATTTAAATATAGTGTCATTTGAGCACATAATTAATACTCCAATAATTGTGTGTCACGTTTATAATGGAAGAGTTTTGTAAACTGCCTTTATTTATAGTATATTTGAGTTTGAACGGGTCTTCGGTCCGAGAACCAAAATGTGAAATATTGTGGAACCGAGAATCAACCCGCGGTTCTAAAATACGATTCAGGTTAGGTCGATTTTAGTTCGGTTCTAAGTCCATATCCTCACCCCTATATTCAATCACAACCCTTTGTTGAGTTACTGATTACTACAGTAATAAACATATTTTGTGAGTAAAAAAACCTATTGTCATAGTAAGAAAAGCTAGGTTTAGTATATCTTTTGTAATAATAGTGTATTCATACTTTGACCAACATGTTAACTTAACATAGTGGAAAAAAATTATGATACTAATCTAGAAAGATGATCTTCGTCTTATTCTCCCCATTTCATCATCTCTTTCTTTTTCTTCCATATGCTCCCTATTTCATCATCTTTTTTTCTATCAATATGTGCTCACTCGTTCACTTGTTTATACATTGTTAGTTCTAAGTTTGATAGATTTTCGAAATTCATATTTTAACTACTGTTGCTTCTCCCATCAGACTTTGATTAGTCGTATGTAATGTGTTTATACAACACCTAATTGGGTCAAACCGCCTGATGATGTGTATCATATTTGGA
Source organism: Glebionis coronaria (assembly GCA_025667525.1). NCBI lineage: Eukaryota > Viridiplantae > Streptophyta > Magnoliopsida > Asterales > Asteraceae > Glebionis > Glebionis coronaria. Next base: position 398,027,484 of record CM046882.1, read on the forward strand.
TTTTATTTAGCTCATCCAAGTGAATAAAAAAGAATGATTCTCAAACTTGCTTTGATTATTAAAGTGAATAAATACAAAAATAACACCACATCTATATCATAAATAGAAACTTGAACTTCGATTTTCACCCTTTCTTCCGTTTTTCATGATATACACAACAAAATGAATTAACTGAAACATTGTGTACCCAAAATACTGACATGCTCATGTAACAACAACTCAAATTATATAAATTTATATGAAAAGCTCAGACTTCTAAATTTTGTTCGAGTGCTATTGCACATAGCATTTTTGTTTAATTTTTATCTGTAACCGGTTGAATCGCCAAACTAAATCCGTTAGTATCTCATTAGATTTTTTTCCAGTTAAGCTAATAAAAGTTTGTAGGTTTGTTTGTAGTCTTTCACTTATCATTTCTATTATAATAAATGCGTATATAACAGATCTTAATTTCCTATATTCTTACACTGACCTTGTTGCAGAATTCACAGCAGAACCCGAAATGAGGTTTCGTGCTTGTTGGCAGACTGACTAATTTCTTGATTCAGTATCTCTTCGATAACCAATTTATCCCCACTGAAGATAGTAAGCAAAGAAACTCTCCCGATTAAACCTCTACAAAAGTCTCCAACCTATAGAGTTTCCCCTCATTGTTTAGTAGTCCAGCTGTGAATCAAACAGTAAATACATTAGTTTTATAAGTCTTCAACTATCATACAGTTTTGAGGATCCATTTGCTTTAGTTGTGTTCTCGAATAATTTAGGTGCGACCTACAGCCACACGAGATTTAGTATTAGGTTGAATGAAAAACTTTGACACCTGGATCATCTGAATACAGCCAGATAGAAAAATAAACTTACACATTAGTCAACACACTGCCAATAGTCAAAATAATGCCCAGTCCAATGCTTGTGCCCGGTTTCATCTGCCTCAACCCTTTTAAGTTTTAACGCATCCCTGTTTCCTTCCTTCTGTGGTGAGCAACTCTCTTCCTTGGGAAAAATCAAATTACGTGAAACAGTAAAGGATCTTTTAATATGATGATACCTTGTGAGTGGAAGTACTGTGTGCAAAAGATGAGAAAGTTTGCCTACTAATTTGAGAATTGCACTAATGGAACGTAGATAACCAACTGTTTCCATAACATCAGATTCATTGGCTGAATCGGTGTTCATACACTTTCAAAATGCATCAGATTGAATAATCTATTAACGTAATGAGTTAACCATAAAGTTTTAACCAATGCATCCATTCTGCCAGCTCCTACAGAAATCGTGGTCGTGTAAATAATAGCTTCATTTTTGGGGTGTTTCAGCACAAATCTCAGGTGAGCAATCTAACTAATTTCAGCAAAATCATGTAACGTACATCGAGCTCGAGCACCCTCATGCACATACTCTTCTTTCAATAACTCTCTGCGCTCATCAGTATCCTGCATCGAATATGGATTTGAACTCTTGAGAATGTTAAAATGACTAAACTGATGAAACTGAACTTATACGGATTCAAAAGTTTGACATAGCAGCCAAACAATCGGTAAGAGAATGTGAAGGCTTCAGAAATCAGCCAATACATAAAAAGTACTAACCTTCGTTGCACCTGGAGGTAGATTGGCTAGTATCAATGGCGTAATGGGTCGGGTCATTTTCCACGCACCTACTCTGGAACCATGGGTTTATGGAGTATTTTTTATACTTGCTGTCGATGATTACAAAGTAATTTGTACTGCTTGCTTATGTTGGCCGGAGTAGACTCATTTGGTCATTACTGCCAAGAATTAAAAGAGACGGATCAAAATCTTTAGCAAAGATAATTTGTTCAAGCTTTTATACTAAAAATAAAAAATCCAAGTAACAAACAGCTTAAGAAAGGAATTTACCTTTATTGCACGCAGAGCTTGATTCACGAGCCTCGTTGTTCAAAGGTTGTGAATTTACACAGTGGTTGGACCACGAGACGGTTTAGTCATCTGTCGTTAACCTGCCTTATCTGGTGCCATAGTATGCCTTAGGTAGCAGAGGGGTAATAGTTTGACCCAGTAGCTTAAAGCATTTCACTTCTGTTAGTTTGCCTTATTTTTTGACCAACTTACTTTCTTATTACCTTTTACCATCTAATTATCTACTATCATGAAGATTTATGACAATTAGTATATTTTGTAACACGTAGCAATTTAGGAGGTTGTGAGTGATAGAAACACTTTTAAATGAAGAGCTAATAAGCTGCGAATAGTTTAACCCATCTGACCCTTCAGAGAAAAAAACATAACCAAAGTGAAGAAGATAGTACCTCCCATTTCGACAAGTCACTTCCTCGAGAAAGAAAAGGTCTTTGAAGCTGCAGCTCAACAAGAAAATCACACCTTTCAACGTCCTGAAGCTGTTAACAGATTGAAAATATTTTTAAAAAAAATCTAAAATACCAACATTAGTGAATAAATAAAGATTCAAAAAATTGGAGAAACATGCTTACAAATTGATCAGGTGACGCCTTGTTTTTACTATTAAAATATGGTGGTGCTGCTGAAGTTCCGCCTACGGTTGGATTGAATGGGAAAGGTGGGTTCTGATGACACACATGCATAACTAAGTGTCAAATACCCGATGCTTCACCATCATGTCGGTATTATGAAACTCATGTCTGAGCTACGCGGCCAACAGACCAATTTCCAACAATTTTCTCTCGTCCAACAAAATGATAATTATTAATTAGACATGTCCTTCTACAATTCTTAAGTCTGTTATTTCATATGCCTATACCAGGGTGTGTTTATTATAAAAGAGTAAAATGAGTATGAAAAACAAAAACTACATTATGATACCTAGTGCAAGCTGATCACAAATCACAATCCTCAAAAGACCTATACATGCTTCTCTAGTAGCACAAAATGCTACACTTAGAAACTTCTCTAGTAGCACATAATGGTTCCTTGATCAAACCTCCATCCGATCCTCCATTAAGTTCAGCTATACTAAAACATTCCTCAATCCATCAAAGGATTGCATCAATCGTTTGTGATCTTGGGTTCCATGGAGCCTGAAGTTGGTTAAAATCGCATCAGTGGTTCAAACCATGTCAACAACAACTACTATAAAAAAGTCACTAACCTCAATTGTTAAAACACGAATCACACGTTAGTAGATGGCGAGTCAAGAAGTAATTAGGAAAGATGGTTTTCTGGGACAAATATGACAAAATGACAGTCTGTAAGAGTCAAATGCTATGTTCTGAATATGTGATCTGTAAATCACTCAATCTGTTACTTACAGCTAAATCCAAGCAGCCCCTGAAAGTGATTATATGATTACAGTTTATTCAGGAATCTAAGAATAATAAGTTTCAAGATGCCAATTGTTTTTTTTAAATAAAAAACGGCTAGAAGAAAAAAATGCATACTTGTAATCAAGTGTCGACTCATTTTGAGCTGGCTAGTCAGTGTTTTGCCTGCCCCATTGTTGTTAGAGTTGCCATTTTGAGCTGACTCATTGTTAGAGGTCTCCATTGTACTGAACCATACCATTAGCATGAACTTCTTGATATATTTCTTCTTCATCTTCTTCGTCATCATCCAAAGTAGCATAACTCACAGCAAACTGTGGTACATTGCGAAAAAACATTGGGTCGGTGGCTCTTGTTGAACCCTTGATTTACCCTGTAATTTGACGGGTACCTTGAATCCCCGTCAGGCTTATCCATCAGACCGCGACATATGAAACATTTTAAGATGTTGATGTCTGAAAAATAATCAAACATTAGGACTCAATTCTAAGAAACTATCTCTTTTTATACATATGCTGCAAACTATTCAGAGTACTAAACATTGATGTCTGAAAAAGAGCATTACCGCGATCCTTGGCATATAACGAACATGAAAATCAACACCCCGTCTAACACATGCTCTCAAAAATTTCTCAAGCTTCACATCAAATCCGTCATACAAACCACACTATTTATCAATTTCTTGCTCGGTGCTCGTGATCAAAAGTTCAGCTGCATTTAACGAAAGCTCTTCTGCATCTATCCTTCACATAATCCTATAAGTTGGATTGATTCTTCTCTTGATTGCCTAGCTCCCTTCAGATGTTGAGCGAGCTTGTTTCTACCAAGCGAGTGACCAGTTAAAACCATTGGAACATTAAGTGCAGGTGAAAGAATAACCGCAGTATCACCCCCATTTGCATAATGACTCAGTTCTTACCAGCGAGTGGAGACGTAATCAGTAAAAGAAGGTGTAGAAGACACTTTTCTAGCCAAGCCAAGATCATCAATTTCAAATGTTTTGTTGGTCACCAACAAATTTTCTGTAATGGAAAAGAGATTGAACGAAAAGAAATAAATGTTCATCCAAAAAAAGAAAATCAAAGTTAATGAATTATTAGCAATAACATATAGCTTATCGGTTCAAATGCGAAATAAATTGGAACTTTGATTGGTTACAAAGAAAAATTAGACACGAGTACTCCAGCAGAACAAAGGTGGATGTTTGGTTTTGCTCAGTGACACGTAACAAGTCAAATGTAAATAAATAAGTACCTCCATTCTTTCGAATGTTTGGTTTTGCTCAGTGACATTTTACAAATCGAATGTTTGGTTTGACTTCTTTAACTTAACATAGAACAACAGCCTTTGGAATCGTGCTCCTGATTGTGTCAGACACCTTTCCGATATAAGAGGATACATTTGGGCCAATTCTCCAAAAGTGAGCATCTCCATAGCGGTCCTCTAATGGGTCAACAACGTTTCCACGATCTGCACCGCGGATTCCACGATCTGTACCATGGATTCCACGATCTGAAGGTGGTGGTGGTGGGGCTCTGCGATGTGCAGATGAGGTTCTGCGGTCTCATAGTGGGGGAGGAGGGCCTACTCTCTCAGCTTCCTGGGGAAGTTCGCGGAATAAATAGACAGTCGAGTATGAAGACTCCATGTCCACCAATCGTACAAATGTCTTCTTAGTTACATCGAGAAACTTTCCAATGCTTCACCAGCTGCAGCAGCAAGAGCAGATTGCAAGGTCAGAAACCACCTCAATTCCTGTTAGATCCAGATAATTAAAATGACACCAATGATTAAGGGTTCAGGGTATTCGTTAAAAAAATTATGATAAATGGTCCTTACCTCTGTTTCTCTATTTGATTTCCTGACGAGTTCTTTTAAGAGAAAATGCACCCACAGAATGTTATGAGTGTAAGTTGTGCAGTTCCAAGTCAACACTATACAATTTTATATGACGAATAATTGTATATAAATACTTACTGGATCAACAGAAAGTTCAGCTGGTCCTCTGAAATAATTCAGTGAGCCCTCAATAAGATGTTGATAACCTTGATCAGGAGCTATCAAATGTGGTTGGTAACCATCTGCTTCTAAAACAATTTTCCTCACATTCTATAGAGAAAGATGCGTGTCAAATGGAAGCTTCCGTAAAGCTGCAGGAAGCTGGTTATCAAAGACATTGTACATTATGTCACCTCCTGGCCATTCAATGCTATCACAATTGGAAAGAAGTTCTTTTGTGAGTCGGGTTTGCTCTCCGTTGGCTACAGGGACGTGTTCCCATTGGTGAAAAGTAGCTTGCAATGTATTGACATAAAAAAATAAGACACTCAGCAAGAAAAAGTAAGATTAAACTTGTTTAGTAGATAAAGAATGATGATGATAAGAATGAATTTTGTTTTTTTAAAAGATTCATACATACCGGAAATAATAAAAATTGTCATTGTTCTGTTGGACCCGATCCATTGCAAAAGCTTGTGGAGGGTGCTGATATTAGGATTTATTGAGAAGGTGATGTTAATAAGGATTTTTTTGGTGGAAAAAAATAAACTATTGCAAAAGCTTGTGGAGACTGATATTAGGGTTTATAGAGAAGATGAAGTTATTAAGGATTGTATTCCAGATGATAACGATGGCTTGATATAATATAATATGTTTGGATGTATATCTTTTTCAAGAATTTATTAACATTGTTTTGGATAGAATATCATCAAAAATAATCTGGCTTAGTGGTAAACCTGACTACTTCTTAACCAGAGGTCACAAGGTCAAATCTTGTGCTTGACATTTTTTTAAAATAATTTCCGAAAATGCTATTAAAAACGCGATTTACAAAACTGCGTTTCCAAAACGCGATTTCCATAAAACTGCGATTTCAAACGGAAAATTCGTGGAATTTGGAGATTTTCTAGGGAATACTCAAATACTATTGGCTAAAAGATGTGACTGGGATATGACTGGGATTGAAACTGTGTTTTCAAATCATAATTATACCTATATATAATATAGATATATATATATATATATATATATATATATATATATATATATATATATATATATATATATATATATATATATATATATATATATATATATATATATATATATATATATATATATATATATATATATATATATATATATATATATATATATATATATATATATATATATATATATATATATATATATATATATATATATATATATATATATATATATATATATATATATATATATATATATATATATATATATATATATATATATATATATATATATATATATATATATATATATATATATATATATAGGGGAGCTTTATTTACAGAACCTATCTTAATGACTGAACTTGCAGAATTTTTTTCAACCAATCACAATTTAGTATCATTAATAAGTTTAATTTAAATCAAAAGGACATAATAGTAAAACAATTAATTAATTTTTTTTATTAAAAACGTTTTTAAAATTATTTGATTTTCTTTTTTTTTCAAAAATAGTTATTTTTCCTTTTTTTTCTTTTTAACGTATAGTGTTTTTTGTAAAATTTAAAAACATGCATGTTTTTTGAAAAATTAAAAACATGTATGTTTTTTATATGAATGTTAATTTACATCTTTTTATTGTGCATATTATTATTTTCTTGGAATTTGAAACAAAGACTAAATAACATTAACCTTTTATAAATGGGAAAAAAAATCATGAACATACATGTTACATTTATTTAATAACAAGTACAAAATCAAATATACAACAATTGTATCTCTTTATAAATGATAAATTATCTTCATATATATATATATATTTGCATCAATTTCTAGGTCTTCAAACGATATCATCATCCTCATGAATCTGAAACAAACATAATAATCAACCCACAAATAAATATACACATTTTTTTCATTAATTCATACAACCTATAAAACACATATGTTACTCATAACATAAATGTTTATATAACAACAAAACACATATGTTTTTATAACAACGATAAAGAAACAATACTTAAAACATACATGTTTCTTATAATATAAAATATACATGTTTCACACTTTATGAAACATATATGTTTCAAATGCATACCCTTTTATTACATACTCTCACACACATAAGAAACATACATGTTTTAGCCAAAACACTAACACATTGAACTCTCATCATGAGAAAAACATATATATCGACAACTTATTCAGAGCGAAATCCTATAAAACAGATATGTTTCTCATAATATAAATGTTTATATAACAATAAAAAACATATGTTTTTATTACAACGATAAAAAAAACCATACTTAAAACATACATGTTTCTTATAATATAAAATATACATGTTTCAGACTTTATGAAACATATATGCTTCAAATGCATACCCTTTTGTTACAAACTCTCACACACATAAAAAACATACATGTTTTAGCCAAAACACTAACGCATTGAACTCTTATCATAAAAAGACATATATCGAAAACTTACTTAGATTAGAACAGAATATTTCAATTAAAATAAAAAACCTATTCAGATTGAAATCTTATTCAAAAGATATCAAATTAAAATAAAATCTTCTCAAAACAAAAAAATACTCTAGTTACTAAAATCCAAATACGAAATCATTGACAACTTACATCTATATCGACAACTTTTTTAATCAATATGTGAATTGATAAACAAATCAATATCTTTATAGATTAATTAAAATTAAAATACACATTGTTGACCTGAGTTTCAAGGACGACCACTCGTAACCAATTTCGAAGTCAAAAAATAAAATAATGAAAATCATAAATTATTCTTATCAAAGCCACAAAGAATAACAAACTCTCGTTAGATGAAAGTAGAAGCAAATCTTATCTACTAATTTATAAACAAACTCTATCCACATGTTTTATTAGTGGAGGCTTGATGTTGGAGTTTTTGTACCCTTTAGGAAAAGGATGACAAAAGTGACAAGTATTAAGTGTCGGTTTAGGAAAACCGAGCACTAATGACCAAATAAGTCCAAGTTCGTTCTCGAGGAGGCTAGTGCGTTGTGTTAAGAGATGATTTTGATTTGTGGTTATATGATTGAAAAAGAAAGGAAGAAATTAGATTAGAAAAGGAAGACGGTTACGAAGACGGATTAAACTAAGACGAAAAAGGCGATCACGCAAAACTGTAAATAATGCAAAAATTAAAATTTTAACCTAAAAATTTCTAAAAATCCACAATAATATTCTAAGAGTTTACAAAAAATCCAAACTTTCTAAAACCTTTTAATTAATTAGATAATGACTTTTTAATGCTAATTAAAGCCCTAAAAATCATAATTAATTATTAAAAAGCCCTAAACAAGATTTTAAAGTTTATAAACCTCAAACATAACCTAATTAAGCTAAAAAGTATTTTTAAAAATTTTAAAACCAAATAAAACTATTTTTAAACACTTAAAAACTATTAAAATCAATTAAAACTTAAACTAATTCTAGAAAATAATTGAAAAGTCCTAAAAATATTTGGAAAGTGACAAAACTCCTAATTAAGTGACTACAATATAGAAAAAATGTAAAAACTTAAAAAATCAAACTTTCAATTTTTAATAATAAAATAATAATAAAATATTCAAAAAAATTCAAAGTTCATAAAAAAAATTCTAAAAAATTACCAAAAATCTTAAATAATGTAACTAAGATAGAAATGCAATTAAAAGTTTCTAAAACCTATTTAAGAATTTTATATTAAATTTTAAAGTTAGTTAAAAACCCTAAAATCCTATAAAATCAAAAATAAGACTTTTTGAAAACTTTTTTAGCTGTAAACCTCAAAAATATAATTAAAAACCTAAAAACTATTTTTTTGGATTTTTAAAATGCTTTTCCCTATTTTTAATCTAATTATATAAAAACGAGTAATTAAAAAATGATAAAAAATAAATAAAGAAAGAGAAAAAATGAAACTTAGCACAGAAAAATCCTAAATGATGTAACAAACCTAGGAAAAATACAAACTAGCTAATAAGCTTAACCAATAAGCTTGTATAAGCTTATTTAGCTACGGCTTATTTTTGAAAAGCCCAAACACAAACTCCTTAAGTAACTAATGGTTTGCTAGGTTTGCATAGAAAAGCACTTGGATCACTGGTTAACACGTATAGTCCTCCAACGAGGGGTCCCGTGTTCGAGTCCAGGCCAAGGAGCTTTTTGCTAAACTTTTTTTTTTTACTTTAAAAACTCAATCCAGTAACTTAAATCACTCCAAAACTCACTTTATATAGCAAATAAACAAGAATCAAAGCTACTTAAATCAAAACAAGTGCCCAGGTTTCTAAGCTGACTGATGAACACAAGGGTATAAGAAAACGTATCTTCACTGGTGAAGATTAGAACAAGAGGGGCTTGTCCTTGATTTTTGTGGTGTTTGATTGGACAATAGGGGCACCCCTATACTCAGTTGAGTATAGGGAGTCAATATAAACACAAATCAAGCAAGTATTAGCACAAAATCAAGCTCAAAATTGCACCAAAAATGTTTCTGATATGGCTTATGTTTCTGATGAACAATTGCTGGTTCAAATGGCACACAAGTGAATTTCCAACCTTAAAATCTTGCACACAATGTTATCAATTAGCATACAAGAGATCACAGACCCTACCTAGCACTTAATCCTAGCAGCTTAACAAGACTTGAATGTAAAAGTCACACAAAACAAGCATCAATGGTGAGTTACTGATTTTACTCAACTTTTAACATGCAACTTTGTTTAAAACTCTTCCAATCTGAAAACCAACTAGCATACAACTTAACAACTACCTAGTGAGTGTGTCAAACTGAATTGTACCCCAAAAATCTTTCAAAGATATCAGTTAATATGCAAATCCAAACACCCTTTTTAGTTACTGAAATGCAAAAATTAACAAAGCAATGCTACTCAAATCCGATCCAAACTGAATCAAAATACTTCTAACATGCATACAACCTAATTTAAGCAATATTCAACACTTAAACAAAAATCTTAACAACTTTCATGCCAAATCAATAAATCACATAAATGAGCAAAATTATACACTTTTGAAAACTGAAAACTTATAACAAGAGTGTTACCTTGTTGGGCCTACATCCAGGCCCAACAGTGACTGAAAATTCACCTCCAATCAGGCTGGGGCCTGAGCAGAACTTTAACTAATTCCTATAAGGCCTTTATATAGAGGCTTACATCTGTTCTAGAACTAAAAAGAAGCTAAAAACCCTAATGTCATGAACTTCCTTTCTTGCCCTTGGAGATTCCAGAAAGATGCCATTTTTTGAATTTGGTCAAGAACCCATGTGATGATTCTTGGATGTATGTGAGATGCCAGTGGTGAAAAGAAGATCTTGGACGTCCATATTTTCTTTGGGAGCACGAAAATGCTAATGGGCGTTGATTTGCTGTCCTCAGTTTGTCTTCAAGATTGGATGTGGGTCAGGGGAGGGTTGGAGAGCCATGTGAGGGTGAGGGGGACGTTTTTGGGAGTTGGGTTTGGGTTTAGGTGATGGTTAATTATCAATCTGGAAACATTGAGCACAAATCCCTTTGTTTTAAGCCTAATTGAAGCTGGGAATAATTTAGGGTTTATGGGGATAATGGGGTGGTTTTAATCCGTTTTTAGGGGTGATTAAATTTAAAAAAGTGTTTGGAGGGAAGTTTAAACTGATTAATTAAATCAGTTTAAAATGTGAGTGGAGGGTGATGTGGCTAAAAGGGAGGTGGTGATTGGCTGGTGGGTTATAGTGGGTGACGTGTCAGGCTGGCAGTGGAGGGTTTAAGTTTGTTTGTCTGGCAGAAGTGGCCCTCATTCTTTCTTGTTTTCTCCATTTTGATTTTGAAAGTTGTCAACGCCTAAATTACACATAACAACTTTCAACCATTTGTCTTTTTTGGCACAACAAGTTTTTAAACTTGTTTCAAGGACTAAACATGCAATTTGATGATATTTGAAGGACTGATTTTGGCATGTTCTTCATTCTTCAAGGTTTGTCTTGTTTGTTGACTTCTTGGAGGACCAATATTGACAATTTAGTTTTGTTGAGGGACTAAATTTGCCAATTCTTCAAAGTTAAGGGTCCTTTTTGTAATTTTGACAAACTTTAGGGACCAAACTTGTAATTATGAAGATACAAGGGTATAAAGTGTCAATTCCTCCATATTGGAGGACCCTTCTTCATAATTCTTCAAATCTTCAAGGACTTTCTTTGGAAAATTCTTCATTAGGGCTTGGTTCATCGTGCGGCTTCGTTTCCCGTGTTCGTTTTTTACTGATTCTTGTGATCTTTTGTCATTTTCTCAATATCCGTACCTAAAATACACAAGCAACAAACACAAGCATATATTTGGGTATTTTGATGATATTTAATGCATTTTAAGCCCAATTTGGACGATGAGACTATGTATAAAAGCAGTCTCATCACTCCCCCATACTAAACCATTGTCGTGCCCTCACGCAATGCTAGAATAAAGTATCGTAGCATCTCCAAAATTCATTTTTATTCACTTTATTGAATGATAAACTAGCTACACTACTACTATTGCTACTACTTGCGTTTTAGACATAATGTATGATTTTCATCGCAAAATGGGACGTTTAGGTTCATAGAATAAGAACACGTGAATGCTTCGTTAGAAATAATTTCATCGTCCTTGATTTTCACCCTAATTCCATGCTAAGCGTGCAACGAGATCATTGTCATTATAAGTTAATAATGATAACACTACTCATATGCCCTAATCACGTACTTATCCTCCCATTATTCCTAAGTTGTATCTCTTATATTTTATTTTATCTTAAATGTTTCACGAGGATACATTGTTTGACTTATGCGATAATAGAGATTTAGGTCTAAAAATAGAGTCCTATCGGTGTAACTAAGACCATCAAATCAATAACCCCTCCTAATAGACAACGATGTTAAAAAATTAAGTTGACAAGAAGAATCGATAAACACGGTTTTATAACGGTTTTGAACATGAGACTTATTACCAAGACTTTTATACGCCCCCTAACGGAAGGGCCTTATTATCTTTGGTTTACCTCCATCTTTTATTCAACTTCGCCATGAAGCTTTTATTATGACTTCGGTCTTGCCTTGCCTTTTATTATCCGCCTCATTGGTGGTTTTATTAGCCAAAGACGCATATCCTCACGCTAAAGCGAATTTTTGATCTTTAAAGCTTCGAAGATTAAGGCTTGATTTACTTTCAATTTTGCATAGATTTTTGGCCTTGTGGGGATTCAAATTGTTTGCTAGATTTAGGTGAGCACTTGAAATCTTATTATTGGGTGAAGCTTTCGATTATTCGGGTGCCAATACTTCAAAATCGTGACGCTGGCGATACCTTAATGTCTTCCCAATTTAATTACACGGAAGCTACTAGAAAAGACTAGAAACCCAACAATCCTAACTAAACCGCTAAGTCAATATTTATTAAGCAAAAAATATTTCCATGCGAAGGGAGAATAAGCAAACAACGAGAACACATGAGTTTTTGAAAGAATACGAGTACTCTACGTTTAGCATAGTAACTTATAATTAACTCTATCATTTCTCGTCCTCATTTAAGAGACTTAGCCTAATGTGTAGTTAAGGAATCAAAGCTAAGTGCTCAACACTCACGGTCGAGTCAAAAATTACTCTTATTCTCGCCATCGGAAAACCTACATTCGTGTCTTCAAACACTTATAAAACATGAGAAAAAATTTAAAATTTGGCCATTTTAGCCTTATTTTACAACAAAACGATAAACAAAAAGATAAACTTTGGAAAGCGTGAAGGTTTGGCAAGGCAAGTATCTATTCACCCCCCCCATACTAAAGTTAAACATTGTCCTCAATGTTTCGAGTCTAGGGGTGCAAACACCCCCATACTAGAGACGTAGTCGAATGCCTAATCTAGCATGGAAAGGGTGTAACCAATAAATTAATAGCCGTTTATGAAGTGTGCTAAAAACCTAAGGTTAGAACATCAAAAGGATATATCATGGATATTGAGAAATTATTCAAAGCAAACGATCGAGTGCTCCCATAAAACGAACACGAGAGGCTCCAATTGTAAAGATCATGATCTAAAAACCACAATGCACAAACAACCACGGAATAAAGGTTGGAAGGGCACAAATCCCCACACGTAAGCTACATTAGAAAGCGATAATATGTACATAGGATAAGCATGGGACTTCCCCACGAGGCTCCTCGTTTTTGATTACCGAGTCATGAGCTCGACTCGATCCCCTCAATACTAATTATCATTGGGGAAGGTGATTTGGTCGAGGTAGTTCAAGGATGGAACTTCCCCGCCAAAGTAGTGCTTCAACTTATGTCCATTCACCTTGAAGTTAGGACCATCATCTTGAGCTAGCTCGATGGTCCCATACGGAAACACTTGAGTCACGGTGAATGGACCGGACCAACGGGATTTCAATTTACCGGAAAAGATTTTTAATCTTGAATTAAAAAGTAAAACTTGATCCCCAATGTTAAAAACCCGGTTTTTAATTTTAGAATCATGCAACTTTTTAGTTTTTTCCTTATAAATCAATGAATTTTCATAAGCAATATCCCTCAATTCATCCAATTCATTCAATTGCATTTTCCGGTGTTTTCCCGCGGTCTCCATATCATCATTACAATGCTTTAGGGCCCAATAAGCCTTGTGTTCTAACTCGATAGGCAAATGACAATTCTTTCCATACACAAGCTTATAGGGAGTGCACCCAATGGGCGTCTTGTGAGCGGTCTTAAAGGCCCATAAAGCATCGTCCAACTTATCCGACCACAATTGTCGGTTTTCTCCTACGGATCTCTCCAAGATCCTCTTCAACGCTCGGTTTGAAACCCCGACTTGCCCACTCGTTTGTGGGTGATAAGCCGTAGAAAGCCGATGTGTAACCCCATATTTCCTTAGAACCCTTTCAATTTGGTCGTTACAAAAATGGGTTCCACGATCGCTTATGATAGCACGAGGGGTTCAAAACCGAGAAAACAGTTGCTTCAAAAACTTGACTACCACACGAGCATCATTGGTGGGCAAGGCCTTGGCCTCCACCCACTTAGATAGGTAGTCAACCGCAACAAGGATGTACTTATTACCACGAGATGATGGGAACGGCCCCATAAAGTCTATACCCCAAACGTCAAAGATCTCACACACTTGGATGATATTTTGTGGCATTTCATCTTTTTGTGAGGCTTCTCCTTGTCGTTGGCATGCATCACAAGACTTCACAAGATCTTGTGCATCTCGGTAAATAGTAGGCCAAAAGAAGTCGACATCAAACACCTTCTTAGCCGTGAGATTAGCACCGTGGTGACCACCCGTGGGTCCCTCATGGCAAGCTCTAAGGATGTTAGAACCTTCGGTGCCAAATACACAACGTCGGATGATTTGATCCGCACAAGTTCGAAACAAGTAAGGGTCGTTCCAAAAGTAGAACTTGACGTCACGAAAGAATTTTCGTTTTTCTTGAGTCGTCATACCCTTAATGATGAAGTTACCCGCATGGTAATTTGCAAAATCCGCAAACCATGGGGTAGAAGAATCAAGCTTAGAATTCACTACACCAAGTGTTTCGAGCAGAAATGTTTCGGTGATTTCCTTGGGCTCGTAAACACTTTGGTGAGGATCTTCCAAACGAGAAAGATGATCGGCCGCTAGATTCTCGGCTCCTTTTTTGTCAACGATGGTGTGATCAAATTCTTGAAGGAGGAGAATCCATAGAAGTAATCTAGGCTTAGCATCTTGCTTTGCCATGAGATACTTAATAGCCGAATGGTCCGTATACACTATGCATTTCGTCAGGACGAGGTAAGGTCAGAACTTATCAAATGCATACAACACGGCAAGGAACTCCTTTTCCGTCGTAGTGTATTTTAGTTGAGCCTCGGTCATTGTCTTGCTAGCATAGTGAATAGGCAAGAAATGCTTATCATGACGTTGCCCCAAAACGGCCCCTATAGCGTAATCACTAGCATCACACATGAGTTCAAAGGGGAGGTTCCAATTGGGAGCAACAAGAATGGGAGCTTCGGTAAGTTTCCTCTTAAGGATTTCAAAGGCTCGTACACAATCTTCGTCAAAGACAAAACGTGCCTCTTTTTCAAGAAGATGTGTAATGGGTCGAGAAATCTTTGAAAAATCCTTGATGAATCGACGATAAAAGCCCGCGTGACCTAGGAAACTCCTAACTCCCTTGACGGTTTTGGGATGAGGTAATTTGGCGATGACGTCTACCTTAGCTTGATCTACCTCAATCCCCGCTTTGGAGACCTTGTGCCCTAAGACGATTCCACTCCTAACCATAAAATGACATTTTTCCCAATTGAGCACAAGGTTGGTTTCCTCACAACGTTTCAACATTCTCTCTAGATTCGACAAACACGAAGTGAACGAATTACCAAACACGGAAAAGTCATCCATGAAGACTTCCATCGTCTTCTCGATCATATCATGAAAAATAGCCATCATGCACCTTTGAAAGGTTCTCGGTGCATTGCAAAGTCCGAATGGCATTCTACGATAGGCAAACGTTCCATATGGACACGTAAACGTAGTTTTTTCTTGATCATGAGGGTCGATGGGAATTTGGAAGTAACCGGAAAAACCATCTAAAAAGCAATAGAAATCGTTTCCCGCAAGTCGCTCCAACATTTGGTCCAAGAAGGGCAAGGGAAAATGGTCTTTTCGAGTGGCTTCATTCAACTTTCGATAGTCAATGCACACTCTCCATCCGGTCACGAGTCTAGTGGGAATCAACTCGTTGGCATCGTTTGGCACAACGGTCATCCCTCCCTTTTTAGGGACACAATGAATAGGACTCACCCAAGGGCTATCGGAAATAGGGTAAATCATTCCCGCGTCAAGGAGTTTAAGGACCTCCTTTTTGATGACGTCGTGAATTTTGGGGTTCACCCTCCTTTGACTTTGGATTGTGGGCTTGAAATCCTCCTCCATTAAAATTTTGTGGGTACAAAACTTGGGATCGATTCCCTTAATGTCGGATAACTTCCACGCAATCGCCCCTTTGTGGTCCTTTAGAACATCGACAAGTGCGGTTTTTTCATCATTCGAAAGTTCCTTCGCAATAATAACCGGCAACTTGCCGCCCTCCTCCAAATAGACATATTCGAGGTAAGGAGGTAAATCTTTCAACTCGAGGATAGGTGGTTCCTCAAGTGAAGATTTGGGCTCGATACTCATAACCTCCTCGGGTGGAGGAAATGGGAAATCGTTGAGAAAATCCTTGATAATCGAGAAGTCCTCATCCTTGTCGAGGTCTTCGTCACAAGTACGTGGAACATTACATTCTTCCAACTTAAAACCACCACCTTCAAAAGGAGTGAAGGTTGGTGTCGAATTATCAAGAATTGGATCTAACGTAGTGGGATTGCCACTAGTTTCTTCATCACCAAACCCTAAAACTTCTTGTGAAAATTCCTCGCAAACCACATCGATCATATCAACGAGGTTTATGGTAGCAACGGAATAAACATGAGAAAGTTGAGAATTTTGAGTTGCGTTTATAACAAGTTCCTCGTCGTTGAAACGTAAGGTGATCTTTCTAGCATGCACATCAATTAAAGCCATAGACGTATCTAAAAATGAACGACCTAAAATAAGAGAAACTTGAGGATCCGTGGGGATATCAACGACGATAAAGTCTACGGGATAGTAGAACTTCCCCACTTTCACAAAAACGTCTTCCGCCAAACCACATGCACGAATCGTGGAATGGTCGGCCAACTCGATAGACATTAGTGAAGGAGTAAGATTAGGAAGATTGAGCGACTTGAAGATTGCAAGTGGCATCAAATTAATGCTAGCACCAAGATCGGCCAAGGCATAGCATTCTTCCATATCTTGGATTGCACAAGGGATCAAAAATTTACCGGGATCACCGACTTTTTGAGGTATGCGATTAAGATAAACCGACGAACAACTAGACAATTGATGCAATTTCTCCTTGTTGTTCAACATACTCTTAAAGTTAGCGGCAAATCGAGGCATCATGACCAAAGCATCGGCGAAACTCACATTAAGGTGCAACTCACGAAACATTTTCATAAAAAGCTCAAATTGATAGTTGTCGCGCTCTTGTCGTTTCTCCTTCCTAAGTCTAGATGGGTAAGGCAAGGGTGGTGTGGGTTGGGGCATAGGCATAGCCTTTGGAATCTCGAGTTCCAATGTTGGTAAAGGGTCAACCGTAGGTGTGGCATGAGCGGTACTTTGTGGGCTTGAAATATGCTCCTTTTCGACCACCACCTCGGGTTCTTCCTCAATTTCCTCCACCGTTGGAGTAATTGGTTGAGGAGTCGGTTCCTTAAGTGCCTTACCACTTCGTGTGGTAATCACTTTCATCTCTCCCTTCGGGTTTGAAACGGTGTTACTAGGAAAACTTCCCGAAGTAGAGGCTTTGTTTCCCATGACGGCTTCTAAAATGGCATTAAGCTTAGCATCTTGACTATTAAACTTAAGATATTGACTAGCGGCTTTTTGGTCAATTCTTTGTTCAAGCCTAGCATGACTTTGTTCAATCTTATTGTTTTGACCTCTAATTTGATTAGCAAAATCATTTTTCAACTCATTTCTCATGTTAAGATTTTCCTTCACAAAATTAGCTAACTCCTTGGTGTTTTTAGCCGTGTCCCTAGCTTGACTAGCCAATTGCTCTTGAATATTTTCCAAAATCTTATCATTTGCCGTAGCGTATTTCAAAAAGTCCATTGGAAGTTCTTTAGTGTAAACATTTTGAAGACCTTGACTTGTGTTTTGAAAAGTACGGTTTTGGTTTTGATTTTGCAATTGGCTACTACTTCCTTGATTCCCATAGTTGTTATTACCCTTGTAATTGTTCCTTTGATTGATTTGGTAACCAACTTGATTGTTTC
This sequence comes from Glebionis coronaria, assembly GCA_025667525.1. NCBI lineage: Eukaryota > Viridiplantae > Streptophyta > Magnoliopsida > Asterales > Asteraceae > Glebionis > Glebionis coronaria. The sequence continues at coordinate 398,045,651 of CM046882.1, forward strand.
GATAATTGTTAGCATTTTGATTTGGTGGAAAACCCGGTGGAGTCAATTGATTAGTGCGAGGAACTTGACCGTTTTGCTTATAAGTTCCCGCGGCCGCGAAGGCACTCGAAGTGTTACCACCGTTGGTAATACACTCGGAATAATCGTGAGCTCCAACACAATACATACAAGAAACCTCAACCGCTTTAGCCGTAGCAGGAGTGGGTTGTTCACCAACTTTAAACTCAATTAACAATCCCTTAAGTTTATCAAAAATCTTGTTCTCCAAATTAGCCTCGATTTGGCAAGCATCAACGGTGTGTGACAATGAAGGCGAAGGCGAAGACGAAGTCTTACGAACACTCGACGTGCTACGAGGACTATAGACCTTAGACCTATTCTCAATGATTAACAATGCTTCCTCGACCGTCTTACACAAAAAATTACCACCCGCGGCGGCATTTAGATAATCACGCTCATGATCGTTCAAGCCATTGTAAAACGTGTCAACATTTCCTTAAACCTATTCTAAGCCGTTGAAAAACTCTCATTATACTCTTGTGAAAACTTTGAAATCTCGTTTTTCAAATACGTAGTCTTAGAGGGCGGAAAAAATTGGTTCACGAATTTTGAAACGAGATCCTTCCACGTCAATATAGAATTGGGTGGCTCTTTCTCTAACCAAATTTTTGCGGGCCCCGCTAAGGAATACGGAAAAAGCATCATCTTAATCGAGTCGTTAGAGACGTCCTTAAACTTGCAAGTGGCGGTGAGACGATTAAATTGGCGAATGTGGTTATGAGGGTTGTCCTTTTCGTCACCTCGAAACTTGTTGTTTTGAATCATAGACAACAAACCCGTCTTAACCTCAAAATTCTCCGCAAGGATAGCGGGAATCACAATCGCTTCTCCATAACCCTCGGTGGGTTCTTGAAGCAACTCCATCATAGTTCGATTAGCCATGGGTGCTTCTTTCACTACGATGGGTTAGGAGACTCCTCGCTAGAAGGAGTGATGGATTTGTTTCTTCGTTTACGAGCACGTCTTGCTTTGGAGCGAGTTTGCATAAACGTCACGTACAACGAGAGGGTGAGCAAAGAAGATTCTTTTTGGTGTTTTTACTTTTTCAATTTTTTGTGGTTTTTGATTGTTTTTACTTTTTTGGATTTTGTGGAATGTATTAGGTAGACACAAATCTACAAATCTCCTCCTTAATCAAATCTCTCGATTAAAGAAGCCTCAAGGAATGAAAACGATCACGTGAAGTGAACGCCTTCGATGACTTTAGAACGATGGTGGAACACCAAATCGTTCAAGAGGGTTTAAACAATAGAAACCAAGAAAATATATATGATATGTAATAATACTTTGGGCGGCAAAACCCTCGATTAGCTCTCAAAATCAAAATACGCACAAGCAAGCGGAGGAAACGAGGCGGCGCGAAGCACTTAAGAGCCTTTTTCCTTTAGGTCGTGAAATACAACCGCCTTATACCCACCTTATAGTTTGTATTTTTCAAAATCGAGCTTCACGAAAGTATTTATCTATTTTTGCCTTTTTTTCTTTGGTTTGAGATTCGAATACAATGATTGGGTAATGACCTCCCAAGTCAAGGTTGTGATTTCTCACGTATTTAGAGTACTTGTAAATTTATTGTTCTACGTATACAATATATTAATAGCATTCACAAAAAATGAAAAACCGATAATACGTATTAGTAGAGTGCTACTAATACAAATACTAATTATGGCTATATATAAAAACAACAATTGTTCAACCAAAACACAACACGCCTCCCCGACAGCGGCGCCAAAATGATGTTGGAGTTTTTGTACCCTTTAGGAAAAGGATGACAAAAGTGGCAAGTATTAAGTGTCGGTTTAGGAAAACCGAGCACTAATGACCAAATAATTCCAAGTTCGTTCTCGAGGAGGCTAGTGCGTTGTGTTAAGAGATGATTTTGATTTGTGATTATATTATTGAAAAAGAAAGGAAGAAATTAGATTAGAAAAGGAAGACGGTTACGAAGACGGATTAAACTAAGACGAAAAAGGCGATCACGCAAAACCGTAAATAATGCAAAAATTAAAATTTTAACCTAAAAATTCCTAAAAATTTCTAAAAATTCCTAAAAATCCACAATAATATTCTAAGAGTTTACAAAAAATCCAAACTTGCTAAAACCTTTTAATTAATTAGATAATGACTTTTTAATGCTAATTAAAGCCCTAAAAATCACAATTAATTATTAAAAAGCCCTAAACAAGATTTTAAAGTTTGTAAACCTCAAAAATAACCTAATTAAGCTAAAAAGTATTTTTAAAAATTTTAAAACCAAATAAAACTATTTTTAAACACTTAAAAACTATTAAAATAAATTAAAACTTAAATTAATTCTAGAAAATAACTGAAAAGTCCTAAAAATATTTGGAAAGTGAAAAAACTCCTAATTAAGTGACTACAATATAGGAAAAATGTAAAAACTTAAAAAATCAAACTTTCAATTTTTAATAATAAAATAATAATAAAATATTCAAAAAAATTCAAAGTTCATAAAAAAATTCTAAAAAATTACCAAAAATCTTAGATAATGTAACTAAGACAAAAATTCAATTAAAAGTTTCTAAAACCTATTTAATAATTTTATATTAAATTTTAAATTTAGTTAAAAACCCTAAAATCCTATAAAATCAAAAATAAGACTTTTTGAAAACTTTTTTAGCTGTAAACCTCAAAAATATAATTAAAAACCTAAAAACTATTTTTTTGGATTTTTAAAATGCTTTTCCCTATTTTTAATCTAATTAAATAAAAACGGGTAATTAAAAAATGATAAAAAATAAATAAAGAATGGGAAAAAATGAAACTTAGCACAGAAAAATCCTAAATGATGTAACAAACCTAGGAAAAATACAAACTAGCTAATAAGCTTAACCAATAAGCTTGTATAAGCTTATTTAGCTACGGCTTATTTTTGAAAAGCCCAAACACAAACTCCTTAAGTAACTAATGGTTTGCTAGGTTTGCATAGAAAAGCACTTGGATCACTGGTTAACACGTATAGTCCTCCAACAAGGGGTCCCGTGTGTCGAGTCCAGGCCAAGGAGCTTTTTGCTAAACTTTTTTTTTTTACTTTAAAAGCTCAATCCAGTAACTTAAATCACTCCAAAACTCACTTTATATAGCAAATAAACAAGAATCAAAGCTACTTAAATCAAAACAAGTGCCCAGGTTTCTAAGCTGACTGATGAACACAAGGGTATAAGAAAACGTATCTTCACTGGTGAAGATTAGAACAAGAGGGGCTTGTCCTTGATTTTTGTGGTGTTTGATTGGACAATAGGGGCACCCCTATACTTAGTTGAGTATAGGGAGTCAATATAAACACAAATCAAGCAAGTATTAGCACAAAATCAAGCTCAAAATTGCACCAAAAATGTTTCTGATATGGCTTATGTTTCTGATGAACAATTGCTGGTTCAAATGGCACACAAGTGAATTTCCAACCTTAAAATCCTAGCACTTAATCCTAGCAGCTTAACAAGACTTGAATGTAAAAGTCACACAAAACAAGCTTCAATGGTGAGTTACTGATTTTACTCAACTTTTATCATGCAACTTTGTTTAAAACTCTTCCAATCTGAAAACCAACTATCATACAACTTAACAACTACCTAGTGAGTGTGTCAAACTGATTTGTACCCCAAAAATCTTTCAAAGATATCAGTTTATATGCAAATCCAAACACCCCTTTTAGTTACTGAAATGCAAAAATTAACAAAGCAATGCTACTCAAATCCGATCCAAACTGAATCAAAATGCTTCTAACATGCATACAACCCTAATTTAAGCAATATTCAACACTTAAACAAAAATCTAAACAACTTTCATGCCAAATCAATAAATCACATAAATGAGCAAAATCATACACTTTTGAAAACTGAAAACTTATAACAAGAGTGTTACCTTATTGGGCCTACATCCAGGCCCAACAGTGACTGAAAAGTCACCTCCAATCAGGCTGGGGCCTGAGCAGAACTTTGCTGATGTGCTTATGAGGATTTGCTTGAAAAATGGATAAAAAAAATGGTTCTTGTTTGGAACCTGCTAAGAGAGAAAACAAAGAAGACTGTGTAAAGAGCTCAAGGCAGACCCCTAGCTTATGGACAAAGCTAGAAGTGAGCTTTAGCTTATGGATAAGACTGTGATAAGCTAAAAAAATGATCAAACAAATGGCTGTCTAAGATTAGGTACCCACTATACCAGAACAAGCCATGGTATCATGGTCATACACAATCTTAAACACCACTAAACCAACATATTTCATCACCATATTATCAGATTTGTATGAAAATTTAGAGTTGAGAAAAACTTGAATAGAAAACAGAAACTTGGAAACTTGATAAACTTTGCTGAAAATTAAAACCAAACTTGAACAATGATAACTTAAATCAAACTGAAAGTAAAATGGAACTCGTTTTCATCACCAACACTTAACTTAATTTCTCATTCAGAAAAGAAAGATTTACAAGGTTGTGAAAACAGGAAAACAAGAACAACTTTTAACTAAGTCCTATAAGGCCTTTATATAGAGGCTTACATCTGTTCTAGAAATAAAAAGAAGCTAAAAACCCTAATGTCATGAACTTCCTTTCTTGCCCTTGGAGATTCCAGAAAGATGCCATTTTTTGAATTTGGTCAAGAACCCATGTGATGATTCTTGGATGTATGTGAGATACCAGTGGTGAAAAGAAGATCTTGGACGTCCATATTTTCTTTGGGAGCACGAAAATGTTAATGGGCGTTGATTTGCTGTCCTCAGTTTGTCTTCAAGCTTGGATGTGGGCCAGGGGAGGGTTGGAGAGCCATGTGAGGGTGAGGGGGACGTTTTTGGGAGTTGGGTTTGGGTTTAGGTGATGGTTAATTATCAATCTGGAAACATTGAGCACAAATCCCTTTGTTTTAAGCCTAATTGAAGCTGGGAATAATTTAGGGTTTATGGGGATAATGGGGTGGTTTTAATTCGTTTTTAGGGGTGATTAAATTTAAAAAAGTGTTTAGAGGGAAGTTTAAACTGATTAATTAAATCAGTTTAAAATGTGAGTGGAGGGTGATGTGGCTAAAAGGGAGGTGGTGATTGGCTGGTGGGTTATAGTAGGTGACGTGTCAGGCTGGCAGTGGAGGGTTTAAGTTTGTTTGTCTGGCAGAAGTGGCCCTCATTCTTTCTTGTTTTCTCCATTTTGATTTTGAAAGTTGTCAGCGCCTAAATTACACATAACAACTTTCAACCATTTGTCTTTTTTGGGACAACAAGTTTTTAAACTTGTTTCAAGGACTAAACATGCAGTTTGATGATATTTGAAGGACTGATTTTGGCATGTTCTTCATTCTTCAAGGTTTGTCTTGTTTGTTGACTTCTTGGAGGACCAATATTGACAATTTAGTTTTGTTGAGGGACTAAATTTGCCCATTCTTCAAAGTTAAGGGTCCTTTTTGTAATTTTGACAAACTTTAGGGACCAAACTTGTAATTATGAAGATACAAGGGTATAAAGTGTCAATTCTTCCATATTGGAGGACCCTTCTTCATAATTCTTCAAATCTTCAAGGACTTTCTTTGGAAAATTCTTCATTAGGGTTTGGTTCATCGTGCGGCTTCGTTTCCCGTGTTCGTTTTTGACTGATTCTTGTGATCTTTTGTCATTTTCTCAATATCCGTACCTAAAATACACAAGCAACAAACACAAGCATATATTTGGGTATTTTGATGATATTTAATGCATTTTAAGCCCAATTTGGACGATGAGACTATGTATAAAAGCAGTCTCATCACTCCCCCATACTAAACCATTGTCGTGCCCTCACGCAATGCTAGAATAAAGTATCGTAGCATCTCCAAAATTCATTTTTATTCACTTTATTGAATGATAAACTAGCTACACTACTACTATTGCTACTACTTGCGTTTTAGACATAATGTATGATTTTCATCGCAAAATGGGACGTTTAGGTTCATAGAATAAGAACACGTGAATGCTTCGTTAGAAATAATTTCATCGTCCTCGATTTTCACCCCAATTCCATGCTAAGCGTGCAACGAGATCATTGTCATTATAAGTTAGTAATGCTAACACTACTCATATGCCCTAATCACGTACTTATCCTCCCATTATTCCTAAGTTGTATCTCTTATATTTTATTTTGTCTTAAATGTTTCACGAGGATACATTGTTTGACTTATGCGATAATAGAGATTTAGGTCTAAAAATAGAGTCCTATCGGTGTAACTAAGACCATCAAATCAATAACCCCTCTTAATAGACAACGATGTTAAAAAATTAAGTTGACAAGAAGAATCGATAAACACGGTTTTATAACGGTTTTGAACATGAGACTTATTACCAAGACTTTTATACGCCCCTAACGGAAGGGCCTTATTATCTTTGGTTTACCTCCATCTTTTATTCAACTTCGCCATGAAGCTTTTATTATGACTTCGGTCTTGCCTTGCCTTTTATTATCCGCCTCATCGGTGGTTTTATTAGCCAAAGACGTATATCCTCACGCTAAAGCGAATTTTGGATCTTTAAAGCTTCGAAGATTAAGGCTTGATTCACTTTCAATTTTGCATAGATTTTTGGCCTTGTGGGGCTTCAAATTGTTTGCTAGATTTAGGTGAGCACTTGAAATCTTATTATTGGGTGAAGCTTTCGATTATTCGGGTGCCAATACTTCAAAACCGTGACGCTGGCGATACCTTAATGTCTTCCCAATTTAATTACACGGAAGCTACTAGAAAAGACTAGAAACCCAACAATCCTAACTAAACCGCTAAGTCAATATTTATTAAGCAAAAAATATTTCCATGCGAAGGGAGAATAAGCAAACAACGAGAACACATGAGTTTTTGAAAGAATACGAGTACTCTACATTTAGCATAGTAACTTATAATTAACTCTATCATTTCTCGTCCTCATTTAAGAGACTTAGCCTAATGTGTAGTTAAGGAATCAAAGCTAAGTGCTCAACACGCACGGTCGAGCCAAAAATTACTCTTATTCTCGCCATCGGAAAACCTACATTCGTGTCTTCAAACACTTATAAAACATGAGAAAATTTTTAAAATTTTGCCATTTTTAGCCTTATTTTGCAACAAAACGATAAACAAAAAGATAAACTTTGAAAAGCGTGAAGGTTTGGCAAGGCAAGTATCTATTCACCCCCCTATACTAAAGTTAAACATTGTCCTCAATGTTTCGAGTCTAGGGGTGCAAACACCCCCATACTAGAGACGTAGTCAAATGCCTAATCTAGCATGGAAAGGGTGTAACCAATAAATTAATAGCCGTTTATGAAGTGTGCTAAAAACCTAAGGTTAGAACATCAAAAGGATATATCATGGATATTGAGAAATTCTTCAAAGCAAACGATCGAGTGCTCCCATAAAACGAACACGAGAGGCTCCAATCGTGAAGATCATGATCTAAAAACCACAATGCACAAACAACCACGGAACAAAGGTTGGAAGGGCACAAATCCCCACACGTAAGCTACATTAGAAAGCGATAATATGTACATAGGATAAGCATGAGACTCCCCCACGAGGCTCCTCGTTTTTGATTACCGAGTCATGAGATCGACTCGATCCCCTCAATACTAATTATCATTGGGGAAGGTGATTTGGTCGAGGTAGTTCAAGGATGGAACTTCCCCGCCAAAGTAGTGCTTCAACCTATGTCCATTCACCTTGAAGTTAGGACCATCATCTTGAGCTAGCTCGATGGTCCCATACGGAAACACTTGAGTCACGGTGAATGGACCGGACCAACGGGATTTCAATTTACCGGAAAAGATTTTTAATCTTGAATTAAAAAGTAAAACTTGATCCCCAATGTTAAAAACCCGGTTTTTAATTTTAGAATCATGCAACTTTTTAGTTTTTTCCTTATAAATCAATGAATAAAACCCGGTTTTTAATTTTAGAATCATGCAACTTTTTAGTTTTTTCCTTATAAATCAATGAATTTTCATAAGCAATATCCCTCAATTCATCCAATTCATTCAATTGCATTTTCTGCTGTTTTCTCGCGGTCTCCATATCATCATTACAATGCTTTAGGGCCCAATAAGCCTTGTGTTCTAACTCGATAGGCAAATGACAATTCTTTCCATACACAAGCTTATAAGGAGTGCACCCAATGGGCGTCTTGTGAGCGGTCTTAAAGGCCCATAAAGCATCGTCCAACTTATCCGACCACAATTGTCGGTTTTCTCCTACGGATCTCTCCAAGATCCTCTTCAACGCTCGGTTTGAAACCTCGACTTGCCCACTCGTTTGTGGGTGATAAGCCGTAGAAAGCCGATGTGTAACCCCATATTTCCTTAGAACCCTTTCAAATTGGTCGTTACAAAAATGGGTTCCACGATCGGTTATGATAGCACGAGGGGTTCCAAACCGAGAAAACAATTGCTTCAAAAACTTGACTACCACACGAGCATCATTGGTGGGCAAGGCCTTGGCCTCCACCCACTTAGATAGGTAGCCAACCGCAACAAGGATGTACTTATTACCACGAGATGATGGGAACGGCCCCATAAAGTCTATACCCCAAACGTCAAAGATCTCTCACACTTGGATGATATTTTGTGGCATTTCATCTTTTTGTGAGGCTTTTCCTTGTCGTTGGCATGCATCACAAGACTTCACAAGATCTTGTGCATCTCGGTAAATAGTAGGCCAAAAGAAGCCGGCATCAAACACCTTCTTAGCCGTGAGATTAGCACCGTGGTGACCACCCGTGGGTCCCTCATGGCAAGCTCTAAGGATGTTAGAAGCTTCGGTGCCAAATACACAACGTCGGATGATTTGATCCGCACAAGTTCGAAACAAGTAAGGGTCGTTCCAAAAGTAGAACTTGACGTCACGAAAGAATTTTCGTTTTTCTTGAGTCGTCATACCCTTAATGATGAAGTTACCCGCATGGTAATTTGCAAAATCCGCAAACCATGGGGTAGAAGAATCAAGCTTAGAATTCACTACACCAAGTGTTTCGAGCGGAAATGTTTCGGTGATTTCCTTGGGCTCGTAAACACTTTGGTGAGGATCTTCCAAACGAGAAAGATGATCGGCCGCTAGATTCTCGGCTCCTTTTTTGTCAACGATGGTGTGATCAAATTCTTGAAGGAGGAGAATCCATAGAAGTAATCTAGGCTTAGCATCTTGCTTTGTCATGAGATACTTAATAGCCGAATGGTCCGTATACACTATGCATTTCGTCAAGACGAGGTAAGGTCGGAACTTCTCAAATGCATACACCACGGCAAGGAACTCCTTTTCCGTCGTAGTGTATTTTAGTTGAGCCTCGGTCATTGTCTTGCTAGCATAGTGAATAGGCAAGAAATGCTTATCATGACGTTGCCCCAAAACGGCCCCTATAGCGTAATCACTAGCATCACACATGAGTTCAAAGGGGAGGTTCCAATTGGGAGCAACAAGAATGGGAGCTTCGGTAAGTTTCCTCTTAAGGATTTCAAAGGCTCGTACACAATCTTCGTCAAAGACAAAACGTGCCTCTTTTTCAATAAGATGTGTAATGGGTCGAGAAATCTTTGAAAAATCCTTGATGAATCGACGATAAAAGCCCGCGTGGCCTAGGAAACTCCTAACTCCCTTGACGGTTTTGTGATAAGGTAATTTGGCGATGACGTCTACCTTAGCTTGATCTACCTCAATCCCCGCTTTCGAGACCTTGTGCCCTAAGACGATTCCACTCCTAACCATAAAATGACATTTTTCCCAATTGAGCACAAGGTTGGTTTCCTCACAACGTTTCAACATTCTCTCTAGATTCGAAAAACACGAAGTGAACGAATTACCAAACACGGAAAAGTCATCCATGAAGACTTCCATCGTCTTCTCGATCATATCATGAAAAATAGCCATCATGCACCTTTGAAAGGTTCTCGGTGCATTGCAAAGTCCGAATGGCATTCTACGATAGGCAAACGTTCCATATGGACACGTAAACGTAGTTTTTTCTTGATCACGAGGGTCGATGGGAATTTGGAAGTAACCGGAAAAACCATCTAAAAAGCAATAGAAATCGTTTCCCGCAAGTCGCTCCAACATTTGGTCCATGAAGGGCAAGGGAAAATGGTCTTTTCGAGTGGCTTCATTCAACTTTCGATAGTCAATGCACACTCTCCATCCGGTCACGAGTCTAGTGGGAATCAACTCGTTGGCATCGTTTGGCACAACGGTCATCCCTCCCTTTTTAGGGACACAATGAATAGGACTCACCCAAGGGCTATCGGAAATAGGGTAAATCATTCCCGCGTCAAGGAGTTTAAGGACCTCCTTTTTGATGACGTCATGAATTTTGGGGTTCACCCTCCTCTGACTTTGGATTGTGGGCTTGAAATCCTCCTCCATTAAAATTTTGTGAGTACAAAACTTGGGATCGATTCCCTTAATGTCGGATAACTTCCACGCAATCGCCCCTTTGTGGTCCTTTAGAACATCTACAAGTGCGGTTTTTTCATCATTCGAAAGTTCCTTCGCAATAATAACCGGCAACTTGTCGCCCTCCTCCAAATAGACATATTCGAGGTGAGGAGGTAAATCTTTCAACTCGAGGATAGGTGGTTCCTCAAGTGAAGATTTGGGCTCGATACTCATAACCTCCTCGGGCGGAGGAAATGGGAAATCGTTGAGAAAATCCTTGATAATCGAGAAGTCCTCATCGTTGTCGAGGTCTTCGTCACAAGTACGTGGAACATTAAATTCTTCCAACGTAAAACCACCACCTTCAAAAGGAGTGAAGGTTGGTGTCGAATTATCAAGAATTGGATCTAACATAGTGGGATTGCCACTAGTTTCTTCATCACCAAACCCTAAAACTTCTTGTGAAAATTCCTCGCAAACCACATCGATCATATCAACGAGGTTTATGGTAGCAACGGAATAAACATGAGAAAGTTGAGAATTTTGAGTTGCGTTTATAACAAGTTCCTCGTCGTTGAAACGTAAGGTGATCTTTCTAGCATGCACATCAATTAAAGCCATAGACGTATCTAAAAACGAACGACCTAAAATAAGAGGAACTTGAGGATCCGTGGGGATATCAACGACGATAAAGTCTACGGGATAGTAGAACTTCCCCACTTTCACAAAAACGTCTTCCGCCAAACCACATGCACGAATCGTGGAATGGTCGGCCAACTCGATAGACATTAGTGAAGGAGTAAGATTAGGAAGATTGAGCGACCTGAAGATTGCAAGTGGCATCAAATTAATGCTAGCACCAAGATCGGCCAAGGCATAGCATTCTTCCATATCTTGGATTGCACAAGGGATCAAAAATTTACCGGGATCACCGACTTTTTGAGGTATGCGATTAAGATAAACCGATAAACAACTAGACAATTGATGCAATTTCTCCTTGTTTTTCAACATACTCTTAAAGTTAGCGGCAAATCGAGGCATCATGACCAAAGCATCGGCGAAACTCACATTAAGGTGCAACTCACGAAACATTTTCATAAAAAGCTCAAATTGATAGTTGTCGCGCTCTTGTCGTTTCTCCTTCCTAAGTCTCGATGGGTAAGGCAAGGGTGGTGTGGGTTGGGGCATAGGCATAGCCTTTGGAATCTCGGGTTCCAATGTTGGTAAAGGGTCAACCGTAGGTGTGGCATGAGCGGTACTTTGTGGGCTTGAAATATGCTCCTTTTCGACCACCACCTCGGGTTCTTCCTCAATTTCCTCTACCGTTGGAGTAATTGGTTGAGGAGTCGGTTCCTTAAGTGCCTTACCACTTCGTGTGGTAATCACTTTCATCTCTCCCTTCGGGTTTGAAACGGTGTTACTAGGCAAACTTCCCGAAGTAGAGGCTTTGTTTCCCATGACGGCTTCTAAAATGGCATTAAGCTTAGCATCTTGACTATTAAACTTAAGATCTTGACTAGCGGCTTTTTGGTCAATTCTTTGTTCAAGCCTAGCATGACTTTGTTCAATCTTATTGTTTTGACCTCTAATTTGATTAGCAAAATCATTTTTCAACTCATTTCTCATGTTAAGATTTTCCTTCACAAAATTAGCTAACTCCTTGGTGTTTTTAGCCGTGTCCCTAGCTTGACTAGCCAATTGCTCTTGAATATTTTCCAAAATCTTATCATTTGCCGTAGCGTAATTCAAAAAGTCCATTGGAAGTTCTTTAGTGTAAACATTTTGAAGACCTTGACTTGTGTTTTGAAAAGTACGGTTTTGGTTTTGATTTTGCAATTGGCTACTACTTCCTTGATTCCCATAGTTGTTATTACCCTTGTAATTGTTCCTTTGATTGCTTTGGTAACCAACTTGATTGTTTCGATAATTGTTAGCATTTTGATTTGGTGGAAAACCCGGTGGAGTCAATTGATTAGTGCGAGGAACTTGACCGTTTTGGTTATAAGTTCCCGCGGCCGCGGAGGCACTCGAAGTGTTACCACCGTTGGTAATGCACTCGGAATAATCGTGAGCTCCACCACAATACATACAAGAAACCTCAACCGCTTTAGCCGTAGCGGGAGTGGGTTGTTCACGAACTTTAAACTCAATTAACAATCCCTTAAGTTTATCAAAAATCTTGTTCTCCAAATTAGCCTCGATTTGGCGAGCATCAACGGTGTGTGACAATGAAGGCGAAGGCGAAGACGAAGTCTTACGAACACTCGACGTGCTACGAGGACTATAGACCTTAGACCTATTCTCAATGATTAACAATGCTTCCTCGACCGTCTTACACAAAAAATTACCACCCGCGGCGGCATTTAGATAATCACGCTCATGATCGTTCAAGCCATTGTAAAACGTTTCAATTTGATGCAAGTCGGAAAAACCATGATGAGGACATTCGTGCAACATTTCCTTAAACCTATTCCAAGCCGTTGAAAAACTCTCATTATACTCTTGTGAAAACTTTGAAATCTCGTTTTTCAAATGCGTAGTCTTAGAGGGCGGAAAAAATTGGTTCACGAATTTTGAAACGAGATCCTTCCACGTCAATATAGAATTGGGTGGCTCTTTCTCTAACCAAATTTTTGCGGGCCCCGCTAAGGAATACAGAAAAAGCATCATCTTAATCGAGTCGTTAGAGACGTGCTTAAACTTGCAAGTGGCGGTGAGACGATTAAATTGGCGAATGTGGTTATGAGGGTTGTCCTTTTCGTCACCTCGAAACTTGTTGTTTTGAATCATAGACAACAAACCCGTCTTAACCTCAAAATTCTCCGCAAGGATAGCGGGAATCACAATCGCTTCTCCATAACCCTCGGTGGGTGCTTGAAGCAACTCCATCATAGTTCGATTAGCCATGGGTGCTTCTTTCACTACGATGGGTTTGTCAATAGGAGACTCCTCGCTAGAAGGAGTGATGGATTTGTTTCTTCGTTTACGAGCACGTCTTGCTTTGGAGCGAGTTTGCATAAACGTCACGTACAACGAGAGGGTGAGCAAAGAAGATTCTTTTTGGTGTTTTTACTTTTTCAATTTTTTTGTGGTTTTTGATTGTTTTTAATTTTTTGGATTTTGTGGAATGTATTAGGTAGACACAAATCTACAAATCTCCTCCTTAATCAAATCTCTCGATTAAAGAAGCCTCAAGGAATGAAAACGATCACGTGAAGTGAACGCCTTCGATGACTTTAGAACGATGGTGGAACACCAAATCGTTCAAGAGGGTTTAATCAATAGAAACCAAGAAAATATATATGATATGTAATAATACTTTGGGCGGCAAAACCCTCGATTAGCTCTCAAAATCAAAATACGCACAAGCAAGCGGAGGAAACGAGGCGGCGCGAAGCACTTAAGAGCCTTTTTCCTTTAGGTCGTGAAATACAACCGCCTTATACCCACCTTATAGTTTGTATTTTTCAAAATCGAGCTTCACGAAAGTATTTATCTATTTTTGCCTTTTTTCTTTGGTTTGAGATTCGAATACAATGATTGGATAATGACCTCCCAAGTCAAGGTTGTGATTTCTCACGTATTTGGAATACTTATAAATTTATTGTTCTACGTATACAATATATTAATAGTATTCACAAAAAACGAAAAACCGATAATACGTATTAGTAGAGTGCTACTAATACAAATACTAATTATGGCTATATATAAAAACAACAATTGTTCAACCAAAACACAACACGCCTCCCCGGCAGCGGCGCCAAAATGATGTTGGAGTTTTTGTACCCTTTAGGAAAAGGATGACAAAAGTGGCAAGTATTAAGTGTCGGTTTAGGAAAACCGAGCACTAATGACCAAATAAGTCCAAGTTCGTTCTCGAGGAGGCTAGTGCGTTGTGTTAAGAGATGATTTTGATTTGTGATTATATGATTGAAAAAGAAAGGAAGAAATTAGATTAGAAAAGGAAGACGGTTACGAAGACGAATTAAACTAAGACGAAAAAGGCGATCACGCAAAACCGTAAATAATGCAAAAATTAAAATTTTAACCTAAAAATTCCTAAATATTTCTAAAAATCCACAATAATATTCTAAGAGTTTACAAAAAATCCAAACTTGCTAAAACCTTTTAATTAATTAGATAATGACTTTTTAATGCTAATTAAAGCCCTAAAAATCACAATTAATTATTAAAAAGCCCTAAACAAGATTTTAAAGTTTGTAAACCTCAAAAATAACCTAATTAAGCTAAAAAGTATTTTTAAAAATTTTAAAACCAAATAAAACTATTTTTAAACACTTAAAAACTATTAAAATCAATTAAAACTTAAATTAATTCTAGAAAATAATTGAAAAGTCCTAAAAATGTTTGGAAAGTGACAAAACTCCTAATTAAGTGACTACAATATAGGAAAAATGTAAAAACTTAAAAAATCAAACTTTCAATTTTTAATAATAAAATAATAATAAAATATTCAAAAAATTCAAAGTTCATAAAAAAAATTCTAAAAAATTACCAAAAATCTTAAATAATGTAACTAAGACAGAAATGCAATTAAAAGTTTCTAAAACCTATTTATTAATTTTATATTAAATTTTAAAGTTAGTTAAAAACCCTAAAATCCTAAAAAATCAAAAATAAGACTTTTTGAAAACCTTTTTAGTTGTAAACCTCAAAAATATAATTATAAACCTAAAAAATATTTTTTTGGATTTTTAAAATGCTTTTCCCTATTTTTAATCTAATTAAATAAAAAAACAGGTAATTAAAAAATGATAAAAAATAAATAAAGAAAGAGAAAAAATGAAACTTAGCACAGAAAAATCCTAAATGATGTAACAAACCTAGGAAAAATACAAACTAGCTAATAAGCTTAACCAATAAGCTTGTATAAGCTTATTTAGCTACGGCTTATTTTTGAAAAGCCCAAACACAAACTCCTTAAGTAACTAATGGTTTGCTAGGTTTGCATAGAAAAGCACTTGGATCACTGGTTAACACGTATAGTCCTCCAACGAGGGGTCCCGTGTTCGAGTCCAGGCCAAGGAGCTTTTTGCTAAACTTACTTTTTTTTACTTTAAAAACTCAATCCAGTAACTTAAATCACTCCAAAACTCACTTTATATAGCAAATAAACAAGAATCAAAGCTACTTAAATCAAAACAAGTGCCCAGGTTTCTAAGCTGACTGATGAACACAAGGGTATAAGAAAACGTATCTTCACTGGTGAAGATTAGAACAAGAGGGGCTTGTCCTTGATTTTTGTGGTGTTTGATTGGACAATAGGGGCACCCCTATACTCAGTTGAGTATAGGGAGTCAATATAAACACAAATCAAGCAAGTATTAGCACAAAATCAAGCTCAAAATTGCACCAAAAATGTTTCCGATATGGCTTATGTTTCTGATGAACAATTGCTGGTTCAAATGGCACACAAGTGAATTTCCAACCTTAAAATCTTGCACACAATGTTATCAATTAGTATACAAGAGATCACAGACCCTACCTAGCACTTAATCCTAGCAGCTTAACAAGACTTGAATGTAAAAGTCACACAAAACAAGCATCAATGGTGAGTTACTGATTTTACTCAACTTTTAACATGCAACTTTGTTTAAAACTCTTCCAATCTGAAAACCAACTATCATACAACTTAACAACTACCTAGTGAGTGTGTCAAACTGATTTGTACCCCAAAAATCTTTCAAAGATATCAGTTAATATGCAAATCCAAACACCCCTTTTAGTTACTGAAATGCAAAAATTAACAAAGCAATGCTACTCAAATCCGATCCAAACTGAATCAAAATACTTCTAACATGCATACAACCCTAATTTAAGCAATATTCAACACTTAAACAAAAATCTAAACAACTTTCATGCCAAATCAATAAATCACATAAATGAGCAAAGGTCATACACTTTTGAAAACTGAAAACTTATAACAAGAGTGTTACCTTGTTGGGCCTACATCCAGGCCCAACAGTGACTGAAAAGTCACCTCCAATCAGGCTGAGGCCTGAGCAGAACTTTGCTGATGTGCTTATGAGGATTTGCTTGAAAAATGGATAAAAAAAATGGTTCTTGTTTGGAACCTGCTAAGAGAGAAAACAAAGAAGACTGTGTAAAGAGCTCAAGGCAGACCCCTAGCTTATGGACAAAGCTAGAAGTGAGCTTTAGCTTATGGATAAGACTGTGATAAGCTAAAAAAATGATCAAACAAATGGCTGTCTAAGATTGGGTACCCACTATACCAGAACAAGCCATGGTATCATGGACATACACAATCTTAAACACCACTAAACCAACACATTTCATCACCATATTATCAGATTTGTATGAAAATTTAGAGTTGAGAAAAACTTGAAAAGAAAACAGAAACTTGGAAACTTGATAAACTTTGCTGAAAATTAAAACCAAACTTGAACAATGATAACTTAAATAAACTGAAAGTAAAATGGAACTCGTTTTCATCACCAACACTTAACTTAATTTCTCATTCAGAAAAGAAAGATTTACAAGGTTGTGAAAACAGGAAAACAAGAACAAATTTTAACTAATTCCTATAAGGCCTTTATATAGAGGCTTACATCTGTTCTAGAACTAAAAAGAAGCTAAAAACCCTAATGTCATGAACTTCCTTTCTTGCCCTTGGAGATTCCAGAAAGATGCCATTTTTTGAATTTGGTCAAGAGCCCATGTGATGATTCTTGGATGTATGTGAGATGCCAGTGGTGAAAAGATCTTCGACGTCCATATTTTATTTGGGAGCACGAAAATGCTAATGGGCGTTGATTTGCTGTCCTCAGTTTGTCTTCAAGCTTGGAGGTGGGTCAGGGGAGGGTTGGAGAGCAATGTGAGGGTGAGGGGGACGTTTTTGGGAGTTGGGTTTGGGGTTAGGTGATGGTTAATTATCAATCTGGAAACATTGAGCACAAATCCCTTTGTTTTAAGCCTAATTGAAGCTGGGAATAATTTAGGGTTTATGGGGATAATGGGGTGGTTATAATCCGTTTTTAGGGGTGATTAAATTTAAAAAAGTGTTTGGAGGGAAGTTTAAACTGATTAATTAAATCAGTTTAAAATGTGAGTGGAGGGTGATGTGGCTAAAAGGGAGGTGGTGATTGGCTGGTGGGTTATAGTGGGTGACGTGTCAGGCTGGCAGTGGAGGGTTTAAGTTTGTTTGTCTGGCAGAAGTGGCCCTCATTCTTTCTTGTTTTCTATATTTTGATTTTGAAAGTTGTCAACGCCTAAATTACACATAACAACTTTCAACCATTTGTCTTTTTTGGCACAACAAGTTTTTAAACTTGTTTCAAGGACTAAACATGCAATTTGATGATATTTGAAGGACTGATTTTGGCATGTTCTTCATTCTTCAAGGTTTGTCTTGTTTGTTGACTTCTTGGAGGACCAATATTGACAATTTAGTTTTGTTGAGGGACTAAATTTGCCAATTCTTCAAAGTTAAGGGTCATTTTTGTAATTTTGACAAACTTTAGGGACCAAACTTGTAATTATGAAGATACAAGGGTATAAAGTGTCAATTCTTCCATATTGGAGGACCCTTCTTCATAATTCTTCAAATCTTCAAGGACTTTCTTTGGAAAATTCTTCATTAGGGCTTGGTTCATCGTGCGACTTCGTTTCCCGTGTTCGTTTTTGACTGATTCTTGTGATCTTTTGTCATTTTCTCAATATCCGTACCTAAAATACACAAGCAACAAACACAAGCATATATTTGGGTATTTTGATGATTTTTAATGCATTTTAAGCCCAATTTGGACGATGAGACTATGTATAAAAGCAGTCTCATCAAGGCTAAAATAGATATAATAAAAAGATTCATATTCGAACCAATAACTGCCCGAACTTAAATGGATCGTGTACCTTTTTCGTTACCAGATCTCGAATGGAAGATGACGGGTTTTTCGGTAATAGATCTTCAATCGTGTATCTTTTTCAATAACCTAATCATGTAACTGTTTCGTTAACAGATCCTTAAGCGAAGATGATATTTTTTTCTATATGAGAAAGATGTTGAAAGATATACATTTATGTGAGGATTATAGAAAAATATGGTTATGAGAATAGAGGGGATATGACGATGTTTTTTAGTGAATAAAAGCGAAGATGCTATTTTTTTGGAATAACCAAATTCCAACTTTTGCCCCTAATCTAAATCCTGCATTTAAATTATATAACTTATATTTTTAAAAAATGCCATTTTGCATTAACATGTTGTATATTGTGTATTATTAAGAGTAAAAAAGATGGTTCTGCAAGTTCTGTCATTAAAATAAGTTCTGTAAATAAATTTACTATATATATATATACATATATATATATATATATATATATATATATATATATATATATATATATATATATATATATATATATATATATATATATATATATATATATATATATATATATATATATATATATATATATATATATATATATATATATATATATATATATATATATATATATATATATATATATATATATATATATATATATATATATATATATATATATATATATATATATATATATATATATATATATATATATATATATATATATACTAGTTGCAAAACCCGTCCGATGGACGGGTATGACTTTTGATTGTCGTTTAACTTTTATTATTGGTCAAATATTTATTTATAACTTTATTGTTTGGTATAATTGTCTTTTAATGCATTATCAGTCGGCTTGACTTGTATTTGTTGTTTAAGTTTTTTATTTACGAAAATAAATGATTCTAAGTTTTCTACTTGTGTAACTATTTGTTTGTATTTTTTTTAAACATATAGTTGTATTTAATACACGATTAGTCGGCATGACTTCGAATATTCTTTTTTAACCTAAGTTATAAGAGCATTCATAATGAGAGATCTAAAATAAGGAGAAAAAAAACTCGAAGATGATGGCATGAAAATGTCATAAATCTTAAACCTTTTCACAATTTAATACAATGTGTTGTGTGAAACCATTATAAAGATTTAATAAATTTATATCACAATAAAATATGTTTCTTAATTCAAAAGCTCTCAAACTTTTTAACGTGGCATGTAAAATTTAATTTATAAAGCTTTATTATATTTTACCTTATTGTATATGACTTGTGATTATCGTTTACTTTTTTTTTATTTAGCTAAATATTGGTGTTTAAGAATTGTAATTGCTACTATCACTTTTTTAAGCATAGTTAAAATGTTTGCCGAATTGGTCCCGTTTATAATATTAATAAGCATATTTTATGATTTTAAAGTAATCGTATGAAATTCATATTAACTTATTGTACATGACAAAATATCTAAAAATTTGTACATTAAATAATTAAAAAGTTAGAAAGTGACATTTTTGAAGCCTCGTTAAATTATAATGTTTTTTTATTAAAAATATTTTCTAATGCAAAGTTGTATATAAAAGGGTGTAATTAAAAAACTTTTAATAGTTGAAGGTGATCACTTAGGTGAGAAAAAGAAAAAAAATTGTAGTGCAAGACTAAATCTACATTACTTCTTGACTTCTTGTTGCAATGTCTTTTTATATATCTATTTTAACAAAATCATATATGATCGGTGATATGAATTTAAGAAAAAAAATTCGTCAAAAATATATACATTTTCCCTCGATAGAAAGATGATTTAGTTCTCGTTGTAATGATGTATTTTTTGTCACTTAACTAATTATCGTTTGTAAGATATTTAATTTTAAAGAAAAAAGTGGAAAGTTGGTTTAAATTTTGATTGGTTGATGAGCTCTATGCTAAAAAGAGGGTGTACATTGATCTCTAACTCTTTTATATGTTAGCAAACATTATTGATAACTTAATGCGTAAATATTAAGCTTTTGTATAATCCCTTAATTGATTCGTCTACTTGAGATGGTGTAATTGGGGGATAGTAAAGTGAACCTTTGATGATGTTACTTCCTAGTAATTCAATAAGCTCAAACTTGTAATATTTTGGGGTACCCCATATGGAGATCCTGGATAATCATAAATAAACATGTAAATTAAAATGAATCTAAGAAAGTGATCAACTAAATAAAATGTGCAACTAAACGTCATGTATATATTAACTATAAAGAACATATGAACTACTTTTCTAGATATCCAGTTGATATCAAGTAGAACCCATTATTAAAAGCATAGCAATTAGTTAACTTACTGACCCCATATTTGAATATAAAATAGTATCGTATTAACTTTCTCAAGAACTCAATATGACCGACAAAACTTTCTCAATAACTCAATATGACAGACAATGAGAAAGTACTCAATATTTCATTTTTCTTCTATGGATATGTGTTTGATGATTTTCAACCAAACACATTTTTCATGTTCATTATATTTGCACCATCCTTTGGAATTCCTTTCTGGGGGTTGTGCATTTGTCTTCAACTTTTCAGTCAATCCTTTAACATGTGTTACAAGAATGATGTCATCCACAAGAAGGTGACACCACTGGTATATTCCTTGAATAATAGAGGACATTACTTGAAGAACATTTTTAACTCGAGCTACATATGAGATCAAAAAGGAAAAATTAGCTACTTTCCTCTAATATTAAATACAAAAGTAAAAGATTACCCAAGGAACCCCGATGAGATACTAAGATTCCAAGTTTACAATTGCACCACATTCTTGTCACCCACTCAAAGTCCACTGCTGGAGCAGCTTCACGTTTCTCACGGCTTCCTTTCATGGCAGATCCGGCCTTTAGATGGGTCTGTCTGAGAGAACAAAAGAGGTAAATAAAATGTATACTTTAACCCGTTTAGCCCATATGACCCTTTTTCCATTCTAGCTATTTTTGAAATTATCGTTTGAATCCTTGGGACTTCTATGCATGAAATTTAAAGAAAAATCTTTTTTCTCCTAAGTTTTCCATTATGTCACAGTGTTTACAAATATTTACACCAAGCTTTATAATACTATACTTAGTAGTGAATTTAATTTGACTTCATAGCTATTTCAAATAAGTTGTTTCATCATAGTTTGATTGTTATTTTTAGTTTAAATTATTTTTTTAATCAAGAGTAGCAACTTCGAAAATATTGGTATGGAAAAAATGTGTTGTACCAAATAATGGAACAAAAAAACTCCAAATCTTGGGTGTCCGGGTTGAAAATTAATTTTACATCCAAACAGCAAGTTTATTTTTTCATGATTAAGTTGGAGAAGGTCCTAACTCCTAACCTAGTGAACTCATTCCTTAATAAATCCCAAGTGGTCACTTCTTAACAAAATCCATGATTTAGAGCATCAACAAGTACTTGCAGGCATAGATGTGGAGCAAAATCCATGTGGATCAAGAGAATATGTATCTAACATAGGCAGTCTCTCAGTTGACCAGAATGAGGAATTTACCTTTTCCTTGAAGCTCAGATCACACAAGTCTTGTCATTCTCACCGTAGAATTCAGTTCAGCAACATCTATTCCGATGACAACCTGCAGAATAGCGGACCAAAAACAATTTTATGATTGGAAACATAATATAGTAAACTTGCAAGACATGTATGGAACAACAAAGCAAGTGTCGTAGAGTTTCAACTTCTAACAATTACCTTGTGTATACAGATTTAGCTATTGCATGGCTGAGCAAATTCAAAACCAATCACTGTGTCCTATGCCACCTGAGAAAAAGCAATATATGGATAATGCAGATAGCTTAATATTAACTGAGTACACATAGCAGCAAAAACTATCTATCTAAAAATAAAGACTGATCATAGAGACTTTAAGCGACAATAATCATATAGTTGGTATCGAAATACAGAACATGTCTACACTTTAATCAAAACTTACGACCATTTGCCAGCAGAAATTCACACACACACACACACACACACACTTTGGTTTTCAAATGGTCACAGAGACTTTACTAACATCTGATTGGGATTAAATAAACAAACAAATTTAAGTACAATAATACTTTATCGACTAAGAGGTCAAAATTTCAATTAAAAAATTACAACAAAAGATAGACACCTTGCTTGCATTAGTCAGATATCCATTCATGGTTTTAATTTCATTTTTGGTTAAGGGAAAAAATGTAGAGTATAAATATGTGATGGTGGAATCTTTAAGAACAAAGAATATACTTGAACTCAACACCAGCTAGAGGTCCGTGAAAACCAAGAGTTTTGGAAGTCTTTTGGTGAAACAATGACAGCGAGTGCAGCGTTAGCCCATCTAGATACTCTTGGAGAAAATGACTTTCCATTTATACAAAGTTCTGATGGGGATGTATGCACGTTACCACAACCTGCAAAAAAGAATCTTTGTACGTTTATTTGAGATGGTAAAATGAGTGGGCTGAGCGTATTTTGTAACAGGTCAAAAGTACCAGAAACAATTACAACAGAGCTTAAGACAAATCTAACCCTTAACGGAGCTTATTAATCCTCCTACAGGTGTATATGTAAACATCAAATGTTGTATAAATAGGTGAAAATGAGGAAGTGTATAAGACATCACAGCGTGACGAATTATGATGATAGGAAATTGAAAAGCTACACCACCTTTGAGCAGATGGACGTCGCCCTCAAGAAAGAAAGTCAAAATGGGGGTGTTCCTGTTATTGTAGACGAAGCTTTATATTAAAGTTTATGATGATGATACACCTTCATAAAAGATTGTGCAAAAATCAGCTCAAATGAGGATGTTACCTATTAAATAACAAACGGTCTATTACAGTAAAAGTTAAAATCTGATTGAACAACATGAAGAACTATTTACCTTAATATAGAACATAGTTGGATCGCTTTGCAGTCGTACCAACAGACCGGTTCGTTGCATCACGCCTGAGAACGTTGCTTTGAGTAAACTGTTGTTCAGACTGGCATCTGCTGGTTGTGACCGACGACTCTTTTACAACGTTTGGGAGTGGCAAGTAGACCTACTAACAGCTGCCACTGCAGCTGAAAAAGAAAGAAAGGAAGGAAAAAAAATTTAACCGAAACAATTCAAAAAGCTTTCAAAAAAACATAATTGAAATATAATAGCACTTACTCGCAGAAGTTCTGACAATTGTTACTGTGATTCGGGTTTCGGAGTCTGTTGCTTTTGACAGTCGTGGCGAGAGCTGGACTATTGCAAAGCTGTTGATCATTCCCCCACCACGGTCGTGTATGTTTCATTGTCAGAATTCCTACGTTGATTGTGACTTTGATAGTCTGTCAGTAGCCACCCTTTTACGACGTCCACGGCCGGATCCAGTAGATTCATCAATGTTTGCGGACGCTAATTTTTACTCTCGCATCAACTGCTATTTTTAGACTACCAGGACCCTATCCTTGTGGTTTACACTCCGTATATTGTAATAGCATCAACTTGTGGCAATTCTGAACTGGTACTGAGATGTTTAGACTTTAGAACCGATTTGGCTTAATTAAAGATATTACATATGTATTTACCATCAATCTCGAGAATGAAATCCATCCTAGGGACACCTCGGCTGTAAAGAAAAAAAGTGAGAGAAGTGTAACAGGAAGTATCATATATTAACTATTTTTTACATTAAACAAAAACATATAATGAGATCGAACCTCAAATGCAGTAAAAAAACTAAAAGCTAGGTACCTGTTCTCTTTCTCCGATTCTTAAATGTAAGCTTCCCTTCTCATCTCAATCTTTGAATCAGCAGCATGGGATATTTCTAGAATTGAACGGCTGTGTGGATAGGCACTTACTCAAAAAACAATTATAAAATACGCATTATGGCCCCAAGGCGGATCAGTTGCTTCTCAACAACATCACTACTAACACTTATCATGACATAGATGAACTAAATGATCTGCAATTTACCATTGTTAAGCAACAGTTATTGGGTGGAAGTGGTCGTGTACTTGCTCTTGGTAAATGGCGTGAATTTTTCTGCTTGCCAGTGATAGAAGTAAAAGGTTCATCGGTTGGCAGCATTGTCGACACGACGAAAGAAAGAATGAAATCAACTATGACCCAAATAATGTCAGGGAAGCAAACGCTGATGTAAAAATAGATAGACAAAAAGGATTAGTAAGTAGAAGGTTCATCGGTTGGCAGCATTGTCGACGCGACGAAAGAAAGAAAAAAATCAACTGTCATCCTAAGAATGTCAGGGAAACAAACGCTGATGTAAAAATGGATAAACAAAAAGGTGTAGTCGTCTTCATTGTGCTAAACTAAATTGATCTATGTCAGTGACATAGATGCTTGAAGAACTTGCTCTACACAGTCTTTGCACATCTCGGTATAAATGTGTAATTGAATTAACCATATTGAAACAAATAATATAACAAAAGGTGAAAGCTTACACAACCTACTCGAACTGCTGGGTTTAGTCTTGACATTAAAAGACCATATGTCAGAAACAAATTGATACGAACCTATCCCATAATAGGCTCGTAATCGATTCATAAGTCCCAAGTGTAGAACTCACTCAAAAAGCTAGCTTGTTTGAGGAGGGGACACATAGACATTATAAACTATCAACCATTCCCATACATGGCCGATGTGGGATCATAACATTACCCCACCCTTTGAAGAACCAACGTCCTCGTTGGTCACGGCTATGTTGGTCACGGTTGGCACCCCCTTTGGGTCCAAGCCACCACTCCATAGGCCACCACTCCGAGCTCGTTGGTCACGACTATGTTGGTCACGGTTGGCACCCCTTTTGGGTCCAAGCCACCACTCCATAGGCCACCACTCCGAGTGTTGGAACCTCGTAAGGTAGGGCTAGCTCTGATACCAGTGTTATGTATTAATTCAAATCAAGGAAGGATTGATATCCTTCGATAATCTGACTCCAATCCACAAGAACAATTAGGGTTAGAATAATTGTTGATGAAGGAAGGACAGTGAAGATGAATGAAAGAGAAAAGAAGGAAATAGGAAACTTCATTCATAAGAAATCGAATATCCAGTCATGGTACATATAGGTCGAGATATCAAATACAAAACAGTCCCTCTAGTTAAACTACATAACAAATATGGCCACTAGTTATCGAAGTACTAAAACAGACACATAACAATACCCTCCTCTTAAGATGATCCTTGACCCCAAGGATCAAAATTTGGAAACAATGTAGTAATGTTTGCTGCAGACTCCCATGTAGCTTCTTCAGCTGGTTCATCTTCCCATTTAACTAACCATTCAACATGCGCAACATTGTTCCTCTTGGTGCTTCTGATCTCTAAGACTTGGTGAGGTTTCTTTGAAGCAATGTCCATGTGAGTGGAAGGAAGAGTAGCAGCAGTAAGTGGTCCAAAGTGCCTTTTTAGCAAAGAAACATGAAATGTCGGGTGTATAGCAGATGAAGTGGTAATTTTAGAGTGTAAGCTACTTGACCCACCTTTGCAATTACCTGAAATGGGCCATAAAACTTAGGGGAAAGCTTCTGGTTAGATCTAAACTCCACAGTTGACTGCCTGTATGGCTGTAATTTCAAGTAAACCCAATCTCCCACCACAAATGCTCTCTCACTCCTATTGTTGTCTGCAAATTGTTTCATTCTATTTCGGGCCTGATGTAGGTTATCCTTCAAGAGTAGAATTGTGGCTTCTCTTGCTTGTAAGCTTCTGTCAATAGCTTCTATATTGCTAGCACCAGGGATGTAAGGTAAGTGAATTGGGGGCTTTTGGCCATACACAATCTCAAATGGAGTGTACCTTGTAGCAGTATGAAAAGAAGTGTTGTACCACATTTCAGCAAGAGATAACCATTTTGCCCATTCAGAAGGTTTCTCAAAGCACATACATCTTAGATAAGATTCAAGACACCTATTAAGTACCTCTGATTGTCCATCAGTTTGTGGGTGAAAAGAACTAGACATATTCTGAGAAATGCCTTGCAATGCCAATAGTTCAGTCCAAAATTTGCTCACAAAAATTTTGTCTCTGTCAGAAACAATGGATTTTGGAAATCCATGTAGCTTAACTATGTAATCCAAAAATTTCTGAGCTACATCCAAGGCCGTGAAAGGGTGTTTGAGTGGAATGAAATGAGCATATTTGCTCAATCTATCTATAACCACAAGAATGACATTTTTTCCCTGAGAGATAGGAAGGCCTTCAATGAAATCCATAGCTATGTCTTCCCAAATTCCGTCCGGAATTGGCAGAGGTTGTAGTAGTCCTGGAGAAGCTGCTAAGTCGGCTTTACATTTTTGACAAACCTCGCATTCTTTGATGTAGCTCTGGACATCAGCTCTGAGTTTAGGCCAATAGAATAAGCTGCTGATCCTTTTGCTAGTAGCAGTAATACCAGAATGTCCACCCTGTGGAGAGTCATGCATCCATTTCAGCAATTTTTGTTTGAGTGGAGCATGATTTCCAATTACCAACTTACTCTTTCGTCTGAGCTCTTGGTTCTTCCACTCGTACTTGGGGTGAGAAGTAGGATTAGCTTGAACTTCTAAAATGATAGACTGCAGTTTTGGATCTAGCCTCCAAGATTCTTTAATGTCATCCAGAAGTGTTGTTTGGACAGAAGAGAGCACCACTTGTAGTAATTCTCCACCGGTAACCCTAGACAAGGCATCAGCAACTGTATTTTCCACTCCTTTCTTATATTGGATTTCATAGTCAAACCCAAGTAATTTAGAGACCCACTTTTGTTGGAAAGGTGTGGCTATTTTATGTTCCAATAGGTACTTTAAACTTTCTTGATCCGTTTTAATGATAAAATGTCTGTCCAAAAGAAAATGACTCCCTTTCTGTACCGCGTGTATGACTGCAAGTAATTCTCTCTCATATGTGGAAAGTAACATATTTCTAGATGATAAAGCTTTGCTTATAAAAGCAATGGAGTGCCCCTTTTGCATAAGAACAGCCCCAATTCCTTGACTTGAAGCGTCCGTTTCAATAACAAAAGGAAGATCATAGTTGGGCAATGCTAACACAGGAGGTGAAATCATTGCCTTCTTCAATCTCTCAAAAGAAGATGTTGCTATTTCATCCCAACTGAAGGCGTCTTTTTTAAGTAGTTGTGTTAAGGGTTTTGCGATGCTCCCATAATCTCGAATGAACCTCCTGTAATAGCCCGTTAATCCAAGGAACCCTCTTAACTGTTTAAGAGTAGTAGGGATAGGCCATTCTGCAACTACTTTGATTTTTTGTGGATCTGTTGCTACCCCAAGATGAGAAATAATATGCCCTAAATACTCAATTTGATTAACCCCAAAAGCACACTTACTTAGCTTAACAAATAAGGAGTGTTTTTGGAGTGTTTCGAAAATAGTGCGAAGGTGAACAAGGTGTTGTGACCAGGTTTGACTGTATATGAGAATATCATCAAAGAAAACTAGCATAAATTTTCTAAGATAAGGTTCGAAAATGGTGTTCATCAAATTTTGAAATGTTGAAGGAGCATTAGTGAGGCCAAAGGGCATGACCAAAAATTCAAAATGGCCACAATGTGTCTTGAAAGCGGTTTTATGAGTATCTCTAGATAGCATTCTGATTTGGTAGTATCCGGACTTAAGGTCAATTTTGGAGAAAAATTTGGTACCATTTAGCTCATCCAATAAATCTTCCACTAAAGGAATTGGGAATCTATCAGGAATTGTATTTTTATTAAGTGACCTATAATCGATGCACATTCTCCACCCTCCATCTTTCTTTTTGACCAATACAACAGGAGAGGCAAAAGCACTATTGCTATACTTAATGACTCCTTGTTCCAATAATTCCTTAGTGAGCTGCTCTATTACATCTTTCTGTATAAGCGGATACCTATAGGGTCTCAGGTTTACAGGGTTCGAACCTTCTTTGAGTGTGATTTTGTGATCAAATCCAGCCCTAAAAGGTGGTAACTCCACTAGATATTTTAAGATGATCTTATATTCGTGTAAAATGTTCTGAATATCTACATGAACAGGGGAATGAGATGGAGTGTATACCTGTGGGGTTTGCATGTGATCATCTTCATCTCCCTGAATAGCGAATAACTGAAGCATACATATTTCACCTGCTTGTTGGATTACTTGTTGCATTTTTTGTTCTCCCATCGTTTGTGGTGGTCTCTGATCTGCTCCCCTCAAAACAACCCTCCTTCCTTTTCTGTCGAATTCAATAGATCTATGAGGAAAGTCAAAAGTGACTCTTCCTGAACTTGCATTTTCCATATAAAACTGTATTCCCAAGACTAAATCACATCCTCCTAATGGCATTAATAGCATGTCAGAGAAAAACTCTATATTATGCACCTTCCATTTGAAATTTTGAACCATTGTATCACACAGAACTCTATTTCCATCAGCTACCCTTACTGCCATGGGGTTTCTTTTTACAAGCTTGCACTCTAATTTATTAGCCAAAGAAGTGTCTAAGAAATTATGAGTGCTACCCGTGTCAAATAAGAGTTTTACCTTCCTGTTCCCTACATGCCCCAACACTCTAATAGTTTTGTAATCAGTGACACCCAATAGAGCATTAACTGAAATCTGAGCTATTTCAGTAGTATCAGTGTCTTCAACTTCTTCTAAGGCTTCTTCTACTTCATCTTCTAATTCATCCAGTTCTAAATGATATAACTGCGGTTTCTTTCCCTTGCATATATGTCCAAAACTATATTTTTCATCACAGAAAAAACAAAGCCCCTTTGACCTTGTTTCATACATCTCGGCAGGAGTTAATGTTTTTCGAATGTTGATTGCTTTTGGAAGGTACGGAGAAGTCTTATTTTGATAAGTTATGGGTTTTTGTGTGGTGTTTTGAGGAGTGAATTTTTTTGGAGCTGGAAGTAATGGTGTTTTGACCACTGGTTTGCTTTTCTGTTTTTGCAAGGTTGTTTCGTGAATTTTTGCCAATGAAAAAGCTTCTTGAATAGTTGATGGTTTAAACATTCTGACCATGTTACTAATGTCTTCATCCAACACCGATAAAAAACAACTCAAGGCATAAGCAGGCGGTAACTGCAGCCTACTGAGTATGCAATCAAACTGCTCGTGCACCTCAATCACTGTTCCTGTTTGCCTCAATTCCATCAATTCAGCCATGGGATCATCATATGGAGGCCCAAACCTACTTGTAATATCCAACACATATTGTTTCCAAGTAGGCTCCACTTGACCCCTATTTTGCATATAACCTTTATGCCACTGTAAAGCTTTACCTTCCAAATGTAAAATCGCTAATGGTAGCTTAGTGTTTTCTTTAATTCTGTCTAAACTAAAAAACTGCTCTACCTTAAGCAACCATCCATTCACATCGTCACCCCCAAACCTAGGAAATTCAATTTTTGTGAGCCTAGATGCATACTGGCGAGGACTACCAATCAAGTCTACCAAACTGTCATTTGAAGTCCTAATAACCCCAGAACTTTCTATCCCCTTACTAATCAAACCTTGTTCATTACTCTTAACATGCTCAGACATAAGCTTTGTTACTTGAGTAGACAAACCAGACATCAAATCAGCAATTTTAGCAATTGACTCCGCATTACGATCAATTCTAGAACCAAAATCACCAAGGACAGTATTAATTATTACCTTAAGTTGTTCGGGAATCATCGGATCTATACCACTCTGATCATTAACCGATGAATTATCACTGCCATCGACTCCTCCACCACCTGGTGGTGTTCGAAACCCGACAGTATTCTTCGACATACTCCGTGTAATCGCAATAACTGATAATCAAACAGTCCGAGGTTCGGACGGCTCTGATACCAATTGATACGAACCTATCCCATACTAGGCTCGTAATCGGTTCATAAGTCCCAAGTGTAGAACTCACTCAAAAAGCTAGCTTGTTTGAGGAGGGGACACCTAGACATTATAAACTATCAACCATTCCCATACATGGCCGATGTGGGATCATAACACAAATAATACAACAAAAGGTGAAATCTAACAACGAATTACCAAGGCATAGACTTCCGGCTCTGTCTCTACTAATTATGAGCTTTTATCTAATTAGAATAGTTATAGAGCTAATATCAATAATAAAAATAGTAGATAGAATTGATTGAATACCATACCATTGAAAAGGAAACCATATGCTCTATTGGTAGATTTTCCCTTCTACATTCCATTCTCTGGAAAACATTGATATCAGACAATTCGTTATTAGGATTCTGGGGAAAAAAAGTACCTGTACAAAACATACCCAAATGCATCATGCATGAATGATTTTAGGGCTTTGAGAAAAAAATAAATATAGTATTTGCAACGATCGTGCCATGATATGCGTTAATAGGGTTTTGGAGAAAAAATATGGAGAAGACGGAGGAGGCGTACCTTATTTGTGTGTTTTTTAGTGTCAATAGATTAGGGATTAAGGTATTTATCTCTTTTTAATTTAATTCGTGAAAAGATTCCTTTATTAATAATGATTTGCAAAATTTATCACAAATGTTAAATTGCGTCGGTGGTTTACATGTTATGTCGTGTGCGTATCAACCCGAGTTCAAAACCTGGCAGGTAACCATTTTTTTCCGAATTATTCTGAAAAATATGAATTATTCTTAAAAAATTAAATAATAAAATTAATTTAAAAAATTAGTGATGACATGGATTAAAAGAATGATGATGTGGCATTTCCCTCCTGTTATATATAATGTAAAGATATATATATATATATATATATATATATATATATATATATATAAATATATATATATATATATATATATATATATATATATATATATTTATATATATATATATATATATATATATATATATATTTATATATATATATATATATATATATATATATATATATATATATATATATATATATGTATATATATATATATATATATATATATATATATATATATATATATATATATATATATATATATATATATATATATATATATATATATATATATATATATATATATATATATATATATATATATATATATATATATATATATATATATATATATATATATATATATATATATATGTATGTATATATATATATATATGTATATATACTATATATATGTGTGTATACATATATATATATATATATATATAATATATATATATATATATATATATATATATATATATATATATATATATATATATATATATATATATATACTATATATATGTATATATATATATATATATATATATATATATATATATATATATATATATATATATATATATATATATATATATATATATATATATATGTATATATATATATATATATATATGTATATATATACTATATATATGTGTGTGTATATATATATATATATATATATATATATATATATATATATATATACTATATATATGTATATACATATATATATATATATATATATATATATATATATATATATATATATATATATATATATATATATATATATATATATATATTATATATATATATATATATATATATATATATATATATATATATATATATATATATATATATATATATATATATATATATATATATATATATATATATATATATATATATATATATATATATATATATATATATATATATATATATATATATATATATATATATATATATATATATATATATATATATATATATATATATATATATATATATATATATATATATATATATATATATATATATATATATATATATATATATATATATATATATATATATATATATATATATATATATATATATATCTTTACATTATATATAAGAGGAGGGATTTGCCACGTCATCTATCAGAGCACTAATCCACGTCAGCATGGGCTTAAAAATCATGGGCTCAAAATAATCATCTATTTATTCTCATACATTCAATCTGACGACCCGCACAAGATTCAAACTCGGATACGGATCTGATATCAATATTTCTACACTAAATAAAAAAGAGAAACACAATAAATTCCGATCATCTGTTAAATCCTCAATATAAATAAGAGGCAATCCGTTCCACCAGGTACGTCGTTTTTTAACCAACCATTAACCTTTTACCTACATAAAAAAACACGTATCAGAATTCGTATCTTCCAAACCCTAATATCATGAACTCTAATTTTTTAATAGAAAAGCTATCTTTTGTTTCGTTATGTATATGCGGCATGAATTGTGCTGATAGCTTATGTTGATTATCTTTGTTTGACTATGAGGGATCTGAGCGTATGAATTAAGGTTCTCGATGGATCAGTTTGTAGAGAAGAAGGGGAGTGCTTTTTGCAGCATAGGCTCTTATTAATAACCATAGATTAAGTGTTGCTGCACTTTTGGTACCATAGATTAAGTGTTGCTACACTTTTGGTAATAATACAGGTACACATATCATAAGGCTATGATTTTTATGTGTATTTTATGTAAAGGGAGTAGATTTTTAGTTAATCTAATTTTTAACACTAACTTTGTTTGTTTATTCTCAGGGAGACTTTAGAACTAATCGATGTTTGTTATGAGGAGGTTGGTGATAAATTTAACCAATAAAATTTTAAGTAGCAGTACTTGATTAATGTTTTTTTACCATAACTCATATATTCACCTTTTTTACCACAGGAAGTTGTTATAGGGCAACATTAGCTTCTGTGTGACGCACATGGAAAGAGACCTATTCAAATCAATTTATTAGATGTTTTGTTGCCTCTTCTATTTGCCTGTATCTGCTCAATTTGTTGGCCAGTCAAGATAGTCCGTTTATATTGGTTAAAAACGGTTTATATTGGTTGAAAACATGACTTATAGATTAATCAAGAACATGTCTATATTATGTTCGAACACATAGTTATTTAAAACACATGGTTATGAAAACATGTCTATATTGGGTGAAAACACATAGTTATTTTAATCATCTTTGAAACGTTATTTAAAGTAAGCTATATTCTCTATATTATGTTCTTGCTTATATATAATGCTCATATCAGGTGTTGCTAATCTATAAGTCAGGTGTTGCACCTTTATGTGATTCTTGGCACAAATTATAAGAAACGATAGAATTAAGGGAAATTGGTTCCGGTACATTTGAAATTGTGTACCATGGGAGGAAATGGAGGGGAACAGATGTCTCAATTAAGTGCATCAAGAGAGTTGCATTACATGCCGATCATTATTTTGATTTAGGGAATCCTGCGTGCTATTAAACCAGTTGCCAAACCTCAGAAGGGTGTTTGGCTGCTGTTAAAACAGGAGCCAAACATCTTCAACTCGACTACATTAATCTGCTCTCATCTCATTACTCATATCGTTCTCAGGTGATGGGTAATAATCTTCTCTAAATTGAACATCTCTCAGATTTGGAATCCCCAAAAGACCTACAGGAGCATGTGTAGGTACATATATCCTCACTTAAATCTGCAATATTATGTGCTTTTCATTTAATCGTAATATAAATATTAGAGGAAAGAAATCAGGACATGACAATGTTTAGGTTCTGAAAGGGTATGCGATATTATCCAACACAAGGGTGTGTGATATTTGTCAACAAGTTTGACTAGATATTATCCAAAAGTAATTTAAAGCATGTACAAAACCAATACCCCAATAGTAAAAGTGACCTTACCTTGTATGCTAGTATACTAAGCGTGAGATACCACATAAACTGAGGCGTCCAGTTGATGATAAGCAAGCTCACCTCTATAAATTGTATAGCACATAGTAAAGTTTAAACCGGATGTACAAATGAAGCTAAAAAACTCTTAGAGCATCCTGAGCGTTGCCATTGTGCGAACTGTGATTGATTATGCTGCTACAAAACTAACGTCTGTCTTCAAGAACATGTATGAATGGGTAGCTGCTATTGATAAGAAGAAAAATAGCTGGTTCAAATGGCCAGAATGTGTACTCACCTAAGTAATTGATGAGGAAGCTCAAGTGGAAAAACATGTTAAAGAACCCGGATTTGCGATCTGACATAAGAAGATTAACACGCTGTAATATTATTTTGTTTCATGTAAAGGAGGAATTATAATGCAGAAAACTCTTGGTGATTGATATATGTTTCAAAATAGTTTTTTGAAACAGCGGTTGGTTAGACCACGGCTCCTCAATTAAACATAGGATATTTGACCCAATTTTTAATTTGAAGTTATTACCAACATATAAATCTTTTCTTTCATTTTCCTATTGATCTTTAGATAATTAAAAGTTATCAAGCACTCATAAAAATGAATATAGACTTCAAACATCAGAAGCAGACACAAAGAAATGATCCTGATGACCCTTTTGTTAGAACTGATTAAACTACACCTGACTATTCCACGTCACAATAGCACAATGGCAAACACAATGCACGAGACTATAAAATTTTTTTCTTTGAATCGAGACCACATGCATTAGTAACGAATAGAACTTCACCTCACTATATTTTACTTTTGGTAATAATACAGGTACACATATCATAAGGCTATGATTTTTATGTGTATTTTATGTAAAGGGAGTAGATTTTTAGTTAATCTAATTTTTAACACTAACTTTGTTTGTTTATTCTCAGGGAGACTTTAGAACTAATCGATGTTTGTTATGAGGAGGTTGGTGATAAATTTAACCAAAAAAATTTTAAGTAGCAGTACTTGATTAATGTTTTTTTACCATAACTCATATATTCACCTTTTTTACCACAGGAAGTTGTTATAGGGCAACATTAGCTTCTGTGTGACGCACATGGAAAGAGACCTATTCAAATCAATTTATTAGATGTTTTGTTGCCTCTTCTATTTGCCTGTATCTGCTCAATTTGTTGGCCAGTCAAGATAGTCCGTTTATATTGGTTAAAAACGGTTTATATTGGTTGAAAACATGACTTATAGATTAATCAAGAACATGTCTATATTATGTTCGAACACATAGTTATTTAAAACACATGGTTATGAAAACATGTCTATATTGGGTGAAAACACATAGTTATTTTAATCATCTTTGAAACGTTATTTAAAGTAAGCTATATTCTCTATATTATGTTCTTGCTTATATATAATGCTCATATCAGGTGTTGCTAATCTATAAGTCAGGTGTTGCACCTTTATGTGATTCTTGGCACAAATTATAAGAAACGATAGAATTAAGGGAAATTGGTTCCGGTACCTTTGAAATTGTGTACCATGGGAGGAAATGGAGGGGAACAGATGTATCAATTAAGTGCATCAAGAGAGTTGCATTACATGCCGATCATTATTTTGATTTAGGGAATCCTGCGTGCTATTAAACCAGTTGCCAAACCTCAGAAGGGTGTTTGGCTGCTGTTAAAACAGGAGCCAAACATCTTCAACTCGACTACATTAATCAGCTCTCATCTCATTACTCATATCATTCTCAGGTGATGGGTAATAATCTTCTCTAAATTGAACATCTCTCAGATTTGGAATCCCCAAAAGACCTACAGGAGCATGTGTAGGTACATATATCCTCACTTAAATCTGCAATATTATGTGCTTTTCATTTAATCGTAATATAAATATTAGAGGAAAGAAATCAGGACATGACAATGTTTAGGTTCTGAAAGGGTATGCGATATTATCCAACACAAGGGTGTGTGATATTTGTCAACAAGTTTGACTAGATATGTTTTTACTCGTGACATGTTTTACATAAACTGAGATTTTATTAATGTTATTATTGTGCTGCTACTAACGTTGATACTTTCGAAATCGTTGTCGTCGGGATTGTAAGTACTCAATTTTATAACATTAATAAGTCTATTCAAGTAAAATTTAGCTCAAGTCAGTTGATAATATGTTGAGTTATTGAATTTGAACTGATGTCGAATTGTATCCATAGGGTTGCGGTTTTTTGTTTTTAAGCAATTTTGGTTGAGTGTAAAAAAACACTTTCATGCAACTATGAAGAACAATCTCTCAAAGTAACATAAGGTTCTCCATGAATCTCGATGCAATACCACTTATATTAAATTTTGCGCCAATGTGTTTCTAGCTTATTGATAAGATTTTATATTTGACAATTTGTCAAATGTATATTTAGCTACTATTAGCAATGCGTACGCTCATGTGTTATACACTAAATATATTAGGGTTTCTTATGTAGGTTGGGCGAGTTTCTAATTCAGATGTCATTCAACATGCCTGGTCGCATTTCCCAAACATGAATGTATGTATGTTTTTGCATTCTAAAATGTTTTTGTGAGTATATCGTCTCAACCTCTTTTGCTAGGGTGCAAGTAGTTTAATACTGCAACAGTTAACTTTACAATGCTTTTTTCAGGGAGAATTATGATATGCTATGCACGGTTAATCTCAACTCCCAACTGACCTGGTATCAACAAGCCTTGAGTTGTAAGATCGGGTAAGGTATGCAAACAAGAAGGATGATATCACCAAATTGTGTTCAAAGCCATCAGAAAAAGTGCTTGACCCATTGCAAGATGTTGAACAACAGTTGGCGATTATCTCTAGCCACAATAGTTTACTACTTGGAGTTGGTTGTGAGGTAGACCCGATCTTTCACATATTTTGACTTTTATCAATGTAAAGTAACCATTCAACTTGAAGTATTGGTTGCAGTAGAAATTATATAGAACTTTTATTTATAACCATCCAATTATGGTGTAATACAGGACTTTACATTGAGGGAGATTAAGTCGCACAGCATGACATCGATTGTAGATGTACCTAAAGTTATACATCTGTTAAGAACTTCAGGTTATATATAATTTTTTTAGGCTTGATTTCTATTTTTATTTTTTGCTGTCTGATGTTATTACCCTTTGTTCTTGCAGTCGCGATGGGAAGTTTCTTGTCTCGGTAGGAAGAGGGTCGGTAGTGTCCGAGATATCTCATCATCAGTAGCTAAAGCCTATTTTACCAAAAGAAAATGTAAGAATCTAATCTTTTCTACTGAAAACATATTGTCAACTATACAAGTACATATATGCTTTGTAGTAACCCTAAGACGATGATTTAAAGACAGCTTTCATTGATATATTCAGAATTCCCATATGCACAAACCTGAGAATCTGTCTGGTGTCAATTTGCTTTCAGGACAGAAGACATAAAGGCACTCTTCACTCTTCAGGCCTTAGAGCTTATACGATACAGAAAAAGGAAACATGTTCTTTGTGCCGATCCCAAGGTGTTAGATCTTGAGAGACATATAATTGGTCCATCTTATATAAGATATGGAAGATGAACGACATATATAAGTAATCCTGCTCATATAAAATAGGTGTTTAATTAAGGATAAAAAAACCATTATATGCAATACTTATACAGCTAAAAAGTGTCAGATTCATAATTGGTGTTTGTGTTAGTTCCTACTAAGACGAAGGTGATCTGGCCTTTCTATGAGCTTTGATTTGCAGGTCCTATGCGAAGTTTTGTGCCTAGATGAATATGTGTACTCGGGCCAAAATGGGCCGGAATGTGCTAGGCTTGATTTGTATATAGTTAATCCAGTAAAACATCATACTTCGGTTGCGTACTTATGATTGCGTAGTTATGCAGACTCTAGAAACAACTTATTGATAACACACCAACTAATCTATTTTTAATATGCATTAACTTCTGGTTTAGAATAGTATTAGCTACAAAGCTTTGACTTTTTCCTTCTGTTCTTCGAGTTGCTTTTATGTTTCTGACTTTTTAAGTGATAGATCCTTTAAAAGGCTTCTCAATTCAGCATACTGGTAAAAATGTACTACTCACGGGTGCTTTGCTCCCTTTTGATTGTTCTTCCTCCCTCTTTGTGGTCTCTCGTCCCTGTTTGTTGACGAAACACTTTACAGAATAGCAACTGCTGCTATTGCCAATAATGATGGTTGCATTTGGAGGTACCAACTCTTTTAAACTTCATATATGCTCATTTTCTGAGTAACATCTAGATATATTCTATAATTTGCGGGTTCACATACACAACAATTAAATCCTCAAACATATACAAAAAAAATAGTTGAATGCTGTTAGTGTTTTGAAGATCTTCATATAGGACAAGAAGGTAAACCAGAAGTAGTTTTGTTAAGATGGCAAGAACAGTTACAAGAAAAGGTAAACCATAAATAGTTTGGCCGTGGCCACAAATCAAGGCGATACAATCCAAGAGCCAATAATTCCTACTTAAATTTTCACCACTCAAGGCTTCACCCAAACAACCCTTATCAGCGCACCAACAAAACATATTACCCATTAAGATAAAACTAAAATTCTTCCACCATTACATACCATCGTATCAAAATCCCACAGCTCAGCCGCCTCCAAAGCTTGCCTTGAACTTCTGATCTTCAAACTCAACAATCTAAGCGTCAGATTTTCTCTTACAATCCCACACAAGTCTTAACAACACTGAAATTACTAAACTTCATCTATCATTAAATGAATTAACACGCAACAATGTAGAATTCTTAACAATAGATAGATGGCCTTAATGAGAAGTACAAATAGTCAGGTGTCATTATTCTGTATGATCCCTCAACTTTAAAATTTTGATTCTCAATCTTTATAAACGTACATTAGGTATTACAAGTTTTTCATATATTTCTATGTTTACAAGTCATTAATTCAAACTTAAAAGAACTAATAATTCTTATCCAAGGTTGCACAATTTCAAACAGGTCACTTGAGTTGCCATCTTCGTTGAAAATATAAATACTATATTTTCTAGAACAGCTTAAAGTGAAATGTATATTAACCTAAGTAGGAGAATTTGGTTTCTAGGTCTATTTAAAAACCTTTTTCCGTAAGGTTCGGTTAGTTGAAATATGATCAACTGTCATCCTTACACAAGAGCAGAAAACACTATATAAAAATATAGATATCAACTATGCAAATAGGTAAAAACATTTTATTGACTCCTGAGATGTAGGAAAGAGGGCCAACTCACCACAAAAAGTCCATCCCATAGTCACATGGAACGCGGTACGCTTCGGTTCGGGAAAGAGGAACGGGAACGCGGTTCGCGAGGTCCTTAAAATTCAGTACGAAAGGGGTAGGCTCATTTTGGTACGCTCCGGTTCGATGTACCGTATAATTTGGTACGATGTACCCAATATGATACAGTGTATCATACTATAGTTATGCATATATAAATTGTAATAGGTGCATAGACATATATTTTACACATATACATTTACAAAACTTTAATAATTTATATTTAATTGTTCTACTTATATAAATTATACATTTTACTAAGCCCACTAATATCTCTCCTGATAATGGTATGAGTTAAATAGAATATATCTAATTGGCCCATGTATATAAGTTAGTATTAGCTAGGCTCATAAAACAATAAGATAAATCAGTTGGGCTATTAAAAACTTTTAGGGCAACATGTTTCTCATTCTTTCACTTTCTTTCAGCCGCTTTTCATTCTTAAACATGATACTCATCGGAAAACTCCATCTCCATTAAAATCTAACACCATAAATTAATCGTTGACCGTCATTGACCGTCGAACCGATCGCTTTTGGTACGCCGAACCTAATGATTTTTGGCACTAAATGAAGCTGTTTGGGAACGTGATAAGTGGCGAACCAAATCGCGATCCCCCATCGAACTGGATCGCTTTCGTACCCAGTTTTGGATCGAACGAACTGGATCGCAATTCGCGGGTACTCTAACGAATTATGTGACTATGGTCCATCCAACACTTTGGAAAAGTCCATCAGAGTGTCTAGAGTCGTATACCTTATTCCCAAATTTCTCTGCAAAAATCTGCCTTGCTGGCCGGTAGAAGGATAACGGATAACATGAACAGGGTCAGAAACATATAAGACTGAATATTTGGCTCCTGTCTTCTCCACAGAACTGATGAGCTCAGATAAAACTTGACTGCATGTCCAGTACATTGGGGTGAAACTCTTAATCACTAAACCTTTTCATTGAAAATGTGGGGCAACTACCAATACCATGCCTAAATTACTATAACAAAACTAAATATATAAGATAAAATATAAATTGGAACTTTTGACATCTTAACATGCTAACGTCACAGGCAGGCCGTCATATCAACTCACATGTCTACTAGAGTTACCGTTGCTCGCTAAAACGAAAGGTATAATTCCCACTTATTTTTTTGGTTATTTGTTGATTTTTGCTTCAAAGGGACTCAAACAGAACACAGAGATAAGTTGCACTACAATTAACTATGGTATCTAATTCCGTACACAGTACATCAATTTAAAATCCAATATAGGCATCTACAAAAAATCCAATGTGAAAGTTCATACATATAGTTGCCTAAAATCATAAATAGGCATCTTCACATGAAATATTCATACGAGGTTGTTTAACCTCTTAAGGATTTTGGGGTATTTATTTTAGTTATTTACTTTTATGGTTCAAATACTATTTTGTTCTCATTTGCTTCAATGGTCTTGATTGTCACTAAACATGATAACATCTTTTTGCGTTGTAGGAAAACATATTGACGAGTACCTTAGAGCATCTACAATGCTACCAAGTCATAAAGATTTGGTGCATTTAATGAAAAAAAATTAAATTGATTTTTTTGCTTTATCATTAATGCCCATTTCATTTTGTGGCAATAGCTTTTTGATTTTCCTACCAAAGACTTGGTAAGTTACAAGTCATTCTCAAAAAGCTTTCTAAAAAGTCTTCCTCTCAATGCATCAAATGACATCAATAGCTTTTATAAATAGTAAAAAGTCTTTGCAAAAAGCTTGCATTGTGGATGCTCTTAGAGCATCAATAATGCAAATTTTTGAAAGACTTGGAGCATTAAATGCATTCAATGCATAACTCCTTAATGACTAGAACTTTAAGGAAAAGCTTGAGCTTTGCCAAATCTTTGGCAAAAAGCTTTTCAAAAAGTAATTGGTGTAATGCAAAAAAAACTATTGAAAGACTTTTTAAGAATTAAAAAAGCTTTTGCCAACTTGACCCATTGTGGGTGCTCTTATTAATTGTATAGTATGATTATATTACCATATTAATATAATCGAATTTATGTATAACGTAGTATATAAATAATTTGAAATTCTAATAATATTGACTTTCAAATAAGTTGAAAGGGTTTAGCTTTTATATTGCAAATTTAGAGCAAATTGATTATTTCCATGAAGTTAAAGAATGCAACGCTATTATTAGGGGTGGGAATCGGGTCGGGTTGTCAGGTTCAGGTTATTCGGGTCGGGTCGAATTCGGGTTAGTCGGGTTCGGGTGAACTCGGATCGGGTCTATTCGTGTTCGGGTCAACCCGAGTATAGGTAAAATATAAAAAAACGTCTTTTAAATTCTTTTATATAGAAATTAAATAGAATTTATAAAAGAAAAATCTTATTCGGGTTGACCCTCGAATTAGGTATAGTTTTTTTACCCGATGTCCGACCCAATTTCGAATTCGGGTTGACCCGATTAACCCGAATTGAAATTTGAACCCGACTAACCTGACCCGAATATGCTCGGGTCGAAAAAATTGACACCCCTAGGTGTCATATTCTGACATGCCATAAAATTATAGTATATAATAGTTGAACATAAAGTCTAATAGTATATGTAGAGCTTAATATTTATAATCTCTAAGTGTAGTCACGCATAAGATAGTATTTGGGTTTGGTTGTATAAATTTTGATCATTTGTTTTAGAATATATGGTTGTATATGCGTCGCAAGTATGGTGGTATCAGTCTTGACTCAAGAGAATTGTGTAACAATTGGAATATTAATGTTCCTTTGGTTTAAATAATTGTAGTAGCTAATGTGAAAAAGACCTTGGGTAAAAGTCTCGCTAAACATGTACGTAATATTTCAGATACAGTCTTGTTTTGTAAATTTCCAGAAATAGTCATGTTTGGTTCTTTAGAAATGGAGCTAGAAAACTCGATTACTTCAAATGGTTGATCATTTGACTGTGGCGATTGTTCAGTTTTATCTGAAGGCATAATGGAAAATTATCTATAAACAAATCACTAGAAAGTGAAGATAAGGAGTTGAAATCTCATACTGAAACTGAAGAGATAGAAGTGACACAGTAAGAGCCAAAACCTGATGATGAGTTGAAAAGCAGTTTTACAACCTGTAATAGCACGAATGAAGAAGATGAGAAGGGCATAGATACTGGGGATTATCTATCGCTGCAAGCTAAAGGAATTGTCATTGAAAAGTAACCGGTAAAGGATTAAATAAGGTTGGTTGTATCTTTGCGAATGCAACTAACTGGTGAATGCGACCAATAAAGAAGAAGATTGTAACATTTGTTGATCAAGGGACCTTATTTAAAAAAAGTTTACTTGAAGCCAACAAATGGGAAGAATAGGATTCTGGCTAAACATCTATCGAGCAATGTAAAATTTGTTATGTATGTTTGGACAGTGGTAAAATGTTTTCTTTTAACAAATGTTTACATTTATATAGTTTTATTTTGTAAGGCAAAACATGTAGAAGCAAAGTTACTTCTACGGAAGTCGTGATAATATCCCACAAGATAGAAATCGAAACTGAATTTGGGAGCTGCAAAAAATTTTTGAATCGAGAAGTACATGATCTTATAATTTTAAGGTTTAAAGAGGCTTCCATTTTCCCTATCGATGGAGTCTATTGTCTGTTTGCTAACTGTTCAACTTTACTGTGGAAGACCGATGTTGAAACCAATACAACTAATTCAACATCACTTGTGTCAAAGCAACTAAAACGAGGGAATGTGTTGATGTTATTGTGGTTTCTATACAAACTATAAAATGACAACTTCTACATTTTTAATACTTTTTTTAACGGTAGTTTGGTGTAGCGGAGTATCTTGCGTGCCACCGAGGCACCAAGTCTCTAAACCCGAGTTCGAATCATCTCACGAAGAGAGTATCAACCCCCATGATAGCCATTCAGTTTCCCATTAAGGGGCTTCAAGGCATTGCGATGGGATTCAAACCCGGCTGCCAATTCTGGGAAAATCCCCCATATGGGGAATGACAGGAGTCGAACCACTGACCTCCCCCACATGTATAAATTGTAAAATGACAACTTCTTACGTTTTAATACGTATTTTTGATGTTTTGTCGTGTACATTTTTAATAAAATTAATAATAATGATATACGGTTACTTCAAAAATATTCACAAATATTGAGACTATGTTTATTAAAACTATGTAGAATATATGATTTTTTAACATCAATTATTTAGCTAAACAAAAAAATATAAAGGATAATTACAAGTCATGCCCGCCGAGCGAATGAGCCTTCCAAATAGCTATCTTTATGATATACAAAAAATATAAAGAAAGAAGGCAAGCAAGAATCACAAGTCAGTCATACTTGTCAATCGAATATTAAAAACAGATATTTAACAAATAAAAAATTAAACGACAATCAGAAGTTATACCCGTCCATCGGACGTGTTTTGCTACTAGTATATATATATATATATATATATATATATATATATATATATATATATATATATATATATATATATATATATATATATATATATATATATATATATATATATATATATATATATATATATATATATATATATATATATATATATATATATATATATATATATATATATATATATATATATAGTGTAACTTTATTTACAGAACCCATCTTAGTGACAGAACTTGCAGAACTCTTGTTTTTGAAGGCAAACATGTATGTTTGAAGGAGTACATGTATGTTTTTAAAGAATATATGTATTCCCGAAGCATATTTGAAGTTCTTTTTGTCAAAATTAAATAAAATTAAAAAGAGATTTCCAAAAACATACATGTTTGAGGGCGTGCATGTATGTATGTGCACGCATTCAAAAACATACATTTTTGAAAGCGCACATGCATGTATGTGCACCGATATAAAAACATACATGTTCGCTTTCATAAACATACATGTAAGCCATCAAACATACATGTTTGCCTTAAAAAACAAGAGTTCTGCAAGTTCCGTCACTAAGATGGGTTCTGTAAATAAAGTCCCCCTATATATATATATATATATATATATATATATATATATATATATATATATATATATATATATATATATATATATATATACTAGCCTTTAGACCCGTCCGGTGGACGGGCTAGCTTTAAGTATATATATTTTTAATGAAAATTGAATTTATGTGTGTTTGTATTAGGATTTTAGTATATATAGTGTTAGTTATGGAATTGATATTTTAATAATGTAGTATAGAATAGAAAAAAATAACGTAGTTTAAGATATTTTATTTATTTAAGAATATTATGATTTTATTGAATTTGCATACGTTAACGGTATGAATAAGTTTGTTACATAAATATTTTTTAGAATTTTAATAATATTGTATAAATATTATATGTATTTTTAAATTTTATGAGGTAATAAATTTTGTATATGTTAATGTTATGAATAACGTTTTTACATTAATTTTTTTGAA
Source organism: Glebionis coronaria (assembly GCA_025667525.1). Classification (NCBI taxonomy): domain Eukaryota; kingdom Viridiplantae; phylum Streptophyta; class Magnoliopsida; order Asterales; family Asteraceae; genus Glebionis; species Glebionis coronaria. The sequence continues at coordinate 398,090,340 of CM046882.1, forward strand.
ATTAATATTATTGTTATGTATTTTTATAAAATTTTGTATTTAAGGCATTGTTTCACCATCCTTCCTTATATAATTTTATAGAATTTTGTATTTAAGGCATTATTTGTAATTCCTATATATATTTTATAGAATTTTGTATTTAAGGCATTATTTGTAATTCCTATTTTATTTTTGAAGCATTTTATGGAATCATTTTTATAGAATTTGTATTTAAGGCATTGTTTCACCATCCTTCCTTATATATTTTTATATAATTTTGTATTTAAGGCATCATTTGTAATTCCTATATATATTTTATAGAATTTTGTATTTAAGACATCATTTATAATTCCTATTTTATTTTTGAAGCATTTTATGGAATCATTTTTATAAAATTTTGTATTTAAGTCATTATTTCACCATACTTCCTTATATATTTTTATAGAATTTTGTATTAAGGCATCATTTGTAATTCATATATATATTTTATAGAATTTTGTATTTACGGCATCATTTGTAATTCCTATTTTATTTTTGAAGCATTTTATGGAATCATTTTATGGAATCATTTTATAGAATCTTGTATTTAAGGCATTTTTTCACCATCCTTCCTTATATATTTTTATAGATTTTTCTATTTAAGACAGCCTTTGTAATTCCTATATATATTTTTATAAAATTTTGTATTTAAGGCAGCCTTTGTAATTCCTATATATATTTTTATAGAATTTTGTATCTAAGGCATCATTTGTAATTCCTATTTTATTTTTGAAGCATTTTATGTAATCATTTTTATAGAATTTTGCATTTAAAGCATTGTTTCACCATCGTTCCTTGTATATTTTTATAGAATTTTGTATGTAAGGCATCATTTGTAATTCCTATATATAATTTTATAGAATTTTGTATTTAAAGCATCATTTGTAATTCCTATTTTATTTTTGAAGCATTTTATGGAATCATTTTTAAAGAATTTTGTATTTAAGGCATTGTTTCACCATCCTTTCTTATATATTTTTATAGAATTTTGTATTTAAGGCATCATTTGTAATTCATATATATATTTTTATAGAATTTTGTATTTAAGGCATCATTTGTAATTCCTATTTTATTTTTGAAGCATTTTATTGAATCATTTTTATAAAATATTGTATTTAAGGCATTGTTTCACCATCCTTCCTTATATATTTTTATAGAATTTTGTATTTAAGGCATCATTTGTAATTCCTGTATATATTTTGATAGAATTTTGTATTTAAGGCATCATTTGTAATTCCTATTTTATTTTTGAAGCATTTTAGGGAATCATTTTTATACAATTTTGTATTTAAGGCATTGTTTCACCATCTTTCCTAATATTTTTTATAGAATTTTGTATTTAAGGCATTATTTGTAATTTCTATATATATTTATATAGAATTTTGTATTTAAGGCATCATGTGTGATTCCTATTTTATTTTTGAAGAATTTTATGGAATCATTTTTATAGAATTTTTATTTAAGGCATTGTTTCACCATCATTCCTTACATATTTTTATAGAATTTTGTATTTAAGGCATCATTTGTAATTCCTATTTTCTTTTTGAAGTATTTATGGAAACCCTTGAATGAATTACATGTGTCATTTTTATAGAATTTTGTATTTAAGGAATTGTTTCACCATCCTTCCTATATAAGGGTTTTTGATTTGATTTGATTTGATTTGATATATATATATATATATATATATATATATATATATATATATATATATATATATATATATATATATATATATATATATATATATATATATATATATACTAGTGGCGAAACCCGTCCGATGGACGGGTATGACTTTTGAAATCATTGCAGGAAGAGGAGCAAGAGGGGTGGCTTAACAATAAAGAAAATCAATGGGTTACCTATTACATCCTTTCTAGATAATTATATCTGTTATATACTGAATGTCCCATGATGTTTGAATCTTATCTTTTCACTTGTGTTTTACTATCTTATTGAAGTAAATATCTCATGATATAATTTTGTCTTGCAACAAAAGATAGATGAAAGTTATCACAACATTGTTCTACTTCTCGGAGATGCGTTGCATGAGAATATAAGATTATTCATAAGACTCAAGTATTTGGATCTATGTTATCCAAGTAATCACGGGATTTAATAACTACGAATAAGATAAGCACTAATAAAAAGGAAGTGTCGAATCACGAGTAAGATAAGAGACATTTTTTAGAATCAATATAACTTACATTGAATGGAATATAAGTCGGTTTAACATTAGCCCACTCGTGAATCCAGTGTAACCCGACATCACTTCATGAACACAACTTTGAGCAAGGAGAGTGCAGTATGCATTGTTTGTCAGATGCATTACTTGGAACCATGGTTCTAAAAGGCTTGCAAAGGCTTCGCAATGGCCTCGCAAGGCGTAAGGCTCCACCTTCACGCCACGCTATAGGCCAAGGCGTGAGGTTAAGGCTTGACGTGCAATGAGAAGCAAAAAATATTATAAGGCGTGATAAGTAATGATGAATCGAGACTTTCTTCATTTTGATTTTGATAAAATCGATCACTTTTATATAAAAATGAAAAAGATTACGTGTAAATATAGTTTTTTGACTTTAGTTTGTATGTAAGACGCTTTCGTAAACTTAATACATTTGAAATATGATATAAATACTAATAATTTATAAATATTTTCGTATTTTGTGACTTCACGCCTTAAAAACGCAATAGCTTCGCCTTAGCCGCTAAAGCTTGAGGCTTGATCATGCCGCCACGCCACGCCTCACGCTATTTAGAACCTTGTTGGAACCCACAAATGAATGAGCTAATGAGACACGTATCAAATGGAAGAAATACCTAACTGAAGCTATTAACGGGAACCAAGAGCTTCAATGAAGGTTACATTATCTTTAGTTTAAAATAGTGATAATACAAACACAAACCCGTTAGAGAACAACACAAACAGAGCAGGTGACTGTTACCTACCTCCAGGTTCTCGAGGCTACAATGGTAAAGTAGCTTTTAACGCTTATGAAGGCTATAATGGTAATGTAGTTTTTGATGGTTATAGAGGGTAGTGTAGGTTTTTATGGCTATGGATGCTACAATGGTTACAGTTATTACTGTATCAATCCAGTGTACTAAAAAAAACACTGCCCACAACCATCTAAAATGTACAGGTGCATTAGCTTCTCTTGCATATACAAATAAATCAAGCCAACTGATACAGGTTAATAGCTTAATCAATGTACATATGGATTTAACGGTTTTAATTGTCTACTTCGTCCTAATATTACCTCAACCAAGTCCAAACAGCAGCACCACCTGTTGTTGGCATCTATATGACAGATAGTCTGTTATAAAAACGCTTGGTGAAAAAAGATAGCGATAGTATAATATTTGATATTAGCAAATAATATTTGATACTTCATAAGTTCTGATTCTTTTATATGACAGAATTATGACAATTCAAGTCTAAGATAGGATACAATTTATGTTGGAAAATACTACCATTTGTCTAGTGCAACTTATGACAGCCTAGGAGTTCTCAAACAATCCACACGTAAATCGGGATGCTACTTTTCTAGTGTTTGATTTGGATCCCTCGGATCCTTGGATATCTGCATAAAGAAAGCATTAACATAGGTGGTCTGTCATTTTGTTCAAATAGAACTTCAAAAGGTAAAAGTGCTACCATTATTTCAAGAGAAATCAGCAATCGAAATTCTATATAATTATAATCAAACTTGCTAAACCAGGAGGGAAGTTGAGGTTAAATTATTAGTCAACATCAGCAATTTCCCTTTCAGATTCAGCAACTTTAAGCGACTTAGTGATGGAATTAAACATTTTTTTTAAATGAAGACGTGTTTCGTCGTATATGCTTCTTCGTTCCTCTTCAAAACGATTATTATAGTACAACTGCAGAGCACTTTTCTGTTTTTGAAGCAGCAACCACTTAACGGGTACAAATCGGGTCGACACATAATACACTTATTTTTCCATCAGCGAAATATCTGTAAACTTATAATGAGTTAGTTTTGGCTATAAAGACAATATTATTACAATGACGTCTTTGTATGAAAATGAACTTTAGAGGGCAGTGTGAATGAATTTATGGTGACTTAAACATTTGACCTACCAATCTCCTTCGATATACAATAAAACTGTTTCTGTTTTTTATACAATAGCAAAACCCTATTGTATATGTTGATGCTTTTGTTCGTTATGTGATACTTGCAATACAACAATTTTTTATGTGATACTTGCAATAAAGCTATTGTATATGACTATATGTAACATGCGCCAGTAGCTAGTGATACAGCAAGAAAACTTACAGTTATTGGATAGTTTTTGTTCTTAGATCATTCTACTTTCTTGATATTTTACCTGATAAGATGCGTTGCAGCAGCCTGGCTGCATTGGTGCCATTATCAGTATGATGTAGTTACAACTTGTAATCACCTGGTAATAAAGTTACAATAAATAAAACTGTTAAAGAAGACTATTTATAATCCCATAACCTATAACTGACTCTATAAATAACTATTTGGCACATTCAGTTTTTAAGTCTTGTAAATCAGACGAAAACCATCAGATAATCCATTAAAACATTCTAAAGCGGCTACAAAGCCATGTACTTTAAAAGCTGTTATAGGAAACAATTTTTTAATTAAAGCGTTAAAAATTGCATGATTTAATCATTATTGTATAATAATATACTTACCCCACTGTAAATCTGGAAGTCAAGGCCCGAAGTTTCAATAGCAACGCTAATGGAAAAAAGCAAAACTTCATACCTTTTTCCAAACCGAAATCGCAAAAAAAAAACAAATGAGTTTGCTTCTATTTGCACTTAACACACTCATACCTTTTAAATAAATATTGTGTTACTGAAAACATCGAGAACGGATTCCTTTTTCACTCACGACCAATGAGATTGGGTGCAGGGTGAACTTCCTTGATGCAATACCAAACACTCCTTGATATTCTTTCCAATATTAGCAAACAAAACCTGAAGCAATCTTCTCTTTTTTCAGCTTTTAAATCATTATTTCCCCTAATAAGTTTGAGAAGACAGTACCTGTTGGCAAGCTGGTGGTCAGTTTCGTTGCAAACAACTACCAGGTGTGTAGCAAAAGCGGGGAATGCATATGTATACCAGGTGAGTATCATTCCCTCCACCAGCAGCCATGATCATAGCATGTCTCTTCACTCATGTTTGCATTAAGCAACTATCAACCATACCTATATCATAATAAGTATGGCATAAATAAGCCACTTGTATACACTCATGTTCGCATTAGAATCTCCAATTGTATACACAAACACATATGCTTAAATCCTTGCTACCTAAAATCTTGCTTACGCTGAATTAAAAAGGTATCATTACGACTGCTGTATGAAAGGATTAATGTGAATTGTACTTGTAATCTAAGAAGAAAATAATTGTCTGGAAAGATATTATGGGAAATAGGTCCAGTGAAACTAAAAATTAAAAAATTACCATTGAAACTTCACCCAAGCTTCAGCTATTAGCCAAATTCCTCAACTTATGATTGCTAATTAAAACTATTATGCATTTTTGAAATAATCAACGATATTTGGGATTGCTTAATTTCATTCTTTATCCTGGAGAAAGATAAGTAAATCCAGAGTTTAATCTAAAATTTATAATTAGCTTCTTCACCTGCAGAGAAAATAGAATATACACGTTATCAAACATTATTTATCTTAAAATATGCTTATACAAACATTATCTTGAAAAGCATGTGGATGTTCTAAAAGGTGTTTGGCAGCGTTTTGTATTTGATTGCCTGATGATTGCATATTTTAGTCATGGGTTATCAGTTTGATAGTTTTGAATATTTAGGTATGCTAAAAGTTAAAAGAAGAAGCAAAACACAAAAAGGTTAAAAATCCAAATAACATGATAACCTCCCATTAAGACAACCTTGTCTCCATTGCAGACGAAATAGACATTTTTTTGCGGAATTCGGTAGCGATAAAGTCGATGGCAGACGCTCTTGTTGCAGCAACCAAGCAGCCCTAAATTTTTAAACCTGCAGATTGACCCTGATCTATACACATTAACTATCGGCAAGTTACATAGAAATCATTAATATCTATCGCTTGATATAGGGAACTAAGTAGACAAACAGATTTAGAAAAATGAGAACTTGATCGTTCAAAGTTTTGTTGTAACAAAATGAGCCAAGGGTCCACTTGGATTTACTAATCTAGACACTTTAACTGCTTAATATAGGCCGCTTAAGTTTACTTGCACATTATATAGTCTAAAATAAGCAGATAAATGGTCTAACCAAACACTCAAAACTACTTATCTCATTGAAATAAGAAGCAAATAAGCTACTTATGTTTACGTGGATTTGGATATGCTTATCAAGACAGTTTAACTGCATAAAAATAAGCAGCTTATGATTATGTGCATATTTACTCTAAAATAAGCATATAACCTCTCTAACCAAACACTTAAAACTGCTTATTTTAATTAAATAAAAAATGAAATAAAAGCTGCAGTAGAATAACCACTTAACCATATTCCATCATCTCTGATACATGACAGCTAGTGGCAGCCGCAATAAGTTTTCTTCAGAACTTTTATAAACAACTTTAACCCAAAATATAAGTACAAAATTAGAGTAAGCATATTCCATTCAACAAAGGAAAAAAAATATTGTATATCTAAGAATTTGGGAAACATTATTCACTTTCAATATGTATACCTACTTGTTACGTGGATGTTTAAGAGGGGTGCCGAATCTTAAGAGGTGTCTCATAACCTAGGCGAGCTTTGTAATTATGTTTCGCAGCAATTAAAAAGTTAATTAACCTTCGTGTTCTGTAATTATTTTAACATTAATATGCAACTAACGAAAATTCAATTATTAATTAAGAACGGGTACCTTTTAGTAGGAGAGAATAACTACGTGGTGGTTAGCGAGTATCTTGAAAGTCATTTTAATAGCATCAGATGTTGTATCGTGAGCTGCAAACACTAACAAAACAAAATATCAAAAACTTCATTTTCAGTAACCTCGCCTTCGATCAACGCAGCCACCAGATTAGAAAGTAACATTCTGTCTCCTTCATCTTCCCCATGTTTCATAGCCTCCCTCTTTTTTCTAACTTCATCAACAAATACCATTTATATCTCGTCTCTCTTACCTTGTTTTATCAAGTACTGGTAGCTAGATCTCTAGCCCTTCATCTTTCACAATCGACATTTATTTTAGTCCTTTTTCTATTTGTTTACTGCTTCTTATTTGGATATTGGGACTATCCTGTTTTCTCGTATTTTTTAGCAAAGCATTAAGAGATTCAGAACAGCCATCAGTTGCTCCTGGTTTGACTTCATATCATCTGCAAATGTTGGTTAAAAGTCATATGAAGTGTTTTCAAACAGATTAAACCTCCTCAATCAAATAAAGTGTTTTCAGACAGATTAAACCTCCTCAATTTCTTTAGCAATTACTTAGGGATGAATGTTACCTCGATGAACCTTCATGGTAGCGTCCACTCTAGCATTTGCAAGCCGCCATTGCAGATGCTTGTTATATAACACCCTCGATACATTCTGCTCTCCACCTGTTTTTGAGTACATAAACAGAAATTGGCGACTTTTAAACACCTCAAATTATTTAAAAGAGCATGAAAATAAATAATATTATAATTGTGAAGCTGACGATACTTAAACTGACGATGATGAAGGTTTAATTACCAAAAGTTGACGATGATAAGAAACTTGAGGGGAAATCAACATGATGAAGCTGACGATGTAATGAAACCTAAACAATTACACAATATAAAGTGCTGCCATATCAAATCCTTGTTAATGTAAATCATAATTCGATTGAACTGTTTACACGTTTTGAACAATTAGGGTTTGTTTTCTTTAAACTAAAAGATTGTTATTAGTAAATAAACAGAGATTAGCTCCTCATCTTGGAAAATGCAATCCAAACTGTATGGGTCACATCTTCATTAAGCTTGTGAGAATGCCAAACTGTGATGCACCTCCCTTTATCTGCCATGTTATCAATCATAGATCCTTAACATGAGTTACTGTTCGTTCCTTCATCTTAAGAACTGTATTAAAAAAAATCTAATTTTATCCATTAATTAACAAAGAACTTGGTGACGCACACTGGTAGAGGTAGATGAATTCATTATATATGATAATTATCGAATCATGTTCAACACAACCTTGAACTTGCTTTACTGGCTGAGAAGGTTTATTGGATGGGAGACTACAATGATCGATGGAACGGTGTATTTGGATGAGGATCGTTGGTATGTTGTTTTTAGCTTTGTTAATCGGACGTTCGGGTTTGGGTTTTATGAAAAAATAGATTAGAAGATTTTGTGACTATATTAACTTGGTTTTGCACCGTTCAACACAACATAGAGCTTGCTTTACCGGTTAAGCAATTTAAGTCTAAACTAATAGACCCGAGTTCGAAACTTGTAACTGATAAATTTTTAAATTTTCGGAATTTCCATGCCTAAATTAACAAAAAACGAAAAATACAAAATTGTAATATAATGGGAAGGTGATGACGTGGATATGATGTGGCATACCCCTCCTCTTATATATAATGTAAAGATATATATATATATATATATATATATATATATATACTAGCGTCGTAACCCGCCCAACGGGCGAGATCGTTTTCTTTGTTGTTCTGGAGGGTTTATGATTTGTGAGTTTTTAGTTTATTGAATTTTTAATGTTACCGTTAACATATTTTAAGTATATTTTACGCTTAAGTAATGCTAAATTTATATTAAACATATTAAAAAAAAAGTAAATTCAATCCGAGTTTAAATAAAAAATTCTTAATATTTTACATTTTTAAATGCCCGAATAATATAATTTGTTAAACACTCTGAATTTTTTTTTTATAAAAAGTCTAAAACACATTTGGTGTTTTATTTATGTTTGTTGGCTATAGACTAAATCACCATCGTGACGTGTGTAAAGTAGGTCTAAATATAAGAATATTAAGGTTTAAAGAAGAAAAAAAAGTTAATTTCATAAAAATTATACAACAAATGAAATCAGCGTTTAAACTTGTTATATGATAATATGAGAATAATAATGTACCAAGCTCGTGTTATGCTGAAATTAGCATGATAAATCATGTTGTAGATGTTGTAAAACTCTTAAAGTAGGTATATAAAGAAATTAAGTTTTAAAAAGAGACTATACATCTTCTATATCGCAAAATGACATTAATAACTTATCGAAATTATGCTCAAATTAGCGGAATAGGCCGCGTTGTATATTTTGTTGTATCAAATAAATACTTGGGTGCGAGCGTAAATGGTAATAAGGGTCTCTCGGTAACATTATACATGCTTAAGTTTGTAAAGTTAAGATAAAACTATCTCATTTTTTGAAGAAAAAACTCTTATAATATCTCTAGATCCCTCGTTATTTTTGATATTGTATATGTGTGTTATTGAGTAATTATAGAATTAATAACATGTTTAGAGCTATAGATGGGACATCATTAACAAATACGAAAGTTCTAGGCAAAGTGCTTTAAGATGTTGTATAGTCATTGTTTAGAGGGCCACACACTAACATATAATTTACCGTTATAAGTTCTTTCAAAATTGACATAACTTAGAAAATCATTATTCATTTTAAGTTTATATCCTCTATCGACTTTTATATTTAAAACACCATCGGAGAATGAATAGTATCAAAAATTAGATAAACTCATTAGTAAATGAGCATTGCTATATCCTCTTACCAAATCATCCTACTTATCCTCCTACACATAATAATATAATATATATTTTTTTACTTATTATCTCTCCAAATTTAAACCTTTGGTTTCGCCCTTTATCATCAGCATGTGTGTAAGAGAACTTTTAAGAGGTTTTTTTTAGGAAAAAAATATCATTTTTCTTAGTAAATTTTTTTATTATATATAATTTATTGTGTTTGTAAAGAGAGACTAATCTCGTAAACGACACCTATGTATTCTTTTTGTCTCCTAATCAGCCAATATAAGTATGGTTTTTGCATGCTTATGGATGCCTAAGATGCAAAGTTATAGTCAAATCATGCAAAAATTATCTAACGTTACATAACCATATCAAGTTTCCTTTTCATTATTATAATTTATTTACACGAAGTTACATAATAAGCATAAACTCATAATTATAGGTAGCAAAATGGGCAGTGTCAGGCGGGCGCGGGCGGGGCTAAATGGACGGGGCTAAACGGGCGAGGGGCCGAACAGGCGTAAACTAAATGGTCGCAGCTAAACGGGTAAAAAACATATAAAACGTAAAAATAAAAAAAACAGTAACATTTTCTTAAAAGTCGAGAAAAAAAACATTTAACATAAAAGATCCATGAAATGACAAATTTGATTTTTGACATGCGTTCATTAAACCTATATTGATGATAGATATTTTAGCACCAAAAGCCTACACGACTATGAGACACCCATGTTTCTATCCATTATCACAACTTTGTGCTTTCAAAATGTTTTTTTTTTGAAAAAGTTTCACTAAGAAGAATGGACGTATTCTTCGTTAATAAACCACCGACGTATCGGGAAAGTAGCAGAATTCTATTAACAAAAAGGTATATTATATACGGAGTACTCCTACTATCACATGTAGTAATATATACAATAGTAACGTTTCATTATGTATACACATGTAGTCATATCTCTACTACTTATAATGTCTGTATAATTATTTTCAAAAAACTCTTCATTTTTAAAAAAAGTAATTTCTCTCAACACTTCTTTAATTATCTCTACTACTAATCCATAATAAGAAACCACCAAAGCTTCTTAAGTAAGTTTATTTTTCAGTTTCATTCTTAATTAGGAGTAAATGCAATTTCTTATTTTCATTTTGAAGGGTTGACAATAACAGAGTTTTTTGAACTTTATATGTTGTATTAACACATTCTCACACACACAAATCACATCTCTCAACTCTAATTCACAAAAGAACTCTGTCGCCACTATAATTTTATTACCACCGCAGCCGCCATAATTTTATCACCATCGCATCTGCCGAATCCGCCCCATCACTTGATGGTTTAGGTGGTTTCAAGGTAGTTCCGGTTGATGATATTAGTTAGTGGTATCGGTGGTTGGTTTTTGTTGGGTCCGATGGAATAGAGTGTCCGAACCACCCACTTTGAAAATGTTCACGTACCAAAACGTTACCGAGGTATTACTATTCAACAATTTTTCTTTTGATTTAGAAGTTGTGATCCAAAGAGGATGGTGTGGCAAGTATTCCGCTGGATTGCTTCTAACATTGGATTTAATCAATCGGTTTGTTTTTATTTTAATATAATTTATTGTGTGTGATTTTTATTAAAGAGAAAATAGATTAGCCCGTTAAAGTATGATGAGTTGGGCAATGAATTTAAAACTTAAGAGACTTGTTATATAAAAATGTAGTTAGTTTTGGAATAGTTTGCAGGGTTGTGTTCTTGTCTGGTTATGTTGTTTTAGATTTGAAATGGCAAAATGTGTAGCGATTTAAGCAGCTTTGTTGAGATTAAGTAGATGATAACGAGGTGCTTGTGATTGCTTATTAAAGCTGCTTATATGATTATTGTGTTGGGATGGGAGAACGTATAATGTGAAAATAATACAACTATTTTCTTGGTCCGACTCCTTGGGGTTTGACAGCACATAACCACATGTAAACTTAGTAAAAAATTTACGAGTTGGGTTGGGATTTCATATTAAATCTGATTATCCCATTATTTAATTTTGGTTACACTTGCGTTTGATATACTTCTTGGTATGTTCGCGTTTAGAAAGTGATTATTAGGACTTGTAAGAATCCGAATTAGAGAAAATATTGATGGACGAAATAGAAATATGTTATCAAATTATTAGTGTATCTCAGTTAGCATTTGCTTACCATAACTCCTTCATTGCATCTCTCAGTTTGATAAGAAGGGGTGTTTATGAATCGTTGTTAAAGTTGCTGATATGATTATTCTGATCAGACAACTTTATAACATAAACGATATGCTCAATTTCACTCAAGCATAGTACACATACGACAACTGAATAATGAGATATTGTGATTGATTTATCTGTGTGTAGGTGATTCATTTGTGTGCCAGTGATTTCTACGGCTGTAACTCAGGTGAACGAGTACTTTTGTCATATGTATTGAATTTCTCTCAGCGGCGTTTTAGCTATTATTTGTTAGTGTAATTATGTTTCAATGTGGTAAATGTCGTCTTCAACGGATTCATAATCTAAAGTTCCTGATATACATGTCACTTGCAATCTTGAGGTAACTTCTTAAACCGAAACACTATTTCAAAGCATACCGGTGGCTTTTTGGGATTTGGTAAATGTATTCAACATATTTATAAAGTTTATTTGTGCTTATTATAATTTTTGTGCTTATTATAATTTTTTGTGCTTTCTTACAAGGGCTTTCGGTTATTCGGCTTCGTACAGCTGGTGACACTTACTTACATTTCCTTTTAATGTTGTGCTTTAAGTATTTCGAACTGATAAGACAGTCGTTAAAGAGTTTAGTGTGCTATGAGCCTAGCATACCCGTTATACATTAAGATGACCCCAGACTTACTGAAAGTTATATTAGTTGGGATTGTAAGTGTTATACGGCTTATGTGCTTATTTAGTTTTCCAGCAATATTAATATTAATAGGCATGTATTTGACTTAAGGTTTTGATGTTGATACAAATTCCAAACCAACTTTTCTTTAGTTTAGATCTTTCTGTTTACATTCAAGCTTTTTATTAAAGGTGTTATGCATACAGGTTTATGTGAACCACTGCTTGTGTCGGCTGTTGTTAGTAAGTGTGTGCATGACATGTTTCAGTAACTTCTTTGCCCATCGGTAACGTGCCATTTGAGAAGACGAGTGCAAAGGCCTTTCGGTTGTTAGTATGTGTGCAATAACATGTTTTTTTTATTTGCTACAGTATGCCTATTTGTAAGCATCCATTTTGAGTTATTTCTTATGCCCTTTTTTGTGGCAAACAACTGATATAGGTTACTCTTCTTCTTTAGGTTCAAAATGATCAGAAAGGCCATCACGAAAACTAATTAAGTTTTCGGTCATCATAAGCTCCCCCTATTTTTTATTATTTTAAAGCTTTTCGGCTTCGAGAATTTTGGGTATTTTGTTTTGGCTTATATAACCTGCTTATGGCTTATTTAGTTTTGATCTAAGTTTCGAGGTTAGCAGACATTAAATACTTACTAGCTCATGAACACCCGATTGGAGAAATGTAGAGAAAGTACTCGCAGTTTTTATTAACGAGCCATTAGTAGAAAGTCTCATAAAATCTCATAGTGCAAGTTCCTCATTCCTATCACCTAATTGTTGATCGTTTGAGTATAGTCTTGGTTGCTTTCAATGGGTTTATTCAGTGGTTTAGTTCAACAGTTGGATTTAGGAGTGTGTTCAGGGGTGGGTTCAGTTGATGGGTATGGTGGGTGGGTTCAGTGGGTTGACGATGCTTATTAGCGAGTCAAATAATTGTGTTCTATTGATTTAGTCATATAAACCGATGTGGCTTATAGATAGTTAAACTAGACTCTTATTATCGGAAATAAAATCAAACATTTGAAAATAAGTAAACACAGTTCGGACAAATAACAAACACAAAACCAAGTCAAAATACAATGCTACCTTGAAAATGCAAGTTTGTGAGCAGTGAAGCGAGATTGATAAAATCATGAATATGTGTTTTATTTATTTATTTTCGTATTGAATGTTGATAACACACTGCTATATATATGTGATCTGTCACAATTTGAATCTTTTCAGGGGATTGTCGCAACAGGGCTCACTCTATGCCGAACTTACTCTACAAACAAGGTAATATTTTTGGATTAACATTACACATATGGCAAAGGTCTATTATATACTATCTCGGTACTGTTTTCTTTCAGTAGTTTGTTAAGCTTACAGATGTTACAAGTTTTATGTAAAGTGAACATCATAACTAGAATTATAGAATGGTTGAGGTGGGGATTGATCACTTTATATTTAAAATTTAGAGACTAAATGGGTAAGTGGACACCTTCAGTTGATGCACATCTTCAAAATTTGGGTTGTAATATGAATAAATTGTTCATGCACATTTGCAAAGTTACTGTATATGAAATAAGGCCAAACACATATGTTTCTTATTTATTATGAGTGAAAGTTACCGATTTCATTTGTATTATTTTGATCATTTTATTTGTATCTTAAATATCATGTGTAACTTTTTTAATCAATTTCATGTGCTTTTGAATGATTATGAAATTTCTTACATTATATGCTAAATAGAAAACTATTTTTACATCACAGTTGGAATTGCACATATGCCTCGATTGTTTATGAGGGCGGCATAACTTGCTAGAAGTTTGTGTACCAGGTTGAAATGGGCTCGGTTCAAAACTATCGCTTTTGTAACTTTTTTAATGCATTGCAGAAGAAGCCGAGTCCCATATATACTAAAACACTATTTTGAGAAGGCACATCTTTATTTGATCAATAGAAAGTTTTTAAGACATGACTTATACATAGTGTTGTCTAATTTTACTAAGAATATAAATTATTACGCCTTATCTTATTAAAGATTTGTAATCTTACCATTTGATATACACGATTCGTATTTCATTGTTTACTTTATGTTTCAGGAAATGAAGTCATATGCTTCTTTGGTTTCATCCACTGTTGAACATGTAATAATACATTTTTTATTTTATGTTTACGCGACGAGTAACGTACATTTTTAGATTTTATCTCATAATGTTTCACTTTCACTATATATATTTATAAGCTCTTTGATACATGTTACGAATTTATTGCATGTTAAAACCGTTTATAACTTCAATTTGATATATTTATGTTGTATTTTGGACGATACATAAAACAGTTACCACAATGTCGCATATCGTTAATTATCTATTGTTAAGGATTTCCGCCGCTATGCGCGGGTATTCGCCTATACAATAGTAATATATACACATGTAGTCACTATGTATTCAAAAGTAAAATGCCAATGAAATTGATGGTGAGATATCTGATATTGTATATTGTGTCAGCCTCTCCATACTGCCATTTGAATTGACCTCAGTGAAAGATACCCTCTCATTGAAGGAGAGTAATCTTGTTCAAGATGTCAATAGCATCCACTATAATAGGTTCAAACATAGGTTAAAAAACTTGAAGAGATTTATGTTTTAAATTAGGCATAGTGAAGCGTCATTTTATGTTGATGTGACATGAAAAGGTTTTTAAATAGTCATGTACTTTTTTAAATATATCCATATGGTACGTGTACTCAAAAAATTATCTAAATAGTACATGAACTTTGATTTTACCTTCTAATATGATATCCAAACTTTTTTTTACTTGTTAACCTGTGACATGACATATTAAATTTACAAAGTTAGTCCTTCTACAAACGACCGTTTTAAAATATTTGCAACGTTATTCCGCTTTAACATGTTTTTCTAAAAAAAGACAATTTCGTAAAGATTTTTTTTTTAAATATTTCGAAAACAAATATTCGTTTTTTTTTAAATTTAAAACAAAAAACATATAAAAATAAAAAATTTATATAACTAAAAACATTTTTCTATATAGTTTTTTCGTTCTTGATTTCTTTTTCGAATTTTGTTCTCCAAAAATTTAAATTTATAAAAATTTAGAATGTTTTTCTTAAAAAAAAATCGAATAAACAAAGAAAAAACACATTTTTGAAAAAAATAGTTTTTTTTTAAAAAAACATACTCTAGAAAGAAAAAAAAAATATAGAATATTTATTTTCCTACATGTTTTTTCTCAAAAAATTTTAAAATTAAAAAAATTTAAAGTTTTGTTCAATAAAAATGTAAATTTTCGAAATATTCGAAATAATATTCTTTGAAAAAAAATATTTTTGAAATAACTTTTTTGAAAAAAAACATATTTTCAAAATGATATTTTTTTGAAAAAAGAAAATTTTCTAAATAATATTTTTCGAAAAAAATATTTTCGGAAAAAATGTTTTTTTTGAAATAAAAAACAAATTAAAAAAAAAAAGGACTAACGATGAAAAATATGTTGGGTGGGGGACTAACGACGTCACTTTGTAAAAGAAAAAAAAAATACCACGTCATCTTATTTAACCGGCTTAGCCGGTTGCAGGCAAAAATATGACCATATTGGAAAAAAAATTAAAGTTCAGGTACTATTTGGATAACTTTTTTAGTACACGTACCATATGGATATATTTGAGAAAGTACATGGCTATTTAAAGCCTTAAACCCCACAATTTAATGCAAGTGTTGTGTATAACAATTTCAAAACTTTAAACCATTTACACTATTACCATAGTGTAAAGAGGTTTATTAATTCAAAATTTCTAAAACTTGTTGAAGTGACATAAAAATAATAACTCATATAGATTTATAATATTTCACCATTGCGAATCCGCTTAGACTTTTTACTAAAAAAAACCTTTTTTCCTACATCACAATAATACAAAATACAGAAACCACCATGAAAATTGGAAATGAATGTTTGTAGTTAAATAGAAATAGTAGACTTCGACACTACACAATATATTATTCAGAATATTTGAATAATTTTTTTATCTGACAAGATATATGAAAAAAATGATGCAGTTTTGGAAGTATTTGAAGGTTTGCTTCTGATCTTCCCTGTCGTATTTTCAAGACACCTATCATTAGTTTTTCCACAAATCCACCACCTGCCAGAAACTCCATGGTGATTACTTTCACAACTCCCCGTTTAAAACTTACCAGCACATATAGAACAACAAACAATGGCATACATGCTTTTGAAGGCTGTTGCAAATCTTGCTTTCACATTGATTTTTGTAACAGCTTTAAATCTGTAACTCGGTTTGGCACTGGCCTAAAGAGTATACTGCCATCGTTATTGTCTGCCAATAGGTTTTCAGGTTTCGATACCATCTCTCTTACATTAATATTCTTTGTTGTTTTCATTTTCCCCGTCCCTATATCCGAGCCATCTGTCAGACAAAGCATCTGAGATTCGTGAACAGATTCTGTAAATCCCTGATCAATAAATACTACGAATATGGATTTATGATATTTGTTGTCGGTTTTGGTTTTTATGACAATGATTCTAGTGATTGTTTCAAGTCAGTAACACCAAGTAGTTGTATTGCTGAATTTTGATATTGGACAAGTTGATTTACCATGCTCCCGACATATACACTTGAATGTAGACCCGTTAACTATAAAATAATAAAATTAATATGATAAAATGTGTACAGTAGAAATAGCATTATTCACAGCCACTTATTCCTATACAAGTGAACTACTTGCCTCCAAAGTTCTTGGCAGTTTCATCTATTGGTTTTCCATATTGTTTCTCAACTGCCTCTAATGTTACAGGGGTTACTTTGCAATTTCTGTGTTGTTTAAAATAATTAAACTTTTTAGCAAAGATAAGTAAATAACATTATTCACAGCCAATTTTTTTATGTTGGAGAGTGTATCATCATTGTTTTGGATACTGAAAATAAGCAGACCACTACAAGTAGATTCTGATAATATGAATCATGTTGGGCCAAAACCAATTTGGGTAATCACAACCCGCTAGACAAACCCGCTAGACAAAACCCGCTGGACAAAAATGGCGGTTACAAGCAGTTAAATAACTGTATTACAGTTATTTAACATAGGGACACTACGGTTCCATGAACCGACACGACTTTTAGATATACCTTTTCATTTCTTATAAATAGGAACGATTTGTAAAGACAATTATGTATGACAATTCGATTATATAGCAAGATTATACCAAATTTATATTTTGATTAAAGCTTTGTTCATTTCGATCCAAGATAAGGGAATCCAACAATTGGCATCAGAGCAAGGTTTGAACAAACCAAGATCATCATATACCTTTTTAATTCAAACGCAGCCTATTATTTCCAAAAAACAGTTTTACAACAAGAACACGAATCAAAAATCATTTTTCGTGTTTAATATAAACTGCTTTTCTTGATTGGGCAAATCCATCAATCGCTACCAAGTGATTCTAAATCACTAGCAACGAACGGGTTTTACCCAGAAACAATAATCCGAGAATCAGAACCCATAATCGGATTAGAAGTCATCATCGAAGGGGCAAAAAAAAATCAGAATCAATTAGGATCGAACTAACTTGATTCTGAAAGAAATCAAGAACCGCACGATTCGAATTAGCAAGAAAGCCCCAAATCGTAAGCGGATCTCAAGATCCCCAAATTTGAGAAACCCTAATTTTTCATACAGAAAAGATCAGGGAAATCACAACTACGATTAGATCGTAGATTAACAAGAAGGATAAGGGACATCTCTTGGTGAAATTAAATCACCAGTGAAGACAACAGAGAAAGCAGTTGTGTGATTTCCACAGAGAGAAGAAAGAGAAGAGGGGCGTTATTTACAAAGAGAAGAAAAGGACGTGTTATTTCATTAACACACAGCAAGGACCGGGCTTCTCTTTGAACCCATAAGCAAGACATCGGGCCTTAAGCCCATCAGGTTTCAAAACCTTTTATTTCACCCTTTTATTTTTATTTTTCCTTTTATATTTTAGATTAGTATTTTTTAAGATTTTTGAAAAATACATATAGAAAAAAATAAAAGTAAAAATAAATAAAATAAAGTTTTGTATTTTTTTATTAAAAAGGAAAAATCTTTTTTCACTTTTAAAATACAAAATAACAAGAAAACCGAATCTTCGTGATTCATAGCAAGATAAAACTGAACCTTTGTGGTTCATCGCAAGATCAAACCGAACCTTGGTTCATAGCAAGATAAAACCGAACCTTCGTGGTTCATGGCAAGATCAAAACGAACCTTCGTGGTTCATAGCAAGATAAAACTGAACCTTCGTGGTTCATAGCAAGATAAATCCGAACCTTCGTGGTTCATCGCAAGATAAATCTGAACCTTCGTGGTTCATAGCAAGAGAACCGAACCTTCGTGGTTCATAGCAAGACAAACCGAACCTTCGTGGTTCATAGCAAGACAAATCGAACCTTCGTTGTTCATAGCAAGAAAATCTGGTTAGCAAGTTGGCCAGTAACACGCAAGAATTTTGATCTTTGGATCAAACGCAAGCAAGAATTTGATCTTTCGATCAAACACAAAAGCAAGGAAATCATAAACCATCTCGGTTTTGATTATTAGCAAGATTAACAAGCAAGAAAGCAACCAAGCAAGCATGGTAGAAACCGACAAGAATGAAAACACATCGGTTCGAGAACTAGGAAATGTTTCACTACAATGTCCAAAATTGACCGACTCAAACTACACAACATGGGCATTGATGATGGAAACAATAATGAAGGCATATGGCATTTGGGAAACGATAGTTGCAAAAGAAGGAGCAACAACAAATGAAAAGAAAGAAAACACATCGAAGGCGATAATCTTTCAAACATTATCACAAGATGTATTAATGCAAGTTGCACAATACCCAACTGCAAAAGAAGTATGGGTCTCGATCAAAGTCAAGCATTTAGGAGCCGATCTTGTTCAGAAAGCACGACTACAAACACTGAGGAGTAAACTAGAGACGCTAAGGATAAAGCCTAACGAAAAAGTAAGCGATTTCGGAGGAAAGTTAAGTAGTATGAAGGCCAAGTTTAACGGACTTGGAGAAACTTTGGAAGATAAGATACTAGTAAGGAAACTACTTAACTCCGCTCCAAAGAAGTTTTTACCGATCGTAGCAACCATAGAACAATATCAAAACCTAGACGAAATGTCATTTGAAGAAGCCATTGGAAGACTAACAGCCTATGAAGAACGAATCAAGAGCCAAGACACGCTAGAAACAAATAATCAAGACAAGCTTCTTTTGGCAAGTTCAAACAACAAAAGCAATGGTAAATGGCGAGGTAAAGACTTTAACAAAGAAAGCAAGGAAGGCACGAAATGGAAGAATAATCCAAATGCACGCAGAGCAAGTACGAGTCAAGGAACTAATGACAAAAGCAAGCTCAGATGTTACGAATGTGGTGAGTATGGACACTTCGCGAAAGAATGCACGAAATGGAAATACAACAAAGACAAGCAAGAAGTGTCTCACCTCGTCTATGACATTGACACCGAACCCACATTACTTTCAAGACAAAAGACACAACGTTTGTGATTAGGGGGAATGTTGGGCCAAAACCAATTTGGGTAATCACAACCCGCTAGACAAACCCGCTAGACAAAACCCGCTGGACAAAAATGGCGGTTACAAGCAGTTAAATAACTGTATTACAGTTATTTAACATAGGGACACAACGGTTCCATGAACCGACACGACTTTTAGATATACCTTTTCATTTCTTATAAATAGGAACGATTTGTAAAGACAATTATGTATGACAATTCGATTATATAGCAAGATTATACCAAATTTATATTTTGATTAAAGCTTTGTTCATTTCAATCCAAGATAAGGGAATCCAACAATTCATGAGTACATACTGAGCTTCTTCCTGAGGAGTCAGTGGACGATTTGGGCTAATGGCTGAGTTACAGTCGTGGGTTTTGAGACTTGTGTAAGTAATGTAGATCAGAATAGCGGCTTATAAAGATTTGTTGTAGTCTTTAGCTTAGCCTTCGATTTCACAACAGCTGCGTTCGCTTTCGCCTTTTGGTGCAGCCATAGGATTAGAAACATTATTCTTAGCAAGTACTTTCTTTTCAACGGTCTTCTCCTTATGCTTTGTAACAATGCAAACTGAAAAATCATATGTGGTTGACAGTTAGTGGTGTGTTTGGGATAAAGTGATGATTGTTATGCTTAACAATAATTAAGTACCTATCTGTTTATTTCGAGTTATCTGAGTGAATAATTAGCTTTAGGTCGAAAATGAGCAAATAAGTTAATTAGGCGCCAACCTGCTTATTTCGAGTTAACAGAGTGAATAAGTAGTTTTAGGTAATGTAGTAGTGGCCGAAATCTATTAAATATACGCGAACTCCATACTTGATGTATAGCAAGATACCTGAACTGGAAAAAGACCGTCATGCACAACAATAGATGGCAGAGAGTAGCATTGCGGTTGTGTCTTTGTTGTCTGTGAGTGCACTTTTAGCTAAAGGGTCTAGACCGACTACTTCTTCGGGAACCAATACAACCCCTGTTGTCTCAATCATCCCCACACATATTCAGAGCCTTTTCCATCTGACCAAGTTTTTCATTCGGAATAATATACCCGATTAGCTTATAAGGGATCGAGTCGTATGGGATGAACTGTTCTGACACCACTACTTTAGCTACTCAAACCTTATTGAAACATAAAGTTGAGTGTACTACTGATGTGGCTGCTCAAATCTAATTAGATCCAGAATCCAAAAATACTACTGGTTTGGCTGCTCAAACCTTATTGGAAACACGCTCAAACTGAACAGTGTGTTTGGAATTCTAAGGGAAATCATATCCTACCCAAAACATTTTTATAAGAACCATACCTTAATATCAAATGCAGGTTCGGGGAGGTAATCTTTGATCATTTACTTATTTACAAAACCACACCCACCTGTCCATCCTTTTGGTGGCTTCACAATTAAAAAACAAATATCAGAAAAATGTTATATCCTGAATCGGAAGAGCACATTTCAGCAACATCATTAGAATTTAAATTTTCTATAGATATTCTGAAATTATTCATGGGATTTGAAGTTTCTATTAAAAACATAACAAACTTTCAAGTGGTTGGGGTATTTAGAAACGTCGGCGTCTTTTACGTCGATCAGCGGGCAATCGGTGTATAAATCCCAAAATGACTAAAAGAAATTTTGAAACATAGCCCATTTACACACGAGATTCATCTAACTTTCCCATTGAAGACGATCCCCAAAGATATGTTGGAGAGACACCTATATGTTGAAAAAGAACAACGATCAGAAGATTTATCATATTTTTTTATTCCTCCAACCCAAATACCCTTAAGCATTTAGAAGTCAGTTAGATATGCAAATCCCATACACCCAAAATTAAGATTGGTCTTTGGTTTACCAGTAGCAACAATACGCCTTTTGACTGAACGTATTATGACAAAATTCCCCTACATATTTCTGTCATTCAGGTCAGATCATTAGTTCTGAAAACCAATCACAACCCCAACCGCTCATTTAAAATAGATTATGCCCCTGAAACTTAATATCTATTTCTAATCAGTAATGTAAATACTGAAATTTAATATTATTTCACGAGCAAGCATAGGGTCATAGGGTTATGGAATACATATATTTATTACACGAATCCACTTACAAAACACATGTCAAGATACATAAACATTCCTGTTGATGCCTGAGCATTTTCTACCATTTTATTCCAGGTCTTGGTATCCGCTTTACTCCAAGAATCTGTGTATGTCACACACAAAAGGGACCATTGTGACTAAATTCAGAGTCGATATGACTAAAGTAGTTCTCTAATAATAAACATTTGGCAAGTATATTTTCAAGTCGTTTTGGGTATGTGTATAGGAGACTCAGCAAGTCCTTTACAATCGTCACTCCTTCATGAGTCAGATGTTTAAAACGGTCGCCCTTATCACCTATGATTTTTAAATGACACACCCTTTCGCATAAAAAAGGGATTGGATTGTTTTTATAGTCTGCACAGTAAAAAGATGCTAAGATTAAAATTTATAGAAAAGTAACCTATTGGTATTAGGGGAAAAGTGTTTCGTATGCTTCCTGGAGACAATTTATGAAAGAAAAAAAAAGTTACATAGGTTTACTAAAGAATGGCAATATCTTGACTTTTATTACCAATATTTTGACTTTTTATACCAGTATTACTCTCTAACCTTTTAGGATGTCATATATGCGTTCTCTAGAGGCTCTTATTATCTAAATTCCTCAGTAGCCACCATCGTTGGATGCGTTAGCTGCAGAGCTCGACACATAAAGGCTGGTGGGATATCAGTAGCCACCATCGTAGGATGTCATATATTTGAAACATGAAGTGTGGGACACAGACATAACCCAAATCAGCTCACACATATGTCTTGACCTACCACCAATCCTCCACCCACCAAGTGTCACCTATTTTTCTACCAGAGAATGTAAGAAATGCTTAGTTGGCTCATTAAATTATAGCAGAAAGTTATTGATTTTGCCAATGTATAACATACAATGTGAGCTTACCTCGCCATTGTTAATATCTGAACTGATTCCTCAGATTCAGATGTATATTAATCAGTACCAATACTCTCTTCTTTCAGACTACCACCTTACTTGGATGGTTTGTAGTTTTCAGTGCAAAGGTCGATGCTGGTTAGCTTCTTCTGCCTGGAAAAGAACCTATAACTTTCTAACCAGAACTAATACGAATTAAGTGTAATAGGTAGACTAGGAGGTATGTAGTTGCTCCTGGTCATAGTAGTAGTAGGAGAAAACCGTGCTCCTTGTCTTATAGAAAGTCAAACTTTATTATTTAAATATTATTCTATTAGGATATGCATGAGATATGTTAGGAAATGATATGTATATCAGTTTTACAAGTTTTGGTTAATGATGTATTAGGGTTTCCTTGTAGTATAAAAGGAACCTTAGGCAGAAGGGTTCAATACACCTTCATCAATTATAATTCTAGTTCATATTAATATTAGAAATCCTTAGTAAAGGATCAAGTCGTTATAGTTATTCTGTTCTTCTTGTTCATAGTATTTGTATTTCGCACTTATACTGTGTGATTTATATAGAGTCTCTCTGTGAATAGACTTGTAATTATAGAAGTCGTTCACCGTTCATAACAGGCTGCAAGATCCACATCTAGTGGACCCAACAAGTGGTATCAGAGTCTGGGAGAGTCTCTGTACAAGAAGAATCAATTTTTCTCATTACTAACATTTTTGTTTAATTATGTCTGCCTCAAGTTCTACTCAAACAGGAGAAGATAGTACCCTAAAACTCAGCAACCTCAGCAGATCATTGCTACGGTTTCCAACACAAATAGTAAGTTTCCTCTTCTGAAAAAGGACGAGTATGATAGTCGGGTGATAAAGATGGAATGCTGGATCACCAACACTGATCAAGACCTTTGGAAGACTATTCTGAATGGAAACAGCAGGAAGTTGACTGGAAGAGACAAGAATGGAAGTATTATTCTTCTTGACCCTAAAACTCATGAAGAAATCACAACTGTTCAGAAGGAGATCAAAGCAAAAACTATTTTGCTTCAGTCTCTTCCTGATGATCAAATGGGTGACTTTTACCATCTGGACGATGCTAGAGAAATCTGGAATGGAATAAAAGCAAGGTTTGGTGGGAATGAGGAGTCAAAGAAAATGCGAAGATCCATGCTGAGAGATGAATTCACAGACTTCAAGATCTCAGAAACTGAAGGTATCCATCAAGGGTATGACAGGTTCCAAAAGATACTGAGCCAGTTGAATCAACTTCGGTCGAAACCTGACAATGGTGATATCAATACAAGGTTTCTTAGAGCCTTACCCTACTCATGGAATCAGGTGGTAATCTCTCTCAAAGCAAAAGGTGGGCTTGACTATCTTAATTTTGAGGATTTGTTTCATAAGCTCAAAACCTTTGAACCTCATGTGAGGGGATACTCAAGTGATTCTTTTCCTACTCCTGCTAACTCTGCCTTTGTGAGTTCTATGGGATATAGTCCCATGTCCTATGCTAGTAGCCCAAACAATACTGTGTCTTCTCAGCATACTTTTCAGCATACTTCTACTCCTGAACCAAAAGCCAAGTCTGGTAGCATGGTAGAAGCTGTTCTTCACTCTTTTGTTGCTGACGTTGATGCTCAACAACAACTTGCTTTTGATGACTTCAAACAGGTTGATAAACTTGACCTGGATGAAATGGATCTAAAATGGCAGATGGCCATGCTCACTCTTAGGGTTCACAAATTTGAGAAGAAAGCCGATCGAAAATTTAACTATAACCTAAGAGAGCCAGCAAGGTTTGACAGAAGCAAGGTTAGATGCTATAACTGCCAGCAACAAGGTCACTTTGCAAAGGAATGCTCTAACAAGCATGACCAGGAGAAGAGCAGGTATTCAGCTTTCAAGATTCAGGAGGTGAAGGATGACAAGAAGGCGTTGGTGTCTGTTGACTCTATGTTCAACTGGAATGATCATCAGAATGCTGCCCTAGAAACAACTGAACCTTCTACTGACGTGTTTGCAATGATTGCTGGGAATCTGTCTGATGCCGAGGAAGCAGAAGAGTTTGCTCTTATGGGCATCTCACCTCAGGTACAACATTGTCCTCGTGGTTGTCATGATAAATATTCAGAATTGTTGTCTCAATATAATGACTTAAATGATCAGAATGATAAGTATTTTTTAGAGGTTCAAGCATATAAGGCTTCTTTAAAAACAGTGGAACAACAAAAGAGGTGGCTTCAAGATACTTAACGAGAGTACGAGGATAAAATTAGGATTCTGAACATTGATTTAGAAAACACAACAA
This sequence comes from Glebionis coronaria, assembly GCA_025667525.1. Taxonomy (NCBI): domain Eukaryota; kingdom Viridiplantae; phylum Streptophyta; class Magnoliopsida; order Asterales; family Asteraceae; genus Glebionis; species Glebionis coronaria. Next base: position 398,115,807 of record CM046882.1, read on the forward strand.
ATATGCTTAAATACACTGAAAAGGTAAAAGATGACAGTATCAAAGATAAACAAGACATGAAGGAAAAATTAGATGCTACACTTTTAAGATTTGAAAAATGGCAAAAGGCACCTAAGAATCTTTCAAAATTAATTGATAGTAGTATGTCTGGTAGGACTAAAAGAGGGTTAGGATTTGATAAATACATTGATTCAGAAGATGTGTTTGATTTATCTTTTTCAAGTGTCTTTGATCCTGACAAGGAGGAAGAGGGAACACCTAGCTACAATAGGTTTAAACCAGCAGCAGCAATGCATGCTGTCCCTCCACCTCTTACAGGAACTTTCATGCCCATTACTAGGCATAATGACTTGGATGGACCACAGATGCATGAGTCCCCAAAAAGTTCTACTAATTCTAATGACTTTGTCTCGTGTACTTTCAGTGACAAAGCCAGTGACTCTGCATTATGTGGTTCAAGTTAAGAGTCGAGACCTACAAGCTCCAAGTCAAATGACCATGCTGCTACTAGTGCTAGAAGAGTGAAGAGAGAGTTGCTTCTACTTCAACTGTGTCTAGTTCTGGTTTATTGAGTCCTAGGAATAATTTTTCTCCTAGAATTATGTGTAATAAAGTTAGTAGTATGAAACAATGTCATTCTAATAAAAGGTCGTTTAAAACATGTTTTGTTTGTGGGAGTGAATTTCATTTGATTAAAGATTGTGATTTTTATGACAAACATTCTTCTGTATATCAAGCATTTCCTCCTCCTGGTCCACCAGGAGTTGTTCCATATTCTTCTAGAAGACTAACCCATGTGCTCAATCTTTTTCTTCTTCTAGAAGGACCTCTCCATTAGCTTCTGATCATTGGAGAAACACTGGATTAATACCAAACAGACCAACCAACAACTATTTTCAGACTTTTAATCCAATTTATGCATTTAATTTAGACCACATGTATTTTGGGTTGGGAAATCTAGGAATTGCTGTTAAGCCCTCAACAGGTTTTTCTTGGTCAAACAATAACACCCGTATGATGAATAGGCAATCTAAGAACAACGGTGGATATCATCAATCTTCTTGGCTATCTACTAATGATCCACAAGGCAGACTCAAACCTGAAAAGGTTTGGGTCCCCTTAAGACACTAACTTTTGCATATATCTTTTCTTGTTGTTGTAGGTTACTCCATACCAAGATCCTACTCTAGGAATTGTTGATAGTGGATACTCTAGGAGCATGACAGGAAATAAAAGTCTTCTATCTAACTTTGTACCATTTCAAGGCGGAATGGTATATTTTGGAGGAGGTGAAGGAAGGATCACTGGCAAAGGAACGATTCAGACGCCTAATCTTAACTTTGAGCAGGTCTACTATGTGGAAGCACTTCAACATTTCAACTTGATATATGTCTCTCAGATTTGTGACAAGAAGCAGTTTGTCCTCTTTACGAATACTGATGCACTAGTGTTATCCAAAGACTTTAAACTCCCGGATGACTCACAGGTTTTGCTCAGAATCCCTAGAAGACACAACCTCTATAGTATCAAGCTGAATGAAGTCAATCTTACTGGTCAACTAGCATGTTTGGTTGCTAAAGCCTCAGAAGATGAAGCCACTAAATGGCACAGAAGGATGGGACATGTGAACTTCAAGACCATTCACAAATTAGCAAATCTGAACTTCGTCTCTGGTTTACCTCCCAAAACTTTCAGAAATGATATCAATTGCCTTGCGTGCAGCAAAGGCAAACAACATAAAGCATCCTTCAAGACCATTACTGCTCGCAGCCTTATAACTGAACCATTGCAGCTACTACACATGGATTTATTTGGTCCTACCTCTATTAGGAGCATTGACCACAAACAATTCTGCCTTGTGGTAACTGATGGGTATAGCAGGTTCACGTGGGTTTTCTTCATGGCTGCCAAGAGTGAGACCTACTCAATTCTGAAGGACTTTATTACACTTATTAAGAATCAGTTGTCCAAGAAGATTAAAGGTATCCGATGTGATAATGGAACAGAATTCAAAAATGCAGACCTCATAGCACTTTGTAATTCTAAGGGTATCAAAAGAGATTATAGTGCAGCTAGAACTCCTCAACAGAATGGCGTGGCAGAAAGAAAGAACAGGACTCTAATAGAAGCTACGAGAACAATGCTTGCCGATTCCAAGCTTCTAACCATGTTCTGGACAGAAGCTGTCAATACTGCAAGTTATGTTTTGAATAGATTTTCTATTACTAATCCTCACAAGAAGACTCCCTATGAGCTACTCACAGCTAAAGTACCAAACATTGATCATTTGAAGTCATTTGGGTGTCCTGTCACCATTCTGTATACTAGTGACTATTTGGGGAAATTTGATGGCAAGGCAGATGAAGGATACATTGTGGGCTATTCAGCTCACTCTCGGGCTTATCGTGTCTACAATCTCCAAGCCAAGCGAGTCATTGAAACTATTAATCTCAGGTATTTTGAGGAGAAGTCAAACATACAAGGAAAGGGTCCTGAATGGTATTTTGATCTTGATTATCTTAGTGATTTCTTGGGATATTTTCGTTTCAAAACTAACCATGATGCAGGTCCACAAGTGTTTGCAACTTCTAGTGCAGGTGCTCCTTCTGGTTTCTCAAACTCAGATGAAGAGGATGATTTTTTTGTTGTTCCATCCTATTCCACCACAGTCTCTCCTACTGCCAATACTACTCCAAGTGATGCTACTCCATCAGACATTTTGGACTCACAAGGAGCTCTTGACACATTGCTCAAGCAACAACTAGATGCTACTACAGCAGCTGCTCAAGGTGGCTTTGAGTTTCCTTTGAATACTTATGCTGACAAAGCTACTCCTAGTACTCTAGTTGTTACTCCTAGTGCTAGTTTAACACCTATTGGTAGTCCGGCTAGTGATTCCACTTCCTCTACTAGATTCTCTAGTCCTTCTGACCTGGGAAACTATCAAAAGAAGTCTTCTACCAAGCTGGATGATATTCATAAGCAACCAATAGATGGCATCTTCGACTCTACTTCATATGATGATGACTTTGTTGGGGATCTTAATAACTTGGCACCAGAAGTGGAAGTAGCTTCCAATCCAGTTTTGCAGTTACACAAAGACCATCCTACTACTCAAATCATAGGAGATCCTGGTTCTACTGTCAAGACTCACAGAATGCATAAGAAAGCAACGTCCGATCATCATGCTCTTGTGAGCTATATTGAGGACCAAAAGGGTAATAATCATACGGACTTTCAACACTGTTTGTTTGCTTGTTTTCTTTCACAGGTGGATCCTAGATCAGTCTCTCATGCTCTTGAGGATCAAAGTTGGATGGAGGCTATGCAGGAGGAGATGCAGTAGTTCTTGTTTCAGAATGTTTGGATCCTAGTTGACTTGCCAGATGGAAAGACAACAATTGGTAACAAATGGATTCTCAAAAACAAGAAAGATGCGATGGGTATTGTGGTGAGAAATAAGGCAAGGTTGGTTGCACAAGGTCATACACAACTTGAAGGCATTGACTACACTGAAGTTTTTGCTCCTGTTGCTAGGATTGAGGCCATTCGTCTGTGTTTGGCTTTTGCTTCTTATGTGGGCTTTACAGTTTTTCAGATGGATGTCAAGAGTGCATTTCTCTATGGCAAGATTGATGAGGAATTTTATGTCACTCAACCTAAAGGCTTTGTAGATCCACTTCATCCCAAGAAAGTTTACAAGGTGGTCAAAGCTCTCTATGGACTTCATCAGGCTCCTAGAGCTTGGTATGAGCGTCTTTCCACTTTCTTGTTGAAACATGGCTATATAAGAGGCACAATTGACAAAACACTATTTCTTAAGAGTAATACTAAGGACATTATCCTTGTTCAGGTTTATGTAGACGATATTATCTTTGGTTATACTAAGAAGGAATGGTGTGATGAGTTTGAACAACTGATGAAGGGCGAATTTCAGATGAGTGCTATGGGAGAGCTTACTGTAGAATCTTGATAACCTATGAATCTATGAAGTGGGTTGATGTTTTCTAGAGAGAGAAACTAGAGAGAGAAAGTGAGAGAAAACTATGTGATATTTTATTAAGTGAAACTAGAAAGTGAACAACAACCAACCCCTTTCCAAGGAGGAAAGGGGTATTTATACTTCCAAGTCTTATGTGGACTTGGGCTGGCCCATGACAAGCCCATGGACCGGTTCTTACTTAACTAAATAAGTAACTATTAACTACGAGCTATTACATCATTAATAATATTGTGGAGTGACCGATACTTCTAATATACGTAAAAACGTATTTCTAACAATCTCCCCCTAAGGGAGGTCACTCCACGTTACAAAGTTCTAAACCTAGCATACTATACTAAGTCTTCGTTCTTTAGCTCGTAGTCTTTTCTTCTTTTTCTTTTTGTTGTGAATATGTTTATTGATCTTTTTGGCTTTGGCTTGAGAGCATTGTTCTTTTGGCCTTTCACGTGCGATCTTTGCCTTCTTGTGAATTTTGCCTCCTCGTGACTCCATGTTCCACACACTTATGTCTTTTTGTTGAATTCTCGAAAGCTTCAGAGTTTGTTACAGCGGAAGACTTCATCTTGTACTTTCTTGAATTTTTTGCTGAACTTTGATGCAGAAAGACATAAGCATGTGGGAACGACTTCTACAGGTACACCGCAACACCACCGTCTTTAACTGGTACACAGCAACGCCACCGTCTTCAACAGGTACACAGCAACGCCACCGTCTTTAACAGGTACACAGCAACGACACGAATAAAATGGCTTTGAACATTTTATTCTAATTCGGTAGCATTTTACCTCCGGTCGGTGAAGACCGTTGGACGATATTAGATATCGTACCCGTGACGGATAGTTTCAATTAAGTAACTTCCTGACAGGATTTCGCGGGTAAACCCGTTCTCTTTATTCGACCGTCCAAAGCTGACTGCGAACATAAAGAGTGAATCACTTGGATAAATTATCCTTGTGATTTGAAGCCGTCAATTCATGAAACCTGGAACAAGTGAATTTCAATTAAGATTTTCACCATCGTTGCTTTCCAGTTGTCACGAGCTCAATTCATAAAGAATCTTGCACGTCACCTACCAAGTGCTGTTTGATGTTAACACTAGAAGGATTTCCACTCGTCACTGTGATCAATAAAGAGTCACTCTGAGTGTTCTGGCAAGATCATATGATAATGCGTAGAGGCCTGGAACGAGATTAAGTTCAATTAAGAATTAAACCACTGTTTCTTTCCAGTTTTTCACAAGATTGGTTCTAAAAGAACCGCACGTGTAACCTACCATGAGCTTGTTTGATGTTGGCTCAAGCAGGATTTCCATCTTCATTGTAATACTTGCGTATTACTCGGATGTTCTGGCAATATTACAGGAATACTGCGTAGGACTCATGAAAATCTCTTACTTTTCACAGTGTGTGAGAAATCAAGGAACAAATGGAAAGTGTCCTAATGAGACTTTTGATGATCTCTTGGCTCTAGACTCGATAGTGCGTTTTGATTTAGTGAGCGATGGCTGGAGAGGAGTGCCACCTTTTCAATACCAGTCTATTCGGAGTGAATAAACCAATAGATAACGTGTTGATCTCCGTGTGATTAAAACAAATACCTTTTGAGAGATATTTGAGTTAGCTGGGAAGGGTTGTGCATTGCATCACTGGGTCCATGATGTCTTTCTTCAATACCGAGAATCATTAGCAAAAATGACCTCAATAGCATATGTATTGACCCGGTTTCTGCCTTAAGTTGTAAGGAGGGCTTCTTTCTTTACACCCTTTATCTTTACATTTCTTTTTCATTCTTCAACCCCTTCAGTACTTACCAATACATCATCACTAGCACCTTGTTGTGATTGTTCCAGTGCTAGCATCAGTAATTAGTCGGTACTCAGCTACATTCACATTCTTTCTCCATCTTTCCTAGGACTTCTAATTCTATCTAGGGAATTGTCCTTGGGAAGATTCCATCGGCTCTGATGAATCATTGGACTAAACCTATTCCTACCACCCTTTTGTCACCACATTCGTCGTGAATTAAGCGTGTTTTGGGAAGGAATTGCCACCATGAAAAATCATTGAAAATCACCTAAAGTACTTGTGATATTGAAATCAAAAGTTTCGTACCTTAGGTGTTTTTGATCATCAAAAACGCTCCCCTTAACACGTGCTTTACACATATTAAGTTGGATTATCGTTAAGTCTTTTTCATCTTTTAGCCAAGTCTCATTTAAATCTCCTTAATCCCATTTTCTCCCCTTATCCAAAATGTTAACCATTAATATTTGGGATATTGAATGGATTAACCGGTCTTTGGGTAAAAAATGAAATTGATGTTTGGCCATAGAACATGTTAATGCTCCCCCTTAAGTTAATAAAGGATATTTGTAGTGCTTTAGTATGATATATTTTGAAAGATTTAGAATCTCGTGAGAAATTCTTGAAAAATTATCATACTTTAACACTACATCAAGCCGTACAAGCACAATATTCACAAATATACATATTCACAATTGAAAACCAATATAAAGTGGACCTGAAATGTACGACCCATTAGATGGATCGTTGCAGTAACTTGTGGTGCACTCCATATGGTCTACCACCAACGAATCTTTCTAAACTCCTCATCAATCTACGTTCACGGAGCTTTTGATCGATCTTCTTGATCACATACTTCGCCATTTGCCGATAACCCTGATGCCAATCCTCAGTCATCTCTGGTAAAGTCCCACCCGAATTGAAATGATCCAACTTTCCTCTGACGTAGATGAGAGTCCCATCACTGTACTTATAAAGCTCACCCACCCTCATAAACTTCATTAACCCTCGACTGTTCAAGTAGAAAATCCCACAATTCGGAACAGAAATGCCGGTATAGGGACATCTGTTGACATGTTGAGGTAACACTTGATTCACTGGACGGGTTAGGTTAAGCTTCCTTTGGTAACTTTCGACTCCCAACTGAAGATCTTCAACTCGTTTCTTGATAACAACACTTCGTGTGAACATACGAAGTGCTGTATTCAAGGCAATGAGGTCTTCACGAGGAATATGTGTGAGCTGATCACGGGTCATCAGAAGCAACATATCTTCGATATCCTCAAGGCGAATGATAAACAAATCTCCCTGCTGGATTTTGTATTCTCTGTCATCCTCCCTTTTCAAACGAATCTCCGTCACATGATAATAGCCATTCTTGGCTTCAGTTTTCAGCCCTAAAATACTGGAGATGTGGATATTGGATCTAACGTTGCTTCCAGAATTGACTAGGCAGCAACCCCTGTACGCCCTTCGGACTCGTTCGTCCCAATGAGATGCACCTATAACAGCATACATATCATAATTACGAGTTACCCTTGGGACCCAGAGTCGGTTTACCTTTTCCTCGATCCAGGGTATTGTCCCCCAGTTGGCAGCTTTTAGCAAGGTTAAGGAGGTTGCGTACTTTGATGAACCCTTCAGAAGATACTCAAGATCATAGGTGACGAAGAAGTCGAGAGCAATCTGATTATCTTGAGTAGGATCAAGTGGAGGTGGAGCTCTTTCTGAATCATGAAGACCTGGCCGTTGAACGGTATTCAGAGCTTTTAGGATCTCATCAGCATAATACTCGAACTCCATTCGGGTTAACCTGGTTTTGGCGCGAAGTCTTTTATCCTTTAATGCTCTCTTCACCAAAGACGGAGTAACCGAAGTCTTATACTCGTGAGCCAGAAAAGCGCACAAGTCAATCGGACTACGGATACGGAGATATAAAACATCTCTGTCAGCGTCTGTAATTGGATCATATTGCACCGCTGCCGTGATCCAAGCCTGTGGCGGTGCAGTCTCGTCAATCTCCAACGTGTCTGCCCAATCCCATGTGCTTGACTCAGGAACAGTAGATTGTGGATCTTGTTGTAGAGGAGTAGAAACGTGAACATGTGCTGGTTCTGATTCAGGCATCTCGGCGGTGTCATGAACGGGTGAGTGTTGTGCAGCTTCAGGTTCAGTTACCGATTCTGCAATCACAGGAGCAACAACAACAGGACTAACAGGGTTAGTGGTAACAGGTATAGATACAGCAATAGAAGTACCGGGAATCGATGACGCTGTAGTAGCATTCACATCGTGGCGCCACTTAGATCGTCTTGATTTCGTTGATGTTGATTTTTCCTTCTGCGCTGCATCTTTCTTGGACTTGGTTCCAGACTTAGCAGGTTTCTTTGAGCTGGCAACCTTATCCCCCTCTTTAGGCTGTTTACCCCCATCATCATCCCCATCGCTATCCTCGTTGCTCCCCCTAGCACTCTCCTCATTCCCATCACCACCATCATCGCCATCATCATCATCATCATCATCATCCTCATCATCATCATCATCATCATCCTTTTCCTCTTCTTCTCCTTCCTCTTCTTCTTCACCAGTACCCTCTTCCTGTTCACTATCATCTTTGTCCTCCTCAGGTAGAATGTGATAAGGTACCACACTTCCAAACGTTTTGAATAACCTATCATCCTCCATGATAGCATCATTCAGGGATTTGTAAAGAGCCCGTTGAATCCTAGATTTATCAAACGATCCAAGTTCCATCATACGAGCTTTGAGGATCTTCTTTAATTCAAAATCCGTCAAGTCATACGCAATTTTGTAGGCGGATTCTGAAGGATTGGAAGACTTGATCATCAACTTATCAGCCGCGAGTGTTTTCAACTCATCACGCAGTTTTGGCATAATGGACTCAACGGATTCTTTCACTCTTTCTTCAACAGAAGCTTCAAGTGCTTCTTTCTGCTCCTTGTATTTATCCCTCATCGCTTGAAGTCTAGTGATACGTGCAACATGCTTATCAGCCTCAGCCTGCTTAACCTGAGCTAGTTCTTCTGCATGTGCTTTTCGCGTCAATTCCATATCTGCAGCGAACTTAGCAAGCATCTCTTCTTGGGCTTTCCTAGATGCTTCTTCACTTTGAACTCGTCTATGTAGCTCTTGACGAAGTTCATCCATTTCTCTTTTGTGATTATCCGTATGTTTATCCAACATTTCGGCCATCACCAATGCAGCCATTGTAGATGTTGCAGAGCTGCTCTGGGTTGATTGAAGAGGCTCGGTTGTTACCACGGTACTAAGGATGGGAGTTATTGGTGGTGGAAGGAATGGTGTTGAAGCCGGTCTGGTTGGTAAGGGTTGTATTGGTGGAGGTTGAGTTGCTAAAGGTTGAGTAGACACCATGATTGTAGGAGCACCGGACTCTTTTTCAACACTTGCTGAAACAGGGATTGATGTCTCCTTTGAAGTAGAATACCGCTCAGGTGACCCAAACTCATCAATATCCTCCGGCTCCTCGTACTCTTCTTCAATATTTATCCTTGCACCTGAACCACTACCGCCAGTATCTTTCCTACTCCTTTGAATAGCTATCTTCATCATTTTTCTCTCCGCCTTGTCAAGAGTAGGATCAACAACATCTTCTTCGTCTCGTAGAACTAACTCATCAGCCTTACCCTTTCCCTTCTTAACCTCAGTCTTCTTCTTCTTGGTTTCGGGTTCAGGTAAAGCAGCTGGTTGCTTTCGTTTACCTTTACTCTTGACCGTAGTAGATGAGTCTTCTCCAGTCTGAAGGCTTGCTTTTAGCTTCCTGATTTCTAGCTGCAGTAGCTTATAATCAGCAGAACCTTTAATTCTATCCGTCAGAAGGTAATCGGGAATAAGACCAGGAATCACACCACCAGATGGTCCTTCATGCCTTAAATCCACAATATGATCAGCCTCTTCAGTGTGATGACGACTTGCTGCACGCCTATCAATTGTAACATCATTCTTCATACAATAGTTAATGATAAGCTTGATAAACCGAGGGTAAGCAAAGAAATTAGTCTTCAGCTTCTTGTTATGGAAGAGTTGAAAGGTGAATTCTTCCCATAACAATAAAGCATAATCTGCATTTGCGCCTTTGTACATCCCATGGAAGATGTTCATTATTGGACTGCGCAAAGCATCATGCCCACTTGTTTTTGGTGTAAGACATCTACTGAGAATACCCAACAATGCTCTCCAAGGTTGTCCTAGTTTAGCAGCGGTAAACTCAGACGCAACTCGTATGTCAGGACATCCAATAGCATCGAATAACTCCATGAGTTCGTCTTTAGTAGGATCCCTCGAAAATACCATACCTTTGGGTGAATCCCTAATGCCAAATATCTTACGGAAGTCTGATACAGTAAGTGTCTGCTGTTTGTTGTCGAGAGTGAAGGTGATCTTGTTTGAAGTGATTTCCTTGGTAGCCCAGAACTCATACATATAATCATAAGGCACCGAGGCACTACTTCTTAAAGCATTCTTGAAATGGGATTGATCAAGGATTGCTATGGCGACTTTAAACCCATGGTGAGTGGATTTTGAAACTTGCTTCAGCCGGTAATTGTTTGGTATGAACTTGAGGGTTCGTGCTTCAGCAATTGCGGCTTCTCTAGAATCTTGGATTGCTTGTACTGTTGGATTAGTCATTGTATCTGCTTAAGATAAGACATGAAATGTTGATGCACAAAAACATATATAGATATGTATCATTCTTATTTCTAAGCATAACATATTTCAACAAGTACTTAGAACATGCAAACCACTATCAATCAAACAACTCTTCATCCAGAACTTTCTTTCATTCGGAACTTCTTCATCCGGAACATTCCTTCATTCGGAACTTCTTCATTCGGAAGTTCTTCATTCGGAACTTCTTCATTCGGAAGTCCTTCATTCGGAACTTCTTCATTCGGAAGTCCTTCATTCGGAACTTCTTCATTCGGAAGTTCTTCATTCGGAACTTCTTCATTCGGAAGTCCTTCATTCGGAACTTCTTCATTCGGAAGTCCTTCATTCGGAACTTCTTCATTCGGAAGTTCTTCATTCTGAACTTCTTCATTCGGAAGTCCTTCATTCGGAACTTCTTCATTCGGAACTTCTTCATTCGGAACTTCTTCATTCGGAAGTCCTTCATTCGGAACTTCTTCATTCGGAAGTCCTTCATTCGGAAGTCCTTCATTCGGAAGTCCTTCATTCGGAACTTCTTCATTCGGAACTTCCTTCATTCGGAACTTCCTTCATTCGGAACTTCCTTCATTCGGAAGTCCTTCATTCGGAACTTCCTTCATTCGGAAGTTCGTTCGGAACATTCCTTCATTCGGAAGTTATTATCCATGTTCATCCGGAACTTCAAAACACAGCCTATTGATGATTTAATCTATGCGCGTTTGTGAGTTCTAAGGCAAACTAAGGCAATTAAACATCTTCTAAAGACATTCCGAGTATATCCCACTTATAACCCTAATTAATTAAACCTTAATTTAACACGAACCCTAATTTGTATTAAATCTGATTAAACGAATCTCTTAGCAGGATATAGTGATGAATTAGACGAATGTTAAATCAAAGAATGATGTTTATTACCTTATAAAATGAATGAACTGAATTGATTGATTGAAAACAAGTGATATGAAAGCTTGTGTGTGCGTTTTAATGGCGGCAAGAAGGGGAATAAAGATAAACAGTGAATGAAAAAAAAACGGGGGGGGGGGGGGGGGGGGTTTGGTTTGACTTAGGTCAATTTTTGACAAGTTTCACCAATTGTCACTTAAGACCCTATTGTTTTCACTCATTTACCCTTTTTATTCCTTATCTTTTCATTTTTTTCTTAAGCATTGTTAAATTTTGCCAACACAACTTAAGCATCTCAACCTATTAGCATATCTCCAAGATCTTAAAGCAATGCCTATCATATTGAACGAGCCCAAGTCATTTTCTAAAGCAATACCACTCATTTACCATTTAGCCATTAATATTCCACAATCACTTTTGAAAAGATTGTTTTGATGACGAAGATAATTTAATATTTTCTCCCCCTTAAACGATGACCCGTTTTCTATTTAAAGAGCTGTAGTCATTGTTTAAAGAGTCAAATATTGATGAAAACATTTCCAATTAATGTCTTGAAAAAGATTGATTCGTGGTGTCAATAAGATTTCTCTTATTTTGACAAATTAATGCACTGAGACGTACACTAATTCGTGTTAGACCAAGTTATAAAGTAAACTTGATCCCTTTGCATGATTTGGCTTGTAAATCATGCCCGAGAAAATTAATTCCCGTTGTGAGCCAACGTTTTCCAAAGAAATACGTGACTTTAATTGTTGCTGATGTGAGGTGGGTGGTTGTGGTAGAATCGAGTATTGGGGAAAGGTTGGTGTCATGTAAGGTGATGGATGATAGGCTTGATGTCCCAAGATATAAGGAGTGTTGTTGTGAGACAAGCTTGGTTGATTCGCCATCAAAGCTAATGAATCAGGGTACATACCTCGAGGCGAACGGTGCATGATCACATGTTTCTCATGCTGCTGAAGAAAAGCATATAGTTGATCCAAATTGCACTTATGCAAATCCCTGGTTAACTTAACATCGGTAATATACTCACCCCATTCAGCTTGAGGTAAAGTATTCAAGAATTTGGTGTTAACCTGGAATGGAGCAATCACGAGATTGTATACATTCAGATAATTCATGAGTGTGGTGAATCTGAAGTAATAATCGTGAAGCGTTTCCCCTGGGTTGTACGTGAATCTATCAAACAGATCATACAACTGACATTCCCTTTCCTGTTTGGTGAGAGACGTACCTTGTAGCAACACCTTAAGACGTTCCCATAAATCCTTTGCCACCGTATACTGACTTACCATTCGATAGATGTCATGTGGAAGGGCTTGGAGAATGGTTTGAAGAGCTTTTTCGTCTGCATCTGCAACAAGTTGTTGAGCTGGTGTAAGTTCTTCAAACTCCCTTGGTCGAGTCACATTGTTAACCACGATGGTACCATAGTCAAGTGGACCATTTAAAATTGACTTAACCATAAGCCTCCCATAAACCGGTTTTCCCTTAAGATAAGACATCATCCGGCCTTGCCATGCTTCAAAAACTTCTTTGATGAGCATTGGAGGGCGATTATCCGTTCCCGTAATGACGGAAATATCCGTAAGTGATGTCATCTGAGGCATTACTGAATTTGGATTCATTTTGTTCACTTCAAAGAGACAAAGATTATCGGTTGATCGAGCAGTGAAGTAAAGCTTGTGAATTGTGTTGAGTTTTTGTTGTAAGAAACCAAGATTAAATCCTCTAAAAAATCGTCGAAAAAACAAGTAAAATAACCCTTGATTCGGAACTTTTTGTTGATTCGGAAGTTTGATTCGGAAGATTTGGCTTGGAATACCATGATTCGGAACTTTTGGTTCGGAAGTCTTGATCCGGAACTTTCCCTTGATCCGGAACTTTTCCCTTGATCCGGAACTTTCCTTGATCCGGAACTTTCTCCTTGATCCGGAACTTTCCTTGATCCGGAACTTTTGGTTCGGAACTTCCTTGATCCGGAACTTTCCTTGATCCGGAACTTTTGGTTCGGAACTTCCTTGATCCGGAACTTTCCTTGATCCGGAACTTTTCGTTCGGAACTTCCTTGATCCGGAACTTTTGTTGATCCAGAACTTTTCGTTCGGAACTTTTGGTTCGGAACTTTTGTTGATCCGGAACTTTTCGTTCGGAACTTTTGATCCGGAACTTTGGTTGATCCGGAACTTTTTGGTTCGGAAGTTTGTCTGGGTAAACAAAAGGTTGTTACGGATGAACAGTCGATCAAAAATGGTGATTTAAACCCAGATTTTTTACCAAATAACCCAAAAAGTTTTGTGATTTCTACAATAATAAGTAAAAACTAATACTTATCTACTAATCCCAATCACAAAAACACCAAAAACACCAAGAATCAAGATGGATCTTCTTAAAGAACACTAATACAATCAAAAACTAAAAAACCACACAAATCATTACCTTAAATCACCCCATAGCTCTTGATACCAAATGTAGAATCTTGATAACCTATGAATCTATGAAGTGGGTTGATGTTTTCTAGAGAGAGAAACTTGAGAGAGAAAGTGAGAGAAAACTATGTGATATTTTATTAAGTGAAACTAGAAAGTGAACAACAACCAACCCCTTTCCAAGGAGGAAAGGGGTATTTATACTTCCAAGTCTTATGTGGACTTGGGCTGGCCCATGACAAGCCCATGGACCGGTTCTTACTTAACTAAATAAGTAACTATTAACTACGAGCTATTACATCATTAATAATATTGTGGAGTGACCGATACTTGTAATATACGTAAAAACGTATTTCTAACACTTACATTTTTCCTTGGTCTTCAAGTCAAGCAACAGTCTAATGGAATCTTCATAAGTCAAGATAAATATGTTCATGAGATCCTTCAGAAGTTTGATATGGATCCTCTTAGACCAGCGGCAACACCTTATGAGGTAGCTAAAGTCAAACTCAAGAATGAGCCAGATCGTCCGGTAAATGTTCACATGTACAGGTCAATGATTGGCTCACTCATGTATTTAACTGCATCGCGTCCGGATATTATGTTTGCAGTAAGTGCTTGTTCTAGACATCAGGTGGCTCTAATGGTTTCTAACTTGAATGTAGTCAAGAAGATTTTCAAGTACATCAAGCTCAACCCAAGCTAGGCTTGTGGTATCCTAGAGAATTACCTTTTGTTCTTAAAGCATATAGTGATAGTGACTATGTAGGTGCTAATAATGACAGAAAGTCTACTACTGGTGGTTGTCAGTTTTTGGGTCGAAGACTTATCTCATGGCAATGTAAGAAACAGACGATAGTAGCTACTTCTTCAAAAGAAGCTGAATACGTAGCTGCTGCTAGTTGTTGTGGACAAGTCTTGTGGATACAAAATCAGATGCTTGATTATGGGTTCAACTTTATGAACACCAAAATTTTCATTTACAATCAAAGCACTATCTCCATTGTGAAGAATCATGTTTTTCATCAACATACAAAACATATTGAAATTAGGCACCACTTTATCAGGGATGCCAATGAGAAGAAGTTGATACAGGTTCTTAAGGTTCATACAGATGATAATGTTGCTGATCTATTGACTAAAGCCTTTGATGGTCCTCGGTTCAACCACTTGGTGGTTCACATTGGAATGGTCAATCCTTGAGACCTAGGATTGAGGGGAGGCTAAGCCTAAGGGGAGGCTTAGTGTACATTTTTACTTGCACAGATTAACATATTGGTAGTTTTTAACAACAGATTGTATGGGTATTTGCGGTGTGTGCTACCTCTAGTAGAGGATTTTGGTCACTTATGGTGGTAGTCTTCAACTTCTAGTGGATAAAAATCCTTACTTGTCATTGATGGTTGGCTTCTAGTCTTGGTTTAGGCCACTGTTCACTTCGTTGACTTCTGTTGACCACATTGTGCTTCTAGTGTTGACCCTTATGCGTTTTGACTTTTAGTCAACGCAAGTTACTTCTGGTGTATATCATATTGTTTAACTTTGGTAACTGGGATTTGCAAATAAAGTTATAAGGGGCAAGTGGTTACTTTTGCATTAACTGCCTAATTTGACAGGGCAACCCACATTATTAAGGGTCAATGAACAGTTACAAGACCATTATTTATGGTCAAATACCCCCTTGACTCATTCATCACAACCATAACACACACACACGCTCCTACTCTCTCAATCTCTAATCAATCACCTTCCATCACTTCCAATCATCATCAATGGCTGCTCTGTTCTACAAACCCTACATCCGATTATTCACAGTTTACTGATCTTTTGGGTGCTGATGTGAATGAGCAGAATTGTATCCCCCGGGCTATGGCATTAATGCGTAAGCAACAATTGTCTCTTGCTGCTCAACTGCGTGAAAAGCGTCGGAACAGACCTTTGACAAGAACCAAGGAGAGAAAGTTAATGTAGAGGTATGTCAAATATCAGTCGGGTGCTCACTTTACTGTTGGTTGGACATGGGATCGCGTTAGGGGATTGTCTTTTGACGAGCTTAAGGATCTCTATCAGCGGATGATAAAGCGTCAAAACACACCGGTTCCTGAGCACTTCATCTATCGTCCTCCTCCAAGAGTGGTGTCCACTTCTCATCCTGCTGTTGCTCCTGGTTCTTCATCTGGTGTTCCTCTTGTTTCTACTGGTTTACCATATGTTGTTGATACTTCTACTGCTGGTTCCACACCCACACCTTCGGTTCCTCATCCTGTTTCATCTTCGGGTCCTACCACCACCACCTATGCTACTACTACCACCCCTGCTATTCCTGTTATGGAACAATCCTCACCACCCGTGACTGAACCTTAATGTTAGGACCATTGGAATAGTTCATTGTAATAGGTAGACTAGGAGGTATGTAGTTCCTCCTGGTCATAGTAGTAGTAGGAGAAAGTCGTGCTCCTGGTCATAGTTAAAGTTAAACTTTATTATTTATTTATTATTCTGTTAGGATATGCATGAGATATGTTAGGAAAGGATATTCATATCAGTTTTACACGTTTTGTTTAATGATGTATTAGGGTTTCCTTGTAGTATAAAAGGAAGCTTTGGCAGAAGGGTTAGACACACCTTCATCAAACGTAATTCTAGTCATTATCAATATTAGAAATCCTTAGAAAGGATCAAGTCATTATAGTTATTCTGTTCTTCTTTATAGTATTTGTATTCCGCACTTATATTGTGTATAGAGTCTCTCTGTGAATAGACTTGTGATTACAAAAGTCGTTCACCATTCCTGACAGGCTGCAAGATCCACATCTAGTGGACCCAACAAGTGGTATCAGAGCCTGGGAGAGTCTCTGTACAAGAAGAATCATTTTTTTTTCTTATTACTAACATTTTTGTTTATTCATGTCTGCCTCAAGTTCTACTCAAACAGGAGAAGATAGCACTCCTAAAACTCTGCAACCTCAGCAGATCGTTGCTACGGTTTCTAACACAAATGGTAAGTTTCCTCTTCTAAAAAAGGACGAGTATGATAGTTGGGCAATGAAGATGGAATGGTGGATCACCAACACTGATCAAGACCTTTGGAAGGTTATTCTGAATAGGAACAGCAGGAAGCTGATTGGAAGAGACAAGAATGGTAATATTACCCTTCTTGACCCTAAAACTCATGAAGAAATTATAGCCATTCAGAAAGAGGTCAAAGCAAAAACTATTTTGCTACAATCCCTTCCTGATGATCACATGGGTGACTTCTACCATTTGGATGATGCTAGAGAAATCTGGAATGGAATAAAAGCAAGGTTTGGTGGGAATGAGGAGTCAAAGAAAATGCGAAGATCCATGCTGAGAGATGAATTCACAGAATTCAAAATCTTAGGAACTGAAGGTATTCATCGAGGATATGACAGGTTCCAAAAGATATTGAGCCAGTTGAATCAACTTCGGTCGAAACCTGATGATGGTGATATTAATGCAAGATTTCTTAGAGCCCTACCTTACTCATGGAATCAGG
Source organism: Glebionis coronaria (assembly GCA_025667525.1). Classification (NCBI taxonomy): domain Eukaryota; kingdom Viridiplantae; phylum Streptophyta; class Magnoliopsida; order Asterales; family Asteraceae; genus Glebionis; species Glebionis coronaria. The sequence goes on from CM046882.1 coordinate 398,133,150, forward strand.
TGGTAATCTCTCTCAAAGCAAAAGGTGGGCTTGACTATCTCAACTTTGATGATTTATTTCATAAGCTCAAAACTTTTGAACCTCATGTGAGAGGATATTCAAGTGATCATTTTCCTACTCCTGCTAATTCTGCCTTTGTGAGTTCTATGACATCCAGTCCCATGTCTTATGCTAGTAGCCCAAGCAATACTGTGTCTTCTCAACATACTTTTCAGCATACTTCTGCTCCTGAATCAACAGCCAAGTCTGGTGGCATGGTAGAAGCTGTTCTTCATTCTTTTGTTGCTGACGTTGATGCTCAACAGCAACTTGCTTTTGATGACTTCAAACAGGTTGATAAACTCGACCTGGATGAAATGGATCTCAAATGGCAGATGGCCATGCTCACTCTTAGGGTTCACAAGTTTGAGAAGAAAGCAGGTCGTAAATTTAATTACAACCCACGAGAGCCAGCAAGGTTTGACCGAAGCAAGGTTCGATGCTACAACTGCCAGCAGCAAGGTCACTTTGCAAGGGAATGCCCTAACAAGAATGACCAGGAGAAGAGCAGATATTCAACTTTTAAGGTTCAGGAGGTAAAGGATGACAAGAAGGCATTGGTATATGTTGACTCTATGGTCAATTGGAATGATCATCAGACTATTACATTGGAATCAACTGAGTCCTCGACTGACGTGTTTGCAATGATTGCTGGGAATCTATCTGATGCAGAGGAAGCAGACGAGTTTGCTCTTATGGGCATCTCACCTCAGGTACAACATTGTCCTCTTGGTTGTCATGATAAATATTCCGAATTGTTGTCCCAATATAATGACTTAAATGATCAGAATGATAAGTATTTTTTAGAAGTTCAAGCCTATAAGGCTTCTTTAAACACATTGGAACAACAAAAGAGGTGGCTTCAAGATACTCAACGTGAGTATGAGGATAAAATTAGGATACTGAGCATCGATTTAGAAAACACAACAAATATGCTTAAATACACAGAAAAGGTAAAAGATGACAGTATCAAAGAAAAACAAGAGATGAAAGAAAGATTAGATGCTACACTGTTGAGATTTGAAAAATGGCAAAAGGCACCTAAAAATCTTTCAAAATTAATCAATAGTAGCATGTCTGGTAGGACTAAAAGAGGGTTAGGATTTGATAAATATATTAATTCAGAAGATGTGTTTGATTTATCTTTTTCGAGTGTCTTTGATGCCGACAAAGAGGAAGAGGGAGAACCTAGTTACAATAGGTTTAAACCAGCAGCAGAAATGCATGCTGTCCCTCCACCTCTTACTGGAACTTTCATGCCCACTTCTAGGCATAATGAATTGGATGGATCACAGATGCATGAGTCCCCAAAAAGTTCTACTAATTCTAATGACTTTGTCTCGTGTACTTTCAGTGACAAAGCCAGTGACTCTGCATCAAGTGGTTCAAGTGAAGAGTCGAGACCTACAAGTTCCAAGTCGAATGATCATGCTTCTATTGGTGCTAGGAAGTGTGAAGAGGGAGTTACTTTTAATTCAACAGTGTCTAGTCCTGGTTTATTGATTCCTAGGAAGATTGATTCTCCTAGAATTGTGTGTAATAAAGTTAGCAGTATGAAACAATGTCATTCTAATAAAAGGTCGATTAAAACATGTTTTATTTGTGGAAGTGCATTTGATTTGATTAAAGACTGTGATTTTTATGACAAACACTCTTCTGTTTATCAAGCATTTCCTGCTCCTGGTCCACCAGGAGTTGTTCCATATTCCTCTAGAAGACTCAATCCAAGTGCTCAATCGTTTTCTTCTTCTAGAAGGACCTCTACATTAGCTTATGATAATTGGAGAAACATTGGATTAACATCAAATAGAACAACCAGTAACTATTTTCAGAATTTTAATCCAATTTATCCACACAATTTTGACCACATGTATTTTGGATTGGGAAATTTGGGAACTGCTGTTAAGCCCTCAGCAGGTTGTTCTTGGTCAAACAATAATACCAATATGATGAATCGACAACCAAAGAACAACGGTGGATCTCATCAATCTTCTTGGCTCTCTACTAAAGATACACAAGGCAGGCTCAAACCTGAAAAGGTTTGGGTCCCCTTAAGACACTAACATTTGCATCTTTATTATCTTGTTGTTGTAGGTTACTCCATACCAAGATCCTACTCTAGGAATTGTTGATAGTTGATGCTCTAGGAGCATGACAGGAAATAAGAGTCTTCTATCTAACTTTGTACCATTTCAAGGCGGCAAGGTCTATTTTGGTGGAGGTGAAGGCAGGATCACTGGCAAAGGAACAATACAGACACCCAATCTTAATTTTGAGCAGGTCTACTATGTGGAAGCACTTCAACACTTCAACTTGATATCTGTCTCTCAGATTTGTGACAAGAAGCAGTTTGTCCTCTTTACAGATACTGATGCACTTGTGCTATCCAAAGACTTTAAGCTCCCGGATGACTCACAGGTTCTGCTCAGAATCCCTAGAAGACACAATCTCTATAGCATCAAGCTGAATGAAGTCAACCCTACTGGTCAACTAGCATGTTTGGTTTCTAAAGCCTCAGAAGATGAAGCCACTCAATGGCACAGAAGGATGGGACATGTGAACTTCAAGACCATTCACAAACTAGCAAATATGAACCTGGTCTCTGGTTTACCTCCCAAGTCATTTAGAAATGATATTAATTGTATTGCTTGCAGCAAAGGCAAATAACATAAAGCTTCCTTCAAGGCCATTACTGCTCTCAGCCTTATAACTGAACCATTGCAGCTACTACACATGGATTTATTTGGTCCTACCTCTATTAGGAGCATTGACCACAAACAATTCTGTCTGGTGGTAACTGATGGATATAGCAGGTTTACGTGGGTTTTCTTCATGGCTGCCAAGAGTGAGACCTACTCAATTCTTAAAGATTTTATTACCCTTATAGAGAACCAGTTGTCCAAGAAGGTTAAAGGTATTCGTTGTGATAATGGAACCGAGTTCAAAAATAAAGACCTCATAGCACTTTGTAATTCTAAAGGCATCAAAAGAGATTATAGTGCAGCAAGAACTCCTCAACAGAATGGCGTGGCAGAAAGAAAGAACAGGACTCTAATAGAAGCAGCAAGAATAATGCTTGCCGATTCCAAGCTTCCAACCATGTTCTGGACAGAAGCTGTTAATACTGCAAGTTATGTTTTGAATAGAGTTTCTATTACAAATCCTCACAAGAAGACTCCTTATGAGCTCCTAACAGCTAAAGTTCCAAATATTGCTCATTTGAAGCCATTTGGGTGTCCTGTCACCATTCTGAATACTAGTGACTATTTGGGAAAGTTTGATGGCAAGGCAGATGAAGGATACATTGTGGGATATTCAGCTCACTCTCGGGCTTATCGTGTCTACAATCTCCAAGCCAAACGAGTAATTGAAACTATAAATCTTAGGTATTTTGAGGAGAAGTCAAACATCCAAGGCAAGGGTCCTGAATGGTATTTTGATCTTGATTATCTTAGTGATTCATTAGGATATTTTCATTTCAAAACTAACCATGATGCAGGTCCACAAGTGTTGACAACTCCTAGTACAAGTGCTCACTCTAGTCTTTCCGACTCAGATGACGAGGATGATATTTTTGTTGTTCCATCCTATTCCACCACAGTCTCTCCTACTCCTCCTAGTGATGCAACTCCATTGGATGTATTGGATTCACAAGTAGCTCTTGACACTTTACTCAAACAACAACAAGAGGCTACTACAGCAGCTACTCAAGGTGGCTTTGAGTTTCCCTTGAATACGCCTACTGACAAAGCTGCTCCTAGTACTCTAACTACTACTCCTAGTGCTAGTTTAACACCTATTGGTAGTTCGGCTAGTGAATCTACTTCCCATACTAGATTCTCCAGTCCTTCTGACCTGGGGAACCATCAAAAGAAGTCTTCTACCAAGCTGGATGATATTCATAAACAACCAATAGATGGCATTTTCAACGCTGCCTCATATGATGATGACTTTGTTGGGGATTTTAATAACTTGGCACCAGAAGTGGAGGTAGCTTCCAATCCAGTGTTGAAATCACACAAAGATCACCCTACTACTCAAATCATTAGAGATCCTGGTTCAACTGTCAAGACACGCAGAATGCATAAGAAGGCCACGTCTGATCATCATGCTCTTGTGAGCTATATTGAAGATCAAAAGCGTAATAATCATACGGACTTTCAACATTGTTTGTTTGCTTGTTTTCTTTCACAGGTGGAACCTAGATCAGTCTCTCATGCTCTTGAGGATCAAAGTTGGGTGGAAGCTATGCAGGAGGAAATGCAGCAATTCTTGTTTCTGAATGTTTGGATCCTAGTTGACTTGCCGGATGGAAAGACAACCATTGGTACCAAATGGATTCTCAAAAACAAGAAAGATGCACGGGGTATTGTGGTGAGAAATAAGGCGAGATTGGTTGCACAGGGTCATACACAACTTGAAGGCATTGACTACACTGAATTTTTTGCTCCTGTTGCTAGGATTGAGGCCATTCGTCTGTTTTTGGCTTTTGCTTCCTATATGGGTTTTACAGTTTTTCAGATGGATGTCAAGAGTGCATTTCTCTATGGCAAGATTGATGAGGAAGTTTATGTCACTCAACCTAAGGGCTTTGTAGATCCACTTCATCCCAAGAAAGTTTACAAGGTGGTCAAGGCTCTTTATGGACTTCATCAGGCTCCTAGAGCTTGGTATGAGCGTCTCTCAACTTTCTTGTTGAAACATGGCTATAGAAGAGGTACAATTGACAAAACACTATTTCTTAAGAGGAACACCAAGGACATTATCCTTGTTCAGGTGTATGTGGACGATATTATTTTTGGTTCTACTAAAAAGGAATGGTGTGATGAGTTTGAACAACTGATGAAGGGTGAATTTCAGATGAGTGCTATGGGAGAGCTTACATTTTTCCTTGGTCTTCAAGTCAAGCAACAGTCGGATGGGATCTTCATAAGTCAAGATAAATATGTTCATGCGATCCTTCAGAAGTTTGACATGGATCCTCTTATACCAGCAGCAACACCTTATGAAGTTGCTAAAGTCAAACTCAAGAATGAGCCAGATTCTCCGGTAAATGTTCACATGTACAGGTCTATGATTGGCTCACTCATGTATTTGACTGCATCACGTCCGGATATCATGTTTGCAGTAAGTGCTTGTTCTAGACATCAGGTGGCTCCAACGGTTTCTAACTTGAATGCAGTCAAGAAGATTTTCAAGTACATCAAGGCTCCACCCAAGCTTGGCTTGTGGTATCCTAAAGAATCACCTTTTGTTCTTGAAGCATATAGTGATAGTGACTATGAAGGTGCTAATAATTACAGAAAATCTACTACTGGTGGTTGTCAATTTTTGGGTCGACGACTTATTTCATGGCAATGCAAGAAACAGACGATCGTATCTACTTCTTCAACAGAAGCTGAATACGTTGCTGCTGCTAGCTGTTTTGGACAAGTTTTGTGGATCCAAAATCAGATGCTGGATTATGGGTTCAATTTTATGAACACCAAAATTTTCATTGACAATCAAAGCACTATCTGCATTGTGAAGAATCCTGTTTTTCATCAACGTACAAAACATATTGAAATTCGGCACCATTTTATACGGGATGCCAATGAGAAGAAGTTGATACAGGTTCTTAAGGTTCATACGGATGATAATGTTGCTGATCTGTTGACTAAAGCCTTTTATGGTCCTCGGTTCAACCACTTGGTGGTTCACATTGGGAAGGTCAATCCTTGAGACCTAGGATTGAGGGGAGGCTAAGCCTAAGGGGAGGCTTAGTGTACATATTTATTTGCACAGACTAACATCTTGGTAGATTTTAACAACATATTGAATGGGTTCTGGTGGTGTGTGTTACTCCTAGTGGAGGTTTTTGCTCACTTCTGATGGTTGTCTTCATTCATGACTGGCTTCTAGTCCTTAATGGTTAGCTTCTAGTCGTTCTTGGTTGGCTTCTAGTGGATAAAAATCCTTCTTTGTCAAGTGATGGTTGCCTTATGGTCTTGGTTTGGGACAATGTTCACTTTGTTGACTTCTGCTGACCACATTCTGCTTCTAGTGTTGACCATTGTGCGCTTTGACTTTTAGTCAACGCATGCACCTTCTGGTATATATCCTCTTATTTACCTTTGGTAAATTAGGATTTGCAAATAATGTTAAAAGGGGAAAGTGGTTACTTTGCATTAACTGCCTAATTTGAAAGGGCAACCCCCATTATTAGGGGTCAATGAACAGTTACTAAGACCATTATTTATGGTCAATTAACCCCCATTGACTCAATCATAACACACACACATCCGCTCCTACTCTCTCTAACCCTAACAAATCATCATCCATACCTTCTAATCAACATCAATGGCTGCCCTGGTATACCAACCTGCTCACAATAAGGTCGCTTATCTAGGAGATGGTCCACATCGTGACGAGTTTACTGACATTCTAGAATTCATTGAGGCTTCTAACCTCAGGTATGCTTTTACTGTGTGCCCCATTGTTTATGATAGTGTGATTCGTCAGTTTTGGGCTTTTGCTCGACTTGTGGCTGTGGTTGGTCGTCCACGTGAACTCCATGCTACCATAGATGGACGTTCTTATGTGGTTAGTGAAGCTTCTATTCGGAGTTCCCTTCATCTTCAAGATTAAGGTGGTGTTGTTTCCATCCCCAATGCTGAGGTGTTGGAGGGGATGGCTGCTATTGGGTACAATCATGGGGGGAAGTTTAACTTCCAAAAGAATCGGTTTTCCCCCCCAATGGAAGCTTCTAGTGCACTTCTTGATTCATTGTTTAAGCCCCAAGTCTGGGAGTTGGGATGCTTTTCCTACTCCTTTGGCTACTGGTCTAATCTGCATAGCACAGGGTAGGGTATTTAATTTCTCTCGTTATTTGTTTGATGGGATGGTTAGCAATCTGTCTAGTGCTGGTTCTAGGAAGAAATTTCTGATGTATCCTAGGTTTTTACAGCAGATACTTGTTTGTCTACCTCGTAATAGGGAGGTGCACGAGCCTTCTAAGATTACCGCTAAAGTATACTATAACATGGCTCATGGGTTTAGCGGGGAGTAGCGGCCCCTTACTGATGCAATGTCGGGCCTTGCTCAAGGTCATCCTGATGTTGTCCCTCCGGTTGAACAAGCCGAAGAGGAACCTCAATTAGGTGATGACCCAATGGAGGAGGAGCATCCTGCTGGTGGTGCACCTAATGTGGTTGTGGAAGAGCCGGTTGAGGAGGTGGTGGTTGAAAGGCCATCCACTTCCAAGGCTGCTCCTTCTTCGGTGCCACTTTCGTCTCCATTTGTGGATACCCCATCCTAGTCCTGCTCCACACTCTTCTGATAAGCCTTCTGGTGCTGGTGCTCATGATGCTGACTCATTTATTACTTCTGGTTCCAATGACGCCTTCCCTGACCCAAGTCCTCTTGGTGGGAAAGCGGAGGAGCCTGTTACACTTACTTCTTTACTTGCTCTCATGCACAGGTACCATGAACGGATTCTTTCCTTGGAAGCATATTTGAATCAACACCGTAAGCTTACTCGGGAATTTGTTCTTCCCATGGATGATCGGATTAAAGCCTTGGAGACACAACAGAGGCGAAGGAAGAAGCATGTGGTTCAATCTGATTCTGATGAGGAGGTTGAGGATCTTGTTGAGGATGGTTTGAATTTGTTGGCGAAGGCTGCCTTTGTTGATAAGTTGTATGATGATCTGCCGATTCTTCCTACTTCCTCCAGCATTCCTTCTCCTGCTGCTGTCCCTACACCAAAGGAGGATGTTGCTGGTCCTACTGCTGGTTCCACTGCTGGCCCATCTCATGATCCAAAGGGGAAAGCCCCCATAACTGATGCTCCCTCACCCCCTCGCAAGCGTACACGCAGACAACTTGAGGAGGATAGGTTGGGTGAGGAGGCTGCTCAAAGGATGCAAGCAGAAATTGACCAAGCTGCTTGAGCTGAGGAGGAAGCTCTTCAGCAGCAGAGACGTGAACAGGTGCAACATGATGCTATGCATTGGGATGATAGCGATTGGATGCGGGTGTTGACTATTCTTACCACGGATTATTCACAGTTTACTGATCTCTTGGGTTCTGATGTGAATGAGCATAACTGTATTCCTCGAGCAATGGTGTTAATGCGCAAGCAACAGTTGGCGCTTGCTGCACAACTTCGTGAGAAGCGTAAGAACAGGCCTTTGACGAAAACTGAGGAGCGAAAGCAGATGCAGTGGTATGTGAAGTATCAGTCGGCTGCTTATTTCACTACTGGTTGGACGTGGGAACGGGTTCGGGCATTTTCCTTTGATGAGCTTAAGGCGCTCTATGAACGAATGATCAAGCATCAGAGCACCCTAATTCCGGAGCGTTTCATTTATCGTCCTCCTCCACGTGTGGTGCCTACTTCTCAACCTGCTGTTGCTACTGGTTCTACATCTGATCCTCCTCTTGGTTCTGCTGCTATTCCATCGGTTGTTGATGGTTCTACTGTTGGTACCACCCCTACACCTTCGGTTGCTCCTCCTGTTTCTTCTCTAGGTCCTACCACCACCACCTATGCTACCACTACCACCACCACTGCTACTCCTGCTATGGCATCACCATCACCACCCGTGCCTGGTCCTCAACCTATTCCTTCTTCTGGTGCAACTCCTGTTGATCCTTTGGATGGGCAACCTATTGATTCTACTTCTACTGATCCCACTCCTGCTGCTAAGGTAAAGGTAAAGGTTGAACCCTCGCCTAGTGCTCCCAACCCTCGCCGTTCCATCCGCAAGCAATTGGCTAGACGTGCTAGACGTGGCAAGTCTGTTCCCTATGAGAAGCGTGCTCCTGAAAATCTTACTGATGCAGCTTCCGATAGTGACTCCGACTTGCCATTGGGTAATGGTTCTCTTACTGGTTGGACGGTTCTGCCTTCTACGACTCTACCGGGTACTGTCTCTCATAGGATTACTCTTAGCGATGGTTCTGTTCGGTATGCTTCGGGTTTGCAAGGTATTTTGTCCTAGGCGGATCGTAAAGATCATATGGCTTTATATGGGTTTGTGGATGCTGGTATGCCTGTTCATCCTCGTGATGTGCCCTCCTGGCCTAGTCTGCGAGTGTGGGCTGATTTAAAGATAATGCTTGATGCCCCTCCCTATGCTCCTGTTTCTGGTGTCTGGAAGGATCAGCCACAATGGGTCATCCAGCGATGGAAGTTATATGCTGGCTGTGGTGTGCATGTGTTAGAATTGGTGTCTGGTCTTATGGTGTTCATGCTCACAGATTTGGATTATCCGTTGACGATTGCTTCGATGGAGGCCATGCTTGCTTGTCACTTGCAGATTTCTAATGCCCCTTCCGGGAATGAGTCTTCTATGGCAACTACACTGGTGGAAGGGATCCAAGCTTGTTTGCAAGCTGATAAGGTGGCTGCTTCTGGTCTGTGATATGGTTGGTTTGTAAGTTTTTATGTTTATTGGTTTTTTTTATCTGTTCATACTGCCATTCTTTTCACCAATATGTAAAGTGATTGGTGACTTTCATTCATTATAGTTAAACTAAATAAAAAAAATAAAAAAAAAATATTTTTTATATAATATATGCTTATACTTTAAACAAATCATGGATTTTACACTTGTGAATACAATACCATCTACTGATTCAAACTTTGGGTTCCTGTTGCTGATTCACACTTGTGCTGGTTGCTTGTTTCATCTGGTGTTGGACTTGGTCCTCACAACAAATGGTCCTAAACTCACCATGTCTAACCGACAAGAAAGAGTTGATTCACTTTGAGGGTACGGCTCCTGGTGTGATTCTCAAATCCGTTGATGGTTGCCAGGTTACCCAAAACTGGATGGTTTTCACTTGCCATGGTCCTCGACTGAAAAGTGGCTAATCCAAGGGGGTACGGCTCTTGGTCAAGATTTTATCAAATCCGTTGATAGCTGTAATAGCTTGCTTAAAGCTATAGGGTTTTCAACTCACCGATGCTTCATTGCTAAGAGTTGGCGAGTCCAAAGGGGTACGGCTTCTGGTAAAGACATATCAAATCCGTTGACGGCTGTGATGGTTTGCCTAAAATCATCAGGGTACTCCCACTCACCATTGATTCACGTTCTAAGAGTTGGGCTGGGTTCTGGTCTCCCAGGGTAATGCTTATTCCACCAGAAAGACTGGCTAGCCCAAGAGCGAGCAGCTACTTGGTAAAGGCTCATCAAATCTGCTCATGTTGCTGTAAAGATTCAACATGATGCTGATTTGTTTCATGCTTTGGAGAAGCTTCTAGTGTTCCATGTGGCGGCGGTTCTTATGTTTCTTATCTTGCTGATGCTGCTGCTTCTTTTGCTGTTTCAATCCTCAAGCTTTATTGAACTTTTTACCAGGAAACTTGAACTCAACAGGTCAAATTCAAGTTTAGGGGAGGATTGTTAGGACCATTGGAATAGTTCATTATAATAGGTAGACTAGGAGGTATGTAGTTCCTCCTGGTCATAGTAGTAGTAGGAGCAAGTCGTGCTCCTGGTCCTAGTTAAAGTCAAACTTTATTATTTATTTATTATTCTGTTAGGATATGCATGAGATATGTTAGGAAAGGATATGCATATCAGTTTTACACGTTTTGTTTAATGATGTATTAGGGTTTCCTTGTAGTATAAAAGGAACCTTTGGCAGAAGGGTTAGACACACCTTCATCAAACGTAATTCTAGTCATTATGAATATTAGAAATCCTTAGAAAGGATAAAGTCATTATAGTTATTCTGTTCTTCTTTATAGTATTTGTATTCCGTACTTATATTGTGTATAGAGTCTCTCTGTGAATAGACTTGTGATTACAGAAGTCGTTCACCGTTCCTGACAGGCTGCAAGATCCACATCTACTGGACCCAACACTCAACCTACCACTTCTCCTGGTGCAGCCCCCCTTTGATCCTTTGGTTGGTCAAGGTGTTGATTCTACTCCTGCTGATCCTATTCCTGCTGCGAAGGTAAAGGTTGAAACCTCGTCTGGTGTTCCAACTCCTCGTCGTTCCATTCGCAAGAAGATGGCTAGACGTGGTAAGTCTGTTCCTTATGAGAAGCGTGCTCCTGAGAACCTTATTGATGTAGCTTCAGACAGTGACACAGAATTGCCAATGGGTACGGGTTTTATTACTGCTTGGACGGTTAAGCCATCCACGAGTGTTCCTAGTACTTTCACCCATCGGATTTCCATCAGTGATGGTTATGTTCGTTATGTTTCGGGTTTGCAAGGTGTTTTGACTTGGGCGGATCGTAGGGATCTTATGTCGTTGTATGGGTTTGTGGATGCTGGTATGCCTACACATCCTAGTGAGGTGGCCAACTGGCATGGTTTGATAATGTGGACTGACTTAAAGATGATGCTTGACTCTCCTCCACATGCTCCACATTCTGGTGTCTAGAAAGACCAGCCACGCTGGGTAATCAAGAGATGGAAGCTGTATGCTGGCTGTGGAGTGCATATCTTGGAGTTGGAGTCTGGTGCCATAGTGTTCATGCTTACGGATATGGACTATCCATTGACTATTGCTACTATGGAGGCCATGCTCGCATGTCATTTGCAGATCTCCAATGCCCCTTCAGGGAATGAGACTTCCATGGCTACTACTCTGGTGGAAGGGATACAAGCTCGGTTGCAAGCTGACAAGGTGGCAGCGTCTGGTATGTGATGGGTATGTTTTTATGTTTTTGAGTTTATACTGACATTCTTTTCACCAATCTGTACAGTGATTGGTGACTTACATTATAGATAGTTAAAAAAAATATATACATTTTATATAATATCTGCTTATACTTTAAACAAATGATGGATTTCACACTTGTGCATAATATAATATCTGCTTATACTTTTCCAAACATTGGGTTTCATTTGACTGTTTCACACTTGTGCTGGTTTGGAGTTTCATCTGGTGTTGGACCTGGTCCGTATAACAAATGGTGCTCAACTCACCATGTCTCACAGACAAGAAAGAGTTGATTCACCATGAGGGTACGGCTCTGGTGTGATTGTCAAATCCGTTAATGGTTGCCAGGTTACCCAAAACTGGATGGTTTTCACTTGCCATGGTCCTAGACTGAAAAGTGGCTAATCCAAGCGGATACGACTCTTGGTAAAGATTTTATCAAATCCGTTGATAGCTATAATAGCTTGCTCAAAGCTATAGGGTTTTCAACTCACCGATGCTTCATTGCTAAGAGTTGGCGAGTCCAGAAGGGTACGGCTTCTGGTAAAGACATATCAAATCCGTTGACGGCTGTGATGGTTTGCCTAAAATCATCAGGGTATCCCCACTCACCATTGATTCACGTTCTAAGAGTTGGGCTGGGTTCTGGTCTCCCAGGGTGATGCTTATTCCACCATAAAGACTGGCTAGCCCAAGAGCGAGCAACTACTTGGTAAAGGCTCATCAAATTTGCTCATGTTGCTGTGAAGATTCAACAATATGCAGATTTGTTTCAAGCTTTCAAGAAGCTTCTAGGTGTTCATTGTTGTAGCGGTCATTATGTTCCTTATGCTGATGGTTTTGATGCTGCTGTTTCTTTTGTTGTTCCAATCCTCAAGCTTTGTTGCACGATTAACTAGGAAACTTGAACTCAACATGTCAAATTCAAGTTTAGGGGAGGATTGTTAGGACCATTGGAATAGTTATTTGTAATAGGTAGACTAGGAGGTATGTAGTTCCTACTGGTCATAGTAGTAGTAGGAGCAAGCCGTGCTCCTGGTCTTATAGAAAGTCAAACTTTATTATTTAAATATTATTCTGTTAGGATATGCATGAGATATGTTAGGAAAGGATATGCATATCAGTTTTACACGTTTTGGTTAATGATGTATTAGGGTTTCCTTGTAGTATAAAAGGAACCTTAGGCAGAAGGGTTCAATACACCTTCATCAATTATAATTCTAGTTCATATTAATATTAGAAATCCTTAGTAAAGGATCAAGTCGTTATAGTTATTCTGTTCTTCTTGTTCATAGTATTTGTATTCCGCACTTATACTGTGTGATTTATATAGAGTCTCTATGTGAATAGACTTGTGATTACAGAAGTCGTTCACCGTTCATAACAGGCTGCAAGATCCACATCTAGTGGACCCAACAACATGGCAATACTTACAATAAGAGGATCATGTAACAGGTCAAAAGAGGTTTGCATGGGTCATATATGTATTTTTAGCATATGTCGATACCGATTACATAGAGGGTGCTCCGGTAGGATCAACAGCCAATGATGGAACCTGCATAGATGAAAGCGAGTCAGAGAATTTTAGAAGAACCATTGCTGGCATGATCAATGGTCTGGTATCAAGATATATATAATCTTATATAACTCTGGTTTTGTCCTTCCATTGAGAGTCAAATTCATATATCAATAACAATATTTACAAGGAACAATCATAAATACTAATGATGATGTTAATGTTGATGTCATATATGACATGGTAGGAAGTTTCAAATTGACAATATATAACAGCTTTTGGATATAACAATAAGTCAATAATTTGTTAGAAATTCTTGTCAAGACCATAGATCTGCATTTGGTTCTTACAAAAAAAGCAGAACATGAAGGCCATCAACTATAGATGCATCCTTTGTTTCTTGACGTTGTGAATCATCAAAATACGCAGAAATGGTGCTCAATGCAGATTTCACATCTGCGTTAAGGTATGCATTTCGGGCTGGTTAGGTAATGGTCAAATGGGTGAGATCAGGTTGCATTCACCCACAAACCTTTCTTCTTATTCAACTTAACTTTTTAAGCTTTAGCGGCTCATATTTACCTTTCTTCTTTACCATGATTACACTTTGAGCACCCATTGTAGCTACACTTTTAAAATGCTACAAATACCTGCAAGAAATCTTCTGATGTCGTAATGTAAGGACATCTTTACCGTGTTGCAGCCCGACACATGTGGCACCCTCTCTATGTATATGACGGAGCGTACCTTCAAATTACCATAGATGGTCAGCGTGACCGCTGAACTGAGAGTTTTGTTCAGGATATATATCGCTTTTTTAAGTACATCAGAGAAATGGAAAGTGGGAGAAAGTATGTTCCTATTTGCGTGTAATTTTCCAAACGCCACACACCCCTTCACACTACCTGACTTTGCGTATGCATGGAATGATGGTTCCACTTGGTTTCCCACCTCAGCCTACGGGTCACCCTTATAGACCTCTTGCTTCAAACTGAAGTGGTCGGGGGTTCAGGTGACGGGAGTATAAGTGTTAAGAAATGTGTTTCGGGGTAAGTAAGTAAGACAACATATTCAGCCAGGTGTGATTTGATGTTATTAGCTGAAAGAGTTGATAAGACATAGGATGCAGCCTCAGCGTTAGCTTCAGACCCTGGGAAGGTGTGTGCGGTGTGTAAGGGTGTATCTATTTGTGCAACGTGTGGAATTCTATGTATGATAACATAGTCAAAATCACAACTTAGCTTAGGCATTGACCGCTTAAAGAGCCAGTTATGTAATAGAAAATATAGGTTTTCACATCTACTTATGATAATGATCATGGAAGCCAAGGAAGCCGCTATGACGTTATGAAAATGAGCACCAAACTAAACAGTTGTACCTGAAAGGCCAATAACCCGAGACGCGTCATTAAGGGTTATTTGTATAACTTACTACTGACATAGCCATGTAAAAGCAGTACACGAAAAAGAAAATATGCATATCTTTCAAATGAATATAGACAACATATTAGACGGTATACATGTTGCTAGGGAGTAAACACACACCGTTTAAATAATTCTACTAAGAATGGCACTAAACATGAGATTTGTGTTTTTTCGATTGTATTCAAATTCAAAACTTGCTACCAGATGACTTTGGCTATCAAGGATGAAGTTGAGGATCTTGAAAAAGCTGGAATCACTCTCCTTCATGGGAAGATATTATCAAAGAGATGTGTAAGTATGCATTGATAATATTTGGAGTATTCTAAGAAGAATAGTGCTTTTAGCTTCTGTATACGTTATTTGGTCTGAAATAAATTACAGGGTGTTTAAGAAAGGAAAAGATAATAACTCGTATAGTAAAAATGATGATTAAAGAGAATATCAGATGCAAACTGATGAGTCCGTTAAAAAGTCTGTAAATACTGGTTAAAATGTATAACTTAAAGTGGCAGTTTTAGAATTGTATCAGGTTTAGAAAGCTGATATGAATGTTTGGTACACTGTAGATGAACATATTGCCTTTATTATTGACTTTCTGTGTTAATAAGGTGTATCAGAAGCTTTATGTGTTCAAGATGGTAGGAGCAGAATGCTTATTACATATGATGATGTATAGTTGGTGAGAATGTTTCTTAATGTGTTTTACAGTTTGTATAGTCTTGGGCATGTCCAAGCTATTGGTTCTTGATCTAATTTCCTGTTTTGTTATTATGGAGTAGTATAATTCACCTTTGACCCAAAAAAAATTCAAACTTATTTTTATTAACAATCTCACGCTCATACGAAGACTTTGATACAGTATATAGTTTATTTTATAATTCCTAGTGATATTTACATAACCGAACTCACACGTCAGACAAAAAAGAGAAAGAGACAGAGATTAACTAATATAGGCAAGGTGAGTTTTTGCAAGCAGTGACCAAATTAGGACATAATATTTTTAGTGCAGAAGAGTTAAGTAAATCGGATACAACAATTGGTTATTTACTTTTAGGCATTCATCTTCTTTGAAACCAATATAGCTTCAAGCAAAATTGACAACAACACACATTGACAATCAGCTTATATTTGACTCCACAGATCAGCTTATAATTGATGCTCATCTTAGGTGAACGAAACGACAACCACACCCTAACAATCAGCATTTTCAAGAAGGCGCAAACGTTGATTTTTTCTTATACCCACACCTAGAATAAAATGAAACAGAAGTATAAGCTAAAAAGCAAAAGTACCAATTAACTAATATAACTCAGACATTACATAAAGTGTGAAAGTGCCAAACATTGAACGTAAATATCCAGATTATTGAGCATAAATGTGCCAAACATTGATTAATGAAAGTGCTAAAAAGAAGAACGTACTTCATGTTAGGGAATAGTTATTGATTTTACTGGATTACTATCGTCTCCAATCCAGAAAACACATCCAAGTCAATTGCCTTATAGAAATCAACTCCATAATAAACTGAATCAATGTCAATTGCCGCTTGAACTGTTGACGACAGTTCCCTCTTGGATTTTATGGCTTCAATTGTGTAACCTTAACTTGATAATCTCATATACTTAAAAAAGGGCTTATTAGTGTTTTCAAAATCAGATAAATGGAAAAGCTTATAAGCCCACAAAATAAGATTATCCAAAAACTATATAACAACAAAAAAACATCCAAGTGCAGCCATGTCTTTCTTAATGACCATGCTTTATTAGTTTTTTTCATTGGTCAATAAAATACCTACAAAACCAACTCATCTTCATAAAAACGATTTAGAATTTTCGACTTTATTTCAAAACCTGATGGTAGGAACATACACATTCGAAAGAATGATAGTGGAACCGCACAAACTGATCGACTTTTTCACCGAAAAGTTATGCATAAAATAGCCCTACAAAAAGAAAATCAGATTATGCGTAAAGTAGCTGCAATTATTCTATTAAAATAGCTTAAGATAATTACCAGAAAGCCTCAAATTATGCAAAAATAATGAGGAATTTCTGCAAAAAAGAATAAAAAAATGTCGACACGAATGCAACCCTAATTATGCACGAGATAACCTGAAAATTCTGCAGACATAGACTGGATAAAAAAACTTTTAATAATCTGCTCTAGACAGTCGCACAATTTAGCGGTAAAGCTGTCCAAATGAAATTAGGTACGAAACAAATCAAAACTAAGCTGATTGGACAGAAAATGCTCGGATAAGGTCTGTCTGGCTTCTAGGCACAAACACACTGCACAAACTGTATAGCCTGCTAATACTTAGTAGTTAGTATTAGATGCAAGAAATCGCAAAACAACAGCATGATGAGTTTCTGATAAATCTTATGTCCCAGAGTTTGAATCATTACATGGATAATTAAGACCAGCTCCTACGCATTTTAGCTTAAACTTTGGCACCCTTCCAACTTCCAGACCTCATTTGGTTTTGCAAAACCCTGCATAATCAAGCGATTTGATACAATTATTAAAAAATACTCATTAGGGTTTGAGATTAGGGTTAGAGAAGAAAGAGGCGT